>OX451740.1:983302464-984624964 GCA_948472305.1 Vicia faba
TCTGTACAAATTATGGCACCACAAGTTGGGTCACCCTCATCATGAGGTTCTTAAACAAGTTCTCAAACTGTGTAATATTTCAATTCCTAATAAACAATTTTCTGACTTTTGTAATGCCTGCTGTATGGGTAAGGTACATAGGTTACCATCTACCTCATCTAAAATTGTTTACTCCAAACCCCTTGAACTTGTGTTTTGTGACTTGTGGGGCCTGTTGGCTCCTAAATTCGACACCCTGGTTTTATTAATGTCAGCCATTAAAGCTGAAGGATGTTTTCGACTAGCTAGGTCCGTCGAAATGCCCATCGAAAGATGGCAAGGTACTTAAAAGATTTCTTCCAAGGGAGAAGTTGGTTTGCCTTCGACGTCGAAGGAGTTTCTCGTCGAAGATGTTTCTCGACGAAGGTGTTCGATGGTTCAGAGTGGAGCAGTTTGAAATTCAAGCGTTTGGAGGGGAAAACGGTTTCCAGCGGTTACCAAATGCAACGTGCGAAGATCTGGAGCGTCGAACGTTGAGAACGTGCCAAGTGGAATCATCTCGAAGCAGTGTAACTGCCCGACGGTTACTTGGGATGTTTTAGTATAAATAGTAGTAGTCATGTAGTTTCTCGCGTGTGTTCACAATTCTATACAAAGTCACTCATATAGATTCGAGTACCCAGCGTTGTGAGAAAGAATTGTTGAGAAATGTATGTGTGAAACACCAACTTTATTAATCAAAGTCATTTACTTTTCCAGAAATTTACTTGCTTTTCTTCTTTACTTTCCTGTCGAACCCTTTCATTTAAAGCCTTATTTATTTTACCAAGTCCTTTCTTCATGCAATTTACTTAAAGCCTCTTTATTTTATTGTCATTTAACCAATATCCAATTTAATCAAAACTTCAAAATCAACCTATGTCCTAGGATCAATCTGATCGATCCTGCGAGTAACCAAATAAGTAACCATTTGGAGGATCAGCGGTTGTTTACCGAATACCAAGGTAAACAAATTGGCACACCTGGTGGGACTGTGTGTTGATTGTTGAAAATAATCTCATCTTTTCGAGGAGTGTTGTATGTTATTGAGAAGTGGTAGAATATACACTAACAATAACAATACTGCCAGAAGAAGGGAAGAGATGGCGAATCCGCCAAACAATAACGAAATCCCACAGACGAATGTGGGGAGCAACGGTTAGTACGACCGTAAGTGAAGCGACAACTGTTGGTTCAACACCAGCAGTAACGGTCACATCAACGGGGCCATTAACTTCGTTCACGGGCCCCAGGATGCCTTTGGGAACTCCCCCACCAAGGGGAAATATAGGCACAAGGCCTTTCGCGCCACCAGGATTTATGCCACTCTATGGTATGCCAACTTCTGAATTGGCTAGCCTGACGAATGCTACGTCCACTTTTTCAGACCCTTTAGTGAGTGCCTCTTCACCACTCCAAGGTTCTGGAGTAGGCATGGCGAATAGAAATAGGACCCAACTCTTAGGAGGAACGTCCCAAGTAGCCCATGGCCTTACAAATGCATCGACAGCAGTCTTGAGGCAACAAATGGACGAAAGCAACCATGATATGGTGCAAATGTTGGCACAAACTTTGAGTACAGTGCTAAACCCTCTAATACAAAACACTACTCAATCGAATCAGCAAGTGACAGCGCAGATGGCGCGTTTGACTGATTTCTTTGGAGTACCCCAACCTGTTCGACAGCCCCAAAGGGCGCAAATAAGGGGAAACCAGGGGATATTCTTAGAGGAAGAAACCACCATCAACCAGGCTCAACAGCCTGTCGAAGAAAACCTTAGGGCACGATTGGAGCAACCCGTCGAGGAACCTAGGGTAATAACCTCAGAGGTAAGGTTAATTAACAGAAACCAAAATGCTGACGAAGTAGTCCAGCATATCCAATACCAGAATACGGGTTTGGAAAATAATCTGGCAACCATGATCGAAAGGATCATGACTCAAAATGGGATGAACATGGGCTTTCGAAGGCCCAACTTTACATCTCCATTGTCAGAGTACGTGTTACAGACAGACTTACCTCCTAGATGCAAAGTCCCCAAATTTACTAAGTTCTCTGGGGACACGACAGAATCTACTGTCGAGCATGTGGCGAGATACTTGATCGAAGCAGGTGACATTTCGAATAACGAAAACCTGAGGATCAAGTACTTCCCAAGTTCTTTAACAAAGAACGCTTTTACTTGGTTTACAACTCTTCCCCCCAATTCGATCCATCATTGGACCCAGTTGGAAAGATTGTTCCATGAACAATTCTACATGGGGCAAACCAAGATAAGCCTGAAAGAATTGGCCAGTGTGAAGAGGCGTTTCACTGAACCTATAGACGAATATCTAAATAGGTTTAGGTTGCTCAAGGCGAGATGCTTTACACAAGTGCCAGAGCATGAGTTAGTCGAAATAGCCGCAGGCGGTTTAGATTATTCCATTAGGAAGAAGCTAGACACCCAATACCTGAGAGACATGGCCCAACTGGCCGATAGAGTTCGACAGGTAGAACGCCTCAAAGCTGAAAAAGCAAAGGCAACGAAAACTCACAAGAGAGAGAGGATAGCGTACGTTGAGATGGATGACGAGGATCCGGAATCCTTCGACGATACTTTAGCTGTCGAAGAAGGAGGAAGTCGATTTAGCAGAACTGAAACAAGGGCCGCCTGTGATCGGTGGATCTGGAACTGACTGTTTAACGCTGGTTCGCGAAATGTCGCGGAAGCAAGAGTCGCCACCGTCTTTTATTTTCTCCAAATGGAAAGGACAAAAGCACAGAAAAATTCCTTAAAGAGATTGCTCTCGGTTCGGGAGGTAGGTTATAGAAAGGGAAGGTGTTAGCACCCTTTCTATCCATGGTTATCCATGGGCTCTTAGATACTTGCTCAATGTGTTTTCAAAATTGTTTGTTTGCTTTTCAATGTGGGTTTTAAAAAGTTTCTTTGAAAAAATTTCAGTTCGACTCGTACGTCAGAGTGTTTGAAAAATTTGCTTTGAAAGCTTTTGAAAATGTGTTGGTGAAAAGTATTATTGGTTTTGTTTTTGAAGAGAGCAAGTATCCTTGAGAACCTACCTACCCTAAGGAATTCGTCTGTGTAAATGTCCTTTAAAGTAGTGCCATCCCACCATTGAGAGGTAGGTAGCACCACCGTTGGAGGTATTCGGGTCAATTCGAGTTTGTAGGGACATGGTGATCACCAGAGCAATGGGAAGACACCTTAGAAGCTACCCTCATGCCAGGTTCCCGGATCATGAGGACTTACTAAGACATCCTCTACTCGACGATCACCTTTCGAAAGGCAACAGTGAGGCGTACCCTAGGGGTGGTGTGTGCGATTCATGTATCGTTTTCATTGATATTTGTCTTGTCATGTTTATTGGTGTTCTACGCTTGATTTTATTTTTGAGGCCATTCATTCTTGCATGCTTATTTAACAGTTAATATTTGCGGGAAAATAAATCTAAACTATTACAAATGGCGCGGGTCCACATCGCCAAAATTAAACCGGACCCGATTTGACGGAAAGTAAAGAAAGCAAATAAAGGTGCGAAAAGTAAATGTTACAACGCTTTGGGAGAGATACATAATGAAATAAGGGAAATGCGCGAAATAAAACAATTAAACAATATGGGCGTTGGACCCTTTTGTAAAAATTAAATTAATAAGGAATTAAAATTAAAAATGTTTTTGGTATTTTATGTTTTTTTAGCTTTAAGAGAAAAAGAATTAACTAAAACTAAAAATTGGATGTAAACCCTAATTCTAATTGTTTTTAAGTTTATTGTGAAAATATTAAATTAAAACCTAAATTAAACCTAAGCTAATTTATGTACAATTTAATTGTGAAAATAAAATAAGTAATATAAAAAAGAAAAATTGCAAGGAATAAAATTTATTAAACCTAAATTCTATATTTTTTATATTTTTATGAAAAGAATTAAAGTTGCAACCTAAATTAATACTAAGTTAATTTACATGTTAATTTATTTATGAAAATAATTAAGTTAAATATTTATTATATTTGTCATCTTTTCTGATTTTTTGGCATTTTTTGTATTTTGGTAAAAATAATTATTTAATTAAAACAAATAAAGAAAATAATATAGCCATTAAAAACAAAATAAGAAAAAAATATAGAAAAAGCAAACCGGGGGGGGGGGGGGGGGGGTTCAGGCCCCAATTGTGAGGTGTGTCTTTAGAAATCCAAGCCCATTATATCCTGAGTCCGTTTGACTTTTGGAATGGTGTGTTGAAGCGCTGACTAAGGTACAACGTGCTCTTGAGATCCAGGCCCTTGATTTGAATTTGCTGGACGCGTGGCCCTTTGGATTTTGAGGCGTATGGTACATCCTGAACATCAGCGCTGCATAGGAAGACATATAGCAAATAATATTGAAATTATACAGACCTGGGACTCGAACCCAGGTCTTGGACGTGAATGCATCCTTCGCTTGCCAACTGAACCAACTTAGCGCGTTTGATATATAAATAATCAATAAATATTATAAGAATAAAACAAAGGGTTAGTGGATTAAAGCGCGAAAATTCAAACCAACGAATCACAGTTTGCCATGTCTTCATCTTCCTCGCGTGCCTGAAAAATAAAACACAATAGCAACGGTTTTAACGCGTGATTTTAGGGGTGTTTCCAGAAAATAGCGACTAGCCCCTCAACGCTCATAAATTGAGCGCGAGGGTTCCATCATCTTCGTCTTCAAGCGCTGAGTCCAATGGTAGTGGCCTTGAAGCTTAATTTTGCCTTATTGCAAAAGCCCCAAATCAAAGTCCTGTAAACCCTAGTTTTCAAGCATGGTGAAATCGCGTGTGGTGCAGAAAAAAGCAATTGAATACATGGGTTAGCTTCAAAACATTATAATGAACATGAATCCATAAACAAAAAATGCAAAAGATGCTTAGATCATGATGCACGACTCTGAGATTTTCCTTGCACAGATACGGTTTGTTTTACCAGTTCTTGGAGTTTTGATGGTGGTTAATGAGTGAGAATCGTTCAGTGAGACTTGAGGATGCTATTGGGATCAAGATTAAGGCTTGAATCGTCCTCCAACCATGAATTCAATTTTGAGTTTTATGGCAATTTTTCAAGTTTGCAAATTGGTCTCTAGCGCAGTATTCAGTGTCTGGGCATTAGGGTTAGACTCAGTACTTATGAGGGAAGGGAATTAAGTCATTAGCTGGCCTTGATCCATGCCCATGAGAGAACTAGTCCTAGGTTTTTCACCATTAACAAACTTTCCCTTTTTTTAAGCAAAACCAAGATTTGGTGTACAACCTAACCCTAGCATGAGTTTGTGAGCTGGCACATGATATATGGAAGCTATTCCAATTCAAATGACACTATTCCATTGATTTTTAAATTTTATTTGAATTTTTAAAGATTTAAAATGAATTAAATTATCAAAAATTAAATAAAATAGAAAAATCAATGTTTGATCTTGAAATTAATCATGGGACACGTGTGTGGCATGACAAGGCTGAATCAAGTGGAAGAAAGTGGGCCCTTTTGTCAAAAATTGAAGTTTCAAGGATAGTTGACTTTTGCCATTTCACAAAAATTTCCCAACTTCTCCAATGCATAACTTGCTCAATTTTTAAGCTTTTCTCATGTTCTTGGACATTTTGGAAAGGTCTTTGAGTCCTTTAACCAATGCCTTTGGTCCCATGTCATTTTGATTTTCCAATCTCAAGTTATGGCCTTTGACTTAAAGTCCCTTTTTGTTGACTTTTGAAAATGACCTATAATGTTGAAATTGATAACTTTTTGTGAGAGCATTTCTTGGACTTGGAGTATGAAGATGAGTTGTAGGAAATGTCTTTCTCTTCAAAATGAGCTTTGGATGAAATTTTTCTGATAATCCATGTGAAAGTTATGCCCTGGTCAATTTCAGTTGACTTTTTCAGCTGTCCAAATAAGGAAACTTTTGCATCTTGATGATTTTCTGAGCCAAATTTTGAGAATCATGATCAAGCATTGATCAAGTGATGTTTGTGGCTTCAAAATGATATGTTGACCAAAAATTTGAACTTTTGACTGTCAAATGACCATTTTGCCCCTACAGTTGACTGTAGTGCAATTTAGGGTTTTGACTGTGCAATCTTGAGCTGAATGCCTTGAAACTTGATATGAGGATGCTTGACCATGTTTGTAAGCATATGAGACTTGATTGAGCCTTTGAACACTTCCTTTTCTTGATCAGACTCAAAACCCTGATTTTGACTGTTTAGGAGGCCCTTGCACTGTGCAACCCTTGGGGAATTTTGTGACTTGGCTTGGCAATTTCTTGAAGAATATGGGAGGGCAAATTTTGGGGTACAACAGTTGCCCCTGTTCAATCTTCTTAGACCTGAGGATGCAGATTGGCTGACGTGCCTTTCGTAATCCGAGGGTAGAAGATGATTGGACACTAGAGTGCCCAGAAATTTGTGCTCACATAGCGGCAGTGATGGTGGAATGGGATTATAGATGCCATCCGGATGCTTGATTGCGTAAGAGATTCCTTGGCGAGAACCTGTATACCTGCAAAACAGAAAATGAGTACCTGACACGTTGCAGGAGCTGATTTTTAGATGCCTGGTATAGATGTGTCCTGACTGGTTACAGGAGCTGAGTCTGGAGCTTCAAACGGCGATGAAAGAACCAGGGATGGTTACTACCTTAGCATGAATGGTAAGAGAAACTTGGACGACTTTAACTTCAACAACGCTCGTTGAGAAAAAATCTTGGGTGACTTTAACTTCAACAACGCTTGTTGAGAAAAATCTTGGGTGTCTTCTACTGGAATAAGAATCAGGGAGATCTTAGGGTCGATCTGACTGAACCAGAGAGGCCTTTGACTGGGTAAGAATCAGGAAAATCTTAGGGTCGATTTAACTGAACCAGACAAGGTCTTGAAATATCTTCAACTGGATAAGCATCAGGGAGATCTTAGGGTCGATCTGACTGAACCAGAGAAGGTCTTGAAATATCTTCAACTGGATAAGCATCAGGGAGATCTTAGGGTCGATCTGACTGAACCAGAGAAGGCCTTTGACTGGATAAGCATCAGGAAAATCTTAGGGTCGATTTAACTGAACCGGACAAGGTCTTGAAATATCTTCAACTGGATAAGCATCAGGGAGATCTTAGGGTCGATCTGACTGAACCAGAGAAGGCCTTTGACTGGATAAGCATCAGGGAAATCTTAGGGTCGATTTAACTGAACCGGACAAGGTCTTGAAACATCTTCAGCTGGATAAGCATCAGGGAGATCTTAGGGTCGATCTGACTGAACCAGAGAAGGCCTTTGACTGGATAAGCATCAGGGAAATCTTAGGGTCGATTTAACTGAACCGGACAAGGTCTTGAAACATCTTCAGCTGGATAAGCATCAGGGAGATCTTAGGGTCGATCTGACTGAACCAGAGAAGGCCTTTGACTGGATAAGCATCAGGAAAATCTTAGGGTCGATTTAACTGAACCGGTCTAGGTCTTGAAATATCTTCAACTGGATAAGCATCAGGGAGATCTTAGGGTCGATCTGACTGAACCAGAGAAGGCCTTTGACTGGATAAGCATCAGGAAAATCTTAGGGTCGATTTAACTGAACCGGTCTAGGTCTTGAAATGTCTTCAACTGGATAAGCATCAGGGAGATCTTAGGGTCGATCTGACTGAACCAGAGAAGGCCTTTGACTGGATAAGCATCAGGAAAATCTTAGGATCGATTTAACTGAACCGGTCTAGGTCTTGAAATGTCTTCAACTGGATAAGCATCAGGGAGATCTTAGGGTCGATCTGACTGAACCAGAGAAGGCCTTTGACTGGATAAGCATCAGGAAAATCTTAGGGTCGTTTTAACTGAACCGGTCTAGGTCTTGAAATGTCTTCAACTGGATAAGCATCAGGGAGATCTTAGGGTCGATCTGACTGAACCAGAGAAGGCCTTTGACTGGATAAGCATCAGGAAAATCTTAGGATCGATTTAACTGAACCGGTCTAGGTCTTGAAATGTCTTCAACTGGATAAGCATCAGGGAGATCTTAGGGTCGATCTGACTGAACCAGAGAAGGCCTTTGACTGGATAAGCATCAGGAAAATCTTAGGATCGATTTAACTGAACCGGTCTAGGTCTTGAAATATCTTCAACTGGATAAGCATCAGGGAGATCTTAGGGTCGATCTGACTGAACCAGAGAAGGCCTTTGACTGGATAAGCATCAGGAAAATCTTAGGGTCGATTTAACTGAACCGGTCTAGGTCTTGAAATGTCTTCAACTGGATAAGCATCAGGGAGATCTTAGGGTCGATCTGAGTGAACCAGAGAAGGCCTTTGACTGGATAAGCATCAGGAAAATCTTAGGATCGATTTAACTGAACCGGTCTAGGTCTTGAAATGTCTTCAACTGGATAAGCATCAGGGAGATCTTAGGGTCGATCTGACTGAACCAGAGAAGGCCTTTGACTGGATAAGCATCAGGAAAATCTTAGGATCGATTTAACTGAACCGGTCTAGGTCTTGAAATGTAGCTTGAGAACTTTAACTGGACCTTTCCTGAAATGTAAAGGTCAGCCGTATGCAATGCATGATATGGATCAAGCAATGATGTTCTCAACATAAATGAGATTTGTACGATATATGTGTCTATGCATGTTATACTGATGTATGTGATGTTTTATGAATGTTTTTGTCTAGGAAAGTGAATCCTTGACGGGTGCCGGGAAGTCGCTCCTGGGCTGCTGTTGGAGAATAGATTTTGCTTCCGCTGGGGATGATAATTGCAAGAATACCGGTAGGAGAAGATGACTCCGTTGAGGAATAAACTTGGCAAATGGAAGATTCTGCGGGAAAAAAATACTCTAGCGACCATGCTGGGGAGCGATACTCTGTGGGGAGAGAGATACTTTGCTGAGTTGCTGATAATAATTTGCTGGGGATAGGAAGACTTTGTCGACGACGTTCTTTCCGTGGCTTTTGGCTGAGGATAACCCAGTTATATCCTGTTAAGGAAATAACTCTTTAAATCAAGCCGGACGACGCGTTCGTGCTCTGCGAGGGGATAAGCTTTCAGAATTTACTGGGGATAAGCTTACTGCTTGGGGAGATATGAATTCCAATCTTCTTGGGGAACTGGATTGGACTGGACTCTTTTGGGGAAGTTTGATATGCTGGGGAAGTGATCCCTTTGAATATTGATACGCCGCCGGGGAACAATCTTTAGACCAAGACTGCCGGGGATGCTTGTTAAGAATATATGCTGCTGAGATCTGCGGGAGGACACCCAACTTCCTTAAGGTTGATAACTTTACTTGGGGAAGAGTGCACTGACTACTGACTTACTCTCTGGGGAATTAAGATGTACTGGTCATGTTTTTTAGCTGAACCTACCTTGATACCTTGGAGGACAGAACAATCAGATTGCTTAGACGGCTCATTATTGCCCCTGTTTCAGTGGTGGGAGAGGAAGACCTGTGGGATGCTGATAATTGTTGAGGGTCAAACCTTCTTCAGGCAGGCAAGTGACAAGATGACAGGACATAGTCGTATGCTTTGATCTCTAACTTTTGCCTGGACCGCCCTTTCGGGTTTTCAGTCCACCGGGATACCCATTTTTGCCCAAGCCGCCTTTTCAGGTTTTCGACTTGCCGGGCGTACTGATTTTTTCATTTCATCCCTTCATTTTGCCCGAACCCTTTTGGTTCGCCGGGAAGCCCTTATTTTTTCCTAGGTGTGTCAACCTAGCGGGTCTTTGATTGTGCGTAGTATTTTTCCGACTATGTCCGTTCTTTCAGAATGTAGGGCGTTGCCCCTGTTAGCAATGTTTTGTCGTGCCACCAGAAGGTATTTGACCAGACAAGATTCGTTGTTGAAATGCCCCAAGTGACTCAGGCGGAGACTTGCCCCCAAGCTATTTGGCCTTTGAGAGATTCTCCGAATCTTGACTTGATTGCCCCAGATGATAGACCATGATCATGCCCTTTGATTGGGAGTGCTTTTGTTCATCAGGCATTCATCGTGCGAATTTCTATGCTGTTCAAACAAAAAGTCATATGCAAACAAAGTTATGTTAAAAATGCAAAGCCTATGTCTGTCTTGAAGATTTTGAAAATGCATTTTTTTTCATAAAACATGTGAATGTTTGTAAAACATGATGTCAACTCTGTATTTACCGTAGGCCTTCAGGAGTCAGGATACCTTTCGTAACAGTATGCTTTCGAACTAACCCCTGCTTCAGCTGAGACTTTTGAGGGTTATAACGTGGCCTGGTTCACGGTTTAAGAAACAAAGGATAAAGGCTCAAATTATTTGTACCCACCCACTCTTCGTGACGTTCTTCAAACCTAAACTCAGTTGATCATGCGTTAGACCTTGTTTGAGTCTTCGTTCTGATTTTCCGGTGATGGTTCAGTCATTGATGATTTATTCTGAATAGGCAGTCATCATTTTTTTGTCGAGGGTTTGTAGGACCTCTTTCTTTTTTGATTTTGTTATCCCTTTCTTTTTTGCCTGAACTGTTTCCTTTTTCGGAATTACAGTCAGCGGGATGCCCCAGTTTCGTAAGTCCCTTTCATAGGTTTTGACTTAATGGGTTTTTCGTTTATGATTTTTTTTGATCATGACTGCCTCTCCTTTTGATTGTTCTGAACCATCACTGCCTTTTGTTTCGTGAGGACTCTTTTTAGTGCCATTTGTTGTGCACTTGGACCAACTGAGAGACTACCCTGCCCCGGGTTATGATTAAGGGTTTTGATTTTCGAAAATAAAAACTCCTACTTCTTTGGCTCAGAGGGGTTAGCGAGGGATTATCATCTTTATAACTCCAGTGTTTAGGAATTGAAACAATGCCTGTACCTCATCAGCGGGGTCTGTTCAAAAGCATACTGTAGATAACGGTATCGTTTTCGTCATCCTCCCTCAAGAGGCTTAGAATTAATGAGAGTTGACATCAGAAAAAATATGAAAATAATATGCATAGAGTGAATACGAATATATTGATTCAAAACGGACATAAGCGATGCATTAATGGAATAACAATGTTTTAACCTGAACAAATGTTTGAATAAACAAAGAAAAATACGACTTGAATTTAAATGAACAAAAAGTGCTTTCTATCCTAGCCATGTTTTGGCATGGGAGCAGTGATCACATTGGGAGTCTCGGCGGGCTCGAATTGTATTTCCTTGGCGTCAATAAGGTCCTGCAGTTTGTTCCTTAATGCCCAACAATCATCAGTGGCATGCCCCGGGCTGTCAGAATGATAGGCACAACGAGCATTCGGGTTAAACTTAGGAGAGGTAGTATTGGGAAACTTTGGAGCCTCCCTGACAGTCATTAAATTGGTTGAGAGCAACTGTGGCAAGATCTGCGATAGGGTCATGCTTAACCGGGTGAACTCTCTCCGGGGTCTTTCAGCCCTTTGAGGATTGTTTGGCCGGGGATTGGCAGCAGGCTTGTCAATCATTACCGCACTGACAGATTGGCGGTGCTCAGGTCTCTCTGATTTCCTGGAACC
The DNA here is from genome assembly GCA_948472305.1 of Vicia faba. Taxonomy (NCBI): domain Eukaryota; kingdom Viridiplantae; phylum Streptophyta; class Magnoliopsida; order Fabales; family Fabaceae; genus Vicia; species Vicia faba. The sequence goes on from OX451740.1 coordinate 983,313,981, forward strand.
ATATACGGCACTAGCCTCTTTCTTGAATGGTTTCTTTTCCGAACTAGATGATGCATCCTTCGGAATCTTGCCAGACTTTAACCCAGCCTCAATTCTCTCTCCAGTCAGAATCAAATCAGTGAACCCAGCAGAAGAATTCCCAATGAGATGGTTGAAAAATGGCCCAGATAGGGTCCCCAGGAACATGTCTACTAGCTCCCGATCCGTCAATGGTGGCTGCACCCTGCCAGCCAGGTCTCTCCATTTCTGAGCGTACTCTTTAAAACCTTCACTTGCACCTAACGACATACCCTGAAGTTGGGTACGTGTGGGGGCAAGGTCGGCATTATATTGATACTGCTTGTAAAAAGCAGTGGCCAGATCCTCCCAGTTACGAATGCTGATTCCATCCAGCTGATAGAACCATTCGAGGTGAGTCCCTGAAAGACTCTCCTGGAAGAAGTGGATCCAAAGGTTCTTGTCTGCTGTGTAAGGCTGGATCTTCCTTACATAAGAACGGAGGTGCATCTTGGGACAGGAAGCCCCGTCATACTTCACAAAGGCAGGTGCCTTGAACTTGTGTGGGATCACCACCCCAGTAGATAACCCCAAGTCTCCGAAATCCAGTCCAGGCACCCGCTGAACTTCCATAGCCTTTAATCTGTCCTCCAGTTGCTTGTACCGGTCTTCAGCAGGAGGGTACTGTTCGTCGTTGAAGTCTGTTTCAGTATCAGAGCCCACAGGAGTAGGGACCTCCCTTTCTTGGTGACTACCTTCCCCCACAGATGGAGTAGTCCTTTCAGCCTCAACCTGTAAGGTGTTCCCGAGTCTGCGCCCAGTGTTAAATAGCACAGTCCTCCTCTTCTTCTTAGTCTTCTTCAGAAGCATGGTCTTCAACTCTTGTTGACCCTGAGCCAAGCCCTTGATCAGCTCCTGAAATTGGGCGTTCTGCGCCTGAAGAGCCTTGATAGATGCCTCGGTTGATGATTCAGGGTTCATGATGCTGAAATAAACAGCGAAGAACAGTAAACAACCTGAAAAGAAGAGTACCTGTGATGCACATGATGAATGATATATGTTTATGCAATGCATTCAAGAGTTCGAAAATTCAAATTTGTTGTAGACCAAAAGGAACACACGTTATTATCAAATCAATCCCAAAATATGCTGCGCATCCTCTTTGGAGCTATGTAAGTGTTGAGGTTCCTCTCCTCATGCAACAGGCGGGTGAGCTCCAAGACCTTCTTTTCACTGGCACGCAGACTAGTCTCAAGAGAATTCCGCTCTTCCTTAAGCTGGATCCAGCTCTTCTGCATCTCTTCCCAGGATGTGGGCATATCAGGATGCTGAATAGTGTAGGACACTTCCCCTTCCAAGACAGGCTCTTTGATCACTGGGAGCATATGAGGATAAGGCATCACTAACTTCTGGGAGCGGGCTCGTACCCACTTGAGGTAAGGCTCCAAAGGGATGGAGTTCCTGTGCCCCAGTGTCTTGCTGTCTATCCTACTAGGCATCCTCCAGGCTCTGATAAATCTCTGGCGAAGTCCTTGAGTATCGTCGTCGAAGTCAAAAACTATGTCAGGAATTAACATGTCATGAGGACCATCCCTCCGAGCATAACCAAATTGTCTCCAAGCCAGGCATGGGCTATAAGTAATACCCCCTCTGATTCCAAGTAAAGGAACATTAGGATACTCCCCGCAACGATCAATGATAGTGACATCTTCTCTGGACCTAGGGCACCAATGTATACCTGTATGTGTAAGAGTCATCAACCGTTGTGACCATCTCAAACCCCGCTCATTCTTCAGGACTGATTGTGGAAGGTGCGAAATAAACCACCTTCCCAGGAGAGGAGTGCAACACATAAGGACACCTCTTTTTCTCATGGTTCGAGTGTAACATGAGTGAAGGATGTCCCCCAGCAATGTAGGTATAGGATTCCTGGACATAAAAATCTGGACAGCACTGATATCAATAAGCTGATCTGGGTTAGGGAACAACACCAAACCATAAACAAGGAGGGCCACAACCTCTTCGAAAGCTTGCAAGTCAAGGGAGTTCCAACATTCATGGGCCTTTTCAAACAGAAACCTGGCTAAGAACCCTTTGATACCACTTCTAACTTCCCAATGTCCCTTGAGGTCAGATGACTGTAGGTGCAAGGCTTTAGCAATCTCTTTAAGCTTAGGTTCCTTTTCTGTACCGTTGAAGGGTAGCTGATCAAGGATAGGGATCTTCAGGAGTCGGGAGAACTCCTCCAATGTAGGTACCAACTGATAATCCAAGAAGGTAAAACAGTGATGCAGAGGGTCAAAGAACTGGAACAAGACCTTTATCATATCTTCCTCAATGTTGGTGTTGACCAAGCTGATGAGGCTTCCATGCCTTTCACTGAATGAAGAGTTCTCGGGAATCCTGGATATAAGCTCCTTAAGCTGAGGAGGGATCCTTACGAGACTGATTTGAATTGTCTTTCTACGAACAGTTTCCATGTCCTACAAAACAAGAACAAAGATGAAAATTCAAACCCCTGAAATGGTTAGTTAATGCATATGATGCTGGATGATGTCATGATGCCATGATTAAACACACCACAGATATGTACAAAGACAAACATGTAAGGCACACAAGGCACACAAGACAAGCCCTTAAGGTTTAAGGCCAGCATGGGGTCTGGGTAGTACCCTCTTGAAGTTGGTGAGTTCAACCTGTCCTAATCAAAGTAACCGGGTTCTAAGGTTCCCAATATCACGGGATTGCTTTCATTGTTCATCGTTTCGATTTAGCCACTGGACTGGCGACCGAAATATTCCAGGAAAACAACCCTCAATTGAGTGTAGTATCGAGTATCAACCAACCTCGGACTGCACCAAAGTCAGTTATCTCACTACCCTAAAGAGGCCAAGATGGTTCAATTAAGGTTCCTAAGGTCTGTTGATGCTTCATGACACCACATGGAGGCCCCGTACTCTCCTTGACTGAACTCAAGGGTTACCGGTACACACCAAAGTGCCACATCAACGTAGCAGACTGCTTCAACCATGTCGGTATACCCCGCACAATTCCCTCACAGCCTTGTTGCTACTTTCTAAGAAGGTATCCCCAGATCCGGGTTAGGATCTATAGAACTCCCAAGACAGGCCCACAATTTAAAGCAAACAATTCAGACAATTGAAAACACAAGTGATCTTGGTCCTAAGGTACACCTCACTTTAAAATTCCCCAGTAGAGTCGCCAGTTCTGTGATCGGTGGATCTGGAACTGACTGTTTAACGCTGGTTCGCGAAATGTCGCGGAAGCAAGAGTCGCCACCGTCTTTTATTTTCTCCAAATGGAAAGGACAAAAGCACAGAAAAATTCCTTAAAGAGATTGCTCTCGGTTCGGGAGGTAGGTTATAGAAAGGGAAGGTGTTAGCACCCTTTCTATCCATGGTTATCCATGGGCTCTTAGGTACTTGCTCAATGTGTTTTCAAAATTGTTTGTTTGCTTTTCAATGTGGGTTTAAAAAGTTTCTTTGAAAAAATTTCAGTTCGACTCGTACGTCAGAGTGTTTGAAAAATTTGCTTTGAAAGCTTTTGAAAATGTGTTGGTGAAAAGTATTATTGGTTTTGTTTTTGAAGAGAGCAAGTATCCTTGAGAACCTACCTACCCTAAGGAATTCGTCTGTGTAAATGTCCTTTAAAGTAGTGCCATCCCACCATTGAGAGGTAGGTAGCACCACCGTTGGAGGTATTCGGGTCAATTCGAGTTTGTAGGGACATGGTGATCACCAGAGCAATGGGAAGACACCTTAGAAGCTACCCTCATGCCAGGTTCCCGGATCATGAGGACTTACTAAGACATCCTCTACTCGACGATCACCTTTCGAAAGGCAACAGTGAGGCGTACCCTAGGGGTGGTGTGTGCGATTCATGTGTCGTTTTCATTGATATTTGTCTTGTCATGTTTATTGGTGTTCTACGCTTGATTTTATTTTTGAGGCCATTCATTCTTGCATGCTTATTTAACAGTTAATATTTGCGGGAAAATAAATCTAAACTATTACAAATGGCGCGGGTCCACATCGCCAAAATTAAACCGGACCCGATTTGACGGAAAGTAAAGAAAGCAAATAAAGGTGCGAAAAGTAAATGTTACAACGCTTTGGGAGAGATACATAATGAAATAAGGGAAATGCGCGAAATAAAACAATTAAACAATATGGGCGTTGGACCCTTTTGTAAAAATTAAATTAATAAGGAATTAAAATTAAAAATGTTTTTGGTATTTTATGTTTTTTTAGCTTTAAGAGAAAAAGAATTAACTAAAACTAAAAATTGGATGTAAACCCTAATTCTAATTGTTTTTAAGTTTATTGTGAAAATATTAAATTAAAACCTAAATTAAACCTAAGCTAATTTATGTACAATTTAATTGTGAAAATAAAATAAGTAATATAAAAAAGAAAAATTGCAAGGAATAAAATTTATTAAACCTAAATTCTATATTTTTTATATTTTTATGAAAAGAATTAAAGTTGCAACCTAAATTAATACTAAGTTAATTTACATGTTAATTTATTTATGAAAATAATTAAGTTAAATATTTATTATATTTGTCATCTTTTCTGATTTTTTGGCATTTTTTGTATTTTGGTAAAAATAATTATTTAATTAAAACAAATAAAGAAAATAATATAGCCATTAAAAACAAAATAAGAAAAAAATATAGAAAAAGCAAACCAGGGGGGGGGGGGGTTCAGGCCCCAATTGTGAGGTGTGTCTTTAGAAATCCAAGCCCATTATATCCTGAGTCCGTTTGACTTTTGGAATGGTGTGTTGAAGCGCTGACTAAGGTACAACGTGCTCTTGAGATCCAGGCCCTTGATTTGAATTTGCTGGACGCGTGGCCCTTTGGATTTTGAGGCGTATGGTACATCCTGAACATCAGCGCTGCATAGGAAGACATATAGCAAAATAATATTGAAATTATACAGACCTGGGACTCGAACCCAGGTCTTGGACGTGAATGCATCCTTCGCTTGCCAACTGAACCAACTTAGCGCGTTTGATATATAAATAATCAATAAATATTATAAGAATAAAACAAAGGGTTAGTGGATTAAAGCGCGAAAATTCAAACCAACGAATCACAGTTTGCCATGTCTTCATCTTCCTCGCGTGCCTGAAAAATAAAACACAATAGCAACGGTTTTAACGCGTGGTTTTAGGGGTGTTTCCAGAAAATAGCGACTAGCCCCTCAACGCTCATAAATTGAGCGCGAGGGTTCCATCATCTTCGTCTTCAAGCGCTGAGTCCAATGGTAGTGGCCTTGAAGCTTAATTTTGCCTTATTGCAAAAGCCCCAAATCAAAGTCCTGTAAACCCTAGTTTTCAAGCATGGTGAAATCGCGTGTGGTGCAGAAAAAAGCAATTGAATACATGGGTTAGCTTCAAAACATTATAATGAACATGAATCCATAAACAAAAAATGCAAAAGATGCTTAGATCATGATGCACGACTCTGAGATTTTCCTTGCACAGATACGGTTTGTTTTACCAGTTCTTGGAGTTTTGATGGTGGTTAATGAGTGAGAATCGTTCAGTGAGACTTGAGGATGCTATTGGGATCAAGATTAAGGCTTGAATCGTCCTCCAACCATGAATTCAGTTTTGAGTTTTATGGCAATTTTTCAAGTTTGCAAATTGGTCTCTAGCGCATCATTCAGTGTCTGGGCATTAGGGTTAGACTCAGTACTTATGAGGGAAGGGAATTAAGTCATTAGCTGGCCTTGATCCATGCCCATGAGAGAACTAGTCCTAGGTTTTTCACCATTAACAAACTTTCCCTTTTTTTAAGCAAAACCAAGATTTGGTGTACAACCTAACCCTAGCATGAGTTTGTGAGCTGGCACATGATATATGGAAGCTATTCCAATTCAAATGACACTATTCCATTGATTTTTAAATTTTATTTGAATTTTTAAAGATTTAAAATGAATTAAATTATCAAAAATTAAATAAAATAGAAAAATCAATGTTTGATCTTGAAATTAATCATGGGACACGTGTGTGGCATGACAAGGCTGAATCAAGTGGAAGAAAGTGGGCCCTTTTGTCAAAAATTGAAGTTTCAAGGATAGTTGACTTTTGCCATTTCACAAAAATTTCCCAACTTCTCCAATGCATAACTTGCTCAATTTTTAAGCTTTTCTCATGTTCTTGGACATTTTGGAAAGGTCTTTGAGTCCTTTAACCAATGCCTTTGGTCCCATGTCATTTTGATTTTCCAATCTCAAGTTATGGCCTTTGACTTAAAGTCCCTTTTTGTTGACTTTTGAAAATGACCTATAATGTTGAAATTGATAACTTTTTGTGAGAGCATTTCTTGGACTTGGAGTATGAAGATGAGTTGTAGGAAATGTCTTTCTCTTCAAAATGAGCTTTGGATGAAATTTTTCTGATAATCCATGTGAAAGTTATGCCCTGGTCAATTTCAGTTGACTTTTTCAACTGTCCAAATAAGGAAACTTTTGCATCTTGATGATTTTCTGAGCCAAATTTTGAGAATCATGATCAAGCATTGATCAAGTGATGTTTGTGGCTTCAAAATGATATGTTGACCAAAAATTTGAACTTTTGACTGTCAAATGACCATTTTGCCCCTACAGTTGACTGTAGTGCAATTTAGGGTTTTGACTGTGCAATCTTGAGCTGAATGCCTTGAAACTTGATATGAGGATGCTTGACCATGTTTGTAAGCATATGAGACTTGATTGAGCCTTTGAACACTTCCTTTTCTTGATCAGACTCAAAACCCTGATTTTGACTGTTTAGGAGGCCCTTGCACTGTGCAACCCTTGGGGAATTTTGTGACTTGGCTTGGCAATTTCTTGAAGAATATGGGAGGGAAAATTTTGGGGTACAACAGTTGCCCCTGTTCAATCTTCTTAGACCTGAGGATGCAGATTGGCTGACGTGCCTTTCGTAATCCGAGGGTAGAAGATGATTGGACACTAGAGTGCCCAGAAATTTGCGCTCACATAGCGGCAGTGATGGTGGAATGGGCTTATAGATGCCATCCGGATGCTTGATTGCGTAAGAGATTCCTTGGCGAGAACCTGTATACCTGCAAAACAGAAAATGAGTACCTGACACGTTGCAGGAGCTGATTTTTAGATGCCTGGTATAGATGTGTCCTGACTGGTTACAGGAGCTGAGTCTGGAGCTTCAAACGGCGATGAAAGAACCAGGGATGGTTACTACCTTAGCATGAATGGTAAGAGAAACTTGGACGACTTTAACTTCAACAACGCTCGTTGAGAAAAAATCTTGGGTGACTTTAACTTCAACAACGCTTGTTGAGAAAAATCTTGGGTGTCTTCTACTGGAATAAGAATCAGGGAGATCTTAGGGTCGATCTGACTGAACCAGAGAGGCCTTTGACTGGGTAAGAATCAGGAAAATCTTAGGGTCAATTTAACTGAACCAGACAAGGTCTTGAAATATCTTCAACTGGATAAGCATCAGGGAGATCTTAGGGTCGATCTGACTGAACCAGAGAAGGTCTTGAAATATCTTCAACTGGATAAGCATCAGGGAGATCTTAGGGTCGATCTGACTGAACCAGAGAAGGCCTTTGACTGGATAAGCATCAGGAAAATCTTAGGGTCGATTTAACTGAACCGGACAAGGTCTTGAAATATCTTCAACTGGATAAGCATCAGGGAGATCTTAGGGTCGATCTGACTGAACCAGAGAAGGCCTTTGACTGGATAAGCATCAGGGAAATCTTAGGGTCGATTTAACTGAACCGGACAAGGTCTTGAAACATCTTCAGCTGGATAAGCATCAGGGAGATCTTAGGGTCGATCTGACTGAACCAGAGAAGGCCTTTGACTGGATAAGCATCAGGGAAATCTTAGGGTCGATTTAACTGAACCGGACAAGGTCTTGAAACATCTTCAGCTGGATAAGCATCAGGGAGATCTTAGGGTCGATCTGACTGAACCAGAGAAGGCCTTTGACTGGATAAGCATCAGGAAAATCTTAGGGTCGATTTAACTGAACCGGTCTAGGTCTTGAAATATCTTCAACTGGATAAGCATCAGGGAGATCTTAGGGTCGATCTGACTGAACCAGAGAAGGCCTTTGACTGGATAAGCATCAGGAAAATCTTAGGGTCGATTTAACTGAACCGGTCTAGGTCTTGAAATGTCTTCAACTGGATAAGCATCAGGGAGATCTTAGGGTCGATCTGACTGAACCAGAGAAGGCCTTTGACTGGATAAGCATCAGGAAAATCTTAGGATCGATTTAACTGAACCGGTCTAGGTCTTGAAATGTCTTCAACTGGATAAGCATCAGGGAGATCTTAGGGTCGATCTGACTGAACCAGAGAAGGCCTTTGACTGGATAAGCATCAGGAAAATCTTAGGGTCGATTTAACTGAACCGGTCTAGGTCTTGAAATGTCTTCAACTGGATAAGCATCAGGGAGATCTTAGGGTCGATCTGACTGAACCAGAGAAGGCCTTTGACTGGATAAGCATCAGGAAAATCTTAGGATCGATTTAACTGAACCGGTCTAGGTCTTGAAATGTCTTCAACTGGATAAGCATCAGGGAGATCTTAGGCTCGATCTGACTGAACCAGAGAAGGCCTTTGACTGGATAAGCATCAGGAAAATCTTAGGATCAATTTAACTGAACCGGTCTAGGTCTTGAAATATCTTCAACTAGATAAGCATCAGGGAGATCTTAGGGTCGATCTGACTGAACCAGAGAAGGCCTTTGACTGGATAAGCATCAGGAAAATCTTAGGGTCGATTTAACTGAACCGGTCTAGGTCTTGAAATGTCTTCAACTGGATAAGCATCAGGGAGATCTTAGGGTCGATCTGACTGAACCAGAGAAGGCCTTTGACTGGATAAGCATCAGGAAAATCTTAGGATCGATTTAACTGAACCGGTCTAGGTCTTGAAATGTCTTCAACTGGATAAGCATCAGGGAGATCTTAGGGTCGATCTGACTGAACCAGAGAAGGCCTTTGACTGGATAAGCATCAGGAAAATCTTAGGATCGATTTAACTGAACCGGTCTAGGTCTTGAAATGTAGCTTGAGAACTTTAACTGGATATTTCCTGAAATGTAAAGGTCAGCCGTATGCAATGCATGATATGGATCAAGCAATGATGTTCTCAACATAAATGAGATTTGTACGATATATGTGTCTATGCATGTTATACTGATGTATGTGATGTTTTATGAATGTTTTTGTCTAGGAAAGTGAATCCTTGACGGGTGCCGGGAAGTCGCTCCTGGGCTGCTGTTGGAGAATAGATTTTGCTTCCGCTGGGGATGATAATTGCAAGAATACCGGTAGGAGAAGATGACTCCGTTGAGGAATAAACTTGGCAAATGGAAGATTCTGCGGGAAAAAAATACTCTAGCGACCATGCTGGGGAGCGATACTCTGTGGGGAGAGAGATACTTTGCTGAGTTGCTGATAATAATTTGCTGGGGATAGGAAGACTTTGTCGACGACGTTCTTTCCGTGGCTTTTGGCTGAGGATAACCCAGTTATATCCTGTTAAGGAAATAACTCTTTAAATCAAGCCGGACGACGCGTTCGTGCTCTGCGAGGGGATAAGCTTCCAGAATTTACTGGGGATAAGCTTACTGCTTGGGGAGATATGAATTCCAATCTTCTTGGGGAACTGGATTGGACTGGACTCTTTTGGGGAAGTTTGATATGCTGGGGAAGTGATCCCTTTGAATATTGATACGCCGCCGGGGAACAATCTTTAGACCAAGACTGCCGGGGATGCTTGTTAAGAATATATGCTGCTGAGATCTGCGGGAGGACACCCAACTTCCTTAAGGTTGATAACTTTACTTGGGGAAGAGTGCACTGACTACTGACTTACTCTCTGGGGAATTAAGATGTACTGGTCATGTTTTTTAGCTGAACCTACCTTGATACCTTGGAGGACAGAACAATCAGATTGCTTAGACGGCTCATTATTGCCCCTGTTTCAGTGGTGGGAGAGGAAGACCTGTGGGATGCTGATAATTGTTGAGGGTCAAACCTTCTTCAGGCAGGCAAGTGACAAGATGACAGGACATAGTCGTATGCTTTGATCCCTAACTTTTGCCTGGACCGCCCTTTCGGGTTTTCAGTCCACCGGGATACCCATTTTTGCCCAAGCCGCCTTTTCAGGTTTTCGACTTGCCGGGCGTACTGATTTTTTCATTTCATCCCTTCATTTTGCCCGAACCCTTTTGGTTCGCCGGGAAGCCCTTATTTTTGCCTAGGTGTGTCAACCTAGCGGGTCTTTGATTGTGCGTAGTATTTTTCCGACTATGTCTGTTCTTTCAGAATGTAGGGCGTTGCCCCTGTTAGCAATGTTTTGTCGTGCCACCAGAAGGTATTTGACCAGACAAGATTCGTTGTTGAAATGCCCCAAGTGACTCAGGCGGAGACTTGCCCCCAGGCTATTTGGCCTTTGAGAGATTCTCCGAATCTTGACTTGATTGCCCCAGATGATAGACCATGATCATGCCCTTTGATTGGGAGTGCTTTTGTTCATCAGGCATTCATCGTGCGAATTTCTATGCTGTTCAAACAAAAAGTCATATGCAAACAAAGTTATGTTAAAAATGCAAAGCCTATGTCTGTCTTGAAGATTTTGAAAATGCATTTTTTTTCATAAAACATGTGAATGTTTGTAAAACATGATGTCAACTATGTATTTACCGTAGGCCTTCAGGAGTCAGGATACCTTTCGTAACAGTATGCTTTCGAACTAACCCCTGCTTCAGCTGGGACTTTTGAGGGTTATAACGTGGCCTGGTTCACGGTTTAAGAAACAAAGGATAAAGGCTCAAATTATTTGTACCCACCCACTCTTCGTGACGTTCTTCAAACCTAAACTCAGTTGATCATGCGTTAGACCTTGTTTGAGTCTTCGTTCTGATTTTCCGGTGATGGTTCAGTCATTGATGATTTATTCTGAATAGGCAGTCATCATTTTTTTGTCGAGGGTTTGTAGGACCTCTTTCTTTTTTGATTTTGTTATCCCTTTCTTTTTTGCCTGAACTGTTTCCTTTTTCGGAATTACAGTCAGCGGGATGCCCCAGTTTCGTAAGTCCCTTTCATAGGTTTTGACTTAATGGGTTTTTCGTTTATGATTTTTTTTGATCATGACTGCCTCTCCTTTTGATTGTTCTGAACCATCACTGCCTTTTGTTTCGTGAGGACTCTTTTTAGTGCCATTTGTTGTGCACTTGGACCAACTGAGAGACTACCCTGCCCCGGGTTATGATTAAGGGTTTTGATTTTCGAAAATAAAAACTCCTACTTCTTTGGCTCAGAGGGGTTAGCGAGGGATTATCATCTTTATAACTCCAGTGTTTAGGAATTGAAACAATGCCTGTACCTCATCAGCGGGGTCTGTTCAAAAGCATACTGTAGATAACGATATCGTTTTCGTCATCCTCCCTCAAGAGGCTTAGAATTAATGAGAGTTGACATCAGAAAAAATATGAAAATAATATGCATAGAGTGAATACGGATATATTGATTCAAAACGGACATAAGTGATGCATTAATGGAATAACAATGTTTTAACTTGAACAAATGTTTGAATAAACAAAGAAAAATACGACTTGAATTTAAATGAACAAAAAGTGCTTTCTATCCTAGCCATGTTTTGGCATGGGAGCAGTGATCACATTGGGAGTCTCGGCGGGCTCGAATTGTATTTCCTTGGCGTCAATAAGGTCCTGCAGTTTGTTCCTTAATGCCCAACAATCATCAGTGGCATGCCCCGGGCTGTCAGAATGATAGGCACAACGAGCATTCGGGTTAAACTTAGGAGAGGTAGTATTGGGAAACTTTGGAGCCTCCCTGACAGTCATTAAATTGGTTGAGAGCAACTGTGGAAAGATCTGCGATAGGGTCATGCTTAACCGGGTGAACTCTCTCCGGGGTCTTTCAGCCCTTTGAGGATTGTTTGGCCGAGGATTGGCAGCAGGCTTGGCAATCATTACCGCACTGACAGATTGGCGGTGCTCAGGTCTCTCTGATTTCCTGGAACCATATACGGCACTAGCCTCTTTCTTGAATGGTTTCTTTTCCGAACTAGATGATGCATCCTTCGGAATCTTGCCAGACTTTAACCCAGCCTCAATTCTCTCTACAGTCAGAATCAAATCAGTGAACCCAGCAGAAGAATTCCCAATGAGATGGTTGAAAAATGGCCCAGATAGGGTCCCCAGGAACATGTCTACTAGCTCCCGATCCGTCAATGGTGGCTGCACCCTGCCAGCCAGGTCTCTCCATTTCTGAGCGTACTCTTTAAAACCTTCACTTGCACCTAACGACATACCCTGAAGTTGGGTACGTGTGGGGGCAAGGTCGGCATTATATTGATACTGCTTGTAAAAAGCAGTGGCCAGATCCTCCCAGTTACGAATGCTGATTCCATCCAGCTGATAGAACCATTCGAGGTGAGTCCCTGAAAGACTCTCCTGGAAGAAGTGGATCCAAAGGTTCTTGTCTGCTGTGTAAGGCTGGATCTTCCTTACATAAGAACGGAGGTGCATCTTGGGACAGGAAGCCCCGTCATACTTCACAAAGGCAGGTGCCTTGAACTTGTGTGGGATCACCACCCCAGTAGATAACCCCAAGTCTCCAAAATCCAGTCCAGGCACCCGCTGAACTTCCATAGCCTTTAATCTGTCCTCCAGCTGCTTGTACCGGTCTTCAGCAGGAGGGTACTGTTCGTCGTTGAAGTCTGTTTCAGTATCAGAGCCCACAGGAGTAGGGACCTCCCTTTCTTGGTGACTACCTTCCCCCACAGATGGAGTAGTCCTTTCAGCCTCAACCTGTAAGGTGTTCCCGAGTCTGCGCCCAGTGTTAAATAGCACAGTCCTCCTCTTCTTCTTAGTCTTCTTCAGAAGCATGGTCTTCAACTCTTGTTGACCCTGAGCCAAGCCCTTGATCAGCTCCTGAAATTGGGCGTTCTGCGCCTGAAGAGCCTTGATAGATGCCTCGGTTGATGATTCAGGGTTCATGATGCTGAAATAAACAGCGAAGAACAGTAAACAACCTGAAAAGAAGAGTACATGTGATGCACATGATGAATGATATATGTTTATGCAATGCATTCAAGAGTTCGAAAATTCAAATTTGTTGTAGACCAAAAGGAACACACGTTATTATCAAATCAATCCCAAAATATGATGCGCATCCTCTTTGGAGCTATGTAAGTGTTGAGGTTCCTCTCCTCATGCAACAGGCACCTTGGTTTTCTTTGCTAGCATTGCCATGGTCCCCTTCGTCACGATTCTTTTCCGACAGATCCACCACCTGAACCTCTTTTGGCTGTTGTTCTTCCGGTTGAGGATCTTCTGCTGGTTTTTTTACCGTCTCAGCATTGGCCTCATTTATTTCAGTATGGGCTTCGTCATTTCCCAAGCCTTTTTCTTGTGGCCTGCTGAGTTCAGCAGACTCCAGTGTTTCAGAAGTCCTTGGCGGTGAGCTTTCAGTGGTGTCCTGAGAAAGGAAAGAGGAAGAATTTTCAGAAATCGAAAGAGACATAGTCGAATGTAGGTATCTACACCTAAGTTACAAAAAGGTCTAAGAGATTACCTGTAAGTTAGCTTCAGCCCCAGGGCTGGAATTGTCGCTTTCGACAGGCTTATTGAGAAGAACGTTTAGTTCCTCCTCCGTTGGCTCCTCAATGATCACTGGAGGTGGCCTGGGCTTTCTCCCAGCAACCTTTATTCTAATGGTTCGACCCTCAGGAGCAGGAGCAGGAGCGTCCTTCGTCAGCTTTCGCCTCTTTAGAGGAGCAGGGGGAGAATCACCTTCTTCATCGCTCCCAGATTCGACCACCAGTGCTGGCCGTTTCTTGGGCGAAGGTGCCTAAAAAACCAATGGGAATTCGATTTAGCAATTGCATCGAAAGTCAAAAATCGAAAGCCAGGAGAAAATAATGAAAGTCTGGTTACCGATACAGAAGGCTTCTTCGAAGGGCCTTCCCCCTGTTGGTTGGTTGTGGTCTTCGCCGGCGCTGTAGTCTTCGCCGGCGGTAGAGGTTTTGTTGAGGGGCCTCCTCCCTGTTGGCTTTCTGCAGCCTTCTTGGCTACAGGCTTTCGAACAACTGAAATCAAATAAATAGTTAACAGGTTAGCAGTCGAAAGAGAAAGACAAAGCAATGTGAAAGGATGAACTTACATTTCTTTATTTTGTCCAACACAAGGACAAAAGATTTCTGAAGCTCATCCACGAAATCCTTCTCGTCGAAAAACTCCTCAGCGTAATAACTTTTCCACCACTCCTCGAAAGATGGTGAGCAAAGAAAGTTGAGCTGGTAGTCAAACAACGAGAGAACTGTTCGACCAACATATCTTCTGATATGTTTAGTGGAAGCTTCTTCGGTGTAATCATTGCAGAAGTACAACCTAGACTTCTCTCTTGGAAAAATGGGAGAAGGTAGGGTTTGAATAATACCAAACTGGCGAGATACCAGGTTTGGTTGGTATGCAATCAGACTCAAGTGAGTCTTAGAGCTCCTGAATCGAAGAGGCATGATCCTTGGTGTGAGGAACGCCTCCCACAGTATTGTATGTTCGTCAACTTGAGGACCACTCGACGTCCTTGGATGTGGCCTTGTGAACCATGCCGGGCCTACCTTCCGTCGAGCAAACGGAGCCATAGTCGAAACAAACTCTTTCCTTCGAGCGAACATCAGAATGAAGTTGGTGAAAGTTTGCTGAAACTCCAGTCCATCTTCCATAGGCGTCAACAGAGCCAGTCTGGTTCCTTCGACGCGTCTGTTCGCTATCCCTGGAGCCTGCTCATTTATTTGAACCTTCTTAGGCAAGAAAGATTCGAAGGTGGCATTGAGCCACAGTTGGAGCAGCCAAAAAGGCCCAGCAAGTAGCAAACTGGCCCTGTTCTCGATAATTTTTAGAAGAGTTGCCCCATTACTAATCGAATCATAGAGGCTGGCCAAAATCAATTCTGCCAAACAGATGTTTTGGCCATGATGGAGTTGAGTGGCGAGAGTGACCATCTTCTTGGTCACCTGTAAGGACTTCGAGCAAAATACAAAGCGAGTCAGCCATAAGGCTAGAAACGCTATGTGTTCGACATCCGACACAGCATCTGTCGACCTGTCGTGGTAGTGATTGATGAAGGTGGTATAAGTTGGTTTGGTGGCAGCGAATCCAATTTGATCCTCCGACATTTCCTCCGGATCGAAGTAGTCCCCGGTGGGTCGAAGGCCAGTGATAGCGGCCACATCGAAGAGTGTAGGAGTCAACATCCCACAGGGAAGATGGAAAGTAAAGTGGGAGTAGTCCCAGAAAAGCAGAGAAGCTATCAACATCTCCGGAGAATAGTTCAAACCTGTCTTCGACAGCATCACCAGGTCGAAAATCCCTATATCTTTCCAGATCGAAGCTTGGCGTTTCTCCATCTTTTCCAGCCAAGCAACGTAATCAGGAGTAAGGCTAGGGCCAGACCTGAAAGCCCTAACACCTTTGTTGAAGAAACGAAGGTCGATTTTTTCTTTAGCAGGTTCTTCAGTATCCTCTGCATCTTTCTTGGCGCATGCAACCGGTTTGAGTTTCTCAACTACCGGAAAATAACTCTTGATCTTCATGGCCTCGGCAATACTTGGATACAAGGGGCCAGACATAGCAAAGATCTGGTTGGAATATCCAACCGGGATCATAAGGTGGTGTGAGTAAGCATCGCGTACGGAGATGTCCAAGGGTTCAGGGACCCTTCGTTGGCCCGTAGAATTTACTACTGGAGCGGTGACGAAAACCTTAGGTTTGACGTTTCCAGATGGTACGGTAGCGCTAGGAGCATTGGAACCAGATGCCATTGTTAATGGTGAGGTTGAAGACGAAGTGAAGAAAGAAAGGGTTTTGCAAAGATGACAAGTTTGTATGAAAATAGAGAAGTCTGAAGGCTAGATGGCGTAAAAAGTCCCACAATGGGGTACTTACTGCTATTTATAGTAGTGGGAAAAATCCCCAAAACCGAGGACATTAAATGCCATTTAATGTTGCAGGAGGTAGTGGGACACGTGGCATCCCCCTGTTGTTTTAGCCGTTCTGCAGAAATAGAGGGACGCAGCGTGCGTCCTCGTTTTTGGGAATTGTCATAATGACAAATTCTGAAATGACGTTTGGTACTGCACGCCGTACTTAAGTGACGTCTTAGGTACGGATAAATGATGGTTTTCTTGGGATTGCCAGTGGTTGGTAGAAGACAACAAAAAGTGCACAATTTAATTTGTGACTAAGCGTGAAAAGACAGGTGTCGAATGGCGTTTCAAAGAATGCCTTTTTCTTTCAGTCGAAATAAGGCATTCTTGGGGGGCAATTTGTTGGCTCCTAAATTCGACACCCTGGTTTTATTAATGTCAGCCATTAAAGCTGAAGGATGTTTTCGACTAGCTAGGTCCGTCGAAATGCCCATCGAAAGATGGCAAGGTACTTAAAAGATTTCTTCCAAGGGAGAAGTTGGTTGCCTTCGACGTCGAAGGAGTTTCTCGTCGAAGATGTTTCTCGACGAAGGTGTTCGATGGTTCAGAGTGGAGCAGTTTGAAATTCAAGCGTTTGGAGGGAAAACGGTTTCCAGCAGTTACCAAATGCAACGTGCGAAGATCTGGAGCGTCGAACGTTGAGAACGTGCCAAGTGGAATCATCTCGAAGCAGTGTAACTGCCCGACGGTTACTTGGGATGTTTTAGTATAAATAGTAGTAGTCATGTAGTTTCTCGCGTGTGTTCACAATTCTATACAAAGTCACTCATATAGATTCGAGTACCCAGCGTGTGAGAAAGAATTGTTGAGAAATGTATGTGTGAAACACCAACTTTATTAATCAAAGTCATTTACTTTTCCAGAAATTTACTTGCTTTCTTCTTTACTTTCCTGTCGAACCCTTTCATTTAAAGCCTTATTTATTTTACCAAGTCCTTTCTTCATGCAATTTACTTAAAGCCTCTTTATTTTATTGTCATTTAACCAATATCCAATTTAATCAAAACTTCAAAATCAACCTATGTCCTAGGATCAATCTGATCGATCCTGCGAGTAACCAAATAAGTAACCATTTGGAGGATCAGCGGTTGTTTACCGAATACCAAGGTAAACAAATTGGCACACCTGGTGGGACTGTGTGTTGATTGTTGAAAATAATCTCATCTTTTCGAGGAGTGTTGTATGTTATTGAGAAGTGGTAGAATATACACTAACAATAACAATACTGCCAGAAGAAGGGAAGAGATGGCGAATCCGCCAAACAATAACGAAATCCCACAGACGAATGTGGGAGCAACGGTTAGTACGACCGTAAGTGAAGCGACAACTGTTGGTTCAACACCAGCAGTAACGGTCACAGCAACGGGGCCATTAACTTCGTTCACGGGCCCCAGGATGCCTTTGGGAACTCCCCCACCAAGGGGAAATATAGGCACAAGGCCTTTCGCGCCACCAAGATTTATGCCACTCTATGGTATGCCAACTTCTGAATTGGCTAGCCTGACGAATGCTACGTCCACTTTTTCAGACCCTTTAGTGAGTGCCTCTTCGCCACTCCAAGGTTCTGGAGTAGGCATGGCGAATAGAAATAGGACCCAACTCTTAGGAGGAACGTCCCAAGTAGCCCATGGCCTTACAAATGCCTCGACAGCAGTCTTGAGGCAACAAATGGACGAAAGCAACCATGATATGGTGCAAATGTTGGCACAAACTTTGAGTACAGTGCTAAACCCTCTAATACAAAACACTACTCAATCGAATCAGCAAGTGACAGCGCAGATGGCGCGTTTGACTGATTTCTTTGGAGTACCCCAACCTGTTCGACAGCCCCAAAGGGCGCAAATAAGGGGAAACCAGGGGATATTCTTAGAGGAAGAAACCACCATCAACCAGGCTCAACAGCCTGTCGAAGAAAACCTTAGGGCACGATTGGAGCAACCCGTCGAGGAACCTAGGGTAATAACCCCAGAGGTAAGGTTAATTAACAGAAACCAAAATGCTGACGAAGTAGTCCAGCATATCCAATACCAGAATACGGGTTTGGAAAATAATCTGGCAACCATGATCGAAAGGATCATGACTCAAAATGGGATGAACATGGGCTTTCGAAGGCCCAACTTTACATCTCCATTGTCAGAGTACGTGTTACAGACAGACTTACCTCCTAGATGCAAAGTCCCCAAATTTACTAAGTTCTCTGGGGACACGACAGAATCTACTGTCGAGCATGTGGCGAGATACTTGATCGAAGCAGGTGACATTTCGAATAACGAAAACCTGAGGATCAAGTACTTCCCAAGTTCTTTAACAAAGAACGCTTTTACTTGGTTTACAACTCTTCCCCCCAATTCGATCCATCATTGGACCCAGTTGGAAAGATTGTTCCATGAACAATTCTACATGGGGCAAACCAAGATAAGCCTGAAAGAATTGGCCAGTGTGAAGAGGCGTTTCACTGAACCTATAGACGAATATCTAAATAGGTTTAGGTTGCTCAAGGCGAGATGCTTTACACAAGTGCCAGAGCATGATTTAGTCGAAATAGCCGCAGGCGGTTTAGATTATTCCATTAGGAAGAAGCTAGACACCCAATACCTGAGAGACATGGCCCAACTGGCCGATAGAGTTCGACAGGTAGAACGCCTCAAAGCTGAAAAAGCAAAGGCAACGAAAACTCACAAGAGAGAGAGGATAGCGTACGTTGAGATGGATGACGAGGATCCGGAATCCTTCGACGATACTTTAGCTGTCGAAGAAGGAGAAGTCGATTTAGCAGAACTGAAACAAGGGCCGCCATACTCTTGTAAACTGTTAGTCCCCTCAAGTGGGAAAAATCCCATTGGTCCAGAAAGGACCAACGATAGGTTCCCCAAAAAGACTTATAGTTTTGACATCACAAAATGTGATGAAATATTCGACTTGCTTGTTAAAGATGGCCAAATGATAGTACCCCCAGGGGTAAAAGTGCCTCCTCTTGATCAAAGAAAGAAGAGAGGTTTTTGCAAATATCATAATTTTTTGGGCCATAAAACTTCTCAATGTTTTCTTTTCAGGAATCTTGTGCAAGACACTATCGAAGAAGGGAGGTTGAAGTTTGCTGACAAAACCCCCATGGCTGTCGACTCAAATCCATTGCAGGCTGAAGCCCACTATGCTGAGCCCTCTGAGGTGAACGTGATAGAGGCAACCAGGAGCCAGTCGAGGAAGCCAGGAATCACAATGGTCGAAGTCTCAAAGGACCACATCAACATGCCAATCTTTGGCAGTTTTTCTGGAAATTTATCCAGGAAGACAATTGAAGCAGTTCAGAAAGCGGTCGAAAGCCCGAAGATGGAGACCGCTGAAGCACAAAAAACTGGACCAAAACCCAGTTCCCACTTGGCCACAGTTCAAGGCCAGACGGAGAATCTGGAGATACAAATGAAGCAGTTGACTCTTGCTAACAAAGATACAATGAATATCAACATGGTCGAACTTTCTGACCCAAAAGCATCAGAAGAGGCCATGAGGAAGGAACAAGCTAATAAGACTGCTTTCCCTCGGGAAAATGAAAATTTGGCAGATTTTTTACAAAGATGCCAGAAAAAGAAATCAGAGGTGATGCTGTGTCCAAGATGCAGTTCGATCTTTGACAAAAAAGCTGCTGAGCACATTCAAGGCGTAAGAGCAGCGAATAAGAGAAGGGGAAATGTTGATCTTCGACATGATCCCAGAAGAGCCTCCCAAAGAGGTTCAAACCAAGAAAAGAGGCCATTGACTTTTAGGCCTCCCACAAATGTGCCAGTAGATACTTGGTACAAAACCTCTGGTCGAAAAAGGCCAAGTGAGGAGAGAAGGCACTCTTTCGACGTGCCAAGGGGTTCCTCTTTGACTCAAAAGAAAGAGCCTCAGGTTGCTGCACCTAAAGTTGCACAAGTGTCAAGCAACTACAAAGGTAAAAATCCCATGTCTCGATCTCAATGGAGGAGATACCAAAGGAGACGAAAGGCTGAAAGGGAGGCTGCCAACGAACCAAAGGCAGAAACCAGTTCGAACGTTCCTCAAAGGAAGCAAAGGAAACCTCTAGAAAGAGAGCCAGTAACCAACTGGCTAGTTTGGCCTAACCAAAGTGAAGTCGAAGACGAAGACGATTCTGAGTCTGATGATACTTTGGACATAATGGTGAATATAGTCTCAGTGCTGCCCAGAGAATTCAACCGACAGGTGGAGGTCGAAGTAAGTGACTGGGAAGTGGAACAAGAAATGGCCAAACACAGGCTAGTGTGCTATTTCGTCATGGACAATGGCACCACTGAGGAACAAAATGGGTTCTTCGAGCCACCTACGGAGGCGATGAAAAATCACCTCAAGCCTTTATTTATAAGGGCTAAACTCGAGGAAACTACTATGAATAAAATTTTGGTGGATTGCGGGGCGACCATCAACATTATTCCTCACTCTATGCTAAGGAAAATTGGCAAAAGGGATGAGGACATTAAGCCTCACAACATGGTCCTGTCGAACTATGAGGGCGGCATAGGGACCACTATGGGAGTGATCCAGCTGGATATCAAAGTAGGATCTATCCTTCGACCAACGATGTTTATGGTCATATCGGCCAAACCTAACTACAATCTGTTGTTGGGCCGGGAATGGATTCATGGTGTTGGAGCTGTGCCATCATCAATGCACCAGAGGCTGCTCCTATGGCGTCCAGATGGGATGGTCAAAAACATAGAGGCAAATCAAAGCTACTACCTGGGCGAAGTGAATCACTTGGGTTTGGCAGATTTCGACAAGAACTTGGCTCACATAGGGCCATGTCCAACACCTGACTTCGACATGGCGCCAGCGCCAAACACTTTTTGTTCCCTATACCTGCATCCTGAGCATGGTTTCCAATGGGACAGAGAAGACTTGTCCCACATAGACTTCAGTGGGTTAACTGATATCCAACCAACTGGTTGGGGAAGTGAATTCAGTGATAATGACTGAGTCACAATCTTTGAAGCGAATTTCGGCTTATGTAGCCGAAACTAAGATGATAACGGCTCTCGAAGCCGAAGTAAAGTACATGGCCACACAGGCCAATGATCAACAGTTATCTGCTGCAGGTCCAGGAAAGGATTTCGATCCAAAACCCCCTGATATCATGCCAGAAGAAATGCAGGAACAGAGGCTCGACGCCATCTATGACGATGAGCCTTTGGGCTTCGAAAAGGACCCCTTGGCGAACAACATTAAAATGTTAGCGCAAGATCCTTTAGAAGAAATCAACTTAGGCGAAGGATCAGAGAAAAGGCCAACTTACATCAGCGCCAAAATTGATCCAGAACTTAGGTTGGAAGTAATCCAATTGCTGAAAGAGTTCAAAGACTGTTTTGCATGGGATTATGACGAAATGCCTGGTCTCGACAGAGGATTGGTAGAACTTCAGTTGCCAATCAAACCTGGGAAGAAGCCAATCAAGCAAAATCCAAGGCGCTTCGCTCCAGAAATACTATCGAAGATCAAGACGAAAGTCGAAAGACTGCTGAAATGCAAATTCATACGTGTTACAAGGTATGTCGAATGGATTGCAAACATTGTGCCAGTAATTAAGAAAAATGGTACGTTAAGGGTGTGCATAGATTTCAGAGATTTGAATGCTGCTACACCCAAAGATGAATATCCTATGCCTGTGGCGGAAATGCTAGTCGATTCTGCCGCTGGCTATGAATACCTGAGTATGCTCAATGGTTATTCAGGATATAATCAAATATTCATTGCTGAAGAGGATGTGTCGAAAACAGCTTTTCGATGCCCTGGGGCCTTAGGCACTTACAAATGGGTAGTGATGCCTTTTGGCCTAAAGAATGCTGGGGCAACGTACCAGCGAGCAATGAATACTATCTTCCATGATTTTATTAACACTTTTATGCAAGTATATATTGATGACATTGTTATAAAATCTGTTTCCAGGAAGAATCATATTGACCACCTTCGACAATCATTCGAAAGAATGAGAGAACATGGTCTGAAGATGAACCCTTTGAAGTGTGCATTCTGTGTGAAAGCTGGAGATTTCTTGGGCTTCGTTGTCCACAAGAAAGGAATCGAAATCAACCAGAACAAGACGAAGGCAATTCTGGAAGCGAAAGCGCCATCGAATAAGAAGGAACTGCAATCTCTGTTAGGCAAGATAAATTTCTTAAGGAGATTCATATCTAATCTAAGTGGGAAAGCTCAGGCCTTTTCACCCTTACTTCGACTGAATAAAGAGGGGTTCGAATGGGGGCAAGAGCAACAGGAAGCCTTCGACAAAATCAAAGGGTACCTCACTAAGCCACCTATTTTGGTGCCTCCTTGTAGCAATAGGAGTATGAGATTGTACATAGCTGCATCCGACAAAACTTTGGGAAGCATGTTAGCCCAAGAGGATGAGAATGGAGTCGAAAGACCCATTTACTATCTCAGTAGAGTTTTGAACGATGCAGAAACTAGATATAGTGAAGTTGAAAAATTGTGTCTATGTCTGTATTTCTCTTGTACAAAACTCAAGCAATATATAAAACCAGTTGATGTGTATGTTTCGTCTCATTTTGATGTTTTCAAGTATATGTTGTCGAAACCTATCTTGCACAGTCGAATTGGCAAGTGGGCATTAGCATTAACTGAATACTCCTTAACCTTTATGCCTCTTAAGGCAGTAAAAGGACAAGTGGTTGCAGACTTCATAGTTGACCACTCAATTCAAGTTAAGGATATTAATTATGTGGAGATAGAACCTTGGAAATTCTACTTCGATGGTTCCAGCCATAAAGATGGAACAGGGGTAGGAGTCTTGATTATTTCTCCAGATAAAATTCCAACAACATTCAAGTACAAAATATCAGGTTCTTGTTCGAACAATGAGGCTGAGTATGAAGCTCTAATTACTGGCCTTGAGATATTGTTGGAATTGGGGGCAACTCGAGTCGAAATAATGGGAGACTCAGAGTTAGTCATCAAGCAAGTCACAAAGGAATATAAATGCATAAGAGAGAATCTCATTATGTACTTTGTGATAGCAAATCGTTTATTGAAAAAATTTGAAACGATCAGTATTCGACACATACCCAGAGTCGAAAATCAAATAGCCAACGACTTGGCACAGATTGCATCTGGGTATAAGATTTCAAAAACGAGATTGCAAAGAGCAATCGAAGTTCGAGAAAAGATAAAAGCAACTTGTCTATCACCAACAGACTTGGAATCGACGAGACTAGGATATGCTGATCAAAGTAACTTCGAAATTTCGTTCATAGATAATTTATCAGAGCAAGATTGGAGGAAACCCATTGTGGACTATCTTCAAAATCCAAGAGCTTTGACAGAACGAAAAACAAAGTACAGGGTGTTGAGTTATGTACTCATGGGTAATGAGTTATTCAAGAAAACGCCTGAAGGGGTATTGCTAAAATGCTTAAGTGAAACTGAGGCGTACATAGCCCTTTCGACTACGCACGCTGGAGCATGTGGGGCTCACCAAGCAGGCCATAAGATGAAATGGTTGTTGTTTCGACAAGGACTATATTGGCCCACTATGCTAAAAGATTGTGTTGAGTTCGCTAAAGGTTGTCAAGAGTGTCAAGTACATACAGGCATCCAACATGTACCAGCAAGCGAACTTCACTCGATAGTGAAGCCTTGGCCCTTTAGAGGATGGGCGTTGGACCTCATTGGAGAGATTCGACCAGCATCATCAAAGAGTCAGAAATACATACTGGTAGGCATTGATTACTTTACTAAGTGGATCGAAGCTATCCCTTTAGTCAATGTAGACCAAGAAAATGTCATTGAATTTATTCAAAAGAACATTATCTTTAGGTATGGAATCCCTGAGACGATAACAACTGATCAAGCATCAGTTTTCACTGGTCGAAAGATGCAGGAATTTGCTCGGGAAACAGGTTTCAAACTCCTAACATCAACGCCTTATTATGCACAGGCAAATGGTCAAGTCGAAGCAGCAAACAAAGTAGTGATTGGCTTGATAAAAAAGCATGTTGGGAAGAAACCAAAGAATTGGCATAAGACGTTAGACCAGATTCTGTGGGCTTGTCGAACGTCCCCAAAAGAAGCCACAGGTACAACACCATATAGGCTAACTTTTGGCCATGATGCAGTGTTGCCAGCAGAAATTTGTCTTCAATCTGCAAGGGTTCAGAGGCATTATGATATTCCCTCTGAAATTTATTGGAACATGATGTTAGACGAACTCGTGGATTTAGACGAAGAGAGATTGCGCGCTCTTGACCTACTCAGGCTTCAGAAGAAAAGAGTAGAAGACTCTTATAATAAAAAGGTAAAACCTAAGGTATTTTTGCCTGAAGAACTAGTTTGGAAGGTAATTCTTCCCATGGATCGAAGGGATCGAAGCATGGGGAAATGGTCACCCAAATGGGAAGGACCATTCAGAGTTATCCAAACTTTTTCTGGTGGAGCCTATGAAGTCGAAGAGTTAGGTGAAGATAAAAGGCTCTTGAGAGTAAATGGTAAATATTTGAAAAAATACAAACCTACACTCCAAGAGATAAAAATAAAATAATAAAATAACAAGACTAAATTGACCATAAAAAGCCAAAATGGAAATTTTTTATAATTTCAGCCAAGATGGCAATGTTGTCGAATATAGATTACAAAATATGGTTACAAAAGCTGAATCAATCAGAAGGGAACAGAGTCCTTGAGTCGAAGGTATTTGACTTGCTGCAGCTCCAATCTTTTCTTGCACCAGGCATTCTCCTGCACAAGCTTGGCAATCTGAGCGTCGAAGCCTTGGGCCTTCTCAGCAAATTCCAGGCCTTGTTTGATTTCGGTTTGACTCTCGGTGTCTGGGACGGTCGAAAGAAGTTCCTCCTTGCGTTTAGTGTTGGCATTTATCTTAGCCTCTATTTCTTCGATTTGTGCCCTGAAGGAAGCATTCTCTCGATCGATGGCATCGACTTCTTCCTGCGTAGATGCTTTTTGCTTCGACAACTCCGCAATTCGAGAAGTCGTCTCCGAAACAGCAGTCCATGCAGAAGAGCTTTTGCCATATAACACCTCAAGCTGACTATTAAAGCCCCTTTGGCGCCTATAATCTGCTGAGACTTGATCAATCATGGAGTGTAACTCCATAATCAAGCCTGAAACTTCTGGAGCTACAGCTAACAAGTCGACAGCATTCAAAACATCCCTCAAGTATGATGGAGCAGTGGGGTCCCCCTCTAAAGCCTTCATCAAGTCCTTCTTGAAAAACTGGGCCTTAACCTTCGCTAAAGCTTCATCAAGAGGAGAGGTTTCAGTGGACTTCCCCGACAGGGTAGGAACCTCCTGACTAGCATCAGACGAACTCTTGCTCTCGATGATTGCGTTGAGATAACTAACAGGGTCAGTTTGTTTCAAGAGTTCTAAGTCCTCTTTCGACCTGTGCTTCGTTGAGGTAACAGCCCTTGCAACAGCATTGTCTTGGGTTTGAGGCTGTTGAGTGTTAGGTGTCTCGACTTGTTCCCCTTCGACTCGGACTGGGGCAGTACCAGCGTTATCTTGGTGCCCTTCGCCAGCGTCACCTTGGTTCTCTTCGCCAGCGGCACCTTGGTTTTCTTCGCTAGCATTGCCATGGTCCCCTTCGTCACGATTCTCTTCCGACAGATCCACCACCTGAACCTCTTTTGGCTGTTGTTCTTCCGGTTGAGGATCTTCTGCTGGTTTTTCTACCGTCTCAGCATTGGCCTCATTTATTTCAGTATGGGCTTCGTCATTTCCCAAGCCTTTTTCTTGTGGCCTGCTGAGTTCAGCAGACTCCAGTGTTTCAGAAGTCCTTGGCGGTGAGCTTTCAGTGGTGTCCTGAGAAAGGAAAGAGGAAGAATTTTCAGAAATCGAAAGAGACATAGTCGAATGTAGGTATCTACACCTAAGTTACAAAAAGGTCTAAGAGATTACCTGTAAGTTAGCTTCAGCCCCAGGGCTGGAATTGTCGCTTTCGACAGGCTTATTGAGAAGAACGTTTAGTTCCTCCTCCGTTGGCTCCTCAATGATCACTGGAGGTGGCCTGGGCTTTCTCCCAGCAACCTTTATTCTAATGGTTCGACCCTCAGGAGCAGGAGCAGGAGCAGGAGCGTCCTTCGTCAGCTTTCGCCTCTTTAGAGGAGCAGGGGGAGAATCACCTTCTTCATCGCTCCCAGATTCGACCACCAGTGCTGGCCGTTTCTTGGGCGAAGGTGCCTAAAAAACCAATGGGAATTCGATTTAGCAATTGCATCGAAAGTCAAAAATCGAAAGCCAGGAGAAAATAATGAAAGTCTGGTTACCGATACAGAAGGCTTCTTCGAAGGGCCTTCCCCCTGTTGGTTGGTTGTGGTCTTCGCCGGTGCTGTAGTCTTCGCCGGCGGTAGAGGTTTTGTTGAGGGGCCTCCTCCCTGTTGGCTTTCTGCAGCCTTCTTGGCTACAGGCTTTCGAACAACTGAAATCAAATAAATAGTTAACAGGTTAGCAGTCGAAAGAGAAAGACAAAGCAATGTGAAAGGATGAACTTACATTTCTTTATTTTGTCCAACACAAGGACAAAAGATTTCTGAAGCTCATCCACGAAATCCTTCTCGTCGAAAAACTCCTCAGCGTAATAACTTTTCCACCACTCCTCGAAAGATGGTGAGCAAAGAAAGTTGAGCTGGTAGTCAAACAACGAGAGAACTGTTCGACCAGCATATCTTCCGATATGTTTAGTGGCAGCTTCTTCGGTGTAATCATTGCAGAAGTACAACATAGACTTCTCTCTTGGAAAAATGGGAGAAGGTAGGGTTTGAATAATACCAAACTGGCGAGATACCAGGTTTGGTTGGTATGCAATCAGACTCAAGTGAGTCTTAGAGCTCCTGAATCGAAGAGGCATGATCCTTGGTGTGAGGAACGCCTCCCACAGTATTGTATGTTCGTCAACTTGAGGACCACTCGACGTCCTTGGATGTGGCCTTGTGAACCATGCCGGGCCTACCTTCCGTCGAGAAAATGGAGCCATAGTCGAAACAAACTCTTTCCTTCGAGCGAACATCAGAACGAAGTTGGTGAAAGTTTGCTGAAACTCCAGTCCATCTTCCATAGGCGTCAACAGAGCCAGTCTGGTTCCTTCGACGCGTCTGTTCGCTATCCCTGGAGCCTGCTCATTTATTTGAACCTTCTTAGGCAAGAAAGATTCGAAGGTGGCATTGAGCCACAGTTGGAGCAGCCAAAAAGGCCCAGCAAGTAGCAAACTGGCCCTGTTCTCGATAATTTTTAGAAGAGTTGCCCCATTACTAATCGAATCATAGAGGCTGGCCAAAATTAATTCTGCCAAACAGATGTTTTGGCCATGATGGAGTTGAGTGGCGAGAGTGACCATCTTCTTGGTCACCTGTAAGGACTTCGAGCAAAATACAAAGCGAGTCAGCCATAAGGCTAGAAACGCTATGTGTTCGACATCCGACACAGCATCTGTCGACCTGTCGTGGTAGTGATTGATGAAGGTGGTATAAGTTGGTTTGGTGGCAGCGAATCCAATTTGATCCTCCGACATTTCCTCCGGATCGAAGTAGTCCCCGGTGGGTCGAAGGCCAGTGATAGCGGCCACATCGAAGAGTGTAGGAGTCAACATCCCACAGGGAAGATGGAAAGTAAAGTGGGAGTAGTCCCAGAAAAGCAGAGAAGCTATCAACATCTCCGGAGAATAGTTCAAACCTGTCTTCGACAGCATCACCAGGTCGAAAATCCCCATATCTTTCCAGATCGAAGCTTGGCGTTTCTCCATCTTTTCCAGCCAAGCAACGTAATCAGGAGTAAGGCTAGGGCCAGACCTGAAAGCCCTAACACCTTTGTTGAAGAAACGAAGGTCGATTTTTTCTTTAGCAGGTTCTTCAGTATCCTCTGCATCTTTCTTGGCGCATGCAACCGGTTTGAGTTTCTCAACTACCGGAAAATAACTCTTGATCTTCATGGCCTCAGCAATACTTGGATACAAGGGGCCAGACATAGCAAAGATCTGGTTGGAATATCCAACCGGGATCATAAGGTGGTGTGAGTAAGCATCGCGTACGGAGATGTCCAAGGGTTCAGGGACCCTTCGTTGGCCCGTAGAATTTACTACTGGAGCGGTGACGAAAACCTTAGGTTTGACGTTTCCAGATGGTACGGTAGCGCTAGGAGCATTGGAACCAGATGCCATTGTTAATGGTGAGGTTGAAGACGAAGTGAAGAAAGAAAGGGTTTTGCAAAGATGACAAGTTTGTATGAAAATAGAGAAGTCTGAAGGCTAGATGGCGTAAAAAGTCCCACAATGGGGTACTTACTGCTATTTATAGTAGTGGGAAAAATCCCCAAAACCGAGGACATTAAATGCCATTTAATGTTGCAGGAGGTAGTGGGACACGTGGCATCCCCCTGTTGTTTTAGCCGTTCTGCAGAAATAGAGGGACGCAGCGTGCGTCCTCGTTTTTGGGAATTGTCATAATGACAAATTCTGAAATGACGTTTGGTACTGCACGCCGTACTTAAGTGACGTCTTAGGTACGGATAAATGATGGTTTTCTTGGGATTGCCAGTGGTTGGTAGAAGACAACAAAAAGTGCACAATTTAATTTGTGACTAAGCGTGAAAAGACAGGTGTCGAATGGCGTTTCAAAGAATGCCTTTTTCTTTCAGTCGAAATAAGGCATTCTTGGGGGGCAATTTGTTGGCTCCTAAATTCGACACCCTGGTTTTATTAATGTCAGCCATTAAAGCTGAAGGATGTTTTCGACTAGCTAGGTCCGTCGAAATGCCCATCGAAAGATGGCAAGGTACTTAAAAGATTTCTTCCAAGGGAGAAGTTGGTTGCCTTCGACGTCGAAGGAGTTTCTCGTCGAAGATGTTTCTCGACGAAGGTGTTCGATGGTTCAGAATGGAGCAGTTTGAAATTCAAGCGTTTGGAGGGAAAACGGTTTCCAGCAGTTACCAAATGCAACGTGCGAAGATCTGGAGCGTCGAACGTTGAGAACGTGCCAAGTGGAATCATCTCGAAGCAGTGTAACTGCCCGACGGTTACTTGGGATGTTTTAGTATAAATAGTAGTAGTCATGTAGTTTCTCGCGTGTGTTCACAATTCTATACAAAGTCACTCATATAGATTCGAGTACCCAGCGTGTGAGAAAGAATTGTTGAGAAATGTATGTGTGAAACACCAACTTTATTAATCAAAGTCATTTACTTTTCCAGAAATTTACTTGCTTTCTTCTTTACTTTCCTGTCGAACCCTTTCATTTAAAGCCTTATTTATTTTACCAAGTCCTTTCTTCATGCAATTTACTTAAAGCCTCTTTATCTTATTGTCATTTAACCAATATCCAATTTAATCAAAACTTCAAAATCAACCTATGTCCTAGGATCAATCTGATCGATCCTGCGAGTAACCAAATAAGTAACCATTTGGAGGATCAGCGGTTGTTTACCGAATACCAAGGTAAACAAATTGGCACACCTGGTGGGACTGTGTGTTGATTGTTGAAAATAATCTCATCTTTTCGAGGAGTGTTGTATGTTATTGAGAAGTGGTAGAATATACACTAACAATAACAATACTGCCAGAAGAAGGGAAGAGATGGCGAATCCGCCAAACAATAACGAAATCCCACAGACGAATGTGGGAGCAACGGTTAGTACGACCGTAAGTGAAGCGACAACTGTTGGTTCAACACCAGCAGTAACGGTCACAGCAACGGGGCCATTAACTTCGTTCACGGGCCCCAGGATGCCTTTGGGAACTCCCCCACCAAGGGGAAATATAGGCACAAGGCCTTTCGCGCCACCAGGATTTATGCCACTCTATGGTATGCCAACTTCTGAATTGGCTAGCCTGACGAATGCTACGTCCACTTTTTCAGACCCTTTAGTGAGTGCCTCTTCGCCACTCCAAGGTTCTGGAGTAGGCATGGCGAATAGAAATAGGACCCAACTCTTAGGAGGAACGTCCCAAGTAGCCCATGGCCTTACAAATGCCTCGACAGCAGTCTTGAGGCAACAAATGGACGAAAGCAACCATGATATGGTGCAAATGTTGGCACAAACTTTGAGTACAGTGCTAAACCCTCTAATACAAAACACTACTCAATCGAATCAGCAAGTGACAGCGCAGATGGCGCGTTTGACTGATTTCTTTGGAGTACCCCAACCTGTTCGACAGCCCCAAAGGGCGCAAATAAGGGGAAACCAGGGGATATTCTTAGAGGAAGAAACCACCATCAACCAGGCTCAACAGCCTGTCGAAGAAAACCTTAGGGCACGATTGGAGCAACCCGTCGAGGAACCTAGGGTAATAACCCCAGAGGTAAGGTTAATTAACAGAAACCAAAATGCTGACGAAGTAGTCCAGCATATCCAATACCAAAATACGGGTTTGGAAAATAATCTGGCAACCATGATCGAAAGGATCATGACTCAAAATGGGATGAACATGGGCTTTCGAAGGCCCAACTTTACATCTCCATTGTCAGAGTACGTGTTACAGACAGACTTACCTCCTAGATGCAAAGTCCCCAAATTTACTAAGTTCTCTGGGGACACGACAGAATCTACTGTCGAGCATGTGGCGAGATACTTGATCGAAGCAGGTGACATTTCGAATAACGAAAACCTGA
The DNA here is from genome assembly GCA_948472305.1 of Vicia faba. Taxonomy (NCBI): domain Eukaryota; kingdom Viridiplantae; phylum Streptophyta; class Magnoliopsida; order Fabales; family Fabaceae; genus Vicia; species Vicia faba. The sequence continues at coordinate 983,344,637 of OX451740.1, forward strand.
GGATCAAGTACTTCCCAAGTTCTTTAACAAAGAACGCTTTTACTTGGTTTACAACTCTTCCCCCCAATTCGATCCATCATTGGACCCAGTTGGAAAGATTGTTCCATGAACAATTCTACATGGGGCAAACCAAGATAAGCCTAAAAGAATTGGCCAGTGTGAAGAGGCGTTTCACTGAACCTATAGGCGAATATCTAAATAGGTTTAGGTTGCTCAAGGCGAGATGCTTTACACAAGTGCCAGAGCATGAGTTAGTCGAAATAGCCGCAGGCGGTTTAGATTATTCCATTAGGAAGAAGCTAGACACCCAATACCTGAGAGACATGGCCCAACTGGCCGATAGAGTTCGACAGGTAGAACGCCTCAAAGCTGAAAAAGCAAAGGCAATGAAAACTCACAAGAGAGAGAGGATAGCGTACGTTGAGATGGATGACGAGGATCCGGAATCCTTCGACGATACTTTAGCTGTCGAAGAAGGAGAAGTCGATTTAGCAGAACTGAAACAAGGGCCGCCATACTCTTGTAAACTGTTAGTCCCCTCAAGTGGGAAAAATCCCATTGGTCCAGAAAGGACCAACGATAGGTTCCCCAAAAAGACTTATAGTTTTGACATCACAAAATGTGATGAAATATTCGACTTGCTTGTTAAAGATGGCCAAATGATAGTACCCCCAGGGGTAAAAGTGCCTCCTCTTGATCAAAGAAAGAAGAGAGGTTTTTGCAAATATCATAATTTTTTGGGCCATAAAACTTCTCAATGTTTTCTTTTCAGGAATCTTGTGCAAGACGCTATCGAAGAAGGGAGGTTGAAGTTTGCTGACAAAACCCCCATGGCTGTCGACTCAAATCCATTGCAGGCTGAAGCCCACTATGCTGAGCCCTCTGAGGTGAACGTGATAGAGGCAACCAGGAGCCAGTCGAGGAAGCCAGGAATCACAATGGTCGAAGTCTCAAAGGACCACATCAACATGCCAATCTTTGGCAGCTTTTCTGGAAATTTATCCAGGAAGACAATTGAAGCAGTTCAGAAAGCGGTCAAAAGCCCGAAGATGGAGACCGCTGAAGCACAAAAAACTGGACCAAAACCCAGTTCCCACTTGGCCACAGTTCAAGGCCAGACGGAGAATCTGGAGATACAAATGAAGCAGTTGACTCTTGCTAACAAAGATACAATGAATATCAACATGGTCGAACTTTCTGACCCAAAAGCATCAGAAGAGGCCATGAGGAAGGAACAAGCTAATAAGACTGCTTTCCCTCGGGAAAATGAAAATTTGGCAGATTTTTTACAAAGATGCCAGAAAAAGAAATCAGAGGTGATGCTGTGTCCAAGATGCAGTTCGATCTTTGACAAAAAAGCTGCTGAGCACATTCAAGGCGTAAGAGCAGCGAATAAGAGAAGGGAAAATGTTGATCTTCGACATGATCCCAGAAGAGCCTCCCAAAGAGGTTCAAACCAAGAAAAGAGGCCATTGACTTTTAGGCCTCCCACAAATGTGCCAGTAGATACTTGGTACAAAACCTCTGGTCGAAAAAGGCCAAGTGAGGAGAGAAGGCACTCTTTCGACGTGCCAAGGGGTTCCTCTTTGACTCAAAAGAAAGAGCCTCAGGTTGCTGCACCTAAAGTTGCACAAGTGTCAAGCAACTACAAAGGTAAAAATCCCATGTCTCGATCTCAATGGAGGAGATACCAAAGGAGACGAAAGGCTGAAAGGGAGGCTGCCAACGAACCAAAGGCAGAAACCAGTTCGAACGTTCCTCAAAGGAAGCAAAGGAAACCTCTAGAAAGAGAGCCAGTAACCAACAGGCTAGTTTGGCCTAACCAAAGTGAAGTCGAAGACAAAGACGATTCTGAGTCTGATGATACTTTGGACATAATGGTGAATATAGTCTCAGTGCTGCCCAGAGAATTCAACCGACAGGTGGAGGTCGAAGTAAGTGACTGGGAAGTGGAACAAGAAATGACCAAACACAGGCCAGTGTGCTATTTCGTCATGGACAATGGCACCACTGAGGAACAAAATGGGTTCTTCGAGCCACCTACGGAGGCGATGAAAAATCACCTCAAGCCTTTATTTATAAGGGCTAAACTCGAGGAAACTACTGTGAATAAAATTTTGGTGGATTGCGGGGCGACCATCAACATTATTCCTCACTCTATGCTAAGGAAAATTGGCAAAAGGGATGAGGACATTAAGCCTCACAACATGGTCCTGTCGAACTATGAGGGCGGCATAGGGACCACTATGGGAGTGATCCAGCTGGATATCAAAGTAGGATCTATCCTTCGACCAACGATGTTTATGGTCATATCGGCCAAACCTAACTACAATCTGTTGTTGGGCCGGGAATGGATTCATGGTGTTGGAGCTATGCCATCATCAATGCACCAGAGGCTGCTCCTATGGCGTCCAGATGGGATGGTCGAAAACATAGAGGCAAATCAAAGCTACTACCTGGGCGAAGTGAATCACTTGGGTTTGGCAGATTTCGACAAGAACTTGGCTCACATAGGGCCATGTCCAACACCTGACTTCGACATGGCGCCAGCGCCAAACACTTTTTGTTCCCTATACCTGCATCCTGAGCATGGTTTCCAATGGGACAGAGAAGACTTGTCCCACATAGACTTTAGTGGGTTAACTGATATCCAACCAACTGGTTGGGGAAGTGAATTCAGTGATAATGACTGAGTCACAATCTTTGAAGCGAATTTCGGCTTATGTAGCCGAAACTAAGATGATAACGGCTCTCGAAGCCGAAGTAAAGTACATGGCCACACAGGCCAATGATCAACAGTTATCTGCTGCAGGTCCAGGAAAGGATTTCGATCCAAAACCCCCTGATATCATGCCAGAAGAAATGCAGGAACAGAGGCTCGACGCCATCTATGACGATGAGCCTTTGGGCTTCGAAAAGGACCCCTTGGCGAACAACATTAAAATGTTAGCGCAAGATCCTTTAGAAGAAATCAACTTAGGCGAAGGATCAGAGAAAAGGCCAACTTACATCAGCGCCAAAATTGATCCAGAACTTAGGTTGGAAGTAATCCAATTGCTGAAAGAGTTCAAAGACTGTTTTGCATGGGATTATGACGAAATGCCTGGTCTCGACAGAGGATTGGTAGAACTTCAGTTGCCAATCAAACCTGGGAAGAAGCCAATCAAGCAAAATCCAAGGCGCTTCGCTCCAGAAATACTGTCGAAGATCAAGACGGAAGTCGAAAGACTGCTGAAATGCAAATTCATACGTGTTACAAGGTATGTCGAATGGATTGCAAACATTGTGCCAGTAATTAAGAAAAATGGTACGTTAAGGGTGTGCATAGATTTCAGAGATTTGAATGCTGCTACACCCAAAGATGAATATCCTATGCCTGTGGCGGAAATGCTAGTCGATTCTGCCGCTGGCTATGAATACCTGAGTATGCTCGATGGTTATTCAGGATATAATCAAATATTCATTGCTGAAGAGGATGTGTCGAAAACAGCTTTTCGATGCCCTGGGGCCTTAGGCACTTACAAATGGGTAGTGATGCCTTTTGGCCTAAAGAATGCTGGGGCAACGTACCAGCGAGCAATGAATACTATCTTCCATGATTTTATTAACACTTTTATGCAAGTATATATTGATGACATTGTTATAAAATCTGTTTCCAGGAAGAATGAGAGAACATGGTCTGAAGATGAACCCTTTGAAGTGTGCATTCTGTGTGAAAGCTGGAGATTTCTTGGGCTTCGTTGTCCACAAGAAAGGAATCGAAATCAACCAGAACAAGACGAAGGCAATTCTGGAAGCGAAAGCGCCATCGAATAAGAAGGAACTGCAATCTCTGTTAGGCAAGATAAATTTCTTAAGGAGATTCATATCTAATCTAAGTGGGAAAGCTCAGGCCTTTTCACCCTTACTTCGACTGAATAAAGAGGGGTTCGAATGGGGGCAAGAGCAACAGGAAGCCTTCGACAAAATCAAAGGGTACCTCACTAAGCCACCTATTTTGGTGCCTCCTTGTAGCAATAGGAGTATGAGATTGTACATAGCTGCATCCGACAAAAATTTGGGAAGCATGTTAGCCCAAGAGGATGAGAATGGAGTCGAAAGACCCATTTACTATCTCAGTAGAGTTTTGAACGATGTAGAAACTAGATATAGTGAAGTTGAAAAATTGTGTCTATGTCTGTATTTCTCTTGTACAAAACTCAAGCAATATATAAAACCAGTTGATGTGTATGTTTCGTCTCATTTTGATGTTTTCAAGTATATGTTGTCGAAACCTATCTTGCACAGTCGAATTGGCAAGTGGGCATTAGCATTAACTGAATACTCCTTAACCTTTATGCCTCTTAAGGCAGTAAAAGGACAAGTGGTTGCAGACTTCATAGTTGACCACTCAATTCAAGTTGAGGATATTAATTATGTGGAGATAGAACCTTGGAAAGCAGTTCAACAAACTCATCAAGAGAATGGACCCAAAGTCAAGGTCAAATGTCAAGAATATTTCCTCTGACATTAGCAGATCCTATGACTCCAGCAGAAGAACTAAGTCTGAAGAAAAGGGAAATCAAAGCAGAGGAATCCAATGCCATGGATGTGAAGGATATGGGCACATTCAAGCTGAATGTCCTACCTTTCTAAAGAAACAAAAGAAAGGCATGTCTGTTACTTGGTCTGATGGTGATTCAGAAAGTAACTTTGAAGAAGAATCTGCTAAACTAGTTACTGCACTATCTGGTATTTGTAACTCTGATAATGATTCTAGTGATGAGGAAGTGACATTTGAAGAACTTGCTGACTCCTACAAGAAGCTATGTATCAGAAGTGCTGAAGTCTGTCAGCAAAATGAGAAACAGAAAAAGCTCATAGTGAAGTTGGAGGCTGAGAAGAAGGCAGACACTGCTACTATAAGCCATCTCAAAGGTGAAGTTCTAATGTTGAACTCCAAACTTGATCAGATGACTAAGTCTGTCAAGATGTTAACAAATGGAACTGACAAGTTGGAAGAAATCCTTCAGGCTGGACAAAATGCAGGAAACATGTCTGGTCTAGGATTTGTGGCTGCAAAGACATCCGCTGTTGACAAGAAGAAGACCAGGCCTGATAAACAAATGTCAAAGCAGATGTCACAACATAGGACTCAACATCAAGAACAAAGAAATATGAAGAAAAAGTATCAAAGACGGAGATGTCATTATTATGGGAGGTTTGGTCACATAAAGCCATCCTGCTTCAGATTATATGGATATCCCAATCAGACCCCATATGTCAAACCTAAGACTAACAAGGCACCATATACTCAACAGTGGAAGAAAAAGACTGCAGCCATGATAGCTCACACCTCCCTTAGAGTTTCTGCCAAGGAAGACTGGTACTTTGACAGTGGATGCTCTAAACACATGACTGGAATCAAGAATCTGCTGAATGATGTCAAACCTCATACTACTAGTTATGTCACTTTTGGAGATGGTGCTAGAGGAGAAATCAAAGGAGTTGGAAACTTGGACTGCCCTGGAGTTCCAAACCTAAATGAAGTGTTGCTGGTAAATGGTTTGACTGCTAATCTCATAAGTATCAGCCAATTATGTGATCTAGGATTCAAGGTCAACTTCATCAAGTCTGAATGTCTTGTAACTAATGAAAAACAAGAAATTGTAATGAGAGGAGTCAGATCAAAAGACAAATGTTACTTATGGGAGTCTGAGAACACTAACTACTCTTCTGTGTGCTATATAGCCAAAGAAGAAAAGGAAGTGAAACTGTGGCACCAAAAACTTGGTCATTTACATCTTAGAGGGATGAAAAAGATCATGTCCATGGAGGCTGTCAGAAGGATTCCAAGGCTTCAGATTGATGAAGGGAGAGTCTGTGGTGAATGTCAGGTTGGGAAGCAAAATAGAATGTCACATCCAAAGACAAGACATCTGACCACCTCTAAGGTGCTAGAACTTCTACATATGGATCCGATGGGTCCAATGCAGGTGGAAAGTCTTGGTGGAAAAAGATATGCCTATGTTGTTGTGGATGATTTTTCCAGATTCACCTGGATAAACTTCATTAGGGAAAAGTCTGATGTATTTGATGTATTTAAGAAATTGTGCAAAAGAATCCAAAGAGAAAAAGAAGGATGCATTGTCAGAATCAGAAGTGATCATGGTAAGGAATTTGAAAATAGTAAGTTTGATGAGTTCTGTTCCTCAGACTGGAATCAATCAGACTTCTATTGGGAGTTGCTTGTCTTCCTTAAGTTCAAGCTGTTTCAGATGGATGTGAAGAGTGCCTTCCATAATGGGTACTTAAATGAGGAAGTGTATGTGGAACAACCTAAAGGATTTGTGGATCCAAACTGTCCTGATCATGTCTACAAATTGAGGAAAGCATTATATGGTCTGAAACAAGCTCCTAGAGCTTGGTATGACAGGTTGACAAAGTTCCTCACTGACAAAGGATACAGGAAAAGAGGTTTGGATAAAACTCTTTTTGTCAAGGATGAAGGAGGAAATATAATGGTAGCTCAAATTTATGTTGATGACATAGTGTTTGGAGGAATGTCAGATAAAATGGTTAAACATTTTGCTAACCAGATGCAAGCTGAATTTGAAATGAGCCTCATGGGAGAATTGACCTACTTTCTTGGACTACAAGTCACACAGATGGAAGACTCAATTTTTCTGTCTCAAAGCAAGTATGCAAAGAATATTGTCAAGAAGTTTGGGATGGAGAATGCCAGTCATAAAAGGACTCTTGCACCTACTCATTTAAAGTTGTCCAAAGACACAAGTGAGGCAAATGTGGATCAAAGCTTGTACAGAAGCATGATAGGAAGTCTGTTATACTTAACAGCCAGCAGACCTGACATTGCCTTTGCAGTTGGAGTATGTGCAAGATACCAGGCTGAACCCGAAGTAAGTCACATCAACCAGGTGAAAAGAATTCTGAAGTATGTGAGTGGAACTTACAATTATGGCATGCTGTACTCCCATGGATGTGAACCAATTATGTCTGGTTATTGTGTTGCTGATTGGGCTGGAAGTGCTGATGATAGAAAGAGCACCTCTGGAGGATGCTTCTTTTTGGGAAATAATCTTGTTTCTTGGTTCAGCAAGAAACAAAACTGTGCATCTCTATCTACTGCTTAAGCTAAATACATAGCAGCTGGTAGCAGCTGTTCTCAAATGATCTGGATGAAACAGATGCTGACTGAGTATAATGTCACACAAGATGTCATGACATTGTACTGTGACAATTTGAGTACTATTAACATATCCAAGAATCCTATACAACACAACAGGACTAAGCATATTGACATTAGACATCACTTCATCAGAGATCTTGTGGAGGAGAAGGTGATTAAGCTGGAACATGTTGCCACTGAACTACAACTGGCTGATATTTTTACCAAGGCACTTGATGCTAGTCAGTTTGAGAATTTAAGGGGCAAGCTGGGTATTTGCCAATATGAAGAGATGTAGCAATTAATTTTGCTTAATACAAGGATTGAAAGAAATATTTTAATCAAGTTTCTTCTGATTGGGCTAATCATTTGTTTCCCTCTTTCTTTCCAAAAGTTTAAGAAGAGGAATAGACATATTTATATCTCCCTCTTCTCAGTTTGCTGCATCACTCTCCATTCCCTCAAAAGAAAATTTCACACTCGCTGTCACTTGTATTCTCAATCTCTCAAAATGTCTTAACAATCTGTGTTATCATCTTCATCAAAGGTAACTGCATCTTCCTCACCCTCTGACACCGAACCTAGGGCAATCGTAAACCCCATGGATGCTGATGTCCTTGAGGTAACTCGACTTTGTGCAATGGCAGCTGATCCTACTAAGGTCAAGAAGCTGCGAACCAGACATGCAAGAAGATCACAAGCTTCTCCCTCTGGTAAATCTTCTCAACCATCATCCTCTATTCCTCCAGAGATAGCTAATAGGGAAGGTTCTGCTTATGTTCATCAAGCTATTGCCAGACTAGTCATTAGGATTCTTAATGAGAATCACTTTGTTCCTGGTATATCTGTACCATTGAACCAAGAAACTGCTAGCCCTAATTTAAAAAGTGATCTCAATGTCACTCAGAATGTTGAGACACCTGATGACAACATTGGAAAATCTCCAGAGAAACCTGATGATCACCAGACCACTACTGACAAAGTTGTTGAACCTCCTGTCATTAATGTTGATGAAGAATTTTCTGACAATGATTTAATTGCTAATATTAACCCTAGCATAGCAAGAAGGATGATGAGTAGAAAAGAAAAGCAGAGTGCTGCCCAAAGCCCCTCCAAAGAGAAGGCTATTGAAGTTGTTCATGAGAAAGCTAGGCCTGAGAACAAGGCTAGAGAAGAAGATAAGAAGGATCAAAAGGCTGGAACTTCCAAAGGGAAGGGTAAGGTAAAAGCTAGGGTATCTGTTGGTAGTCTCTCAAAACCCTTGAGACAACCTATAGCCAAGAAAAGAAAGGCTCCTGAACCCTCTGAATCTGATAAGGAATCAGACTTTGATTTTGATGTTGAGAGCAATGTTCCAGACATTTCTCTCAGGAAGAAACCCTCTTCTAGCAAACTGCCTAAGGTTCCTGAGGTTGCCATTGACAACATCTCTTTTCACCATCCAGAAAATGCAAGTAGGTGGAAGTATGTATTTCTGAAAAGGATTGCCTTAGAGAGGGAGCTGAACAGAAGTGCTATTGAGTGTAAGGAAGTCATGGAGCTCATCAAGGCTGTTGGCCTGATGAAAACAGTGGTCAAGTTTTCCAACTGCTATGAGATTCTTGTCAAAGAATTCATAGTAAATTTGTCTGGTGGATGTGCTGATGGAAAGTCAGCTGATTTTAAGAGTGTTTATGTAAGAGGAAGGAAGGTAAGTTTCTCTCCTACCGTGATAAACAAATATCTAGGGAGGCCTGATGATGCTCAGCCTGAGCTTGAAGTTACTGACAACCAGGTTTGTCAAACCATCACTGCCAAGCAAGTCAAGCACTGGCCCTTGAAAGGGAAGCTAACTGCAAGCAAGCTGAGTATGAAGTTTTCCATACTGCACAAAATTGGTGCAGCTAACTGGGTTCCCACCAACCACAAATCCACCATTTCCACTGGTTTGGGAAGATTTATTTATGCTGTTGGAACCAGAACAAACTTTGATTATGGCAACTACATCTTTGATCAAACATTGAAACATGCTGAGAGCTGTGCTATTAAAGGCCCTATTGCTTTTCCCTCTCTCCTGTGTGGTGTAATCATTGATCAGTATCCTGATATTCTGGTTGAAAAGGACTTTGTGTGCAAAAGAGCCCCTGCACTTGGTTTTCACTATAAGTTGTTTCAGGGAACACATGTCCCTGACATTGTTATGACATCTGCTGAGACATCAAATGTCAAAGCTCATTCCAAGAAAGCTGATGTTATAGCTGTTCTAAAAGAAACCTGCAGAGAGCTTGATGCAAGAAAAGGACTCTTGAAGAGCTGATTGCTAGTCTGGAACAGGAGGAGAATGAAGAACAAATGAGGGAAGAGGATGCTGATGAAGAACAGCATGATGGTTCTGCAAGAAGCTCACCAGAAGATGCTGCTGAAAATAGTGCTTCCTCAGGGGATGACAGTACCTGAAGGTCTGTGTTTGCTGAGTTGTAAAGATTGATGTTGGAACTTGTTGCTGCTATTTGATACCTTCTCTCTATCTCTGTGTATTTTGGATTTCCTTTTGATGACTATATAACTTGAAGTACTAGTACCTTTGTCCTCTTTATGGCTAAAAAGGGGGAGAAGTAATTGTGGTAATTTTGGTAGAATTAGATATTGGTAGTTAGATTAGCTGTTATTAAAAATTCTGCTGCATTCTAATCTCTGATTGTTTAGGGGTTTTAGCCAAAAATTTGCCAAAGGGGGAGTTTATAAGTGTTTGTTTGTTGGCATTAATTTTTGGTAAAACCAGATTTGCGAATGTCATGACTGATGTCATAACATTCTGGGATAAAGGTAAATTCTGCATAAGGAATGTTCTACAGGAACAACTCAGTATGAGTGAATATCATGATGATTAAGCTATGATCATATGTACTGAATTCTACCAAAATCAGTGAGCAGGATACATGATGTCATAACCAATGTTAAGACATCCTGTACTGATCAAGTTGTTGTGCAGATTTATTGTTCCTGAGAATTTTCAGGAATCTGGTGTGCTACTCTGAGTTGAAGTATATTGTCCAGATCAGATGCTCACGTGGATATTAGGTTAACCTTGCTTAACCCTAATCTGTTATGATGAAAGCTCAAGACCAAGTCTTTAGGTTAACTTTGGTTAACCCTAGCTATTTTTATGGAAGCCCTAAATAAAGAATAGACTGCATATATATTTCTCATGAATCCTAATGGTGAGCAGCGCTTTTGACAGAAGATCAATAAGGCATTGTGTAGATAGTTTTAATAATTACTGTGAGCCAAGCAATTATCACTTGATAAGTGACTTGGAGTAGGATTTGGTTGTAAGGGTTGTTTATCACTCAAAGCTTTGAAGCACGAGTGTTGTGTCTCTTGATTAAAGCTTTGAAGCAAAATCAAGCGTGTGTATTGAAGAATGTCTTCATAATCTTATTAATCAGTAGATTAGTATCACTGCTGTGATTGAGGGGGAGTGAGTAGGAACTCAGGTTTAAGTAGGACTTAGATTGAAGTTGTATTGGGTAGGTCTTAAGTGAAGGAGATAAACTGGTTGGTTTATTCCTAAATTAATACCTCTTATAGTGAATTTCCTCTCTGGCTTGGTAGCCCCCAGATGTAGGTGTTGTTATACACTGAACTGAGTTAACAATTGATTGTGTTCTTTACTGTCTTTTAAATTACTGTTTGGTTTGTGTACAATTTGTCAGATACGATGTCATAACATTCACTGTGACATTAAGTATCTGTTGCCAGAATTTCACTACCCTTAAAATTCTTGGATCATGCTTTCCTCACTGCTACCTACCTCATAAACAAGCTTCCATCTCCTTCCCTGCATAATAAATCACCCTTTTTCTTGCTGTATTTTCAATTTCCTGACTACAAGTTCTTAAAGGCCTTTGGCTGCTCATGTTTTTCTCATCTCAGACCCTATAATACTCACAAACTTGCTATGCATTCTAAGGAGTGCTTATTCCTTGGCTATTCTCCATCCCACAAAGGCTATAAATGTCTTGATCCCACTGGCAGATTTTTTTGTCTAAGGATGTAATATTCAACGAGCACATGGTCCCATATACTTCCCTATTTCCTGACTCATCATCTAAATCTGTTTCAAAACCCTCCACTACTCCCTTTTCTGGACCTCCATCTGGACATCCTATTCCCCTTACATCTGTTGGTCCTCACTCATACTTTAAGTTACCTACTAATTCCCTTGGTTCTCCTAGCAAGCAACCTTCTTGCAGCAACATTAATCATGACCCTGTTGTACTTGTTTCTCCCTCCCAGTTTGCTTCTATTTCTCAACATTTTGTCCATCCTGAAATATCTTTTGCTGACTCTTCAGCTGTGTCTCCTCAAGTTGGTACTGAGTCCTCCTCAGTGGTCATTGGCAACAACACAACCTCTTCTTCATTCACTGAACACTCCTCCCCTGCTCCATCTGTTCATCCTCTTAACACTCATCCCATGGTCACTAGAGCTAAGGATGGTATTGTTCAACCTAGGCTGCACCCCACTCTCCTTCTCACTCACTTGGAACCAACCTCACATAAACAAGATCTATCCATTCCTGAGTGGCAAACTGCTATACAAAGCTGAGTATGAAGCATTAATTAGGAACCACACTTGGTCTTTGGTGCCTGTTCCTGATCACAAAAAACCTATTGACTGCAAGTGGGTTTTTAGAGTCAAAGAAAATGCAAATGGGACAATTAATAAATATAAAGCAAGATTGGTTGCTAAGGGTTTCCATCAGGTTTAAGGCTTTGACTATACTAAAACATTTTCACCAGTTGTGAAACCCATTACAGTGAGGACTGTTTTAACACTTGCCATATCTAATGGTTGGACCATACAATAAATTGATGTCAATAATGCTTTTCTAAATGGAGTGCTTAATGAAGAGGTTTATATGGTTCAACCACCAGGCTTTAAAAAGGGTGAGCCTGGTCTAGTTTGCAAGCTACACAAAGCCCTATATGGGCTTAAACAGGCTCCTAGGGCCTGGTTTGATAAGCTCAAAGGGTCTCTTCTCCAACTGGGTTTCACTTCCAGCAGGTGTGATCCCTCCTTGTTCATGATGCTCGCACCATCCTGCTACACCTTAGTGTTGGTGTATGTTGATGACATTATCATCACTGACTCTTCTTCTTCTTTCATCAAGCAGTTGGTCACTAAACTCAATCTGGCCTTTTCTCTCAAAGACTTGGGCAAACTAGATTATTTTTTGGGCATAGAGGTAACTCATCTTCCCAATGGTTCTCTTCTGCTTTCTCAAAGCAAGTATGTCAGGGATTTGCTTCATAGAGCTAACATGGCTACTGCTAAAGGAATTGCTTCCCCTATGGCCTCAAGCACCAAACTATCCAAAGTAGGTTATGCTCAAGTTATTGATTCCACCTACTCCAGGTCTATAGTAGGAGCCCTCCAGTATGCTACTGTAACAAGACCTGGGATCTCTTTTGCAGTCAACAAAGTTTGCCAATTTCTCTCAAACCCTCTTGAGGATCATTGGAAAGCTGTTAAGCGAATTCTCCGGTACCTCAAAGGGACAGTTTCACATGGCCTTCTTCTCTCACCTGCTAACCTCACTCTGCCTCTCACTATCACTGGCCTTTGTGATGCAGACTGGGCCTCTGATCCTGACAATAGAAGGTCCACTCTGGGGCCTGCATCTTCCTAAGTCCTAATCTTGTTACTTGGTGGGCAAAGAAGCAGACACTTGTTGCCAGATCAAGTGCTGAGGCAGAATACAAAAGTCTGGCCTTAGCTACAACAGAGATTCTCTGGCTTCAATCTCTTCTGCAAGAACTTCACATCACCCATCAGACTCCCAAGATACTGTGTGACAATCTAAGTGTAATATCTCTAGCTCACAACCATGTTCTGCGTTTAAGGACCAAGCACATGGAACTTGACATTTTCTTTGTCCGGGAGAGAGTGATTGGCAAGAACCTGATTATTTCTCACATTCCTACAGTAGATCAGTTGGCTGATGTGTTAACCAAGCCACTCTCCACCAACATATTCTTGTTTCTTAAATCAAAACTTAGAGTTGTTGACAAGCTCAAACTTGATCAACCATCCTAAGATTGAGAGGGGAGTATTAGAGATATAAGGGCAATCGTGTAATATTCTAGTATAAGGGAATTAAACTAGTGTCTAATTCCATTTCTATCCCTTATCCTTTTTATATAAAGGATCGTTGTAACTGAATCAGTTGAATAATAACAAATTCTATTTTGCATTCTCTCTCTCTCTCTCTCTCTCTCTCTCTCTCTCTCTCTCTCTCTCTCTCTCTCTCTCTCTCTCTCTCTCTCTCTCTCTCTCTCTCTCTCTCTCTCTCTCTCTCTCTCTCTCTCTCTCTCTCTCTCTCTCTCTCTTCTCTGTTTTCTATCAGTATCTCCGAAAATATTTTTGACTTTTATTTTTTTGTATATTATAAGGAATTTTCGGAGATATATCTTCGAATATACTCATTAAATTTTATTCAGAGATGCGTTTTCGAAACTGAGAATATTTTTTTAATTTTTTGCCAAATTTTGGAGAACATAATGAGGAGAAATTAACATATCACCTCTTATTTTATACATGTCACCCTCAAATTTTAATATTCCCAAAACACCCCTTTTAATATTTACTCTAAATTTTTTATTTTTGTCAAAAAAAATTACTACTGGTCAAAGGGATAATTTTCGGTACTCTTAGCAAATTTTCAGTATCGATTTTTGTCACATAGCAGAAATTCTGTGTTCTATAAATTTTCGGTAGTGATATATCGAAACTTTCGAATATTTTGGTTACGATTTACCATAAATTTTATAATTTTCGGTAAGTTTTACAAAAGTTTTACAAAAGTTTTACAAGTATCGAAAATTTAGCACATTTCCGATAGAAAATCTTTATCGGAAATTTCAGTTAAACATCAAATTTCCAGTTTGTATTTAGAATTAAAAAAAAAATATCGGAAAATTTAAAATTTCTAGTATTTTTCATACACCGGAAATTTCAAATTTATGATTTGTTATTTTAATGATGGAAAACATCAGAAATTTAGAATATCCGATAAATTTCTGATAACAATCAAATGACACGGTAAAAACTTAGAAATTTAGCAAAAAAATTTATATTTGTGTAAAATTTCCGATAAACCAAAAATTTCAAAAATTTCAATATATTTCAAAAACATTTTCGTAACTGCACCATATTTGAGGGAGTGACATTTCCCAACAAGAATCATTTTTGTTCAAATTGTTTCATTACATGCATTTCACCATTACATAACGGAAATTTCTCCAACAAAATGTCCATACAAAAAGTTAATTTTTTATTATCGAAAAACTTAAAGCTAAATTTTCCAAAATTTTATTTACTATCGGAAGAAAAAAATTGCGTATCAGAAATATTTATCGGAGAAGAAGTGAAATAACATAAATGATAAAATTGAAATTTCTATAATTTATAGGGGTGAAAGTTTTCATGTAGGAGTATAAAAGAATAAGAAAAAGTGGATGTATTTGGCCCAATTTATTTGAACTTCTATAGTCTTTGAGAAGTTAACCCGCCACTCTTTGCATTTGATCTGGCACCCCATAATATGTATGTTTTTATCAATATGCTCTTGTTAATGCTCTTGTTAAAGTTACCGATTTTTTTTTTTGTAAAGTATGAGTAAATATAAAAAAATAAATTAAATTTACACTCTGAATTTTGAAAAAAATACGAAAAATATGGATAACTTTAAAGAAATACTAGAAGTTTTTTGTTTTTTATAAAAAATACCGGCATTTTAAAATTTCCGTTCTTCTTATATTGATATTTTTAAAATATTCGATATGTACTAAAATGTTCCAAAAATTTAGAAAAATCATGTAAACAGTGAGGTATTAAAAAAAAAATTCCATTAAGTTTGTGAAGTAAATAATCCAATAAAAAAATGTATATAATGGGAAATGTGTTATATATACGAAAAGAAAATAAATTAAGATAGTGCTTTATGCGTTTTATATATGTTTATCATATTCTTGCATCTTCGATATAATTTTGTCTTCAATGATGAATGGTAAAATATGATAGATAATCAGGTTCCACTTCACCTAAATTCAGTGATTGTCGTTGACCAAACCAACAATAATGATTTTATATCTACTCGTATACATAAGTACTATAAGGTGGAAAAATATGATGTTAAATTTCTTAGACATGGAGGCAAATATGACACAGTATCTACAAGCAATAGAGTAGCATATATCATAAGTCACCATCCATTTATCAGAACCTTGCACACCCAAGCTAGTTACTTGCAACACGCTCCTAACTTCAGAGACTGTGTCATAGAATAAATTGGAATATAATTGAGGGTGTTGATAAACTTTATCATCTAACTGTATCTGCACCAAAGACCATGACTCTTCGCCCCATCTAAGTAGAGTTGCAATAGCAAGAAAACCATAATTTCCATCTTTGCCAACATCAATGATGTCATCAATTTAGTCATGTAAGAAATTAGAAAACTGAGACAAGTAACGATGCCTCGACCAAGAAAAATAAAAACCTAATAAAAATGCAAAAAAATAAAAAATAAAAGATGTCTCGAAGATTGGGTGAAATGTTTACTTCCAATCGACATATTTGACGATTGACTTTCAATTGATTTTGTGTATAATCTCTTCGCAGTCTGACTCTCATGTGAGCCATGAACATACTCCCACTGTGAAGGATCACGATGCACATCACTTTCTTGGTCCTTTCTACTATTTTTAACCCTCTTTTTGGCTTGTATTTCATCGGTTGTAGATACATAAAAGTTGTGGATGAGTGTGTTAGTTCTCGAACCTTTTTCTTTTTCGCCTTCTGTCTTATAATATATAAAGTACTGAAATATATCTTAAACTCTCCACACTCTTCTAAATCCAACTGTGCACCACTATCTTTATGAGTGACCTCATGCTACTCAATGTTTAATTTCTTCTAAAATAAATGAATTGATTCTAAAGGAATATGATCACCTTGTATTTGGAGACCGACGAGTTGGCACACACATAATAACTCATGTGTTATTCTAATGAAGCAACCACATGTATCTTGGTTGGCACTAATAAATTTTAACCTTTCTTTTCAAATGTGTTATATACACTGTCTTGAAACGAAATCGTTTACTATGATGTAGAATGTAGTGTTATATCGATGCTCAATATTGACAATACTTTTTTAAAACGACACTCTGATTGAACATAACTGCAACTTCAATATGGTGTTTACAACATCCCAACTTTGACATAAATCTCTCTGGTTTGTAGTCAACATGTTTTTTAGTCTCCAATGAGCTGACTCCACCCTAAAAACCATAAATAGAAATATATGTTAAATTATGTTTAGTAATGTAATAACATTAAAGTCACATCCATATACATGTCCGTTGTTGTGTTCCCTAAATGAGTGATTCTATTATTCCACGCAACAACAAACCTTTTTTGTAAGAGTAGAACTGACAATGAACCGAACCAACTCGAAAATAGTTCAGAACTCAGTTTGAAAATTAAATCGTTGAACTAGGTTCATAAACTAAATGAGATAAATATGAGCTAAAAATTAAGTTCGTTAATTAAATGAGTTGAACTTAAACTATACATAGTTCGACTCAATAGGTTCATGAGTCAACTCGTTATACATGAGATGAATTATATTGTCTTTAAGAATAGGTTTAAAGATTTTCTCCTAATCTTAGCCTTATATTTTCTTTTAATCTAACGAATTTTATTGATAATTTATATTCTTAAATGAGCAAAATATTTCTAAAAATCATTATACAAATAAAATCAACATCGTATAAATTTCAATCTTATAATTTTTATTTTACTTCTATATTTTTTATTTAAAAAAATATTAATTTATAATGTGAAATATATAAAAATAATACTTTTAAAAAATGACTTTTAAGTTCGTGAAGCAAGTTGAATCTAACGAAATGAATCTAACGAGATGAATCTACCAAGATGAATCTAACGAGTAGAACTGAGTTGTTCGTGAACTTCTAACGAGACAAATTTGAGCTAAAAAAATTCCCCACAGGCTCTACTGTGAACGCTTGATAATGCTAGATATGCTTCATTTTCTCCCAAGCATTTTAACAAAATTCCTTCAGTGGATTTTTTGAGTAATTCGTTTCCCATCAAGTAATAAGATAAAGCTCTGTATCTAACCTTTCTATCTGTGTTGGTTGAAGGGTCTTTTAGGTAGTTAATAATTGGGCTTCTCCAATCTGTATCTACCAGAGTGCTTATATTTAGTACCTCAAACTCTTCTGGGTTGGCACACCCTAGCCTAGTAGTTTCTAAGTCCATTGGGCATAACCTCGTAGCCAATGCTTTTCCTCTTATCTCAATCAATCCTTCTAATCTTTCCTTTGACACTTTGTACCCTGAGGCTATTTGTGCCAAGTCATTTGCTTCTTGGTTTTTTATTCTAGGGACATGTTTTATATCCACATATTTAAATTTCTTAAGCAACCTATTAACCAAGACGAAATACATAATCAAGTTTTCTTTTATGCATTTGTATTCTTTCGTTAGTTGCTTTATTACCAATTCAGAGTCACCTTTGATTTCGACTCTGGTTTCCCCCAATTCCAATAAAGCTTCGAGTCCAGCAAGCAAGGCTTCATACTCAGCTTCATTGTTTGAACAAAGAGGGCCTTCAATCTTATACTTAAGCTTTGTTGGAATTCCTTCAGGAGAAATCAAAAGCAATCCCACTCTGCTACCATTCCGGTGTGTTGAACCATCGAAGAATAATCTCCAAGGTTTAAACTCAACATAGAGTTGGTTTTCGACCACTGCATGGTCTACTATAAAGTCTGATACTATTTGACCTTTCATTACCTTTAAAGGCATGAAAGTTAAAGAAAACTCTGTGAGGGCCAAAGCCCATTTGCCAATTCTGCCATGCAAGATTGGCTTTGACAACATATGTTTTATAACATCACAATGAGACGAAACGAAAACATCCACTGGCTTTATATAATGCTTGAGTTTTGTACAGGAGAAATATAAACACAAACATAACTTTTCTATTGCAGTGTATCTTGTTTCTGCATCATTTAGAACCCTACTAAGATAATAGATGGCTCTTTCGACGCCATTTTCGTCCTCTTGGGATAACATACTACCTAAAGTAGTGTTAGAGGCTGATATATAGAGTCTCATAGATTTCTTCCTATTTGGGGGTAACAGAATGGGCGCTTGCACCAAGTATTACTTGATCTTGTCAAAAGCTTCTTGATGTTCCTTGTTCCATTCAAAATTTCCTTGCTTTAGGCGCAGGAGAGGGGAAAAAGCTTGCGTTCGACCACTGAGATTGGAAATAAATCTTCTTAGGAAATTTACTTTCCCCAATAGTGACTGCAATTCTTTTTTTGTTGAAGGAGCCTTTGTTTCCTGATAGCCTTCGTTTTATTCTGATTGATTTCTATCCTTTTTTTATGGACCACAAATCCCAGAAAGTCTCCTGCCTGCACAAAGAAAGCACACTTAAGAGGGTTCATCTTCAAACCATGTTTTCTCATTCTTTCGAATGACTGGCGAAGATGATTTAGATGGCTTTCGTCTGATCCAGACTTCACTAGAATGTCATCTATATACACCTGCATAAATGTTTCAATATAATCATGAAATATAGAGTTCATTGCTCTTTGGTACGTTTCCCCGACATTCTTTAGACCAAAAGGCATAACAATCCATTCATAAGTGCCAATTGCCCCAGGGCATCTAAAGGTTGTTTTAGGCACATCTTCTTCAGCAATAAAGATCTGATTATAACCTCAATATCCATCTAACATACTAAGGTATTCAAAACCTGCGGCTGAATCAACCAGCATTTCTGCCACTGGCATCGGGTATTCATCCTTGGGGGTAGCAGCATTCAAATCACGAAATTTTATGCATACCCTTAAAGAACCGTTTTTCTTAATAACAGGTACTATATTAGCAATCCATTCAACATACCTTGTGGTCCTGATGAAATTGCAACGCATGAGTCTTTCGACCTCTGTCTTGATTTTTGAAAGGATTTCTGGAGCGAATCTTCTTGGAGTCTGCTTGATGGGCTTCTTGCCATCCTTTATAGGCAGTCTTAGTTCGACCAGTTCCCTTTCCAACCCAGGCATCTCGTCGTAGTCCCAAGCAAAACAGTCTTTATTTTCTTTAAGGAGCGATATGACCTTTGCCTTCAAACTGGGTTTCCGTTTAGCGCTGATGTAAGTGATTCTCTTTGAACTCCCATCTCCAAGATCAATCTCCTCCAGGGGGTCTTGAGCCAACATCTTAGGACTTGACGCTGTCGGATCTTTTTCGAACGCTAAGGGTTCTTCGTCATAGATGGCATCTAATCTTTGATTTACCTTCTCATCTTGAACCTGTTCATCAGTTGGTTCTGAGTTGAGGTTTGCTCCAAATTCTGCCACTTTGGTTGCTTTGGTAATGGCTTCTCCAGCCACATTTGTTATTGCAGCTTCAACAGCCACCTGTCTTTTATTCTCGGCTACATAAGCCGAAAGCCTTTCAAAGAAAGAGGGTTCAGACATGGTCAATGTCTGTGTCCCAGCCAGTTGGTCGTATTTGATAGCTGCTTTCGACATTCTCCTGGTCATCCATTTCTCTCATAATTTCTCTATACCAACGAAATCCATTTGGGAGCAAAGTTAGATAATACAACACATTCTTGTTTGGTAAGTAACAATCTCCTGCCACCCCACATGGTGCAATGTTTGCTAGATTCTTGTCAAAGCTGGTCCTGTCTACCGTATTTACCTCCGTCATGTAGTAACCTTGATCCCCTTCAATGTTTTCTACAATTCCATCCTCTCTCCAGATGGTTAATCTCTGATGCATGGTTAATGGTACTGCCCCCACCCTGTGTATCCACTCTCTTCCTAGCAGCAAATTGTAATTCGCTTTCGCAGGAATTACCATGAACATAGTTGGTCTTGTCACAGACCCAACTATCAAATTTACTTGAATTACCCCCAGGGTGTGACCTATCTTCCCTTCATAGTTAGACAACACCATATTGTGAGGTTTAATGTCTATATCGAACATCCCTATTCTTTTCAACATATAATGAGGCATCAAGTTAACTTCAGCCCCTCCATCCACCAGTACCTTGTTAATACCAGTGTCTTCGATCTTGGCCCTTATATACAAAGGTTTCAGATGATTCCTCATAGCTCCATCAGGCCTTTCGAAGAAGGCATTTTGTTCTTCGACTGCTCCATTATTGAGGATGTAGTAACATACTGGTTTATATTTCGCCATCTCTTCTGCATCAGCTTCTTTGCAGTCTTCAACTTCCGTTTCCTGATAGTATTCATGGGGGATAACAAATACCACGTTGCAATTCATGTTCAGAGACGACACGCCATCAGAGTCGAAGTCGTTTGTCAACATATCCTCAGATTTTATGGGATTTTCTTGAGTCACTTCTTTTGTTTTCTGCTGTTCCTCAGTGAACAACCTTCGTCCTACCGGTGGTTTGACGGATGTCGATGTTCCAGATACTGCTTTGGTATTTCTTGACTCACCTACTCCTTTTTGCTTTGATTCCCTCTCTGTTTTCCTTGCTCTCTGGTGTCTACGCCACTGGGATCTTGACATAGGGTTTTTTCCTTTGTAATTGTCTAGCCTGTGGGCCTCTCTTGTTGATGCCTGGAATTGCCTTCTATAGGCGAAAGTTGTTCTGCCTCCCCTGTCGAAACTCCTCCACTTCAATTTCTCATCATTAACATGCATCCATCGGTCAGTTGGTATTTCAGCATGTAATTTGAACGAGACTCTTCTTGCCTCGGGATGTGGGCTATCTGGCCTTTTCGACGTTCCCCTTTTTTCAAACACGTACATCCTCGGGGTTTCCTCCCTTGTCTCCCAACTACCATGAAAAGGAATTTGTTCAAACATTTCAGCAATCTCTTTGTCATATATTGTGCCACATCTTGGGCACATCAGGATTTCTGATTCTGCTTTGTAACAACGGAGTATGAAAGCCAAAAGTGTTTCGCCTGGCCTTGGGTACACTCTCATCAATTGACTTTCTTGGCGCCAATTTCCTTGGATGTTGATGCGTTGGACCCTCTCATAGTTTTCAGCCACTCTTCGACTCAACATAATAGAGCACCTTGGGCACAGTAACGTCTTGTGGGCATTCCTCTCATGGCATCTCCACAAGTTTCGCGCAGATTCTCATTTGCCTTTGGGTAGCCAAATTTTTTCCTCTTTTGTTGCTTCAACAAACAGTTTTCCAATTCCTCCATCTCTGAAGCGGGTTGGTCCAGATTGACCATGTTGACTCCCATGGGTCCGTCAGAGATTTCCATTCTTTCGAGTCTAATTCCGAGACCTTCAGTAGCCTCATTAGTATCTTTCAAAGGACCCTCAGTAGTCCCAAACTTGATTTGTTCCTCCTGGGGATCTTCAACGTCAGTGTCGAAAGAACCTCAAGTGTTTAGGCCATTAGTAGCCTGCTTTCCTTCCTCCACGATCTTCGCTTGTTCAGTGTTGACCACGTCCACCATATTGATGTCCAGAGGCTCAGCATAGTTGGTGGCAGGCACATTTAAAGGGTCAACATCCACTTTCATAGGACCTTTTCCTTTGTCAGCGAATTTTAGCCGTCCATCCTTGATAGCATTTTGAATTAAATCCCTGAAAAGAAATCAAGCTGATGTTTTATGGCCAAGAAAACCATGGTATTTGCAATAACCTCTTTTCTTCCGTTGTTCTAACGGAGGAACTTTAGCGTTAGGAGGCACTATCATTTGGCCATCCTTTACCAGTAGATCAAATATTTCGTCACATTTAGTGACATCAAAAGTGTAAGTTCTTTTAGGATATTTATCATTCTTTTCCTCTTCGACGAGGTTCTTCCCATTCAAAGGTGTTAACATTTTACAAGAGTAAGGGGGTGCCTCTTTTAATTCAGCCAAATCTATTTCTACTTCTTCAACACCATAAGGGTTGTTATGTGGCTCGTATTCTTCACTTTCTGCTTCGACATAGGCTACCCTTTCTTTTTTATGATTTTTACTTGCCCTGGCCTTCTCAGCTTTCAGTTGTTCGACCTGTCGAACTCTATCTGCCAACTGGGCCAATTCCTTCAAACTTATCTTTGTTTGTCCCACATAAAACTGTTCATGGAACAGTCTTTCTAAGTAAGACCACGTATCTATGGAACTATGAGGTAAAGTGGTAAACCATGTAAAAGCATTTTTGGTTAGTGAACTAGGGAAATAATTTATTCTTAGGTCTTCATTGTTTGCTAAGTTTCCCAACTCTATCAAATATCTGGCAATGTGCTCAATAGTGGATTCATTTGTATCCCCTGAGAAATTAGTGAATTTTGGGATCTTGTGACCCCTTGGAAATTCTGTTTGTAGAATAAATTCCGCTATAGGGGAAGTGTAGTTGGGGCGTCGAAACCCTGTGTTTAAACCGTTATTAGCCATGATTCTTTCGACTATATTTGTTATATTATTTTCGACCAACAGGTGGTCTTGTCTCACTCTATGAACAACTTCATCTGCATCTTGGCCTCTATTGACCATGGCTATTCTCCTGAGTGGTTCCTCAGGGTCTGGCTGTCGAATACCTACTGGTTCAATTCTTGGTTCTTCGATAAAATTCTGTCTAGGTTGTTGAACTTGGTTTATGGTTGGTTATTCTTGAACCCTTATGATATTCTGTCTGCGTCGAACAGGTGGTTGGGGGTTCCCAAAGAAATCTGCTATTCGCTCCATATGCGCTGACAACTGTTGGTACGATTGGGTGTTTTCTTGATTGGTTCTGTTTATATTCTGGATTAGGGGAGAAAAGATAGTATTCATTTCCCTCGCCAATATTCCAACCATATCTTGGTTACTAGCGTCCATTTTTTGTCTAAGTGCTGCTTGGGTATTTGTTGTTAAAGCAGGCATCTGGGCTGATATGCCTTGGTTTTGGGCGCTTCGACCAATTGAACCAACATTTTGAATCGGCGAAAAAGTACTTATGTTGGGTTGCGTATATGTGGAAGTGCCATTGTGTAAACCACTCATGAATGATGATGAGGGCCCTCCATATGGTTGTTCTATCCAAGGCCTAAAATTTTCGAATCTTGGTGGCCTGTGGGGTGTCGAAGGTGGTATTTGGCCTCCTACATATGTCAAAATAGGGCCATTTTGAGTATTCGACAGAGACTCTGATGTACCCCCAAAGGGGGGCACATTGGTCACACTAGCCACAGAAGCAGTTCCTGTGTAAGGTGGATTCAGATTAGTTGCGGCCATTGATCCTATTGATGTTGGAATGGCCTGGGAACTAGTCGTCGAACTTGTACCGACCGTTCCTGATCCTTGTGGAGGATTTTGTCCTCCTTGATCATTAGTTGTGTTAACCATTCTTCTGGTATATTTTTTTCTTAGGTATTGGTTGAGATTCACTAGTAATCCCGCCACTCCTAAGGTTCATATAACGCTTTTGCGTATTTTACCAGAAAATAGTATTTTAAACCCTCTGTTATGATTACCACTGGTTTTCCCTTAAAACATTATGACACAGTCCCACCGGGTGTGCCAATTTGTTCGCAGTGATTTCTGGCGAAACAACCGCTAGTCTTCCAAACAAATTTGATATGTATGGTTACTTGCAGGATCGACTAGATTGATCCTAGGACATTGTCTTAACGTTAATTGTAACACTTTCTTGAAGGTTTATGTTAAATATAACGTGATACTTGTGCATGTGTTTGTGTAAAGGCTTGGAATGCAAGACTTCTGAAATTAAATTCAAATGTAAAGGTTTAGACTAAACGTCTTAATTAAACAAAAAAGGTTTGAATATAAATATTTGACAATAAAAAGACTTAATACTGGAATTCAATGACTTGATTGTAAAGAAAAAGCCTTTTAAGAGGGATTTGATTTATAAAGCTTTGCAGGAAAGTAAAACAATTTGACAGAACATAAATAATTTAACAAAATATAAAGAATTTAAGAACAATTGCAGGAATATGTAAAAGAATAGTTCGAAAGAAAATTATGTTGATAAGTGCAATTTCAAAAATAAAATTGTGAGGTCATACGTACATTCTCAACGAAACTCTTTCTCTTTGACTTGGTACTTGAGTATTTTGTGAGTAACTTTGTACGAATTATGACCCTTTTTTCCCTAATGCTAAGGAGCTATTTATAATGTCCTAACCATAATGGTACTATTCTAAGAAAAGGCCACGTTGCTTCTTGCATGTCTTTCGACACTATAAGGCTTCCACGCGTCCTTCTTATCTAAAGAAACTATCTTCGAATTTCAAATATTCCCGCTCAAGCCTTCAGCAATGACTTTCTTACGTGGCCGTCGAAAATGCGCCCTTTTGACCAAATAAAATACTTGTCTTTTCAAACTATCTTCGACTCAGCAAACTATCTTCGACTCAGATCCAAAAATAATATATTTCAACTATAGCTCTTTTTCAAGCCATCTTATGGAAATTTAAAATGTAAAAGTTCCTTTATTAACCTGGTCGAAATTCCCAGCTAACACTTGCACACCCAAGTTAGTTACTCGCAATACGCTCCTAACTTCAGAGACTGTCATAGAATAAATTGGAATATAATTGAAGGTGTTGATAAACTTTAGCATATAACTGTATCTGCACCAAAGACCACGACTCTTCGCCCCATCTAAGTAGAGTTGCAATAGCAAGAAAACCATAATTTCCATCTTTGCCAACATCAATGATGTCATCAATTTAGTCATGTAAGAAATCAGAAAACTGAGACAAGTAATGATGCCTCGACCAAGAAAAACGAAAAACTAATAAAAATGCAAAAAAATAAAAAATAAAAGATGTCTCGAAGATTGGGTGGAATGTTTACTTCCAATCGGCATACTTGACGATTGACTTTCAATTGGTTTTGTGTATGATCTCTTCGTAGTCTGACTCTCATGTGAGCCCTGAACATATTCCCACTGTGAAGGATCACGATGCACATCACTTTCTTGATCCTTTCTACTATTCTCAACTCCCTTTTTGGCTTGTATTTCATCGGCTGTAGATACATAAAAGTTGTGGATGAGTGTGTTAGTTCCCGAACCTTTTTTTTTTCCGCCTTATGAATCCAAATGTGCACCACTCTTCTAAATCCAAATGTGCACCACTATCTTTATGAGTGATCTCATGCTCCTCAATGTTTAATTTCTTCTAAAATAAATGAATTGATTCTAAAGGAATATGATCACCTTGTATTTGGAGACGGATGAGTTGGCACACACATAAAAACTCATGTGTTATTCTAATGAAGCAACCACATGTATCTTGGTTGACACTAATAAATTTTACCATTTCTTTTCAAATGTATTATATACACTGTCTTGAAACGAAATCGTTTACTATGATGTAGAATGTAGTGTTATATCGATGCTCAATATTGACAATACTTTTTTAAAACGACACTCTGATTGAACATAACTGGAACTTCAATATGGTGTTCACAACATCCCAACTTTGACATAAATCTCTCTGGTTTGTAGTCAACATGATTTTTAGTCTCCAATGAGCTGACTCCACCCTAAAAACCATAAATAGAAATATATGTTAAATTATGTTTAGTAATGTAATAACATAAAAGTCACATCCATATACATCTTCGTTGTTGTGTTCCCTAAATGAGTGACTCTTTTATTCCACGCAACAACAAACCTTTTTTGTAAGAGTAGAACTGACAATGAACCGAACCAACTCGAAAATAGTTCAGAACTCAGTTCGAAAATTAAATCGTTGAACTAGGTTCATAAACTAAATGAGATAAATATGAGCTAAAAATTAAGTTCGTTAATTAAATGAGTTGAACTTAAACTATATATAGTTCAACTCAATAGGTTCATGAGTCAACTCGTTATACATGAGATGAATTATATTGTCTTTAAGAATAAGTTTAAAGATTTTCTCCTAATCTTAGCCTTATATTTTCTTTTAATCTAACGAATTTTATTGATAATTTATATTCTTAAATGAGCAAAATATTTCTAAAAATAATTATACAAATAAAATCAACATCGTATAAATTTCAATCTTATAATTTTTATTTTACTTCTATATTTTTTATTTCAAAAAATATTAATTTATAATGTGAAATATATAAAAATAATACTTTTAAAAAAATAACTTTTAAGTTCGTGAAACAAGTTGAATCTAACGAGTAGAACTGAGTTGTTCGTGAACTTCTAACGAGTCAAATTTGAACTAAAAAAAAATTCATGACGAACTCGAATCAATATTTGAACTGAACTAATTCTTAACGAGTAAGTTATCAATATCAGAGAAGCAAAAAATCATTTAAATTTTGAACAAATTAAAAAAATATATGAAGAATTTCGTGTATATATATATATATATATATATATATATATATATATATATATATATATATATATATATATATATATATATATATATATATATATATATATATATATATATGAGCTTTCCAGATCTAGACAACACAAGTTAAGTATTATTTGAAACTATTAGATTTTTTTGAATATAGGCGAAAATTCCAGTATATCGAAATTTTGGAAATAATTGATAAATTTTGACGTTTACAGAATTTTTTAAAATACTTAATAAATATTTTGGTTATTTTAGAAAAATATCAGAATTTTTAAAATTTTTGATATTTCTTTATAGGTAATTTCAAAAGATTTAATGAAATTGCATTTTTTAGAATATACTAAATTTTCTTATATTTTTCATATAAATGTAAACTTTCCACAAAGTGAAGAAAAAAAATCGCATCGGGATTTTTGTTTTAACTATCGAAAATTTCAAAAATTACAATTTCAAAAATTACAATATATGAAAAGTGAAATTTTTTTATCAAGTATAATTTTTAATTGGTAAATAATACAAGAAACATTTTTGTCAATAGTCAAATATGTGGGAGTGTTATATATATCATGAGAGGGCAGGGTAAAATTCTCCTACTTCTTTGAAGAAGTTGGGCCAAACAAAAACAGTTTGTGTAACTAAAGAGAAACTTCTCAGTAAAGACTCATCTTCAAAACGTAGAAAAGATAAATATTATATTCAGCATAAGGGTAGTATTATACATATTGATACGTATTTTCTTTTTCTTTTTCACAAAAATTAACACCTTTTGCTTGTGACCCTAACGTACATCTCTGATATAACAGAAAACTAACCAATTCAAAACTTGTGAATTTTTTTTATCTGTCGGCCAAGATGACCCTACTAGCTTATTCTCTCAGTGTCACCGACAAAATAGTGTTTAATTTGTCTCTACGTATCTAGGTCAAGAAAAGAAGCTCTTGCAAGCTGTAAATATATAACTTGTAAACAAATTTTCAAACCTCTATGAACAATACTATAATATTAATAAAATGATGCTCGCAAAAAATAAATATTTCTGGGGATAATATATTAATAAAATGATTGTGATAATGATTTGATTATTGAGCAAAAAAATAAATAAAAGGTGACGTTGATCGAACAACTTATATCTTTGCATCTTTATTCTATCATCTCTATTTTTTTTGGCTTTTTCCTATCTATTAGTATTATCAAAGAGAGAGGAAAAAACAAAATGAAAGCAATAAATGCTAATTACACTGTATGGTTTCCATACCGTTACCAAATACTACTAATCAAACATTTTTCTTTTCACATTTGATAATGTCTGAATTAACTTTACCTCCTCTCAAATCTCATTTTAGTAAATTACTGTTAAGAAAACAAAATCGATAGTTTCTTCAAACTTTAAACTAAGTTTAAATAATTTTTATTCTAAAAATGTGGCATTGTGAAGGAATCTATTTGGGAAAAAAAGAAGTTGTAGTGAAATCTAGTACCTTCCCCCTGTCACTTATCATCATCACATTCACAATGCCGACAAAGGATTGTGGTTATTTGATGTTTTTCTTAGTAAGATTAATTAATTTCTATTAAAAATTAAGATTTTTTTTCATAGAATTAAATATTATAAATGTATTATACTTTCATCTATTTTAATATAATAAATATTTTGATGTTATCAATTAATTTTAAACCTCAATTTTCTGTTCTCAAATTAATGAATTAATTTTTATTTTTTATAATTGGAAATAATTATGTCTAGGTTAGTTTTGTTATTTCTAATTGGTCCCAAATTTAGATAAAAGGAGAGAGTTGTGTTAGACTTTCGACAGCCAATGTAAAATTTTGTCGAATCTCTATAACATGGATCAATTAAGTAATAATGTGAATGCTAGACCGTTGCCTATAAGCAACGTACTGTATGACTCGAGTACACTGTAAATGAGCAAGGGTCGCTGCATCGCCGCTCAAATGTAATAAAAAATAAGCAAGGTTCCCACACTTTTGTGAACAGTTGTGGATAAGGAAGCAATTTCATGAAAGGAGGATTCACTTTGGTTCATGGAATATAGGCACACTCATTGGAAAATCTATGAAAATAGTGGATGTTATGGTTAGGAGAAAGATTAATTTTATGTGCCTACAAGAAACTAAGTGGACAGGTGAAAAAGCAAAAGAATTAGACAACTCGGGATTTAAGCTTTGGTATACTGGAAAAATTAGATCAAGAAATAGGGTGGGGATTATTGTGGATAAGGGGTGGAAGAAGGATGTTGTGGATGTAAGAAGAGTAAGAGACCGAATCATAAAGCCTTGAAATTTGTAGTAGGACAAGACACCTTTAAATGTTATTAGTGGATACACACCTCAGGTTGGGTTAGCAGAACACTTTAAGGTAAAACTTTTGGAGGATTTAGAAGGGGTACTTCAGTATATACCCCCATGGAGAGAAGATTTTCCTAGGAGGGGATCTCAATGGACATGCAGGTAGCATGACAAGAGGTTTTGAGAGTGTGCATGGGGTCTTGACCTAGGAGAGGTGAATGCGGAGGATAAATCCATCTTGGAGTTTTTGTCGACTTTAGATCTTTCTATAGCCAATACATGGTTTAGGAAAAGGGATGAACATCTTATCACATATAAAAGTGGAGGGACATGTTCTCAGATATGGAGAAGGCATCGGGTATTTTATGTGATGCAAAGGTACCGCTCAAGCTAAAGGGAAAGTTTTATCGGACCGCGGTAAGACCTGCGGTTTTATACGGAACAAAATGTTGGGAGGTTAAGAATCAACACGAGAATAAAGTAGGTGTAGTGGAGATGAGGATGTTACAGTGGATGTGTGATAAGACTCGACAGGATAAAATTAGAAATAAAATTATTAGAGAGAGTGTTGGAGTAGCGCCTATTATAGAGAAGATGGTGGAAAATAAACTTAGGTGGTTTGGACATGTAGAGAAAATTTGTAAATTCTAGAGTAAGGAGAGTAAATCAGATGGAGAGAAGACAAACAATTCAAGGAAGAGAAAGATCCAAAATAACTATAAGAGAAGTTATCAAGAAGGATCTCGAAATTAATGATTTGGATAGAAACATGGTCTTTGATAGAATATTATGACGAAAGTTGATCTATGTAGCTGACCCCACTTAATGGGATAAGACGTAGTAGTTGTTGTATAATTGAAAATTGTAAGTTCAGATGCGCCTAAGAGGGGGGGGGGGGGGTGAATTAGGTTCTTTAAAACTTTTTCTGAATTGTATGAATATTTTTGCACGAGTTTCTTTTCTTTCTTTTTCTGATAAGTGATGAAAGCAGTAAATGCGGAAAGTAAAGAACACAGAGATGTATCCTGGTTCCCCTCACAGTCCGAGAGTACTCCAGTCCCCTTTCAACATGAAAGAGATTTCCTTATAGTTGGTAATTTGTACAAAGACTACCTAACAACCAAGAATAATCCTCTTGGACCAAGAACAATCCTCTTGGATTTTTACTAAGACCACAAAGAGAACAATCCTCCCTAAGTGTCTTTCTTGTTTCCAACAATCCTGAAAACAAGTATACAATAGTTTGTTTGATTTGTATAAGAGTTTGAATAATGAAAGATCAATGTCAATCACTTGATTGATCTTTTCTATTCAATATGAAATTTAAGATGGAATACTCTTCTAAGTGCTCAAGAAGAATTTTCAGTATGCATATGAAAATGATGAACAAAAATCTTGAGTATAAAGAGTATGATCAAAAGAATAGAAAGTAAAAGTTGTTAGTGATTGTTGTTGTATATGTTGTTGTTGTTAAAATTCTAAACAAAAGATAATTTATAGTGTAGTAATACCTCTTCAATGAATCATAACAATGTTTAAACCATTTTTACTAAAACAATGTATTTGAAAAGATATAAAGATTGCCATGAAAAGGTGTTAAAAAGAGTTGCTGGAAAAATAATTTTTTTCAAAATTTAAGGCACAACAACCGACTGCACTAAAGCAACAATCGATTGCAGCACAACAACGTTTAAAAATATTTGAAAAATATAACTATGACAACCGATTGTTATTGAGGAGCAATCGGTTGCTCATAAGCCAACGTTCAAAATATTTGAAAATAAAACGCATGACAATTGATTGCTGCTAGATGACAATCAATTGTATGTCAAACAGAAGCTTTTGTTTTTTTGGATGCAACCGATTGTCCTAGCATGACAATCAATTGCTTGTGTACAAAAATTGAAAAATCATTATTTTCAAAGATTTTAAGCAATTTAAAACATCCTTCTTCAATCATACATAGTATATACTCAAAATATTATTTTAATAAAGTAAATGCATGATTAAAAATAGTTTTGAGCACTAAGAGCATAAGATCAAAAATTTCATATACCTTAAGCCATAAGTCTTGAAATGTTGATCTTGATCAATGAATCTTTGCTTGAGATAAATCTTCTATCTTGATCCATTCATTTTTGCATGCTAGCTTGTCTTCATCAAAACATTTGGAAAGCTTGATTTCACAGTCTCCCCCTTTTTGATGATGACAACCATTGCTTGAAGTTTGGAGTGCATCTTGGTTTTCTCTAATCAAGTTGTTTAAAAACCCCCCCTAAGTCAAAGACTCCCCCTTGATCTATTGCATGAGAGTTTTGAAGATTGCTTGCTTGCTGCAATTTGGGTTAGAGAAACACAAAAGAAACTACAAAGTCTTCTCCCCCTTTGTAGCAAAAAGGAATGGGAAAGAAGATCATAAAATTTTTGCACATAGAAACAACATAGCATAAATAAAGTTTGCATACATAGATATAACAGAAACAAAGTGCACAAAACGAAAAGGATCACAATACATGAAGTGTCTTAAACGAAACTAGAAAAATGACATAAAACATAAGAACATAAAGTACTAAGAAATATAATAACTTAAAAACTAATCATCCATGCCTTCAACAAGGTCTTCATCATCTTGATCTTCACCATCATTGCCTTCATTGGTTTGAGGTTGAATGAAAGGGTAATGATAAGGTTGAGCTTCATAAGGAGGGACATTGGTATGGGCATAGAGATGAGCAAATTGATTGTTCATGTTGTTGTTCATGTATTGAAGGTAGTCAAAAACTTGATTGTAATAGTTTTCCATTGGTTGTGGAGGTTGGTTTTGAAGTGGTTGTTCTTGTGGAGGTTGGTTTTGTGGAGGAGTATGAATGTATGTGATGGTTCTATTAATCGGATCAAATTTGACGCCGGTTTTGGTATTACATACTTTCTTCGGAGTGATTTCATGTTTGGGGTTAGTCATAGGCACCATGTGTTCACCAGACAAGGGAACATTGAACTTCTCAAAAATAAGGGTAAGCCAGGAGCCATAAGGAAGAGCAGAAGAATTTTCATTATGTAGTGCCATATGATGTAGAATCACATAAGACCAGTTGATTTGAATCCCATTCTTCATCGCATACAGAATTTGCATCTCACAATCATTGACATTGGAAATATTTGAGAACTTTGGCATAACCACATACGCCAAAAAGTAGTGGATCAAACGATCATCAATAGTGAGAATTCCTCTCCAGAGTTCCACCAATAAGCCTTTGCCCTTTCTGAATAAAATCACGCTCGAGAATTCTTGCAATTCCATAGTAGAAGTCTCTTTTGCTGTAGCCAGGCAGATTTGCATTTGAGAGAAGTTTAATGCAAGCACCATCATGTGGAATACCCAAAGCTTCACCAAAATTCTGCACTGTGAGTTCTATAGGAAACCCTTTGACATTTGAAATCATGCATCCTCTACTAATGGTTAGATTGCTGTAGAAAATTCTAACCAAAGTGGGGTAAATGGGTTCATTAACACCAATCAACTTGTATATCCCTTGAGATCTAAATAAAGCTGGAAAACTAAAGCATTCGGAATAGAAGTTGTCAAGATTACCGAACCTTGGTAGAAGAACTGTCATCTTCTGAAAGTGAGACACAAATCTTTCCCTTTGGCTTCTTGATGGAATGGGTTTTGAGATATCATCACCTTGAGATGAGGAAGAAGCTTTTCCCTTGCTTTTCTTTGATGTTGACATGGTGAGGGATGAGAGAATTGAAAGGGGAAAGTGTATTTGGTGTTTGTAGGGTTTCTTGAAACAAAAGAGGATATATGAAGTTTAGGTTTTGGTTGGGCTTTTATAGATAGATAGGAATTTAATGGATAGGTAAGGCATTCAATGGTTTAGACAAAACAATAAATACTTGTAGCATAGAGATTCTTGAGTGTGTAAGTATCCAAAAAATTGTGTCATAGGAAAAGACTAAGCATTAAGAAATTGTTGACCAAACACTTAAAAACATTCAAAAAGAGAATAAGAATCTTGTACAAAATAAATAATAGTAATGTCGTGGAGTGACAACCGATTGTTGTGAAGACAAAATCTATTTTTTTTAGATACAACCGATTGTCACTCTATGACAACCGATTGTCATTAGTGAAAAATACTTAATTTTTGGGGATTTCATGGTCATATATCAAAAATTTAGTAATAAAAACATGGATCATGATATATTACCATAAGGTTAAGATTAAGATCATAGCCATGTACCTTAATTAGATAATGTCATTTTCGTCCAAGATACCTAGCTCTCTTCGGATCTTGAAGAATGGTTCTCTTGCCAACGGTTTAGTGAAGATATCTGCTAGTTGATTATGCGTATCCACGAAGGTGACTTCGACATCTCCTTGAAGTACATGATCACGAAGAAAGTGATGTCGAATGTCGATATGCTTTGTTCTAGAATGCATCATAAGATTTTTTGTAATGTTGATTGCACTTGTGTTGTCGCATCGGAGTGGAATGCATCCAAGGTCGAGTCCGTAGTCACGGAGTTGTTGCTTGAGCCATAGAATTTGCGCACAACAACTACCCGCTGCAATGTATTCCGCCTCGGTCGTACTAAGAGCCACACAAGCTTGTTACTTGAATGCCCAAGAGACTAATGCATTTCCCAAAATGTGACAAGTGCCACTTGTGCTTTTTCTATCTGTTTTACATCCTGCATAATCAACGTCAGAATAACCAATTAAATTGCATATATTACCTTTTGGGTACCATAGGCCGACATTGGTTGTTCCTTTGAGATATTTCATGATTCTTTTTACCGCCATAAGGTGAGATTCCTTCGGGTTTGCTTGAAATCGTGCACACAGACATACACTGTACATGATGTCAGGACGACTTGCCATCAAGTATAACAGTGAGCCAATCATGCCTCAATATTTAGTAATATCAATGGAAATACCGGATTCATCTTGATCAACATAAGTACCGGAGCCCATTGGTGTGTGCATTGATTTGCAATTATCCATATCAAACTTTTTCAAAAGTTCCTTGCAATATTTTGATTGATTGATGAAGATACCATCTTTCAGTTGCTTAATTTGCAATCCAAGGAAATAGTTCATCTTACCCATCATAGACATCTCAAATTCTCCTTGCATCATCAACGAGAATTCTTCACACAAATCTTGGTTAGTTGAACCAAATATAATATCATCGACATAGACTTGTACTAATAAAGTGTTACCTTTGATCTTCTTTATGAACAAGGTCTTATCCACTTTACCTTTCTCGAAACCTTTTTCGCATAAGAATGTACTGAGTCTATCATACCATGCTCTAGGTGCTTGTTTTAAGCCATAAAGAGCTTTTCTCAACTTAAAGACATGTGAAGGATTCTTGAAGTCTTCAAAGCCCGGGGGTTGTTTGATATAGACTTCTTCATTGATGTAGCCATTTAAGAATGCACTTTTGACGTCCATTTGGTAAAGCTGAAAATTCAATGAACAAGCGTAAGCAAGTAAAACACAGATAGCTTCTAACCTTGCAACCGGAGCGAAAGTTTCTTCAAAGTCAATTCCCTCTTCTTGGTTGTACCCTTGGGCTACCAATCTTGCTTTGTTTCAGACAATTATACCGTTCTCATCAAGCTTGTTTTTGAACACCCATCTTGTACCTATGATGTGTTTGTTACTTGGTCTAGGAACAAGTTCCCAAACTTGATTTCTCTCGAACTGATTTAATTCTTCTTGCATAACAATCATCCATTGGCCGTCTCCTAATGCGTCTTTGACTTTGGACGATTCGATTTGAGAAACGAACGCCATGTTAAGCAAGCATCTTTGAGGTTCAATCTTGTTGAGACGTCTTGACTGATGTCACCGATGATTTTATCAATAGGGTATTCTCTATGGGTTCTCCATTCCTTAGTGTGATCGGTGGATCTGGAACTGACTGTTTAAAGCTGGTTCGCGAAATGTCGCGGAAGCAAGAGTCGCCACCGTCTTTTATTTTCTCCAACATGGAAAGGACAAAAGCACAGAAAAATTCCTTAGAGAGATTGCTCTCGGTTCGGGAGGTAGATTATAGAAAGGGAAGGTGTTAGCACCCTTTCTATCCATGGTTATCCATGGGCTCTTAGATACTTGCTCATTGTGTTTTCAAAAATGGTTTGTTTGCTTTTCAACTGTGGGTTTTAAAAAGTTTCTTTGAAGATTCCAGTTCGACTCTTGTATCAGTCCTCAAGAGTGTTTGAAAAGT
This sequence comes from Vicia faba, assembly GCA_948472305.1. Lineage (NCBI taxonomy): Eukaryota > Viridiplantae > Streptophyta > Magnoliopsida > Fabales > Fabaceae > Vicia > Vicia faba. The sequence goes on from OX451740.1 coordinate 983,379,758, forward strand.
TGCTTTCGAAAGCTTTTTGAAAAGTGTCGGTGTGAAAAGTATTTTTGAATTTGTTTTGAAATTAGAGCAAGTATCTAGAGTCGTCTACCTACCCTAAGGAATTCGTCTGTGTAAATGTCCTTTAAAGTAGTGCCATCCCACCATTGAGAGGTAGGTAGCACCACCGTTGGAGATGTTCGGGTCAATTCGAGGTTCGGGACATGGTGATCACCAGAGCAATGGGAAGACACCTTAGAAGCTACCCTCATGCCAGGTTCCCGGATCATGAGGACTTACTAAGACATCCTCTACTCGACGATCACCTTTCGAGGCAAGGCAACAGTGAGGCGTACCCTAGGGGTGGTGTGTGATTTGTGTGTCATGTTCATTTATTTTTGTCTTGTCATGTTATGGGTGATCTACGCGTTTGTTTTTATTTTTGTCATTCATTCTTGCATGCATTTATTAACAGTTAAAAAGTTGCGGAAAATTAAAGGTTCCTAAACTATTACAAAGGCGCGGGTCCACATCGCCAAATTTAATCCAGGACCCGATTTGACACAAAATAAAGAAATAAAGTGCGAGAAATTAAATTTACACGGCTTTGGGAGAATTACATTAATATTTAAAAGAAGGAATAAATAGAATGCGCGAAGAGAATAAAAAATCGCAAGCGAGGGCGTTGGACCCTTTTTAATGAAATTAAATTATTATTAACAAATTAATTAAAATAAAATTAAAATAAAAAGAGAAAAGATTTTTTTTTGAGTTTTTGGGAGTTGTGAATTTTTAATGAGAAGATTAGCTGAAATTAAAATTAAATTAACCCTAATTCTATAACTTTTATTTATTAAGAAAAAATATTAAAGTTAAACCTAAATTAACCTAATTAATTAAAGCAATTTGATTTATAAAAATAATAGTAAATAATTAATTATTAGAGATGATAAATAAAAGAAAAAGTAATTAAAATAATTAAAACCTAATTCTACAAGTTTTTTAAGTTTATTGAGAAAAATACTTGAATTAAACCTAATTTAAAAAGCTAAAATTAATTAATGATATTTATTTACAAAAAATAACATTAAATAAAAATACTTATTTTTTTTGTCTTTTTTCTGATTTTTATGTTGTTTTTATGTTTTTTATGAAAATATTAAATCAAAGAATTAAAGGAAATTAATAAAAACAAAGAAAAGAAAAATATAAAAAAAGAATAAAAGAAGCAAACCCTAGGGGGTTCTGTTCCCAAATTGGAGGTAAAGTCCAGTAATTCTGGCCCAATTGACTTCTGGCCTGGTTGACTTTTACGCTGGCGTGTGGCTCCATTGACTAACGCCCAGGGTGTTCTTCCAACCAATGCCCTTGGATTGAGGTAATATGCCATGTGGCGCGCTGGATATGAAGCTATAGGACAGGCCTTCAAACAAAGTACTGCATGGAATCACGTTAGGAAAAAATATTGAAAGAATGTGGGGGACCTGGGATTCGAACCCAGGTCCCAGAGGTTACCAATATGCTTGCTTGCCACTTGAACCAAACGCACGCTTTTATTATATAATGACAAATAATTAATATAATGGAAAAGTGGTCAGTGACGTAACAATAACAAAAAGCGCGCGTTGATTTCAAATGAGCCTATCACGCTTCGCCACCTGGTCGTCGTCTTCCTTGTTCTGCTTTTTCCTGAAACATAAAAAGGTTAGCGGGGGTTTTAAACCCCCCCAAAACATGCAGTTTTTAATAATAGCGATTAGGCCATATGGCCACATAAATTAGGCGCGACTATGGCAATCAATTCGTCCAAGCTTCCTGATTCCAAACATGGCACTGAGGTGTCCTAATTTTACAACATTCATAAACGCCCAATTTGAAAACTCTGTAATCCTAACCATCGTCCATGGTGAAATCGCGTATGGGTGTGGAAAACTTAATTGAACAACACAGTTAGCTTCAGAATGATGAGAGTAACACAAAACAAGTATTAGAATTCAAAATCATGACATGAATGATAAAATACGATTTATGCAAAAAAGTGAAAAAGTTTGAGTTCCATTCACCAATTCTGGGCGTTAGGGATGTGGAAAACTATTCAGACACGTTTCTTGATGTCTCAGGAAGGTGATGAGATAATTATTTTGGCTTGAATCGCACTGGAAGACAGTTTTCAGTATTTGAGTTTTTCACAAAAAATGCAAAAGTGATGATGATGTTCTTGCGCAGATGGGAGGTTTTTGAGTCCTCTAACCAATGTATTTGGTCCCATGTCATTTTGATTTACCAATCTCAAGTTATGGCCTTTGACTTAAAGTCCCTTTTTGTTGACTTTTGAAAATGACCTATAATGTTGAAATTGATAACTTTTTGTGAGAGCATTTCTTGGACTTGAAGTGTGAAGAGGAGTTGTAGGAAATGTCTTTATCTTCACAATGAGCTTTGGATGGAATTTTTCTGATGAACCATGTGGAAGTTATGCCTTGGTCAAGTTACAGTTGACTTTTTCAACTGTCCAAATATGGAAACTTTTGCATCTTGAGACTTTTTGAGCCAAGCTTTGAGAATCATGATCAAGCATTGATCAAATGATGTTTGTGGCTTCAAAATGAGATGTTGACCAAAAATTTGGACTTTTGACTGTCAAATGACCATTTTGCCCCTACAGTTAACTGTAGTGCAATTAGGTTTTTTGACTGTGCAATTTTGTGCTGTAAGCCTTGAAACTTGACATGAGGATGCTTGACCATGTTTATAGGCATGTGGGACTTGATTGGACCCTTGGAAACTTCATTTTCTTTGTCAGAACCAAAACCCTAATTTTTGACTGTTAGGAGGCCCTTGAACTGTGCAACCCTTGAGGAGATTTTGAAGCTTTGCTCTTTGCAATTCTTGAAGAATATGGGAGGGAAAATTTTGGGGTACAACAGTTGCCCCTGTTCAATCTTCTTAGACCTGAGGATGCAGATTGGCTGACGTGCCTTTCGTAATCCAAAGGTGGAAGATGATTGAACACTAGAGTACCCAAAAATTTGCGCTCACATAGTAGTATGATGGTGGGGAATGGGCTTATAGATGCCATTTGGATATTGATGGATAGGATGATGGGCTTATAGATGCCATGCTAATAGATGGTGGAAGGTGGATGGGCTTATAGATGCCATCTGGATGTTGATCGCGTAAGAGATTCCTTAGCGAGAGCTTGCATACCTGAAAAAGGAAAATGATTACCTGACCTGTTGCGGGAGCTGATCTTCAGATTCTTTGTATAGATGTGTCCTGACTGGTTACAGGAGCTGGATCTGGATCCTCAAAAGGTGATGAATGAACCAGGGATAGTTACTACCTCAACAGGAACGCTGAGAGAACCTTGGACGATTACTACCTCAACAGGAACGCTGAGAGAATCTGGGGACGATTACTACCTCCACAGTAACGGGGAGAGAACCATAGGCGACTTCAACCTCAACAGTAATCATTGAGAGAATCTTGGGCGACTTCAACCTCAACAGTAATCATTGAGAGAATCTTGGGCGACTTCAACCTCAACAGTAATCATTGAGAGAATCTTGGGCGACTTCAACCTCAACGGTAATCATTGAGAGAATCTTGGGCGACTTCAACCTCAACAGTAATCATTGAGAGAATCTTGGGTGACTTCAACCTCAACAGTAATCATTGAGATAATCTTGGGCGACTTCAACCTCAACAGTAATCATTGAGAGAATCTTGGGCGACTTCAACCTCAACAGTGACGCTGAGAGAATCTTGGGCGACTTCAACCTCAACAGTAACGCTGAGAGAATCTTGGGCGACTTCAACCTCAACAGTAACGCTGAGAGAATCTTGGGCGACTTCAACCTCAACAGTAATCATTGAGAGAATCTTGGGCGACTTCAACCTCAATAGTAATCATTGAGAGAATCTTGGGGCGATTACTACCTCTGCAGTAACGGGGAGAGAACCACAGGCGACTACAACCTCAACAGTAATCATTGAGAGAATCTTGGATATCTTCTACTTCAACAGTGACGCTGAGAGAATCTTGGGGCGATTACTACCTCCACAGTAACGGGGAGAGAACCACAGGCGACTACAACCTCAACAGTATCATTGAGAGAATCTTGGATATCTTCTACTTCAACAGTGACGCTGAGAGAATCTTGGGGCGATTACTACCTCCGCAGTAACGGGGAGAGAACCACAGGCGACTACAACCTCAACAGTAATCATTGAGAGAATCTTGGATATCTTCTACTTCAACAGTGATGCTGAGAGAATCTTGGGGCGATTACTACCTCCGCAGTAACGGGGAGAGAACCACAGGCGACTACAACCTCAACAGTATCATTGAGAGAATCTTGGATATCTTCTACTTCAACAGTGACGCTGAGAGAATCTTGGGGCGATTACTACCTCCGCAGTAACGGGGAGAGAACCATAGGCGACTACAACCTCAACAGTAATCATTGAGATAATCTTGGGCGACTTCAACCTCAACAGTAATCATTGAGAGAATCTTGGGCGACTTCAACCTCAACAGTAATCATTGAGAGAATCTTGGGCGACTTCAACCTCAACAGTAACGCTGAGAGAATCTTGGGCGACTTCAACCTCAACAGTAATCATTGAGAGAATCTTGGGCGACTACAACCTCAACAGTAATCATTGAGAGAATCTTGGGCGACTTCAACCTCAACAGTAATCATTGAGAGAATCTTGGGCGACTTCAACCTCAACAGTAATCATTGAGAGAATCTTGGGCGACTTCAACCTCAACAGTAACGCTGAGAGAATCTTGGGCGACTTCAACCTCAACAGTAATCATTGAGAGAATCTTGGGCGACTTCAACCTCAACAGTAACGCTGAGAGAATCTTGGGCGACTTCAACCTCAACAGTAATCATTGAGAGAATCTTGGGTATCTTCTACTAAGTCTTTATCAGGAAAATCTGTTAGGGGTCGATTTAGCTGGACTAGAGAAGGCCTTTGACTGGATAAGAAACAGAAAAATCTTAGGGTCGATTTAACTGAACCGGTCTAGGTCTTGAAATATAGCTGAGAACTCAACTGGATCTTTCCTGAAAGGTAAAGGTCAGTCATATGCAATGCATGATATGGATCAAGCAATGATGTTCTCAACATAAATGAGATTTATAAGATATGATGCATATATGCATGCTATAATGATGTATGTGATGTTTATGAATGTATCTTTTTGTCTTAGGAAAATAAATCCTTGACGGGTGCCGGGAAGTCATATCCTGGGCTGATGTTGAAGAATAGATTTTTGCTTCCGCTGGGGATGATAGTTGCAAGAATACCGGTAGGAGAAGATAACTCCGTTGGGGAATAAACTTGGCGAATGGATTAATCTGCGGGGAGGAAGTACTCTAGTGATCTTGCTGGGGAAGCACTACTCTGTGGGGAGAGAGGTACTTTGTTGAGTTGTTGATAATAACTTGCTGGGGATACCCTTGTTGTGTTGGAAGTGTTGATAGACTCCGCTGGGGATAAGAAGACTTCGTCGAGGACGCTCTTTCCGTGGCTTTTGGCTGAGGATAACCCAGTTATATCCTGGTAGGGAAATAACTCTTGAATAAAAGCCGGGAGACGCGTTCGTGTTCTGCGAGGATAAGCTTCCAGAATCTACCGGGGATAAGCTTACTGCTAGGGGAGATGAATTCCAACTTTCCTGGGGAAACTGGATTGGACTCTCCTGGGGAAGTATTGAACTGTATTGATTATGTTCTCCAACGGAACCTACCTTGATACCTTGGAGGACAGAACAATCAGATCGCTTAGACAACTCTTTATTGCCCCTGTTTCTGATGTGGGAGAGGAAGATACCTGTGGAGGTGCTTGGTAGTTGTTGATGGACAAACCTTCTTCTGGTAGGCAAGTGACGAGATGACAGGGCATAGTCGTACGCTTTAATCCCTAACTTTTTCCTGGACCTCCCTTTCGGGTTTTCAGTCCACCGGGATACCCTTTTTTGCCCAAGCTGCCTTTTCAGGTTTTCGACTTGCCGGGTGTATAGATTTTTCATTTCATCCCTTCATTTTGCCCGAACCCTTTTGGTTCACCGGGAAGCCCTTATTTTTGCCTAGGTGTGTCAACCTAGCGGGTATTTGATTTCGCGTAGTATTTTTTCGACTATGTCCATGCTCTCAGAATGTAGGGAGCTGCCCCTGTTAGAATTGTTTTTGCCACGCCACCAGAAGGTGTTTGATCAGGCCAGATTCGTTGCTGGAGTGCCCCAAGTGACTCAGGCGGAGATTTGCCCCAGGCTATTAGGCGTTTTGAGAGATTCTCTGAATTGATTGGACTGCCCCAGATGATAGACCATGATCATGTCATGCCCCTCGATTGGAAGTGCTTCTGTTCACTAGGTATTCATCGTGCGAATTTTCCTGCTGGTCAAACAAAAAGTCATATGCAAACAAAGTTATGTTAAAAATGCAAAGCCTATGTCTGTCTTGAAGATTTTGAAAATGCATTCTCTTTCATAAAACAAATGAATGTTTGTAAAATGTGATGTCAACTCGTTATTTTATTGCGAGCCTTAAGGAGTCAGGATACCTTTCGTAACAGTATGCTTTCGAACTAACCCATGCTTCAGCTAGGACTTTTAAGGGTTATAACGTGGCCTGGTTCACGGTTTAAGAAACAAAGGATAAAGGCTCAAATTTTATTTGTACCCACCCGCTCTTCGTGATGTTCTCCAAACCTAAACTCAGTTGATCATACGTTAGACCTTGTTTGAGTCTTTGCTCTGATTTTTCGATGATGATTCAGATGTTGATAACTTATTTTGAATAGGCAGTCATTCCCTTTTTTGTTGAGGGTTTGTAAGACCTCTTTCTTTTTGATTTTGCTATCCCTAAATTTTTCCTGAACTATTTCTTTTGTGATTACAGTCAGCAGGATGCCCCAGTTTTGTAAGTCTCCTTCATAGGTTTTGACTTATTGGGTTTTTATTTTTGAGATATAATGACTGCCTATCCTTATGATTATTCGGAACCATCACTGTCTTCCTTTGTTTTGTAAGGACCTCCTTGGTGCCAATCGTTATGCACTTGGATCAACTGAGAGACTACCCTGCCCCAGGTTATGATTACGGGTTTTAAATTTCGAAAAGAAAAACTCCTACTTCTTTGGCTCAGAGGGGTTGACGAGGGATTATCATCCTTATAACTCCAGTTTTTAGGGATTGAAACAATGCCTGTACCTCATCAGCAGGGTCTGTTCAAAAGCATACTGTAAGGATCGTGGTATCGTTTTCGTCATCCTCCCTCAAGAGGCTTAGAATTATTAGTCAAGAGTTGATCATCAGAAAAAATATGAAAATAATTTGCATTTAGTGAATACGAATATATTGTTTCAGAATAGACATATGCGATGCATTAATGAAATAACAATGTTTAACATGAATAAATGTTTGAACAAAAGAAAATTGCAACTTGAACATTCGAATGAACAAAAATCTTTTCATCTCAGGGCCTGTCACTTCAAATGGTGAGCCTTGGAGGGATGGTAGAAAAATTCAGCCTGACCATCTTGTGTGAACTCCAGTGCTCCTTCATCAATCAGGTCCTGGATTTTGTTCTTCAGAGCCCAACATTCATTTTTATCATGTCCTGGACAGGCAGAGTGGTAGGCACACCTTTTATTAGGATCATAAGCAGGATGTGCTGTGTTGGGATTCCGGGGATGAGCCCTTAATGTGATCAGGTTCAACCTCAACAGGCGTTGTAAAGCTTGAAACAGCGACATGTTGAGCTGGGTGAATTGCCTCCTGGGCTTGTCTGGCTGAAGCTGGTGAGGTTGATGCTGAACTTGTGACATTGGAGCCATTTGAGGAGCTCTCCCCTTATCTCCTTGTCTCAAAGGTGGTTGAACGATGACTGGCTTTTTACCCTTAGACGCTTGCCCCAGTTGGTTACTCTGAAGCAGTTGGTTGACGAGAACCCCGAGCTCGTCTTGTCTTTGAGCTAACCCTTGGATGGCAGTCACCTGCCCTAGCATCTGGACTTTCAAGGTATCCACCTCAGCTTGCAGATGTTTCAGCCTTTCATCCTCAGCACTGTTCTTGACAAAAGTCTCCATGAGAAGTGTCCTCAGCTCCTCCTGTCCCTTGGACAGATTCAGGAGGATTTCCCCGAACCGAGTCTCTTGAGCAAGCAGGTCCTGGTTATCTTGTTGGGAAGCCATTGCTGAAATAAACAGCGGGAAAGGTAAGTGACCTGCAACAAGGGTACCTGTCATGCAATGATGTGTATGACATGCATGTAATGTTTTCAAGGACCTTGCGGGATAAACAAGAAAATTTGTTAGAACTTGGGTCCAGTAGTTTGATTGAAGGAACTGCATGTTGTTGAGAGTCCTTCTTCAAGGGTCAAAGGCTCACCATATCCAGTGGGTCATAGCCCCTGACAACCTTGGCTAGAGGAAAATAAATCCTCTTTGCCCCTTGCTGGGATAGTTGATTCCATGACCTGCATCACAAGCCCTTGAGATCCTTGAAATGGGTTAGGATGTATGCAATGGTATAATGTTATGCTATGCATGGGGTAATGCAGGTAGGCCTTGTTATGAGTCCCAATTAAGGACTAAAACCTGCAAGAAAATCAGTACACTCTGTTATGAGTCCTAATTAAGGACTATAAACAAAACCTGCAAGAAACTTAGTAAGCCCTGTCATGGGTCCCAATTAAGGACTAAAACAAAACCTGCAAGTAATTCATGTGTCAGATAAAGCATGCAAGCAGTCAAGTACGAAGGCACACAAGTCACACAAGAGAAACCCTTAGAGTTCAGGCCAGCATGGGGTCTGGGTATTACCCTCTTGAAGTTGGTGGGCTCAACCTGTCCTATTAGAAGTAACCGGGTTCTAAGGGTCCCAATATCACGGGATTGCTTTCATTGTTCATCGTTTCGATTTAGCCACTGAACTGGCGACCGAAATATTCCAGGAAAGCAACCCTCAATTGAGTGTAGTATCGAGTATCAACCAACCTCGGACTGCACCAAAGTCAGTTATCTCACTACCCTAAAGAGGCCAAGATAGTTCAATTAAGGTTCCTAAGGTCTGTTGATGCTTCACGACACCACGCGGAGGCCCCGTACTCTCCTTGACTGAACTCAAGGGTTACCGGTACACACCAAAGTGCCACATCAACGTAGCAGACTGTTTCAACCATGTCGGTATACCCCGCACAGTTCCCTCACAGCCTTGTTGCTACTTTCTAAGAAGGTATCCCCAGATCCGGGTTAGGATCCATAGAACTCCCAAGACAGTCCCACAATTTTAAAGCAAGCAAATCAATACAATTGAAAACACAGTTATGAACTAATCCTAAGGTACACCTCACTTTAAGTTTAGTATCCCCAGCAGAGTCGCCAGTTCTGTGATCGGTGGATCTGGAACTGACTGTTTAAAGCTGGTTCGCGAAATGTCGCGGAAGCAAGAGTCGCCACCGTCTTTTATTTTCTCCAACATGGAAAGGACAAAAGCACAGAAAAATTCCTTAGAGAGATTGCTCTCGGTTCGGGAGGTAGATTATAGAAAGGGAAGGTGTTAGCACCCTTTCTATCCATGGTTATCCATGGGCTCTTAGATACTTGCTCATTGTGTTTTCAAAAATGGTTTGTTTGCTTTTCAACTGTGGGTTTTAAAAAGTTTCTTTGAAGATTCCAGTTCGACTCTTGTATCAGTCCTCAAGAGTGTTTGAAAAGTTGCTTTCGAAAGCTTTTTGAAAAGTGTCGGTGTGAAAAGTATTTTTGAATTTGTTTTGAAATTAGAGCAAGTATCTAGAGTCGTCTACCTACCCTAAGGAATTCGTCTGTGTAAATGTCCTTTAAAGTAGTGCCATCCCACCATTGAGAGGTAGGTAGCACCACCGTTGGAGATGTTCGGGTCAATTCGAGGTTCGGGACATGGTGATCACCAGAGCAATGGGAAGACACCTTAGAAGCTACCCTCATGCCAGGTTCCCGGATCATGAGGACTTACTAAGACATCCTCTACTCGACGATCACCTTTCGAGGCAAGGCAACAGTGAGGCGTACCCTAGGGGTGGTGTGTGATTTGTGTGTCATGTTCATTTATTTTTGTCTTGTCATGTTATGGGTGATCTACGCGTTTGTTTTTATTTTTGTCATTCATTCTTGCATGCATTTATTAACAGTTAAAAAGTTGCGGAAAATTAAAGGTTCCTAAACTATTACAAAGGCGCGGGTCCACATCGCCAAATTTAATCCAGGACCCGATTTGACACAAAATAAAGAAATAAAGTGCGAGAAATTAAATTTACACGGCTTTGGGAGAATTACATTAATATTTAAAAGAAGGAATAAATAGAATGCGCGAAGAGAATAAAAAATCGCAAGCGAGGGCGTTGGACCCTTTTTAATGAAATTAAATTATTATTAACAAATTAATTAAAATAAAATTAAAATAAAAAGAGAAAAGATTTTTTTTTGAGATTTTGGGAGTTGTGAATTTTTAATGAGAAGATTAGCTGAAATTAAAATTAAATTAACCCTAATTCTATAACTTTTATTTATTAAGAAAAAATATTAAAGTTAAACCTAAATTAACCTAATTAATTAAAGCAATTTGATTTATAAAAATAATAGTAAATAATTAATTATTAGAGATGATAAATAAAAGAAAAAGTAATTAAAATAATTAAAACCTAATTCTACAAGTTTTTTAAGTTTATTGAGAAAAATACTTGAATTAAACCTAATTTAAAAAGCTAAAATTAATTAATGATATTTATTTACAAAAAATAACATTAAATAAAAATACTTATTTTTTTTGTCTTTTTTCTGATTTTTATGTTGTTTTTATGTTTTTTATGAAAATATTAAATCAAAGAATTAAAGGAAATTAATAAAAACAAAGAAAAGAAAAATATAAAAAAAGAATAAAAGAAGCAAACCCTAGGGGGTTCTGTCCCCAAATTGGAGGTAAAGTCCAGTAATTCTGGCCCAATTGACTTCTGGCCTGGTTGACTTTTACGCTGGCGTGTGGCTCCATTGACTAACGCCCAGGGTGTTCTTCCAACCAATGCCCTTGGATTGAGGTAATAGGCCATGTGGTGCGCTGGATATGAAGCTATAGGATAGGCCTTCAAACAAAGTACTGCATGGAATCACGTTAGGAAAAAATATTGAAAGAATGTGGGGGACCTGGGATTCGAACCCAGGTCCCAGAGGTTACCAATATGCTTGCTTGCCACTTGAACCAAACGCACGCTTTTATTATATAATGACAAATAATTAATATAATGGAAAAGTGGTCAGTGACGTAACAATAACAAAAAGCGCGCGTTGATTTCAAATGAGCCTATCACGCTTCGCCACCTGGTCGTCGTCTTCCTTGTTCTGCTTTTTCCTGAAACGTAAAAAGGTTAGCGGGGGTTTTAAACCCCCCCAAAACATGCAGTTTTTAATAATAGCGATTAGGCCATATGGCCACATAAATTAGGCGCGACTATGGCAATCAATTCGTCCAAGCTTCCTGATTCCAAACATGGCACTGAGGTGTCCTAATTTTACAGCATTCATAAATGCCCAATTTGAAAACTCTGTAATCCTAACCATCGTCCATGGTGAAATCGCGTATGGGTGTGGAAAACTTAATTGAACAACACAGTTAGCTTCAGAATGATGAGAGTAACACAAAACAAGTATTAGAATTCAAAATTATGACATGAATGATAAAATACGATTTATGCAAAAAAGTGAAAAAGTTTGAGTTCCATTCACCAATTCTGGGCGTTAGGGATGTGGAAAACTATTCAGACACGTTTCTTGATGTCTCAGGAAGGTGATGAGATAATTATTTTGGCTTGAATCGCACTGGAAGACAGTTTTCAGTATTTGAGTTTTTCACAAAAAATGCAAAAGTGATGATGATGTTCTTGCGCAGCTGGGAGGTTTTTGAGTCCTCTAACCAATGTCTTTGGTCCCATGTCATTTTGATTTACCAATCTCAAGTTATGGCCTTTGACTTAAAGTCCCTTTTTGTTGACTTTTGAAAATGACCTATAATGTTGAAATTGATAACTTTTTGTGAGAGCATTTCTTGGACTTGAAGTGTGAAGAGGAGTTGTAGGAAATGTCTTTATATTCACAATGAGCTTTGGATGGAATTTTTCTGATGAACCATGTGGAAGTTATGCCTTGGTCAAGTTACAGTTGACTTTTTCAACTGTCCAAATATGGAAACTTTTGCATCTTGAGACTTTTTGAGCCAAGCTTTGAGAATCATGATCAAGCATTGATCAAATGATGTTTGTGACTTCAAAATGAGATGTTGACCAAAAATTTGGACTTTTGACTGTCAAATGACCAATTTGCCCCTACAGTTGACTGTAGTGCAATTAGGTTTTTTGACTGTACAATTTTGTGCTGTAAGCCTTGAAACTTGACATGAGGATGCTTTACCATGTTTATAGGCATGTGGGACTTGATTGGACCCTTGGAAACTTCATTTTCTTTGTTAGAACCAAAACCCTAATTTTTGACTGTTAGGAGGCCCTTGAACTGTGCAACCCTTGAGGAGATTTTGAAGCTTTGCTCTTTGCAATTCTTGAAGAATATGGGAGGGAAAATTTTGGGGTACAACACTTAGGTAGATCATTGACATTTTATTCTTCCGGAATTTGTTCCAATTGATTCTCATTGTTGGTCTTGGAGCCATCTTCTTGAGGAATATCTAAAATCTCATCATCATTATTTAAAACAATAGTATCCTCCTCGGAGGGGTTAGATTCATCAAATGATACGTGCATAGATTCCTTAATAGTTAAAGTTCTTTTATTGTAAATACGATAAGCTTTACTAGATAAGGAGTATCCAAGAAAAATACCTTCATCTGATTTTTCATCAAACTTACCAAGGTTGTCTTTGTCGTTGTTAAGGACAAAACATTTGCAGCCAAAGACATGAAAGAATGAAATATTTGGTTTCCTTCCTCGAAAGAGTTCATACGGAGTCTTCTTCAAGATAGGTCGAATATTAACTCTATTGCTTACAAAGCATGTCGTGCTTACAGCATCCACCCAAAAGTATTTTGGAAGGTTTGAATCACTAAGAATTGTCCTTGCAAGTTCAATAAGAGACCTATTCTTCCTTTCTACAACTCCATTCTGTTGAGGAGTCCTTGGTGCTGAGAAATTATGTGATATTCCATGTTCTTCACAGAAATCTTCAAAGGAGGAATTCTGGAATTCTCCACCATGGTCGCTTCTTATGGAGGCAATAGATAGTGACTTCTCATTTTGAATTTGCTTTGCATATTTCTTGAACGCTTTGAATGCATCATTTTTATGCACTAAAAAGAGTGTCCAAGTATATCTAGAAAAGTCATCAACAATAACTAGAGCGTATACATTACCTCTGAAGCTTCTTGTTCTTGAAGGGCCAAACAAGTCCATATGAAGCAGTTGTAGTGGCCTAGTAGTGGATACCACATTCTTGGATTTGAAAGTTGATTTTTTTTGCTTTCCCTTTTGACATGCATCGCAAAGTCTATCTTTGATGAACTTTATCTTAGGCAGTCCAACAACAAGGTGATGCTTAATCAATTTGTTTAAATGCTCCATATGAATATGAGCGATTCTTTTGTGCCATAGCCATGAGTCGTTGTTGTTTGCCATGAGACATTTAACCTTCAAAGACAAACCGTTAAGGGAAATCATAAAAATATTATTTACTCTTTTACCTTTAAGTTTAGCCTCATGTGTGACTTCATCTTCTATCAAACATTCATCTTTATTGAATCTTGACCATGAAGCCTTTGTCACATAGTTGACTAATACTTAGAAGATTGTGCTTTAGTCCTTCGACATAAAGAACATCTTCAATTAATGTGAAAGGTGGACCACCAACTTTGCCTATGCCAAGAATCTTTCCTTTGTTGTTATCTCCATACGTCACATAACCCTTGGCCTTAAGCGTTAGATGTGAAAATTTGTCGATATCTCCCGTCATATGCTTGGAACAACCACTATCGAGATACCATATATTTGAAGTGGTCGTCAAGCTTACCTACAAAACAAGATTAGGTTTTGTTAGGTACCCAAGTTTCTTTGGGTCCTTCATAATTAGTTCCTTTCTTAACCCACACATAATGCCCTTTTGTCATGCCAAAGTTTCTAACATAACAAGCATTAGGTGTGTGTCCTTGAATACCATAATAAAAACAAGTAGGTTCAAATTTACTTCTATATCTAGAAGGATAAGATTTATTCTTAGAGGGTATTTTCTTTTTAGGATAGTGATGAACTATTTTGGGAGTGATTTCTTTCTCTTTGGTTGGTTGGTCGCTAGCCTTGACAAAGATGGTTTTGTTGGTACTTGGTTTTGAAAATTTTGAGTATCCAAGACCACTTTTGTCATTTGAGTATCTTTGTTGGCTAAGAACACCTTCCAATCCAATTTGTCCTTTTTCATACCTTTCAATAACCCTTTTCAATTGGACAACTTGGAAAGAGAGAGATTCACACTTTGTGCATACAAAATTCTGTTTTTCATCACTAACTTTTTGCTTTTCATCTTTGAGATCTTTTTCAATAGATCCACATTTTTCTTCCAACGATGAAATTTGTTTCTTTTGTGATGAGATAGTTTTGTACAGAATTTTGCATTCATTTAACAGTTCATTTATAGCACCTTGTGCATCACTATCAAAAAGAGAGAATACGTTACTAACCTCATCATCTCCTCTTTCAGAGTGGTGTGAGGCCATTAATGCAAGATTGGCACTTTCGTCGCTATCGGAGTCGGATGACGAACTCAGTTCAACATCTTCCCATGCAACATATGCTTTCTTATCTTTTGATTCCTTCTTGCCTTTATAGACACTTTTCTTTGAAAGTTTTGGACAGTCCGGTTTGATGTGACCTTGTTTACCACATTCATAACAAGTAACTTCTTGTGTTGATGAGGATCCTTCCTTCTTCTTGAAGTGTTTCTTCTTCTTTGAGTGCGAGAAGACTTTGTCATTTTTACCAAAGAATTTTCCAAGTCTTCTAACGAGAAGCATGAAGTTTTCATCTTCATCAGGATTATCTTTCTTTTCGTCTTCCTTGGAGTCAATCTTCAAGGCAATGTTCTTAGACTTCTTTTCTTAATTTTCACGCTTTTCCAATCTACCAAGTTCTGTCTCGTATTCTTGAAGTTTCCCAAACAAAGTTGCGGATGCCATAGTAGCGAGACTCTTCTTTTCTGAGATTGCCGTTACCTTTGGTTGCCATTCTCTAGTCAAGGATCTGAGCACTTTTAGGTTCAATTCATCATTAGTCAATGTTTTTCCAAGTGCCCTTAGATGATTTGTTAGATGCACAAATATCTTTTGTAAATCAAGAATGGATTCTCCGGGTTGCATGCGGAACAATTCATATTCTTGACTTAACATATTAAGTCTCGATCTCTTAACTTCAGTTGTTCCTTCATGTGTTTCAACTAGTGTATCCCAAATTTCTTTTGCCGTTGTGTATGCTGAGACACGGAAGAATTCATCCATACTAAGTGCGCTTTGAAGGAGGTTTATTGCCTTTTTGTCATACAAGACCTTTTTCTTATCATCATCATCCCATGTAGTTTTAGGCTTTGATGAACCAACGTCGTTTACTACAGTTACCAGAACAAAAGGGCCATTTTGGACAACATCCCATATTTCTTCTCCTTGTGCTTCTAGATGAGCCTTCATACGGATCTTCCAGAAATCAAAATATTTACCACAGAATAGAGGAGGCTTGTTGCTACTGCCACTGTCTCTGAACACAGAATTATTGTTTGCGGAAGCCATTCTGGATCTAGTAGGAACAAGTTACCTATAACCTGCTCTGATGCCAATTGTAAGTTCAGATGCGCCTAAGAGGGGGGGGGGGGGGGGTGAATTAGGTTCTTTAAAACTTTTTCTGAATTGTATGAATATTTTTGCACGAGTTTCTTTTCTTTCTTTTTCTGATAAGTGATGAAAGCAGTAAATGCGGAAAGTAAAGAACACAGAGATATATCCTGGTTCCCCTCACAGTCCGAGAGTACTCCAGTCCTCTTTCAACATGAAAGAGATTTCCTTATAGTTGGTAATTTGTACAAAGACTACCTAACAACCAAGAACAATCCTCTTGGACCAAGAACAATCCTCTTGAATTTTCACTAAGACCACAAAGAGAACAATCTTCCCTAAGTGTCTTTCTTGTTTCCAACAATCTTGAAAACAAGTATACAATAGTTTGTTTGATTTGTATAAGAGTTTGAATAATGAAAGAGCAATGTCAATCACTTGATTGATCTTTTCTATTCAATATGAAATTTAAGATGGAATACTCTTCTAAGTGCTCAAGAACAATTTTCAGTATGCATATGAAAATGATGAACAAAAATCTTGAGTATAAAGAGTATGATCAAAAGAATAGAAAGTAAAAGTTGTTAGTGATTGAATAATGAAAGAGCAATGTCAATCACTTGATTGATCTTTTATATTCAATATGAAATTTAAGATGGAATACTCTTCTAAGTGCTCAAGAATAATTTTCAGTATGCATATGAAAATGATGAACAAAAATGTTGAGTATAAAGAGTATGATCAAAAGAATAGAAAGTAAAAGTTGTTAGTGATTGTTGTTGTATATGTTGTTGTTTTTAAAATTCTAAACAAAAGATAATTTATAGTGTAGTAATACCTCTTCAATAAATCATAGCAATGTTTAAACCATTTTTACTAAAACAATGTATTTGAAAAGATACAAAGATTGCCATGAAAAGGTGTTACAAAGAGTTGCTGGAAAAATAATTTTTTTCAAAATTTAAGGCACAACAACCGATTGCACTAAAGCAACAATCGATTGCAGCACATCAACGTTTAAAAATATTGAAAAATATAACTATGACAACCGATTTTTATTGAGGAGCAATCGGTTGCTCATAAGCCAACGTTCAAAAAATTTGAAAATAAAACTCATGACAATCGATTGCTGCTAGATGACAATCGATTGTATGTCAAACAGAAGCTTTTGTTTTTTTGGATGCAACCGATTGTCCTAGCATGACAATCGATTGCTTGTGTACAAAAATTGAAAAATTATTATTTTCAAAGATTTTAAGCAATTTAAAACATCCTTCTTCAATCATACATAGTATATACTCAAAATATTATTTTAATAAAGTAAATGCATGATTAAAAATAGTTTTGAGCACTAAGAGCATAAGATCAAAAATTTCATATACCTTAAGCCATAAGTCTTGAAATGTTGATCTTGATCAATGAATCTTTGCTTGAGATAAATCTTCTATCTTGATTCATTCATTTTTGCATGCTAGCTTGTCTTCATCAAAACATTTGGAAAGCTTGATTTCACAAAAATGTCAATGATGGTATAGTTTAACTAATTTATTAGTGCTTTTATGATTTTATAGTTTAATATTATTTAATTTAAAATAATATTTTAACTAAAAAAACTTTTTATTGTCTTTATTAAATTATCCAATTTTTGTATTTTTGTGTGTATTGTTTTATATAGTTTTATAATAATTTTAAATTAATAAAATATAGATTAATGATATTGTAAAAAAACAAAAACAAAAACAAAGTTATGCATGTGTTGTATTAAAATGGAATAAAATGTTCATAAAAAATTATAAATGTAGATTTTAACCTAAGAAAAATAATATATAATATTTAATTTAATCATTTTTAAATGATAGTAGTATAACTTTTTATAATATATTTAAAAATATTTGAATTAATGGAATAACTCAACTAATATTTATTAGTTGAGTTCTATGAATATAAGTTATTGATTTCAAATTTAATACTTATGAATAATATTTTATTTTTTAATTTAAGATAAAATATTTATATTGTTTCCTTAATTATATTTTTTAGTTTATATTGGTCTTTTAAACAAATTTCATGTCATTTAGATCTCTTAACTTTTAAAACGTTTTATTTTAATTTTTTTTGTCTAATTAGCGACGGATTTAGCGGTGGATTTCAAAAAAAATTCTTTGTTAATTAGACAAAAAAGATTAAAATAAAACTTTTAAAAATCAAAGGACCAAAATTACACGAAAAAAAGTTAATAAACTAACAAGAATCCAAGAATATAGTTAAGAGATCAAAATAAATATTTTATAAAATATTAATATTACAATAAGAATTGTCTCATCTTAAATATAAACTCAATATTATTAATAATATCTTTTAATCAATAATATTTTTTCTTTCTTTCATTTTGATAATTTTATATGGTCAAAATTTCACTATTTTTTCCATTTTATGAGACAATATCGTCCTCTTCTAAATATTTTTAATTTTAACTGTTTGATCATATTTAACGGTTGAGTTGGTGAAGGAAAAAAAAATTAACAGTTGAGTTTTATTATTATTATTATTATTACTATTATTATTATTATTACTATTATTATTACTATTACTATTATTATTACTATTACTATTATTACTATTATTATTATTATTATTATTATTATTATTATTATTATTATTATTATTATTATTATTATTATTATTATTATTTTATTATTAGTATTATTATTATTATTATTATTATTATTATTAGTATTAGTATTATTTTATTATTATTATAATTAGTATTATTATTATTATTATTATTATTATTATTATTATTATTATTATTATTATTATTATTAGTATTATTATTATTATTATTATTAGTTTTATTATTATTATAATTATTATTATTATTATTATTAGTATTATTATTATTATTATTATTATTATTATTCTCTCTTTCTCATTATTATTATTATTATTATTATTATTATTATTATTATTTTTATTATTATTATTATTATTATTATTTTTATTATTATTATTATTATTATTATTATTATTATTATTATTGTTATTAATAGTATTAGTATTATTATTAGTATTGTTAGTATTATTATTAGTGTTATTAGTATTTTTATTATTAGTATTATTATTATTATTATTATTATTAGTATTATAAGTATTTTTATTATTATTATTATTATTAGTATTATTAATATTATTATTATTATTATTATTATTATTATTATTATTATTATTATTAGTAGTAGTAGTAGTAGTAATATTAATATTATTATTATCATTAATATTATTAGTATTAGTATTATTAGTATTATTATCATTATTATTATTGGTATTAGTATTAGTATTATCATTATTAATATTAGTATTAGTATTAGTATTATCAGTATCATTATTAGTATCAGTATTAGTATTAATATTATTATTAGTATCATTAGTATTATTAGTATTATTATTAGTATTAGTATTAGTATGATTAGTATTATTAATATTATTATTATTATTATTATTATTATTATTATTATTATTATTATTATTATTATTATTATTATTATTATTATTAGTAAGGGGAATGGTAAAAAGAAGGCAAAAAATAAGGGGAAAAGTTAGGGGAAAGGTCAGGGGAAAGGTAAAGAAAAAGGTAAGGAAAATGTGCTTATGAATGAAGGTGTTGATAATAATGACGAGGTCTTGGTGGAAAATTTGAAAGGTTTAAGTGACATTGAGGAGTATGACAATGATGAATTGCCTAATGAGTATGATAGTGAGAATGATGAGGTTGTAAAGGATGCTTTTGTTACATTTAAGTTGCCAAAAAGAATGTAAGACTACAAATAGGAACTTGGCACATATACGAAGACGACGAAGAGAAACCGGGGGTGGCCGCCAAAAATTTCGGTACCGCCGGTAACTTTGAACCCTTCACCAGCTCCTCTGATGCCGGAAGATAGGCCACAAGCTGAGATGGAATCAGAGACAACTATGGATGTTCAAGAAGAAGAAGCTAGCTCTGCAGACACCATAACAAAGACAAATCTAGAAATCCCTAATCGTAAGTTATGGGTTGATGTGTTATCAGAAAATAGGAATAAAGCTAAGGGTTTGGAAATGAAGTATATTCCCCCTACTGTTATTGATGGGAGAATGGAAATTGAAATCGATGAGGATGATGCAAACCACGAGGCCCAACACTGGGAAAATTCGCTTATCATGTACGTATTGGGGGATGACCTAAGTATGCATTCGGTAAAGAACTTCATGACAAAGACTTGGAACTACGTTCAGCTTCCTAACATCTTCTACCATGAAGAAGGGTATTTCATACTCCGCTTTAGTACCAAAGATGCGATGGAAACAGTTCTAATGAAGGGGCCTTACACCTATAGAGGAATGCCAATGGTCCTGAAAGAGTGGAGGAAGGGTTTCAATCTAAAGAAATATATGATGAGAACCATCCCAATCTGGGTGAAATTCCCCATGTTGCCCCTCCACCTCTGGGGTAAGTCTAATCTGAGCAAACTTGCTAGTGCTATTGGCGTACCACTGGTGACAGATGAGTGTACTGCTAGCAAACTGCGGGTATCCTATGCAAGAGTCCTAATTGAGGTCGATATCACTCAGAAATTGTTAGAGGAAATCAGTATAAAGGAAAAGGAGGGCACCACGGTTATTCAGAAGATTGAATATGAATGGAGGCCTAAATTCTGTGAAAAATGCCAAACAGTGGGTCACAACTGTGAACTCAGAGCTAGGCAAAATGAATGGAGACCAAAGAAGAGGCAACCAGCAGCAGCAGCTCAAAAAAAGGAAACAGTCGCCAACCTGCCCCTGAAAATTCCTGAGATAGAAAAGACTACTGCAATAGAGTCTACTCCCAAAGGGAATATTTCTGATAGCAAGAATCAGGGCGTGGTTCCAGGATCAAAAGGGGAAGGGAGCTGGACTTCTCTAAACAAACAGGGGAAAAGCAGAATTCATATGAAAGACTATGCTGAAGGTTCAACAGCTATACCTTGTGATAATGGTTATGGGGTACTAGGGGACTTGAATGAGCCTCTAGTATTAGATAGAGGACCATGTTAGTCTCCTGGAATGTTAGGGGGCTCAACAAGCTGGGGAAGATAAAAGAGATTATCTCCCTTCTCTTACATCTTCAACCAACAATTAACATCTTGCTTGAAACTAAAGAAATTAAGGCCAAGAAAATCAGAGATAAGCTAAATATGAACAGATCCATCATCGATAACTACTCTTCCCACCCTAATGGTCGAATCTGGATTCTTTGGGACGATACAAAGGTTGATCTGAAGTTGTGCAGCATGTCTAGTCAACACCTTCACTGTGGTATCTACACAGTCACAGGTGAGTTTCTTTACTGGCTTACTGCAATCTATGCCCACAATCAATTGGACATGAGAAGAATCCTTTGGAGGAAGATGGAAAACATCCACATGAATCAAGTTGGCCCTTGGTGTGCCATTGGATATTTCAATAATGTGGTTACAGCTAGGGATAGAATTGGTGGGAAAATGGTGAGTGATTATGAATATATTGATATTGCAAGCATGATGAGGAAAACTGAACTGTATGAAATGGACAGTGTGGGGGACCACTACACTTGGTCAAATAAACATGCCACTGGTACTATTTACTCCAGGATTGACAGGGCAATCTGCAATCCTGAATGGTTCCATCTCTTTCCTGAGCATGTGCTGAGTATTTTGCCTCCTAATGTTTCTGACCACTCCCTGCTTTATATCAGTGGGCCTACTGAGTATAAAAGAGGTAATCACTTTAAATTCAATAATTATCTCATTGACATCAATGGTTTCAAAGAGATGGTCAAAACTTCCTGGGATATCCCTGCCTGTGGGGACCCTATGCAGGTTCTTTGGTACAAGCTCTAAAGACTAAAGGCAGACATCAAGAACTTTAGTAAACAAATTGGTAATTTAAAGAAGAGGCTGCTGGTAGCAAGGGAGAAGTTACATAAAGCCCAAACTGAGCTAAAAAATAACAGGCAAGATGGTAATTTGATAGAGCAAATCAAAACTTTGACTGAAGATATCATTAATCTTCATGACCATGAAGAGAACAGATTGATCCAAAGGGCGAAAATTGACTGGATAAAAAAGGGAGATGGCAATAACAAATTCTACTTCGCGCATACTAAAGCCAGGCAACAAAGGAACTACATTAAATTCCTGCAGCAAGATAGTGGGGAAGTCATTACAGGGCAAGATAATATTGAAAAAGAGGTTATGAATTTTTATCTCCATCTCCTGGGAAAGACCCCTAACCAAACCAAGCATATTGATGTAGAAGCTATGAGAATGGGCAGGCAGATTCTGGATGACCAAAAGAGCAACCTAGTCAACTTTGTGTCTGCCAAGGAGATTGAAGATGCTTTGAAGAGTATTGGAGACAACAAATCCCCAGGCCCTGATGGGTTTATTGCCATGTTTTTCAAAAGTTGTTGGGATATTCTGCAGTTGGATGTTATTACAGTTGTTGAAGAGTTCTTCAGAACAGGTAAAATCCTTAGTAAGTTTAACAGAACCCTGGTAACCCTTATCCCTAAAGGAGACAGAGCTATAGGGATCAAGGACTATAGGCCCATTTCTGGGTGCAATGTTTTTCTCAAAATTATCTCGAAGATTCTTACATCTAGACTGAAAAAGGTCTTGCCTACCATTATTAACAAGAATCAGGCAGCTTTTGTCTCAGGTCAAGACATTCATAACCACATCCACTTAGCTAATGAGCTTGTCAAAGGATATGATAAGAAGCATGGTACTCCTAGATGCATGATGCAAATAGATCTTCAGAAGGCTTATGACATGGTTGATTGGGGGGCTTTAGACAGTATTCTGAGGGAATTGGGCTTCCCAACCAGATTTTTCCAATGGATCCTCACCCTGATCTCAACAGTTTCTTATACCTTCAATATAAATGGTAACACTTCAAATATTCTGCATGCAAAGAGAGGTATCAGACAGGGCGACCCAATGTCCCCGCTCCTGTTCGTGATCATGATTGAGTATCTAGATAGATGTTTGGTGAAAATGCAACGTAATCCTGATTTTAACCATCACGCTAAATGTGAGCAGTTGGCACTGACAAACCTTGCTTTTGCAGACGACCTCCTCCTTTTCTGCAGAGGTGATGCTGTTTCTGTGGAAATTCTCATGACAGCTTTTAGGAATTTTTCCCTCTCCACTGGCCTAATTTGTAACCCTAGGAAGTGCAACATTTTCTTCGGCAGTGTGGAGTTGACTGAGAGAAACAAAATCAGAACTACTGTTGGGTTTGCAGAAGGTAGTTTCCCAATCCGCTACTTAGGGGTTCCTCTTAGCAGCAAAAAGCTCAGTTTGCAGCACTAACTTCCTCTTATTGCGAAAATAACGGGGCGTATTCGTCATTGGGCTATGAAACTGCTTAGCTATGCTGGTCGTATCCAACTCGTTAACAGCATCATCTGCTCAATAACTCAGTACTGGATGCTAAACTTCCCCCTCCCTAAAGGTGTGCTTAGGAAGATTGACACTATCTGCAGGACGTTTATTTGGACAGACAGGAATGATGCTAGTAACAAGAGTTTTGTTGCTTGGAAGAATATGTGTAAGCCTAGGAAGCAAGGTGGTTTAGGTATCAAGAACCTAACAGTTTGGAACCAAGCTGCCTTACTAAAGTGCCTTTGGAATATCAGCAATAAGAGTGACAGCCTGTGGGTTAAATGGATACATAAGGTATATCTGAAAAATAGTGACGTCATGGAAGCTACTATGGGGCAAAGCTGGACGTGGACCACTAGGAACATTTTGAACCTTAGAAGTAAGGTCACTCAAATCCAACGTCATTGGGACCAAATGCTTCATCAACATAAGTATTCCATGAAAGCAGTTTATTCCTTGCTTATTGATGACTTGAGTAGATGTACATGGAGTAAGCTACTTCTGTATAATTACGCTAGGCCAAAGGCCAAATTTACTACCTGGATGTTGTGTCATGGAAAGCTCCCTACTAAAGATAGATTGGTGCGTTTTGGTATTGCTCAGGATAGCTTATGTAGGTTGTGCAGTGTGGAGGAAGAAAATGCTAACCATATTTTCTTTAGCTGCCATAACACCATTATTGTTTGGATGGCAACATTAACTTGGTTGGGGGTTAACCATAAACCCCTTCTCTGGGAGGATGAGTTGAAGTGGGTTCTAGCTAGTACCAAAGGCAAGGGCTGGCGGACAACTGTGCTCAAAACAGCGTTTACATAAGCAATTCATGAAACCTGGCTTCTTAGGAATGCTACTATTTTTGATAATACTTATAAATACAACTCGGTAGAAAGAATTATTGATTGTATAGTGTATAGATGCTGGGGAAACAGGAAGATTAGGCCTAATATTGCTAGATTAATGATTTAGCATTTTTGTAGATTTTGATGGCTGAATCTGTTGAGATTGCCTTGGTTGTTTCTATTCCTTTTGAATTAATATATATCTTGTTTGGTTAAAAAAAAGGATGTATTTCAAGAGGCAATAAGAACATATGCCATACATTCTGGAAGAAACCTGAAATTTTATAAAAATGATAAAGCAAGAATAAGAGTAAAATACAGATTGTCCATGGGAGGCTTATTGTGCAAATATAAAAGGTGAAGAGACTTGGAAACTGAGGACTATAGTGGATAACCATACACGCAATAAGGATTATAAGATTAGATTCCTGAATTCAAAATGATTGGGCAAGAAGATTCAAACAAGTGTTAGAGAGAATCCAGCTTTGAAGTTGACTGATATTATGGAGAAGACACATGAAAATTGGAATGTCAGGATTAATAAGACATTGGCATATAGAGAAAAGACATTAGATGTTGATATTGTGGATGGTTCCTTTAGAGAAAAGTACATAAGAATCCATGATTATGGCCAAGAACTATTAAGGGATGATCTGGGATTAACTGTCAAGATTACAAGTCAATCAGTCCAAGGGGAAAGTAGTGAAAACCCTGGTCAAATGAATCCTCACTTCCAGAGGATGTATGTATGTCTCAAAGCTTGCAAGGATAGCTTTTTTAAGTGGAGACCTATTATAGGATTAGATGATTGTTTTCTAAAGGGATACTATGATGGATAAATACTAGCTGCTATTGGGAGGGACCCAAATGACCAAATGCTACCAATAGCATATGTTGTTGTAGAGGGTGAAACTAAAGACTCGTAGAGTTGGTTCTTAGAATTATTGACAGCTGATTTGGGAGGAGTCAGATTGTGCAAAACTTATACGTTCATAAGTGATCAACAAAAGGTAAACTCTCTCCTTGAATTTTTGAATATCACCTAGAATTTAACTTATTTTTTAATATCACCTAAAATTTAACTTATTTTTGAATGCAGGGTTTGCTACCAGCTATTGATGAATTACTTGGTAATGTTGACCAGAGATTCTGTTTTAGGTCTGTTATCTTAAACTATGCATTGCAGGATAACATGTATCATCCTACCAAACATCAAGAAGAGGATGGAAAGGGAGTAACAGAAAACCAATAATTGGATTGTGAGGTAACATAGTTTTCTTGTTGTCCTTTTACTCTAATAAATGCATATGTAGAATATTACCTTGGCTAATATTAAAATGGTTAATTTTTTTACAGGCGTGTAGGTGAGTATGACTATGAGGTAAGACATACCTCAATCAATGGAGAAAAAATTATTGTCAACCTTTACAAGAAATAATACTCATGTAGAATATGGATGTTGACTGGGCTTTCATGCTGCCATGCAATGTCTTGCATGAAGGATCAACACTTGCATATTGATGACTTTGTACCTGAGTGTTACAAGAAGGAAAACTATTTAGCTTGCTATGCACCTGTTATTTATCCACTTAATGGGGAATACTTGTGGGCCAAAACTGCTGCAGTTGATCTTCAGCCACCACCAATAAAGAGGCAGCCTGGAATGCCAAAGAAAAAAAAGGAATAGGGAAGTTGGAGAACTGGTGAGGGATGAGACACACATGAAATGGGTAAAATGTAACACCCCATTTCTACCCAACAAATTATATAAAACCAGAGTTACAAAATTTCAAACAAACAAATAGAATGTTACAATTTCAACTTAAAATAACGGTATTTAACACAGATACATAACACTTTAAACTCGGATGAACCAACAGCAACATAAATTAATCCTTTAAAACCCATAACTTTCATAACTATGCAACGAAATCATAAAATTCGACTTAAAAGAAGGTAACATCTTTATCCAACTAAAACAACTCCAAATAACAAGTACTTAACGAAAATCAACTTAAAATTCAACATCTGGAGTAATAACAACGATAAAGCAACAAGCGTTTATCCCCCCGAGTGTTACGTATCAGAGCAATGACACCGACTCAAACTACTGAAGGTAAACCACCTTCACTCTGGATTATTTGCATGTTACCAACATATGGGTAAAATTCAAACAGAAGGGGTGAGATATCAAACAATATAATAGAATGTATGATAAGTAATATATTAGAAACAATTCATACAAAATCACCACTTCCCAGCTCTTTAACAACATTAACATCATCAATCTATCCACACAACAACTCAGAATGCAACATGGAATACGACTTGTTTTTATGCACATGCATGTGGTACCAACAGAGTAAAACTCCCAACTTAATAATCTGTCAATTAATAGAGGCATCAATAAGGCATAAGCCTTCAATTTTATATTGCCAATCCAGGCCAACTTACCGAGCATGAGCTCCAACTTGATATGCCATGTATGTGACAACAGTATGAATGTAGTAACAATAACAACAATCATTTACAACAAATCAACATAATTCAAACATTGGCCATAAGCTACAACTTAAAACTTGCCAATAATTAGAGGCATCTCAATAAAATTCATCAGCACCTGCCAATTCTCAATTTTTAACAAGAATATAATACAATGTATCAACCAAAATTTACTACGACGTCTTACGTAATTATACGAGCAATTCGACTATATCAGACTAAGTAGTTTTCTACTAAAATACTAATTTGCTCTCCTACTGCTACTGAAAACTCTACTAAATTACTAGGACAACTAAACTAAAGTAATTAACCAACTCAGTATGCACGAGCGTTAAGGAATAAGGGAGAACTATGCGCCCCTCGACATGCACAAGACCAAGAATGAATGAACAAATAACATGTGCCCCTCGACACTACTTGCCGCTTTGTGCAGCTTAACACAAATATTGTGCTCCTCGGCATGCCTTGCAGCCTAATGTTGCTCAACACCCAACACCTGTATTCCTCGAAACACCTTGCGGCCTAATGCCGCTCGGCACCTAGAACCTATGTTCCCCGACACCGCGTGTATTCAAAACTTTTGCACATACGTCATCGGTTATGTGACGAACATTAACCCAACCTTTCAGTATCCTCTTCGACCACTAATTTCTGGCTAATAGCATGGAATAACACAACGACTTAACGACCATATCGACACAATCCCTAGTTTCGAACCAACCACTCAGAAAACACAATGACTTAACGATCACATCAATAGGTGATAATCTACACTAACCTATTCATCAATTAAACCGGGCAGTACGCAGACAATTCTTAAACGCCCACAACGTGAAAAACGGCCAAGTTCAAGAAACAAATCCAGAATCATACGCACGACAGACATATATATGGCCAATCCCACATAACATTCATCATAAGCCCCATTATATGTTCAGAACCCCACCCTTACCTAGATTGAAGGTCGTTTTACAAATCTCTGGCTGTAATCCTTATCTTGCCTTGCTCGACAACTGGGCAACCTTGCTCGACAACCGCACAACATTTCTCCTCTTTTGCGCAACTTTTCACGGTCAGCACATCAAGACTTCTATTATCCAACTAACTAAATTATTATGTCAGCTTAACCTTATACCATTAATCCTATTGGGCTTAACTTACACCCCCCACTTTACTACTTCCAACCAATAAAATAGGCCCAACATAATTATTCTATTATTCTACGAATTCTAACATTATTATTATTAATCAACTAATTAATTAACTAATAATAATCTAGCAACTTATGCCAACAATTCACAATATCTCACCACTTCAACAATAATTTCAAAAATAATTAATTAAATAATTAATTAAATAACGGGCGTTACAACTCTCCCCCACTTAGAATATTTCCGTCCTAAAAAATTTACCTTGTTCAAACAACTCGGGATAGGAGTCCCGCATCTTGCTTTCCAACTCCCACGTCATGCTTTCTCCGACAGCTCCTAGCCAGACTACTTTCACCAAAGCGATCTCTTTGCCTCTTAGAGTCTTCATTTCATGATCTGCGATTCATACAGGCACCGTCTCCACAATGAGATTATCCCTTACTTGCACATTATCCATATGAATCACATGAGATGGATCTGAAATATACTTCCGGAGTTGTGAGACATGAAACACATCATGCAAATTCGAAAGATTAGGCGGTAAAGCCGCTCTATAAGCAACATTCCGAACTCTGTCTAAAATATGATATGGACCAATAAAATAAGGAGTAAGCTTCTTAGACTTCAATGCACGCCCAACACTAGTCACATGTGTAACTCTCAGAAACACATGGTCACCTGCTTGAAATTCTAAATCTTTCCTTCGCTTGTCATGATAAATCTTCTGTCTACTTTGGGAAGTCTTCATCTTTTCTCGAATTAACTTCACCTTCTTGGTAGTTTCTCGAACAAGTCCAGGCCCAAGTACTACGTTTTCCCTAGATTCATGCCAACATAAAGGAGTTCTACATCTCCGACCATACAATGCTTCAAAAGGTGCTGTTGTACCCCAAAAATTTCCCTCTCATTTCTCCAGAAATCTCTCATAAGATCTCTATTGATTCAAGACTATACAAGGTTTGATCAGCTCAAGACACCTCCTCAGCACTGACAACTCAAAATTAGGGTTTGAGTTTTCACAAGGAAAATTGAACCTTCAAAGCCTCAAATTAATTTATTGGATCATTTTGGACCCTCAATATTTCTCATGTCAAGTTTCAAGTCTTGGATCACATTTTTGCTTAGTCAATTGATCAGTTGACCTAAAATCAACTATATTCGGGGAAAAAGTCAATTATGGTTAATTTACAGTCAAACTTCATAATTTTTTATCCATATCAACATAATGAACTCATATTTTTCAATTGATCAAGTTTGGATCATAATTCCTCAAGAAATGTGATCAGATCATCAAAAGGGCAAAATGGTCAAAATTAGGGTTTTAACTTGGAAGGTTCAATTTCTGATTTTTGACCTAACAAATGACTTATTGGTTCAAGGCATGATCTCAAGGATTCAAATGCATCATTTTGACCTAATGGCATGGCTCAAAACATTTCTCAAGTTCAATTGATTGATAGTTGAATTTCAGTCAACTGATGAAAAGTCAATTGTATACTGAAAAGTCAAACTTTGACTTTTTGATCAAAATCAAGTTTCAAAGATTACAATCATAAAGACATGTCAAAATATGAAACTTGTTCATCAAGAAATCTAAAAGTCAAATTTCATTTTGAAAAGTCAAAATTTCTAAAACTTAGAATTTTTTGTGTTGGAAAAGTTTATTTTTTTTATAACTTTGAGTCAAATTTCCACCATGATGCAAGGTGATTCAAGAGAAACTTCCAACATAAAATTTGTAGATCTCAATAAGATCTAAAACATTATGGGGCATAACTTTTTCTAGAAATGCTTGTATTTCAAGTTATGATTTTGTGAAGACATGTTCATGAAACTAAAAAGACTCAGTGAAATTTTGCTCTAGTTTAGGCAGGATTTTGACCTAACTTCATGGCAACTTTTCACCTATTTCCAAATGGAATTTTAAAAAATATCTAACATGAAAGTTGTAGGGGATGTTACAAGCTTTCCAAAATGTCCAAGAACTCTTTGAGATCGTACTTGATCTAAGAGAATCAAATCCATGAAGTTAGGGTTTCATTCTTGTATTACAAGTCAATTTTGTGATGAACACTTGGTCCAATCTTCAAGCATGCTGTACAAATCCCACTTTGCAGACTTCTAACTTGCTTTTCACTACATAATTAAATGTCTACACAATTGTTAGAAGCTTTAATCCAAGCATTCAATGCATTGCCCATGCTTAATACCATTTTAGGAAGAAAGGCAACATTGCCATTTTGGAAAAGTGGCTTTATGCACAAATTCCACTCTTCTTGAGCCTCTAAATTGTTGTTCTGAACACACACAACATATATGCTCAGAAGCAACGTGTTTAAAGCTTCTAAGCCACCCTATAAGCCAGGTACTTATGCATTGGAACCACATTTTTCAAGCTTTCTTCAAAAACAAACAAAAAGCCACAAACATGTGATTCTTGATTTCTGACTTCTCCAAGCATCCAAACTTGTTGCTTATAAACAGAGGCTCTATTTGTGAGCTAACACACGAGCTCAAGCACCCTAAAACTCTCTCAAACACTTGCAAGCCAGAAATTGCATAAAAACACCATTGATGCAAAGTTTCTGACTTTGAACTTGTAACTCACATTTCCCTCGCGCGTTTTCATTCCTAATCAATCACAAAGCTTCTATACCTCAAATATAGTCCATCCATGTCCTTGTTCAAGAACTGTAACACCATTTTCATCAACCTCCATAACCAAAAAACAGAGTCTGCAAGTTGACTTCTCCAGGCCATTTCAGCCATCCTCATTCCAAACTAATCATTGCATTAGCTTCCTGGAGGTTCACTGAAGCTAACCTGATCATCACAACTCCTTGAAAGTTGCTCAAACTCATTTCACGATTTCCATTTTTGAGGTATCTTTTCTGAACTTCTATCTTTTCATTTAGGCATTGTTAAGCTTGCATTTATGAAGATAAAATGTAGATATCATTGCTCTGAAATAGCCATGCCCATAGATTTAATTTATATTGATTGAGCTTAGAGAATTTTTGGTTTGAATCTCTGAAAAAGTTAGGTCAGAATTTGGAACTTTTAGAAATTCTCATTCATCTTTGATTTATAGCTTATGATATTTACATGGTTGGATTCGTATGGAAAAATGGAGCAACTTTCATGTTTACATTTTTCATTTTGGATGAGAAATGAGCAAGTTACAGGAACCATGGCTGGAGGTTAAGATGAAGTCATTTTCAGGACTGAATTTATGTTATGTATTTATTGTTTTGCTTATGTTAACGGATGTACAGCCACCCCAGTGGCAAAGGCAGCGCGCGTTTATCTCAAGGTCATGGGTTCAAGTCCCAGCGCTGCCTTTTGTTTTAATTTTCAACATTTTCTCTCTTTTTTGCCACAACCAGTGCCTGGGCTTAGTATGTTGGAACTTGCCATTTTTGCTGCACTACACCCCCTGCTTGCTTGCTACCACACATGCCCAAACCCCTTTTTTTATCTTTCTGATTTTTAAACAAAGACATCATTTGAGCCAGTTTCAAAAACTACTTTTCTAACAAACTCCCAAATTTAATTTCACACCTCCCTGACTTTTTCTTTACATATTTTATTTTTATTTTATTTTCTTTATAAACTAAAAAAAGACAAAAAACATTTTCTTAAACAAAATTAATTTCTTTTTCTTAATAATAATTATATTTAGGTTTAGTTAAGTTCTTTTCTAATTAAAATCAACTTAGAATTTAAGTTTCTTTTAATTAAGTAATTTTCATTTTCATTTTATTTAACTTAAAACCTTTTCTTAAAAACCCTAAAAAAATTCTTTCTAATTTATTTTATTTTCCTAATTAGTTTAGGTTTAATTTTTTTAATTTAATTAATCATTTTCTTTTAGATAATTAGGTTAAAACCCTTCCCTCAAAAATCCAAACAAAAATCATTTCCTTTTCATTTACATCTTTGCACATTATATTATTCATTCATTTCTTGTACAATATTCGATATGGTTGTAATAGATAATTAGGTTTAATTTCTTGCAATCCCCATTTGTAAATTTGTATACCCCATCCCCCTAATGATGTAATAGCATAGCAATTTTACTTTCCGCAATTTATCACTTTCATATAAATGCTAGTAGTTAGGGTTTGTACGGAAAGATAAAATCAACAAATAGATAACCCTAATCCAAGATAAACAATGCATGCAAATCAAACACATTATTCATACATGCACCCTTAGGGTAATTCCACTTGTGTCCTTACAAAAATGGCCATGTTATGCATGTGAGATATCTTAGAAAAAACAAATCAAAAATACAAGATCATAGTCCCTCGATGACGCTACAAATGTTGCCTTTCAAATGATCTTAGTCCCTCAAAGAGAAATGCTAAGATATCTCACAACATTGCTATCATGACTATACGATGACCCACGCCCGTCCCTTTTACATCCAAAGATAAGGCTTCTTACCAATTCTGGTGATCGGTGGATCTGGAACTGACTGTCTAACGCTGGTTCGCGAAATGTCGCGGAAGCAAGAGTCGCCACCGTCTTTTATTTTCTCCAAATGGAAAGGACAAAAGCACAGAAAAATTCCTTAAAGAGATTGCTCTCGGTTCGGGAGGTAGATTATAGAAAGGGAAGGTGTTAGCACCCTTTCTATCCATGGTTATCCATGGGCTCTTAGATACTTGCTCACTTGTGTTTTCAAAAATGGTTTGTTTGCTTTTCAACTGTGGGTTTTTAAAAAAGTTTCTTTGAAAATTCCAGTTCGACTCTTGTATCGGTCCTCAAGAGTGTTTGAAAAATTGCTTTCGAAAGCTTTTTGAAAAGGTGTCGGTGTGAAAAGTATTTTTGAATTTGTTTTGAAATTAGAGCAAGTATCTAGAGTCGTCTACCTACCCTAAGGAATTCGTCTGTGTAAATGTCCTTTAAAGTAGTGCCATCCCACCATTGAGAGGTAGGTAGCACCACCGTTGGAGGTGTTCGGGTCAATTCGAGTTTGTAGGGACATGGTGATCACCAGAGCAATGGGAAGACACCTTAGAAGCTACCCTCATGCCAGGTTCCCGGATCATGAGGACTTACTAAGACATCCTCTACTCGACGATCACCTTTCGAGGCAAGGCAACAGTGAGGCGTACCCTAGGGGTGGTGTGTGACTTGTGTGTCGTTTTCAGATATTTTGTCTTGTTCATGTCATGGGTGATCTACGCTTTGTTTTTATTTTAACATTCATTCTTGCATGCTTTGTTTAACAGTTAAAAATATTTGCGGAAAAGTAAATCTAAAGCTATTACAAATGGCGCGGGTCCACATCGCCAAAATTAACCAGGACCCGATTTGACAGAAAAAATAAATAAATTAAAAGCAAATAAAGAATTAGAAGCGCGAGAAGTAATTACAAGGCTTCGGGAGAGGTACATAATTATTTAAGCGAAATAAAATAAATATGCGAACGAATAAGAAATTAAGAACATGGGCGTTGGACCCTTTTGCAAAAATTAAAATTAATGAGGAATTAAAATTAAAATTAAAAGAAGGCAAGAATTTGTTTTTTTGGTATTTTATGTTTTTTAGATTTAATGGAAAAAAAGATTAATCAAAATACGACGCAAACCCTAATTCTAGTTATTTTAATTTATTGAGAAAACATTAAAATTTAACCTATATTAACCCTAAGTTATTTTCATGCAAATTTAATTATAAAAATAAATAAAATAAATAAATATTATTATAAGAAAGAAAAATTTAAAAGGAATAAAAACATTAATTAAACCTAATTCTACTTCTTTTTAGATTTTTTTTATTAAAAGTATTAAAATTAAACCCTAATTTATACTAAATTCAAATATATACAATTTGTTTATGAAAATAATTAAAATAAAATACTTATTACATTTTGCTCTTTTTCTGATTTTTTTGATGTTTTTATATTTTGTAAAAATAATATATTAATTAAACAAGTAATAATTAAAATAAAAATAGAATTATAAATAAAGAAAACAAAAATTATGCAAACCTTGGGGGTGGTAGTCCCCAAATAGGAGGTTAAGTCCAAGCAACTTGAGCCCAATTCAATTCATGGCCTTGTGGACTTTTTATTCATGTGCAGAGCGTTGACCAAGATGCATCATGTTCCTGGGATCTGAACCGTTGATTTGATCTCCCTGGCCTTGTGAAGGGTTTGATCTGGAGGGCGTATGGTATGCTCCAACCTGGAAATTGCATATGAACATGTATTGCAAAATAATATTGACATAACGTAGACCTGGGGCTCGAACCCAGGTCATGGACATTGCAAACGTGTACACCTACCACTGAGCCATCCCAAATACATTTAACATATAATAGCAAATAAATATTATAAAAGAAAAATGTCAATGGCTTTGGAAACGCGCGCGAATTTTAAATGATCCGATCGCTCCCTGCCACGAGTTCGTCTTCTCCACCTTCCTGAAACACAAAAACATGAGGCAACGGTTTTATACGTGTCTTCTTAGGCCAGCTACCAGAAAATAGCGAATAGGTCTTAGAGGGTCAATAAATTAGGCGCGATGGGTGGTTTCCATTCGTCCAGACTTGCTGATTGCAACCATGGTATTCTTGAGGGCCAATTGTTCTTTAAATAAAAACCCCCAATTTTGAGGTCCTGCAAACCCTAGAACTCAAACATGGTGAAATCGTGTATACAACATAAAAATGCAATTAATCATATTGGTTAGTTTCAGAATTTCACAAGGAACATGAATCTACAATCAAAATGCTATGAATGTGCGTAAATATTGAAACACGATAATGAATTTTTCATGAGGTATCTTGAATGCTGTATACCAATTCCTTGCGTTTTAGTGGTTGTTTCTGATTGGAATACGTTCAGGGAACCTTGAGGAAGCTATTGAAACAAGAATTAGGTCTTGAATCGTCCTGGAATGATGTTTTCAGAATTGACTTTTTTGACAATTTTTTCAAGTTTGTGAATAGCTTTCTTGCGCAGCTTAGTGTCTATTGTGATTAGGGTTGTGATCAGGCATATGTAGTGAGTGCATTAGGTCAAAAAAACTCAATCAAATCCATTGCATTCATTGATTTGGAAATTTGATTTTCTAAGGATCTTTTTCAATCTTTTCCATGTGTTCTTTGTTCTCAATCATGATCAATCAACCCAAATCTTTCCCTATTTAGCTAGGCACGAAATATTGAGTCTAAAACATGTGCAAAAAGATTTGTTAGGTTACATTAAGTATTTTTCATATATTTAAATGATTTAAATGAATTAATATAACTAAAAATTCAAATAAATAAATAAAAAATGAGAAAAT
Organism: Vicia faba; assembly: GCA_948472305.1. Lineage (NCBI taxonomy): Eukaryota > Viridiplantae > Streptophyta > Magnoliopsida > Fabales > Fabaceae > Vicia > Vicia faba. Next base: position 983,414,837 of record OX451740.1, read on the forward strand.
ACTTCCCTTTGGGCCAAGTGGTCGTGCACATGTTTGGAATGATGAATTATGGAAGAAAAATGGGCCCATTAGCAATTTTAGGTCATTTGAAGTAATGTTGACTTTTCAAAATATCCAAAAATTTCCCAACTTCCACAAGGCACAACTTGCTCAATTTTAAGCTTTTCTCATGTTCTTGGACATTTTGGAAAGGTCTTTGAGTCCTCTAACCAATGCCTTTGGTCCCATGTCATTTTGATTTACCAATCTCAAGTTATGGCCTTTGACTTAAAGTCCCTTTTTGTTGACTTTTGAAAATGACCTATAATGTTGAAATTGATAACTTTTTGTGAGAGCATTTCTTGGACTTGAAGTATGAAGATGAGTTGTAGTAAATGTCTTTCTATTCAAAATGAGCTTTGGATGGAATTTTTCTGATAATCCATGTGAAAGTTATGCCTTGGTCAATTTCAGTTGACTTTTTCAACTGTCCAAATAAGGAAACTTTTGCATCTTGATGATTTCTGAGCCAAATTTTGAGAATCATGATCAAGCATTGATCAAATGATGTTTGTGGCATAAAAATGATATGTTGACCAAAAATTTGAACTTTTGACTGCCAAATGACCATTTTGCCCCTACAGTTGATTGTAGTGCAATCTAGGGTTTTGACTGTGCAATTTTGTACTGAATGCCTTGAAACTTGATATGAGAATACTTGACCATGTTTATAGGCATGTGAGACTTGATTGGGCGTTTGAGAACTTCATTTTCTTGATCAGGACACCAACCCTAGTTTTGACTGTATAGGAGACCTTTGCACTGTACAACCCTTGGAGAATTTTGCAGCTTGACTTGGCAAATCTTTGAGGAATATGGGAGGGCAAATTTTGGGGTACAACAGTTGCCCCTGTTCAATCTTCTTAGACCTGAGGATGCAGATTGGCTGACGCGCCTTTCGTAATCCGAAGGTGGAAGATGATTGAACACTAGAGTGCCCAGAAATTTGCGTTCACATAGTAGCGGTGATGATGGAATGGGCTTACAGATGCCATTTGGGGATTGATGAATAGGGTGATGGGCTTATAGATTCCATCTGGATGTTGATCGCGTAAGAGATTCCTTAGCGAGAACCTGCATATCTACAAAAGAAAAATGAGTACCTGACACGTTGCAGGAGTTGGTTTTCAGATGCTTGGTATAGATGTGTCCTGACTGGTTACAGGAGCTGAGTCTGGAGCTTCACAAGATGATGAATGAGCCAGGGATGGTTACTACCTTAGCATGAACGGTAAGAGAACCTTGGGCGGCTTTAACTTCAACAACGCTCGTTGAGAAAATCTTAGTGGGAATTACCGTCTTCGCAGTATCGGGAAGAGAACCATAGACAATTATAATCTGAAAGGGAATTATCACCTCACTCACCGTCGGAGAGGGAACCATCTGAAAAGGAATTATCACCTCACTCACCGTCGGAGAGGGAACTATCTGAAAAGGAATTATCACCTCACTCACCGTCGGAGAGGGAACCATAGGAGATTATCACCTCACTCACCGTCGGAGAGGGAAACATCTGAAAAGGACTTACCACCTCACTCACCGTCGGAGAGGGAACCATAGGAGACTATCACCTCACTCACCGTCGGAGAGGGAAACATCTGAAAAGGACTTACCACCTCACTCACCGTCGGAGAGGGAACCATAGGAGACTATCACCTCACTCACCGTCGGAGAGGGAAACATCTGAAAAGGACTTACCACCTCACTCACCGTCGGAGAGGGAACCATAGGAGACTATCACCTCACTCACCGTCGGAGAGGGAACTATCTGAAAAGGAATTATCACCTCACTCACCGTCGGAGAGGGAACCATAGGAGATTATCACCTCACTCACCGTCGGAGAGGGAAACATCTGAAAAGGACTTACCACCTCACTCACCGTCGGAGAGGGAACCATAGGAGACTATCACCTCACTCACCGTCGGAGAGGGAAACATCTGAAAAGGACTTACCACCTCACTCACCGTCGGAGAGGGAACCATAGGAGACTATCACCTCACTCACCGTCGGAGAGGGAAACATCTGAAAAGGACTTACCACCTCACTCACCGTCGGAGAGGGAACCATAGGAGACTATCACCTCACTCACCGTCGGAGAGGGAAACATCTGAAAAGGACTTACCACCTCACTCACCGTCGGAGAGGGAACCATAGGAGACTATCACCTCACTCACCATCGGAGAGGGAAACATCTGAAAAGGAATGATCGCCTCACTCACCGTCGGAGAGGGAACCATCTGGGATAACTTCTACTGAGTCTTTATCAGAAAAATCTGTTGGGAGTCGATTTAGCTGGACTAGAGAAGGCCTTGAAATATGTTTGAGAATTTTAACTGCATCTTTCCTGAAAGGTAAAGGTCAGTCATATGCAATGCATGATATGAATCAAGCAATGATGTTCTCAACCTAAATGAGATTTGTATGATATGATGCGTTATGCATGCTATAATGATGTATGTGATGTTTTATGGGTGTATGTTTTCGTCTAGGAAAGTAAATCCTTGACGGGTGCCGGGAAGTCATATCCTAGGCTGATGTTGAAGAATAGGTTTTGCTTCCGCTGGGGATGATAACTGTAAGAATACCGGTAGGAGAAGATGACTCCGTTGCGGAATAAACTTGGCAAATGGAAGATTCTGCGGGGAGAAAAGATACTCTAGCGGCCATGCTGGGAAGCAATACTCTGTGGGAAGAGGGATGCTTTGCTGAGTGTATAATTTGCTGGGGATACCCTTGTCGTTGGAAGTGTTGATGGACTTCGCTGGGGTAAGAAGACTTCGTCGAGGACGCTCTTTCCGTGGCTTTTGGCTGAGGATAACCCAGTTATATCCTGTTAAGGAAATAACTCTTTAAATAAAGCCGGACGACGCGTTCGTGCTCTGCTAGGGGATAAGCTTCCAGCATATACTAGGGATAAGCTTACTGCTTGGGGATATGAATTCCATCTTTCCTGGGGAACTGGATTGGACTGGACTCTTGGGGAAGTTTTGATATGCTGGGGAAGCGATTCCTTTGAATATTTGATGTACCGCCGGGGAACAATCTTTGGACCAAGACTGCCGGGGATGCTTGTTAAGAATATATGTATACTGCTGGGGAATGTTGGGATCTGCTGGAGGATACTCAATTTCCTTAAGATTTGATGACTGCCTGGAGGAGAATGCACTGTTTTGCTGAATCACTCTCTGGGGAATTAATACGTACTGGTCATATTCTTTAGCGGAACCTACCTTGGTACCTTGGAGGACAGGACAATTAGATTGCTTTTAGACAACTCCTTATTGCCCCTGTTTCTGAGGTATGAGAGGAAGCCCTGTGAAGTGCTGATAGTTGTTGATGGACAGCCCTTCTTCTGGTAGACAGGTGACAAGATAACAGGACATAGTCGTACGCTTTGATCCCTAACTTTTGCCTGGACCGCCCTTTCGGGTTTTCAGTCCACCGGGATACCCATTTTTGCCCAAGCCGCCTTTTCAGGTTTTCGACTTGCCGGGTGTACGGATTTTTCATTTCATCCCTTATTTTTGCCTGAACCCTTTTGGTTCGCCGGGAGCCCTAATTTTTGCCTAGGTATGTCAACCTAGCGGGTCTTTGATTATGCGTAGTATTTTTTCGACTATGTCCATGCTCTCAGAATGTAGGGAATTGCCCTTGTTAGGAGTGTTTTGCCATGCCACCACAAGGGATTTGACCAGGCAAGATTCGTTGTTAACATGCCCCAAGTGACTCAGATGGAGATTTGCCCCAGGCTATTTAGCCTTTTGAGAGATTCTCTGAATCTTGATTGGACTGCCCCAGATGATGGACCATGATCATGTCATGCCCCTTGATTGAAAGTGCTTTTGTTCACTAGGTATTCATCGTGCGAATTTCCTTGCTGTTCAAACAAAAAGTTATACGCAAACAAAGTTATGTTAAAAATGCAAAGCCTATGTCTGTCTTGAAGATTTTGAAAATGCATTCTTTTTCATAAAACAAGTGAATGTTTGTAAAACGTGATGTCAACTCCGTATTTACCGTAAGCCTTAAGGAGTCAGGATACCTTTTCGTAACAGTATGCTTTCGAACTAACCCATGCTTCGGCTAGGACTTTTGAGGGTTGTAACGTGGCCTGGTTCACGGTTTAAGAAACAAAGGATAAAGGCTCAAATTTTATTTGTACCCACCCGCTCTTCGTGATGTTCTCCAAACCTAAACTCAGTTGATCATACGTTAGACCTTGTTTGAGTCTTTGTCCTGATGTTCCAATGATGGTTCAGATATTAATGATTTCTTTTGAATAGGCAGTCATTCCTTTTTTATTTTTTTCGAGGGTTTGTAGGACCTCTTTCTTTTTGACTTTGTTATCCCTATTTTTTGCCTGAACTGTTTCCTTTTTTGGAATTACAGTCAGCGGGATGCCCCAGTTTTGTAAGTCTCCTTCATGGGTTTTGACTTAATGGGTTTTTTATTTTTGAGATAAGGACTGCCTTTCTTTATTGATTATTCGGAACCATCACTGTCTTTCTTTTGTTTTGTAAGGACCTCTTTTGGTGCCATTTGTTATGCACTTGGATCAACCGAGAGAACTACCCTTCCCCAGGTTATGATAAAGGGTTTTAAATTTCGAAAAGAAAAAACTCCTACTTCTTTGGCTCAGAGGGGTTGACGAGGGATTATCTTTCTTATAACTCCAGTGTTTAGGGATTGAAACAATGCCTGTACCTCATCAGCGGGGTCTGTTCAAAAGCATACTGTACATTATGGTATCGTTTTCGTCATCCTCCCTCAAGAGGTTTAGAATTATTAATTAAGAGTTGACATCAGAAAAAATATGAAAATAATTTGCCTTTAGTGAATACGAATATATTGCTTCAAAACAGACATATGCGATGCATTAATGAAATAACAATGTTTAACATGAGTAAATGTTTGAACAGTTAAAAGAAAGTTACAACTTGAAAGATTCTAATGAACAAAAATTTCTCAATCCTAGCCATGTTTTGGCAAGGGAGCAGTGATCACGTTGGGAGTCACGGCGGGCTCGAACTCGATCTCTTTAGCATCGATCATGTTCTGAATCTTGTACTTCAGTGCCCAACAGTCTTCAGTATCGTGCCCCGGACTACCAGAATGGTAAGCGCACCTCGCTTCTGGGTTGTAATTTGGAGAGGAAGTCTTTGGATTTGCAGGAGGGTTGATCACCGCAATCAGGTTCATCCTTAACATGTGCTGCAAAGCTCGTGACCATGACATGTTGATGTTGGTGAATTGTTTTTTAGGCTCGTCTGACCTGTTCTGATCAACCCGCTGTTCTTGGCGAGGTCGTTGTTGGACCTGTGAAGTAGTAGCAACTCGGAGAAGTCTATTCATTGGACCCGACCTTTGCCCTCTTGGAAGCTGTTCCATGACCTGGTCCCTGATTTGGGCTGGTTGCTTCATGCCTTGAGGAAGTTGGCTGATCATGGCTCTCAGCTCTCCTTGCTCCTGAGCTAAACCTTGAATGAGGGCCCTTTGCCCCAGCACCTGGGTTTTCAAAGTATCCACCTCAGCTTGTAGACGTTTCAGCTGCTCGTCCTTGTCATCCTCAGCATTGTTCCTAACCAAAGTCCCTGTGAGAAGTGTCCTTAGCTCCTCCTGCCCCTTGGATAGATTCAGGAGGATTTCCCCGAACCGAGTCTCTTGAGCAAGAAGGTCCTGGTTGTCTTGTTGGGAAGCCATGGCTGAAATAAACAGCGGGAAAGGTAAGTGACCTGCAAAAGGGATACCTGTAATGCAATGATGTGTATGATATGCATGCAATGTTTTCAAGGACCTCGCAGGGTAAACAAGAAAATTTGTTAGAATTTGGGTCCGGTAGCTTGATTGAAAGAACTTCATATTTGTTGAGAGTCTTTCTTCAAGGGTCAAAGGCTCACCATATCCAGTGGGTCATAGCCCCTGACTCAAGTCGTCAACCTTATTTTGCTTTCCAAACAGCCTTGGCTAGGGGAACCTTCTTCAGGAGTCAAAGCTCACCATATCAAGTGGGTCATAGCCTCTGACAACTTTGGCTAAAGGAAAATAAATCCTCTTTGCCCCTTGTTGGGATAGCTGATTCACCATGACCTGCATCACAAGCCCTTGAGATCCTTGAAATGGGTTAGGATGTATGCAATGGTATGATGTTATGGTATGCATGGGGTAATGTAGGTAACCCTGTTATGAGTCCCAATTAAGGACTGCAAGCCAAAACCTGCAAGAAACTCAAGTAAAACCTGTTATGAGTCCTAATTAAGGACTATAAACGAAACCTGCAAGAAACTTAGTACACCCTGTTATGAGTCCTAATTAAGGACTAAAAACAAACCCTGCAAGTAGTTCATGTGTCAGATAACAAGCATACAAGTAGTCAAGTACGAATGCACACAAGTCACACAAGAGAAACCCTTAGAGTTTAGGCCAGCATGGGGTCTGGGTAGTACCCTCTTGAAGTTGGTGGGTTCAACCTGTCCTATTAGAAGTAACCGGGTTCTAAGGGTCCCAATATCACCGGATTGCTTTCATTGTTCATCGTTTCGATTTAGCCACTGAACTGGCGACCGAAATATTCCAGGAAAGCAACCCTCAATCGAGTGTAGTATCGAGTATCAACCAACCTCAGACTGCACCAAAGTCAGTTATCTCACTACCCTAAAGAGGCCAAGATAGTTCAATTAAGGTTCCTAAGGTCTGTTGATGCTTCACGACACCACGCGGAGGCCCCGTACTCTCCTTGACTGAACTCAAGGGTTACCGGTACACACCAAAGTGCCACATCAACATAGCAGACTGTTTCAACCATGTCGGTATACCCCGCACAGTTCCCTCACAGCCTTGTTGCTACTTTCTAAGAAGGTATGCCCCAGATCCGGGTTAGGATCTATAGAACTCCCAAGCAACCCACAATTTAAAGCATACAAGGAAAACAATTGAAAACACAGTTATGAACTAGCCCTAAGGTACACCTCACTTTAAGTTAAGATCCCCAGCAGAGTCGCCAGTTCTGGTGATCGGTGGATCTGGAACTGACTGTCTAACGCTGGTTCGCGAAATGTCGCGGAAGCAAGAGTCGCCACCGTCTTTTATTTTCTCCAAATGGAAAGGACAAAAGCACAGAAAAATTCCTTAAAGAGATTGCTCTCGGTTCGGGAGGTAGATTATAGAAAGGGAAGGTGTTAGCACCCTTTCTATCCATGGTTATCCATGGGCTCTTAGATACTTGCTCACTTGTGTTTTCAAAAATGGTTTGTTTGCTTTTCAACTGTGGGTTTTTTAAAAAGTTTCTTTGAAAATTCCAGTTCAACTCTTGTATCGGTCCTCAAGAGTGTTTGAAAAATTGCTTTCGAAAGCTTTTTGAAAAGGTGTCGGTGTGAAAAGTATTTTTGAATTTGTTTTGAAATTAGAGCAAGTATCTAGAGTCGTCTACCTACCCTAAGGAATTCGTCTGTGTAAATGTCCTTTAAAGTAGTGCCATCCCACCATTGAGAGGTAGGTAGCACCACCGTTGGAGGTGTTCGGGTCAATTCGAGTTTGTAGGGACATGGTGATCACCAGAGCAATGGGAAGACACCTTAGAAGCTACCCTCATGCCAGGTTCCCGGATCATGAGGACTTACTAAGACATCCTCTACTCGACGATCACCTTTCGAGGCAAGGCAACAGTGAGGCGTACCCTAGGGGTGGTGTGTGACTTGTGTGTCGTTTTCAGATATTTTGTCTTGTTCATGTCATGGGTGATCTACGCTTTGTTTTTATTTTAACATTCATTCTTGCATGCTTTGTTTAACAATTAAAAATATTTGCGGAAAAGTAAATCTAAAGCTATTACAAATGGCGCGGGTCCACATCGCCAAAATTAACCAGGACCCGATTTGACAGAAAAAATAAATAAATTAAAAGCAAATAAAGAATTAGAAGCGCGAGAAGTAATTACAAGGCTTCGGGAGAGGTACATAATTATTTAAGCGAAATAAAATAAATATGCGAACGAATAAGAAATTAAGAACATGGGCGTTGGACCCTTTTGCAAAAATTAAAATTAATGAGGAATTAAAATTAAAATTAAAAGAAGGCAAGAATTTGTTTTTTTGGTATTTTATGTTTTTTAGATTTAATGGAAAAAAAGATTAATCAAAATACGACGCAAACCCTAATTCTAGTTATTTTAATTTATTGAGAAAACATTAAAATTTAACCTATATTAACCCTAAGTTATTTTCATGCAAATTTAATTATAAAAATAAATAAAATAAATAAATATTATTATAAGAAAGAAAAATTTAAAAGGAATAAAAACATTAATTAAACCTAATTCTACTTCTTTTTAGATTTTTTTTATTAAAAGTATTAAAATTAAACCCTAATTTATACTAAATTCAAATATATACAATTTGTTTATGAAAATAATTAAAATAAAATACTTATTACATTTTGCTCTTTTTCTGATTTTTTTGATGTTTTTATATTTTGTAAAAATAATATATTAATTAAACAAGTAATAATTAAAATAAAAATAGAATTATAAATAAAGAAAACAAAAATTATGCAAACCTTGGGGGTGGTAGTCCCCAAATAGGAGGTTAAGTCCAAGCAACTTGAGCCCAATTCAATTCATGGCCTTGTGGACTTTTTATTCATGTGCAGAGCGTTGACCAAGATGCATCATGTTCCTGGGATCTGAACCGTTGATTTGATCTCCCTGGCCTTGTGAAGGGTTTGATCTGGAGGGCGTATGGTATGCTCCAACCTGGAAATTGCATATGAACATGTATTGCAAAATAATATTGACATAACGTAGACCTGGGGCTCGAACCCAGGTCATGGACATTGCAAACGTGTACACCTACCACTGAGCCATCCCAAATACATTTAACATATAATAGCAAATAAATATTATAAAAGAAAAATGTCAATGGCTTTGGAAACGCGCGCGAATTTTAAATGATCCGATCGCTCCCTGCCACGAGTTCGTCTTCTCCACCTTCCTGAAACACAAAAACATGAGGCAACGGTTTTATACGTGTCTTCTTAGGCCAGCTACCAGAAAATAGCGAATAGGTCTTAGAGGGTCAATAAATTAGGCGCGATGGGTGGTTTCCATTCGTCCAGACTTGCTGATTGCAACCATGGTATTCTTGAGGGCCAATTGTTCTTTAAATAAAAACCCCCAATTTTGAGGTCCTGCAAACCCTAGAACTCAAACATGGTGAAATCGTGTATACAACATAAAAATGCAATTAATCATATTGGTTAGTTTCAGAATTTCACAAGGAACATGAATCTACAATCAAAATGCTATGAATGTGCGTAAATATTGAAACACGATAATGAATTTTTCATGAGGTATCTTGAATGCTGTATACCAATTCCTTGCGTTTTAGTGGTTGTTTCTGATTGGAATACGTTCAGGGAACCTTGAGGAAGCTATTGAAACAAGAATTAGGTCTTGAATCGTCCTGGAATGATGTTTTCAGAATTGACTTTTTTGACAATTTTTTCAAGTTTGTGAATAGCTTTCTTGCGCAGCTTAGTGTCTATTGTGATTAGGGTTGTGATCAGGCATATGTAGTGAGTGCATTAGGTCAAAAAAACTCAATCAAATCCATTGCATTCATTGATTTGGAAATTTGATTTTCTAAGGATCTTTTTCAATCTTTTCCATGTGTTCTTTGTTCTCAATCATGATCAATCAACCCAAATCTTTCCCTATTTAGCTAGGCACGAAATATTGAGTCTAAAACATGTGCAAAAAGATTTGTTAGGTTACATTAAGTATTTTTCATATATTTAAATGATTTAAATGAATTAATATAACTAAAAATTCAAATAAATAAATAAAAAATGAGAAAATACTTCCCTTTGGGCCAAGTGGTCGTGCACATGTTTGGAATGATGAATTATGGAAGAAAAATGGGCCCATTAGCAATTTTAGGTCATTTGAAGTAATGTTGACTTTTCAAAATATCCAAAAATTTCCCAACTTCCACAAGGCACAACTTGCTCAATTTTAAGCTTTTCTCATGTTCTTGGACATTTTGGAAAGGTCTTTGAGTCCTCTAACCAATGCCTTTGGTCCCATGTCATTTTGATTTACCAATCTCAAGTTATGGCCTTTGACTTAAAGTCCCTTTTTGTTGACTTTTGAAAATGACCTATAATGTTGAAATTGATAACTTTTTGTGAGAGCATTTCTTGGACTTGAAGTATGAAGATGAGTTGTAGGAAATGTCTTTCTCTTCAAAATGAGCTTTGGATGGAATTTTTCTGATAATCCATGTGAAAGTTATGCCTTGGTCAATTTCAGTTGACTTTTTCAGCTGTCCAAATAAGGAAACTTTTGCATCTTGATGATTTCTGAGCCAAATTTTGAGAATCATGATCAAGCATTGATCAAATGATGTTTGTGGCTTCAAAATGATATGTTGACCAAAAATTTGAACTTTTGACTGCCAAATGACCATTTTGCCCCTACAGTTGATTGTAGTGCAATCTAGGGTTTTGACTGTGCAATTTTGTACTGAATGCCTTGAAAATTGATATGAGGATACTTGACCATGTTTATAGGCATGTGAGACTTGATTGGGCATTTGAGAACTTCATTTTCTTGATCAAGACACCAACCCTAGTTTTGACTGTATAGGAGACCTTTGCACTGTACAACCCTTGGAGAATTTTGCAGCTTGACTTGGCAAATCTTTGAGGAATATGGGAGGGCAAATTTTGGGGTACAACACCAATCCATGGTGAGATAGTAATATCAAAGGAAGGAAGAAATGAACAAAGACTTTTGAGTAAGTAGATTATTCCTAGTTGCTTGCTCACTTTCAAAACAAATATCCTTGCTCATTTTCAAAACAAACACCAAACACTTTCAAAAACAAATTTTCAAAACATGAAATATTTTCAAAAAGTCCAACACTTTGTACACATTTTTACGAATGAGGACTATTACAAAGTTTGCCTAAACAAATGCGCCTTTTCAAAATACTTTCAAAAACCACCACAAAGCACATTTTCAAACAAAAGCAAGTGATCTAGAAAGCAACAAAGAGCTCATAGATAACTATGGATGAAAAGGGTGATAATACCTTCCCTTTTCATAACCTACCCCCCAAACTCAATAAATAAACTCAAAGGTCTTTCCTGTTCTTTTCAACCTTTCCTTTTGGATAAAAGAAAAGTCAGTGGCGACTCTTGCTAACTGTAACAATTGCGATCAAACGCAAAACATCTCAAGTCAGTCCTCCTACCGTATTACAGAACTGGCGACTCAGCTAGGGAAATTTTAAAAGTGGGGTTACCTTAGGGCTAGATCACCTTTACTTGCTTTCATTGTTTGACTTGCTTGCTTTATATTTTGGTTCCTTATTTGGACTTGTTTTAATCCTCTACCTGGGTTTGGGATACCTTATAGGTAAGTAGCAATAGGTTGTGGGAACTGTGCGGGGTATACCGACATGGTCTAAGAAATAGCTACGTTAGTGTGACACAATTGTGGGTACCGGTAGCCCTTGAGTAATTAAGGAGAATATGGGGCCGTTGTGTGGTGTCATGAAGCACTAACTGACTTTAGAACCTTTACTTGACCAACTTGGCCATTAGGAAGTAGTGAGATAGTTGGCTTTGGTGCTGTCCAAAGTTGGTTGATACTCGATACTACACTCATTGAGATCAAACTTCTCGGTATATTTTTGTCGCCGTGAAAGAGGCTTGCGCTGAAACAATGCCCGACAAAAAAGATCAGTGATATTGAGATCCCTTAGAACCCGGTTACTATTTCTAGGACATGTTTGAGTCAACTAAACTTCAAGAGGGTATTTACCTATAAGACTCCATGGAAGCCTGAACCTAAGGACTTGCTTGCCTTGCTTGTATATGCTTATTTGTACATAACATCATAAATATCATAACACCATACTCATTCTTACTAACCATTTCAAGGGTTATTTGGATTTATCTTTGTTCTGTTTTGTAGGACATGGCTTCTATCCTCATGAATACTATCCAAGTCAACCTCGTAAGAATTCCCTCTCAACTCAAAGAGTTAGCATCAAGGATCCCTGAGAACTCTTCATTCACCGAAAGACATGGTCGCCTCCTAAACTTGGTTACCTCTAGCACTGATGAAAATATGATGAAGGTGTTTTTTCAGTTCTTTGATCCTCTACACCATTGCTTCACTTTTCCCGATTATCAGCTTGTACCTACTATGGAAGAATTCTCTCAACTCTTGAGGATTCCCATTCTCAATCAACTACCCTTCAATAGTATGGAAAGAGATCCAAAACTTGAAGAGATTGCCTGAGCACTACACTTGCAACAATCTAATGTCATGACTAATTGGGAAACAAGGAGTGGTGTCAAAGGGTTCTTAGCCAAGTTCTTGTTTGAGAAAGCTCAATATTTTTGGAACTCTTTGGATTTACAAGATTTTGAAGAAATCTTGGCCCTTCTAATCTATGGGGTGGTTTTGTTTCCAAACCCTGACCAACTTATAGATGTAAATGCTGTCAAAATCTTCATGTCTCGCAATCCGATGCCTACTTTGTTGGGAGATATCCTACATTCTTTTCACTGTCGCACTACGAGGAAGAGAGAGATCCTCATATATTGCACTCCTCTCTTGGCTATATGGTTTATTTCGCATCTTCCCCTATCTGTATTGAAGAACGAGCAAAGTTTAAGGTGGTTCCATAGGTTGATGATGCTCAGACATTCGGATATTCATTGATGTTCTCGATCCTTGAAGAACGTTACTATCATCGACTGTTATGGGGAATTCCCTAATGTCCCTTTGCTTAGCATTAGGGGAGGTATCACTTACAACCCTTTCTTAGCTTTACGACAGTTTGGTTATGCCCGAAGTGATGGTCCTCATGAGATGCTCATCCAAGGAGTGGTATTCGACTACGAGAGCGACGATCAAGGTTGCCGTTAGAGGTTTATACGAGTTTGGAGGATGGTAAGAAAAATGGATAGTAAGACGCTGGGGCACAAGAATTCCATTCCCCTTGAGCCTTACCTTAGGTGGGTACGAGCTCGTGCTCAGAAACTTGTGATGCCTTATCCCTCCATCTTACCAGTTATCATGGAACCTGTGGTTGAAGGAGATGTCCTGTATGCTGTCCTCCATCCCGACATGCCTACTTCTCTTGATGACTTGCAAAAAGGTTGGATTCAGCTAAAGGAATAACGAGATACCCTCGAAGCTCAATTCTACGCTAGTAAGAAAAGGGTCTTGGAGCTTACAAAGCAACTGCATGAAGAGAAAAGCGTGAACGCCTACCTTGCGGTGAAGAGGATGTGTTTGGTATTTTTATCTTAGAGATTTATTTTGTGAGCCTAAGAGGCAGGTTGTAGTCATTTTGAACTAATTAATGAAATTTGAAGTTTGTTCATTCTTTGTCTATACAAATTTAAATTTCATAAATTCTTGAAATCATTTGCATACACATCTTCCATGCATCATAACATAACAGGTTTTCCATGACAGGTTTCCTTATCTTTATGATGTTTATTTCAGCAAGATGGATCTCGAGAAAACAATGAAGGACTTACAAGCATAAAACTCTCAGTTTCAAGAGACTCTACTGGCCCTAGCCAGGGGGCAACAAGATCTGATGGCGTTGCTGGAAGCCAAAAAGAAACCCAAGAGGAAAGCTCTAGTCAACATGGGTAGAAGGTTCAAAGAGTCGGTCCGTTAGATCCTGGTAGTGGAAGACTCATCTGAGGAAGACAATAATCAGATTAGAGAAGCTAGGAGCACCCATGCTGGGTGTATTAATGATCAAGCGTCTGATGGTGATTGTGATACGGTGGGAGAACTGACTTGAGGTTTCGCGTTTGTGTTCGCAAATGTTTCGGTTTAGCAAGAGTCGCCACCAACTTTTTATTTTATCCTAAGGAAAGGTCAAAAAGCACAGGAAAGACCTTTGAGATGTTTTCTTGGGTTCGGAGAGTAGATTATGAAAAGGGAAGGTGCAAACACCCTTTTCATCCATGGTTATCCATGAGCTATTAGTTACTTGTTTAGATCACTTGCTTTGCTTTTCAATTGTTTGAAATGGTGCTTTTCAATTGTTTGAAATGGTGCTTTGTGTGTGGTTTTGAAAGATATTTTAAAAAGAGGCCATCGTTGTGGCAACCTTTGTAATGATTCTTGTTGGAATGTATATAAAGGTGTTTTGGTCTTTTGAAAAGGGTTCAATGTTTTTGAAAGTTTGTTTTGAAATTGTGTTGTGAGGTGTGTTTGAAAATAGCAAGGATTGTTTTTTGCAAGCTTTGATCAAGTAACTAAGAGCTATCTACCCTATTTTACTCAAAGATCTTTCTTATGTTTTTAGCCCTTTTGACAGTGTTGTTTCACCATTGCATTTGGTGAACAACCTTGTGTTAGGATGTTAAACGGGACAGGCACGGGTCATCGTATAAACCATGATAGCAATTGTGTCAAGTATCTTTGGCAATTTTCTTGAGGGACTTGATCATTTTTGTTTAGGCAACCAAGATAGCATCATCGAGGGACTATGATCTTTTGTTTTGTTTTTGTTTTGCCAAAGTACCCAACATGCATAACATGGCCCATTTTTGAAGGCAACAAGTGGATTGTAATCCTAGCGGTGCAAGTGTGCATTGTGTTTGATTTTCATGCATTTTTGTCTTTGATTAGGTCAAACTATTTGTTAATTTGGATTTTTGCATACAAATCCTAATTCTCTAATCATGGCATAATTGAAAGCGTAAAGTGCGAGAATTTAAATTCTAAGCTATTACAATATGATTATGGGGATGAGGGTACAATTTTGAATGGGGGTATTTGACAAGAAATATAAACCCTAATTTAATATTACATCCAAATTGAATTTCCAAAGCATAAGTATTTAAATGTACAATATTTAATTAAACAAAATAAATAAATATTAAATAAAATGTATTATGTAAAAAAAGATTTTAATTTGTTTATGTATGCAAAAGTATTTTCAATGTAAAAGTATAAAGAAATAAAAAAAGATTAATTTTATTTGTTTTAAGGGTAAACCCTAATTTCTTTAAAAAATAAATACTATATATTATTTATATACAAAAAATATATTAATATGTGTAAAAATGAAATATACTTAAAAAAGGGTATTTTTCAGTATAAATAATAATAAAAATAAAAGTGTAATATTTTTGTATTTTTTATTCTAAGTATTTAATAAAATAAAAGTATATATATATATATATATATATATATATATATATATATATATATATATATATATATATATATATATATATATATATATATATATATATATATATATATATATATATATATATATATATATATATATATATATATATATATATATATATATATATATATATATATTAAATATATTAAGTATGTATAATATAAAATAAAATATGTACAAAAATAAATTATATTTTTAATAATATTTTTAGTATGAATAAAAATAAAGAACAAAATATAAAAATATAAATTACATATTATTTTCAAGTTTTCAAATAAATTATAGAAGTATTAAAAATGTTTTTATGTTAGAATAATTAAAATAAAATGCTAAACAAATGTAAAAAATTATGAAAATATTTTTTAGGCATTTCTTATACTTGGAAATAAATAAACAAAATAAAAAAAGAAATCAAAAATGCAAAAATGTGAAAATATAAGAAATTGGGCCAGGGAGTGCACAAAAGAATTTGGGAGGTGCCAAAAGCAAGCATGGTCAGGCCCAGCCCAAGCCAACTTCATCTTCTTCCTCCAGACAGAAACGCGCGCGCGCCTGGTTCAAAATGCTACATCCTGTATAGGTGATCTTTTGCAAAAACTCACAACATCAAACTTGTAGAGAATTTCAATACGATTCTAACCATATAAAGCATTAATCTTAACTCTCAAAGATCAGAGAGAATTTCTCTGGCCCTAAAATCTGACCTAGTTTTTTCAGCATGTTCATGGATGAAATTCTCCTAGCACACTTAATATAAATGAAAGCTGAGCATATGTATGGCTTCCTAGCAATGAACACTACATTTTTTATTCACAAACCTAAGGCTAAATGTTCATAAATAGAGAGATAGAAAGTGAGGAAAAACCTGTTTCAGTTGGATTCGTGTAGGGCAATGCAGTGCTTCTCAACAAGTTTTGAGGTGTCTGGTAGCTTGCCTGAACTTCACTTGGTCTTTTCCAATAGCTAGCTTGTCTTGAAAGTCCCTGAATCAGCCTCTAGAACTCAACCTGCACAAGCTTGAAATGAAAATGGTGAACACTGTAAATGGAGTTACAGTTGGCAATGGAGGTTTGGGATAGCTTGAGTGAGTGGAATGGAAGGTGTTTGAAGCAAAAATGAGCAAAACGCACGAGCCAAATGAGCTATGGCACTCAAGTTGCAGCACCTGCCTTGTTTTGCCAAAAAAGAGTGATTTCTGGCTATGGGAGGTTTTGAGGCTCAAACACTCGTGTATCTTGCTCAAAGGGTTGTGTGAAAGTTGTTTGTAATGTTTGTGTAAGCTAACAATGGCTGGTTTTTCAATTGGCAAGTGTTTGGACAATTTCTTATTTTTGAAGCAAAGATGTGAAGTTGGTATTACAGGCCTGTACAAGCCATATAATATGCTGCATACAATCCTCTTGGTTGCTGGAATTTGTGGATTTGATTTGGCTTCTGAGATCTTGGCTCTATGCTTCAAAGATCATGGTTTGACATAAAGTATACCTTTTCAAAAATGGAAATATGCTTTTTACCATTTAGGGATTAAACTTGTGTACAATACCCTAATGACCAAGACAATGCATTAGCTCAATGGATTTGCATTAAATTATGGAGTGTGAAATGGTTTAGAGGCCTGCAAACTAGTACAAAGCATGCTGGTTTGAAAATGCCACTTGAGTGAACATGATTTTGCCATGGATACAAAGTGAGTTTTTGCCAACTTCAAGCATTCGATTCTCCCTAACCACAAATGTGTTTTAGGAGTTATTGGACAATTTTGAAAGCTTGCAAAAAGCACTATAATACATCTTTGAAATGCAACTTGAGAATCCAAGTGTAACTATGTGAAAAATGGCCAAGAAGATGGGTCAAAATCCTGTCTAAACTAGGGCAAAATTTCTCTAAGTTAAAAGTTTTAGGGACCCTTGTTCCAAAAATCATAACTTGAGATCTAAGCTTCTTTTGAGAAAACTTTGTGAATCAAAGTTGTAGACTTTGTGGAGGACTACAACTTTCATGTTGTAAGTTTTGTTTGAATCCATTTGCATCATGGTGAAAATATGGGGCAAAGTTAGGAAAAATTAAGAAAATTTCATAATTTAGAAAATGTCTAAGTTATGAAATTTTTTTCAATTTCAAACCCTAATTTGCAATTTTGGGTTTCTTGATGAACAAGTTTCATAATTTGACACATCTTGATGAAAAATGACCCTTGGCACTTGATTTTGATCAAAAAGTCAAAGTTTAACTTTTCAGTGTACAGTCAAATTTTGATTAGTTGACTGAAAAATTCATCTGTCAATCCCATGCATTTGAGATCTTTTGAACTTGTTGAATAGGTCAAGATGATGTCATTGAGTCCTTGAGTCCATGGTTGAGCTTAATTTGCCATTGGCTAGGTCAAACAGTCAAAAATTGCCTTTGTACAATCAAAACCCTAAAAATGACCATTTTGCCCTTTTGGTGATCTGATCAAATTTCTTGTGGAATTGTGGTCCAACATTGATCAAATGGTTCATATGAGTTCATAATATTGATGTGGGTCAAAATTCATGAGGTTTGACTGTAAATTGGCCCCAGTTAACTTTTTCCCCAATATAGTTGATTTCTAGGTCAACTGTCCACTTGACTGGGGAAAAATTTGATTCAAGGCTTGAAACTTGGTATGGACAAACTTATGAATCCAAAAAGAAGTATGAAAGTAACTTTGAGCATTGAAGTTCCAAAAATCCTTGTGCAAACTCAAACCCTAGTTTAGGTCAACAGTGCAAGGAGGTGTCTTGAGCAGAGCAAACCCTAGCTTGATCTTGAATTCTAAGAGCCTTGTGATAAGAAATGTTGATAAAATGAGAGGGAAAATTTTGGGGTACAACAGTTTCCCCTGTTCAATCTTCTTGAACCTGAAGAGTTAGATTGGCAAGTTTTCCTTTCGCGACTCGAAGGTAAAAGAGGTTTGGACACTAGAGTGCCCGTAAATTTGCACTCGTCAAAATGTAGTTGAGGGAATGGGCTTAAAGATGCCATTTGGAGATGGTAGAATATTGCTGGAGATGGGCTTAGAGATTCCATCCAAAATTTGTTTGTTGAAAATCAGTAGAATGAATCATCAGAATGGTATCCGTATTCGGAACGTATCTGAGTTGTATCTGGAGATTGGGTTTGTATGAGCAAGGGAATAGCGTCCGTGTCTGAAGCGTATCCGAGCTGTAGCTGTATTTGATTCTTGAATGAATATCAGAATGACTGCCGTGTCTGGAGTGTATCTGTACTCTGAATGGGTGACAGAGAAACATCTGTGTATGAAGCATCTATGTGCTGGGGATAAATTCTGAATGAGTGACAGAATGGCAACCGTGTCTGGAGCGTATCTGGACTGTATCTGAAGTTGAGATCTGTATGAGTAGCAGAATGACTTCCGTGTTTGGAGTGTATCTAAACTGTAACTAGGATCCGGACAAGGGACAGAAAGACTTCCGTGTCTGGAGTATATCTGAACTTGAAGTTGATAGTTGAATCTGAATGAGAAATAGAATGGCCACCGTGTTTGGAGCGTATCTAATCTGTATCCGATTGCTGAAGTCTGAATGAGTAATAGAATAACCGTCGTGTCTGAGGTGTATCCATACTGTATCTTAACTTGAAATTCTGAATGAGTAATAGAATGACCACCGTGTCTGGGGTGTATCCATACTGTATCTGAAATCTCTAAATAGTTGTTTAACAATAGCTTTTTAATCTTATCCTGAAAAGGGTAAAACGTTAGCTAAAACACAAAGTTATGTTGCATGATATGTATGATGCAATAAAATGTGTTCCATCAATGTTTATGATATGTGAATGTAATGGATGTGCATGTAAGCTGATTAGCTGTCTTGCTGAGGAAAATAAATCTTTGATAACTTGGAGATAATGAAATCTTTGACTGCTGCCGGGGGAAGTAAATCCTTGACCGATGTTGGGGATTCTAAAAATATTTTATTGTTGAGAATGAGAAATCCTGGGACCACTGTTGGGGACTGAAAATCCTTGGTGACTCGTGGGGATTAACAAGAGCTTTGACAACTTATGTGGGGATGTGAGAATCCTTCATGACTTTCCTGGGAAAAAAGGAAAAATTCGACGATCTCTACTGGGAAATTAAAACCTGGGAGGCTTTAAATGGAGAAACAGGAACTAGAATCTTCGTTCTGTTGGGAAATAACTCTATGGGGAGAGTGTTTACTCTGCTTGGGAAATCAGGAGCTTAGGTTGTATTCCAATCTACTGGGGATTCCTAGTAGGGGATAAGACAAAGAGTTAACTGTTATCTGATTCATTCTCATACTTTTAAGATAACCTGCTGGGGAAGTTTGGGAAAACTGAATGGTTCCCGCTGGGGATTGATAGTCGGAAATTTGACTCCGCTGGGGAAGAAGGTTTAGAGTATTCTAGCTCCGCTGGGGATATGTATTTCAGGGTTTTCGGGCTCCACTGGGGATCGGGAGTTTGGAGACTTAATTCTGATGGGAATTTTAACTCCGCCGGGGATATGTACCTCAAGGTTTTAGCTTTGTTGAGGATCTGAATGACATACTGCAGGGGATTTCTTCTGGAATAGCCTAAAGACGTTTTCCTATACTTTCGACCTACCAGTAATTATCCTTTCTCATTTTGTTTTATTTGTAAGCAGTGATTATATTCAAATGCATATGCCTATTTAATAAAACATTGGATGTTTTCAAATAAAACATAAGTGTAAAAAGAAAAGAAAGGCAAGCAAATTTCTTCACTTTGAAGTATTCTTGTATTAACTTTTGTAAGTATTTTTGTACAAAGGAGACAGGCATCCTAGTAAGAGAATGTTGTCATAAAATTGAGAAAAATTGTATACAAAAGAAAGATGGCTATGTGTAACAATTCTATGGGGTTCCCATTCTGCTATAGCCTTCACAACTCTGAGTATCTTGTCCATTCGTTGCTTCGTCCGCGGATGATTGGATTGATCAGAAGCTTGGAGTTTGGTCGTGAAGAGATTATCCTTAAAGTGATCCGACGAGACATAGTTATACGCCTTAATTCCCTAACTTTTGCCTGGACCGCCCTTTCGGGTTTTCGATCCAATGAGAAACCCTTTTTTGCCCAAGCCGCCCTTTCGGGTTTTCAACTTGCCGGGTGTACAGATTTTTTGTTTATCCCTAATTTTTGCCTGAACCTCCATTTCGGGTTTTCGATTCACCGGGATGCCCATTTTTGCCCAAGTCTCCCTTTCGGGTTTTCAACTTGTCGGTTCGTTTATGCGTAGTATCTTTTGACTATGTCTGCATTCACAGGGTGCGGCAAGTCGTCGCCGTCCATGGTGGTCAGAATCATTGCCCCTCCAGAAAAGATGTTCTTGATCACAAATGGTCCTTCGTAAGTAGGAGTCCACTTGCCCCTGGGATCACTTTGCGGCAAGATGATCCGCTTGATTACAAGATCTTTGACTTGATATACCTGACGCCTGACTTTCTTGTTGAAAGCCTTGATCATCCGTTTTTGATACATCTGACCATGACAAACAGCAGTAAGTCGCTTCTCGTCGATCAAATTAAGTTGATCAAGCCGGGTCTGAATCCAATCATCTTCACTCAAACCAGTATCATTCATGATCCTCAAGGAAGGAATCTAAACTTCCATAGGCAAAACAACCTCCATGCCATATACCAAAGAAAAGGGGGTTGCCCCTGTTGAAGTACGCGCCGTGGTAGGATATCTGTGCAGAGAAAACGGTAACATCTCATGCTAGTCCTTGTAGGTGACTGTCATCTTTTGAATGATCTTCTTGATATTTTTGTTCGCGGCTTCGACAACACCGTTCATCTTTGGCCGATAGGGAGATGAATTATGATGTTGAATCTTGAACTGCTCGCACAGAGCGGTGATCACAGTATTGTTAAAATTTGTGTCGTTGTCCGTGATGATCCTGTCGGGGATACCATACCGGCATATGAGGTTCTTCTTGATGAAGTGGGCAACCACAATCTTTGTAACGGAGGCGAAGGAAGCTGCTTCGACCCACTTGGTAAAGTAATCAATAGCGACCAAGATGAAGCGATGTCCATTGGATGCTGTAGGCTTGATCTCTCCAATCATGTCGATTCCCCACATTACGAATGGCCAAGGAGCTGTTAGAACGTTGAGAGGAACGGGAGGAACATGTACGTTGTCAGCATAGACTTGGCATTTGTGACAAGTACGTGCGTATTGATGACAGTCAGCTTCCATGGTAGACCAATAGTAGCCTGCCCTTAAAATCTTCTTAGCCATCGTATGTCCGCTCAAGTGGGTGCCAAAGGTGCCACTATGTATTTCAGTCATGATCAACTCAGCTTCAACTTTGTCCACACAACGAAGTAGAACATAATCATGGTTGCGCTTATATAGGATACCATTGCTCATGAAGAACTTGGCAGCAAATTTCCTTAAGAACTTTTTGTCATTGACTGAAGCTCCTTCAGGATATTCTCGAGTATGGAGATACCTTTTGATTTCATGAAACCAGGGTTGCTCCACTACTTCTTCGGTATTAATCTCATGACAGTGCGCAGGTTCTTCCATTCGCTCGATGGCGATTTGGGGAGCCTCATTATCCCAGTTGAGTTTAAACATGGAAGACATTGTAGCCAGAGCATCTGCTAGCTGATTTTCTTCTCGCGGGAAGTGCTCAAAGGTAATCTGCTGGAAATGAGGCAACAATGTTAGGACATGTTCTTTGTATGGGATAAGATTGGGATGTCTAGTGTCCCACTCTCCTTTGATTTGACTGATAACCAAAGTCGAGTCCCCAAATACGACCAAATATTTGATTCCCAAGTCTATAGCAGCCTTGAGACCAAAGATACAAGCTTCATATTCAGCCATGTTGTTGGTACAGCTGAAGCAAAGTCGGGCAGTGAAGGGTGTATGGCAACCTTCTAGAGAGATAAGTACTGCACCGATACCGTTTCCAAGTGCATTTGAAGCACCATCAAAGTACAGGGTCCATCGGGATCCTTGTTCAGGTCCGTCATACGGTCCATTACCTTCAATGTTGTCCAATGTCATGATGTCCTCGTCAGGGAAGTCGAATCTCATAGATTGGTAATCTTCGACGGATTGATGAGCTAGATGGTCAGCTAGTACACCCCCCTTTATAGCTTTTTGGGTTGTGTACTGGATATCATACTCTGTCAGGATTATTTTCCATCTAGCGATTCTTCCAGATAAAGCAGGCTTCACGAAGATGTACTTAATCGAATCCATTTTAGAAATCAGCAAAGTGGTATGTGTCAACATATACTGCCTTAGCCGGCGAGCAGCCCATACCAAAGCGCAACAAGTTTTCTCGAGCAGTGAGTATCGAGTCTCACAGTCGGTAAACTTTTTGCTAAGGTAATAAATGACATGCTCTTTTCGGCCAGACTCGTCATGTTGGCCCAGTACGCACCCCATTGAATTATCCAAAACAGTCAGATACATGATTAACGGCCTTCCTTCGACGGGTGGCATCAGGATAGGAGGTTCTAACAAATACTCCTTGATCTTATCAAAAGCAACTTGACAATCATCGTTCCATTCAACCACCTGATCTTTCTTCAATAGCTTGAAGATTGGCTCACAGGTAGATGTTAGGTGAGAGATGAACCTTGCTATATAGTTTAAGCGTCTCAAGAAACCTCTAACCTCCTTCTCAGTGCGGGGGGCAGGCATTTCTTGTATAGCTTTGACTTTAGCAGGATCAACCTCAATGCCCTTGTTACTGACGATAAATTCCAAAAGTTTACCAGACCTGACTCCAAAAGTGCACTAGCTTGGGTTCAGTCTGAGCTTATATTCCTTCAATCTGACAAACAGCTTTTGCAGATGGTCGAGGTGTTCTTCTTCTGTCTGTGAACGGGCTATCATGTCATCTACGTAGACTTCAATCTCATGATGTATCATGTCATGAAACAAAGCTACCATGGCACGTTGATAGGTTGCCCCAGCATTCTTCAGTCCGAATAGCATCACTTTGTAGCAGAAGTTACCCCACTGCGTGACAAAAGTAGTCTTCTCCATGTCTTCGGGGGCCATTTTGATCTGGTTGTATCCCGAGAATCCATCCATGAAGGAAAATACCTTGTGTTGAGCTGTGTTGTCAACCAAGATGTCAATGTGTGGTAGTTGAAAATCATCTTTAGGGCTAGCCCTATTTAAGTCCCGATAGTCCACACACATTCTGACTTTGTCGTCCTTCTTAGGCACGGGCATAATGTTAGCAACCCATTGTGGATAGAAAGTAACAGCCAGAAAGCCAGCATTGAATTGCTTCATCACCTCAGCTTTGATCTTTTCAGACATGTCGGGCCTCATTTGGCGGACCTTTTGTTTAATCAGTGGACAGTCTTCTCTTGTAGGGAGACGGTAAACCACGATATCTGTATCTAGTCCCGGCATGTCTTCATAGGACCAGGCGAAGATTTCGACATATTCATTCAACAACTGCACTAAGCGCTCTTTGACACTTGGTTCCAGGTTGGCACCCACCTTAACCTCTTTCCTGTCTTCCTCTGTTCCCAGATTGATGGTTTCTAGAAACTCTTCATGGGGCAGAATAGCCCTATCTTCTTGTTGCAAAAGTTTGGCTAACTCTCCAGGCACTTCACAGTCTTCATCAACTTCGTACTCGGCATGATTGACCAAGTCTTCAGAGTCACCGAAGGCTAAAGAAAGATAGTCACCCATGGAATCCGGAGTGGATGGGTACCTGCATTTTGTGAGTGTGGGTGTGTGTAAGGGATAACCATCCTTAAACAAAACAAAATGTAAAAGGAAAGAAAATGAACACAACAGTTTTTAGATGAAAACATCCAATGATTCACTTAAAAATGGCATATGATAATTGTGATCGGTGGAAATAGAACTGACTGTTTTTTAAGCTGGTTCGCGAAATGTCGCGGTAAGCAAGAGTCGCCACCGTCTTTTATGTTCTCCAACATGGAAAGGACAAAAGCACAACAAAATTCCTTATTCGAGATGTCTCTCGGTTCGGGAGGTAGATTTATAGAAAGGGAAGGTGTTAGCACCCTTTCTATCCGTGGTTATCCACGGGCTCATAGGTACTTGCTCTTATGTTTTCAAAAATTGTTTGCTTTTCAAGTGGGTGTGGGTTTTGAAAAAGTTCCGTTTGAAAAAATTCTAAGTAACTCTTGTATTTGTCCTCAAGAGTGTATGAAAAATTTGTTTGAAAACTTTTGAAAGTGTAGGTGCGAAAAGTTGTTTTATTTGTTTTGAAAAGAGCAAGTACCCATGAGAATCTACCTACTCTAAGGAATTAAGCTGTGTAAGAGTCCTTTAGATAGTGCCAGCCCACCATTGAGAGGTAGGTAGCACCGTCGTTGGAGGTAATCGGGTCAATTCGATGATTAGGGACAGTGTGGTCACCAAAGCAATAGTAGGACACCTTAGAAGTAACCCTAATGTCCTAGATCCTTTTTTTTATCCGAGGCAACCGTTTCGAGGCGACTGAATCTTTTAGACAGAAGGGCGACCTCTAAGACACCCTATACTTGATGACCACGTTCGAGGCAATCAGTGAGGCGTACCCTAAGAAGTGGCATGTGCTTTGTGTGTTGTTTTTCAGTTAAGGTTATCTTGTATGTTATTTGTGAGCTACGAATTGGTTTTATTTTTCATACATTCTTTCATGCATTTTTTAACAGTTAGGAGTGCGGAAAATAAATTGCAGAAATGTAAATCTAGCTATTACAAGGCGCGGGTCTATACATCGCCAAAAAACAAAAACCCGTTTTGAAATAAGAATGCGAGAAATAGCAAATAAAGAGATAAACCTAATTAACTATTACATTTCCGGAAGCAGTTACATAAATATAATGAATTAAAATAAATTGCGCGCGAAAGAATGAATCGGGACGTCCTAAGGGTTTTGACCCTTTTTTAAGAAAGAATTAAATTTTTGTCCTTTTTTGTAATTAATGAAATTAAAACTAATAACTAATTAATTAATTAATTAAGAAAATGTTTTTTTTTTGTATTTTTGTGTTTTTAATGAAAATAAAGAGAAAATAAATAGAAATTAAAAGTTAGCAAAAACCTAATTCTAAATTGTTTTTATTTATTGTAAAAAGTATTAAAGTTAATTAATTAAGCTAATTTAATTTAATTTACATTTATTTACAAAATAAGTTAATAAATAATAAAATGTTTTTTTTTTGGTTTTTTTGAATTTTATGGGAAAAATTAGTTTGGGTTAATTAAACAATTAATAAAACTAATAATTAATAAAAGGGAAATTATAAAAGAAAAGAAAATAAAAAGAGAAAAAAGAAAAGAAAATAAGAACCCAGGGGGTATTGGACCCTTAGGGAGGTGAATCAGGAATTTAGGCCAATTGTCTCAAGCCTTTTTGACTTTTGAATCGTCCAGAGGCGCGTTGACCAGGGAGCATGGTGTGGAGCACCCTTTGGCCTTTGGATTGATCTTTTGAGACACTTGGCGCGCATCTGTATGAGGCCTATGGTGGAACGCATCTAGGAAGCTGCATGGGAATTTGTTAGAAAAATAATATTGAGACTTGGGGGGACCTGGGAAAACTTACAGCGCGGTATGATGGACCTTAGGACGTGGCAAGGGTTGCTTTAGCTTCAGAGTATGGCAAAGAAGAGAGTCACGTTCTCCTTTTGGCCTGAAAATGCTTGCAACACTCCTTTTGATCTCACACTTTTTTTGACACTTTTTGGATTTTGCTCTGGCCGTTTGTGCACACTCTAGGTCGTGAATGAGGCTTTGTTACAATTGCATATGTAGTAATGAATGAGAATAGGTCACATTATGAGCTAATGATCCCTTGCAATTAAGTTTTTGGATTCTTCATAACCACCATTAAAGAAACATTCCAAGTTTGTTCAAATTTTGAATTTGTATGCATAAAATGGCCCTAGCACGAATTGGTAGGTTGTTCATGACACATAAAAGTCATTCAAATCAAAAGATGTTATTTAATTAATTTTTTTGATTTTATTTGAATTTTATGGATTTAAAATGAATTAAATCAAATAAAATTAAATAAAAATAGAAAAATTAATGTTTAATCTTGAAATTGATCATGGGACACGTGGGTGGCATGAAAAGGCTGAATCAAGTGGAAAAAATTGGGCCCTTTTGTCAAAAATTGAAGTTTCAAGGATAGTTGACTTTTGCCATTTCACAAAAATTTCCCAACTTCTCCAATGCATGTCTTGCTCAATTTTGATCATATGAACATGTTCTTGGACATTTTGGAAAGGTATTGAAGTCCTCTAACAAATTCCTTTGGTCCCATGTCATTTGAATTTACCAATCTCAAGTTATGGTCTTTGACTTAAAATGCCTTTTTGTTGACTTTTGAAAATGACCTATAATGTTGAAATTGGTAACTTTTTGTGAGAGCATTTCTTGGACTTGGAATGTGAAGATGAGTTGTAGGAAATGTCCTCCCCTTCAAAATGAGCATTGGATGGGATTTTTCTGATGAACCATGAAAAAGTTATGCCTTGGTCAAGTTACAGTTGACTTTTCAGCTGTCCAAAAATAGAAACTTTTGCATCTTGATGATTTTTGAGCCATTCTTGTGAAATCATGGTCAAGATTTGACCAAATGATGATTGTGGCTTCAAAATAAGATGTTGACCAAAATTTTTGACTTTTGACTGCCAAATGACCATTTTGCCCCTACAGTTGACTGTAGAGCAACTAGGGTTTTTGACTGTGCAACTTGACCTTGTGAGCCTTGAAACTTGGCACGTAGATGCTTGACAATGTGTATGAGCATATGGGACTTGATTGAGCCCTTGAAAACCTCAACATCCTTGCAAGAACCAAAACCCTAATTTGACTAGCTTAGGAGGGTGTTTGAACTGTGCAACCCTTGAGTAGACTTGAGCAAATTGAGATGATGCTTGTCAAAACTTTGAAGAATATGGGAGGGAAAATTTTGGGGTACAACAGTTGCCCCTGTTCAATATTCTTAGACCTGAGGATGTAGATTGGCTTGTGTGCCTTTCGTGATCCGAAGGTGGAAGATGATTGAACACTAGAGTGCCCAGAAATTTGCACTCACATATTGAGGTATCAGCAATGTGATGTCAGGAATGGGCTTACAGATTCCATTTGGAGAGATGGTGGATAGGAGGATGGGCTTATAGATGCCATCTAGATATGTGATAGAACCTTGTCGGGAATGGGCTTATAGATGCCATTTGGAAAGATGGTATGGGAGGATGGGCTTATAGATGCCATCTGGAGATGTGACAGAACCTTGTCGGGAATGGGCTTATAGATGCCATTTGGAAAGATGGTATGGGAGGATGGGCTTATAGATGCCATCTGGAGATGTGACAGAACCTTGTCGGGAATGGGCTTATAGATGCCATTTGGAGACTGTTGGTAGGTGGATGGGCTTATAGATGCCATCTGGAGGCTGTTTGTTGAATTGTAATTTTTGTAAGTTGAAAGAGGGAACTTGTGTAGGGTTTCCTGATGATGAACTCATGTAAAACTGCATCTTGGAAAGAAGGACACCTGTGTAGGGTTGACTGATGATGAGCTCGTGTAAAGCTGCATCTTTGAAGGAAGGAAACCTGTGTAGGGTTTACTGATAATGAGTCCGTATAAGACTGCATCTGAAATGGAGAAGGAACTTGTGTAGGGTTAACTTTGATGACGAGTCCGTGTAAAACCGTATCTAGGAGTAAAACCTGGGTAGGGTTTATGATGACGAGTCCGTGTAAAACTGCGTCTTTGGGAAGAGAGAACCTGTGTATGGTTTCTTTGACGACGAGCCCGTGTAAAACTACGTCTGGAGAGAGAGAACTATGTAGGGTTTCTTCGGGATAAGTTCGTGTAAAACTTCTGGAGGAACCGGGGTAAGGTTACTTCGGGATAAGTCTGTGAAAGACTTCTGGAGGAACCGGGGTAAGGTTACTGCATGATAAGTTCGTGTAAAACTTCTGGATGAACTGGGGTAAGGTCATCTTGAGATAAGTCCGTGTAATACTTCTGGAGGAACCGGGGTAAGGTTACTGCAGGATAAGTTCGTGTAAAACTTCTTGATGAACCGGGGTAAGGTCATCTTGAGATAAGTCCGTGTAAGACTTCTGGAGGAACCGGGGTAAGGTTACTGCAGGATAAGTTCGTGTAAAACTTCTTGATGAACTGGGGTAAGGTCATCTTGAGATAAGTCCGTGTAAGACTTATGGAGGAACCGGGGTAAGGTTACTGCAGGATAAGTTCGTGTAAAACTTCTTGATGAACCGGGGTAAGGTCATCTTGAGATAAGTCCGTGTAAGACTTCTGGAGGAACCAGGGTAAGGTTACTGCAGGATAAGTTCATGTAAAACTTCTGGATGAACCGGGGTAAGGTCATCTTGAGATAAGTCCGTGTAATACTTCTGGAGGAACCAGGGTAAGGTTAATGCAGGATAAGTTCGTGTAAAACTTCTAGATGAATCGGGGTAAAGTCATCTTGAGATAAGTCCGTGTAAGACTTCTGGAGGAACCGGGGTAAGGTTACTGCAGGATAAGTTAGTGTAAAACTTCTTGATGAACCGGGGTAAGGTCATCTTGAGATAAGTCCGTGTAAGACTTCTGGAGGAACCGGGGTAAGGTTACTGCAGGATAAGTTCGTGTAAAACTTCTT
Organism: Vicia faba; assembly: GCA_948472305.1. Taxonomy (NCBI): domain Eukaryota; kingdom Viridiplantae; phylum Streptophyta; class Magnoliopsida; order Fabales; family Fabaceae; genus Vicia; species Vicia faba. Next base: position 983,443,767 of record OX451740.1, read on the forward strand.
GATGAACCGGGGTAAGGTCATCTTGAGATAAGTCTGTGTAAGACTTCTGGAGGAACCGGGGTAAGGTTACTGCAGGTTAAGTTCGTGTAAAACTTCTTGATGAACCGGGGTAAGGTCATCTTGAGATAAGTCCGTGTAAGACTTCTGGAGGAACCGGGGTAAGGTTACTGCAGGATAAGTTCGTGTAAAACTTCTTGACGAACCGGGGTAAGGTCATCTTGAGATAAGTCCGTGTAAGACTTCTTCTGAAAGAAAAGGAACCGGTGTAGGGTTGCCTGAGGATGGTGAATCTGTGTAAGACTTCGTCTGAAAATTGAGAAGGAACCGGTGTAGGGTTGCCTGATGATGAGTTCGTGTAAAACTACATCTGAGGTTGAGAAGGAACCGGGGTAAGGTTGCCTGTTGATGAGCCCGTGTAAGACTTCTTCTGAAAGAAAAGGAACCGGTGTAGGGTTGCCTGAGGATGATCAAGTAGATAATTGTCCTGTTTGGTTTCGGATATTAACCCACGATCAGTCGTCCACAGAATTTTCCTGGCTTGTTACCGGTGTTGATCTGGAACTGTAAAGGTATATGGTAATCATCTTTTGATTGACTTTTTTTCTTTCTGAAAAGGCAAAGTATTAGTCATATGCAATGTCATGATGCATGAACTGCATGATTTTAAGATGTTCTCAAAAATAAATGAGATTTGTGTTGTATGATGCGTATGCATGCTATAATGTATGAAGATGTGATGTTTATGAATGTATTCTCGTCTGGGAAAATAAATCCTTGACGAATGCTGGGAGTTTGTTGAATCCTAGGCTGATGTTGAAGAGTAGAGTTCTTCGTTCCCGCTGGGGATGATGGTTGTAAGAATAAACCGGTAGGAGAAGATGACTCCGTCGGGGAATAAACTTGTTGGAGAGATTACTCTGCGGGGAATTACTCTGTGGGAAGAGATACCTTGCTGAGGTTTTGGTGATAACCCTGCTGGGGATTCCGTTGATAAGCTCTGTTGGAAGATTTGATGAACTCCGCTGGGGATAGGAAGAGCTTCGCCGAGGACGATCTTTCCGTGGTAATTAGCTGAGGATAACCCAGTTATAAGTTCTGGTGAGGAATAATCTTTGAGTAAAGCCGGGGAGATGCGTTCATGCTCTGCAGGGGATAAGCTTCCAGAATCTACAGGGGATAAGCTTCCAAAAATCTACTGGGGATAAGTTTCCAGGATCTACTGGGGAGATGGTTCAACTCTCCTGGGGAAACTTTTGGACTGCACTGGGGAATTGGCTCCACTGGGGTGTCTGGTATTCCGCCGGGGAACAATCTTAGATTAAGACTGCTGGGGATGCTTGCTTAGGAACATCTGTATACTCCGCTGGGGAATTTTGAGATTTTTTTGGGGATATCCATCTTCCTTAAGGCTGATAGTAGGCTAACTCTGCTTGGGGAGAGTGTTGCTGACTTGCTGGAGATATTGTGCCCTTTTGGGGTTGCTGGGAGATCAACTCTGCTTGGAGAGAGTATTGCTGAATCTAGTCTTACTCTGCGGAGAGTGAAGGTATCTTGGTTACGTTCTTCAGCTGAACTTACCTTGGTGCCTCGGTGGGAAGAGCAACCAGATCGTTTAGACAACTTATTATTGCCCCTGTTTCTGTGGGAGAAGGTGCCTGTGGAGGATATGGACAACTGCCGATTGACCGATCTTCTTCTGGTAGGCAAGTGACGAGATACCGGGACATAGTCGTACACTTTGATCCCTAACTTTTGCCTGGACCGCCTTTTCGGGTTTTCAGTCCACCGGGATACCCATTTTTGCCCAAGCCGCCTTTTCAGGTTTTCGACTTGCCAGGTGTACAGATTTTTTTATTTCATCCCTTATTTTTGCCCGAACCCTTTTGGTTCGCCGGGAAGCCCTTATTTTTGCCTAGGTGTGTCAACCTAGCGGGTCTTTGATTATGCGCATTATTTTTTTGACTATGTCCGTGCTCTCAGGATGTAGGGAGGTGCCCCTGTTAGTAGTGTTGCGTTGCCCTACTACCAGAAGATCTTCCAATGCCCCAAGTGATCCAGATGGAGATTTGCCCCAAGCTGGTTGGCCTTTTGAGAGATTCTCTGAATCTTGACTTAACTGCCCCAGATGATGGACAATGATCATGCCATGCCCCTTGATTGGAGGTGCTTTTGTTCATTAGACATTCGTCGTGCGAACTTCTATGCTGTTCAAACAAATAGTCACATGCAAGTAATGTTATATTAAAAATGCAAAGCTTATGTCTGTCTTGAAATTTTTGAAAATGCATTTTCAGTAAAACAAGCAAATTTTGTAAAATGTGATGTCAACTCAGTATTTTACAGCAAGCCTTAAGGAGTCAGGATACCTTTCGTAACAGTATGCCTTCGAACTAACCCATGCTTCAGCTAGGACTTTTTAAGGGTTATAACGTGGCCTGGTTCACGATTTAAGAAACAAAGGATAAAAGCTCAAATTATATTTGTACCCACCCGCTCTTCGTGATGTTCTTCAAACCTAAACTCAGTTGATCATGCGTTAGACCTTGTTCAAGTCTTTGTCCTAATATTCCCATGATGGTTCGGATGTTGACATTTTATTTTGAATAGGCAGTCATTTCCTTGTTGAGGGTTTGCAGGTCCTCTTTTCTTTTTGATTTTGTTATCCCTGTTTTTTGCCTGAACTGTTTCTTTTGTGATTACAGTCAGCGGGATGCCCCAGTTTTGTAAGTCTCCTTCATAGGTTTTAACTTAATGGGTGTTTATTTTGAGGGATAATGACTGCCTGTCTTTATGATTATTCAGAACCATCACTGTCTTTTGTTTTGTGAGGACCTCTTTGGTGCTATTCGTTGTGCACTTGGATCAACTGAGAGAACTACCCTGCCCCAGGTTATGATTAAGGGTTTTAATTTTCGAAAAGAAAAACTCCTACTTCTTTGGCTCGAAGGGGTTGACGAGGGATTATCTTCCTTATAACTCCAGTGTTTAGGAATTGAAACAATGCCTGTACCTCATCAGTGGGGTCTGTTCAAAAGCATACTGTAGATTATGGTATCGTTTTTGTCATCCTCCCTCAAGAGGCTTAGAATTATTAATTGAGAGTTGACATCAAAAAATGAAAGCAGTTTGAATATAGCGAATGAGAATATATTGATTCAAAACAGACATATGCGATGCATTGATAAAGTAAAAGAGTTTGACATGAACAAATGTTTGAACAATCAGAGAAAAATACAACTTGAACATTCGAATGAACAAAAGCTTCTTAGTTTGCACCAGTCATTTCAGATGGAAGATTCTCAGCAAAAGATTTTCATTTTCCCTCCCGGCATGAACTCCAGCACCCTTCCGTCGATCAAGTCTTGGATCTTGTTCCTCAGGCTCCAACAGTCGTCAGTGTCATGTCCAGGACTGTCAGAATGGTAGGCACACCTTTCATCAGGATTGTACTTTAGGGAGGTTATGTTGAGCTTCTTGGGAGGATCCTTTAAAGCAATCAGCTTGACCTCCAACAAGCGTTTCAGTATTAGTGAGGATGGCACACCAGTCTCCGAGAAATGTCTTCCAGACGTATTTTGCTTACGCCAATTACCCTGTTGACGCTGGTGAGGTTGATGCTGGGCTTGTGACCCCGAAGCAAACTGAGGAGCTTTTCCCTTGTCTTCTTGCCCCACAGGTGGTTGAATGATGGCTTGCTCTTCAAACTTAGATGTTTTCCCCAGTTGGTTATCCCAAAGCAGTTGGTTGACGAGAACCCTGAGCTCTCCTTGTCTTTGAGATAAGTCTTGGATAAGAGCCATTTGCCCCAGCATCTGGGTTCTCATTACATCCACCTCAGCTTGCAGATGTTTCAGCCGTTCGTCTTTGTCGTCTTCAGGACTCTTCCTGACCAAATTCCCCATGAGGAGTGTTCTCAGCTCTTCCTGCCCCTTGGATAGATTTAGGAGGATCTCCCCGAACCGAGTCTCTTGAGCATGAAGATCCTGGTTGTTTTGTTGGGAAGCCATTGCTGAAATAAACATCGAAGATGGTAAGTGACCTGTCAAAGGAGTACCTGTAATGCCGTGATATGTATGTACGCATGCAATATTTTCAAGGATCTCGCGGGGTAAACAAGAAAATTGTTAGAATTTGAATTTTGTAGCTTGATGGAAGGGACTTCATGTTGATGAGAGTCCTTCTTCAAGAGTCAAGGCTCACCATATCGAGTGGGTCATAGCCCCTGACTCAAGTCATTAACCTTGGCTAGAGGAAAATAAATCCCCTTTACCCCTTGCTGGACATTTGATTCATCATGACCTGCATCACAAAACCCTTGAGGTCCTTGAAATGGATTAGTCCTTATGTAAGATGCATGCAATGGTATGATGGTATGATGTTATGCTATGCGTGGAGTAATGTAGGTAAACCCTGTTATGAGTCCAGATTAAGGACTGTAAACAAAACCTGCAAGAAACTCAAGTGTCAGATAACAAGTATGCAAGTAGTCAAGTTTGAAGGCACACAAGTCACACAAAGAGCCCTTAGAGTTTAGGCCAGCATGAAGTTTGGGATACTACCCTCTTGAAGTTGGTGGGCTCAAAACCTGTCCTATGAAAATTAACCGGGTTCTAAGGAGCTCAATATCATAGGGTTGTTTTCTATGTTCATTGTTTTGATTTAGCCACTGAACTGGCGATCAAAATATTCCAAGAAAACAACCCTCAATGAGTGTAGTATCGAGTATCAACCAACTTTGGACTGCACCAAAGTCAGTCATCTCACTACCCCTAAAGAGGCCAGGATGGTCAAGTAAGGTTCCTAAGGTCAGTTGATGCTTCACGACACCACGCGGCGACCCCGTACTCTCCTTGACTTGACTTAAGGGTTACCGGTACTCACCAAAGTGCCACATCAACGTAGCAAACTGCTTCAACCGTGTCGGTATACCCCGCACAGTTCCTTCACAGTTTGTTGCTACTTTCTAAGAGGTATCCCCCAGATCCGGGTTAGGATCTATGAAACTCCCAAAACAGGCCCTCAATTTTAAAGCAAACAGATGAAGCAATTGAAAACATGATGATGAACTATTCCTAAGGTACACCTCACTTTATTAATTCCCCAGCAGAGTCGCCAGTTCTGTGATCGGTGGAAATAGAACTGACTGTTTTTTTAAGCTGGTTCGCGAAATGTCGCGGTAAGCAAGAGTCGCCACCGTCTTTTATGTTCTCCAACATGGAAAGGACAAAAGCACAGCAAAATTCCTTATTCGAGATGTCTCTCGGTTCGGGAGGTAGATTTATAGAAAGGGAAGGTGTTAGCACCCTTTCTATCCGTGGTTATCCACGGGCTCTTAGGTACTTGCTCTTATGTTTTCAAAAATTGTTTGCTTTTCAAGTGGGTGTGGGTTTTGAAAAAGTTCCGTTTGAAAAAATTCTAAGTAACTCTTGTATCTGTCCTCAAGAGTGTATGAAAAATTTGTTTGAAAACTTTTGAAAGTGTAGGTGCGAAAAGTTATTTTATTTGTTTTGATTAGAGCAAGTACCCATGAGAATCTACCTACTCTAAGGAATTAAGCTGTGTAAGAGTCCTTTAGATAGTGCCAGCCCACCATTGAGAGGTAGGTAGCACCGTCGTTGGAGGTATTCGGGTCAATTCGATGATTAGGGACAGTGTGGTCACCAAAGCAATAGTAGGACACCTTAGAAGTAACCCTAATGTCCTAGATCCTTTTTTTATCCGAGGCAACCGTTTCGAGGCGACTGGATCTTTTAGACAGAAGGGCGGCCTCTAAGACACCCTATACTTGATGACCACGTTCGAGGCAATCAGTGAGGCGTACCCTAAGAAGTGGCATGTGCTTTGTGTGTTGTTTTTCAGTTAAGGTTATCTTGTATGTTATTTGTGAGCTACGGATTGGTTTTATTTTTCATACATTCTTTCATGCATTTTTTAACAGTTAGGAGTGCGGAAAATAAATTGCAGAAATGTAAATCTAGCTATTACAAGGCGCGGGTCTATACATCGCCAAAAAACAAAAACCCGTTTTGAAATAAGAATGCGAGAAATAGCAAATAAAGAGATAAACGTAATTAACTATTACATTTCCGGAAGCAGTTACATAAATATAATGAATTAAAATAAATTGCGCGCGAAAGAATGAATCGGGACGTCCTAAGGGTTTTGACCCTTTTTTAAGAAAGAATTGAATTTTTGTCCTTTTTTTCTAATTAATGAAATTAAAACTAATAACTAATTAATTAATTAATTAAGAAAATGTTTTTTTTTGTATTTTTGTGTTTTTAATGAAAATAAAGAGAAAATAAATAGAAATTAAAAGTTAGCAAAAACCTAATTCTAATTGTTTTTATTTATTGTAAAAAGTATTAAAGTTAATTAATTAAGCTAATTTAATTTAATTTACATTTATTTACAAAATAAGTTAATAAATAATAAAATGTTTTTTTTTTGGTTTTTTTGAATTTTATGGGAAAAATTAGTTTGGGTTAATTAAACAATTAATAAAACTAATAATTAATAAAAGGGAAATTATAAAAGAAAAGAAAATAAAAAGAGAAAAAAGAAAAGAAAATAAGAACCCGGGGGGTGTTGGACCCTTAGGGAGGTGAATCAGGAATTTAGGCCCATTGTCTCAAGCCTTTTTGACTTTTGAATCGTCCAGAGGCGCGTTGACCAGGGAGCATGGTGTGGAGCACCCTTTGGCCTTTGGATTGATCTTTTGAGACACTTGGCGCACATCTGTATGAGGCCTATGGTGGAACGCGTCTAGGAAGCTGCATGGGAATTTGTTAGAAAAAATAATATTGAGACTTGGGGGGACCTGGGAAAACTTACAGCGCGGTATGATGGACCTTAGGACGTGGCAAGGGTTGCCTTAGCTTCAGAGTATGGCAAAGAAGAGAGTCACGTTCTCCTTTTGGCCTGAAAATGCTTGCAACACTCCTTTTGATCTCACACTTTTTTTTGACACTTTTTGGATATTGCTCTGGCCGTTTGTGCACACTCTAGGTCGTGAATGAGGCTTTGTTACACTTGCATATGTAGTAATGAATGAGAATAGGTCACATTATGAGCTAATGATCCCTTGCAATTAAGTTTTTGGATTCTTCATAACCACCATTAAAGAAACATTCCAAGTTTGTTCAAATTTTGAATTTGTATGCATAAAATGGCCCTAGCACAAAATTGGTAGGTTATTCATGACACATAAAAGTCATTCAAATCAAAAGATGTTATTTAATTAATTTTTTTGATTTTATTTGAATTTTATGGATTTAAAATGAATTAAATCAAATAAAATTAAATAAAAATAGAAAAATTAATGTTTAATCTTGAAATTGATCATGGGACACGTGGGTGGCATGACAAGGCTGAATCAAGTGGAAAAAAGTGGGCCCTTTTGTCAAAAATTGAAGTTTCAAGGATAGATGACTTTTGCCATTTCACAAAAATTTCCCAATTTCTCCAATGCATATCTTGCTCAATTTTGATCATATGAACATGTTCTTGGACATTTTGGAAAGGTCTTGAAGTCCTCTAACCAATACCTTTAGTCCCATGTCATTTGAATTTACCAATCTCAAGTTATGGTCTTTGACTTAAAATGCCTTTTTGTTGACTTTTGAAAATGACCTATAATGTTGAAATTGGTAACTTTTTGTGAGAGCATTTCTTGGACTTGGAATGTGAAGATGAGTTGTAGGAAATGTCCTCCCCTTCAAAATGAGCATGGGATGGGATTTTTTCGATGAACCATGAAAAAGTTATGCCTTGGTCAAGTTACAGTTGACTTTTCAGCTGTCCAAAAATAGAAACTTTTGCATCTTGATGATTTTTGAGCCATTCTTGTGTAATCATGGTCGAGATTTGACCAAATGATGATTGTGGCTTCAAAATAAGATGTTGACCAAAAATTTTGACTTTTGACTGCCAAATGACCATTTTGCCCCTACAGTTGACTGTAGAGCAACTAGGGTTTTTGACTGTGCAACTTGACCTTGTGAGCCTTGAAACTTGGCATGTAGATGCTTGACAATGTGTATGAGCATATGGGACTTGATTGAGCCCTTGAAAACCTCAACATCCTTGCAAGAACCAAAACCCTAATTTGACTGGCTTAAGAGGGTGTTTGAACTGTGCAACCCTTGAGTAGACTTGAGCAAATTGAGATGATGCTTGTCAAAACTTTGAAGAATATGGGAGGGAAAATTTTGGGGTACAACAATAATGAAGAAATCAAACCCTTACAAATGGACCTATATGCCCCGGGTAAGGCATAAGGTGAAAATAGTGTACGAATTGTTTAATTATTACAGACCAAAATAGGAAATTGTTCAAAGATAAATTACTGGTTGATGAAAGTGATAGGAACGAAGTCTTTCACTTCCCAGTTTCTTAATCCTCCTTCGACGATCGGAAAGATCCAATCTTCAAAGTTGTCTTCTTCATCAACATCTTCTAAGGCATTAATTCCATGGTGAGTGATTTTAACGGGTGGTCCTCCGGCCCGGGAGTGACGCACAGCTTTCTGGCCAGTAGCAGTAAAACCTAATCCAAACTTATTCGTCTTGTGAGGAAAATCAGGCAGTTGCCCCCACACTGTACTCCTTCCTTCTTTGATTACAGCCTCCGCATCTTTGAGGCATGCCATCCGAGACACAGGCTTGGAAATGATAGGCACCTCAGCCATTGTCTTTACAACTGTGACTTCAGGAGAAACTTCTTCAAAATGTTGGAAAGGCGTTTCTATGAATTCGCCATCCAACTGCACATAGCGGAAGGAGTTGAGGTGACTTATCATGTACTCTTCCTCACCGTGAACCATTATGATCTTTCCTTGGACTGGGTACTTTAGCATTTGGTGTAGAGAAGAGGTAACTGCCCCAACATAATGGATCCACGACCTTCCCAACAAGCAAGAATATGAAGGACGGATGTCCATCACATAAAAGGTAGAGTTGAAAATTTCTGTGCTCACCTTGATAGGAATGTCCACTTCTCCATGAACCATCCTCTTAGAACCGTCGAAGGCTCTAACAACGATGTTACTGGGTTTTAGGGTCAAACCTTCGCAGTCTAATCTGTCCAACGCCTTTTTTGGTAGTACATTCAAAGATGAACCAGTATCCACCAGAACATGGGCAAGTGTGGTTCCCCTGCACTCTACTGAGACATGCAACACGTCGTTGTGTTTTCTTCCCTTAGGGGTCAAATCAGCATCGGAAAAACCAAGACCATTATCAGCAGTAAGGCTAGCCACGCACTCTTGAAACTGGTCAGCCGAAGTTTCTTGAGGCACGTGTGCCGTCTTTAGAAATTTGATCAAGGCCTTGGCATGGGCCTCAGAGCAGAGTAGGAGAGCTAGCATGGAGATCTTGGAAGGGGTCTGCCCTAGTTGCTCTACAACATCGTAGTCGCTCTTTTTGATTATCTTTAAGATTTCTTCCATCTGCCTTCATCCTGATAGGAGCTTCTAGTATCCCCTTACCTTTGGTAGCAGCATCAGAGGGTCTAACTTCAGGAGCATCAAGTTCTTCAATTACCGGGCTTTGCACAGATGGCTTGACATGCACAGAAACTCTCGAGGGTCCGAAGACTGCTCGTGGAGGAGCAATCTCCGGAGAGAAGATCTTTCCGCTGCAAGTTATCTTGCTAGTTCCCGCAATATTCCCTATATCAGAGGTTTCATCATCGGAATTCTCTTGGACTGATTTAATCTGTTTGACACCATGGTAGAATATTTCTCCTCCGTAATTCTATGGTATCGTCTTGTTAGATTTATACGGGACAGGCCCCAGCATGGTGATTTTCAACGGCACAAACTTAGGATCAGGCGTGATCTTAACAGGCCTTTTGCAGGTCTTGGAAAGATCGTCAAAGATGGTTATTATAGCAATGTCATTTGTTGGAGTATCAAAGGTAGCAGGAGTAACATGGGTGATAGTATCAACATAAGTCTTTTGAAAGAGAATCTCTTGGGTATCCATCAGGCGTTGGATGCCTGATTTCAACAGTGGGCAGTCAGTTTGTAAGTTTGAACAAAAGTAACAGTCTTTTCCACAGCCCGAGAATATCCCGGCTTTCATCAAATTCACTTTAATCACTGGTAGCGGAGTCAAAAGGTCATCAACAATGGTAACATGAAGGTCTTCCATAACAGCATGGACATTATGACCGTGCTTCGGCATTGGGGCAGAAATCACATTCGGCTTTTCGGGCGCATCGAATTCTACCTCCTTGGCGTCTATCAGGTCTTGGATCTTGTTTTTAAGAGCCCAACAGTTGTTGGTATGATGCCTTACACTGTCAGAGTGGTATGCACATTTTGCATTGGAGTGATAATAAGGAGAAGAGGTATTAGGGTTCTTCGGCGCTTCTTTCAAGTTGGTGAGATTCAGCTTTAACAGATGAGGGAGGACTTGAGCCGGTGTCATATTGATTCGGGTGAATTGCTGTTGTGGCCTTTCTACCCTTTGCTGATTAGATCTTGGTTGATTGCTGCGAGGTTGATCGGTTGAATAGTTTTGGATCATCACAGCCCCCACCGTTGGTCGGCGCTCGGTTCTTCCTTGATTTCTCTGATTGTGAACAGCAGAAACTTCCTTCTTAGCTGGGAAGGTCTTCTTAATAGCAGTGGAAGCGGAGGCATCCTTCTGAATTTTACCACTTTTAATGCCAGCCTCGACCCTTTCACCGATCAGAATTAATTCTGTGAACCCTGCAGAGGAACTCCCGATTAAATGATTGAAGAAAGGGCCAGACAGGATCCCTAAAAACATGTCAACCAGCTCTCTATCCGACAATGGTGGCTGCACCCTTCCAGCCAAGTCCCGCCACTTCTGGGCATACTCTTTAAATCCCTCATTAGAAGCCATACCCATACTCTGTAGTTGAGTACGAGTAGGTGCTAAATCTGCATTGTATTGGTATTGTCGGTAGAAAGCAGCAGCTAAATCTTCCGAGTTATGAACATCCGATCTCTCAAGTTGATAGAACCAGTCCAATTGTGTGCCTGACAAACTATCTTGAAAAAAGTGGACCCAAAGATCCTTATCAGATGAGTGAGGTTGGATTTTTCTGACGTAGGATCTCAGATGCATCTTTGGACACGACAGACTGTCATACTTAGCAAATGTAGGAACTTTGAACTTGGGAGAAATGACGATCCCAGCGACCAACCCTAGTTCTTCAAAATCTAAACCAGGTACCCTTTGTGACTCCATGGCTGCCAACCGATCCTCAAGATTTTTATACTTATCATTTGCCAGGGGATATTGCTGTTCGGAGTAAGCTTCATCCTCTTCCTCTTCTTCTTCTTCAGCCTCAGATTCGGAGGGCACTGCAACTCCTTTTCCTTTACCAACCCCTTCGTCAGGCGTTGAGGGAAATTCCAGAACTCTCCTAGCCTGATGCTCAAATATCCTTCCCATAGTAGCTACTCCAACTCTTTTATTCTTCTTCTCTTTGTCTTTCCCTTTGTCCAACAGTGCTTTAAGGTCCTCTTGACCCTTTGCTAAGGTCATGAGGAGTTACTGGAATTACGAATTCTGTGCTTGCAGATCCTTAACCGTCTGCTCCAAATCCATCTTGCTGAAATAAACAACAGAAAGATAAGGAAACCTGGTGGGAAGACCTGTTTATGCATATGATGAATGATATGTTATTCATGTAATGCATTCAAGGATTCAGAAATTCAAATTTGTTGCAAACAAAAAGAACACACATCATATTAAGAAGAAACTTGTTAGTACATAAATGCCCTATGGGCAAAATATTACAAAATTCTTAATGTAAAAAGACATTGTGCATCCTCTTTGGCGCGATGTAAGTGTTGAGAGTCTCCTCTTCATGAAGTCAGAGGGTAAGTTCCAAAACCTTCTTCTCACTGGCATAAAAGCTGGCTTCAAAAGTATTCCGTTCTTCTTTGAGTTGTATCCAACTCTTTTGTAACTCTTCCAATGATGTTGGCATGTCAGGATGTAAGAGGGTGTATGGAACCTCTCCTTCCATAACAGGCTCTTTGATCACGGGGAGAATGTGAGGGTATGGCATCATAAGATTCTGGGCGCGAATTCGTACCCACTTGAGGTAAGGCTCAAGGGGGATGGAATTCTTGTGCCCCAGTGTCTTACTATCCACTTTGTTGGGCATCCTCCAAGCTCGGATAAACCTTTGTCGAAGTCCTTGCGCATCATCGTCGAAGTCAAAAACTAGGTCAGGAATCAGCATATCATGAGGGCCATCCCTTCTAGCATATCCAAACTGTCTTAGGGCTAAAACAGGGGTTGTAAGTAATGCCTCCCCTAATGCCAAGTAGTGGGACATTAGGGAATTCCCCACAACTATCAATGATGATGACATTTTCTCTGGACCGAGAACACCAATGAACATCAGAATGTGTGAGAGTCATCAACCGTTGTGACCACCTTAAACCCTGCCCATTCTTCAAAACTGTTTGGGGAAGGTGAGAAATAAACCACCTTGCTAGAAGAGGAGTACAACACATGAGAACACCTCTTTTCCTCATTGTTCGTGTGTAAAATGAGTGTAGGATGTCCCCAAGCAATGTAGGCACAGGATTCCGAGATATGAAAATCTTGACAGCATTCACATCTATAAGCTGATCAAGATTTGGGAACAAGACCAACCCATAGATGAGGAGTGCCACAATCTCTTCAAAAGCTTGTAGATCTAGAGAATACCAACAGTCTTGTGCCTTCTCAAACAGAAACTTTTCCAAGAAACCCTTGACACCACTTCTGGTTTCCCAATGACCTTTGATATCAGATGGTTGCAAGTGAAAGGCTTGAGCAACATCTTCAGGCTTTGGTTCTTTTTCCGTACCGTTGTAGGGTAGTTGATGAAGAATAGGAATCCTCAGGAGTTGAGAAAATTCCTCCAAAGTAGGTACTAGTTGATAATCAGGGAATGTGAAATAGTGGTATAGGGGGTCAAAGAACTAGAAGAGGACTTTCACCATGTCTTCTTCAATGTTGGAGTTGACCAAGTTGAGAAGTCTACCATGTCTTTCACTGAAAGGAGAATTCTCTGGAATTTTGGAAGTAAGCTCCTTGAGTTGAGGAGGGATTCTCACAAGGTTGACTTGAATTGTTTTCCTGCGAAGAGATTCCATGACCTACAAAACAAGAACAAAGATGAAGATCCAAACCCTTGAAATGGTTAGTGGATGCAAATGATGCTTTATGATGTTCATGATGTATGCACAAGCACATGTACAAACAAATCACACAATATCCTAGTTTCAGGCTTGCATGAGGTTTCATAGGTAAGTACCCTCTTGAAGTTAGTTGGCTCAACTTGTCCTATAAATAGTAATCGGGTTCTAAGGAGCTCAATATCACTGGATTATTTTCTATGTTCATTATTTTGGTTTAGCCACTTAATTGGCGACCAAAATATCCCAAGAAAACAACCCTCAATGAGTGTAGTATCGAGTATCTACCAACTTTGGACTGCACCAAAGCCGGTCATCTCACTACTCCTAAAAAAGGCCAAGATGGTCAAGTAAGGTTCTAAGAGTTCATCCGTGCTTCATGACATCACTTAGAGGCCCTGTATTCTCTTTGATTGACTCAAAGGCTATCGGTACTCACAAATATGTCGCACTAATATAGCTATTGCTTCAACCATGTCGGTATACCCCGCACAGTTTCCACAACGTATTGCTATTTACCTATGAATGTTTACTAAATCCGAGTAGAGGATTTCAAGCCCAAACAAGAGAACCAAATGTAAAGCAATCAAAGCAATCAAGATAAGCATGCAAAGGTGATCTAAACCCTAAGGTTACTCCACTTTTAAAGTTTTCCCCAGCAGAGTCGCCAGTTCTGTGATACGGTGGGAGAACTGACTTGAGGTTTCGCGTTTGTGTTCGCAAATGTTTCGGTTTAGCAAGAGTTGCCACCGACTTTTTATTTTATCCTAAGGAAAGGTCAAAAAGCACAGGAAAGACCTTTGAGATGTTTTCTTGGGTTCGGGGAGTAGATTATGAAAAGGGAAGGTGCAAGCACCCTTTTCATCCATGGCTATCCATGGGCTCTTAGTTACTTGTTTAGATCACTTGCTTTGCTTTTCAATTGTTTGAAATAGTGCTTTTTAATTGTTTGAAATGGTGCTTTGTGTGTGGTTTTGAAAGATATTTTAAAAAGAGGCCATCGTTGTGGCAACCTTTGTAATGATTCTTGTTGGAATGTATACAAAGGTGTTTTGGTCTTTTGAAAAGGGTTCAATGTTTTTGAAAGTTTGTTTTGAAATTGTGTTGTGAGGTGTGTTTGAAAATACAAGGATTGTTTTTTGCAAGCTTTGATCAAGTAACTAAGAGCTATCTACCCTATTTTACTCATAGATCTTTCTTATGTTTTTAACCCTTTTGACAGTGTTGTTTCACCATTGCATTTGGTGAACAACCTTGTGTTAGGATGTTAAACGGGACAGGCGCGGGTCATCGTATAGACCATGATAACAATTGTGTCAAGTATCTTTGGCAATTTTCTTGAGGGACTTGATCATTTTTGTTTAGGCAACCAAGATAGCGTCATCGAGGGACTATGATCTTTTGTTTTGTTTTTGTTTTGCCAAAGTATCCAACATGCATAACATGGCCCATTTTTGAAGGCAACAAGTGGATTGTAATCCTAGGGGTGCAAGGGTGCATTGTGTTTGATTTTCATGCATTTTTGTCTTTGATTAGGTTAAACTATTTGTTAATTTGGATTTTTGCATACAAACCCTAATTCTCTAATTATGGCATAATTGAAAGCGTAAAGTACGAGAATTTAAATTCTAAGCTATTACAACATGATTATGGGGATGGGGGTACAATTTTGAATGAGGGTATTTGACAAGAAATATAAACCCTAATTTACTATTACATCCAAATTGAATTTCCAAAGCATAAGTATTTAAATGTACAATATTTAATTAAACAAAATAAATAAATATTAAATAAAATGTATTATGCAAAAAAAGATTTTAATTTGTTTATGTATGGAAAAGTATTTTCAATGTAAAAGTATAAAGAAATAAAAAAAGATTAATTTTATTTGTTTTAAGGGTAAACCCTAATTTCTTTAAAAAAAAATACTATATATTATTTATATACAAAAAAATATTAATATGTGTAAAAATGAAATATACTTAAAAAAGGGCACTTTTTAGTATAAATAATAATAAAAATAAAAGTGTAATATTTTTGTATTTTTTATTCTAAGTATTTAATAAAATAAAAGTATATATATATATATATATATATATATATATATATATATATATATATATATATATATATATATATATATATATATATATGTTAAATATATTAAGTATGTATAATATAAAATAAAATATGTACAAAAATAAATTATATTTTTAATGATATTTTTAGTATGAATAAAAATAAAAAACAAAATATAAAAATATAAATTACATATTATTTTAAAGTTTTCAAATAAATTATAGAAGTATTAAAAATGTTTTTATGTTAGAATAATTAAAATAAAATGCTACAAATGTAAAAAATTATGAAAATATTTTTTAGGTATTTTTTATACTTGGAAATAAATAAACAAAATCAGAAAAGAAATCAAAAATGCAAAAATGCGAAAATATAAGAAATTGGGCCAGGGGGTGCAAAAAAGAATTTGGGAGGTGCCAAAAGCAAGCCTGGCCAGGCCCAACCCAAGCCAACTTCATCTTCTTCCTCCAGACAGAAACGCGCGCGCGCCTGGTTTAAAATGCTACATCCTGTATACGTGATCTTTTGCCAAAACTCACAACATCAAACTTGTAGAGAATTTCAATATGATTCTAACCATATAAAGCATTAATCTTAACTCTCAAAGACCAGAGAGAATTTCTCTGGCCCTAAAATCTGACCTAGTTTTTTCAGCATGTTCATGGATGAAATTCTCCTAGCATACTTAATATAAATGAAAGCTGAGCATATGTATGGCTTCCTAGCAATGAACACTACATATTTTATTCACAAACCTAAGGCTAAATGTTCCTAAATAGAGAGATAAAAAGTGAGGAAAAACCTGTTTCAGTTGGATTCGTGTAGGGCAATGCGGTGCTTCTCAACAAGTTTTGAGGTGTCTGGTAGCTTGCCTGAACTTCACTTGGTCTTTTCTAATAGCTAGCTTGTCTTGAAAGTCCTTGAATCAGCCTCTAGAACTCAACTTTCACAAGCTTGAAATGAAAATGGTGAACACTGTAAATGGAGTTACAGTTGGCAATGGAAGTTTGGGATAGCTTGAGTGAGTGGAATGGAAGGTGTTTGAAGCAAAAAGGACCAAAACGCACGAGCCAAATGAGCTATGGCACTCAAGTTTCAGCACCTGCCCTGTTTTGCCAAAGAAGAGTGATTTCTGGCTATGGGAGGTTTTGAGGCTCAAACACTCGTGTATCTTGCTCAAAGGGTTGTGTGAAAGTTGTTTGTAATGTTTGTGTACGCTAACAATGGCTGGTTTTTTAGTTGGCAAGTGTTTGGACAATTTCTTGTTTTTGAAGCAAAGATGTGAAGTTGGTATTACAGGCCTGTACAAGCCATATAATATGCTGCATACAATCCTCTTGGATGCTGGAATTTATGGATTTAATTTGGCTTCTGAGATCTTGGCCCTATGCTTCAAAGATCATGGTTTGACATAAAGTATACCTTTTCAAAAATGGAAATGTGCCTTTTACCATTTACGGATTAAACTTGTGTACAATACCCTAATGACCAAGACAATGCATTAGCTCAATGGATTTTCATTAAATTATGGAGTGTGAAATGGTTTAGAGGCCTGCAAACTAGTACAAAGCATGCTGGTTTGAAAATGCCACTTGAGTGAACATGATTTTGCCATGGATACAAAGTGAGTTTTTGCCAACTTCACGCATTCGATTCTCCCTAACCACAAATGTGTTTGAGGAGTTCTTGGACAATTTGGAAAGCTTGCAACAAGCACTATAATCCATATTTGAAATTCAACTTTATACTACAAGTGTAACTATGTGAAAAATGGCCAAGAAGATGGGTCAAAATCCTGCCTAAACTAGGGCAAAATTTCTCTAAGTTAAAAGTTTTAGGGACCCTTGTTCAAAAAATCATAACTTGAGATCTAAGCTTCTTTTGAGAAAACATTGTGAATCAAATTTGTAGACTTTGTGGAGGACTACAACTTTCATGTTGTAAGTTTTGTTTGAATCCATTTGCATCATGGTGAAAATGTGGGGCAAAGTTAGGAAAAATTAAGAAAATTTCATAACTTAGAAAATTTCTAAGTTATGAATTTTTTTTCAATTTCAAACCCTAATTTGCAATTTTGGGTTTCTTGATGAACAAGTTTCATAATTTGACACATCTTGATGAAAAATGACCCTCGACACTTGATTTTTATCAAAAAGTCAAAGTTTGACTTTTCAGTGTACAGTCAAATTTTGATCAGTTGACTGAAAAATTCATATGTCAATCCCATGCATTTGAGATCTTTTGAACTTGTTGAATAGGTCAAGATGATGTCATTGAGTCCTTGAGTCCATGTTTGAGCTTAATTTGCCATTGGCTAGGTCAAACAGTCAAAAATTGCCTTTGTACAGTCAAAGCCCTAAAAATGACCATTTTGCCCTTTTGGTGATCTGATCAAATTTCTTGTAGAATTGTGGTCCAACCTTGATCAAATGGTTCATATGAGTTCATAATGTTGATGTGGGTCAAAATTCATGAGGTTTGACTGTAAATTGGCCACAATTGACTTTTTCCCCAATACAGCTGATTTCTAGGTCAACTGTCCACTTGACTGGGCAAAAATTTGATTCAAGGCTTGAAACTTGGTATGGACAAACTTATGAATCCAAAAAGAAGTATGAAAGTTACTTTGAGCATTGAAGGTCCAAAAATCCTTGTGCAAACTCAAACCCTAGTTTAGGTCAACAGTGCAAGGAGGTGTCTTGAGCAGAGCAAACCCTAGCTTGATCTTGAATTCTAAGAGCCTTGTGATAAGAAATGTTGATAAAATGAGAGGGAAAATTTTGGGGTACAACAGTGATGATTATTTTGACGAGCAGTATCCTCCTGCCGATGTCAAATACAAGCAGTTAGAAGACAGATTGAAGGCCGTTGAGATTCATGCCATCCCCGATTTAGATTTTGATGATTTGGGTTTGATATCTGGGGTTGTCATTCTCCACAAATTCAAAATACCAGCATTCGCAAAGTACGATGGAGTTTCCTGTCCAAAACTTCACCTGAAATCTTATGTGCGCAAGATACAGCCGCACACCGTTGATAAGAAACTTTGGGTTAATTTTTTTTAAGAAAGCTTGGCCGGAATACAACTAGAGTGGTTTTACCAGTTGGATGGTTCCCGTATCAATACATGGGAAGACTTAGCCACCTCTTTCTACCACCAATACCAGTATAATATCGACTTGGCACCGACAAGAGTTCAATTACAAGACATGAAAATGGGGAAGAATGAAGGGTTTAAAGAATACGCCCAAAAGTGGAGAGACCTTGCCAGTAGGGTTCAACCACCATTGAATGATAGGGAACACATTGATATGTTTATGGGAACTTTATCTGGTCCATTCTTTAACTTATTAGTTGGCTGTTCTTCTTCCGGTTTCACCGAGCTAATCTTAACTAGCGAAAGGGTTGAAAGCGGCATCAAAAGCGGAAAGATTCCCATGGCATCTTCCTCCACTTCCAATCCCGTAAAGAAACATTTTACCGCAAAGAAAGAAATAAATGATGTGTATGGGGTAAGGGCCTGTACCAAGAAGGATGACCGCCAGTCCGTTAATATCGTCCGAATTTCCAATCCAACTCCTGCTCAAAGACCATCTGCTAATCATCAAGGGTTTGAAACTCCACGAAAACAATTCATGAAGATAGGCATGTCACTATCCCAAGCCTTACAACACTTGTTAAAGGCTAATTTGGTGACATTGAGCGATCCTCCGGCCAATCCAGATACCTCTTCACCAAAGTACAATCTGAACGCCAAATGTGCATATCACTCAAGTAGTCCCGGGCATGAGACTGACCAATGTTGGGCACTGAAGAATAAAATTCAAGACTTGATAGATAACAAGACCATTAAATTTGATCCTCCTCCAACTCTGAATGTAATCACCGCACCTATACCAAACCATGGCAAGGGTGTCAATGCTGTGGAAGATACAACTTTTGTGTCCTCCGTCGAAGACTTGACTACTCCATTAAACATCATCAAAAAGAATCTGTTGAAAGCCAAGATTTTTCCTAGCTTTTTGAAGGAATGTGTTTGTTATGCCAAACAACTCAATGGATTCGAAGGGCTGAAGGAAGGCATTCAATGCCTGATGAATATCCACGAGATCCAATTTGAGAAGACTCCGCTTGCCAAAAGTTTGACTAATAAATGTGAAGATCTCTCCATCATAACTATCTCAAACAAGCCTCTTAGGATCTCTTCCAAGGGTCCTATCAGGATTTCAAATGAACCAACTGTTGCTCCTCTGATAATTACCAATCTCGGACCAATTCTATACTCTTCCAACAAAGTTGTGCCATGGAACTATGGTGTTGAGGTGTTTTACCATGGGATAAAACAAGACGCTTGGATTGGAGAAAACAAAGATGATGATATTGGTAACATAACTGGCTCAAGCAAAGTGACCAGAACTGGGAGAATCTTTTCACCCAACATCTCACCACCAGTTGTTACAAAGGAACTTGTCTGCATCACTGCTACTAAGCCAAGTACTGACACCAGGGGAAAAGAGAAGGTTGTTGAGCCTGTTGAGACAGAAATACCCGCAAAGTACATTGCTGATGGGGAACCTTCCGCTCGTGAAATGGATGAAATATTGAAAATTATAAAAAGGAGTGATTTCAAGATCGTAGAGCATTTGGGGCAAACCCCTTCCAAGATTTATATGTTGTCTTTGCTACTCTATTCCGATGCTCATACTCGTGCGTTAATCAAATCTTGAAGAAGTCTTGTGTCCCTTATGAGACCACGACTGACCAGTTTGAAAATTATGGGGCAAGCTTGACGGTCGATAATGGTTTAGGGTTCTCGGGTGTTGATCTGACACCACTCAGGAAGAACCATAACAAGGCTCTACATGTTTCTGTTGAATGCAAAGGGACTACCTTAGCACATGTTCTGGTTGACACTGGTTCTTCCTTAAACATGCTACCTAAGGGGGCTTTAGACCGCTTAGACTGCGAAGGTTTAGTTTTGAAACCAAGTGATATCATTGTGAGGGCTTTCGATGGGTCCAAAAGGACTGTTCATGGAGAGGTGGACCTCCCGATCAAGGTGGACTCACATATTTTCAACTCTACCTTTTACATCATGTATATCTGTCCTGCCTACTCCTGTCTATTGGGTCGCCCTTGGATCCATGGAGCTGGGGCAGTAACCTCAACCCTCCATCAAAAACTCAAGTATCCAGTCAAAGTAAGGATTGTCACTATCTGTGGTGAGGAGGAGTTCATGGTAAGCCACCTCAACTCGTTCAAATATATGGAGATGGATGGAGAATTTATAGAAACCCCATGTCAGGCTTTTTAAGTTATGTCACCAATGATTGTTACTGCCAAATGTTTCTCTGATGTGACCAAAGCTGTTAAGGTCATGCCAAAGATGGTTTCATTAAAAGATGCTTGTGTTGCAGTTGAAGAAGGAAGCTGTGATACTTGGGGGCAACTCCTAGAGATCCCATTCAAAGCAGACAAGTGTGGTTTGAGTTTCATCGTCAAGGCTCAAAAGGAAGTGAGGCGCGCTCGTGCAGGGAAGCCCCCTCTTCGTATTAGAAGCCACAAAGTCAATGTTGTAGGTGATTCTGATGATGAATGTGCATTTGAAGACTGGGTATATCCTACTACAACAAATCTCAACAATTGGCATGAAAATGACTTCATTCCCATCTCCTTCATTGAGGAGTAATCACTTGTTTATTGTTTTCTTTTAAGTCAAGAACATTTTGTCTGTAATATTAAACAATGACTTTTATGCCATATGCCTGGCCCGAAGCACTATGGTCCATTTATCAAGGGTTTTATTTATGTTCATGTTATCATATGATCATTCAATACAAACCATTAGACTCTTTTGCATTCAAATCTTTGTGCTCATTGTCTTTCTTTTTCTTCAAATACGTTTTTCAAAATAGCCGTGTGTCTTACATGCACACACACACACTCTTGTAGGTCCTCATCCACTCTGGATCTCATTGCCAATGACTCTACTATTGCCGACTATAATTTCGAATGTCCAATTAACCAAGCTGAAGACGAAGGCGAGGAAGATTGTGAAATACCGCGAGAACTAGCCAGACTTCTGTTACAAAAGGAAAAAGCTATTCAGCCGCACAAAGAGTCAGTTGAAGTCATCAATCTGGGTACCGAGACAGAAAAGAAATAGGTTAAGATTGGCACTAACCTGGAAAGAAGTGTCAAGAGCAGGTTGGTTCGGATGTTGCATGACTATGTGGAAGTGTTTGCTTGGTCGTATGAAGATATGCCAAGGTTGGATACCGACGTTGTAGTTCATCGTCTGCCGACAAAGGAAGATTGTCCTCCTCTCAAACAAAAAGTTTGTCGTATAAGGCCTGACATGTCTGAAAAGATAAAAGCTGAAGTGATGAAACAATTTGATGCAGGATTCATAGTTGTGACATCTTACCCCCAATGGGTTGCAAATGTTGTGCCAGTGCCAAAGAAAGACGGAAAAGTTTGTATGTGCGTAGATTATAGGGATCTGAATAGGGCAAGCTCCAAAGATGAC
The DNA here is from genome assembly GCA_948472305.1 of Vicia faba. NCBI lineage: Eukaryota > Viridiplantae > Streptophyta > Magnoliopsida > Fabales > Fabaceae > Vicia > Vicia faba. The sequence continues at coordinate 983,465,549 of OX451740.1, forward strand.
TTCCCTCTACCTCATATTGATGTCTTGGTCGATAATACTGCTCAACATAAAGTGTTCTCTTTCATGGATGGTTTCTCCGGCTATAATCAAATTAGGATGGCTCCCGAAGACATGGAGAAGACCACTTTCGTTACGCAATGGGGCACCTTTTGTTACAAGGTCATGCCGTTCGGATTAAAGAATGCAGGGGAAACATATCAAAGGGCTATGGTAGCTTCGTTTCATGACATGATTCATCATGAAATAGAGGTATATGTGGATGAAATGATTGCAAGATCACAAACTAAAGAGGAACATCTCGATCACCTGTACAAGCTATTCGAAAGGTTGAAAAAGTACAAATTGAGGTTAAACCCTAACAAGTGCACATTCGGAGTACGATCTGGAAAGCTTCTAGGTTTTGTTGTCAGCGGTAAAGGCATTGAAGTTGATCCTGCCAAGTTGAAGGCCATCCAAGAAATTCCAGTCCCCCACTCTGAAAAGGAAGTTAGAGGATTCTTGGGTCGTCTTAATTACATTGTCCGCTTCATATCTCACTTGACTGCTACTTGTGAGTCAATCTTCAAACTCTTGAAGAAAGATTAAGTAGTCAAATGGAATGATGAATGCCAAGCTGCCTTCGACAAAATCAAAGAATATCTACAAGAATCTCCTATTCTCATGCCTCTAGTTGAAGGAAGACCCTTGATCATGTACTTGACAGTGCTAGAGAACTCTATGGGGTGTGTTTTGGGCCAACATGACGAGTCTGGCCAAAAAGAGCATGCTATTTACTACCTGAGCAAAAAGTTTACCTACTGTGAAACCAGATATTCACTGCTCGAGAAAACTTGCTGCTCTCTAGCATGGGCTGCTCGCCGGCTAAGACAATATATGTTGACTCATACCACTCTATTGATTTCTAAGATGGACCCAATCAAGTACATCTTCGAGAAACTTTCTCTTTCCGGACAGATAGCTAGGTGGAAAATGATCTTTACTGAGTACAACATTCAATACACAATGCAAAAGGCCATCAAAGGAAGTGTATTAGCGGATCATTTGGCTCATCAAGTTGTTGATGATTATCAGTCTATGAACTTTGACTTCCTGGATAAGAACATCATGCTAGTGACCGACTGCGCGAAACCTGGACCGTATGACGGACCTGAACAAGGATCCCGATGGACTATGGTCTTTGATGAGTGTGATACGGTGGCAGAACCGACTATTTATACTGGTTTGCGTTTTGCGTTTTTTGTTCGCAAAATGTCGCGGTAAGCAAGAATCGCCACCGACTTTTATTTCATCCAACAAAGGAAAAGGAAAAAGAATAGAAAAACTTTTTTCGAGAATATTTCTGAGTACGGGGGGTAGATTATAGAAAGGGAAGGTGTTAGCACCCTTTCTATCCATGGTTTTCCATGGGCTCTTAGGTACTTGCTCATTTTTAAATTGCTTGTGTGTGCTTGTTTTGAAAAAAAGTTTACTTCGTGATAACCCTTGTATCAGTCCTCAAGGATGTGACAAAGTTGTTTTGAAAATTGTTTGAAAAGTGTTAGTGTGAAATTTGTTTGTTTGAGCAAGTACCTAGGAACTATTTACCTACTCGAAAAAGACTATTCGTTTTCCTTTAGACAACGCTATCTCATTATTAAGGAATAGGTAGCACCGTCGTTGGAGTTTTAAGGGACATTCGAAGGGACAAGGACAATCACAAAAGCAATGTTAGGAGGTGTTAGTAATCATCCTAAAGCCTTAAAGATCTTTTTTCGAGGCAACATCAGAATGGGTCATTTGAGATCTTTCGGGGCTAGAGGACGACCACTAACAAACCCTATACTTCATAACCGTTTATCCGAAGGCAACCAAAGTGGAGTAAACCCTAGGAGTGAGCATGTGCGAGTGAGTTTTATAGTTAATTTGTCTTTACACATTTAGGTTATCTACCATTTTAATTTTCAAATGTTCTTGCCATACAATCCTATTAGCATACATCTAACAGTTTATAATTGCGGAAATTATTACATGGCTTTCAGAGATACAGAATTATTTAGACAGTAAATAAAATGCGGAATTAAAACCTAATTAAAGCTATTACAACCTCGGAGCAATTACAAAAATAATTAAAAAGTAATCAAAATACGCGTGACGAATTAAATGCGAGGACGATAAAAAACATAAAAAAATCTAATTTGAGAAGAAAAAATATTTAAGTTATTTTTGAAGCTAAATTAATTATTTACAAAACCCTAATTTCTAATTTGATTTTAATTATGAAAAGGAGTTAAATTCACCTAATTAGAATTAAATTTATTAATTAATAAAATAAACATTTTATGAAAAAACAAAATGGTTTTTGGGTGTTTTTTATGATTTTTGATTAAAAATAAATAATTTTGATGTTATTTTAAGAAAAGAAATATAATTAGAAAATAATTAGTAAGAAATAAAAGTAATAAATAAAGAAGAAGAATGGGCTGCTTAAGCAATTGGAGGGGGGGTGTTGCTGAAAATATTCCAGGCCCACCAAGCTGAAGCCCAATCTACGCTGGATCCAATGGGGCAGCTTTCTGATGGTGCACGATGGTCTATGGCAGATAGAGAAATTGGATATGGTTGATCATGAATGTGATGAGATCCTGTGGTTGGATGATGGAGGTGCATGATGAGCGCTTGAGTGGGTGATGTATAGGATTCTGCAAAGAAGAATAAAATAAGAAAGCTGTTGGGACCTGGGATCGAACCCAGGCCCTCTACCCTTTCCAACGTGCACGCTTGCCAGCCACGCTACCTGTTTTGCTTGTCAATATAATAGTAATAATATATAATATATGCAAACAAGTGAATCATTGGACAAAACAAAAAAATGCGCGCCAGTTTGAATGGCCCAGTGGTTAGCTGCCACGTTATTATCTTCTTTGCATGTCTGTCGTCTTAGGTAAGTAACTTATACCTACAGACATCTTCCATAGCTACAAACCTGCAAATTTCCAAAAACCACCATAGGCATGATAAATGAATTATGGCTACACCAATCAAATTGTTTTGACCTCACGAGTACGATGGTACCCTTTGTGTAGGCCAATTTTACTTGTATCAAGAAACCCCAAAACGTGACCTCAAACCCTAGCCATGGCAATCACTCGTATAAGCCTCAAGAATCCAATTAAACAATCCAGACATGTTAGAAATACATCAATGATCACAAATATATCATTAAATCATGCTAATGATGCAAGAATGGTTGTAATCGATTTGAAAAAAAATAAGCAAACCGTATGAGATGTAGCGAGCATTTCTGGGCGTGAAAGGACTTGCAATCGATTGGGTTACCTTCTGGGAAGATCCAGGAATCATTTAGGAACGTTGGAAGGCCTTGAATTGTCCTCTAGGGTAGAGATCAGATCACCGCTTTTTTCCAAAATTTTGAGTTTGTTCTAGGGTTCTTCACGACTGCAACCTCTTGTTTTTGTGCCCGACTTTGTTCATTATATATCCTTGAACAAATTAGGGTTATAAAAACCACTAGTATCTTTACAATTTTTGAAGATTTGATTTGGTTTTCATGTTATATGATATCCTTCCAAATTTGGCCTAATCATGCCATTTTTGTGCCAATTAGCTTTGATTCGATTTGATTCTAATATGCTAGCATAATGAGCTTGTGATCCTGTCCAAAAATCCAATCAAAACAAATCTTTGCTATTATTTACCATTTATTTGATTTAATTCAATTTTTAATTAATAAAAAATCAAAATAAAATAAATAATGAAGAAAATAACATGTGAGTGAATATTTGGGTCGTGGACCATGTTATGAGTGAGGTGCAAGCATTAAAAGTTAGGCCCATTTGGCAAAAAATGCATTTTTGAGCACATTTGACTTTTGGCAATTTTGCAAAAAAAAGGTCAACTTTGACAAAGCATATCTCTTCTAATTTTAACCCTAGAGAGGTGTTCATGGACTTTTTAGAAATCTTAGGATGTCCCCTAAACAACCCTTTTGGTCTCATCTCAATTGGGACTACCATGTTCATGTAAGAAGCTTTGACCCAAAAAGTGTTTTTGTTGACTTTTCAAAAGGACCTATAATGTGGAAATTTATATCTTTTTGTGAGTGCATATTTTGAACTTGAGAGCTGAAGATGAATTGCAGATAATTGTATACTCTTCAAAATGAGCCTTGGATGGAAAATTTCTGATAAAGTATGAAGAAGTTATGCTTGGTCAAAGTTTGGTTGACTTTTCCTAAGAAACCCTAATTTATCAACTTTTGGGTTTTGATGAATTTGGGGCATTCCTTGAGGAATCATGATAAACCCTTGATCAAATGATGGATATAACTTCGAAATGTTGATGTTGACCAAAAATCTTGAAGTTTGACTATATGTGGGCCACAGTTGACTTTTGACCTAATACAGTCGATTCTCAAGCATCTAAGCAGTTGACTGAGCATACTTCTTGTGCAAGGCTTGAAATTTGACATGGAGAGTCTTGAGAACATATTAGGACCATGGAGAGCATATGATATCTTTGGATTTCAAACATCTTGATGAAAATGGAAACCCTAGTTTGAGATACATTGCCTTAGGAGAGAGTTTGTCTGGTCAACTCTTGGGCAATCTTGAGCAAATTGAGGATATCTAGGAGTATGTTTTGAGTAAAATGAGAGGGTAAATTTTGGGGTACAACAAATGCCCCTATTTAATCTTGTTAAACCTGAGGATGTAGATTGGCTTGTCTGCCTTACGTGATCTGAAGGTGGAAGATGATTGAACACTAGAGTGCCCAGAAATTTGCACTCGTATGAAGTGATACCTGATTTGTGATATCAGGAATGGGCTTACAGATGCCATCTGGAAGTTGATGACAGAAGATTGTTGGAGATGGGATTAAAGATGCCATCTAGGGTGTGACGGAGAATTGTTGGTGATGGGCTTAAAGATGCCATCTAGAAGATGTTGATTTCCTGAGATATTCCTTTGATGAGAATTCTTGTTCCCGTCATTGAAGAGGAATCTGCTGAGGAATGTTGGTATCTGTCTTGGGAGAATCAGAATTTTAGGAGCTTCAGTCGTCTATTACTCTACTGGGGAAATAACTGCTTCTTGAGGAAGCGGAAGTGAACTACATATCTAGTCAGGGTATAGGCTGCATCGTGACTTACTAGGGAAAGATGAAATCGACCGAGACTGGTTGGGTCCTGGTTTTACCGTGTTGTAAATTGTTGTCTTGCGATAAGAGAGAAGGAACCTGGATATTATGGTTACTTCGAAATGAAAGCCTGGATAGTAGGGCTGTGAGAAGGAACCTGGTTCGTAGGGTTACTTCGAAATGAAAGCCTGGAGAGTAGGGCTGTGAGAAGGAACCTGGGTCGTAGGGTTACTTCGAAATGAAAGCCTGGATAGTAGAGCTGTGAGAAGGAACCTGGGTCATAGGGTTACTTCGAAATGAAAGCCTGGATAGTAGGGATGTGAGAAGGAACCTAGGTCGTAGGGTTACTTCAAAATGAAAGCCTGGATAGTAGGGTTGTGAGAAGGAACCTGGGTCGTAGGGTTACTTCGAGATGAAAGCCTGGATAGTAGGGTTGTGAGAAGGAACCTGGGTCGTAGGGTTACTTCGAAATGAAAGCCTGGATAGTAGGGCTATGAGAAGGAACCTGGGTCATATGGTTACTTCGAAATGAAAGCCTGGATATTAGGGTTGTGAAAAGGAACCTGGGTCATAGGGTTACTTCGAGATGAAAGCCTGGATAGTAGGGCTATGAGAAGGAACCTGGGTCATAGGGTTACTTCGAAATGAAAACCTGGATAGTAGGGCTGTGAGAAGGAACCTGGGTCGTAGGGTTACTTCGAGATGAAAGCCTGGATAGTAGGGCTGTGAGAAGGAACCTGGGTCATAGGGTTACTTCGAAATGAAAGCCTGGATAGTAGGGTTGTGAGAAGGAACCTGGGTCGTAGGGGTACTTCAAAATGAAAGCCTGGATAGTAGGGCTGTGAGAAGGAACCTGGGTCGTAGGGTTACTTAGAGATGAAAGCCTGGATAGTAGAGCTGTGAAAAGGAACCTAGGTCGTAGGGTTACTTCGAAATGAAAGCCTAGATAGTAGGGATGTGAGAAGGAACCTGGGTCGTAGGGTTACTTAGAAATGAAAGCCTGGATAGTAGGGTTGTGAAAAGGAACCTGGGTCGTAGGGTTACTTCGAGATGAAAGCCTGGATAGTAGGGTTGTGAGAAGGAACATGGGTCATAGGGTTACTTCGAGATGAAAGCCTGGAAAGTAGGGCTGTGAGAAGGAACCTGGGTCGTAGGGTTACCTCGAAATGAAATCCTGGAGAGTAGGGTTGTGAGAAGGAACCTGGGTCGTAGGGTTACTTCGAGATGAAAGCCTGGATAGTAGGGCTGTGAGAAGAAACTTGGGTCGTAGGGTTACTTCGAAATGAAAGCCTGGATAGTAGGGCTGTGAGAAGGAACCTAGGTCGTAGGGTTACTTCGTAATGAAAGCCTGGATAGTAGGATTGTGAGAAGGAACCTGGGTCGTAGGGTTACTTCAAAGCGATAATGTAGATTAGTTGACCTGTTTGGTTTAGGGAACTGAATTTCCATTAGTCTTCTGTAGATGTGACCTGTATAACTATTGGATTTGTTGAAGCTAAACGTCTTTTCCTGAAAAGATATCATGATTAGTTACATGTGATGCATGAAATGTGGGGCTAGATGATGTTCACAAAATAAATGAGATTATGCTGTATGTGATATGTATGCGTATGTCATGATGTATGTTCATGAAATTCTATCAGGGTATGCTCGTGTCTGGGAGAATAAATCCCTGACGGTTGCAGGGGATTTGTAAATATTCTGTCGGGAAGAGATGTTGCTTGAGAATAGCTCTACAGAGAAAAAACTTAGGAGGTGAATTTTTATAGCTAAAGTGATGAACTCTGTCGGGGATTGAGCCTCTGTATCCATAGAAATAACTCTTCTTGTGGGATGAAATTTATTGATCCACCCATGATTACGAAATTCGGCTGGAGGATATAATTGTCAGGTTTCAGAATGACCCTGGCTGGGGAGGCTACGTCCTATTTCAGGAAGGCTGACATCAATGGTTTTGATTAATTTTACTCTATGTGGATTGTATGTACCAATGCTAGAAAGCTTAGGATGTCCCCTAAACAACCCTTTTGGTCTTGTCTCAATTGGGTCTTCCATGTTCATGTAAGAAGCTTTGACCCAAAAAGTGTTTTTGTTGACTTTTCAAAAGGACCTATAATGTGGAAATTCATATCTTTTTGTGAGTGCATATTTTGAACTTGAGAGATGAATATTAATTGTAGGGAATTGTATCCTCTTCAAAATGAGCCTTGGATGGAAATTTCTGATAAAGTATGAAGACGTTATGCTTGGTCAAAGTTTGGTTGACTTTTCCTAAGAAACCCTAATTTAGCAACTTTTGGGTTTTAATGAATTTGGGGCATTCCTTGAGGAATCATGATCAACCCTTGATCATATGATGGATATAACTTCAAAATGTTGATGTTGACCAAAAATATTGAAGTTTGACTGTATGTGGGCCACAGTTGACTTTTGATCTAATACAGTCGATTCTCAAGCATCTGAGCAGTTGACTGAGCAAACTTCTTGTACAAGGCTTGAAACTTGACATGGAGAGCCTTGAGAACATATTAGGACCATGGAGAGCATATGAGGTCTTTGGAGTTCACCCATCTTGATGAAAATGGAAACCCTAGTTTGAGATACATTGCCTTAGGAGAGAGTTTGTCTGGTCAACTCTTGGGCAACCTTGAGCAAATTGAGGATCTCTAGGAGTATGTTTTGAGTAAAATGAGAGGGAAAATTTTGGGGTACAACAATGGGGATTCCAACGCCTTGGGTAACGGAATTGGTGTTGTGATCATATCCCCTGAAGGTTGCCACACTCCATTCACTGCCAGACTATGCTTCGATTGCACGAACAATATGGCTGAGTACGAAACATGCATTTTGGGTCTGAAGGCTTCCATTGATTAGAGGATTAAGCATTTGACTGTGTTTGGGGATTCCACTTTAGTGATTATCCAAGTAAAATGAGATTGGGACACTAAGCACCATAATCTCATCCCTTATAAGGTGCTTGTGCTATCTCTGATTCCTTACTTCGAAGAGATCACCTTTGAACACTTCCCTAGGGAAGAAAATTAATTTGCAGGTGCCTTGGCCACAATGTCTTCTATGTTCAAGGTCAGATGGGACAACGAAGCTCCTATGATTACCATTGAGAGATTCGACGAACCTGCACACTGCTATGAGCTTGAAACTGAAACAAGAGTGTCCCAAAGGAGCATCCATCAATGACAGAAAGTTATTACAAAGATTTTCAGCCAAATTTTTCCTAAGTAACGGAATATTGTACAAGCGCAACCATGATTCTACTCTACTCCGATGCGTGGACAAGAAGGAGGCAGAGGAAATTATGGAAGACATGCATGATAGACTCTTTGGGACTCACTCAAGTGGACATACCATGGCCAAGAAAAATCCTGAGAGCTGGTTACTATTGGTCAACAATGGAGACTGATGGCCATCAACACTCTAGGACTTGCCACAAATTCCAAATCTAAGCCGACAAGGTCCATGTGCCTCCTATTCCTCTAAACGTCGTGACCGTTCCATGGCCATTTGCAATATGGGGCATTGACATGATTGGAGAGATCAAGCCCACTGCTTCCAATGGACATCGCTTCATTCTGGTCGCTATTGATTATTTCACCAAATGGGTCGAAGTCGCCTCATTTTCCTCAGTCACAAAGAATGTGGTAGCAAGATTCATCAAACATAACCTCATCTGCCAATATGGTATCAACGAAAGGATCATCACTGACAATTGGACTAACCTCAACAATGCTATGATTACCGAACTTTGCACTCAGTTCAAAATCAAGCATCATAATTCTTCTCCCTATATACCTAAAATGAACGGCGCAGTCGAAGCGGCCAACAAAAACATTAAGAAGATTGTGCAGAAGATGGTGGTAACGTACAAGGATTGGCATGAGATGTTACCGTTTGCTCTTCACGGCTACCGCACTTCAGCTAGAACATCAACTAGGGCAACTCCCTTTTCTTTAGTCTATGGCATGGAAGCTGTTTTGCCAGTAGAAATTCAGATTCCCTCACTAAGGATAATGAATGAAACAGGGCTAGGCGAAGACGAGTGGATTCAGACAAGATTGGATAAGTTGAACTTGATCGATGAAAAACAATTGGCTGCTATTTGTCATGGTCAGACATACCAAAAACGCATGATCAAAGCTTTCAACAAAAAGATCAAACCTCGAGGATATCAAGCTGGTGACTTGGTGATAAAGCGCGTCATTCTGCCACAAGGGGACCCAAGAGGAAAATGGACTCCTACCTACGAAGGGCCATTTGTTGTCAAGAGAGTTGATAACACTTACTTTACACTTGTTTTTGACTCTGATTTCACATGTTATTTAGGTTTTTTATTATTGTTTTCTCGTATTATTCCTATCATTTGTTTCCTTTTCAGGTATTTCAATTATCTAGAGCTCCCCTGAAGAAATGATGGAAAACAGGCTGAAAAACAAGAGTTTAGGTCAAATTTGCACTCATGGAGTCCACCATGGCGCCAGCCATAGGGTAGGCCATGACGTGGACCACCTCCTGCTGACCTCAATTGCCACGTTCCCTACTTCCTTTCATTTACACTCATGGCGGGCGCCATGGCCTCTATGGCGGGCGCCACCTTTGGACGATGTTTTTCCCTCCAAAAGGAGTTGGGGGGCATTCCTGTGATTTCATGCATTCTTCATCCTCTATAAATAGAAGTTCCTGATTTCATTTCAATTCACCCAAGCTTAGTTGCAAACTTGATCCAACCATAGTTGCGAACTTAAGCCGTATAATTTCACCATTGTAAAGCAATAATTCTTCACATCGGGGAATTATTGCTTTGTTGATTGAGTTTGTGATCGAGTTCGTAGATTGAGTCTGTAATCGAGTTTGGAGCACTTCGGCAGAAGTTTATCCTGCCACATTTATTTTCAACTTCTGTTTATTTCCAGTCGCATTTTACTTCCAGTTTGTACCAGATTTAAAACCTCCCCGTTTGGATCAGGTTTCTATTTATATTTCCCACACCTTCTTTTACTTTGTTTATTTCCCGCACCTGCTTTTACTTTGTCTATTTTCCGCAATGCTTTTACTTTGTTTATTTCCTGCACTTGCTTTTACTTTTTCTATTTTCCGCACTGCTTTTACTTTGTTTATTTCCCGCACCTGCTTTTACTTTGTTTATTTTCTGCACTGCTTTTACTTTGTTTATTTCCCGCACTGCACTTTAAATTATTTACTTTCTCGCATGATTTATTTTAACACGTCTGTTTACATTCCCATGTCAGGATGAACCTTATTGGGCTAGAATGTAAGGAATCTAGTTAGACCAATATTCCAAATAATGTGTCAATAGAAATGCTTATGGGCTATTTTGGTTTTTAATACTAGTTTTATGTACTTTATTATTGTTTAGTAAGATCGAAAGCTGTCCAACCCTTTGTTAAACTCGATTAGTTCTAACTGGTCAAAGGAAGCGAAAGTGCTTTGTTCGATTAGTTAGGGATTTTTATTATCAAAGAAATCAATTTTGAAACTATTTTCGGACGCTTTTATAGGGTTAAAGTTAGGTCCCCTTTTTATTAGAAATTACAGATCAAAATACTTTTCAACTTGGTCAAGTACTTTATTTCTTAAAAATAGGTTTATTACTTTAACGCAATGCGCGCCTTTTTATAAGTGACGATAAGAATGTATGATTAGAGAGTAAACTCGGTTCTAATTATGCGAAAGCGACAGTTCCTGTTAAATTAGTCCTTTTCTTTAGTAGAAAACATTGCCCTATAAGTAGTTCTATTCCGAAGCATTGCGAATATCATCTGACTATGTGAATTACATTCGACCCTACTTTTATATCTGAAATTTATTTCACCGCACTTTACTTTCTTGCATGCTCAATTCACTGTTTAATATTGACTTAGATAAACACCGTAATAATAGGAAAAGATAGATTGATGATTGGTCTCTGTGGATCGATAATCTTTTATATTACTCTGACGCGATTCATACACTTGCGAATACACCGCATCAAGTTTTTGGCGCCGTTGCCGGGGAACAATTTCGTCAAATTTTGCACCCTATAGTCGCACCGTCTAGACTAAGTTTTACAGTCCGGTTAATGCGAAGATCTCGTAGCACTGGAACCTTATTCAATCCTTTAGCAGAACCTGAACGTTACATCCATTTTCTCCGTAGAATTAGAAAAACTATGGCTGAGAATCGTAACCAAAGACCCCTTAAGGAATTTGCCCAACCGTCAGATGAGGAACCTAGTTCAAGTATTGTAAACCCAGCTATAACCACAAATAATTTCGAACTAAAACCGTCATTTCTACAATTGGTGCAACAAAACCAATTCGGTGGTCTCGCTACTGAGAACCCGAATCAACACTTAAAAACTTTTATACAATTAGCAGACACTTTAAAATGCAATGGTGCTTCGTCTGAGGCAATACGACTAAGATTATTCCCTTTTTCCCTCAGAGATAAAGCACGAGATTTGTTGGATTCCCTTCCACCCAATTCAATAACAACCTGGGAAGACCTTAGGAGAGTATTTCTCGCAAGATATTTTCTGCCCAGCAAAACTGTTGTCCTTAGAAACCAAATCACTAGATTTAACCAAAACCTGGGAGAATCACTTTTTGAAGCATGGGAGAGATATAAGGACCTGTTAAGAGCCTGCCCACACCATGGCCTAGATCAATGGCTAATCATCCACACCTTCTATAATGGACTCCATTACAACACAAAGATGTCTATCGATGCTGCCGCTGGTGGCACATTGATGAATAAACCTTACCTAGAAGCCTGCGCTCTCATTGAGTACATGGCCCAAAACCATTATCAATGGGGAACAGATCGAGCTACGGTAGAGAAAAGGGAGACCCAAGGAGGAAAACATGAGATAAGTTCTCTAGACATGATGCAAGTTAAAATGGACGCTCTTGCCTTAAAAGTTCAAAACATATCTCAAAACCCTAATACTGTAGCCGCAGTAGCTTCGGCATAAGTTTATCCTGCCACATTTATTTTCAACTGCTGTTTATTTCCAGTCGCATTTTACTTCCAGTTTGTACAAGATTTAAAACCTCCCCGTTTGGAGCTGGTTTATATTTATATTTCTCGCACGTGCTTTTACTTTTTTTATTTCCCGCACCTGCTTTTACTTTGTCTATTTTCCGCACTGCTTTTACTTTATTTATTTCCTGCACCTGCTTTTACTTTGTCTATTTTCCGCACTGTTTTTACTTTGTTTATTTTCCGCACCTGCTTTTACTTTGTTTATTTTCTGCACTGCTTTTACTTTTTTTATTTCCCGCACCGCACTTTAAATTATTTACTTTCTCGCATGATTTATTTTAACATGTCTGTTTACATTCTCATGTCAGGATGAACCTTACTGGGATATAATGTAAGGAATCTAGTTAGATCGATATTCCAAATAATGTTTCAATAGAAATGCTTATGGGCTATTTTGGTTTTTAATACGAGTTTTATGTACTTTATTGTTGTTGGGTAAGATCGAAAGCCATCCAACCCTTTGTTAAACTCGGTTAGTTCTAACTGGTCAAAGGAAGCGAAAGCGCTTTGTCTGGTTAGTTAGTGTGATACAGTGGCAGAACCGACTGTTAATATTGGTTTGCGTTTTTGTTTGCAAAATGTCGCGCAAAGTAAGAGTCGCCACCGACTTTTATTTCATCCAACAAGGAAAAGGAAAAAGAACAGAAAAAACTTTTTTCGAGAATATTTCTGAGTACGGGGGTAGATTATAGAAAGGGAAGGTGTTAGCACCCTTTCTATCCGTGGTTTTCCACAGGGCTCTTAGGTACTTGCTCATTTTGAAATCTCTTGTGTGTGTTTTGAAATTTTTTTGTTTAACTTCGTTTTAACCCTTGTTTCTGTCCTCAAGAGTGTTACGAAGTTGTTTTTGAAAACTTTGTTTGAAAAGTGTTTGGTGTGAAAAAGTTTGTTCGTTTGAGCAAGTACTTAAAAACTAATCTACCTACTCGAAAAAGATTGTTCGTTTTTCTTTAGACAATGATATCCCATTATTAAGGAATAGGTAGCACCGTCGTTGGAGTTTGAGGGACTATCGAAAGGGAAGAAATGGTCATTAAAGGCAATATGTAAGGATACCTTAGCAGTTCGAAGGGATTGTCATCATATATTCTTAGGCAACATCGAGGGACAAGATCATTTCTTGTAGGCAACTCGAGGGAAGTTAAGGGACTATGATCTTTATGACGACTTTTAGATTGAGGGTCTTTTGCTAAGATATCCTTACGTTCGAGGGACACGACCATTATTTCTGAGGCAACCAAGTGAGGCAAACCCTAGGAGTGAGCATGTGCGAGTGTAATTTTCAGTTAATTTATCTTTTCACATTTAGGGTTTTCTACCGTATTAATTTTCAGTTTGTCTTTCCATACAATCCTATTAACATACATCTAAGCGGTTTATAGTTTGCGGAATTAAAAGCAAGAAAGTTTAAAGTCCTAGCTATTACAAGGCTTTTGAAGATACATAATTATTTTGGACTGAAAATAAAAATGCGAAATTTAAACCCTAATTACTATTACAACCTCGAAACAATTATAATAATAATAAAAGGAAACTAAAAAATGCGCGCGGCAAATTAAATGCGAGAATAATTTAGGAAACCTAAAAAATCTAATTGAAAAATGATTTAGGTTAGTTTTTGAGAAAAAATTAGGTTATGTACAAAATTAAACCCCAATTCTAATTATTTTTTTAATTATGAAAAATAAGATTTAATTTCCCTAATTTTATTAAACTAATTAATTAAAGAAACAAAATATTTTTATGAAAAATATTTTTGATGTTTTTTATGAAAAAGATTTTTGATGTTTTTATGATTTTTTTGTTTAAATAAAAAAGTAATGATTTTTGTGTTATTTTTTTAAAAAGAAAATAATTAGAAAAAAAATTTAAAAAAAATTAAAATATAAAAGAAAAGAATGGGCATGTGTTGTGCCAGCCTGAGAGTGCACCATAGTCCTTCATTATTTGAGGCGTTGGATCTGAATTATTGATACATCCAATGGCCAAATGGTGGTAGCGCATGGTAGGCATTTTGGATGATGATGCATTGAATCTGTAGAAACAAAGTATGAAAACAAAATTTGCTGGGATGGTTAGTTGTATATATAATAACATAAATAAAATATAAAGGAAATAAAGTGGTCTTTCCCAAACGCGCGCGTGATTCAGATCACTCAATAGGATTCTGCCACCTAATTGTCTTCTTCCCCATAACTGTTGTTTTTGGCCACACTTTTACCTACAGTCGTTTCCATAGCTATAACCCTGTAAGTTTCAAAAATTCACAAGACGCATCATAAATTAATTCTAGCTGTATAGATCAATTCATTTTGATCTCAGGAGTATCATGGTGTTCTTTTCTTGGCCCATTTTAACCTGTATAGAGAAACCCCAAAACAGCAAAGCAAACCCTAACAATGGTGATCATCAATTAATTAAACCAAAACATCCCAAATGATGATACAAACACAATTCTATGCTTAAAAGTGATTAATCATGCGTAAATTGTAAAATCAAGTTCAAGATGGTATGTGCAAACCGTGGGTATGTAAGTCGTGTTTCTTGATGTTTTTGGCCTTGAGAATGATTGGAATAGCTTCAGAATACGTCCAGGAATAGATTACTGGCTTTGGAATTACTTGAAATGGCCTATGGAAGAGAATACGGTATGCACTTTTTCTTCCAAAATTTGCAACTTCTTTCCTTATTTTCACGACCCCAAACCCTTTTTTATGCTTTAGAGATGTTAGGTATATATGAGAGAATGATTTAGGTCAACAAAAACTGATCATATCTTTGCAAATTATGGAGATCTGATTTCATTCTTTGCCTTGTATGATTTGTTTCCAAAATAGACCAAATTAAGATCTTTTCCAATAAATTAGCTCTTGCACGAATTTTTTGATTTGCTATCTGTTCATGGACTCATGATATGCTCATAAAATCAAATCTTTGATTTTATTTGATTATTCTACTATTTAAATTGATTTATTTTGATTTAAATGGATAAAAAATCAAAATAATTAATAAAAATAATAAAATAATAGGTGCATAAGCTCAGGGGTCGTGGGCCATCTTAAGAACAAGTTTCAAACAAGAAAACATGGGCCCATTTGGAAAAAAAGTCATTTTGATCAATGTTGACTTCATGCACATTTCCAAAAATTGGTCAACTTTGACAATACACATCTCTCTCATTTTTAACCCTAAGAAGGTGTTCTTTGACTTTTTAGAAAGCTTAGGATGTCCCCTAAACAACCCTTTTTGTTTCATCTCAATTGGGTCTTCCATGTTCATGTAAGAAGCTTTGACCCAAAAGGTGTTTTTGTTGACTTTTCAAAAGGACCTATAATGTAGAAATTCATATCTTTTGATGAGTGCATATTTTGAACTCGTGGGATGAAAATTAATTGTAGGGAATTGCACCCTCTTCAAAATGAGCCTTGGATGGAAAATTTCTGATAAATTTTTAAGAAGTTATGCTTGGTCAAAGTTTGGTTGACTTTCCTTGAGAAACCCTAATTTAGCAACTTTTGGGTTTTGATGAATTTGGGGCATTCCTTGGGGAATCATGATCAACCCTTGATCAAATGATTAATATAACTTAAAAATGTTGATGTTGACCAAAAACCTTAAAGTTTGACTATATGTGGGCCATAGTTGACTTTTGACCTAATACAGTCGATTCTCAAGCATCTGAGCAAACTTCTTGTGCAAGGCATGAGACTTGACATGGAGAATCTTGGGAACATATAAGGGCCTTGGAGAGAATTTGGGGCCTTTCTGATCCACACATCTTGATGAAAGTGGAAACCCTAATTTGAGACACACTGCCTTAGGAGAGAGTTTGTCTGGTCAACTCTTGGGCAAACTTGAGCAAATTAAGGATCTCTAGGAGTATGTTTTGAGTAAAATGAGAGGGCAAATTTTGGGGTACAGCTTCCCCTGTTCAATCTTCTTAAACCTGAGGATGTAGATTGGCTCGTTTGCTTTTCGTGATCTGAAGGTGGAAGATGATTGAACACTAGAGTGCCCAGAAATTTGCACTCGCATGAAGTGATACTTGATTTGTGATATCGGGAATGGGCTTATAGATGCCATTTGGAAGTTGCTAGAGAACTGTAGGATATGGGCTTAAAGATGCCATCCAAGATGTGACGGAGTACCGTTGGAGATGGGCTTAAAGATGCAATCTAGAGGATGTTGATTTCGTGAGACATTCCTTCGATGAGAGTCCCTGCTCCTGTCGTTAAGGAGGAATCTGCTGAGGAATGTTGGTATCTGTCTTGGTAGAAATAGAATTTTAGGAGCTCCAGTTGTCTGTTACTCTATTGGGGAATTAACTCCGGAGGTGAACTGCATATTTGGTCAGTGTACAGGCTGTACCGCGACTTACTAGGGAAATGCGAAACCAATCATGTTTGATCAGGTCCATGTCTTACAGTGTTGTAAACTGTCGTCTGGAGGTAAGATAAAAGAAACCTGAGTCGTAGGGTTTCTTTGAAATGAATGCCCTGGATAGTAGGGCTTATGGGAAGGAACCTGGGTAAGGTTTCTTCGTGAGGAGTTTGGGTAAAACTGCATCTGAACTGAGAAGGAACCTAGATAAGGTTGCTTCATGTGGAGTTTGGGTAAAACTGCATCTGAACCGAGAAGGAACCTGGGTAAGGTTGCTTTGGGATAAGTCTGAGTGAAACTTTAGAAGGAACTTGGGTAAGGTTGCTCGTGATGAGTCTGTGTAGTCCTTTAGGGGGAACCTAGGTAAGGTTACTTTGTGATAAGTTCGTGTAAAACTTCAGAAGGAACCTGGGTAAGGTTACTTTGGGATAAGTTCGTGTAAAACTTTAGGAGGAACCTGGGTAGGGTTACTTCGGAATAAGTTCGGTTAAAACTTCAGAAGGAACCTGGGTAAGGTCACCTTGGGATAAGTCTGTGTAAAACTTCAAGAGGAACCTGGGTAAGGTTACTTTATGATAAGTTTGTGTAAAACTTCAGAATGAACCTGGGTAAGGTTACTTGGGGATGAGTTCGTGTAAAACTTCAGGAGGAACCTGGGTAAGGTTACTTTGGGATGAGTTCGTGTAAAACTTCAGAAGGAACCTGGGTAAGGTCACCTTGGGATAAGTCAGTGTAAAACTTCGGCAAGAACCTGGGTAAGGTTACTTTGGGCTAAGTCTGTGTAAAACTTTAAGAGGAACCTGGGTAAGTTTACTTTGGGATGAGTTCGTGTAAAACTACAGAAGGAACCTGGGTAAGGTCACCTTGGGATAAGTTCGTGTAAAAATTCAGGAGGAACCTGGGTAGGGTTACTTCGGGATAAGTCTGTGTAAAACTTCAGAAGGAACCTGGGTAAGGTTGCCTTGGGATAAGTCTGTGTAAAACTTCAAGAGGAACCTGGGTAAGGTTACTTTGTGATAAGTTCATGTAAAACTTCATTTGGAAATCTATGAGAAAGGACCCGTGTAAGATTTTTCAGGATAAACCCGTGTGAAGTTGCATTTAGGAGAAACCCGTGTAAGATTGCTTTGTGACGAACTCGTGTAAAGTTGCATTTGGTCGTGCAAATAATTATTATGTTTAGTTTCAGGAGCTAATCTTGAACTTGCTGGAAGTTGTTAATGATAACCATCTTTCTTGAAAAGGTACATGATTAATCGTATATGATGCATGAAATGCATTGTATGACGATGTTCTCAAAATAAATGAGCTTATGCTGGATGCAATATGTATGCGCATGTCATGATGTATGAACATGAAATGCTATTGTGGCACGTCCGAGTTTGGGAAAATAAATCCCTGACTGCTGTTGGGGAGTACTGGAAATTTCATTCCTGATCGTAGTAGAAAAAGTGGTTCTTCTACTTCCGCTGGAGATGGCGAACCGGAGATGACTATGCTGGGGATTTGCCCCTTGTTTACGGATATTCTGCCAAGGAGAGACTCTACTTGAGAACAACTCTGCATGGGAATAATTCTGTTGGAGAAAGAAGCTTCCATAGCTGAAGGGATAAACTCTGTCGGGGATTGAGCTTTTGTATTCAGAGAAATAAACTCTGTTCAGGAGAAAAGTATATGACCCGCTTGCGATTATGAAATTTGATTGTGGAATATAGATGTCGATGTTAAAGCTTTAGTTGCCTCTACTCTGTGGGGAGTGTAGATGTCACAGGGTCGCATGCTGAGGATACGACAATGACTTTGCATCAGGACTTTTCTGCCCCTGTACCTGCTGGAGAAAGTACCCACGGAGGCTTTGTGGATGTTGATCAGGATGATAAGTCTTCTATTGATAAACAAATGATAAGATGAAGGGACATAGTTGTACGCTTTAAATCCCTAACTTTTGCCTGGACCGCCCTTTCGGGTTTTCAGTCCACCGGGATATCCTTTTTTGCTCAAGCCGCCTTTTCAAGTTTTCGACTTGCCGGGTGTACATATCTTTTTTGTTTTTATCCCTAATTTTTTCCCGAACCCTTTTGGTTCGCCGGGATGCCCTTATTTTTTCCTAGGCCAGTCAACCTAGCGGGTCTTTGTTCATGCGTAGTATTTTCCGACTATGTCCATGTTTGCTGGGTACGGAGAATTGTCATTGTCCATAGTAGTAAGTGTTGCCACACTACCAGAAGATGTTTGTTTTATCGTACAAGATTTCTTGCTGGAATTCATGCCTAATTCCCCAAGTGATTCAGATGGAGATCTGCCCCTGACTATTTGGCATCTTTGAGAGATTCCTTGAATCTTGACTTGACTGTCCAAGATGATGGACAATGATCATGTCGTGCCCCTTGGTTGGAAGTGTTTTTCCACTTGAGGTGATCCTTTTTATTCAGAAGGTTTTTGTTCACTAGATATTCGTCATGCGAATTTATCTACTGTTGAACAAATAGTCATATGCAAACAATGTTATTTTAAGAATGCAAAGCTTATGTCTGTCTTGAAGTTTGAAAATTCATTTTTTAGTAAAACAAACAAATTTTAGAAAAGTGTGATGTAAACTTAGGATTTATAGCAAACCTTATAGGAGTCAGGATACCTTTAGTAACAGTATGCTTTCGAACTAACCCATGTTTCAGCTAGGACTTTTAAAGGTTATAACGTGGCCTGGTTCACGGTTCAAGAAACAAAGGATAAAGGCTCAAATTTTATTTGTACCCAACCCGCTCTTCGTGATGTTCTTCGAACCTATGCTCGGTTAATTGTGCATTTAGATCCCGTTTGAGTCTTTGCTCTGATATTCCAGTGATGGTTCGGATACTGACAGTTTGTTTTGAATAGGCGGTCTTTTTTTTGTTGAGGGTTTGTAGGACCTCTTTCTTTTTGATTTTATTATCCCTGTCTTTTGCCTGAACTGTTTCTTTTTGTGATTACAGTCAGCGGGATGCCCCAGTTTTTCTTAAGTCTCCTTCATAGGTTTTGACTTAATGGGCTTTTATTTCGAGAAATAATGACTGCCTGTCTTGACGGTTATAGGGAACCATCACCGTCTTTTATTTTGGAAGGACGTCTTCGATGCCATTCATTGTGCACCTGGATTAACTGAGAAAACTACCCTGCCCCAGGTTGTGATTAAGGGTTTTAATTTGTGTGAAAGAAAAACTCCTACTTCTTTGGCTCAAAGGGGTTGACTAGGGATTATCTTCCTTATAACTCCATTGTTTGGGATTTGAAACAACGCCTGTACATCGTCAGCGGGGTCTGTTCAAAAGCATAATGTAGAGATTGTGGTATCATTTTTGTCATCCTCCCTCTAAGGCTTAGAGTTTTTAGTCGAGAGTTGAATATCACGAAAAGGAAGTATAAAGCAGTTTAAGTATAATGAAAACAAATTAATTCAAGACAAACATGTGTAATGCATTAATGAAATAATAAAGTTTGACATGACAATAATTGTTCGAATAAGCAAAGAAAATACAACTTCATAATTCAAATGAACAAATTTCAATCCTAGCCATGTTTTGGCAAGGGAGCAGTGATCACGTTGGGAGTTTCAGGAGGGTCGAACTCGATCTCCTCGGCGTCAATCATATTCTGAATCTTGTATTTCAGTGCCCAACTGTGATACGGTGGGAGAACTGACTTGAGGTTTTGCGTTTGTGTTCGCAAATGTTTCGGTTTAGCAAGAGTCGCCACCGACTTTTTATTTTATCCTAAGGAAAGGTCAAAAAGCATAGGAAAGACCTTTGATATGTTTTCTTGGGTTCGGAGAGTAGATTATGAAAAGGGAAGGTGCAAGCACCCTTTTCATCCATGGTTATCCATGGGCTCTTAGTTACTTGTTTAGATCACTTGCTTTGCTTTTCCAATTGTTTGAAATGGTGCTTTGTGTGTGGTTTTGAAAGATGTTTTGAAAAGATTTCAATGTTTGAAAGTTTGATTTGGGAAATGTTTTGAAATTGTGTTGTGAAGTGTGTTTGAAAATAGCAAGGATGTTTTTGCAAGCTTTTGATCAAGTAACTAAGAGTTATCTACCCTATTTTACTCAAAGATTTTTCCTATGTCTTTAACCCTTTTGACAATGTTGTTTCACCATTGCATTTGGTGAACAATCTTGTGTTAGGATGTTAAACGGGACTGGCGCGGGTCATCGTATAGACCATGATAGCAATTGTGTCAAGTATTTTTGGCAATTTTCTTGAGGGACTTGATCATTTTTGTTTAGGCAACCAAAATAGCGTCATCGAGGGACTATGATCTTTTGTTTTGTTTTTGTTTTGCCAAAATACCCAACATGCATACCATGGCCCATTTTTGAAGGCAACAAGTGGATTATAACCCTAGGGGTGCAAGTGTGCATTGTGTTTGATTTTCAAGCATTTTTGTCTTTGATTAGGTCAAGCTATTTGTTAATTTGGATTTTTGCATACAAACCCTAATTCTCTAATCATGGCATAATTGAAAGCGTAAAATACGAGAATTTAAAGTCCTAAGCTATTACAACATGATTATGGGGATGGGGGTACAATTTTGAATGGGGGGTATTTGACAAGAAATATAAACCCTAATTTACTATTACATCCAAATTGAATTACAATGCATAAATGGGCAATATTTAATTAAACAAAATAAATAAATATTAAATAAAATGTATTATGCAAAAAAGAATTTTTGTTTGTTTATGTATGTAAAAGTATTTTTAATGTAAAAAGTATAAAGAAATAAAATAAAAAGATTAATTTAATTGTTTAAGGGATGAAACCCTAATTTCTTTAAGAAAATAATATATTATATTATTTATATACAAAAAATATATTAATATGTGTAAAAATGAAATATACTTAAAAAGGTATTTTTTAGTATAAATAATAATAAAAATAAAAATGTAATATTTTTATATTTTTATTCTAAGTATTTAATAATATAAAAATATATATGTTTATTATGTGTATATTAATCAAATTAAATATGTACAAAATAAAATAAAATATGTACAGAAATAAAATATATTCAAGAAAATATTTTTAATATAAATAAAAGTAAAGAACAAAAATAAAAGTATAAAATGTAAATATTTTCAAGTCTTAATAATATAAAAGAATATTTAAATACTTTTAATGTTAGAAAAAATTAGAATAAAATGCCAAATAAATTAAAAAAAATTATGAAAATATTTTTTGAGCATTTATTATATTTGGAAATAAAATAACAAAGTCAGAAAAGAAAACAAAAATGCAAAAATGCAAAAATATAAGAAATTGGGCCAGGGGGTGTGAAACTGAAAAGAGGGGTGTTAGAAGCAAGCCAGGCCAAGCCCAGCCCGAGTCAACTTCATCTTCTTCCTCCAGATAAAAAAACGCGCGCTTTCCCTGTTCAAATGATGCATCCTGTATACGTGATCTTTTGCCAAAACTCACAACATCAAACTTGTAGAGAATTTCAATACGATTCTAACCATATAAAGCATTAATCCTAACTCTCCAAGACCAGAGAGAATTTCTCTGGCCCTAAAATCTGACCTAGTTTTTTCAGCATATTCATGGATGAAATTCTCCTAGCATACTTAATATAAATGAAAGTTGAGCATATGTATGGCTTCCTAGCAATGAACACTTCATTTTTTATTCTCAAACCTAAGGCTGAATGTTCCTAAATAGAGAGATAGAAAGTGAGAAAAAACCTGTTTCAGTTGGATTCGTGTAGGACAATGCAGTGCTTCTCAACAAGTTTTAAGGTGTCTGGTAGCTTGTCTGAACTTCACTTGATCTTTTCCAATAGCTAGCTTGCCTTGAATGTCCTTGAATCAGCCTCTAGAACTCAACCTGCACAAGCTTGAAATGAAAATGGTGAACACTGTAAATGGAGTTACAGTTGGCAATGGAGGTTTGGGATAGCTTGAGTGAGTTGAATGGAAGGTGTTTGAAGCAAAAAGGAGCAAAACGCACGAGCCAAATGAGCTATGGCACTCAAGTTGCAGCACCTGCCCTGTTTTGCCAAAGAAGTGTGATTTCTGGATATGGGAGGTTTTGAGGCTCAAGTGCTCGTGTTTCTTGCTCAAAGGGTTGTGTGAAAGTTGTTTGTAATGTTTGTGTAAGCTAACAATGGCTGGTTTTCCAGTTGGCAAGTGTTTGGACAATTTCTTGTTTTTGAAGCAAAGATGTGAAGTTGGTATTACAGGCCTGTACAAGCCATATAATATGATGCATACAATCCTCTTGGTTGCTGGAATTTGTGGATTTGATTTGGCTTCTGAGATCTTGGCCCTATGCTTCAAAGATCATGGTTTGACATAAAGTATACCTTTTCAAAAATGGAAATGTGCCTTTTACCATTTAGGGATTAAACTTGTGTACAATACCCTAATGATCAAGACAATGCATTAGCTCAATGGATTTGAATTAAATTATGGAGTGTGAATTGGTTTAGAGGCATGCAAACTAGTACAAAGCATGCTGGTTTGAAAATGCAACTTGAGTGAACATGAATTTGCCATGGATACAAAGTGAGTTTTTGCCAACTTCAAGCATTCGATTCTTCCTAACCATAAATGTGTTTGAGGAGTTCTTGGACAATTTGTAAATCTTGCAACATGCTCTATAATCCATCTTTGAAATGTAACTTGAAATTACAAGTGGAACTATGTGAAAAATGGCCAAGAAGATAGGTCAAAATTTGGCCTAAACTAGGGCAAAATTTCTCTAAGTTAAAAGTTTTAGGGACCCTTGTTCCAAAAATCATAACTTGAGATCTAAGCTTCTTTTGAGAAAACTTTGTTAATCAAAGTTGTAGACTTTGTGGAGTACTACAACTTTCATGTTGTAAGCTTTGTTTTAATCCATTTGCATCTTGGTGAAAATGTGGGACAAAGTTAGGAAAAATTAAGAAAACTTCATAACTTAGAAAAATTCGAAGTTATGAAATTTTTTCAATTTCAAACCCTAATTTGCAATTTTGGGTTTCTTGATGAACAAGTTTCATAATTTGACACATCTTGATGAAAAATGAATCTTGGAACTTGATTTTGACCAAAAAGTCAAAGTTTGACTTTTCAGTGTACAGTCAAATTTTGATCAGTTGACTAAAAAATTCATCTGTCAATCCTATGCATTTGAGATCTTTTGAACTTGTTAAATAGGTCAAGATGATGCCATTGAGTCCTTGAGTCCATGGTTGAACCTAATTTGCCATTGGCTAGGTCAAACAGTCAAAAATTGCCTTTGTACAGTCAAAACCCTAAAAATGACCATTTTGCCCTTTTGGTGATCTGATCAAATTTCTTGTGGAATTGTGGTCCAAACTTGATCAAATGGTTCATATGAGTTCATAATATTGATGTGGGTAAATATTCATGAGTTTTGACTGTAAATTAGCCACAATTGACTTTTTCCCCAATACAGCTGATTTCTAGGTCAACTGTCCAATTGACTGGGCAAAAATTTGATTCAAGGCTTGAAACTTGGTATGGACAAACTTATGAGTCCAATATGAAGTATGAAAGTCAATTTGAGCATTGAAGGTCCAAAAATCCCTGTGCAAACTCAAACCCTAGTTTAGGTCATCAGTGCGAGGAGATGTCTTGAGCAGAGCAAACCCTAGCTTGATCTTGAGTTCCAAGAGTCTTGTGATGAGAAATGTTGATAAAATGAGAGGGAAATTTTGGGGTACAACAGTTTCCCCTGTTCAATCTTCTTGAACCTGAAGAGTTAGATTGGCAAGTTTGCCTTTCGCGACTCGAAGGTAAAAGAGGATTGGACACTAGAGTGCCCGTAAATTTGCACTCGCCAAAAATATAGCTGAGGGAATGGGCTTAAAGATGCCATTTGGAGATGGTAGAATCTTGCTGGAGATGGGCTTAGAGATGCCATCCAAAACTTGTTTGTTGAAAAACAGTAGAATGAACATCAGAATGGTATCCGTATTTGCAACGTATCTGAGTTGTATCTGGAGACTGGGTTTGTATGAGCAAGGGAATGGCGTCTGTGTTTAGAGCGTATCTGAGCTGTAACTGTATTTAACTCTTGAATGAATATCAGAATGAATGTCGTGTCTGGAGTGTATCTGTACTCTGAATGGGTGACAGAGAAACATCTGTGTATGAAGCATCTATGTGCTGGGGATAAATTCTGAATGAGTGACAGAATGGAAACCGTGTCTCGAGCATATCTGGATTGTATCTGAAGTTGAGATCTGTATGAGTAGCAGAATGACTTCCGTGTTTGGAGTGTATATGTACTGTAACTAGGATCCGGACAAGTAACAGAATGACTTTCGTGTCTGGAATGTATCTGAACTTGAAGTTGATAGCTGAATTTGAATGAGAAATAGAATGGCTTCCGTGTCTGGAGCGTATCTAGTCTGTATCTGATTGCTGAAGTCTGAATGAGTAATAGAATGACCGCCGCGTCTGGGGTTTATCCATATTGTATCTTGACTTGAAATTCTGAATGAGTAATAGAATGACCGCCGTGTCTGGGGGTGTATCCCTACTGTATCTGAAATCTTTGAATATTTATCAAAGGTAGCTTTTAATCTTATCCTGAAAAGGGTAGAATGTTAGCTAAAGCACAAAGTTATGTTGCATGATATGTATAATGCAATGAAATATGTTCCATCAATGTTTATGATTATATGAATGTAATGGGTGTGCATGTAAGCTGATTAGCTGTCTTGCTGAGGAAAATAAATCCTTGATAACTGGAGATAATGAAATTTTTGACTGCTGCCGGGGGAAGCAAATCCTTGACCGATGTTGGGGATTCCAAAAATCTTTGATTGTTGAAGATGAGAAATCCTGGGACCAATGATGGGGACTGGAAATCCTTGGTGACTCGTGGGGATTAACAAGAGCTTTGACAACTTCTGTGGGGAATGAGAATCCTTCATGACTTTCCTGGGGAAATAAGGAAAAATTCGATGATCTCTACTGGGGAATTAAAATCTGGGAGGCTTCAACTGGAGAAACAGGAACTAGAATCTTCGTTCTGTTGGGAAATAACTCTGTGGGGAGAGTGTTTATTCTGCCGGGGAAATCAGGAGCTTGGGTTGTATGCCAATCTACTGGGGATTCCTAGTCGGGAATAAGACAAAGAGTTAATTGTTATCTGATTGATTCTCAGACTTTTAAGATAACCTGCTGGGGGAAGTTGGGGAAAGCTGAATGGTTCCTGCTGGGGATTGATAGTTGGAAATTTGACTTCGCTGGGGAAGAAGGTTTAGAGTATTCTAGCTCCGCTGGGGATACGTATTTCAGGGTTTTCGGGCTCCACTAGGGATCGGGAGTTTGGAGACCTAAATCTGATGGGAATTTTGAAACTTAACTTCGTTGGGGATATGTACCTCAGGTTTTAGCTTTGTCGAGGATCTGAATGACATACTGCAGGGGGATTTCTTCTGGAATAGCCTAAAGACGTTTTCCTACACTTTCAACCTACCAGTAATTATCCTTTCTGATTTTGTTTTATTTGTAAGCAGTGATTATATTCAAATGCATATGCCTATTTAACAAACCATTGGACGTTTTCAAATAAAACATAAGTGTAAAAAGAAAAGAAAGGCAAGCAAATTTCTGCATTTTAAAGTATTCTTGTATTAACTTTTGTAAGTATTTTTGTACAAAGGAGACAGACATCCTAGTAAGAGAATGTTGTCGTAAAATTGAGAAAAGTTTTATACAAAAGAAAGATGGCTATGTGTAATAATTCTGTGGGGTTCCCATTCTTCTATAGACTTCACAACTCTGAGTGTCTTGTCCATCCGTTGCTTCGTCCGCCGATGATTGGATTGATCAGAAGCTTGGAACTTGTCGGTGAAGAGATTGTCCTTAAAGTGATCCGACGAGACATAGTCATACGCTTTAATTCCCTAACTTTTTCCTGGACCGCCCTTTCGGGTTTTTAGTCCACCGGGAAACCTTTTTTTGCCCAAGCCTCCCTTTCGGGTTTTCAACTTGCCGGGTGTACAATTTTTTTTTATTTATCCCTAATTTTTTCTTGAACCGCCCTTTCGGGTTTTCGATTCACCGGGATGCCCATTTTTGCCCAAGTCGCCCTTTCGGGTTTTCAACTTGTCGGGTCATTTATGCGTAGTATCTTTTAACTATGTCTGCGTTTGCAGGGTGCGGCAAGTCGTTGCCGTCCATGGTGGTCAGAATCATTGCCCCACCAGAAAAGATGTTCTTGATCACAAATGGTCCTTCGTAAGTAGGAGTCCACTTGCCCCTGGGATCACTTTGAGGCAAGATGATCCGCTTGATTACAAGATCTCCGACTTGATACACCTGACGCCTGACTTTCTTGTTGAAAGCCTTGATCATCCGTTTTTGATACGTCTGACCATGACAAACAGCAGTAAGTCGCTTCTCGTTGATCAAATTAAGTTGATCAAGCCGGGTCTGAATCCAATCGTCTTCACTCAAACCAGTATCCTTCATAATCCTCAAGGAAGGAATCTGAACTTCCATAGGTAAAACAGCTTCCATGCCATATACCAAAGAAAAGTGGGTTGCCCCAGTTGAAGTATGCACCGTGGTACGATATCCATGCAGAGCAAACGGTAACATCTCATGCCAGTCCTTGTAGGTGACTGTCATCTTTTGAATGATCTTCTTGATATTTTTGTTCGCAGCTTCAACAACATCGTTCATCTTTCGCCGATAGGGAGATGAATTGTGATGTTGAATCTTGAATTGCTCACACAGAGCGGTGATCAAAGTGTTGTTCAAATTTGTACCGTTGTCCGTGATGATCCTGTCGGGGATACCATACCGGCATATGAGGTTCTACTTGATGAAGCGGGCAACCACATTCTTTGTAACGGAGGCATAAGAAGCTGCTTCGACCCATTTGGTAAAGTAATCAATAGCCACCAGGATGAAGCGATGTCCATTGAATGCCATGGGCTTGATCTCTCCAATCATGTCGATTCCCCACATTGCGAATGGCCAAGGAGCTGTTAGAACGTTGAGAGGAACAAGAGGAATATATACCTTGTCAGCATAGACTTGACATTTGTGACAAGTACGGGAATGTTGATGACAATCAGCTTCCATGGTAGACCAGTAGTAGCCTGCCCTTAGAATCTTCTTAGCCATCGTATGTCCGCTCAAGTGGGTGCCAAATGTGCCGCTATGAATTTTGGTCATGATCAACTCTGCTTCAACCTTGTCCACACAACGTAGTAGAACACAATCATGACTGCGCTTATATAGGATACCATTGCTCAGGAAGAACTTGGCAGCAAATCTCCTTAAGAACTTTTTGTCATTGACTGAAGCTCCTTCAGGGTATTCTCGAGTCTGGAGATACCTTTTGATTTCATGAAACCAGGGTTGTTCCACTACTTATTCGGTATTAATCTCATGACAGTGTGAAGGTTCGTCCATTCACCCGACGGTGATTTGGGGAGTCTCGTTATCCCAGTTGAGTTTAAACATGGAAGACATTGTAGCCAGAGCATCTGCTAGCTGATTTTCTTCTCGCGGGAAGTGCTCAAAGGTAATCTGCTCTAAATGGGGCAACAATGTCAAGACATGTTCTTTGTATGGGATAAGATTAGGATGTCTAGTGTCCCACTCTCCTTTGATTTGACTAATAACCAAAGCTGAGTCCCCAAATACGACCAAAGATTTGATTCCCAAGTCAATAGCAGCCTTGAGACCAAAGATACAAGCTTCATATTCAGCCATGTTGTTGGTACAGCTGAAGCAAAGTTGGGCAGTGAAGGGTGTATGACAACCTTCCGGAGAAATAAGTACCGCACCGATACTGTTGCCAAGTGCATTTGAATCACCATCAAAGTACAAGGTCCATCGGGATCCTTGTTCAGGTCCGTCATACGGTCTGTTACCTTCAATGTTGTCCAATGCCATAATGTCCTCGTCAGGGAAGTCGAACCTCATAGATTGGTAATCTTCGACGGCTTGATGAGCTAGATGGTCAGCTAGTACACTCACCTTTATAACTTTTTGGGTCGTGTATTGGATATCATACTCAGTCAGGATCATTTGCCATCTAGCGATTCTTCCAAATAAAACAGGCTTCTCGAAGATGTACTTAATCGGATCCATTTTAGAAATCAGCAAGGTGGTATGTGTCAACATATACTGCCTTAGCCGGCGAGCAACCCATACCAAAGCACAACAAGTTTTCTCGAGCAGTGAGTAGCGAGTCTCACAGTCAGTAAACTTTTTGCTAAGGTAATAAATGGCATGCTTTTTTCGGCCAGACTCATCATGTTGGCCCAGTACGCACCCCATTGAGTTATCCAAAATAGTCAGATACATGATTAATGGCCTTCCTTTGATGGGTGGTGTTGTACCCCAAAATTTTCCCTCCCATATTCTTCAAGATTTGCCAAGATCAATCTTCAGATGATTCAAAATCTCTCAAGGATTGCACAGTCCAATGGCCTCCTAACACAGTCAAAATTAGGGTTTTTGGTTCTTGCAAAGAAATTGAGGTTTTCAAGGGTCCAATCAAGTCCCACATGCCTATATACATTGTCAAACATTCATATGTCAAGTTTCAAGACTCACAGCATCAAATTGCACAGTCAAAAACCCTAAATGCTCCACAGTCAACTGCAGGGGCAAAATGGTCATTTGACAGTCAAAAGTCAAAAATTTTGGTCAACATCTTATTTTGAAGCCACAATCATCATTTGATCAATTCTTGATCATGATTCTCAAAGCATGGCTCAAAAAGTCTCAAGATGCAAAAGTTTCTATTTTTGGACAGCTGAAAAGTCAACTGCAAATTGACCAAGGAATAACTTCTTCATGGTTCATCAGAAAAATTCCATCCAAAGCTCATTTTGAAGAGGATGACATTTCCTACAACTCATCTTCACACTCCAAGTCTAAGAAATGCTCTCACAAAAAGATATCAATTTCAACATTATAGGTCATTTTCAAAAGTCAACAAAAAGGCACTTTAAGTCAAAGACCATAACTTGAGATTGGTAAATAAAAATGACATGGGACCAAGGGCATTGGTTAGAGGACTTCAAGACCTTTCCAAAATGTCCAAGAACATGATCATAGCTTCAAAATTGAACAAGATATGCATTGGAGAAGTTGGGAAATTTTTGGGAATTTTCAAAAGTCAACTTTGCCTAAAACACTTCAAAATTGCTAATGGGCCTCAAATTCTTCCTTGAATCATTACCCAAAGCCTATGCACGACCCATTGAGCTAAAAATGATTTATTTTCTTATTTTTAATTAATTAATTGAATTTTTATTATTATTAATTCATTTAATTAGTTTTAATTGTAGAAAAATATCAAATAATGCTTTTCAAATCTTTTTGTGCAGCAAATATTCTCATTATAGGCTAAAGATTTCGTGCACCAATCAACAAGACAAGATCATCCATATTTGGCAAGATTTGCATGGAAAAAAGATTGAAATTTCATGATTGAAAATCAAATATATGAATCATAAATTCTTGGACCTATGGGCTTTGTTTTGACCTAGAATGCTTCACATACATATGCACAAGGAAACCTAAAGCAAGGAAACACGAAAAACTGCCCACAAACTCAGAACAAAGTTGCAACTTTTCATCAAAAAAAGCTTGGGACTGATTTCATATTTGCAGGGTGATTCAAGGCTTAAAACCTTGTCCATTACATTGCTGACATTGCTAGGAGTCTATCACAATCAAGAACAAGCCTCCATACTCCAAGAATCGGTAGAACAGCATCGCGCTTTTCACAAAAATGTCCATAATAGATTTTTAATTTTCACGCATCATTCATATGTTTTATTCATTGATTTACACTAATAACATCTTTCTGAAGCGATTGGTAACATTTAATTGGACTAACACTGCCTGTAGCCAAATCCACCATTGATGAAACCTAGGGTTTCAGAAGCTCCAAAATAGGGTTTTCCTTGTATGGAAAAATTGGACCTTGAGACCTATGCCATTGAATTCAGGAGCTCCATACGAATTGAATGATGACCTCGCGCCCTTTTTATATTAAGGCATCTTCTATTCGCTATTTTTCATGGCTGTGCTTAGTGGGGGTTTAAAACCCCCGCTACTTGTTTTACATAATTGCAGAAAGATGAAGACGAAGCACGCGTGGCCTATGATGACTGAAGCGTTTGAAATCTGGCGCGTTTTCGTTTGTTCCATATCATTAGCGTTTGTTTTTTTTATATTATTTGTTTTCCACTAACATTACAAACGCACGCAATAGCTCAGTTGGTTGATGAGGTGTCTTGCAGGTATAGGGACCTGGGTTCGATTCCCAGGTCCCCCCACCTATTTCATAATTTTTATCCTAACATATTCACATGCAGCGTGCTCTTAACGTCCCACCATACATCCTCATGCATTGGCTTGCCAGATGAACCTGACCCACAATCTGAAGGCCACAAAAGGAGGTCTATCATGTACCTCAGTCAATGGACAGGCACACAAGCGTGGAAAGTCAACAAGGCTTAGTTTTGATGGGCCTGAATTGCTGCAAACACCTCCATTATGGGCCTGATACCCCCTATGTTTGTATTCTATTTTTAATTTCCTTTTCTTTTCTTTTCAATTCTTTTTAAATTGTTTTAATTGTTTTTTCTTAATTCACCATAAAATAATTTTCATAATAAAAAATCAGAAACCAAAAAATGTTTAATAATTAATTCTTATTAATTTCACTATTAAAAAATTTTGTAAATAAATTTCAACAATTAATTTAGTTAATTTAGGTTAAACTTTAATCTTTTTTCTTAATAAATAAAAAATATCTAGAACTAGGTTTTTTGACATTTTCATCTTTTTCTTAAATTAAATTTTTCCTCATTATTTATTATTATTATTTTGTAAATAAACATGTAATTTAATTAACTAGTAAATTAGGTTAATTTTAATATTTTCTTAATAATTAAAATAATTTAGAATTAGGGTTTCCATTCAATTTTAATTTTCTTTATTTTCATAAATACAAAAAACGTAAAAAAACAATTTCTTTTCTTTAATCGAATAATTAATTAGCTTTTAATTCAATTTAATTTCAAAAGGGTCAAAACCCTCGGACGTGCTAACTTTTATTCTTTCGCACGTTATTCTTTTTTTCTTTTCGAATATTATGTAACTGCTCAAGGATTGTAATAGTAATTAGGTCTTTTTACTTTCCGCATTCTTTATCAAAAACGGGTCTTTGTACTTTGGCGATGTATAGACCCGCGCCTTGTAATAGCGTAGCTTTATATTTTCGTCTTTTACTTTCCGCACTTTTAAATTCTAATTGCATGAAAGAATGTATGGTTAATTAAAAACAAGCGTAGCTCACAATGCCATGATCAAAGATAACTGTTAAACTGAAAACAATACATAAATTCACAAACCACTTCTAGGGTACGCCTCACCTGTTGCCTTGCCTTCGAAGCGTGGTCGTCAAGTATAGGACGTTTTAGTAAGTCCTTATGTCCATGATCCAGATGCCTCGAAACAAGTTGCCTCGAAACAGTTGCCTCAAAACGGTTGCCTCGGATTAAAAAAAAGGGATCAAGGACATAAGGGTAGCTTCTAAGGTGTCCTACTGTTGCTTCGGTGACCACACTGTCTCTACACTCGAATTGACCCGAACACCTCCAACGGTGGTGCTACCTACCTCTCAATGGTTGGATGGCACTACCTTAAGGACATTTACACAGCCTAATTCCTTAGGGTAGGTAGATGACTCATGGATACTTGCTCTTTCCAAAAACAAAACAAAAACCTTTCCACACCGACACTTTCAAAAAGCTTTCAAAACAATTTTTCAAACACTCTTGAGGACAGATACAAGAGTTATTCAGAAATTTTTTCAATGAAACTTTTTTCAAACCCACAAACACTTTGAAAAGCAAACACTTTGAAAACATAAGAGCAAATATCTAAGAGCCCGTGGATAACCACTGATAGAAAGGGTGCTAACACCTTCCCTTTCTATAAATCTACCTCCTGAACCGAGAAACTATCTCATAAGGAATTTTGTTGTGCTTTTGTCCTGTCCATGTTGGGGAAAATAAAAGACGGTGGCCACTCTTGCTTCCGCGACATTTCGCGAACCAGCGTTAAAACAGTCAGTTCTAAATCCACCGATCACAGAACTGGCGACTCTGCTGGGGATACCTAAAAGTGAGGTGTACCTTAGGACTAAGATCACTTGTGTTTTCAATTATCTGAATTGTTTGCTTTATTATTGTGGGTACTGTCTTGGGAGTTATATAGATCCTAACCCGGATCTGGGGGATACCTTCTTAGAAAGTAGCAACAAGGTTGTGAGGGAACTGTGCGGGGTATACCGACATGGTTGAAGCAGTCTGCTACGTTGATGTGGCACTTTGGTGAGTACCGGTAACCCTTGAGTCCAGTCAAGGAGAGTACGGGGCCGCCGCGTGGTGTCGTGAAGCATCAACTGACCTTAGGAACCTTAATCGAACCATCTTGGCCTCTTTAGGGTAGTGAGATAACTGACTTTGGTGCAGTCCAAGGTTGGTTGATACTCGATACTACACTCAATTGAGGGTTGTTTTCTTGGAATATTTCGGTCGCCAGTTCAGTGGCTAAATCGAAACGATGAACAATGAAAGCAATCCAATGATATTGGGACCCTTAGAACCCGGTTACTTCTGATAGGACAGGTTTTGAGCCCACCAACCTCAAGAGGGTAATACCCAGACCCCATGCTGGCCTAAACTCTAAGGGCTGTGGTGTGACTTGTGTGCTTTACCATGTTTGCTTTTGTGAATACTTGTGGTGTGCTTTATCATAGCATCATGACATCTTACAGCATCATATGCATCCACTAACCATTTCAGGGGTTCGAATCTTCATCTTTGTTCTTGTTTTGTAGGACATGGAAACTATCCGCAGAAAGACAATTCAGATCAGCCTTGTAAGGATCCCTCCTCAGCTTAAGGAACTTATATCCAGGATTCCCGAGAGTTCTTCTTTCAGTGAAAGGCATGGAAGACTCATTAGCTTGGTCAACACCAGCATTGAGGAAGATATGATAAAGGTCCTCTTCCAGTTCTTTGACCCTCTGCACCACTGCTTTACTTTCCTGGATTATCAACTGGTGCCTACATTGGAAGAGTTCTCCCGGCTTCTGAAGATCCATATCCTTAGTCAACTACCCTACAACGGTACAAAAAGGGAACCCAAACTTGAAGAGATTGCCAAAGCATTACGCCTACAACCATCTGACATCAAGGGACATTGGGAAGTTAGAAGTGGTATCAAAGGGTTCCTAGCCAGATTCCTATTTGATAAGGCCCAAGAATGTTGGAATTCCCTTGACCTGCAAGCCTTTGAAGAAGTTGTAGCCCTCCTTGTCTATGGGTTGGTGTTGTTCCCGAATCCAGATCAGCTTATAGATATCAATGCTGTCAAGATCTTCATGTCCAGGAATCCTATACCTGCGTTGCTTGGGGACATCCTTCACTCATGTTACACTCGAACCATGAGAAAAGAGGTGTTCTTATGTGCTGCACTCCTCTCCTGGGAAGGTGGTTTATTTCGCACCTTCCACAATCAGTTCTGAAGAATGAGCGGGGTTTGAGATGGTCACAGCGATTGATGACTCTTACGCATGCTGATATACATTGGTGTTCTCGGTCCAGAGAAGACGTCACTATCATTGATCGTTGCGGGGAGTTCCCTAATGTTCCTTTACTTGGAATCAGAGGTGGTATTACTTACAACCCGTGTCTGGCTTGGAGACAGTTTGGTTATGCTCGGAGGGACGACCCTCATGACATGTTAATTCCTGACATAGTTTTTGACTTCGACAACGATGCACAAGGACTTCGCCAGAGATTTATCAGAGCTTGGAGGATGCCCAGCAAGGTAGACAACAAGACACTGGGGCACAGGAACTCCATCCCGTTGGAGCCTTATCTTAAGTGGGTACGGGCCCGCTCCCAGAAGTTAGTAATGCCATATCCTCATGTTCTCCCTGTGATCATAGAGCCAGTTTTGGAAGGAGAGGTGTCCTACACCATTCAACATCCTGACATGCCTACATCCTGGGAAGAAATGCAGAAGAGCTGGATCCAGCTTAAGGAAGAACGAAATTCTCTTGAGTCCAGTCTACATGCTAGTGAGAAGAAGGTCTTGGATCTCACCCGCCTACTGCACGAGGAAAAGACTCTCAACACTTACATTGCTCCAAAGAGGATGCGCAGTGTCTTTTGGGATTAATTTACTTTGTAATGTTTGCCCATGAGGCCTTGATGTACTGAACAATTATTTCTTAATAATAACGTGTGTTCCTTTTTGTCTACAACAAATTTGAACTTTCGAACCCTTGAATGCATTGCATAAACACATATCATGCATCATGTGCATAGCAGGTACTCTTCTTTTCAGGTTGCTTAATGTTCTTCGCTGTTTATTTCAGCATCATGAATCCTGAATCATCTACTGAGCAGTCCATCAAGGCCCTTCAGGCTCAGAACGCCCAATTCCAAGAGCTGATCATGAGTTTGGCCCAAGGTCAGGAGGAATTGAAGGCTATGCTAGTCAAGAAGAAGAAGAAGAGAACTGTACTATTCAACACTGGCCGGAGGTTTGGTAACACACTGCAGAATGAGGTTGATCAAGCTGGTTCTTCTGTGGGAAAAGGCAGTCCCCAGGGGGAAAGGGTTCCTAGTCTGGTGGTCTCTGACAACGAGACTGATTTTAATGAGGAGCAGTATCCTCCAGCTGAAGACAAGTACAAGCAGTTAGAGGATCGTCTGAATGCCATGGAAATTCAACAAGTGTCTGGGTTGGATTTCGGAGACCTGGGTCTATCTTCGGGTGTGGTGATCCCACACAAGTTCAAAGCACCATCTTTCGCAAAGTATGACGGGGCGTCCTGCCCTAAGCTACATCCCAGATCTTATGTGCAGAAGATCCAGCCGTATACTGTGGACAAGAACTTATGGATCAATTTCTTCCAGGGACTCATCTCGAATGGTTCTATCAGCTGGATGGAACCAAGTTTCGTAACTGGGAGGACTTGGCTACTGCTTTTTACAAGCAGTATCAGTATAATGCCGACCTCGCTCCTACACGTACCCAACTCCAGGGTATGTCGCTAGGATCGGGAGAAGGTTTTAAAGAGTATGCGCAGAAGTGGAGGGACCTGGCTGGCAGGGTGCAGCCACCGTTAACCGACTGTGAACTAGTGGACATGTTCTTAGGGACTCTATCCGGGCCGTTCTTCAATTATCTCATTGGCAATTCGTCTGCAGGGTTTACAGATATCAATTTGACTGGGGAAAGGATAGAAGCTGGTATGAAATCAGGGAAGATACATAAAGGTGCATCCTCAAGTTCTGAGAAAAAGCCTTTCAAGAAGGAAGCCAGTGCTGTGTATAGGCCTAGGAGGCAAAACAAACCCGAACGCCGCCAAGCTGTCAACGCGGTGGTGATTGCAAAGCCTGCTGCCGCTCCTCGGCAACCTAACCAACCAAGGGGTGAGAGACCCAGAAGAGAATATACTCGGATTAGTATGACCTTGTCACAGATCTTGCCGCAACTGCTATCGACCAACTTGGTAACCGTCAGAGAGGCTCCAAAGGTGGTGAACACGACCTCTCCGAAGTATAATCCAAATGCCCGCTGTGCTTATCACTCTGATATCCCGGGGAATTCTACTGATGATTGTTGGGCCCTGAGAAATAAGGTTCAGGACCTTATCGATGCCAAGGAAATACAATTTGAGGCGCCCGAAAGGCCAAACGTTGTGACTGCTCCTATGCCCCAGCATGGAGTAAATGCTATTGAGGAAGACTTGTATGCAGTTTCTGTGGATGATGTTGCTACCCCTCTGTTGACTGTTAAGAGGAACCTGTTGCTAGCTAGTTTATTTCCGGGTTGTAGCAAGGGTTGCCTTCTGTGTGCTGTTTCCCCTGCTGGTTGTCTGTTGCTGAAGTCAGGCATCCAAAGCCTGATGGATAGCAAAGAAATATTGTTCAAGAAGACCGCTGTTCCTATTGTTCCCACTGAAGAAGTATCTGTTGTCACCATCTTCAACAATCCTACCAAGGATCCCCCGAGGAAGCCAGTCAAAATTATGTCTGTTGCACCTATTATCATTACTGTTCCGGGGCCCCTCCCCTATAAATCTGACAAGGCTGTCCCATGGCACTATGGGGCAGATGTGTATGTACTTGGAGTAAAGCAGGAGTTCAACACCAGTACCGGTATCAGTAATATCACCGGTCCCGCTAAAGTTACTCGCAGTGGCAGGCTCTTCTCGCCTGACATTGCGCCGCCAGTTATCCGAAGACCTCTTATAATCACGCCTACAAGTGCGCCTGTTTCCCCTTCTGATCAAGTTTCTGTCCCTGCTGTCGAGTCCTCTGACACTCGGGGCAAAGGGATTGATGATGTGCCTGCCCGGATGGAGGCACCGAAGACTGTGAATGTTGAAGCCTCCCAGCAAGAGATGGAGGAAATCCTTAAGATTATTAAGAAGAACGATTTCAACGTCGTTGAACAACTGGGGCATACCCCCTCCAAGATCTCTATGCTATCATTACTGCTGTGCTCAGAGGCCCATGCCAAGGCCCTGATTTCATTCCTGAAGACGGCCCATGTGCAACAAGAGACATATGCGGATCAATTTACTGATTGTGTAGCCAATTTGACCGCCGACAATGGGTTGGGTTTCTCTGATGCAGATCTGACCACTAAGGGAAAGAACCACAATGATGCCCTGCATGTCTCTATAGAATGCAGGGGCACTACTCTCGCACACGTGTTGGTGGACACCAGTTCTTCGCTGAATGTGTTGCCCAAAAAGGCCTTGGACAGGTTGGATTGTGAGGGTCTGGAGTTGAAGCCTAGTAACATCATGGTCCGGGCCTTTGACGGGTCGAAAAGGATGGTACATGGTGAAGTGGACATCCCGATTCGTGTTGGTTCCCAAGTCTTTGATTCAACATTCTATGTGATGGACATCCGTCCATCTTATTCTTATCTGTTGGGTCGTCCCTGGATCCACAAAGCTGGGGTTGTGACCTCCACTCTTCACCAGAAGCTCAAATACCCTGTCAGAGGGAAGATTGTTACAGTGCAGGGGGAGGAAGAATACATGGTTAGTCATCTGAACTCGTTCCGGTATATAGAGATGGACGGGGAGTTCATTGAAACCCCCTTTCAACATTTTGAAGAGGTACCTCCAACATTGGCGTCAGCAGAAACAGTGATTGAAGAAGACTTTCCTTTGAAGATGGCTTCCTTGAAGGATGCCCGGGCTGTGATTGAGAAAGGTGAATGTGCTAACTGGGGCAGGCTCCCTGATTTTACTCCTAAAACTGACAGGTTTGGGCTGGGTTTCACTCCAGAGGCTCAGAAGGCTGTGCGCAAAGCAAGGATCGGAAGACCTCCCGTATTCATCACCAACCCGGGAGTGAATGCTATTGAAGGCGATGCAGAGGAATCAGAGTTTGATAGCTGGATCTACCCGACGACTGACGGTGGACTGAACAATTGGACTGCAAAAGACCACATACTTGTTACTTTTGTTACGCAGTAATGAATTCCTTTGTTTTTTATTTGTAATGAACAATAAACTGAAACTTTATGGCCCGGTGTCTTACCCGGGGCACCGTTGGCTTCATTTGTGAGGGCTTATTACTTGTCATTTCCATATATCATGAATAAAGACATTGGACGTTTTTTCGCATTTCAAATCTTGTGCTCCCTTTCTTTCTTTCTTTATATATTGCAAAACAACTATATTTACACACACTCACCCATACAGGTTCCAATCCACTCTGGATCTCACTGGTAACGACTCTGCTACTGCCAGTTATGACTTCGAAAATCCGATCAACTTAGCCGAAGACGAAGGTGAAGATGATTGCGAAGTGCCTGGTGAGCTTGCAAGACTGTTACTCCAGGAAGAGAGGGCTATTCAGCCACATGAAGAGCCAGTGGAAACGGTAAATCTGGGTACTGAGACAGAAAGAAAGGAAGTCAAGATTGGTGTTAATCTAGAGCTCAGTGTAAAACAACGGTTGGTTCAGATGTTGCATGATTATGTGGAAATCTTCGCCTGGTCTTACGAAGACATACCTGGGTTGGATACCGACATTGTAGTTCATCACCTGCCTACCAAGGAAGATTGCCCTCCGGTTAAACAAAAGGTCCGCCGTATGCGTCCAGAGATGTCTGAGAAGATCAAAGCTGAGGTTATGAAGCAATTTGATGCCGAGTTTCTAGCAGTGACTTCTTACCCTCAGTGGGTTGCCAATGTGGTTCCGGTACCGAAGAAAGATGGTAAGGTCAGAATGTGTGTCGATTACAGGGATTTGAACAGGGCCAACCCTAAGGATGACTTCCCTCTACCTCACATCGACGTTCTGGTTGACAATACTGCTTAGCACAAGGTGTTCTCCTTCATGGACGGCTTTTCAGGTTATAATCAGATCAAAATGGCTCCTGAAGATATGGAAAAGACTACCTTTGTTACTCAGTGGGGCACCTTCTGCTACAAGGTCATGCTCTTCGGGTTGAAAAATGCTGGGGTAACCTACCAACGTGCCATGGTTGCTTTATTTCATGACATGATCCACCATGAGATCGAAGTGTATGTCGACGACATGATTGCAAGGTCTCAAAATGAGGAGGAACACCTTGACCATCTGCAGAAGCTGTTTGACCGCCTGAAATTGTACAAGCTGAGGTTGAACCCAAACAAGTGCACCTTTGGGGTAAGATCTGGAAAGTTGCTAGGCTTCGTTGTGAGCGACAAAGGTATTCAAGTGGACCCTGCCAAGGTTAAAGCCATACAAGAGATGCCAGTTCCCAAGACAGAGAAAGAAGTCAGAGGCTTTCTAGGACGTCTGAATTACATTGCTCGATTCATCTCGCATCTAACCGCTACTTGTGAGCCAATCTTCAAGCTGCTGAAGAAAGATCAGGTAGTACGTTGGAATGATGAATGTCAGGCCGCTTTCGACAGAATCAAAGAGTATCTCCAAGAACCACCCATTCTTATGCCACCGGTTGAAGGGAGACCTCTAATCCTATACTTGACAGTACTTGACAGCTCAATGGGGTGTGTGCTGGGGCAGCATGACGAGTCTGGCCAAAAAGAGCACGCCATTTATTACCTTAGAAAAAAGTTTACCGACTGTGAGACCCGATACTCACTGCTCGAGAAAACTTGATGCGCTTTGGTATGGGCTGCTCGCCGGCTGAGACAGTATATGCTGACTCACACTACTCTGTTGATTTCAAAGATGGATCCAATAAAGTACATATTCGAAAAGCCCGCTCTGTCTGGGAGAATAGCAAGATGGCAAATGATCTTGACAGAATACGACATCCAGTACACAACTCAGAAAGCTATCAAGGGAAGTGTATTGGCAGACCACTTGGCACACCAGGCAGTGGACGACTACCAGTCAATGAACTTTGAATTTCCTGACGAGAACATCATGGTAGTGATGAATTGTGAAGTACCTGGACCGGATGAAGGACCTGAGGAAGGATCCCGATGGTCTATGCACTTCGACGGAGCCTCCAACGCTTTGGGTAACGGTATTGGCGCTGTAATCATATCCCCTTAAGGCACTCATACTCCACTCACTGCCCGACTATGTTTCAACTGCACCAACAACATGGCGGAGTATGAGGCATGCATCATGGGTCTTCAAGCTGCGATTGACTTAAGGATCAAGTTTCTGAGTGTCTTCGGAGATTCCGCTCTCGTGATCAATCAGATCAAAGGCGAGTGGGATACGAAACATCCGAATCTTATTCCGTACAAAGAGTGTGTGTTAACATTGATCCCCCATTTTACAGAGATAACTTTTGAACACAGCCCAAGAGAGGAGAATCAGTTGGCGGACACGTTAGCTACGATGTCTTCCATGTTCAAAGTCAAATGGGACAATGAGGTTCCCCGAATCATTATCTGGAAACTGGACGAACCTGCATATTGCTGTGATCTTGAGGCTGAGATAGTAACTGAGAAACCCTGGTATCACGAGGTAAAGAGGTATCTGGAAGCTCAAGAATACCCCGAGGGTGCATCCATCAATGACAAAAAGTTTCTCAGAAGGTTCGCAGTGAAGTTCTTCCTCAGCAATGGCATTCTATACAAGCGAAACCATGATTCGACCTTACTGCGTTGTGTGGATAAGACTGAAGCAGAAAGGATCATGGCAGAACTACATGAAGGTACCTTCGGAACACATTCCAGTGGACATACCATGGCAAAGAAAATCCTTCGGGTAGGATATTTCTGGTCCACAATGGAAGCTGAGTCAAACCGCAAGAGTATCAAGTTGGGGACCTGGTAATCAAGCGCATCATTCTTCCTCAAAGTGATCCCAGGGGCAAATGGACCCCTACGTACGAAGGGCCATTTGTGGTTAAACATGTGTTCTCAGGAGGAGCCATGATTCTAACCACCATGGATGGTGACGACCTTCCTCACCCCGCCAATGCAGACATAGTAAAAAGATACTACGCATGATAAAAGACCCGCTAGGTTGACATACCTAGGCAAAAATTAGGGCTTCCCGGCGAACCAAAAGGGTTCGGGCAAAAATAAGGGATGAAATGAAAAAAATCTGTACACCTGGCAAGTCGAAAACCTGAAAAGGCGGCTTGGGCAAAAATGGGTATCCCGGTGGACTGAAAACCCGGAAGGGCGGTCCAGGCAAAAGTTAGGGATAAAGCGTAATACTATGTCTCATTGGATCACCTTGCATCCAGAATCCGGTATCAACATCAAGTTCAGACGGCATCAATCAATCAGTTTCATCTTCAACCGAGCAGCCAAGTGATGAGACGCTCGAAGATATAAAGGCGATAGCAGACTTGGAACCCAGTGGGATTATTCCTTCACATAGCTGTTTTGTTTTCCTTTTCACAAAATTGTATAAACTCTGTTGTCCGGCGGCGTTCTCTTACTAGGACGTCAGCCTCTTGTACATAAACGCCTATTTACAGGCAAATTCAAAAATCAATACAAATTCACTTTTCAGACCAATTGCCAATTGTTTTTCCCTTTTTCTGTTTTGTTTTGCGAAGAACGTCCAATGTTCAATGGTGATATATGCATTTGACACTAATTGCTTACTCATAAATATTTGCATACGAAACAAAGGATTAATTACAGATAACATCAGAAATAGGGGCAATAATGAGTTGTCTAAGCAATCTAATTGCTCTGTCCACCAAGGTACTAAGGTAAGTTCGGTTGAAGAATGTAACCAAGATGCCTTAATTCCCCAGAGAAGTGAGTCAAGATCCAACAATTCTCCCCAAGCAAAGTTGGTCTCCAATCAACCCTGAGAAGGCCCGTATCTCCAGCAGGTCAGCGATATTCTCCCCAAGCAGAGTTGGTCTCTAATCAGCCCTGAGAAGGCCAGTACCTCCAGCAAGTCAGCAACACTCTCCCCAAGCAGAGTTAGTCTACTGTCAGCCTCAAGGAAGTTAGATCATCCCCCGAAGATCTCAACATTCCCCGGCAGTATACAAATATTCCTAACAAGCATCCCCGACAATCTTGATCTAAGATTGTTCCCCGGTGGAATACAGAACATCCAGTGAAGCCACTTCCCCAGTGCAATCTCAAAGGTCCCCCCAGGAAAGTTAAATCAATCTCCCCAGTAGGAAGCTTATCCCCAGTAGATTCTGGAAGCTTATCCCCTGCATAGTACGAACGCTCTCCCCCGGCTTTATTCAAAAGTTATTTCCTCACCAGGATATAACTGGGTTATCCTCAGCCAATTGCCACGGAAAGATCGTCCCCGGCGAAGTCTTCCTATCCCCAGCGGAGTTCATCAAATCTCCCAACGAAGCTCAACAGTGGTATCCCCAGCAGAGTTATCATCAACCTCAGCAAAGTACCTCTCTTTCCCCACAGAGCATTCCCCGCAGAGTAATCTATTCGCCAAGTTTATTCCCCAACGGAGTCATCTTCTCCTACCGGTATTCTTGCAACCATCATCCCCAGCGGAAATGAAAAATTCTCCTCTTCCACATCAGCCCAGGATTCAACTTCCCGACATTCATCAAGGATTTATTTTCCTAGACAAAAACATACGCTCATAAACATTACATCTGCACACATTATAGCAGGCACATACGCATCACGAACATACAATCTCATTTAACATCACGCATGTCATACATCATGACATTGCATACAACTAACGTTTTGTCTTTTCAGGACAAAGGTCAGTACAAAGATAATTACTATCAACTGTCGTAATTCCAGACTCGATTCCTGTATCCTGCCAGGGCACGTCTGAAGAGTTTGAAGATCCGATTCCTGTATCTTGCCAGGGTGTATCTGTTGACGACTAATTCCAGACTCGATTCCTGTATCCTGCCAGGGCACGTCTGAAGAGTTTGAAGATTCGATTCCTGTATCTTGCCAGGGTGTATCTATTGACGACTAATTCCAGACTCGATTCCTGTATCTTGCCAGGGCACGTCTGAAGAGTTTGAAGATCCGATTCCTGTATCTTGCCAGGGTGTATCTGTTGACGACTATTTTCCGGACTCGATTCCTGTATCTTGCCAGGGCACGTCTGAAGAGTTTGAAGATCCGATTCCTGTATCTTGCCAGGGTGTATCTGTTGATGACTAATTCTGGACTCGATTCCTGTATCTTGCCAGGGCACGTCTGAAGAGTTTAAAGATTCGATTCCTGTATCCAGCCAGGGCACATCTACACAGAGAGATTGAAGATCAACTCTTGTAACAGGCCAGGTAATTATTTTTCTTTCTCAGGTACGTAAGTTCTCGCTAAGGAATCTCTTATGCGATCGACACCTAGATGGCATCTATAAGCCCATCCACATACCAACAGCTCCAGATGGCATCTATAAGCCCATCCTCCTATCCATCATCTCTCCAAATGGCATCTGTAAGCCCATTCCCTACATCACACGGCTGACATTCTACTATGTGAGTGCAAATTTCTAGGCACTCTAGTGTTCAATCATCTTCCACCCTCGGATTACGAAAGGCACGCCAGCCAATCTACATCCTCAGGTCTGAGAAGATTGAACAGGGGAAACTGTTGTACCCCAAAATTTTCCCTCCCATATTCTTCAATATTTGCCAAGATCAATCTTCAGATGATTCAAAATCTCTCAAGGATTGCACAGTCCAATGGCCTCCTAACACAGTCAAAATTAGGGTTTTTGGTTCTTGCAATGAAATTGAGGTTTTCAAGGGTCCAATCAAGTCCCACATGCCTATATACATTGTCAAACATTCATATGTCAAGTTTCAAGACTCACAACATCAAATTGCACAGTCAAAAACCCTAAATGCTCCACAGTCAACTGTAGGGGCAAAATGGTCATTTGACAGTCAAAAGTCAAAAATTTTGGTCAACATCTTATTTTGAAGCCACAATCATCATTTGATCAATTCTTGATCATGATTCTCAAAGCATGGCTCAAAAAGTCTCAAGATGCAAAAGTTTCTATTTTTGGACAGTTGAAAAGTCAACTGCAAATTGACCAAGGCATAACTTCTTCATGTTTCATCATAAAAATTCCATCCAAAGCTCATTTTGAAGAGGATGACATTTCCTACAACTCATCTTCACACTCCAAGTCCAAGAAATGCTCTCACAAAAAGATATCAATTTCAACATTATAGGTCATTTTCAAAAGTCAACAAAAAGGCACTTTAAGTCAAAGACCATAACTTGAGATTGGTAAATCAAAATGACATGGGAAGAATGGAATTGGTTAGAGGACTTCAAGACCTTTCCAAAATGTCCAAGAACATGATCATAGCTTCAAAAT
The DNA here is from genome assembly GCA_948472305.1 of Vicia faba. Classification (NCBI taxonomy): domain Eukaryota; kingdom Viridiplantae; phylum Streptophyta; class Magnoliopsida; order Fabales; family Fabaceae; genus Vicia; species Vicia faba. The sequence continues at coordinate 983,509,931 of OX451740.1, forward strand.
TGAGCAAGATATGCATTGGAGAAGTTGGGAAATTTTTGGGAATTTTCAAAAGTCAACTTTGCCTAAAACACTTCAAATTGCTAATGGGCCTCAAATTCTTCCTTGAATCATTACCCAAAGCCTATGCACGACCCATTGAGCTAAAAATGATTTATTTTCTTATTTTTAATTAATTAATTGAATTTTTATTATTATTAATTCATTTAATTAGTTTTAATTGTAGAAAAATATCAAATAATGCTTTTCAAATCTTTTTGTGAAGCAAATATTCTCATTATAGGCTAAAGATTTCGTGCACCAATCAACAAGACAAGATCATCCACATTTGGCAAGATTTGCATGGAAAAAAGATTGAAATTTCATGATTGAAAATCAAATATATGAATCATAAATTCTTGGACCTATGGGCTTTGTTTTGACCTAGAATGCTTCACATACATATGCACAAGGAAACCTAATGCAAGGAGACACGAAAAACTGCCCACAAACTCAGAACAAAGTTGCAACTTTTCATCAAAAAAAGCTTGGGACTGATTTCATATTTGCAGGGTGATTCAAGGCTTAAAACCTTGTCCATTACATTGCTGACATTGCTAGGAGTCTATCACAATCAAGAACAAGCCTCCATACTCCAAGAATCGGTAGAACAACATCGCGCTTTTCACAAAAATGTCCATAATCGATTTTTAATTTTCACGCATCATTCATATGTTTTATTCATTGATTTACACTAATAACATCTTTCTGAAGCGATTGGTAACATTTAATTGGACTAACACTGCCTGTAGCCAAATCCACCATTGATGAAACCTAGGGTTTCAGAAGCTCCAAAATAGGGTTTTCCTTGTATGAAAAAATTGGACCTTGAGACCTATGCCATTGAATTCAGGAGCTCCATACGAATTGAATGATGACCTCGCGCCCTTTTTATATTAAGGCATCTTCTATTCGCTATTTTTCATGGTTGTGCTTAGTGGGGGTTTAAAACCCCCGCTACTTGTTTTACATAATTTCAGAAATATGAAGACGAAGCACGCGTGGCCTATGATGACTGGAGCGTTTGAAATCTGGCGCGTTTTCGTTTGTTCCATATCATTAGCGTTTGTTTTTTTTATATTATTTGTTTTCCACTAACATTACAAACGCACGCAATAGCTCAGTTGGTTGATGAGGTGTCTTGCAGGTATAGGGACCTGAGTTCGATTCCCAGGTCCCCCCACCTATTTCATAATTTTTATCCTAACATATTCACATGCAGCGTGCTCTCAACGTCCCACCATACGTCCTCATGCATTGGCTTGCCAGATGGCCCTGACCCACAATCTGAAGGCCACAAAAGGAGGTCTATCATGTACCTCAGTCAATGGACAGGCACACAAGCGTGGAAAGTCAACAAGGCTTAGTTTTGATGGGCCTGAATTGCTGCAAACACCTCCATTCTGGGCCTGATACCCCCTATGTTTGTATTCTATTTTTAATTTCCTTTTCTTTTCTTTTCAATTCTTTTTAAATTGTTTTAATTGTTTTTTCTTAATTCACCATAAAATAATTTTCATAATAAAAAATCAGAAACTAAAAAATGTTTAATAATTAGTTCTTATTAATTTCACTATTAAAATATTTTGTAAATAAATTTCAACAATTAATTTAGTTAATTTAGGTTAAACTTTAATCTTTTTTCTTAATAAATAAAAAATATCTAGAATTAGGTTTTTTGACATTTTCATCTTTTTCTTAAATTAAATTTTTCCTCATTATTTATTATTATTATTAATTATTATTTTGTAAATAAACATGTAATTTAATTAACTAGTAAATTAGGTTAATTTTAATATTTTCTTAATAATTAAAATAATTTAGAATTAGGGTTTCCATTCAATTTTAATTTTCTTTATTTTCATAAATACAAAAAACGTAAAAAAAACAATTTCTTTTCTTTAATCGAATAATTAATTAGCTTTTAATTCAATTTAATTTCAAAAGGGTCAAAACCCTCGGACGTCCTAACTTTTATTCTTTCGCACGTTATTCTTTTTTTATTTTCGAATATTATGTAACTGCTCAAGGATTGTAATAGTAATTAGGTCTTTTTACTTTCCGCATTCTTTATCAAAAATGGGTCTTTGTACTTTGGCGATGTATAGACCCGCGCCTTGTAATAGCGTAGCTTTATATTTCCGTCTTTTACTTTCCGCACTTTTAAATTCTAATTGCATGAAAGAATGTATGGTTAATTAAAAATAAGCGTAGCTCACAATGCCATGATCAAAGATAATTGTTAAACTGAAAACAATACACAAATTCACACACCACTTCTAGGGTACGCCTCACCTGTTGCCTTGCCTTCGAAACGTGGTCGTCAAGTATAGGACATTTTAGTAAGTCCTTATGTCCATGATCCAGTTGCCTCGAAGCAAGTTGCCTCGAAACAGTTGCCTCGAAACGGTTGCCTCGGATTAAAAAAAAGGGATCAAGGACATAAGGGTAGCTTCTAAGGTGTCCTACTGTTGCTTCGGTGACCACATTGTCTCTACACTCGAATTGACCCGAACACCTCCAACGGTGGTGCTACCTACCTCTCAATGGTGGGATGGCACTACCTTAAGAACATTTACACAGCCTAATTCCTTAGGGTAGGTAGATGACTCATGGATACTTTCTCTTTCCAAAAACAAAACAAAAACCTTTCCACACCGACACTTTCAAAAAGCTTTCAAAACAATTTTTCAAACACTCTTGAGGACAGATACAAGAGTTATTCAGAAATTTTTTCAATGAAACTTTTTTCAAACCCACAAACACTTTGAAAAGCAAACACTTTGAAAACATAAGAGCAAATATCTAAGAGCCCGTGGATAACCACTGATAGAAAGGGTGCTAACACCTTCCCTTTCTATAAATCTACCTCCCGAACTGAGAAACTATCTCATAAGGAATTTTGCTGTGCTTTTGTCCTGTCCATGTTGGAGAAAATAAAAGACGATGGCGACTCTTGCTTCCACGACATTTCGCGAACCAGCGTTAAAACAGTCAGTTCTAAATCCACTGATCACAGGTGGTGTTGTACCCCAAAATTTGCCCTCCCATATTTCTCAAAACATTTCAAGAAAAATTCACAAGTCCAACCCGGCGCGTCATATTCAGGTATTCTTTCGCCAAGATATCTCTGATAACGTATTCTCAAATTCAGGTTCGGCTCAAGAGTCAATTCTTTAAAGAAGGTATCCGAATGTGTGAGTTTTCTCGAAGAAATATGGTGAAAAAGTGTGCTGAAAGTGCAGCTTTTACGCGCTAAAAAATTCATAACTTGAAGATCGTGGCTCGTATTGAACCTGTTCCGGTGGCCAAAATTCCGTCTTGACATTATCTACGTTTTCATCTCTCACGGCTGGAAGTCAATTTCGATCAGAAGGTCTTCAAAAATGTGGATTTATCAAGTATTTTCATACAGAAAATTTGTGACAAAAGTTTATTTGCGTCATGTTCAGAAAATCATAACTTGGTCGATTTTCATTGTATCGAGCTGGTTCCGGCGCCAAAATTTCACAAATTGAGTTGGCTACATTTTCACAGAAGGTATTGAGTTCAAACGGTATTCAAAAGGCCTTCGTTTTTTGCTCAGAGTGCGTGACACGCTGAAAATCCTAAATGCTGAATATTATTTCATCTGGGCCGAAACTTCAAAAATTCATAACTCGGTCAATTTTTATCGGATTGGGCTCATATTTTTACACAAGGTCACTGACTCATAGATCTACAACTTTGCTTCAAAAGTCGAGACCGGATTATGCTCTGATCAATACCAGTTTTTTATTGAAGAACGTGTCAGAGTCGACACTGGAGCCCAAAATAAGTTTGTCTGAGCTGAAACTTCAAAAATTCATAATTAATTCACCGTTTATCCGATTGAGCCGATTTTCGGACAGGAGTTAGTTATCGATGTCGGCTACATTTTGTTTTCACATTTCAACTTCAAAAATTGCACTTAAGTCCCTGCGATTTAGCCTGGAAAGTGACGAACTCAAGTGAACATTGGAGGCCCAATTGCACATTCAAAGCCCATTTTCTTTACCCTAATTTCCATTATATAATCACCTTCTTTTCACACAAACCAGGGGAGGAGGAAAAAAGAGAGAAAAAACCTTGCCACAACACTGTTAGAATATCAAATTCTTTCAAGAGCCCTAAAACCTTGAAATCCTTATTACAAATCCCTCTCTCACTACAAACAAGCCATCACAGTTACAAACCAACACCTCACTACTTCTTCAGTAAGGGTAAGGCTGGCTTGATCTCCATGATCCAAAGGGCATAAAAGCATTCACGTCACTAATTTTTCAGTAAGGGTAAGATTGATTTGATCTCCATGATCAAAATGGTATAATCATTCATACATGCCATATTGTGCCTAAACATTAAATTTCTTCATATATTGGCTTTATTTGCATTTTATGATTTTATTTAATGTGTTCATGAGATTCAACACTGCAGATTTAGACAGGATCCCATGCAGGTTCATTAAGGAACGTTGAGGCCAAAACACAAATGGCCAAAAGCCAAAAGCCAAATGGCCAAAAAGAACAACTTATGCATGACACCAATACATGGCGAGACAGACATCCTGAGAAGATTAAGGAACGTTGAGGCCAGAACACAAATGGCCAACGGCCAGAACACAAATGGCCATGAAACCCAATCCAATGGCCAAAGAATGCAGACTACGGTACTCAGGAGTCAATGAACACGCACGTGATGCCAGAAAGTCAAACAAGGCTTTTTGTCTAATGGGCCAGAATACTTCAAAAAAACCTCCCCTTGGGCCTGAAACCCCCCTTGGTTTGCATCCTTTTTAATTTTATTTTCTTTTCTTTTCTAATTCTTTTTTAATTGTTTTAATTGTTTTTTTCACCATAAAATAATTTTCTATAATAAAAACAGAAAAATCAAAAAATACAAATATATTTAATTTCTTCACTAATTAATTTTTGTAAATAAACTCTAACAATTAACTTAGTTAATCTAGGTTTTAATTTTAACACTTTTCCTTAATAAGTAAAAAGTATCTAGAATTAGGTTTTTTTGACATTTTCATCTTTTTCTTAAGTAAATTATTAATCATCATTATTTATCATTATTATTAATTATCATTAATTTTGTAAATAAACATGTACATTAAATATTATGTAAATTAGGTTTTAAACTTTAACTTTTTTTTTAATAATTAAAAATATTTAGAACTAGGGTTTCCTTCTAATTTTAAATTCTTTTCTTTATTTTCATAAATACAAAAAACATAAAAAAACATTTCTTTTCTTTTAATTAAATAATTAATCAACTTTTAATTCAATTTAATTTCAAAAGGGTCCAACGCCCTCGAACGTGCAACTTTAATTCATTCGCACATTTATTCTTTTTATTTTATTGTGAATATTATGTAATTGCCCAAGCCTTGTAATAGTAATTAGGAATTTATTTTACTTTCCGCATTGTTATTAAAAACGGGTCTTTGTTAATTTGGCGATGTATGGACCCGCGCCTTGTAATAGCGTAGGATTTTACTTTCCGCACTTTTAAATTATAATTGCATGAAAGAATGTATGGCCTAAATTAAAAACAAGCGTAGATCACCACAAATGCATGATCAAAGACAAATATTAACATGAAAACAACATACAAATTCACACACCACTCTTAGGGTACGCCTCACTGTTGCCTTACCTTCGAAACGTGGTCGTCGAGTATAGGACGTCTTAGTAAGTCCTTATGTCCATTGATCTCGTTGCCTCAAAACAAGTTGCCTCGAAACGGTTGCCTCGGAATAGTTGCCTCGAAACGGTTGCCTCGGAATAAAAAAGATCAATGGCATAAGGGTAGCTTCTAAGGTGTCCTACTGTTGCTCTGGTGACCACACTGTCCCTACAAACGAATTGACCCGAACACCTCCAACAGTGGTGCTACCTACCTCTCAATGGTGGGATGGCACTACCTTAAGGACATTTACACAGCCTAATTCCTTAGGGTAGGTAGATGACTCGTAGATGCTTGCTCTATTTCAAAAAAACAAATCAAAACTCTTTTCACACCGACACTTTCAAAAAAGCTTTCAAAACAATTTTTCAAACACTCTTGAGAACTGATACAAGAGTCGATCTGAAATCTTTAAAACGAAACTTTTTCAAACCCACTCACATTTTGAAAAGAAAACACTTTTGGAAACACAAATGAGCAAGTATCTAAGATCCCATGGATAACCATGGATAGAAAGGGTGCTAACACCTTCCCCTTCTATAAATCTACCTCTCGAACCGAGAAACTATCTCATAAGGAATTTTGCTGTGCTTTTGTCCTGTCCATGTTGGAGAAAATAAAAGACGGTGGCGACTCTTGCTTCCGCGACATTTCGCGAACCAGCGTTAAACAATCAGTTCCAGATCCACCGATCACAGAACTGGCGACTCTGCTGGGGAATATCTTAAAAAATGAGGTGTACCTTAGGACTAAGATCACTTGTGTTTTCAATTGTCTGAATTGTTTGCTTTATTATTGTGGGTACTGTCTTGGGAGTTCTATAGATCCTAACTCGGATCTGGGGATACCTTCTTAGAAAGTAGCAACAAGGCTGTGAGGGAACTGTGCGGGGTATACCGACATGGTTGAAGCAGTCTGCTATGTTGATGTGGTACTTTGGTGTGTACCGATAACCCTTGAGTTCAGTCAAGGAGAGTACGGGGCCTCCGCGTGGTGTCGTGAAGCATCAACTGACCTTAGGAACCTTAATTAAACCATCTTGGCCTCTTTAGGGTAGTGAGATAACTGACTTTGGTGCAGTCCGAGGTTGGTTGATACTCGATACTACACTCAATTGAGGGTTGTTTTCTTGGAATATTTCGGTCGCCAGTTCAGTGGCTAAATCGAAACGATGAACAATGAAAGCAATCCAATGATATTGGGACCCTTAGAACCCGGTTACTTCTGATAGGACAGGTCTTAACCAACCAACTTCAAGAGGGTAATACCTAGACCCCATGCTGGCCTAAACTCTAAGGGCTCTTTGTGTGACTTGTGTGCTCTCAAACTTGACTACTCGCATGCTTGTTATCTAACACATGAGCTGCTTGCAGGTTTTGTTTATAGTCCTTAATCTGGACTCGTAACAGGGTTTACTTACATCACTCCACGCATAGCATAACATCATACCATCATACCATTGCATGCATCCTATATAAGGACTAATCCATTTCAAGGACCTCAAAGGTTTTGTGATGCAGGTCATGATGAACCAAATGTCTGGAAAGGGGCAAATGGGATTTATTTTCCTCTAGCCAAGGTTGTCAGGGGCTATGACCCACTAGATATGGTGAGCCTTGACCCTAGATGAAGGACTCTCAACAACACGGAGTTCCTTCAATCAAGCTATCAGACTCCAATTCTGACAAATTTCTTTGTTTACCCCGCAAGATCCTTGAAAACATTGCATGCACATCATACATATCATTGCATAACAGGTACCCTTTCTCTACAGGTTGCTTACCTTCTTTGCTGTTTATTTCAGCAGTCTCATCATGAATCCTGAATCATCTACTGAGCAATCCATCCAGGCCCTCCAGGCCCAGAATGCCCAGTTCCAGGAGTTGATTAAGAGTCTAGCCCAGGGGCAACAAGATCTGAAGACCCTGCTTCTGAAAAAGAAGAAGAAGAGGACGGTGTTGTTCAACCCTAGACGCAAATCAGGGAATGGCACACAAAATGAAGCTGAGCTGACGACCCCATCTGTTGGGAAAGACAGTCCCCAAGAAAGGGAGGTTCCTAGTCCAGTGGTCTCCGACAATGAGACTGATTTTAATGATGAGCAGTACCCTCCAGCTGAGGACCGGTACAAGCAACTAGAGGATCGTCTGAATGCCATGGAAATTCAACAAGTACCTGGGTTGGATTTCAGAGACCTGGGTCTATCTTCTGGTGTGGTGATCCCACACAAATTCAAGGCTCATTCTTTTGCTAAGTATGATGGGGCATCCTGCCCCAGGCTGCATCTCAGGTCTTATGTGCGGAAGATTCAGCCGTATACTGTGGACAAGAATTTGTGGATCCACTTCTTCCAGGAGAGTCTTTCAGGGACTCATCTCGAATGGTTCTATCAGCTGGATGGAACCAAGGTTCGTAACTGGGAGGATTTGGCTACTGCTTTTTACAAGCAGTATCAGTATAATGCCGACCTTGCTCCCACACGTACTCAGCTTCAGGGGATGTCTATGGGTACAAGCGAAGGTTTCAAAGAATATGCTCAAAAATGGAGGGACCTTGCTCGAAGGGTACAACCACCTCTGACTGACCGCGAGCTCGTCGACATGTTCTTGGGGACTTTGTCTGGTCCATTCTTCAACCATCTGATTGGGAATTCTTCTGCTGGGTTTACAGATCTGATCTTGACTGGGGAAAGGATTGAAGCTGGTATCAAGGCTGGGAAGATACAGAAGGATGCTTCATCGAGCACCGATAAAAAACCTTTTAAGAAGGAATCCAGTGCTGTCTATGGTTCAAGGAGACAGAATAGACCAGAACGCCGCCAAGCTGTCAATGCAGTGGTGATCTCAAAACCTGCTGGTGCTCCTCAGCATCACAATCAACAAAAGAGCGAGAGAAGGCAATTCACTCGGCTCAGCATGACCTTGTCCCAGATGTTGCCACAGTTGCTGGAGACCAAGCTGGTGACTCTAAAAGAAGCTCCAAAGAATCAAAATACAACGTCACCCAAGTATAATCCCAACGCCCGCTGCGCTTATCACTCTGACATCCCGGGGCATACTACAGATGATTGTTGGAGCTTGAAAAATAAGATCCAAGACTTGATTGACGCAAAGGAGATTGAGTTTGAGGCGCCCGAGGCTCCCAATGTGATCACTGCTCCCTTGCCAAAACATGGCTAGGATAGAAAGCACTTTTTGTTCATTTGAATTCAAGTTGTATTTTTCTTTGTTTATTCAAACAATAATATTCATGTCAAACGTTGTTATTTCATTAATGCATTACACATGTCTGTTTTGAAGTAATTATTTCGTGTTCACTATATGCAAACTGCTTTCATATTTTTGTGATGATCAACGCTCGGTTAATAATTCTAAGCCTCTTGAGGGAGGATGACGAAAACGATACCACGATCTTTACAGTATGCTTTTGAACAGACCCCGCTGATGAGGTACAAGCATTGTTTAAATTCCTAAACACTGGAGTTATAAGGATGATAATCCCTCGTCAACCCCTTTGAGCCAAAGAAGTAGGAGTTTTTCTTTTCAAAAATTAAACCCTTAATCATAACCTGGGGCAGGGTAGTTCTCTCAGCTGATCCAGGCGCACAACGAATGGCACCAAAGAGGTCCTTACAAAAAAAAAGAAGACAATGATGATTCCGAATAATCATAAGGATAGGCAGTCATTATATCTCAAAAATAAAAACCCAATAAGTCAAAACCTATGAAGGAGACTTACAAAACTGGGGCATCCCGCTGACTGTAATCACAAAAGAAACAGTTCAGGCAAAATTTAGGGATAGCGAAATCAAAAAGAAAGAGGTCATACAAACCCTCAACAAAAACAAAAAATGACTGCCTATTCAGAATAAATCATCAATATCTGAACCATCATTGGAACATCAGGACAAAGACTCAAACAAGGTCTAACGCACGATCAACTGAGCTTAGGTTTGAAGAACATCACAAAGAACGGGTGGGTACAAATAATTTGAGCCTTTATCCTTTGTTTCTTAAATCGTGAACCAGGCCACGTTATAACCCTTAAAAAGTCCTAGCTGAAGCATGGGTTAGTTCGAAAGCATACTGTTACAAAAGGTATCCTGACTCCTTAAGGCTTGCGGTAAAATAACGAGTTGACATCGCAGTTTACAAAATTCACTTGTTTTTACTAAAAAATGCATTTTCAAAAAACTTCAAGACAGACATAAGCTTTGCATTTCTATTATAACATTGCTTGCATATGACTAGTTGTTTGAACAACAGAGAAATTCGCATGACGAAAGTCTAATGAACAAGAGTATCTCCAATCAAGGGGCACGACATGATCATGGTCTACCATCTGGGGCAGTTAAGTCAAGATCCAGAGAATCTCTCAAAATGCCAGGGGCAAATCTCCGCCTGAGTCACTTGGGGCATTGGGCACGAATTCCAACGACGAATCTGGCACGATCAAACGAAGATCTTCTGGTGGTATGACAACACTTCTGACAGGGGAAACTCCCTACATTCTAAGAGCGTGGACATAGTAAAAAAAAAAACGCAAAATCAAAGAACCGCTAGGTTGACATACCTAGGCAAAAATAAGGGCTTCCCGGCGAACCAAAAGGGTTCGGGAAAAATGAGGGATGAAGCGAAAAATCTGTACACCCGGCAAGTCGAAAACCTGCAAAGGCGGTGTGATTGGTGGATCTGGAACTGACTGTTTAACGCTGGTTCGCAAAATGTCGCGGAAGCAAGAGTCACCACCGTCTTTTATTTTCTCCAAATGGAAAGGACAAAAGCACAGAAAAATTCCTTATTGAGATTAGTTCTCGGTTCGGGAGGTAGATTTATAGAAAGGGAAGGTGTTAGCACCCTTTCTATCCATGGTTATCCATGGGCTCTTAGATACTTGCTCATTTGTGTTTTCAAAATGGTTTGTTTGCTTTTCAACTGTGGGTTTTAAAAAAAGTTTCTTTGAAAATTTCAGTTCGACTCTTGTATCAGTCCTCAAGAGTGTTTGAAAAGTTGCTTTCGAAAGCTTTTTGAAAAGGTGTCGGTGTGAAAAGTATTTTTTGATTTGTTTTGAAATTAGAGCAAGTATCTAGAGTCGTCTACCTACCCTAAGGAATTCGTCTGTGTAAATGTCCTTGAAGTAGTGCCATCCCACCATTGAGAGGTAGGTAGCACCACCGTTGGAGGTGTTCGGGTCAATTCGAGGGTTCGGGACATGGTGATCACCGGAGCAATAGGAAGACACCTTAGAAGCTACCCTCATGCCATGTTCATGGACATGAGGACTTACTAAAACGTCCTCTACTCGACGATCACCTTTCGAGGGGCAAGGCAACAGTGAGGCGTACCCTAGGGGTGGTGTGTGATTTGTGTGTCGTTTTCATTTATTTTTATCTTGTCATGTATTGGTGATCTATGCGTTGCTTTTATTTTGACATTCATTCTTTCATGCTGTTTAATTAACAGTTAAAAGTCGCGGGAATATAAAAGTCCTACGCTATTACAAAGGCGCGGGTCCACATCGCCAAATTAGTCCAGGACCCGATTTGAAAATAAAGTAAAAATGCGGAAAAGATAAATGTCTAATTACGTTATTACATGGCTTCAAGAGAATTACATTTATATTCACAAAAAGGAAATAAGAATAAAATACGCGAAGACGTAAAATCGGGAATGCGAGGGCGTTGGACCCTTTTAAGGAAATTAAATTACAATTATGAAATTAATTAAATTTAATGAGAAAAAGAAATTATTTTTTGGAGTTTTTTGTATTTATGGATTTTAATGAGAATTAATGGAATTAAAACCTAATTCTAACTATTTTTAATTTATAAAAAAAAACATGTTAAAATTGAATCTAAAATTAACCTAATTATTTACATGGCAATTTATTTACAAAATAATGATTAATAATTAATATGGTGAAAAAAAAATGGATAAAAATATAAAACCCTAATTCTACATTTTTTAATTTATTAAGAAAAAAACATTTAAAGTTAAACCTATAATTAAAGCTAAATTAATTAATAGAATTTATTTACAAGGAAAATATTTAAATAAAATATATTTTTTATTTTTTTATAATTTCTGAATTTTTTTGGGTATTTTTTATATTAAAGAAAACAAATTAATTTGAAGAATTAAATTAAAATTAAACAAAACAAATAAAATAGAAAAATAAAAAAGGGGTGAAAGAAAGCAAACCAGTGGGGTGTTGACCCCAATTTGGAGGTTTTTGGCCAGTAATTAGGCCCATTGAATTCCTGGCCTTGTTGATTTTTTAGTGATTATGTGTGTATGCATTGACAGAATCATTCCATAGGCTTTGGATCTGGACCATTGGACTGATGTTATGGGACGTGTGGCAAGCCAAGATATGAGGCTGCATGGTAGACCCTGGGGTTGAAACTGCACGGAATCACGTTAGCAAGCAAAATATTGAAATAATATGGGGGACCTGGGGATCGAACCCAGGTCCCATTGCTTACCAAGCCAATGCCTTGCCATCTGCGCTGTTGTGTTGCTTTGTATATAATATGACCACTAAACAACATAACGTGAAACAAAGATTAGTGGCGTTTTTTCGCGCGAAATTCAAACGCACCAACCATTGCCTTACACCTCACCTTCTTCTCCAATTATTTGCTTTGCCTGAAAAAAAAACAAACTGAATAGCGGGGGTTTTAAACCCCCACTAAATGATGAACATAAAAATAGCGAATAGGCCATCGTGGTTCATAAATTAGGCGCGAGGTATGGAATCAATTGGTCATAAGCTTCTGGTTTCAATGGCGTGGGTTTCGTGTCTCAATTTTTCCTGAAGAGGAAAGCCCCAAATTTACAGTTATGAAACCCTAGCAAGCTCCAATGGTGGATTCGTGTATAGGGCACGAAACTTCAATTGAATGGTATGGTTAGCTTCAGAAGGATAAGACTAGTACAAAACAAGCGTTAGAAATCAAAAATATGGCATGAATGATGAAACACGATTATGCAAAAAATGTGAAACAGTTTGACTTCTATGTACCAATTCCTGAGGTTGGAAGCGTGGAAAAGGACTCAGTTAGGTTCCTTGATGCCTTAGGAAGCTTTTGGGATCGTTCTCTTGCCTTGAAACACTTTGGAATAGTGTTTTCAGTTTTGACTTTTTTCACCAAAATTGCAAAGTGTATAAGGGGTTTTGAGCGCAGCTTTCAGGTTGTCGTGCATTAGGTTTTGATCAGTATATGTATGCCAATGGATTAGGGTTGAATCTTGAGCAAAAAGATCAATGCATTGATGTATGAGATATTTGATTTTTCATGCATATTTTTTTCAAATCTTTTCCATGAATACCATGCCAATTATGACCAAATCACCTTGATTCTTTCCATATTGGATAGTGCACGAAATCTTGAAGGTATTTTATGCACAAAAAGATTTAAAAAGCATGGATGAGTATTTTTTTCATATTTTATTTAATTAAATGAATTAATGGTGATTAAAAATTCAAATAAATAATAAAAAATGATGAAATAACTCCCCTTGGGCCAAATGGTCGTTCATAGCCTTTGGATGATGAATCTTGGAAGAAAATGTGGCCCATTAGCAATTTTGAGGCATTTGAAGCAAAGTTGACTTTTCAAAATTCCCAACAATTTCCCAACTTCCACAAGGCATATCTTGCTCAATGTTTAAGCTTTGATCATGTTCTTGGACATTTTGGAAAGGTCTTGAAGTCCTCTAACCAATTCCTTTCGTCCCATGTCATTTTGATTTACCAATCTCAAGTTATGGTCTTTGACTTAAAGTACCTTTTTGTTGACTTTTGAAAATGACCTATAATGTTGAGATTGATAACTTTTTGTGAGAGCATTTCTTGGACTTGAAGTGTGAAGAGGAGTTGTAGGAAATGTCTTTCTCTTCAAAATGAGCTTTGGATGGAATTTTTATGATGAACCATGTGGAAGTTATGTCTTGGTCAAGTTGCAGTTGACTTTTTCAACTGTCCAAACATGGAAACTTTTGCATCTTGAGACTTTTTGAGCCATGCCTTGAAAATCATGATCAAGAATTGATCAAATGATGTTTGTGGCTTCAAAATAAGATGTTGACCAAAAATTTGAACTTTTGACTGTCAAATGACCATTTTGCCCCTACAGTTGACTGTTGAGCAATTAGGGTTTTTGACTGTGCAATTTTGTGCTGTAAGTCTTGAAACTTGGCATGAGGATGCTTGACCATGTTTATAGGCATGTGGGACTTGATTGGACCCTTGGAAACTTCAATTTCTTTGTCAGAACCAAAACCCTAGTTTTTGACTGTTAGGAGGCCCTTGAACTGTGCAACCCTTGGGGGGATTTTGAAGCATGCTCTTTGCAAATCTTGAAGAATATGGGAGGGAAAATTTTGGGGTACAACAGTTGCCCCTGTTCAATCTTCTTAGACCTGAGGATGCAGATTGGCTGACGTGCCTTTCGTAATCCGAAGGTGGAAGATGATTGAACACTAGAGTGCCCAGAAATTTGCGCTCACATAGTAGTGTGATGGTGGGAATGGGCTTATAGATGCCATTTGGAGATTGATGGATAGGATGATGGGCTTATAGATGCCATGCTAAGAGATAATGGATTAACGGATGGGCTTATAGATGCCATCTGGGTGTCGATCGCGTAAGAGATTCCTTAGCGAGAACTTGCGTACCTGCAAAAGAAAATGATTACCTGACCTGTTACAGGAGCTGGTCTTCAGACTCTTTGTGTAGATGTGCCCTGACTGGTTACAGGAATTGAATCTGGAGCTTCAAACGGTGATGAATGAACCAGGGATGGTTACTACCTTAACGGGACGGTGAGAGAACCTTGGATGATTACTACCTCAACAGGAACGCTGAGAGAATCCTGGGCGACTTCAACCTCAACAGTAACGCTGAGAGAATCTTGGGCAACTTCAACCTCAACAGTAACGCTGAGAGAATCTTGGGCGACTTCAACCTCAACGGTAAAGCTGAGAGAATCTTGGGCGACTTCAACCTCAACAGTAACGCTGAGAGAATCTTGGGCGACTTCAACCTCAACAGTAACGCTGAGAGAATCTTGGATATCTTCTACTGAGTCTTTATCAGGAAAATCTTTTAGGGACCGATTTAACTGGACTAGAGAAGGCCTTTGAATGGATAAGAAACAGGAAAATCTTAGGGTCGATTTAACTGAACCGGTCAAGGTCTTGAAATCTTCAACTGGGTAAGAAACAGAGAGATCTTAGGGTCGATCTGACTGAACCAGAGAAGGCCTTTGACTGGATAAGAAACAGAAAAATCTTAGGGTCGATTTAACTGAACCGGTCTAGGTCTTGAAATCTTCAACTGGATAAGAATCAGGGAGATCTTAGGGTCGATCTGACTGAACCAGAGAAGGCCTTTGACTGGATAAGAAACAGAAAAATCTTAGGGTCGATTTAACTGAACCGGTCTAGGTCTTGAAATCTTCAACTGGATAAGAATCAGGGAGATCTTAGGGTCGATCTGGCTGAACCAGAGAAGGCCTTTGACTGGATAAGAAACAGAAAAATCTTAGGGTCGATTTAACTGAACCTGTCTAGGTCTTGAAATCTTCAACTGGATAAGAATCAGGGAGATCTTAGGGTCGATCTGACTGAACCAGAGAAGGCCTTTGACTGGATAAGAAACAGAAAAATCTTAGGGTCGATTTAACTGAACCGGTCTAGGTCTTGAAATCTTCAACTGGATAAGAAACAGGGAGATCTTAGGGTCGATCTGACTGAACCAGAGAAGGCCTTTGACGGGATAATAATCAGGAAAATCTTTAGGAGTCGATTTAACTGAACCAGGCAAGGTCTTGGAATCTTCAACTGGATAAGAATCAGGGAGATCTTAGGGTCGATCTGACTGAACCAGAGAAGGTCTTGGACATAGCTGAGAACTTGACTGGATCTTTCCTGAAAGGTAAAGGTCAGTCATATGCAATGCATGATATGGATCAAGCAATGATGTTCTCAACATAAATGAGATTGTATGTTCATGATGTGTATATGCATGCTATAATGTATGGAAATGCGATGTTTATGAATATATGTTTTTGTCTAGGAAAGTAAATCCTTGACGGGTGCCGGGAAGTCACATCCTGGGCTGATGTTGGAGAATAGTGCTTTGTTGTTTCCGCTGGGGGATGATAGTTGCAAGAATACCGGTAGGAGAAGATAACTCCGTTGGGGAATAAACTTGGCGAATGGATTACTCTGCGGGGAGAGAATACTCTAGCGATCTTGCTGGGGAACAATACTCTGTGGGGAGAGAGGTACGCTGTTGATGGTGACTTTGCTGAGGATATCGTTGCTACGTTGGAAGTGTTTATAGACTTCGCTGGGGATAAGAAGACTTTGCCGAGGACGATCTTCTCATGGCTTTTTGGCTGAGGATAACCCAGTTATATCCTGGTAGGGAAATAACTCTTTGAATAAAGCCGGGAGACGCGTTCGTGCTCTGAGAGGATAAGCTTCCAGAATCTACTGGGGATAAGCTTACTGCTTGGGGAGATGGATTCCAACTTTCTTAGGGAACTAGATTGGACTCTCCTGGGTAAATTTTGTATCGGAAGTGGCTCCACTGAATGTCTGGTATACCGCCGGGGAACAATCTTAGATCAAGACTGCCGGGGATACTTGTTAAGAATGTTCGTATACTGCGATGGGGAATGTTGAGATCTGCTGGAGGATACCCACCTTCCTTAGGGCTGACAGTATAACTTTTCTTGGGGAGAGTGCATTGACTTGCCGACTCACTCTCTGGGGAATTAAGGTATATTGGTTATGTTCTTCGGCTGAACTTACCTTGGTACCTTGATGGACAGATCAATTAGATCCTTTAGACCACTCATTATTGCCCCTGTTTCTGTGGGAGAAGATACCTGTGGAGGTGCTTGACGGCTGCCGACTGACAAATCTTCTGATAGGCAAGTGACAAGATGACGGGACATAGTCGTACGCTTTGATCCCTAACTTTTGCCTGGATCGCCCTTTCGAGTTTTCAATCCAACGGGATACCCATTTTTGCCCAAGCCGCCTTTTCAGGTTTTCGACTTGCCGGGTGTACAGATTTTTTTCATTTTCATCCCTTATTTTTCCCGAACCCTTTTGGTTCACCGGGAAGCCCTTATTTTTGCCTAGGTGTGTCAACCTAGCGGGTCTTTGATTATGCGTAGTATTTTTTTGACTATGTCCATGCTCTCAGAATGTAGGGAGATGCCCCTGTCAGTAGTGTTTTGTCATGCCCCAGAAGATGTTTCATCAGGCCAGATTCGTTGCTGGAGTGCCCCAAGTGACTCGGGCGGAGATTTTCCCCAGGCTATTTGACCTTTGAGAGATTCTCTGAATCTTGATTGGACTGCCCCAGATAATAGACCATGGTCATGTTTGCCCCTTGATTGGAAGTGCTTTTGTTCACTAGGTATTCATCGTGCGAATTTCCCTGTTGCTCAAACAAATAGTCATATGCAAACAATGTTATATCAAAATGCAAAGCTTATGTATGTCTTGAAGATTTTGAAAATGTATTCTTTTAGTAAAAATAAGTGAAATTTTTTTTGTAAACAGTGATGTCAACTCGTTATTTTACCGCAAGCCTTAAGGAGTCAGGATACCTTTCGTAACAGTATGCTTTCGAACTAACCCATGCTTCAGCTAGGACTTTTAAGGGTTATAACGTGGCCTGGTTCACGGTTTAAGAAACAAAGGATAAGGCTCAAAATGCATTTGTACCCACCCACTCTTCGTGATGTTCTTCAAACCTAAACTCAGTTGATCGTGCGTTAGACCTTGTTTGAGTCTTTACTCTGATATTCCGGTGATGGTTCGAATGTTGACAATTTATTTTGAATAGGCAGTCATTTCTTTTTGTTATTGAGGGTTTGTATGACCTCTTTTCCCTGATTGATTTCGTTATCCCTGTTTTTTTCCTGAACCGTTTCTTTTTGGAATTACAGTCAGCGGGATGCCCCAGTTTTGTAAGTCTCCTTCATAGGTTTTGACTTATTGGGTTTTTATTTTTGAGATATAATGACTGCCTATCCTTATGATTATTCGGAATCATCACTGTCTTCTTTTTTTTTTGTAAGGACCTCTTTGGTGCCATTTGTTATGCACTTGGATCAACTGAGAGAACTACCCTGCCCCAGGTTATGATAAAGGGTTTTAATTTTCGAAAAGCAAAACTCCTACTTCTTTGGCTCAGAGGGGTTGACGAGGGATTATCTTCCTTATAACTCCAGTGTTTAGGAATTGAAACAATGCATGTACCTCATCAGCAGGGTCTGTTCAAAAGCATACTGTAGATTGTGGTATCGTTTTCGTCATCCTCCCTCAAGAGGCTTAGAGTTTTTTTTTCAATTGAGAGCTGATCATCACAGAAAAGTGAAAGCAATTTGCAATATAGTGAATACGAAATAATTACTTCAAAACAGACATGTGTAGTGCATTAATGGAATAACAATGTTTAACATGAATAAATGTTTGAACAATCAAAAGAAAATTACAAATTGAACATTCGAATGAACAAAAAATCCAAGCCTAGCCATATTTTGGAAAGGGAGCAGTGATCACATTGGGAGCCTCTGGAGAGTCGAGCTGGACTTCCTTTGCGTCAATCAGATCCTGAACCTTGTTTCTCAAAGTCCAACAATCATCTGTAGCATGCCCCGGGCTGTCAGAATGATAAGCGCAGCGAACGTTGGGGTTATACCTTGAAGGCGTCCTGTTGGGATTCTTTGGAGGTTCCATGAGAGTTACCAACTTGGTTTCCAGCAACTGTGGCAATATCTGTGACAAGGTCATGCCGAGGGGAGTGAATTGCCTTTTGGGTCTCTCTTCCCTTTGCTGATTGTGACGCTGAGGAGCGCCGGTCGGTTTTGCAATAACCACCGCGTTGACATCTTGGCGGTGTTCAGACCTATTCTGCCCTTTTGAGCCATAGACAGCACTAGATTCTCTCTTGGATGGTTTCTTCTCAGTGTTCGAGGAGTCACCATTCTGTATTTTCCCCGACTTGATGCCAGCTTCTATTCTTTCCCCGGTCAAGATCAGATCTGTAAACCCAACAGCAGAATTCCCAATCAGGTGGTTGAAGAATGGACCAGACAGGGTCCCCAAGAACATGTCGACGAGCTCGCAGTCAGTCAGAGGTGGTTGCACCCTTCCAGCAAGGTCTCTCCACTTTTGGGCGTACTCCTTAAAACCTTCTCCTGATCCTAGCGACATACCTTGGAGTTGGGTACGTGTAGGAGCGAGGTCGGCATTGTACTGGTACTACTTGTAGAATGCAGTGGCCAAGTCCTCCCAGCTGCGGATGTTGGCTCCATTCAGTTGATAGAACCAGTCGAGTTAAGTTCCCGACAGACTATCCTGAAAGAAGTGAATCCACAAATTCTTGTCAGTCGTGTAGGGCTGGATCCTCCTTGTGTAAGACCTGAGATGCAGCTTAGGACAGGAAGCCCCGTCATATTTTGCAAAAGCAGATGCCTTGAACTTGTGTGGGATTACTACCCCAGAAGACAGACCTAGATCTTTGAAGTCCAGGCCGGGCACTTTCTGTATTTCCATAGCACTTAACCGGTCTTCCAACTGTTTGTACTTGTCCTCAGCTGGGGGGTACTGCTCACCATTGTAATCGGTCTCGTTGTCGGAGACCACTAGACTAGGAACCTCCCTTTCTTGGGGATTGTCTCTGCCAACAGATGGGGTAGTCAGCTCAACTTCAATTTGTGACCCATTCCCAGATTTGCGTCTCGGTTTGAACAACACCGTCCTCTTCTTCTTCTTTTTCAAAAGCAGGGTCTTCAGATCTTGTTGCCCCTGGGCTAAACTCATGATCAAATCTTGGAACTGGGTGTTCTGAGCCTGGAGAGCCTTGATGGATTGCTCAGTAGATGATTCAGGATTCATGACGATCGGCCAAAATAAACAGCGAAGAAGGTAAATGACCTGTCAAAAGGGATACCTGTAATGCAATGATATGTATATATGCATGCAATGTTTTCAAGGATCTCGCGGGGTAAACAAGAAAATTTGTTAGAATTGGAATCTGGTATCTTGATTGAAGGAGCTTCATGTTGTTGAGAGTCCTTCTTCAAGGGTCAAGGCTCACCATATCGAGTGGGTCATAGCCCCTGACTTTAGTCATCATGTCTGGTTTTGATTTCCAAACAACCTTGGTTAGGGGAACCTTCTTTAAGAGTCAAGGCTCACCTTGTCAAGTGGGTCATAGCCTCTGACTCAGATCATCAACCTGGCTAGAGGAAAATAAATCCCCTTTGCCCCTTGCTAGACATTCTGATTCATCATGACCTGCATCACAAGCCCTTGAGATCCTTGAAACGGATTAGTCCTTATGCGGGATGTATGCGATGGTATGATGTTATGATATGCATGGGGTAATGTAGGCAAATCCTATTATGAATCCCAATTAAGGACTGTAAACAAAACCTGCAAGAAACTCAAGTGTCAGATAACAAGCATGCAAATAGTCAAGTTGGAAGCACACAAGTCACACCACAGCCCTTAGAGTTTAGGCCAGCATGGGGTCTGGGTATTACCCTCTTGAAGTTGGTGGGCTCAAACCTGTCCTATCAAAGTAACCGGGTTCTAAGGGTCCCAATATCATTGGATTGATTTCATTGTTCATCGTTTCGATTTAGCCACTGAACTGGCGACCGAAATATTCCAAGAAAACAACCCTCAACTGAGTGAAGTATCGAGTATCAACCAACCTCGGACTGCACCAAAGTCAGTTATCTCACTACCCTAAAGAGACCAAGATGGTTCAATTAAGGTTCCTAAGGTCAGTTGATGTTTCACGACACCACGCGGCGGCCCCGTACTCTCCTTGACTGGACTCAAGGGTTACCGGTACACACCAAAGTGCCACATCAACGTAGCAGACTGCTTCAACCATGTCGGTATACCCCACACAGTTTCCTCACAGCCTTGTTGCTACTTTCTAAGAAGGTATCCCCAGATCCGGGTTAGGATCTATAGAACTCCCGAGACAGTCCCACAATTTAAAGCAAACAAGTCAAAGCAATTGAAAACACAGTTATGAACTATCCTAAGGTACACCTCACTTTAAGATTCCCCAGCAGAGTCGTCAGTTCTGTGATTGGTGGATCTGGAACTGACTGTTTAACGCTGGTTCGCGAAATGTCGCGGAAGCAAGAGTCGCCACCGTCTTTTATTTTCTCCAAATGGAAAGGACAAAAGCATAGAAAAATTCCTTATTGAGATTAGTTCTCGGTTCGGGAGGTAGATTTATAGAAAGGGAAGGTGTTAGCACCCTTTCTATCCATGGTTATCCATGGGCTCTTAGATACTTGCTCATTTGTGTTTTCAAAATGGTTTGTTTGCTTTTCAACTGTGGGTTTTAAAAAAAGTTTCTTTGAAAATTTCAGTTCGACTCTTGTATCAGTCCTCAAGAGTGTTTGAAAAGTTGCTTTCGAAAGCTTTTTGAAAAGGTGTCGGTGTGAAAAGTATTTTTTGATTTGTTTTGAAATTAGAGCAAGTATCTAGAGTCGTCTACCTACCCTAAGGAATTCGTCTGTGTAAATGTCCTTGAAGTAGTGCCATCCCACCATTGAGAGGTAGGTAGCACCACCGTTGGAGGTGTTCGGGTCAATTCGAGGGTTCGGGACATGGTGATCACCGGAGCAATAGGAAGACACCTTAGAAGCTACCCTCATGCCATGTTCATGGACATGAGGACTTACTAAAACGTCCTCTACTCGACGATCACCTTTCGAGGGGCAAGGCAACAGTGAGGCGTACCCTAGGGGTGGTGTGTGATTTGTGTGTCGTTTTCATTTATTTTTATCTTGTCATGTATTGGTGATCTATGCGTTGCTTTTATTTTGACATTCATTCTTTCATGCCGTTTAATTAACAGTTAAAAGTCGCGAAAATATAAAAGTCCTACGCTATTACAAAGGCGCGGGTCCACATCGCCAAATTAGTCCAGGACCCGATTTGAAAATAAAGTAAAAATGCGGAAAAGATAAATGTCTAATTACGTTATTACATGGCTTCGGGAGAATTACATTTATATTCACAAAAAGGAAATAAGAATAAAATACGCGAAGAAGTAAAATCGGGAATGCGAGGGCGTTGGACCCTTTTAAGGAAATTAAATTACAATTATGAAATTAATTAAATTTAATGAGAAAAAGAAATTATTTTTTGGAGTTTTTTGTATTTATGGATTTTAATGAGAATTAATGGAATTAAAACCTAATTCTAACTATTTTTAATTTATAAAAAAAAACATGTTAAAATTGAATCTAAAATTAACCTAATTATTTACATGGCAATTTATTTACAAAATAATGATTAATAATTAATATGGTGAAAAAAAAAGGATAAAAATATAAAACCCTAATTCTACATTTTTTAATTTATTAAGAAAAAAACATTTAAAGTTAAACCTAGAATTAAAGCTAAATTAATTAATAGAATTTATTTACAAGGAAAATATTTAAATAAAATATATTTTTTATTTTTTTATAATTTCTGAATTTTTTTGGGTATTTTTTATATTAAAGAAAACAAATTAATTTGAAGAATTAAATTAAAATTAAACAAAACAAATAAAATAGAAAAATAAAAAAGGGGTGAAAGAAAGCAAACCAGTGGGGTGTTGACCCCAATTTTGGAGGTTTTTGGCCAGTAATTAGGCCCATTGAATTCCTGGCCTTGTTGATTTTTTAGTGATTATGTGTGTATGCATTGACTGAATCATTCCATAGGCTTTGGATCTGGACCATTGGACTGATGCTATGGGACGTGTGGCAAGCCAAGATATGAGGCTGCATGGTAGACCCTGGGGTTGAAACTGTACGGAATCACGTTAGCAAGCAAAATATTAAAATAATATGGGGGACCTGTGGATCGAACCCAAGTCCCATTGCTTACCAAGCCAATGCCTTGCCATCTGCGCTGTTGTGTTGCTTTGTATATAATATGACCACTAAACAACATAACATGAAACAAAGATTAGTGGCGTTTTTTCGAGCGAAATTCAAATGCACCAACCATTGCCTTACACCTCACCTTCTTCTCCAATTGTTTGCTTTGCCTAAAAAAAAAACAAACTGAATAGAGGGGGTTTTAAACCCCCACTAAATGATGAACATAAAAATAGCGAATAGGCCATCGTGGTTCATAAATTAGGCGCGAGGTATGGAATCAATTGGTCATAAGCTTCTGGTTTCAATGGCGTGGGTTTCGTGTCTCAATTTTTCCTGAAGAGGAAAGCCCCAAATTTACAGTTACGAAACCCTAGCAAGCTCCAATGGTGGATTCGTGTATAGGGCACGAAACTTCAATTGAATGGTATGGTTAGCTTCAGAAGGATAAGACTAGTACAAAACAAGCGTTAGAAATCAAAAATATGGCATGAATGATGAAACACGATTATGCAAAAAATGTGAAACAGTTTGACTTCTATGTACCAATTCCTGAGGTTGGAAGCGTGGAAAAGGACTCAGTTAGGTTCCTTGATGCCTTAGGAAGCTTTTGGGATCGTTCTCTTGCCTTGAAACACTTTGGAATAGTGTTTTCAGTTTTGACTTTTTTCACCAAAATTGCAAAGTGTATAAGGGGTTTTGAGCGCAGCTTTCAGGTTGTCGTGCATTAGGTTTTGATCAGTATATGTATGCCAATGGATTAGGGTTGAATCTTGAGCAAAAAGATCAATGCATTGATGTATGAGATATTTGATTTTTCATGCATATTTTTTTCAAATCTTTTCCATGAATACCATGCCAATTATGACCAAATCACCTTGATTCTTTCCATATTGGATAGTGCACGAAATCTTGAAGGTATTTTATGCACAAAAAGATTTAAAAAGCATGGATGAGTATTTTTTTTATATTTTATTTAATTAATTGAATTAATGGTGATTAAAAATTCAAATAAATAATAAAAAATGATGAAATAACTCCCCTTGGGCCAAATGGTCGTGCATAGCCTTTGGATGATGAATCTTGGAAGAAAATGTGGCCCATTAGCAATTTTGAGGCATTTGAAGCAAAGTTGACTTTTCAAAATTCCCAACAATTTCCCAACTTCCACAAGGCATATCTTCCTCAATTTTTAAGCTTTGATCATGTTCTTGGACATTTTGGAAAGGTCTTGAAGTCCTCTAACCAATTCCTTTAGTCCCATGTCATTTTGATTTACCAATCTCAAGTTATGGTCTTTGACTTAAAGTGCCTTTTTGTTGACTTTTGAAAATGACCTATAATGTTGAGATTGATAACTTTTTGTGAGAGCATTTCTTGGACTTGAAGTGTGAAGAGGAGTTGTAGGAAATGTCTTTCTCTTCAAAATGAGCTTTGGATGGAATTTTTCTGATGAACCATGTGGAAGTTATGCCTTGGTCAAGTTGCAGTTGACTTTTTCAACTGTCCAAACATGGAAACTTTTGCATCTTGAGACTTTTTGAGCCATGACTTGAAAATCATGATCAATAATTGATCAAATTATGTTTGTGGCTTCAAAATAAGATGTTGACCAAAAATTTGAACTTTTGACTGTCAAATGACCATTTTGCCCCTACAGTTGACTGTTGAGCAATTAGGGTTTTTGACTGTGCAATTTTGTGCTGTAAGTCTTGAAACTTGGCATGAGGATGCTTGACCATGTTTATAGGCATGTGGGACTTGATTGGACCCTTGGAAACTTCAATTTCTTTGTCAGAACCAAAACCCTAGTTTTTGACTGTTAGGAGGCCCTTGAACTGTGCAACCCTTGGGGGGATTTTGAAGCATGCTCTTTGCAAATCTTGAAGAATATGGGAGGGAAAATTTTGGGGTACAACAGGCGGCTTGGGCAAAAATGGGTATCCCGGTGGACCGAAAACCCGAAAGGGCGGTCCAGGCAAAAATTAGGGATCACAGCGTACGACTATGTTCCGTCATCTCGTCCCTTGCCTACCAGAAGAAGATTCGTAAATCGGCAGGTATCAAACACCTCACAGGCCTCCCTCTCCAACAGAAACTGTGGCAAAAAGAATGGTCTGAACGATCAAGCTGCTCTGTCCTCCAGGCACCAAGGTAAGGTCAGCTGAAGAACGTAACCAAGATACCTTAATTCCCCAGAGAGTGAGACAAGATCCAACAATTCTCCCCAAGCAGAGTGGGTCTCCAATCAGCCCTGAGAAGGCCCATACCTCCAGCAAGTCGGCAACACTCTCCCCAAGCAGAGTTAGCTTACTATCAGCCTTAAGGAAGTTGGATTATTCCCCGAAGATCTCAACATTCCCCAGCGGAGTGTACAAACATTCCTAACAAGCATCCCCAGCAATCTTGATCTAAGATTGTTCCCCGGCGGAATACCGCACATCCAGTGGAGCCACTTCCCCAATACAGTCTCAAAAGCCTCCCCAGGAAAGTTTAATCAATCTCCCCAGTAGGAAGCTTATCCCCAGTAGATTCTGGAAGCTTATCACCTGCAGAGTACGAATGCTCTCCCCCGGATTTATTCAAAGGTTATTTCCCTACCAGGATATAACTGGGTTATCCTAAGCCAATTGCCACGGAAAGATCGTCCCCGGCGAAGTCTTCCTATCCCCAGCGGAGTTCATCCAATCTTCCAACAAAGCTCAACAATGGTATCTGTGATACGGTGAGAGAACTGACTTGAGGTTTTGCGTTTGTATTCGCAAATGTTTCGGTTGAGCAAGAGTCGCCACCGACTTTTTATTTTATCCTAAGGAAAGGTTAAAAAGCACAGCAAAAACCTTTGAGATGTTTTCTTGGGTTCGGGGAGTAGATTATAGAAAGGGAAGGTATTAGCACCCTTTCTATCCATGGTTATCCATGGGCTCTTAGGTACTTTCTTAGATCAACTTGCCGTGGTTTTCAATTGTTTGAAATGGTGCTTGGTGTGTGGTTTTTTGAAAATGTTTTGAAAAGATGCCTTGTATAGGCTACCCTTGTAACAATTCTTTACTCGAATGTTTTACAAAAGGTGTTTTGTCTTTAGAAAAGATGTTTCAAGGTTTTTTGAAAGTTGGTTTTGAAAGTGTTTGTGAAGTGGGTTTTTGAAAATAGGCAAGTGTTTTCTTGGCAAATTGACAAGTACTTAAGAGTTGTCTACCCTAAAGTTTTCTCAAAGATTTTTGTTATGTTTTAAACCTTTTGACAATTTTGTTCCACCATTGCATTTGGTGGACAATTTTGTATTAGGAGGTGAAAGGGACAAGCGAGGGTCATCGTTTTTGGACCATAATTGCAATAGTGTTAAATGTCTTTGGGCAATTTTTCTTTAAAAGGGACTTGATCATTCATTTAGGCAACATTTTGAGGGACTATGATCATTTGATTGTTTGTTTTACCCAAAGAAGTTCAACATACAATATGGCCCAATTTATTTGAAGGCAACAAAGTGGAATACCCTAGGGGTGCAAGTGTGAAATGTGTTGTCCATTTTCATGCTTTTTTGTCTTGTATTAGGTCAAACTATTTTTTGTTCATTTTATTCGCATGCAAACCCTAACTCTAGCATAGTATATTTAGAAAGCGGTAAAGTGCGAAATTTAAATTCCTACGCTATTACAACACAATAATATGGGGAGGGGGGTACAATGTCTCAAATGGGGTATATTTAGACAAAAATTTAAACCTAACTATTACATCATTTTCTTTGAATATTTACAAGACAAATAATTGTATAATTAAATGGAAATTGAAATAAATATGCAAAAATATAAAAAAGGGAATTTTTATATGTATGCAAAAAAGATATTATTTATGTGAAATAAAAAGAGAAATAACAAGGTATTATATTTTGGAGTATTTTCAAATTTAGGGCAAAACCCTAATTTTAATCAAAATGGTATTAGTTATTTAGTATTTGTAATATTTACTATTTATATACAAAAAATAAGATAAAAATATAATATACTCAAAAAATGTATTTTTTAGTATTAAATATTAAAAAATAAAATATGTACATTTTTTGGTATTTATATCCTAAGTGTATTAATATATATCTATTTATTTATATTATTTACAAAATATGTATTATATATATTAATTAATAATATTTAATATTAAAATAAAAAAAAGTATTTTTCTATAAAATATTTTCAGGAAGTAAAAATAAGATAAAAGTATGTAAAAATGTATTTCCAATATTTTAATATTTTAAACAAAACATATATATTTATTTATTTATGTTCAAACTAAAAGAAAAATCAAATAAATATCTAATAAAATCAAAAATGGTGAGAAAAAATATTTTTAAATTTTTAATATGCTGAGAAAAAATAAATGAGCCAATCAAAAAAA
This sequence comes from Vicia faba, assembly GCA_948472305.1. Taxonomy (NCBI): domain Eukaryota; kingdom Viridiplantae; phylum Streptophyta; class Magnoliopsida; order Fabales; family Fabaceae; genus Vicia; species Vicia faba. Next base: position 983,537,007 of record OX451740.1, read on the forward strand.
GCAAAAGTCAAAAACATTAAAAAATGAATGAAATGGGCTCAGGGGGTGTAAAACAAAAAAAAGTGGTGTGAATAGAAAACACAAAGCAAGCCCAGCCCAATGCCACCTTTCTTCAACCTCTGAACTGTGTTATTCAAAAAAACGCGCGCCCTGTTCTTGATCTTCTAACTCCTGATTCCTGGCTTATTAATGAAAACTCATAACATAAAAAATGTTCAGCATCAAGAGACGAATCCAACCATATGCAGAACTTGATCTAACTCTCTAAGATGAGGGAGAATTTCTTCTCCCCCAAATCCTAACCTAGATTTTCTGCCATTTTCAAACCTTAAATTCTCACAGCTCAAGCAAAAGAAATGAAAAGTAAAAACATGTACATGTTCAGTGGCATGAGTAGAACATTATTTACTCACAAACTTAGAGCTAATGATGCTTGATAAGAGAGATAGAAGTTCACCAAGATACTTGTTCAGCTGAAGTTCTATCTGGCAATGAGGAAGCTTTCAGTGCAAGGTGATGATTGGAAAAGCTTCCTTGAGGTCCAGGGATGCTATTCCAATGTTTACTTTGTCTTGAAAGCTTTTGAATCGTGCTAGAGCACTTCACCTGCAAAACAAGAAACTGAAAATGGTGGAAGTGGTTAGAGGGATTACAGGTCGTGTTTCAAGTCATGGTTAGCTTGCATAGGTGCTAGGGAATGTATGTGAACTGGTTTGGGCAAGAGAGCTTGAGGGAAATGGAAGATGGCACTCAAACTGCAGGCCTGACCCTGTTTTTGCAGTTTGAAGATAATTCTGAGATTGGGAGTGTATGAGAGGTGTTAGGGTCGTGCAATAGCTTGGTTGAGATGTCTTGGGTATGTTTTTACAAGTTCACTTAAGGGTTTGTAAGCTGATATGAGAGTTGATTTGAGTTATGATGTGTTTCTTACACTTTAAGCAAGCAATGGTTACTTTGTGCCTCTAGCCTGTACAGACCCTCATACTATGCTGCATAATCCCTCCTTGATCAGTGTGATTAACACATAAACTTGTGCCAATTAGATATGGACTGTACTTCTTGGATTTGTAATTGGACATAAAGCTAACTTTTAAAAAAATGGAAGAAATGCTTTATCTATTTTGGGATTAATCCTTTATGCAATGCTAGAACACAAAGAACATGGCTTTGGCACAAAGAATATGCATTAAATTTATGAGTGTTGGATGGTTTAAGGACCTGTAATCAAGATATGCAAGCTGAGATTGAAATGCATAGTGTTATGAACATGTACATGGCCAAGAACAAAAGTGACTTTTCCCCATTTTGCAAAATCCGATTCTCCCTAACCATGAGGTTGTTTGAGAAGTTCTTGGACATTTTGGAAATCTTGGAATGTGTACTACAATCCATCTTTGAAGTGAAAGTTGAAATTCCAAGTGGAAGTGTATGGAAAATGGCCTTGAAGTTAGGTAGAAAACCTTGTCAAAATAGGTTAAAATTTCACTAAGTTAAGAATGGTTTAGTGCCCTTATTCAAAAATTTGTAACTTGAGATACAAGCCTCAAATGGGAAAACTTTGTGAATCAAAGTTGTAGATTATGCAACAAGCTACAACTTTCATGTTTTGACTTTTGTTTGAATCCAAATGGATCTTGGTGAAAAAGTGGGGCAAAGTTGGGAAAAAATTAGGGAAATTCAACTGGGAAATTCAATTGTCAATCCTGTGTACTTGGGATCTTTTGAGCTTGTTGAGAATGTCAAGACAATTCCATGGGGTCCTTGAGTCCATATGTGAGCTTGGTTTGCCATTGGTTGGGTCAAACAGTCAAAAATTGCCTTTGTGCAGTCAAAACCCTAAAAATGACCATTTTGCCCTTTTGGTGATTTGATCAAATTTCTTGTGGAATTATGATCCAAACTTGATCAAATGGTTCATATGAGTTCATAATGTTGATGTTGATCAAAAATAATGAGGTTTGACTGTAAATTGGCCACAGTTGACTTTTTCCCCAATACATCTGATTTCTAGGTCAACTGTCCAATTGACTGGGCAAAACTTGGAATCAAGACTTGAAACTTGATATGGATAAACTTGGGAGTCCAATATGAAGCAAGAAAGTCATCTTAGGCATTTTAGGTCAAAACATCTTGGTGCAAACACAAACTCTAATTTGGGTCAACAGTGCAAGGAGAAGTCTTGAGTAGATGAAACCCTAACTGGATCTTGGGCTTCAAAGGTTTTGTGATGAGAAATCATTGAGAAATGGGAGGGAAAATTTTGGGGTACAACAGTTGCCCCTGTTCAATCTTCTTGAATCCGAAGAGTTAGATTGCCAAGTTTTCCTTTTGTGACTCGAGGGTAAAAGGAGATTGGACACTAGAGTGCCTGGAAATTTGCACTCGTCCAAGCAATGAATGCGGGAATGGGCTTAGAGATGTCATTTGGAGATGGGCTTAGAGATGCCATCTTGAGAGAGGTGACAGAAACTTTGTCGGGGATGGGCTTAAAGATGCCATCTGGAATGAGTATCAGGAAGGTGTCCATGCTTTGGACCATCTTCGAACTAGGGGTCTGAATAAGCAATAGATTGACATCCGTTGTTGGGAGGAATCCGTAAACTGTTTTCAGAAGTTTGAGAAGAGTCTGAACAAGCGATAGGTTAACATCTGTTACTTGGAGAACCTGTGAACTGTTTTCAGAAATCTTGAAGTTTGAATAAGCGATAGAGCAGCATCCGTTGTTGGGAAGCGTCCGTAAGCTATTTTCAGAAAGTTGCATCTGAACAAGTCGATAGATTAACATCCGTTGTTGGGAATAATCCATAAACTGTTTTCAGAAGTCTTGAGAAGAATTTGAACAAGTGGTAGGTTAACATCCGTTACTTGGAGAACCTGTGAACTGTTTTCAGAAATCTTGAAGTTGAATAAGCAATAGAGCAGCATCCGTTGTTGGGAAGCGTCCGTAAGCTGTTTTCAGAAAGTCGCATCTGAACAAGTTAATAGATTAACATCCGTTGTTGGGAAGAATCCATAAACTATTTTCAGAAGTCTTGAGAAGAAACTGAACAAGCGACAGGTTAACATCCGTTACTTGGAGAACCCGAAACTGTTTTCAGAAATCTTGAAGTTGAATAGAAACCGGTATAGGGTTGCTTGATGATGAGTCCGTATAAAACTGCATCTGAAACTGCTAAGGATAGCTTTTTATTCTTATCCTAAAAAGGACAGAATGTCAGCTGAACACAAAATTATGTTGCACGAAATGTATGATGCAATATATGATATATCAATGTTTATGATATGAATGTAATGAATGCGCATGTAAGTTGATGAGTTGTCTTGCTAGGGATAGATGAATCCTGGATGGCTGAAAATAAAAACATCCTGACTGCTGCCGGGAAGAATAATTCCTTGGCTGTGACTGGGAAATAAGGAGCTTGGGTTGTATACCAAACCTCTGGGGAATTCCTGATGACTTCTACTGGGGAGCACCAATCTAGCAGACTTATGCTGGGGATACAAGACCGGGAATCTTCAGTTCGGTGGGAAGTGTCTCTGGCGACTTCACTGGGGAACTCAAGATTTACTCTCCTAAAACTCTGTGGGGAGAAGGTTCATTAGCCTGGCTTCGTTGGGGATTCTGAAATTTAAACTCTGAGGGGAAATGAGCTCCTGAGGACCTTCTGGCTGGGGAATTGCAAAGATAAGTTACTGCTGAGGAATTTTGATGAACTCCGCTGGGGATAGGAAGAATTTCGCTGAGGACGATCTTCCGTGACTGCTAGCTGAGGATAACCCAGTTATAAGCCCTTGTGGGGAATAACTTTGAATAAAACTCGGGAGAGACGTCCGTACTCCGTAGGGGATAAGCTTCAAAACTTGCCAGGGATATGGATCCCAAATCTCCCGGGGGTTTCCTTTGAAGGGTATCAAGATATCCAACTGTTCCTTTGACCTATCTGTAATCCTTTTTTCCGACTTATAAGAAAATGATTATGTTTCAAATGCATATGCCTATTTAACAAAACATTGGACGTTTCTCAAAATAAAACAAATAGTGCAAGAGAAAAGAAAAGGAAATGACACAAATTTCTGGGAAAAGTATTTGTATTGATTTTCTATGAGTATATTTGTACAAAGGAGACAATCATCCTAGTAAGAGGATTTTGTCGTACATATTGAAAGATTTATACAAAATAAAGATGGCTATGTGAAATAATTCCATGGGATTCCATTCCGCTATAGCCTTCACAACTCTGAATATTTGTCCATTCAATGCTTCGTTTGCCGATGACTGGATTGATCAGAAGCCTGGAACTGGTTGATGAAGAGATTGTCTTTGAAGTGATCCGACGAGACATAGTCATACGCTTTAATTCCCTAACTTTTGCCTGAATCTCCCTTTCGGGTTTTCGATCCACCGGGAAACCCCTTTTTGCCCAAGCCGCCCTTTCGGGTTTTCAACTTGCCGGGTGTACAGATTTTTTTTATTTTAATCCCTAATTTTTGCCTGAACCGCCCTTCCGGGTTTTCGGTCCACCGGGATATCCATTTTTGCCCAAGCCGCCCTTTCGGGTTTTCAACTTGTCGGGTTATTTTATGCGTAGTATCTTTTGACTATGTCTACGTTCGCAGGGTGCGGAAAATCGTCGCCGTCCATGGTGGTCAGAATCATTGCTCCACCAGAAAATATGCTCTTGATCACAAACGGTCCTTCATATGTAGGAGTCCATTTGCCCCTGGGATCACTTTGCGGCAAGATAATCCGCTTGATTACTAGATCTCCGACTTGATACACTTGACGTTTGACTTTTTTATTGAAGGCCTTAATCATCCGCTTTTGATACGTCTGACCATGGCATATAGCAGTAAGTCGCTTTTCGTCGATCAGATTGAGTTGATCAAGTCGAGTCTGCATCCAATCATCTTCATTCAAGCCTGCATCCTTCATAATCCTTAGAGAAGGAATCTGGACTTCCATAGGTAAAACAGCTTCCATGCCATAAACCAAAGAAAATGGGGTTGCCCCAGTTGAAGTACGTGTCGTCGTAAGGTATCCATGCAGAGCAAACGGTAGCATATCATGCCAGTCTTTGTAAGTGACTGTCATTTTCTGAATGATCTTCTTAATGTTTTTGTTCGCAGCTTCAACAACACCGTTCATCTTCGGCCGATAGGGAGATGAATTGTGATGATAAATCTTGAACTGTTCGCACAATGCAGTGATCATTGTGTTATTCAGATTTGTACCGTTGTCTGTGATGATTCTGTCTGGAACACCATACCGACATATGAGATTTTTCTTGATAAAGCGGGCAACCACATTTTTAGTCACAGAGGCGAAGGAAGCTGCTTCGACCCATTTGGTGAAATAGTCAATGGCAACCAGGATGAAGCGATGTCCGTTGGAAGCCGTGGGCTTGATCTCTCCAATCATATCAATGCCCCACATTGCAAAGGGCCACAGAGCAGTCAGGACATTGAGAGGAACCAGAGATATATGAACTTTGTCAGCATAGACTTGACACTTGTGGCAAGTACGGGAATGTTGATGGCAGTCAGCTTCCATGGTAGACCAGTAATAGCCTTCCCTCAGGATCTTCTTAGCCATTGTATGCCCGCTCAAGTGAGTGCCAAATGTGCCGCTGTGTATATCAGTCATGATCAATTCTGCTTCAGCTTTGTCTACACATCGGAGTAATACACAATCATGGCTTCGTTTGTAAAGGATTCCGTTGCTCAGGAAGAATTTGGCAGCAAATTTCCTTAAGAACTTCTTGTCATTTACGGAAGCTCCTTCGGGATAACCTCTAGTCTCGAGATACCTTTTGATTTCATAGAACCAAGGTTGTTCCACTACTTCTTCGGTATTAATCTCGTGACAATGCGCAGGTTCATCCATTCGCTTGATGGTGATTTGGGGAGCCTCGTTATCCCAGTTGAGTTTAAACATAGAGGACATTGTGGCTAGAGCATCTGCTAGCTGATTCTCTTCTCACGGGAAATGCTCGAAGGTAATTTTCTCGAAATGAGGCAACAATGTCAGGACATGTTCTTTGTATGGGATAAGATTAGGATGTTTGGTATCCCACTCTCCTTTGATTTGGCTGATGACCAAAGCCGAGTCCCCAAAGACGATCAAAGATTTGATCCCCAAGTCTATAGCAGCCTTGAGACCAAAGATGCAAGCTTCATACTCAGCCATGTTGTTTGTGTAGCTGAAGCAAAGTCGGGCCGTGAAAGGAGTGTGACAACCTTCCGGAGAAATGAGTACTGCGCCGATACCGTTTCCAAACGCATTTGAAGCACCATCAAAGTACAGGGTCCATCGGGATCCCTTTTCAGGTCCGTCATACGGTCCGTCACCTTCAACGTTATCCAAATTCATGATGTCCTCGTCTGGGAAGTCAAATCTCATGGGTTGATAGTCTTCGATAGCCTGATGAGCCAGATGGTCAGCTAATACACTCCCTTTTATAGCTTTTTGGGTGGTGTACTGGATGTCATACTCGGTCAAGATCATTTGCCATCTAGCTATCCTTCCAGATAAAGCGGGCTTTTCGAAGATATACTTGATAGGATCCATTTTGGAAATCAACAAGGTAGTATGAGTCAACATATATTGTCTTAGTCGGCGAGCAGCCCATACCAAAGCGCAGCAAGTTTTCTCGAGCAGTGAGTAGCGTTTCGCACAGTCGGTAAACTTTTTGCTAAGGTAATAAATAGCATGCTCTTTTCGACCAGACTCGTCATGCTGGCCCAAAACACACCCCATTGAGTTATCCAAGACGGTCAAATACATGATCAATGGTCTTCCTTCGACGGGTGGCATCAGAATAGGAGGTTCTAGCAAATACTCCTTGATTCTATCAAAAGCGGCTTGACAATCGTCGTTCCATTCCACTACCTGATCTTTTTTCAAGAGTTTGAAAATTGGCTCACAGGTAGAAGTCAGATATGAGATGAATCTGGCAATATAGTTTAAGCGCCCCAAGAATCCTCTAACCTCCTTTTCAGTACGGGGAGCAGGCATCTCTTGTATTGCTTTTACTTTTGCCGGATCGACTTCAATGCCTTTGTTGCTTACAATGAATCCCAGGAGTTTACCAGACCTAACTCCAAAAGTGCATTTACTTGGATTCAGCTTGAGCTTGTATTCCTTTAACCTGGCAAACAGCTTCTCTAGATGTTCAAGGTGCTCTTCCTCTGTTTGTGACCGAGCTATCATATCGTCTACGTAAACTTCAATCTCATGATGTATCATATCATGAAATAAAGCTACCATGGCGTGTTGATAAGTTGCCCCTGCGTTCTTCAGCCCGAACGGCATCACCTTGTAACAGAAAGTGCCCCATTGTGTGACAAAAGTCGTTTTCTCCATATCCTCGGGAGCCATTTTGATTTGATTGTAGCCCGAGAATCCGTCCATGAAGGAAAACACTTTATGCTGAGTTGTATTGTCGATCAAGATGTCAATATGAGGTAGCGGGAAATCATCTTTAGGGCTGGCCCTATTCAAATCCCGGTAGTCCACACACATCCTGACTTTGCCATCTTTCTTAGGTACTGGCACAATGTTAGCGACCCATTGAGGATAGGACGTAACAGCCAGAAAATCAGCATCGAATTGTTTCATTACTTCTGCTTTGATCTTTTCGGACATGTCAGGCCTCATTCGGCGAACTTTTTGCTTGATTGGTGGACAGTCTTCTCTTGTGGGGAGACGGTGAACCACAATGTCTGTGTCTAAACCCGGCTTGTCTTCATAATACCAAGCGAAGATCTCAACATACTCATTCAACAACTGTACCAAGCGCTCCTTGACTTTTGGTTCCAGATTGGCACCCACTTGCACCTCCTTCCGGTCTTCCTCGGTCCCCAAGTTAACAGTTTCCAATGGCTCTTCATGCGGTAAGATGGCCCTTTCCTCTTGTTGCAGAAGTCTGGCTAGTTCCCCGGGTACTTCACAACCTTCGTCATCTTCATACTCGGCTAGATTGACCAGATCCTCAGAGTTATTGAAAGATATAGCAGAATAGTCACCCATGGAATCCGGAGTGGATGGGTACCTGCATTGGTGAGTGTGGGTGTGTGTAAGGGATAGCCATCCTTAAAAAAAATGCAAAAGGAAAGAAAATGAACATAAGCAGTTTTATCAAATGAAAAACGTCCAATGAATCATTAAACATGGCATATGGATATGAAAAATAATCAAAACCCTTACAAATGGACCTACATGCCCCGGGCAAGGCAGGAGGTGAAAAGATAGTGTACGGATTGTTTGAAAGTAAATATTACAGACCAAATAAGAAATGTTTAACAGATAAATTACTGATGAATAAAAGTGATGGGGACAAAGTCCTTAGCCTCCCAATTGCTCAATCCTCCTTTGACAGTTGGATAAATCCACTCTTCAATGTTGCTCTCCTTGTCTTCATCTTCCAGGGCGTTGATTCCGTAGGGAGAAATTTTGACTGGCGCCCTTTCAATCTTCGCACGGCGCATAGCTTTCTGGCCAGCGGCTGTGAACCCCAATCCAAACTTATCAGTCTTATGCGGAATGTCAGTTAACTTCCCCCATGATGAATTCTTCCCTTCTTTTATTGCGGCCATAGCGTCCTCCAGAGATGCCATCCTGGCCATCTGCCTCGGTGTCTCAGCGGCCAACTTTGCTACTGCTATTTCAGGAAGGACTTCTTCGAAATGTTGAAACGGTGTCTCAATGAACTCTCCTTCAACCTCCACATACCGGAAAGAATTTAAGTGGCTAATCATGTACTCTTCTTCGCCATGGACAGTGATGATCTTTCCCTTGACAGGATACTTCAACATCTGATGCAAGGAGGAGGTAACTGCCCCAGCATGGTGTATCCAAGGCCTACCCAGCAAGCAAGAGTATGATGGACAGATGTCCATCACGTAGAAAGTGGATTTAAACACCTCGGTGCCTATCTTGATGGGAATTTCAACCTCTCCATGGACCATTCTCTTCGAACCATCGAAAGCTCTGATAACAATATCACTCGGCTTCAAATCCAACCCCTCACAATCTAATCGGTCCAAGGCCTTCTTAGGCAAAACATTCAGCGACGAACCAGTATCAACCTAGACGTGTGCGAGAGTGGTTCCTCGACACTCGACTGAAATGTGCAAAGCATCATTGTGATTTCTACCATTAGGAGTTAGGTCGGCATCAGAAAAACCTAATCCATTGTCCACAGTCAGGCTAGCCACGCAACTCTGAAATTGATCCGCAGAGGTTTCCTGGGGCACATGAGCTGCCTTCAGGAACCTTATCAAGGCTTTAGCGTGCACTTCTGAGCAAAGTAGTAGTGCCAGCATGGAGATCTTGGAGGGGGTTTGCCCCAACTGTTCCACCATGTCGTAATCACTTCTTTTGATTATCCTCAAAATATCGTCCATTTCCTTCTTGGAGGTTTCCGGGATTACCAAGGGTTGAGCCCTCGTCCTGACGGGTTCATCTTGGATTCCCTTACCTTTGTCACCAGCGGTAGGAGAGACAGTACTAGGAACAACAATGTCTTCAATCAGAGGAGTTCTAGCAGAGAGTTTTATTGGTGCAGGGACGACCTTGTCAGCTGATGCGGGTCCAAAGACTGCTCTTGGAGGGGCAATCTCTGGAGAAAATATTATCCCGCTTCTGGTGATTTTGCTAGTGCCCGCAATGTTACTAATGCTGGCTTCTTCATCATCCGAACTTTCTTCAGTTATTTCGATTTGTTTGATACCATGGTAGTAGACGTCACCGCCCTAGTTCCAAGGTATCGACTTCTCAGAAACATAGGGAACAGGCCCTGGCATTGTTATCTTCAAGGGAACAGATTTCGTAGCTGGTGTAATCTTAACAGGCTTTTTGACGGCCTTGGAAAGATTGGCGTGAATGGTTATGATTGAGACATCTTCAGTATGAACTGCAACAGCAGAAACTTTTTCAAACAAAATTTGTCGACTATCCATAAGGCCTTGGATGCCTTTCTTCAATAGTGGACAATCAAACGGCAGAGAGTAACAACAATAGCAGTCTTCTTTATATCCCGGGAAGATTCCGGCCCTTAACAAATTCAACTTAATGGTTAGTAGTGGAGTAGTCAGATCACTGACATCAACAACATACAAATCTTCTTCAATGGCATTGACATTTCGGCCGTGCTTCGGCATGGGTGCAGATATCACATTAGGTTTCTCTGGAGCGTCAAATTCTACCTCCTTAGCCTCTATCAGGTCTTGGATTTTATGCTTGAGTGCCCAACAATCATTGGTGTCGTGTCCAACACTGTCTGAATGGTAGGCGCATTTAGCATTGGCATGATAATGCGGAGAGGACGTGTTCACATTCTTTGGTGCCTCCTTGATGGTGGCGAGGTTCAACTTCAATAGATGGGGAAGCACTTGCGCTGGAGTCATATTAATGCGGGTGAACTGTCGTTGTAGCTGTTCCACCCGTTGTTGATTTGGTCTGGACTGGTTATAGCGAGGCTGCTCACTAGGAGTGTTTTGATCCATTACGGCCCCCACAGTTGGCCGACGTTCCGTCTTCCCTTCTCTTCTCTGAGAATATACCATAGTTGTTTCCTTCTTAAAAGGCTTCTTCTCGAAATTTGCAGCAACACCTTTCTGAATCTTTCCTGACTTGATGCCAGCTTCTATTCTTTCACCTGTTAAGATCAAATCGGTAAACCCCGAGGAAGAGTTACCAATTAGATGATTGAAAAATGTCCCAGATAAGGTCCCAAGAAACATATCAACGAGCTCACGATCGGTTAAAGGAGGCTGCACCCTGCCAGCCAAATCCCTCCATTTTTGTGCATATTCTTTGAATCCCTCGCTTGTTCCTAGTGACATACCCTGAAGTTGGGTACGAGTAGGAGCAAGATCAGAATTATACTGGTATTGTTTGTAGAAAGCGGTGGCCAAATCTTCTCAATTCCTGACACTGGTTCCTTCTAGTTGATAAAACCATTCCAACTGAGCTCCCGAAAGGCTGTCTTGAAAGAAATGAATCCAGAGGTTTTTGTCTGCCGTATAGGGTTGAATCTTTCTCACGTAGGACCTGAGATGCATTTTGGGACAGGACTATCCATCATACCTCACAAACACTGGCACTTTGAATTTTGGGGGAATCACAATCCCGGCAACCAAACCCAAGTCTTCAAAGTCCAAGCCCGGTACTCTTTGTAATTCCATGGCGGCCAATCTGTCTTCTAACCCTTTGTATTTATCATCAGCTAGAGGGTATTGCTGGTCAGAATAATCTTCATCCTCTTCAACCTCTTCTTCCTCCGCATCAGACTCGGAAGGCACCGCAACTCCATCTCTTTTACTAGTCCCTTCATCAGAAGTAGGAGGAAATTCAAGCACTCTTCGAGCTTCTCCGTCAAATCTTCTCCCCAAAGTAGCCACCCCGATCCTCTTTTTCTTCTTTTTCACTGGGTCCTTATTCCCCAATTGAGTCTTGATATCCTCCTGACCCTTAGCCAAGGTCATCGGGAGTTGCTGGAACTGTGCATTCTGAGCTTGTAGGTCTTTGACTGTTTGCTCAAGATCCATCCTACTGAAATAAACAGCAGACAGATAAGGAAACCTGGAGTGATACCTGCTTATGCACATGATGAATGGTATGCTTATGTATGCAATGCATTCAAGGATTTATAACATTCAAAATTGTTTCAGACAAAGAAGAACGCACGTCATATTAATAAGAAGAAATTTGTTAGTACATAAATGCCCCATGGGCCAAATATTACAAAATAAACTTCTTAAGGCAGAAAGACATTGCGCATCCTCTTTGGTGCGATGTAGGTGTTGAGGGCCTCTTGCTCATGGAGTCGGCGGGTAAGCTCTAGAACCTTCTTCTCACTAGCGTAGAAGCTAGCTTCAAAAGTATTCCGTTCTTCCTTGAGCTGAATCCAACTTTTCTGCATTTCCTCCCACGATGTAGGCATGTCTGGATGTAGGATGGTGTAGGGAACCTCTCCTTCATTGACGGGCTCTTTAATCACTGGGAGTACATGAGGATAAGGCATCATTAGACTTTGGGCTCGAGCTCGTACCCACTTGAGATAGGGCTCAAGAGGGATGGAGTTCTTGTGTCCCAGAGTCTTGCTATCAACCTTGTTGAGTTTTCCCCAAGCTCTGATGAATCTTTGGCGAAGTCCTTGCGCATCGTTGTCGAAGTCAAAAACTAGGCTAGGAATCAACATATCATGAGGGCCGTCCCTCCGTGCATATCCAAATTGCCTCAAAGCTAGGCAAGGGTTGTAGGTGATACCTCCCCTAATTCCAAGTAAAGGAACATTAGGAAATTCTCCGCAACGATCGACGATGATGACATTTTCTCTGGACCGAGAACACCAATGCACATCAGAATGAGTAAGAGTCATCAACCGTTGGGACCACCTTGTACCTTGGTCATTCTTCAAGACAGATTGCGGAAGGTGCGAAATAAACCACCTTGCAAGGATAGGAGTACAACACATGAGAACACCCCTCTTTCTCATTGTTCGTGTGTAAAATGAGTGAAGGATGTCCCCAAGCAATGTTGGTATTGGATTTCTGGACAAGAAGATTTTGACGGCGTTGACATCTACCAATTGGTTAGGATTTGGGAACAAGACCAACCCATAGATAAGGAGTGCCACAATTTCTTCAAAGGCTTGTAGGTCCGATGAATTCCAACATTCCTGTGCCTTCTCAAACAAGAATTTTGCTAAGAATCCCTTGACGCCGCTTCTGGTTTCCCAATTCCCCTTGATGTCGGATGGTTGTAGATGTAATGCTCGAGCAACATCTTCCGGCTTTGGTTCCTTTTCCGTACCGTTGAAGGGTAGTTGATTAAGGATAGGAATTCTCAGGAGTTGAGAAAACTCCTCCAAAGTGGGTACCAACTGATAATCAGGGAAAGTGAAACAGTGGTGAAGAGGGTCAAAGAATTGGAATAGCACTTTCATCATGTCTTCTTCAATGTTGGTGTTGACTAGGCTGAGCAGTCTACCATGTCTTTCACTGAAGGATGAATTTTCCGGAATTCTTGAGGTGAGCTCCTTGAGTTGAGGAGAGATTCTCACAAGGTTGACTTGAATGGTATTTCTGCGAGGAATTTCCATGACCTACAAAACAGGAACAAAGATGAAGATCCAAACCCTTGAAATGGTTAGTAAATGCATATGATGCTTCATGATGTTTATGATGTATGTATAAAACATATGTACAAGCAAATCACACCAAACCCTAGCTTCAGGCTTGCATGGGGTTTCATAGGTAAGTACCCTCTTGAGTGTAGTTGGCTTAAAAACCTGTCTTATGAATAGTAACCGGGTTCTAAGGAGCTCAATATCACTGGATTGTTTTCATTGTTCATTGTTTTGGTTTAGCCACTTAACTAGCGACCAAAATATTCCAAGAAAACAACCCTCAATGAGTGTAGTATCGAGTATCTACCAACTTCGGACTGCACCAAAGCCGGTCATCTCACTACCCCTAACAAAAGGCCAAGATGGTCAATTAAGGTTCTAGGTCATTAGTGCTTAGTGACATCACTCAGCGGCCCCGTACTCTCCTTGATTGAACTCAAGGGTTACCGGTACTCACAAATATGTCGCACTAATATAGCTATTGCTTCGACCGTGTCGGTATACCCCGCACAGTTTCCACAACGTATTGCTATCTATGAATGTTTCCCAAAATCCGGGTGTAGGATTGCAAACCCAAACAATAGAGCCAAAGTATAAAGCAAACAAATCAAACAATTAGTCATGCAAGAGGGTGATCTAAGCCCTAAGGTTACTCAACTTTAAAATTGTCCCCAGCAGAGTCGCCAGTTCTGTGATACGGTGAGAGAACTGACTTGAGGTTTTGCGTTTGTATTCGCAAATGTTTCGGTTGAGCAAAAGTCGCCACCGACTTTTTATTTTATCCTAAGGAAAGGTTAAAAAGCACAGCAAAAACCTTTGAGATGTTTTCTTGGGTTCGGGGAATAGATTATAGAAAGGGAAGGTATTAGCACCCTTTCTATCCATGGTTATCCATGGGCTCTTAGGTACTTGCTTAGATCAACTTGCCTTGGTTTTCAATTGTTTGAAATGGTGCTTGGTGTGTGGTTTTTTGAAAATGTTTTGAAAAGATGCCTTGTATAGGCTACCCTTGTAACAATTCTTTACTCGAATGTTTTACAAAAGGTGTTTTGTCTTTAGAAAAGATGTTTCAAGGTTTTTTGAAAGTTGGTTTTGAAAGTGTTTGTGAAGTGGGTTTTTGAAAATAGGCAAGTGTTTTCTTGGCAAATTGACAAGTACTTAAGATTTGTCTACCCTAAAGTTTTCTCAAAGATTTTTGTTATGTTTTAAACCTTTTGACAATTTTGTTCCACCATTGCATTTGGTGGACAATCTTGTATTAGGAGGTGAAAGGGACAAGCGAGGGTCATCGTTTTTGGACCATAATTGCAATAGTGTTAAATGTCTTTGGGCAATTTTTCTTTAAAAGGGACTTGATCATTCATTTAGGCAACATTTTGAGGGACTATGATCATTTGATTGTTTGTTTTACCCAAAGAAGTTCAACATACAATATGGCCCAATTTATTTGAAGGCAACAAAGTGGAATACCCTAGGGGTGCAAGTGTGAAATGTGTTGTCCATTTTCATGCTTTTTTGTCTTGTATTAGGTCAAACTATTTTTTGTTCATTTTATTCGCATGCAAACCCTAACTCTAGCATAGTATATTTAGAAAGCGGTAAAGTGCGAAATTTAAATTCCTACGCTATTACAACACAATAATATGGGGAGGGGGGTACAATGTCTCAAATGGGGTATATTTAGACAAAAATTTAAACCTAACTATTACATCATTTTCTTTGAATATTTATAAGACAAATAATTGTATAATTAAATGGAAATTGAAATAAATATGCAAAAATATAAAAAAGGGAATTTTTATATGTATGCAAAAAAGATATTATTTATGTGAAATAAAAAGAGAAATAACAAAGTATTATATTTTGGAGTATTTTCAAATTTAGGGCAAAACCCTAATTTTAATCAAAATGGTATTAGTTATTTAGTATTTGTAATATTTACTATTTATATACAAAAAATAAGATAAAAATATAATATACTCAAAAAATGTATTTTTTAGTATTAAATATTAAAAAATAAAATATATACATTTTTTGGTATTTATATCCTAAGTGTATTAATATATATCTATTTATTTATATTATTTACAAAATATGTATTATATATATTAATTAATAATATTTAATATTAAAATAAAAAAAAAGTATTTTTTCTATAAAATATTTTCAGGAAGTAAAAATAAGATAAAAGTATGTAAAAATGTATTTCCAATATTTTAATATTTTAAACAAAACATATATATTTATTTATTTATGTTCAAACTAAAAGAAAAATCAAATAAATACCTAATAAAATCAAAAATGGTGAGAAAAAATATTTTTAAATTTTTAATATGCTGAGAAAAAATAAATGAGCCAATCAAAAAAAGCAAAAGTCAAAAACATTAAAAAATGAATGAAATGGGCTCAGGGGGTGTAAAACAAAAAAAAGTGGTGTGAATAGAAAACACAAAGCAAGCCCAGCCCAATGCCACCTTTCTTCAACCTCTGAACTGTGTTATTCAAAAAAACGCGCGCTCTGTTCTTGATCTTCTAACTCCTGATTCCTGGCTTATTAATGAAAACTCATAACATAAAAAATGTTCAGCATCAAGAGACGAATCCAACCATATGCAGAACTTGATCTAACTCTCTAAGATGAGGGAGAATTTCTTCTCCCCCAAATCCTAACCTAGATTTTCTGCCATTTTCAAACCTTAAATTCTCACAGCTCAAGCAAAAGAAATGAAAAGTAAAAACATGTACATGTTCAGTGGCATGAGTAGAACATTATTTACTCACAAACTTAGAGCTAATGATGCTTGATAAGAGAGGTAGAAGTTCACCAAGATACTTGTTCAGCTGAAGTTCTATCTGGCAATGAGGAAGCTTTCAGTGCAAGGTGATGATTGGAAAAGCTTCCTTGAGGTCCAGGGATGCTATTCCAATGTTTACTTTGTCTTGAAAGATTTTGAATCGTGCTAGAGCACTTCACCTGCAAAACAAGAAACTGAAAATGGTGGAAGTGGTTAGAGGGATTACAGGTCGTGTTTCAAGTCATGGTTAGCTTGCATAGGTGCTAGGGAATGTATGTGAACTGGTTTGGGCAAGAGAGCTTGAGGGAAATGGAAGATGGCACTCAAACTGCAGGCCTGGCCCTGTTTTTGCAGTTTGAAGATGATTCTGAGATTGGGAGTGTATGAGAGGTATTAGGGTCGTGCAATAGCTTGGTTGAGATGTCTTGGGTATGTTTTTACAAGTTCACTTAAGGGTTTGTAAGCTGATATGAGAGTTGGTTTGAGTTATGATGTGTTTCTTACACTTTAAGCAAGCAATGGTTACTTTGTGCCTCTAGCCTGTACAGGCCCTCATACTATGCTGCATAATCCCTCCTTGATCAGTGTGATTAACACATAAACTTGTGCCAATTAGATATGGACTGTACTTCTTGGATTTGTAATTGGACATAAAGCTAACTTTTGCAAAAATGGAAGAAATGCTTTATCTATTTTGGGATTAATCCTTTATGCAATGCTAGAACACAAAGAACATGGCTTTGGCACAAAGAATATGCATTAAATTTATGAGTGTTGGATGGTTTAAGGACCTGTAATCAAGATATGCAAGCTGAGATTGAAATGCATAGTGTTATGAACATATACATGGCCAAGAACAAAAGTGACTTTTTCCCATTTTTCAAAATTCGATTCTCCCTAACCATGAGGTTGTTTGAGAAGTTCTTGGACATTTTGGAAAGCTTGGAATGTGTACTACAATCCATCTTTGAAGTGCAAGTTGAAATTCCAAGTGGAAGTGTATGGAAAATGGCCTTGAAGTTAGGTAGAAAACCTTGTCAAAATAGGTTAAAATTTCAGTAAGTTAAGAATGGTTTAGTGCCCTTATTCAAAAGTTTGTAACTTGAGATACAAGCCTCAAATGGGAAAACTTTGTGAATAAAAGTTGTAGATTATGCAACAAGCTACAACTTTCATGTTTTGACTTTTGTTTGAATCCAAATGGATCTTGGTGAAAAAGTGGGGCAAAGTTGGGAAAAAATTAGGGTTTTTTATAAAGAAAAATTCTAAGTTATGAAAAATTCTAATTTCTAACCCTAATTTGCATTTTGTGATTTCTTGGTGAACAAGTTTCATGATTTGGCATGTTTTGATGAAAAATGAATCTTGACTCTTGATTTTGACCAAAAAGTCAAAGTTTTACTTTTCAGTATACAGTCAAAATTGATCAATTGACTGGGAAATTCAACTGTCAATCCTGTGTACTTGGGATCTTTTGAGCTTGTTGAGAATGTCAAGACAATTCCATGGGGTCCTTGAGTCCATATGTGAGCTTGGTTTTCCATTGGTTGGGTCAAACAGTCAAAAATTGCCTTTGTGCAGTCAAAACCCTAAAAATGACCATTTTGCCCTTTTGGTGATTTGATCAAATTTCTTGTGGAATTGTGATCCAAACTTGATCAAATGGTTCATATGAGTTCATAATGTTGATGTGGATAAAAAATAATGAGGTTTGACTGTAAATTGGCCACAGTTGACTTTTTCTCCAATACAGCTGATTTCTAGGTCAACTGTCCAATTGACTGGGCAAAACTTGGAATCAAGACTTGAAACTTGATATGGATAAACTTGGGAGTCCAATATGAAGCAAGAAAGTCATCTTAGGCATTTTAGGTCAAAACATCTTGGTGCAAACACAAACCCTAATTTGGGTCAACAGTGCAAGGAGAAGTCTTGAGCAGATGAAACCCTAACTGGATCTTGGGCTTCAAAGGTTTTGTGATGAGAAATCATTGAGAAATGGGAGGGCAAATTTTGGGGTACAACAGTATCCCCAGTGGAGTTATCATCAAACCTCAGCAAAGTACATCTCTTCCCACAGAGCATTCCCCGCAGAGTATTCTATTCGCCAAGTTTATTCCCCAACGGAGTCATCTTCTCCTACCGGTATTCTTGCAACCATCATCCCCAACGAAAACGAAGAACTCTCTTCAACATCAGCCCAGGATTCAGCTCCCGGCATTTGTCAAGGATTTATTTTCCTAGACGAAAATACATTCATAAACATCACATTGTCATACATTATGATACATGCATACACGAATCATATCACCCCAATCTCATTTATTTTTGAGAACATCATGACATCATGCATGTCATACATTATGACATTGCATACAACCAACTCGTTACTTTTTCAGGAAAGAACGATCAACAGATAAAAGTCTTTACCTTTTGAAGTAGAAGACGTCCAAGATTCCTTCATCATTCTGCTGAGGTTGTAGTCGCCTAAGATTCCTTCATCATTCTGCTGAGGTTGTAGTCGCCAAAGATTCTCTCATCATTCTGTTGAGGTTGAAGTCGCCAAAGATTCTCTCATCATTCTGCTGAGGTTGTAGTCGCCTAAAGATTCTCTCATCATTCTGCTGAGGTTGTAGTCGCCTAAGATTCTCTCATCATCCTGCTGAGGTTGTAGTCGCCTAAGATTCTCTCATCATCCTGCTGAGGTTGTAGTCGCCTAAGATTCTCTCATCATCCTGCTGAGGTTGTAGTCGCCTAAGATTCTCTCATCATCCTGCTGAGGTAGTAATCGTCCAAGGTTCTCTCATCGTCCCGTTGAGGTAGTAATCGCCCAAGGTTCTCTCATCGTCCCGTTGAGGTAGTAATCGCCCAAGGTTCTCTCATCGTCCCGTTGAGGTAGAAATCGCCCAAAGGTTCTCTCATCGTCCCGTTGAGGTAGTAATCGTCCAAGGTTCTCTCATCGTCCCATTGAGGTAGTAATCGCCTAAGGTTCTCTCATCGTCCCGTTGAGGTAGTAATCGTCCAAGGTTCTCTCATCGTCCCGTTGAGGTAGTAATCGTCCAAGGTTCTCTCATCGTCTCGTTGAGGTAGAAATCGCCCAAAGGTTCTCTCATCGTCCCGTTGAGGTAGTAATCGTCCAAGGTTCTCTCATCGTCCCGTTGAGGTAGTAATCGCCCAAAGGTTCTCTCATCGTCCCGTTGAGGTAGTAATCGCCCAAGGTTCTCTCATCGTACCGTTGAGGTAGTAATCGTCCAAGGTTCTCTCATCGTCCCGTTGAGGTAGTAATCTCCCAAAGGTTCTCTCATCGTCCCGTTGAGGTAGTAATCGCCCAAGGTTCTTTCATCGTCCCGTTGAGGTAGTAATCATCCAAGGTTCTCTCATCGTCCCGTTGAGGTAGAAATCGTTCAAGGTTCTCTCATCGTTCCGTTGAGGGCACGTCTGAAGAGTTTGAAGATCCGATTCCTGTATCTTGCCAGGGTGTATCTGTTGACGACTAATTCCAGACTCGATTCCTGTATCCTACCAGGGCACGTCTGAAGAGTTTGAAGATCCGACTCTTGTATCTTGCCAGGGTGTATCTGTTGACGACTATTCTCCGGACTCGATTCCTGTATCCTGCCAGGGCACGTCTGAAGAGTTTAAAGATTCGATACCTGTATCCAGCCAGGGCACATCTACACGAAGAGTTTGAAGATCAACCCCTGTAACAGGCCAGGTAATTATCTTTCTTTCTCAGGTACGCAAGTTCTCGCTAAGGAATCTCTTACGCGATCGACAACCTCTTGATGGCATCTATAAGCCCATCCACATACCAACAGTCTCCAAATGGCATCCATAAGCCCATTCCCGACAAAGCTCCGTCACAGCTCCAGATGGCATCTATAAGCCCATCCCCCCATCCATCACTTCCAAATGGCATCTATAAGCCCATTCCCCCTACATCACATTGCTGATACTACACCATGCGAGTGCAAATTTCTGGGCACTTTAGTGTTCAATCATCTTCCACCTTCGGATCACGAAAGGCATGCAAGCCAATCTACATCCTCGGGTTTAAGAAGATTGAACAGGGGCAACTGTTGTACCCCAAAATTTGCTCTCCCATATTTCTCAAAACATTTCAAGAAAAATTCACAAGTCCAACTCGGCGCGTCATATTCAGGTATTCTTTCGCCAAGATATCTCTGATAACGTATTCTCAAATTCAGGTTCGGCTCAAGAGTCAATTCTTTAAAGAAGGTATCCGAATGTGTGAGTTTTCTCGAAGAAATATGGTGAAAAAGTGTGCTGAAAGTGCAGTTTTTACGCGCTAAAAAATTCATAACTTGAAGCTCGTGGCTCGTATTGAACCCGTTCCAGTGGCCAAAATTCCGTCTTGACATTATCTATGTTTTCATCTCTCACGGCTGGAAGCCAATTTCGATCAGAAGGTCTTCAAAAATGTGGATTTATCAAGTATTTTCATACAGAAAATTTGTGACAAAAGTTTATTTGCGTCATGTTCAGAAAATCATAACTTTGTCGATTTTCATCGTATCGAGCTGGTTCCGGCGCCAAAATTTCACAAATTGAGTTGGATACATTTTCACAGAAGGTATTGAGTTCAAACGGTATTCAAAAGGCCTTCGTTTTTTGCTCAGAGTGCGTGACACGCTGAAAATCCTAAATGCTGAATATTATTTCATCTGGGCCGAAACTTCAAAAATTCATAACTCGGTCAATTTTTATCGGATTGGGCTCATATTTTTACACAAGGTCACTGACTCATAGATCTACAACTTTTCTTCAAAAGTCGAGACCGGATTATGCTCCGATCAATACCAGTTTTTTATTGAAGAATGTGTCAGAGTCGACACTGGAGCCCAAAATAAGTTTGTCTGAGCTGAAACTTCAAAAATTCATAACTAATTCACTGTTTATCCGATTGAGCCGATTTTCGGACAGGAGTTAGTTATCGATGTCGGCTACATTTTGTTTTCACATTTCAACTTCAAAAATTACACTTAAGTCCCTGCGATTTAGCCTGGAAAGTGACAAACTCAAGTGAACATTGGAGGCCCAATTGCACATTCAAAGCCCATTTTCTTTACCCTAATTTCCATTATATAATCACCTTCTTTTCACACAAACCAGGGGAGGAGGAAAAAAGAGATAAAAAATCTTGCCACAACACTGTTAGAATATCAAATTCTTTCAAGAACCCTAAAACCTTGAAATCCTTATTACAAATCCCTCTCTCACTACAAACAAGTCATCGCAGTTACAAACCAACACCTCACTACTTCTTCAGTAAGGGTAAGGCTGGCTTGATCTCCATGATCCAAAGGGCATAAAAGCATTCACGTCACTAATTTTCCAGTAAGGGTAAGATTGATTTGATCTCCATGATCAAAAAGGTATAATCATTCATACATGCCATATTGTGCCTAAACATTAAATTTCTTCATATATTGGCTTTATTTGCATTTTATGATTTTATTTAATGTGTTCATGAGATTCAACACTGCAGATTTAGACAGGATCTCATGCAGGTTCATTAAGGAACGTTGAGGCCAAAACACAAATGGCCAAAAGCCAAAAGCCAAATGGCCAAAAAGAACAACTTATGCATGACACCAATACATGGCGAGACAGACATCCTGAGAAGATTAAGGAACGTTGAGGCCAGAACACAAATGGCCAACGACCAGAACACAAATGGCCATGAAACTCAATCCAATGGCCAAAGAATGCAGACTACGGTACTCAGGAGTCAATGAACACGCACGTGATGCCAGAAAGTCAAACAAGGCTTTTTGTCTAATGGGCGAGAATACTTCAAAAAAACCTCCCCTTGGGCCTGAAACCCCCCTTGGTTTGCATCCTTTTTAATTTTATTTTCTTTTCTTTTCTAATTCTTTTTTAATTGTTTTAATTGCTTTTTTCACCATAAAATAATTTTCTATAATAAAAACAGAAAAATCAAAAAATACAAATATATTTAATTTCTTCACTAATTAATTTTTGTAAATAAACTTTAACAATTAACTTAGTTAATCTAGGTTTTAATTTTAACACTTTTCCTTAATAAGTAAAAAGTATCTAGAATTAGGTTTTTTTGATATTTTCATCTTTTTCTTAAGTAAATTATTAATCATCATTATTTATCATTATTATTAATTATCATTAATTTTGTAAATAAACATGTACATTAAATATTATGTAAATTAGGTTTTAAACTTTAACTTTTTTTTTAATAATTAAAAATATTTAGAACTAGGGTTTCCTTCTAATTTTAAATTCTTTTCTTTATTTTCATAAATACAAAAAACATAAAAAACATTTCTTTTCTTTTAATTAAATAATTAATCAACTTTTAATTCAATTTAATTTCAAAAGGGTCCAACGCCCTCGAACGTGCAACTTTAATTCATTCGCGCATTTATTCTTTTTATTTTATTGTGAATATTATGTAATTGCCCAAGCCTTGTAATAGTAATTAGGAATTTATTTTACTTTCCGCATTGTTATTAAAAACGGGTCTTTGTTAATTTGGCGATGTATGGACCCGCGCCTTGTAATAGCGTAGGATTTTACTTTCCGCATTTAAATTTCCGCACTTTTAAATTATAATTGCATGAAAGAATGTATGGCCTAAATTAAAAACAAGCGTAGATCACCACAAATGCATGATCAAAGACAAATATTAACATGAAAACAACACACAAATTCACACACCACTCTTAGGGTACGCCTCACTGTTGCCTTACCTTCGAAACGTGGTCGTCGAGTATAGGACGTCTTAGTAAGTCCTTATGTCCATTGATTCCGTTGCCTCAAAACAAGTTGCCTCGAAACGGTTGCCTCGGAATAGTTGCCTCGAAACGGTTGCCTCGGAATAAAAAAGATCAATGGCATAAGGGTAGCTTCTAAGGTGTCCTACTGTTGCTCTGGTGACCACACTGTCCCTACAAACGAATTGACCCGAACACCTCCAACAGTGGTGCTACCTACCTCTCAATGGTGGGATGGCACTACCTTAAGGACATTTACACAGCCTAATTCCGTAGGTTAGGTAGATGACTCGTAGATGCTTGCTCTATTTCAAAAAAACAAATCAAAACTCTTTTCACACCGACACTTTCAAAAAAGCTTTCAAAACAATTTTTCAAACACTCTTGAGGACTGATACAAGAGTCGATCTGAAATCTTTAAAACGAAACTTTTTCAAACCCACTCACATTTTGAAAAGCAAACACTTTTGAAAACACAAATGAGCAAGTATCTAAGATCCCATGGATAACCATGGATAGAAAGGGTGCTAACACCTTCCCTTTCTATAAATCTACCTCCCAAACCGAGAAACTATCTCATAAGGAATTTTGCTGTGCTTTTGTCCTGTCCATGTTGGAGAAAATAAAAGACGGTGGCGACTCTTGCTTCCGCGACATTTCGCGAACCAGCGTTAAACAGTCAGTTCCAGATCCACCGATCACAGGTGGCATCAAGACAGGAGGTTCCAGCAAATACTCCTTGATCTTATCAAAAGCAACTTGACAATTGTTGTTCCACTCAACCACCTGATCTTTCTTCAACAGCTTGAAGATTGGCTCACAGGTAGATATTAGGTGAGAGATGAACCTCGCAATATAGTTTAAGCGTCCCAAGAAACCTCTAACCTCCTTTTCAGTGCGGGGGGGCATGCATTTCTTGTATAGCTTTGACTTTAGCAGGATCAACTTCAATGCCTTTGTTGCTGACGATAAATCCCAAAAGTTTACCAGACCTGACTCCAATAGTGCACTTGTTAGGGTTCAGTCTGAGCTTATATTCCTTCAATCTGACAAACAGCTTTTGCAGATGGTCGAGGTGCTCTTCTTTTGTCTGTGAACGGGCTATCATGTCGTCTACGTAGACTTCGATCTCATGATGTATCATATCATGATGCAAATCTACCATGGCGCGTTGATAGGTTGCCCCGGCATTCTTCAGTCTGAATGGCATCACTTTGTAGCAGAAGGTATCCCACTGCGTAACAAAAGTAGTTTTCTCCATGTCTTCGGGGGCCATTTTGGTCTGGTTGTATCCCGAGAATCTATCCATGAAGGAAAATACCTTGTGTTGAGCTGTGTTGTCAACCAAGATGTCAATGTGTAGTAGTGGAAAATCATCTTTAGGGATAGCCCTGTTTAAGTCCCGATAGTCCACACACATTCTGACTTTGCCGTCATTCTTAGGCACGTGCACAATGTTAGCAACCCATTGTGGATAGGAAGTAACAGCCAGAAATCCAACATTGAATTGCTTCATTACCTCAGCTTTGATCTTTTCAGACATGTCGGGCCTCATTCGGCGGACTTTTTGTTTGATTGGTGGGCAGTCTTCTCTTGTAGGGAGACGGTGAACTACGATATCTGTGTCGAGTCCCGGCATGTCTTCGTAGGACCAGGCAAAGATCTCAACATACTCATTCAACAACTGAACTAGACGCTCTTTGACATTTGGCTCCAGGTTGGCACCCACTTTTACTTCTTTCTTGTCTTCCTCTGTTCCCAAGTTGATGGTCTCTAGCAACTCTTCATGGGGCAGAATAGCCCTCTCCTCTTGTTGCAAAAGTCTAGCTAACTCTCCAGGCATTTCACAGTCTTCATCACCTTCTTATTCGGCATGATTGACCAAGTCTTCAGAGTCACCGAAGGCTAAAGCAGAATAGTCACCCATGGAATCCAGAGTGGATGGGTACCTGCATTTTGTGAGTGTGGGTGTGTGTAAGGGATATCCATCCTTAAACAAAACAAAATATAAAATGAAAGAAAATGAACACAACAGTTTATAGATGAAAACGTCCAATGATTCACTTAAAAATGGCATATGATAATGAAGAAATCAAGCCCTTACAAATGGACCTATATGCCCCAGGTAAGGCATAAGGTGAAAATAGTGTACGAATTGTTTAATTATTACAGACCAAAATAGGAAATTGTTCAAAGATAAATTACTGGTTGATGAAAGTGATGGGAACGAAGTCTTTCGCTTCCCAGTTGCTTAATCCTCCTTCGACGGTTGGGAAGATCCAATCTTCAAAGTTATCCTCTTCATCAACATCTTCTAAGGCATTAATTCCATGGTGAGTGATTTTTCTAGGTGGTCCTCCGGCCCGGGAGCGACGCACAGCTTTCTGGCCAGCAGCAGTAAAACCTAATCCAAACTTGTCCGTCTTGTGAGGGAAATCAGGAAATTGCCCCCACACTGTACTCCTTCCTTCTTTGATTACGGCCTCCGCATCTTTGAGGGATGCCATCCTAGACACAGGCTTGGAAACGATAGGCATATCAGTCATTGTCTTTGCAACTGCGACCTCAGGAGAAACCTCTTCAAAATGTTGGAAAGGTGTTTCTATGAACTCGCCATCCAACTCCACATAGCGGAAGGAGTTGAGGTGACTTATCATGTACTCTTCCTCACCGTGGACCGTTATGATCTTTCCCTGAACTGGATATTTTAGCATTTGGTGCAGAGAGGAAGTGACTGCCCCTGCATTGTGGATCCATGGCCTTCCCAACAAGCAAGAATATGAAGGCGGATGTCCATCACATAAAAGGTAGAGTTGAAAATGTTTGTGCCCACTTTGACTGGAATGCCCACTTCTCCATGGACCATCCTCTTAGAACCGTCGAAGGCCCTAACAATGATGTTACTGGGTTTTAGGGTCATTCCTTCACAATCCAATATGTCCAACGCCTTTTTCGGTAGAAAATTTAAAGATGAATTGGTGTCAAACAGAACATGGGAAAGTGTGGTCCCCCTGCATTCCACCGAGACCTGAGTGCGTCGTTGTGCTTCCTTCCCTTAGGGGTCAAATCAGCATCGGAAAAACCAAGACCATTATCGGCAGTAAGGCTAGCCACGCACTCTTGAAACTGGTCAGTAAAAGTTTCTTGAGGCACGTGTGCCGTCTTTAAAAATTTGATCAAGGCCTTGGCATGGGCCTCAGAGCAGAGTAGGAGAGCCAGCATGGAGATTTTGGAAGGGGTCTGACCTAGCTGCTCCACGACATCGTAGTCGCTCTTTTTGATTATCTTTAAGATTTCTTCCATCTCTTTCTGGGTGGTCTCGGGGATTACCACAGTTTGAGCCTTCATCCTAACAGGCGCTTCTAGTATCCCCTTACCTTTGGTGGCAACATCAGAGGGTCTAACTTCAGGAGCATCAAGTTCTTCAATTACCGGGCTTTGCACAGATGGCTTGACAGGCACAGAAACTATCGAGGGTCCGAAGACTACTTGTGGAGGAGCAATTTCCGGAGAGAAGATCCTTCTGCTGCGAGTTATCTTGCTCGTTCCTGCAATATTCCCTATATCAGGGGTTTCATCATCGGAATTGTCTTGGACTGATTCAATTTGTTTGATACCATGGTAGAAGATTTCTCCTCCGTAGTTCCATGGTATCGTCTTGTTAGATTTATACGGGACAGGCCCCGGCATAGTGATTTTCAACGGCACAAACTTAGGATCAGGCGTGATCTTAACAGGCCTTTTGTAGGTCTTGGAAAGATCGTCGAAGATGGTTATTATAGCAATGTCATTTGTTGGAGTATCAAAGGTAGCAGGAGTAACATGGGTGATAGTATCAGCAGGAGTCTTTTGAAAGAGGATCTCTTGGGTATCCATCAGGCGTTGGATGCCTGATTTCAATAGTGGGTAGTCAGCTTGCAAGTTTGAACAGAAGTAACAGTCTTTTCCACAGCTTGGGAATACCCCGGCTTTCATCAAATTCACTTTAATCACAGGTAACAGAGTCAAAAGGTCATCAACAATGGTAACATGAAGGTCTTCTATAACGGCATGGACATTATGACTGTGCTTCGGCATTGGGGCAGAAATCACATTTGGCTTTTCGGGCGCATCAAATTCTACCTCCTTGGCGTCTATCAGGTCTTGGATCTTGTTTTTAAGAGCCCAACAGTTGTTGGTATCATACCCTACATTGTCAGAGTGGTATGCACATTTTGCATTGGAGTGATAATAAGGAGAAGAGGTATTAGGGTTTTTCGGCGCTTCTTTCAAGTTGGTAAGATTCAACTTTAACAAATGAGGGAGCACTTGAGCCGGTGTCATGATGATTCGGGTGAATTGCCGTTGTGGCCTTTCTACCCTTTGCTGATTAGATCTTGGTTAATTGTTGCAAGGTTGATCGGTCGAAGAGTTTTGGATCATCACAGCCCCTACCGTTGGTCGGCGCTCCGTTCTTCCTTGGTTTTTCTGGGAATAAACAGCAGAAGCCTCTTTCTTAGCTGGGAAGGTCTTCTTAATGGCAGCGGAAGCGGAAGCATCTTTCTGAATTTTACCACTTTTAATACCAGCCTCCACCCTTTCACCGGTCAGAATTAATTCGGTGAATCCTGCAGATGAACTCCCGATTAAATGATTGAAGAACGGACCTGACAAAGTCCCTAAAAACATGTCAACCAGCTCTCTATCCGACAATGGTGGCTGCACCCTTCCAGCCAAACCCTACCACTTTTGGGCGTACTCCTTAAATCCCTCATTAGAAGCCATACCCATACTCTGTAGTTGAGTACGAGTGGGCTCTAAATCAGCGTTGTATTGGTATTATCGGTAGAAAGCAGCAGCTAAATCTTCCCAGTTATGAACATCTGATCTCTCAAGTTGATAGAACCAGTCCAATTGTGTGCCTGACAAACTATCTTGGAAAAAATGGACCCAAAGATCTTTATCAGATGAGTAGGGTTGGATCTTTCTGACGTAGGATCTCAGATGCATCTTCGGACAGGACAAACCGTCATACTTAGCAAATGTAGGAACTTTGAACTTGGGAGGAATGACGATCCCAGCGACCAACCCTAGCTCTTCGAAATATAACTCGGGAACCCTTTGCAACTCCATGGCTGCCAATCGATCCTCAAGATTTTTATACTTATCATCCGCAGGGGGATATTACTGTTCGGAGTAATCTTCATCCTCTTCCTCTTCAACTTCAGATTCAGAAGGCATCGCAGCTCCTTTTCCTTTACCAATCCCTTCATCAGACGTCGAGGGGAACTCGAGAACTTTTCTAGCCTGGTTTTTAAACCTTCTTCCCATAGTGGCCATACCGGTCCTTTTCTTCTTTTTCTCTTTATCTTTCTCCAACAGTGCTTTAAGGTCCTCTTGACCCTTTGCTAAGGTCATGAGGAGTTGCTGGAATTGCGATTTTGTGCTTGCAGATCCTTAACCGTCTGCTCCAAATCCATCTTGCTGAAATAAACAGCAGAAAGATAAGGAAACCTGGTGTGAAGACCTGTTTATGAATATGATGAATGATATGTTATTCATGTAATGCATTCAAGGATTCAAAAATTCAAATTTGTTGCAAACAAAAAGAACACACGTCATATTAAGAAGAAAATTTTTAGTACATAAATGCCCCATGGGCAAAATATTACAAAATTCTTAATGTAAAAAGACATTGCGCATCCTCTTTGGCGCGATGTAAGTGTTGAGAGTTTCCTCTTCATGAAGTCTACGGGTAAGCTCCAAATCCTTCTTCTCACTTGCATAGAAGTTGGCTTCAAAAGTATTCTGTTCTTCTTTGAGTTGGATCCATTTCTTTTGTAGTTCTTCCAATGATGTCGGCATGTCTGGATGTAGGAGGGTGTATGGAACCTCTCCTTCCATAACAGACACTTTGATCACGGGGAGAATGTGAGGTTATGGCATCATAAGATTCTGGGCGCGGGTTCGTACCCACTTGAGATAAGGCTCAAGGGGGATGGAATTCTTGTGCCCCAATGTCTTACTATCCACTTTGTTGGGCATCCTCCAAGCTCTGATAAATCTCTGTCGAAGTCCTTGTGCATCGTTGTCGAAGTCAAAAACCAAGTCAGGGATCAGCATATCATGAGGACCATCTCTCCGGGCATATCTAAACTGCCTTAGAGCTAAACAGGTGTTGTAGGTGATGCCTCCCCTAATGCCAAGTAGTGGGACATTAGGGAATTCCCCGCAACGATCAATGATGATGACATTTTCTCTGGACCGAGAACACCAATGAACATCAGAATGTGTGAGGGTCATCAACCGTTGTGACCACCTTAAACCCTGCTCATTCTTCAAAACTGATTGGGGAAGGTGAGAAATAAACCACCTTGCTAGAAGAGGAGTACAGCACATGAGAACACCTCTTTTCCTCATTGTTCGTGTGTGAAATGAGTGTAGGATGTCCCCAAGCAATGTAGGCACAGGATTCCGAGATAGGAAAATCTTGACAGCATTCACATCTATAAGCTGATCAGGGTTTGGGAACAAGACCAACCCATAGATGAGGAGTGCCACAATCTCTACAAAAGTTGCAGATCTAGAGAATTCCATCAGTCTTGTGCCTTCTCAAACAGAAACTTTGCCAAGAAACCCTTGACACCACTTTTGGTTTCCCAATGACCTTTGATATCAGATGGTTGCAAGTGTAAGGCTTGAGCAACATCTTCAGGTTTTGGTTCTCTTTCCGTACCGTTGTAGGGTAGTTGACAGAGAATAGGAATCCTCAGGAGTTGAGAAAATTCCTCCAAAGTAGGTACTAGCTGGTAATCAGGGAATGTGAAACAGTGGTGTAGGGGGTCAAAGAACTGGAAGAGAACTTTCACCATGTCTTCTTAAATGTTGGAGTTGACCAAGTTGAGAAGTCTACCATGTCTTTCACTGAAGAGAGAATTCTCTGGAATTTTGGAAGTAAGCTCCTTGAGTTGAGGAGGGATTCTCACAAGGTTGACTTGAATTGTTTTCCTGCGAAGAGATTCCATGACCTATAAAACAAGAACAAAGATGAAGATCCAAACCCTTGAAATGGTTAGTGGATGCATATGATGCTTTATGATGTTCATGATGTATGCACAAGCACATGTACAAGCAAATCACACAAGATCCTAGTTTCAGGCTTGCACGAGGTTTCATAGGTAAGTAACCTCTTGAAGTTAGTTGGCTCAACCTGTCCTATAAATAGTAACCGGGTTCTAAGGAGCTCAATATCACTGGATTATTTTCTGTGTTCATTGTTTTGGTTTTGCCACTTAACTAGCGACCAAAATATTCCAAGAAAATAACCCTCAATGAGTGTAGTATCGAGTATCTACCAACTTCGGACTGCACCAAAGTCGGTCATCTCACTACCCCTAATAAGGCCAAGATGGTCAAGTAAGGTTCTAAGAGTTCATTAGTGCTTCATGACATCACTCAGCGGCCCCGTATTCTCTTTGATCAACTCAAAGGCTACCGGTACTCACAAATATGTCGCACTAATATAGCTATTGCTTCAACCATGTTGGTATACCCCGCACAGTTTCCACAACGTATTGCTATTTACCTATGAATGTTTCCCAAAAATCCGGGTGGAGGATTCAAACCCAAACAAGAGAACCAAATATAAAGCAATCAAAGCAAACAAGATAAGCATGCAAGGGTGATCTGAGCCCTAAGGTTACTCCACTTTTAAATTTCTCCCCAGCAGAGTCGCCAGTTCTGTGATACGGTGGGAGAACTGACTTGAGGTTTTGCGTTTGTGTTTGCAAATGTTTCGGTTTAGCAAGAGTCGCCACTGACTTTTTATTTTATCCTAAGGAAAGGTCAAAAAGCACAGGAAAGACCTTTGAGATGTTTTCTTGGGTTCGGGGAGTAGATTATGAAAACGGAAGGTGCAAGCACCCTTTTCATCCATGGTTATCCATGGGCTCTTAGTTACTTGTTTAGATCACTTGCTTTGCTTTTCCAATTGTTTGAAATGGTGCTTTGTGTGTGGTTTTGAAATATGTTTTGAAAAGAGGCCATCGTTGTGGCAACCTTTGTGATGACTCTTGTTTGAATGTATACAAAGGTGTTTTTGTCTTTTGAAAAGATTTCAATGTTTGAAAGTTTGATTTGGGAAATGTTTTGAAATTGTGTTGTGAAGTGTGTTTGAAAATAGCAAGGATGTTTTTGCAAGCTTTTGATCAAGTAACTAAGAGTTATCTACCCTATTTTACTCAAAGATCTTTCCTATGTTTTTAACCCTTTTGACAGTGTTGTTTCACCATTGCATTTGGTGAACAATCTTATGTTAGGATGTTAAACGGGACTGGCGCGGGTCATCGTATAGACCATGATAGCAATTATGTCAAGTATTTTTGGCAATTTTCTTGAGGGACTTGATCATTTTTGTTTAGGCAACCAAAATAGCGTCATCGAGGGACTATGATCTTTTGTTTTATTTTTGTTTTGCCAAAATACCCAACATGCATACCATAGCCCATTTTTGAAGGCAACAAGTGGATTATAACCCTAGGGGTGCAAGTGTGCATTGTGTTTGATTTTCATGCATTTTTGTCTTTGATTAGGTCAAGCTATTTGTTAATTTGGATTTTTGCATACAAACCCTAATTCTCCAATTATGGCATAATTGAAAGCGTAAAATGCGAGAATTTAAAGTCCTAAGCTATTACAACATGATTATGGGGATGGGGGTACAATTTTGAATGAGGGGTATTTGACAAGAAATATAAACCCTAGTTTACTAGTACATCCAAATTGAATTACAATGCATAAATGGGCAATATTTAATTAAACAAAATAAATAAATATTAAATAAAATGTATTATGCAAAAAAGAATTTTTGTTTGTTTATGTATGTAAAAGTATTTTAATGTAAAAAGTATAAAGAAATAAAATAAAAAGATTAATTTAATTGTTTAAGGGATGAAACCCTAATTTCTTTAAGAAAATAATATATTATATTATTTATATACAAAAAATATATTAATATGTGTAAAAATGAAATATACTTAAAAAGGTATTTTTTTAGTATAGATAATAATAAAAATAAAAATGTAATATTTTTATATTTTTATTCTAAGTATTTAATAATATAAAAGTATATATGTTTATTATGTGTATATTAATCAAATTAAATATGTACAAAATAAAATAAAATATGTACAGAAATAAAATATATTCAAGAAAATATTTTTAATATAAATAAAAGTAAAGAACAAAAATAAAAGTATAAAATGTAAATATTTTTCAAGTCTTAATAATATAAAAGAATGTTTAAATACTTTTAATGTTAGAAAAAATTAGAATAAAATGCCAAATAAATTAAAAAAATTATGAAAATATTTTTTGAGCATTTATTATATTTGGAAATAAAATAACAAAGTCAGAAAAGAAAACAAAATTGCAAAAATGCAAAAATATAAGAAATTGGGCCAGGGGGTGTGAAACTGAAAAGAGGGGTGTTAGAAGCAAGCCTGGCCAAGCCCAGCCCAAGTCAACTTCATCTTCTTCCTCCAGACAAAAAAACACGCGCTTGCCCTGTTCAAATGCTACATCCTGTATACGTGATCTTTTGCCAAAACTCACAACATCAAAATTGTAGAGAAATTCAATACGATTCTAACCATATAAAGCATTAATCATAACTCTCCAAGACCAGAGAGAATTTCTCTAGCCCTAAAATCTGACCTAGTTTTTTCAGCATATTCATGGATGAAATTCTCCTAGCATACTTAATATAAATGAAAGCTGAGCATATGTATGGCTTCCTAGCAATGAACACTACATTTTTTATTCACAAACCTAAGGCTAAATGTTCCTAAATAGAGAGATAGAAAGTGAGAAAAAAACCTGTTTCAGTTGGATTCGTGTAGGACAATGCAGTGCTTCTCAACAAGTTTTGAGGTGTCTGGTAGCTTGCCTGAACTTCACTTGATCTTTTTCAATAGCTAGATTGCCTTGAATGTCCTTGAATCAGCCTCTAGAACTCAACCTGCACAAGCTTGAAATGAAAATGGTGAACACTGTAAATGGAGTTACAGTTGGCAATGGAGGTTTAGGATAGCTTGAGTGAGTTGAATGGAAGGTGTTTGAAGCAAAAAGGAGCAAAAAACACGAGCCAGATGAGCTATGGCACTCAAGTTGCAGCACCTGCCCTGTTTTGCCAAAGAAGTGTGATTTATGGCTATGGGAGGTTTTGAGGCTCAAGTGCTCGTGTTTCTTGCTCAAAGGGTTGTGTGAAAGTTGTTTGTAATGTTTGTGTAAGCTAACAATGGCTGGTTTTCCAGTTGGCAAGTGTTTGGACAATTTCTTGTTTTTGAAGCAAAGATGTGAAGTTGGTATTACAGGCATGTACAAGCCATATAATATGCTTCATACAATCCTCTTGGTTGCTGGAATTTGTGGATTTGATTTGGCTTCTGAGATCTTAGCCCTATGCTTCAAAGATCATGGTTTGACATAAAGTATACCTTTTCAAAAATGGAAATGTGCCTTTTACCATTTAGGGATTAAACTTGTGTATAATACCCTAATGACCAAGACAATGCATTAGCTCAATGGATTTGAATTAAATTATGGAGTGTGAATTGGTTTAGATGCCTGCAAACTAGTACAAAGCATGCTGGTTTGAAAATGCAACTTGAGTGAACATGAATTTGCCATGGATACAAAGTGAGTTTTTGCCAACTTCAAGCATTCGATTCTTCCTAACCATAAATGTGTTTGAGGAGTTCTTGGACAATTTGGAAAGCTTGCAACATGCTCTATAATCCATCTTTGAAATGTAACTTGAAATTACAAGTGGAACTATGTGAAAAATGGCCAAGAAGATAGGTCAAAATTCGGCTTAAACTAGGGCAAAATTTCTCTAAGTTAAAAGTTTTAGGGACCCTTGTTCCAAAAATCATAACATGAGATCTAAGCTTCTTTTGAGAAAACTTTGTGAATCAAAGTTGTAGACTTTGTGGAGGACTACAACTTTCATGTTGTAAGCTTTGTTTTAATCCATTTTCATCTTAGTGAAAATGTGGGACAAAGTTAGGAAAAATTAAGAAAACTTCATAACTTAGAAAAATTCTAAGTTATGAAATTTTTTCAATTTCAAACCCTAATTTGCAATTTTGGGTTTCTTGATGAAAAAGTTTCATAATTTGACACATCTTGATGAAAAATGAATCTTGGCACTTGATTTTGACCAAAAAGTCAAAGTTTGACTTTTCAGTATACAGTCAAATTTTGATCAGTTGACTGAAAAATTCATCTGTCAATCCTATGCATTTGAGATCTTTTGAACTTGTTAAATAGGTCAAGATGATGCCATTGAGTCCTTGAGTCCATGGTTGAACCTAATTTGCCATTGGCTAGGTCAAACAGTCAAAAATTGCCTTTGTACAGTCAAAACCCTAAAAATGACCATTTTGCCCTTTTGGTGATCTGATCAAATTTCTTGTGGAATTATGGTCCAAACTTGATAAAATGGTTCATATGAGTTCATAATGTTGATGTGGGTCAAAATTCATGAGGTTTGACTATAAATTGGCCACAGTTGACTTTTTCCCCAATACAGTTAATTTCTAGGTCAACTGTCCAATTGACTGGGCAAAAATTTTATTCAAGGCTTGAAACTTGGTATGGACAAACTTATGAGTCCAATATGAAGTATGAAAGTCAATTTGAGCATTGAAGGTCCAAAAATCCCTGTGCAAACTCAAACCCTAGTTTAGGTCATCAGTGCGAGGAGATGTCTTAAGCAGAGCAAACCCTAGCTTGATCTTGAGTTCCAAGAGCCTTGTGATGAGAAATTTGATAAAATGAGAGGGCAAATTTTGGGGTACAACACTAACAATCATTAGTATCGTGCCCCGGGCTACCAGAATGATAAGCACACCTTGCATCCGGGATGTAGTTAGGAGAAGAAGTCTTAGGGTTCGGATGATGGTTTATCACCATAATCAGATTCATCTTCAACATGTGTTGCAATGCTTGTGACAATGGCATGTTGATTTGGGTGAACTGCCTTTGAGGCCTTTCCACCCTTGGCTGATTGTTTCGTTGTTGTGGTCGTTGTGCGCGTGCCGAATTAGAGATCAGCATTGACCCTACAGATTGGTGGTAGTCTGCCCTGCTACGCCCCTTTTGGTCGTGCACAACATTGGCTTCCCTCTTGCCACCAAATGACTTCTTCTCTGTACTCGAAGAGGTATTTTTCCGAATCTTGCCACTCCGGATCCCAACTTCTACTCTTTCTCCAATCAATATCAGCTCGGTGAAACCAGCTGAGGAGCTACCAATCTAGTGATTGAAGAAAGGACCAGACAACATACCAAGGAACATATCCACCAACTCCCTATCAGACAAAGGGGGTTGGACTCTCCCTGCCAGATCTCTCCATTTCTGCGCATAGTCCTTGAAACCTTCGCTTGCGCCCATGGACATACTCTGGAGTTGAGTACGGGTAGGGGCAAGGTCAGCATTATATTGATACTGCTTGTAAAAAGCAGCAGCCAGATCTTCCCAATTACGAAAATTGGTTCCCTCTAGTTTATAAAACCATTCAAGCTGAGTCCCAGACAGACTATCCTGAAAGAAATGGACCCACAAGTTCCTATCAGCGGTGTGAGGCTGAATCTTCCTGACATAAGAACGGAGATGAAGTTTTAGGCAGGACACCCCATCATACTTTGCAAAAATTGGAGCTTTGAACTTCTGCGGGATGACCACTCCCGATACCAATCCCAATTCTTCAAAATCTAACCCAGGTATCCTCTGGACCTCCATAGCATTCAAGCGATCTTCCAACTGCTTGTATCTATCATCAGTGGGAGGATACTGCTCATCATTGTAGCCGGTATCATTGTCCGAAACTTCAGGACTGGGATCTTTCTCCCTTGTCTCTTCTTCTTGATTCTCCCCTTCCTTGGATGAAGAGGTCAGATCGACTTATTGCTTCAACATCCCTCTAAACCTTCTGCCTATATTCAGAATATCGGCAACCTTCTTCTTTTTCTTTTTCTCTTTCAGGATGAGGGCTTTCAGATCCTCCTGCCCTTTTGCCAGATTTATGAACATTTGCTAGAATTGGGCGTTTTGTGCCTGAAGGTCCTTGATGCTTTCTTCGGAAGACATTTTTGCTAAACTAAACAGTGAAGAAGATGAGAAACCTGTAATTGTACCTGTAATGATGTGTATGATATGCATGCAATGTTTTTAAGGATCTCGTGGGGTAAACAAGAAACTGTTAGAATTTGATTGCAGCTTGATTGAAGAAACTTTGTGTCATTGAGAGTCCTTCTTCAAGAGTCAAGCTCACCATATCGAGTGGGTCATAGCCCCTGACTCAAGCTCCTTTGACAACATTGGCTAGAGGAAAATAAATCCTCTTGCTAGACGTCTGGTTCGCCATGACCTACATCACAGACCCTTGAGATCATTGAAATGGTTAGTATGATATACCATGTTTATGATGTTATGATGTCATGATGTCATAATTATGTTGAGAAATCACAGGTATGACAAGCACAAACAAATTACACCAAGTCCTTAGGTTTAAGGCTTGCTTGAGTTTAAGGTAGTACCCTCTTGAAGTTGGATTGGTTCAGCCTGTCCTATAAATAGTAACTGGATTCTAAGGGATCTCAATATCACTGACCATCCTTTATCGGGCATTGTCTCAGCTCAAGCAATCTTTTCTTGCGACTGAAATATCCCGAAAGTCTGATCTCAATGAGTGTAGCATCGAGTATCAACCAATCCTCAGCTCTACACCGAGGCCGGCTATCTCAATACTTTTTAATGGCCAAGTTTGTTCAACTAAGGTTCTAAGGTCTGTTAGTGCTTCACGACACCACGCGGAGGCCCCGTATTCTCGTCGTTTCCCCACGAAGGATACCGGTACCAGCCAAAGTGCCACACCAATACAACCATCGCTTAAACCATATCGGTCTACGCCGTATAGTCTCCACGATCTATTGTTGTTTACCTAATAAGTGCCCTAAGATCTGGGTGTAGGATCTATAGTAACCCAAACAAAAACCCTTTAAGAATAAAGCAAACAAACAAGGAAGCAATTTGAAATGACCTAGATCCTAAGGTATACCCCACTTTATTTAGTTCATTCCCCAGCAGAGTCTCCAGTTCTGTGATACGGTGGCAGAACCGACTGTTAATACTGGTTTGCATTTTTGTTTGCAAAATATCGCGGTAAGCAAGAGTCGCCACCGACTTTTATTTCATCCAACAAGGAAAAGGAAAAAGAACAAAGAAAATCTTTTTCGAGAATATTTCTGAGTATGGGGGTAGATTATAGAAAGGGAAGGTGTTATCACCCTTTCTATCTGTGGTTTTCCACAGGCTCTTAGATACTTGCTCATTTTGAAATTTCTTGTGTGTGTTTTGAAAAGTTTTTGTTTAACTTCGTTTTAACCCTTGTTTCTGTCCTCAAGAGTGTTACGAAGTTGTTTTTGAAACCTTTGTTTGAAAAGTGTTTGGTGTGAAAACGTTTGTTTGTTTGAGCAAGTACTTAAGAACTAATCTACCTACTTGAAAAAGACTGTTTGTTTTTCTTTAGATAATGCTATCCCATTATTAAGGAATAGGTAGCACCGTCGTTGGAGTTTGAGGGACTATCAAAAGGGACGAAATGGTCATTGAAGGCAACATGTAAGGATACCTTAGCAGTTCGAAGGGACTGTCATCATATATTCGTAGGCAACATTGAGGGACAAGATCATTTCTCGTAGGCAACTCGAGGGACGTTAAGGGACTATGGTCTTTATGATGACTTTTAGATTGAGGGTCTTTTTCTAAGATATCCCTACGTTCGAGGGACACGATCATTATTTCTGAGGCAACAAAGTGAGGCAAACCCTAGGAGTGAGCATGTGCGAGTGTAATTTTCAGTTAATTTATCTTTGCACATTTAGGGTTTTCTACCGTATTAATTTTCAGTTTGTCTTTCCATACAATCCTATTAACATACATCTAAGCAGTTTATAGTTTGCGGAATTAAAAGCAAGAAAGTTTAAAGTCCTAGCTATTACAAGGCTTTTGTAGATACATAACTATTTTGGACTGAAAATAAAAATGCGGAATTTAAACCCTAATTACTATTACAACCTCAAAACAGTTACAATAATAATAAAAGGAAATTTTAAAATTCGCACGGCGAATTAAATGCGAGAGTAATTTAGGAAACCTAAAAAATATAATTGAAAAAAGATTTAGGTTAGTTTTTGAGAAAAAATTAGGTTATGTACAAAATTAAACCCTAATTCTAATTATATTTTAATTATGAAAAATAAGATTTAATTAAACTAATTAATTAAAGAAATAAAATATTTTTATGAAAAATATTTTTGATGTTTTTTATGAAAAAGATTTTTGATGTTTTTATGATTTTTTTGATTAAATAAAAAAGTAATGATTTTTGTGTTATTTTTTTAAAAAGAAAATAATTAGAAAAACAATTAAAAAAATTAAAATAGAAAAGAAAAGAATGGGCATGTGTTGTGTCAGCCTGAGAGTACACCATAGTCCTTCATTGTTTGAGGCGTTAGATCTGAATTATTGATACATCCAATGGCCAAATGGTGGTAGCGCATGGTAGGCGTTTTGGATGATGATGCATTGAATATGTAGAAACAAAGTAAGAAAACAAAATTTGCTGGGATGGTTAGTTGTATATATAATAACATAAATAAAATATAAAGGAAATAAAGTGGTCTTTCCCAAACGCGCGTGTGATTCAAATCACCCAATAGGATTCTGCCACCTAATTGTCTTCTTGCCCATAACTGTTGTTTTTGGCCACACTGTGATCGGTGGATTTAGAACTGACTGTTTAACGCTGGTTTCGCGAAATGTCGCGGAAGCAAGAATCGCCACCGTCTTTTATTTTCTCCAACATGGACAGGACAAAAGCACAGCAAAATTCCTTATGAGATAGTTTCTCGGTTCGGGAGGTAGATTTATAGAAAGGGAAGGTGTTAGCACCCTTTCTATCCATGGTTATCCATGGTGTGATCGGTGGATCTGGAACTGACTGTTTAACGCTGGTTCGCGAAATGTCGCGGAAGCAAGAGTCGCCACCGTCTTTTATTTTCTCCAAATGGAAAGGACAAAAGCACAGCAAAATTCCTTATGAGATAGTTTCTCGGTTCGGGAGGTAGATTATAGAAAGGGAAGGTGTTAGCACCCTTTCTATCCATGGTTATCCATGGGCTCTTAGATACTTGCTCAATGTGTTTTCAAAAATGGTTTATTTGCTTTTCAATGTGGGTTTTAAAAGTTTCTTTGAAAAATTTCAGATCGACTCGTACGTCAGAGTGTTTGAAAAGTTTGCTTTGAAAGCTTTTGAAAATGTGTCGGTGTGAAAAGATGTTTTGATTTGTTTGAAATTAGAGCAAGTATCCTTGAGAACCTACCTACCCTAAGGAATTCGTCTGTGTAAATGTCCTTTAAAGTAGTGCCATCCCACCATTGAGAGGTAGGTAGCACCACCGTTGGAGGTGTTCGGGTCAATTCGAGGTTCGGGACATGGTGATCACCGGAGCAATAGGAAGACACCTTAGAAGCTACCCTCATGCCAGGTTCCCGGATCATGAGGACTTACTAAGACGTTTTCTACTCGACGACCACCTTTCGAAAGGCAACAGTGAGGCGTACCCTAGGGGTGGTGTGTGATTTGTGTGTCACGTTTCAATTATTTGTCTTGTCATGTTTGTCGTGTTCTACGCTTGATTTTAATTAGACATTCATTCTTTCATGCTTGGTTAACAGTTAAATATTTTGCGAGGAAAAGTAAATTCTAAACTATTACAAATGGCGCGGGTCCACATCGCCAAAATTAAACCGGACCCGATTTAGCGGAAAATAAATAAAGCGAATAAAAAGTGCGAGAAATTTAAATTACATGGCTTTGGGATATTTACAAAATTATAATAAGCGATAATAAAATAAATGCGCAATTAAATGATTAATGACGGGCGTTGGACCCTTTTACAAACAATTAAAATTAATAAGAAAATTAAAATTAAGTGATTAAATGTTTTTTGGTTTTTTTATGTTTTTTAGATTTAATGAGAAAAAGGAAGTTAATTGAAATTAAATTAGACGGCAAACCCTAATTCTAATATTTTTTTTTATTTATTATGAAAGAATTAAATCAAGATCTAAATTAAACCTAATTCATTTATGTACAATTTAAATAGGAAAATAAATAAATAAATAAATATAATTATTATTGTGGAAAAAAGGGGAATAAAAAAAAAAAGAATTAACAATTAAAACCTAAATTCTACATTTTTTGATTTTTTATTAAAAAGGAATTAAAATTAAAACCTAATTACACTACATAATTTACATTCTAATTTATTTATAAAATAATTAGTACATAAAATAATATCATATTTTTTGTATTTTCTGATTTTTGTAATGTTTTTATATTTTTAGAAAAGAGAAAATTAATTAATTAAAGGAATAAAATAAATCACACAATAATTAAAATAAAAAAAATAAAATAAAATAAAGAAAGCAAACCAGAGTGGGGTGTTGCCCCAAATAAGGAGGTATAGGCCTGGTAATTTAAGGCCCATTAAGCTTGGAATTTCATTGACTTTCTGGATCATGTATCATGCGTTGACTGATATTCATTGCACTCCTGGAATCCATGCCCTTGATTTGGTTGTATGGGACACGTGGGCGATGAATATTGAGTGTGTATGGTGAGTCTTAGGATGGTGCCTGCATGAGAATATGCGTTGAAAAATAATAATGAAATTTTGCCAGACCTGGGACTTGAACCCAGGTCTTTGAGGCTATATACACAACGCGTTACCACTGAGCCATCATGTTCACTTTTAACATATAATATCAATTAAATATCAAAAAGCAAAATCAATGCATAATGGGCAAAACGCGCGTGAATTCAAACTAGCCTGTCTCTGTGTGACAGCTCATCGTCTCTTTCGTTTTCTGAAATATGAAGAACAGAGGCAACGGTTTTTGATCGTGGCTTTAGGGGACCTAGAAGAAAATAGCGATTAGAAATACATGAAACATAAATTCATCGCGAGGGTTCAGACATCATCGTCTGAAGGTGCTGAATCCAACCCTGGCCATCTTGAGCCCTAATTTTACTTGGTTGTGAAACCCCCTTTTTGAGTTCCTGAAACCCTAAAGCTTGTTAATGGCGAAATCGCATGGATGGCATGAAAACTTAATCAAATACGATGGTTAGTTCACAAACTTCATCAGGAACATGAATATATAATTAAAATGCCATGATCATGCCTTAAAAACCAAAATACGATTAGGAATTTTTTGGATGCAGTTCACACTCAATGTACCGATTCTTCGCGTTTGAATTGATGCTAATGAGTGGTACGTGTTCAGAATCACCCAAGGAAGCTATTGGAATGGAAGTTGAAGCTTGAATCTCCCTCTAAGCTAGTTTTCAGATTTCAGTTTTTATGAGAAATTTTCAATATGCAATAGGGTTCTTGGGCGCAGCTTGTAGTCTTTTTTGCATTAGGGTTGTGATGCTGATCATATATGGAGTGATTAGGTTAAGAAAAGTTGGACAAAATCTTATGCATTGATGAATTTTGGATATTTGATTTCATGGATCTTTTACAATCTTTTTTCATGGTGTTTTTGTACCAAATCTGATCAATTATCATCAAATCCTTCCCTATTAGCATGTGCACGAGTTATAGAGGCCAAATCATGCATAAAAAGATTTTTTCATGTTAGGTTTATATTTTTCATGAATTAAAATCATTTAAATGAATATAAATTAATATTAATTCAAATAAATAATTAAAAAATATGAGAATACTTCCCTTTGGGCCTAGTGGTCGTGCATAGGCTTGGCATGAAGAAATTTGGAAGAAAAATGGGCCCATTTGCATTTTTAGGCCTTTTGCATCCATGTTGACTTTCAAAAATTTCCAAAAATTTCCCAACTTCCACAAGGCATAACTTGGTCAATTTTTAAGCTTTTCACATGTTCTTGGACATTTTGGAAAGGTCTTTGAGTCCTTTAACCAATGCCTTTGGTCCCATGTCATTTTGATTTACCAATCTCAAGTTATGGCCTTTGACTTAAAGTCTCTTTTTGTTGACTTTTGAAAATGACCTATAATGTTGAAATTGATAACTTTTTGTGAGAGCATTTCTTGGACTTGGAACATGAAGATGAATTGTAGGAAATGTCTTTCTCTTCAAAATGAGCTTTGGATGGAATTTTTCTGATAATCCATGTGAAAGTTATGCCCTGGTCAATTTCAGTTGACTTTTTCAGCTGTCCAAATATAGCAACTTTTGCATCTTTGATGATTTCTGAGCCAAATTTTGAGAATCATGATCAAGCATTGATCAAATGATGTTTGTGGCTTCAAAATGATATATTGACCAAAAATTTGAACTTTTGACTACCAAATGACCATTTTGCCCCTACAGTTGACTGTAGTGCAATCTAGGGTTTTGACTGTGCAATTTTGAGCTGAATGCCTTGAAAACTGATATGAGGATGCTTGACCACATTTGTAGGCATGTGAGACTTGATTGGGCCTTTGAAAAGTTCATTTGCTTGACCAGAACTCAAACCCTAGTTTTGACTGTCTAGGAGACAGTTGAGCTGTATAGTCCTTGGGGAATTTTGTGACCTTGACTTTGACAATTCTTGATGAATATGGGAGGGCAAATTTTGGGGTACAACAGTTGCCCCTGTTCAATCTTCTTAGACCTGAGGATGCAGATTGGCTGACGTGCCTTTCGTAATCCGAGGGTAGAAGATGATTGAACACTAAAGTGCCCAGAAATTTGCGCTCACATAGTAGCAGCGATGATGAGGGAATGGGCTTATAGATGCCATTTGGATGTTGCTTGGATAGGATGATGGGCTTATAGATGCCATCTGGATGTTGATCGCGTAGGAGGTTCCTTAGCGAGAACTTGCATACCTGCAAAACAGAAAAAATGAGTACCTGACACGTTGCAGGAGCTGATTTTAGATGCTTGATATAGATATGTCCTGATTGGTTACAGGAGCTGAGTCTGGAGCTTCAAACGCTGATGAATGAACCAGGGATGGTTACTGCCTTAGCGTGAATGGTAAGAGAATCCTGAATGATTTCAACCTCAACAACGCTCGTTGAGAAAATCTTGGTGAGAATTACCATCTTCGTAGTGTCAGGAAGAGAACCAAAGGACATTATAATCTCAAAGGGAGTCACCTCACTCACCGTTGGAGAGGGAACTATAGGAAATTATAATCTGAAAGGAAATATCACCTCACGCTCATGCCGGAGAGGGAAACATCTGAAGAAGGAATTACCACCTCACACGCCGTTGGAGAGGGGACCATAAGAGAATATCACCTCACGCTCATGCCGGAGAGGGAAACATCTGAAGAAGGAATTACCACCTCACACGCCGCTGGAGAGGGGACCATAAGAGAATATCACCTCACGCTCATGCCGGAGAGGGAAACATCTGAAGAAGGAATTACCACCTCACACGCCGTTGGAGAGGGGACCATAAGAGAATATCACCTCACGCTCATGCCGGAGAGGGAAACATCTGAAGAAGGAATTACCACCTCACACGCCGTTGGAGAGGGGACCAAAAGAGAATATCACCTCACGCTCATGCCGGAGAGGGGACCATCTGAAAAAGGAATTACCACCTCACACGCCGTTGGAGAGGGGACCATAAGAGAATATCACCTCACGCTCATGCCGGAGAGGAAAACATCTGAAAAAGGAATTACCACCTCACACGCCGTTGGAGAGGGGACCATAAGAGAATATCACCTCACGCTCATGCCGGAGAGGGAAACATCTGAAGAAGGAATTACCACCTCACTCGCCGTTGGAGAGGGGACCATAAGAGAATATCACCTCACGCTCATGCCGGAGAGGGGAACATCTGAAGAAGGAATTACCTCCTCACACGCCGTTGGAGAGGGGACCATAAGAGAACTTCTACTGAGTCTTCATCAGAAAAATCTGTTTGGAGTCGATTTAACTGGACTAGAGAAATCCTTGAAATATGTTTGAGAATTTCAACTGCACCCTTCCTGAAAGGTAAAGGTCAGTTATATGCAATGCATGATATGGATCAAGCAATGATGTTCTCAACATAAATGAGATTCGTATGATATGATGCAGTGCGTTATGCATGCTATGATGATGTATGTAAAGTTTTATGTATGTTTTCGTCTAGGAAAATAAATCCTTGACGGGTGCCGG
Organism: Vicia faba; assembly: GCA_948472305.1. Classification (NCBI taxonomy): domain Eukaryota; kingdom Viridiplantae; phylum Streptophyta; class Magnoliopsida; order Fabales; family Fabaceae; genus Vicia; species Vicia faba. Next base: position 983,580,965 of record OX451740.1, read on the forward strand.
GAAGTCACATCCTGGGCTGATGTTGAGGAAGAGATTTTGCTTCCGCTGTGGATGATTGTTGCAAGAATCCCGGTAGGAGAAGATAACTCCGTTGAGGAATAAACTTGGCAAATGAAATAATTTGCGGGAGAAAAGATACTCTAGCGATCATGCTGGGGAGTGCTACTCTGTGGGGATAGCGATGCTTTGCTGAAATGATGAAGATAACTCCGCTGGGTATACCGTTGATGAGTTATGCTGGGGATATCCTTGTTGTGCTGGAAGTGTTGATAGACTTCGCTGGGGGTAGGAAGATACTTTGCTGAGGACGCTCTTTCCGTGGCTTTTGGCTGAGGATAACCCAGTTATATCCTGTTACGGAAATAACTCTTTAAATCAAGCCGGGACGACGCGTTCGTGTCCTGCGAGGGGACAAGCTTCCAAAATTTACTGGGGATATGCTTATGGCTTGGGGAGATATGATTTCCAACTTTCCTGGGGAAACTGGATTGGACTCTCCTGGGGGAAGTTTGATATGCTGGGGAAGTGATTCCGTTGAATATTGAGCTACCGCCGGGGAACAATCTTTAGATCAAGACTGCCGGGGATGCTTGTTAAGAATGCGTGCTGCTGGGGAATGTTGAGATCTGCTGGAGGACACCCAACTTCCTTTTAACTGTATGACTGCTTGAGGAGAGTATACTGTCTTGTTGTCTCACTCTCTAGGGAATTAAGATACTCGGTTATGTTCTTTGGCTGAACCTACCTTGGTACCTTTGGAGGATAAAACAATTAGACTGCTCAGACAACTCTTTATTGCCCCAGTTTCTATGGGGGAGGCACTTGTGGGATGCTGCTAGTTGTTGAGAGATAAACCTTCTTCTGGCAGACAGATGACAAAAAGACAGGACATAGTCGTACGCTTTAATCCCTAACTTTTGCCTGGACCGCCCTTTCGGGTTTTCAGTCCACCGGGATACCCATTTTTGCCCAAGCCGCCTTTTCAGGTTTTCGACTTGCCGGGTGTACAGATTTTTTCATTTCATCCCTTCATTTTGCCCGAACCCTTTTGGTTCGCCGGGAAGCCCTTATTTTTGCCTAGGTGTGTCAACCTAGCGGGTCTTTGACTCTGCGTAGTATCTTTTCGACTATGTCCACGCTCTCAGGATGTAGGGAGCTGCCCCTGGCTGCTTGTGTTGCCATATTACCAGAAGGTGTCTGATCGTGCAAGATTCGTTGTTGGAGTGCCCCAAGTGACTTAGGCAGAGATTTGCCCCAGGCTTTTTTTTTTGCCTTTTGAGAGATTCTCTGGATCTTAACTTAACTGCCCCAGATAGTAGACCATGATCATGCCGTGCCCCTTGATTGGAGATACTCTTGTTCATTAGTTATTCATCGTGCGAATTTCCCTGCTGTTCAAACAAAAGTCATATGTAAACAAAGTTATGTTAAAAAATGCAAAGCTTATGTCTGTCTCGAAGTTTTTGAAAATGCATTCTTTTTTCATAAAACAAGTGAATGTTTGTAAAACGTGATGTCAACTCCGTGTTTACCGTAGGCCTTCAGGAGTCAGGATACCTTTCGTAACAGTATGCTTTCGAACTAACCCATGCTTCAGCTAGGACTTTTAAGGGTTATAACGTGGCCTGGTTCACGGTTTAAGAAACAAAGGATAAAGGCTCAAATTTTATTTGTACCCACCCGCTCTTCGTGATGTTCTCCAAACCTAAACTCAGTTGATCATACGTTAGACCTCGTTTGAGTCTTTGCTTTGATGCTCCAATAATGGTTCAGATGTTGATGACTTATTTTGGATAGGCAGTCATTTTTTGTTGAGGGTTTGTGAGACCTCTTTCTTGATTTTTGTTATCCCTTTCTTTTGTTGCCTGAACTGTTTCCTTTTTGGAATTACAGTCAGCGGGATGCCCCAGTTTCATAAGTCCCTTTTATAGGTTTTGACTTTTGGGCTTTTCATTTATGAATTTTGATGATGACTGCCTGTCCTTTTGATTGTTCTGAACCATCACTGTCTTTGTTCGTTTTGTAAAGATCTCTTTGGTGCCATTCGTTATGCACTTAGATCAACTGAGAAGACTACCCTGCCCCAGGTTATGATTAAGGGTTTTAATTTTCGAAAATAAAAACTCCTACTTCTTTGGCTCTGATGGGTTGACGAGGGATTATCATCCTTATAACTCCAGTGTTTAGGATTTGAAACAATGCCTGTACCTCATCAGCGGGGTCTGTTCAAAAGCATACTGTAAAGATCGTGGTATCGTTTTCGTCATCCTCCCTCAAGAGGCTTAGGATTTTAGATCAAGAGTTGACATCAGAAAAAATATGAAGATAATTTGCATTTAGTGAATACGAATATATTGCCTCAAAACAGACGTATGCGATGCATTAATGAAATAACAACGTTTAACAATGAACAAATGTTTGAATAATCAAAAGGGAATTACAACTTGAAAAATCCTAATGAACAAAAATTTCTAGTTCGAGATAGCTATCTCAGATGGAGAATTCTCAGCGGAAGATTTTCATCTCGCCATCCGGCATGAACTCTATCACCCCTTCGTCAATCAAATCCTGAATTTTGTTCTTCAAGGTCCAACAGTCGTCTGTAGCATGCCCCGGGCTGTCTGAATGATAAGCGCAGTGGGCGTCGGGGTTATACCTTGGAGCTGTCCTGTTGGGATTCTTGGGAGGGTCCTTTAGAGTGATCAGATTGACCTCCAGCAAGCGCTTCAGTATAAAGGATGAGGGTATATCAGTCTCCGAGAAATGTCTTCCGGGCGCATTTCGTTTACGTTGACTACCCCGTTGAGGCTGGGCTCGTGACCCTGAAGCAAGCTGAGGAGATTTTCCTTTGTCTTCTTGCCCCACATGTGGTTGAATGATGGCTGGAGCTTCCACCTTGGCTGTTTGCCCTACTGGATTATTTTGAAGCAGCTTGGTGACGAGAACCCGGAGCTCTTCTTGTTTTTGAGCTAAGTCCTGAATGAGAATCATTTGGCCCACCAACTGTCCCATCATTTGGATCTTCATGGTTGCCAACTCAATTTGTAGTCCTTCCAGCTGATCGTTCCTGATGCCCCCTGCATTCCCTAAGGTCAAGTTCCTGGCGAGGAGAGTCTTTATTTCTTCTTGCCCCTGGGATAGGTTCAAGAACATTTCTCGCAGTTGGGCGTTCTGAGTACGGAGATCTTGGTTGTCTGGTTGGAAAGCCATTGCTGAAATAAACAGCGAAGATGGTGAGTGACCTGTCAAGAGGGTACCTGTAATGCAATGATATGTGTGATATGTATGCAATGTTTTCAAGGATCTCGCAGGGTAAACAGAGAAACTTGTTAGAGTTGGATCCGGTAGCTTGATTGGAAGAAACTTCATATTTGTTGAGAGTCTTTCTTCCAAGGGTCAAAGGCTCACCATATCCAGTGGGTCATAGCCCCTGACTTTAGTCATCATGTCTAGTTCTGATTTCCAAACAACCTTGGTTAGGGGAACCTTATTCAGGAGTCAGAGCTCACCATATCAAGTGGGTCATAGCCCCTGACCACTTTGGTTAGAGGAAAATAAATCCTCTTTGCCCCTTGCTAGATGTTTGATTCGTCATGACCTGCATCACAAGCCCTTGAGATCCTTGAAATGGGTTAGAATGTATGCAATGGTATGATGCTATGGTATGCATGGGGTAATGTGAGTAAACCCTGTTATGAGTCCCTAACTAAGGACTACAAACCAAAACCTGCAAGAAGCTTAGGATACCCTGTTATGAGTCCCAATTAAGGACTATAAACAAAAGCTGTAAGAAATTTAGTACACCCTGTTATGAGTCCCAATTAAGGACTATACACAAAACCTGCAAGAAACTTAGTAAGCCTTGTCATGGGTCCCAATGAAGGACTAAAACAAAACCTGCAAGTAGTTCATGTGTCAGATAAAGCATGCAAATAGTTAAGTACGAAGGCACCCAAGTCACACAAAAGAGACCTTAGAGTTTAGGCCAGCATGGGGTCTGGGTATTACCCTCTTGAAGTTGGTGGGCTCAACCTGTCCTATTAGAAGTAACCGGGTTCTAAGGATCCCAATATCACTGGATTGCTTTCATTGTTCATCGTTTCGATTTAGCCACTGAACTGGCGACCGAAATATTCCAGGAAAGCAACCCTCAATTGAGCGTAGTATCGAGTATCAACCAACCTCGGACTGCACCAAAGTCAGTTATCTCACTACCCTAAAGAGGCCAAGATAGTTCAATTAAGGTTCCTAAGGTCTGTTGATGCTTCACGACACCACGCGGAGGCCCCGTACTCTCCTTGACTGAACTCAAGGGTTACCGGTACACACCAAAGTGCCACATCAACGTAGCAGACTGTTTCAACCGTGTCGGTATACCCCGCACAGTTCCCTCACAGCCTTGTTGCTACTTTCTAAGAAGGTATCCCCCAGATCCGGGTGTAGGATCTATAGAACTCCCAAGACAGTCCCACAATAATAAAGCAAGCAAGGAAAGCAATTGAAAACACAGTGATCTTAGTCCTAAGGTACACCTCACTTTAAAAGTTTGTCCCCAGCAGAGTCGCCAGTTCTGTGATCGGTGGATCTGGAACTGACTGTTTAACGCTGGTTCGCGAAATTTCGCGGAAGCAAGAGTCGCCACCGTCTTTTATTTTCTCCAAATGGAAAGGACAAAAGCACAGCAAAATTCCTTATGAGATAGTTTCTCGGTTCGGGAGGTAGATTATAGAAAGGGAAGGTGTTAGCACCCTTTCTATCCATGGTTATCCATGGGCTCTTAGATACTTGCTCAATGTGTTTTCAAAAATGGTTTATTTGCTTTTCAATGTGGGTTTTAAAAGTTTCTTTGAAAAATTTCAGATCGACTCGTACGTCAGAGTGTTTGAAAAGTTTGCTTTGAAAGCTTTTGAAAATGTGTCGGTGTGAAAAGATGTTTTGATTTGTTTGAAATTAGAGCAAGTATCCTTGAGAACCTACCTACCCTAAGGAATTCGTCTGTGTAAATGTCCTTTAAAGTAGTGCCATCCCACCATTGAGAGGTAGGTAGCACCACCGTTGGAGGTGTTCGGGTCAATTCGAGGTTCGGGACATGGTGATCACCGGAGCAATAGGAAGACACCTTAGAAGCTACCCTCATGCCAGGTTCCCGGATCATGAGGACTTACTAAGACGTTTTCTACTCGACGACCACCTTTCGAAAGGCAACAGTGAGGCGTACCCTAGGGGTGGTGTGTGATTTGTGTGTCACGTTTCAATTATTTGTCTTGTCATGTTTGTCGTGTTCTACGCTTGATTTTAATTAGACATTCATTCTTTCATGCTTGGTTAACAGTTAAATATTTTGCGAGGAAAAGTAAATTCTAAACTATTACAAATGGCGCGGGTCCACATCGCCAAAATTAAACCGGACCCGATTTAGCGGAAAATAAATAAAGCGAATAAAAAGTGCGAGAAATTTAAATTACATGGCTTTGGGATATTTACAAAATTATAATAAGCGATAATAAAATAAATGCGCAATTAAATGATTAATGACGGGCGTTGGACCCTTTTACAAACAATTAAAATTAATAAGAAAATTAAAATTAAGTGATTAAATGTTTTTTGGTTTTTTTATGTTTTTTAGATTTAATGAGAAAAAGGAAGTTAATTGAAATTAAATTAGACGGCAAACCCTAATTCTAATATTTTTTTTTATTTATTATGAAAGAATTAAATCAAGATCTAAATTAAACCTAATTCATTTATGTACAATTTAAATAGGAAAATAAATAAATAAATAAATATAATTATTATTGTGGAAAAAAGGGGAATAAAAAAAAAAGAATTAACAATTAAAACCTAAATTCTACATTTTTTGATTTTTTATTAAAAAGGAATTAAAATTAAAACCTAATTACACTACATAATTTACATTCTAATTTATTTATAAAATAATTAGTACATAAAATAATATTATATTTTTTGTATTTTCTGATTTTTGTAATGTTTTTATATTTTTAGAAAAGAGAAAATTAATTAATTAAAGGAATAAAATAAATCACACAATAATTAAAATAAAAAAAATAAAATAAAATAAAGAAAGCAAACCAGAGTGGGGTGTTGCCCCAAATAAGGAGGTATAGGCCTGGTAATTTAAGGCCCATTAAGCTTGGAATTTCATTGACTTTCTGGATCATGTATCATGCGTTGACTGATATTCATTGCACTCCTGGAATCCATGCCCTTGATTTGGTTGTATGGGACACGTGGGCGATGAATATTGAGTGTGTATGGTGAGTCTTAGGATGGTGCCTGCATGAGAATATGCGTTGAAAAATAATAATGAAATTTTGCCAGACCTGGGACTTGAACCCAGGTCTTTGAGGCTATATACACAACGCGTTACCACTGAGCCATCATGTTCACTTTTAACATATAATATCAATTAAATATCAAAAAGCAAAATCAATGCATAATGGGCAAAACGCGCGTGAATTCAAACTAGCCTGTCTCCGTGTGACAGCTCATCGTCTCTTTCGTTTTCTGAAATATGAAGAACAGAGGCAACGGTTTTTGATCGTGGCTTTAGGGGACCTAGAAGAAAATAGCGATTAGAAATACATGAAACATAAATTCATCGCGAGGGTTCAGACATCATCGTCTGAAGGTGCTGAATCCAACCCTGGCCATCTTGAGCCCTAATTTTACTTGGTTGTGAAACCCCCTTTTTGAGTTCCTGAAACCCTAAAGCTTGTTAATGGCGAAATCGCATGGATGGCATGAAAACTTAATCAAATACGATGGTTAGTTCACAAACTTCATCAGGAACATGAATATATAATTAAAATGCCATGATCATGCCTTAAAAACCAAAATACGATTAGGAATTTTTTGGATGCAGTTCACACTCAATGTACCGATTCTTCGCGTTTGAATTGATGCTAATGAGTGGTACGTGTTCAGAATCACCCAAGGAAGCTATTGGAATGGAAGTTGAAGCTTGAATCTCCCTCTAAGCTAGTTTTCAGATTTCAGTTTTTATGAGAAATTTTCAATATGCAATAGGGTTCTTGGGCGCAGCTTGTAGTCTTTTTTGCATTAGGGTTGTGATGCTGATCATATATGGAGTGATTAGGTTAAGAAAAGTTGGACAAAATCTTATGCATTGATGAATTTTGGATATTTGATTTCATGGATCTTTTACAATCTTTTTTCATGGTGTTTTTGTACCAAATCTGATCAATTATCATCAAATCCTTCCCTATTAGCATGTGCACGAGTTATAGAGGCCAAATCATGCATAAAAAGATTTTTTCATGTTAGGTTTATATTTTTCATGAATTAAAATCATTTAAATGAATATAAATTAATATTAATTCAAATAAATAATTAAAAAATATGAGAATACTTCCCTTTGGGCCTAGTGGTCGTGCATAGGCTTGGCATGAAGAAATTTGGAAGAAAAATGGGCCCATTTGCATTTTTAGGCCTTTTGCATCCATGTTGACTTTCAAAAATTTCCAAAAATTTCCCAACTTCCACAAGGCATAACTTGGTTAATTTTTAAGCTTTTCACATGTTCTTGGACATTTTGGAAAGGTCTTTGAGTCCTTTAACCAATGCCTTTGGTCCCATGTCATTTTGATTTACCAATCTCAAGTTATGGCCTTTGACTTAAAGTCTCTTTTTGTTGACTTTTGAAAATGACCTATAATGTTGAAATTGATAACTTTTTGTGAGAGCATTTCTTGGACTTGGAACATGAAGATGAATTGTAGGAAATGTCTTTCTCTTCAAAATGAGCTTTGGATGGAATTTTTCTGATAATCCATGTGAAAGTTATGCCCTGGTCAATTTCAGTTGACTTTTTCAGCTGTCCAAATATAGCAACTTTTGCATCTTTGATGATTTCTGAGCCAAATTTTGAGAATCATGATCAAGCATTGATCAAATGATTTTTGTGGCTTCAAAATGATATATTGACCAAAAATTTGAACTTTTGACTACCAAATGACCATTTTGCCCCTACAGTTGACTGTAGTGCAATCTAGGGTTTTGACTGTGCAATTTTGAGCTGAATGCCTTGAAAACTGATATGAGGATGCTTGACCACATTTGTAGGCATGTGAGACTTGATTGGGCCTTTGAAAAGTTCATTTGCTTGACCAGAACTCAAACCCTAGTTTTGACTGTCTAGGAGACAGTTGAGCTGTATAGTCCTTGGGGAATTTTGTGACCTTGACTTTGACAATTCTTGATGAATATGGGAGGGCAAATTTTGGGGTACAACACATGGGCTCTTAGATACTTGCTCATTGTGTTTTCAAAATGTTTGTTTGCTTTTCAAAGTGTGAGTGGGTTTGAAAAAGTTTCGTTTAAAGATTTCAGAATGACTCTTGTATCAGTCCTCAAGAGTGTTTGAAAAATCATTTTGAAAGCTTTTTGAAAGTGTCGGTGTGAAAAGAGTTTTGATTTGTTTTTGAATAGAGCAAGTATCTATGAGTCATCTACCTACCCTAAGGAATTAGGCTGTGTATAAGTCCTTAAGGTAGTGCCATCCCACCATTGAGAGGTAGGTAGCACCACCATTGGAGGTGTTCGGGTCAATTCGAGTGTAGGGACAGTGTGGTCACCGAAGTAACAGTAGGACACCTTAGAAGCTACCCTTATGCCATTGATCCTTTATTCCGAGGCAACCGTTTCGAGGCAACTATTCCGAGGCAACCGTTTCGAGGCAACTTGTTTCGAGGTAACTAGATCAATGGACATAAGGACTTACTAAGACGTCCTATACTTGACGACCACGTTTCGAAGGTAAGGCAACAGGTGAGGCGTACCCTAGAAGTGGTGTGTGAATTTGTGTGTTATTTTCATGTCAATGTTTATCTTTGATCATTGTATCGTGAGCTACGCTTGTTTTTAATTAGCCATTCATTCTTTCATGCAATTAGAATTTAAAAGTGCGGAAATTTAAATGCAGAAAGATAAATCCTACGCTATTACAAGGCGCGGGTCTATACATCGCCAAATTACAAAGACCCGTTTTAATAAAAAATGCGGAAAGTAAAACCTAGTTACTATTACATGGCTTGAGCAGTTACATAATATTCGAAAAGAAAATAAAATAACGTGCGAAAAGAATAAAAATAGAACGTTCGAGGGCGTTGGACCCTTTTGAAATTAAATTAAATTAAAAGTTAATTAATTATTTAATAAAAGGAAAGAAATGTTTTTTATGTTTTTGGTATTTAATGAAATAAGAAAATTGAAAATCAAGAGAAACCCTAATTCTAAGTTGTTTTTAATTGTTAAAGAAAATATTAAAGTTTAACCTAATTTATGCTAATTAATTATTTACATATTTATTTACAAAATTAAATGGTAATTAATAATAATAATAATAATGATGAGAAAATTATTTATTAAGAAAAGGATGAAAATGCTAAAAAACCTAATTCTACCTATTTTAATTTATTAAGAAAAAATGTTGAAATTGAAACCTAAATTAACTAAATTAATTGTTTAAGGTTTATTTACAAAAATAATAATGGTGAAATTAAATATAACTAAAAAAAAATAAACATTTTTAGTTTCTGATTTTTTATTGTGAAATTTATTTTATGGTAAAAAGAAATAATTAAAACCTTAAAAAGAATTAAAAGAAAATCAAATAAAAAATAAAAAAATGCAAACCATGGGGGGTATCAGGCCCCAAAGGGAGGTTTTATTGGAGTAATTATGGCCCATTAGAAATCTAGCCACGTTGACTTTCTCAATCACCTGCGTGCTGTTTGACTGGGGTACATGGTGGGACTCCTTTTGTAGCCTTCAGATAGAAACTCATGGGCGCGTGGCAGGCTAGCGTTTGAGGATGCGTGGTAGGCCTTTGAAGGGATGCTGCATAGAAACATGTTAAGGGAAAAAATATGAAATATGTGGGGGGACCTGGGAATCGAACCCAGGTCCCAGCGTTTACCAAACGTACCACTTGCCAGTTGAGCTGTGCGCGCGCGTTGTATATGGAATGGGAAACAAATAATATAAAAGAAAACAACGTTAATGATAGAAAAACGCGCCAACTTTTGAATTGCCCAACCAGTCCTGGAAACCTCAGCGTCTTCTTCATTCTTTCTGCAAAACACAAGATAAGTAGCGGGGGTTTTAAACCCCCACTAAATAAAGTCTGAAAAAATAGCGATTAGCACATGGACAAATATAAAAAGGGCGCGAGGTATTGGTTGGACTCGTCTTGTTGTCACGAACTCAATGGTACCAGTTTGAAGGTCTAATTTTTCCATATGAAGAAACCCCTAATTCGAAGCTTCTGAAACCCTAGAAAACGTTAATGGAAAATCTCGTTTCAAGCATTGTTAGGACAATCAAATATTACCAATAGCTTCAGAATATCATTGTTAGTATAAATCAACACGTAAAACACATGGATAATACATGAGAATTAAAAAACGATAATGGATATGTTTGTGAAGAAGACGATTCTGTTCTACCAGTTCTTGGAGTATGGAGACTCGTTTTTGATTGCAATCGATTCCTAGCAATGTCAGGAACGTGTTAGGATGCTTTTCAAGCCTTGAATCGTCCTGTAACTATGAATTCAGTTTCCAAAATTTTGATGAAAAATGCAACTTTGTTCTAGGTTTTCTGAGCAGCTTTTCGTGTCCCTTTGCATTAGGTTAGCTTGTGTATAAGTATCTGAACGAAATTAGGTCAAAACCAAGTCCAAAGATCCATTGAATTTATGATTTCAATATTTGATTTTGTTCATATCTTTTCCAATCTTTTTCCATGCAATTCTTGCTAAATATTGATGATATTGTCCCCTTGAGATGGTGCACGAAATCTCTTGCATATAATGGACATATTTGCTGCACCAAAAAGATTTAAAACCATTATTTGATATTTTTTCATATTTAAATCTAATTAAATGAATTAATAATAATAAAAATTCAAATAATTAATCAAAAATAAGAAAATAACTCCCTTTGAGGTCAATGGGTCGTGCATAGCCTTTGGGTAATGATTCATGGAAGAATTTGAGGCCCATTAGCATTTTGAAGCTTTTGAAGCAAAGTTGACTTTTCAAAATTCCCAAATATTTCCCAACTTCTACAAGGCATATCTTGCTCAATTTTGAAGCTATGATCATGTTCTTGGACATTTTGGAAAGGTCTTGAAGTCCTCTAACCCATGTATTTGGTCCCATGTAATTTTGATTTACCAATCTCAAGTTATGGTCTTTGAATTAAAGTGCCTTTTGTTGACTTTTGAAAATGACCTATAATGTTGAAATTGATAACTTTTTGTGAGAGCATTTCTTGGACTTGAAGTGTGAAGATGAGTTGTAGGAAATTTCATTCTCTTAAAAATGAGATTTGGATGGAATTTTTCTGATAAACCATGAGGAAGTTATGCCCTGGTCAATTTGCAGTTGACTTTTCAACTGTCCAAAAATGGAAACTTTTGCATCTTGAGACTTTTTGAGCCATGCTTTTAGAAATCATGATCAAGACTTGATCAAATGATGATTGTGGCTTCAAAATAAGATGTTGACCAAAAATTTTGACTTTTGACTGTCAAATGACCATTTTGCTCCTGCAGTTCACTGTGGAGCAATTAGGGTTTTTGACTGAGCAACTTGATGCTGTGAGTCTGGAAACTTGGCATATGGATGCTTGGCAATGTATATAGGCATATAGGACTTGTCTGGACCCTTGAAAATCTCAATTTCTTTGCAGGAACCAAAACCCTAATTTTGACTATGCTAGAAGGCAATTGGACTGTGCAATCCTTGAGGGCTCTTGAAACTTGATTTTGCCAAATCTTGAAGAATATGGGAGGGCAAATTTTGGGGTACAACAGTTGCCCCTGTTCAATCTTCTTAGACCTGAGGATGTAGATTGGCTGGCGTGCCTTTCGTAATCCGAGGGTGGAAGATGATTGAACACTAGAGTGCCCAGAAATTTGCACTCACATAGTAGAGTGTCAGTAGTATGATGCGGGAATGGACTTACAGATGCCATTTGGAAGTGTGACAGTACCTTGTCGGGAATGGGCTTATAGATGCCATTTGGAGACTGTCGGATAACTGAATCTGAATAAGAAATAGAATAGCTTCCGTGCCTGGAGCATATCTAGTCTATATCTAGTTGTTGATGTCTGAATAAATAGTAGAATGACCGCCGTGTCTGGGGTATATCCATATTGTATCTGTATGAGCGACAGAATGTCATCTGAATCGGGATCGGATCTGGAATGTCTTTTGAATGAATCTGGACTACACAATAGAATAGCCTCCGGGTCTGGGGCATCTCTAAGTTGTCTTTAGAAACTGAAATTTGAATGAGCAGTAGAATAACGTCCATATCTGGAGCATTTCCAAGCCATCTCTGAAAGGAAATCTGGAACAAGTATCAGAATGTCGCCATGCCTGGGTCACATCTGAACCATATCTAGAAAGGTGATCTCTGAATAAACAATAGAACAGCCTCCGTGTCCGGAGCATCTCTAAGTTATATCTGAGAAGAAATCTGGAATAAGTATCAGAACGTCGCCATGCCTGGGTCACATCTGAACCATATCTAGAAAGGTGATCTCTGAATACACAATAGAACAACCTCCGTGTCCGGAGCATCTCTAAGTTATATCTGAGAAGAAATCTGGAATAAGTATCAGAACATCGCCATGCCTGGGTCACATCTGAACCATATCTAGAAAGGTGATCTCTGAATAAACAATAGAACAGCCTCTGTGTCCGGAGCATCTCTAAGTTATATCTGAGAAGAAATCTGGAATAAGTATCAGAACGTCGCCATGCCTGGGTCACATCTGAACCATATCTAGAAAGGTGATCTCTGAATAAACAATAGAGCAGCCTCCGTGTCTGGAGCATCTCTAAGTTATATCTGAGAAGAAATCTGGAATAAGTATCAGAACGTCGCCATGTCTGGGTCACATCTGAACCATATCTAGAAAGGTGATCTCTGAATAAACAATAGAACAGCCTCCGTGTCCGGAGCATCTCTAAGTTATATCTGAGAAGAAATCTAGAATAAGTATCAGAACGTCGCCATGCCTGGGTCACATCTGAACCATATCTAGAAAGGTGATCTCTGAATAAACAATAGAACAGCCTCTGTGTCCGGAGCATCTCTAAGTTATATTTGAGAAGAAATCTGGAATAAGTATCAGAACATCGCCATGCCTGGGTCACATCTGAACCATATCTAGAAAGGTGATCTCTGAATAAACAATAGAGCAGCCTCCGTGTCCGGAGCATCTCTAAGTTATATCTGAGAAGAAATTTGGAATAAGTATCAGAACGTCGCCATGCCTGGGTCACATCTGAACCATATCTAGAAAGGTGATCTCTGAATAAACAATAGAACAGCCTCCGTGTCCGGAGCATCTCTAAGTTATATCTGAGAAGAAATCTGGAATAAGTATCAGAATGTCGCCATGCCTGGGTCACATCTGAACCATATCTAGAAAGGTGATCTCTGAATAAACAATAGAGCAGCCTCCGTGTCCGGAGCATCTCTAAGTTCTATCTGAGAAGAAATCTGGAATAAGTATCAGAACGTCGCCATGCCTGGGTCACATCTGAACCATATCTAGAAGGAATTTTGAATAAGCAAAAGAACAGCATCCATATCTGAAGCATTTCCAAGCTATCTCTTTAATCTTTTTAACGTAGACATGCCCTGGCCAGATACAGGTATCGAATCCACAATCAATCGCTCACAGACATGCCCTGGCTAGATACAGGAATCGAATATGGGATTGCGATAGTTGATAGTAATCATCTTTGTATTGACCTTTCCTGAAAAAAGGCAAAACATTAGTTATATGCAATGTCATGGTGCATGGAATGCGCGGTGTCATGACGTTTATAACCAATGGGATTGTAGAATGTGATGTTTATATCATGTATGAAAATGTGATGTTTGCGAATGTATTTTTGTCTAGGAAAATAAATCCTTGACGAATGCCGGGAGCTTATCCTGGACTGATGTTTGAAGAGTAGAGAATTCTTCATTTCCGCTGAGGATAATGATTGCAAGAATAAATCGGTAGGAGGAGATGACTCCGTTGGGGAATAAGCTTGGAGAGATTACTCTGAGGGGAAAATTACTCTAGCGATCTTGCTGGGGAAAATACTCTGTGGGAAGAGAGGTACTTCGCTGAGATGTTGTATGAGAACTCCGTTGGGGATACCATTGTTGAGTTACGTTTGGGAGGTTTGAGGAACTCTGCTGGGGATAGGAAGACTTCGCCGAGGACAATCTTTCCGTAGAAATTAGCTGAGGATAACCCAGTTATAAGCTCTGGCGAGGAATAACCTTCTGAATAAAGACGGGGAGAGATATGCTCTGTAAAGGATAAGCTTCCAGAATCTACTGGGGATAAGCTTCCTACTGGGGAGATGATTTAACTCCCCTGGGGAGACTTTGGACTGTACTGGGAAGGGCTCCGCTGGATGTCTAGATTCCGCCGGGGAACAATCTTAGATCAAGACTGTCGGGGATGCTTGTTGAGGGATAGTTGTACTCCGCTGGGGAATGTTAAGATCTTATGGGGATACCCACCTCCTTAAGGCTGACCATAGGATAACTCTGCTTGGGGAGAGTATCGCTGACTTACTGGAGATATGTTGTGCCTTCTCGGGGAAGAGTATTGTTGAACCTTGTCTCGCCCTGTGGGGAATTAAGGTATCTGGGTTACATTCTTCAGCCAGACTTATCTTGGGACCTTGATAGCAGAGCAATTAGATCGCTTAGACAACTCATTATTGCCCCGGTTTCTGTGGAGGTCTTGATAACTGCCGATTTGACAACTCTTCTGGTAGGCAAGTGACGAGATGACGGGACATAGTCGTACGCTTTGATCCCTAACTTTTGCCTGGACCACCCTTTCGGGTTTTCAGTCCACCGGGATACCCATTTTTGCCCAAGCCGCCTTTTCAGGTTTTCGACTTGCCGGGTGTACAGATTTTTTTTCAATTTCATCCCTTATTTTTGCCTAGGTGTGTCAACCTAGCGGGTCTTTTGTTCATGCGTAGTATCTTTTTGACTATGTCCATATTCTCGGGACGAGGGAGTTGCCCCTGTCAGTAGGGTTGTGTTGTCATGCTACCAGAAGATCTTCGTTTGATCGTCCAATGCCCCAAGTGATCCAGGTGGAGATTTGCCCCAGGCTGTTTGGCATCTTGAGAGATTCTCCGAATCTTGACTGGACTGCCCCAGATGATGGACAATGATCATGCCCTGCCCCTTGATTGGAGGTGCTTTTGCTCATTAGACATTCGTCGTGCAAACTTCTATGTTGTTCAAACAAATAGTCATATGCAAGCAATGTTATATTAAAAACGCAAAGCTTATGTCTGTCTTGAATTTTGAAAAATGCATTTTTTGTAAAACAAGTGAATTTTGTGATGTCAACTCGTTATTTTACCGCAAGCCTTAAGGAGTCAGGATACCTTTGTAACAGTATGCTTTCGAACTAACCCATGCTTCAACTAGGACTTTTGAGGGTTATAGCTTGGCCTGGTTCACGGTTTAAGAAACAAAGGATAAAGGCTCAAATTTTATTTGTACCCACCCACTCTTCGTGATGTTCTTCCAACCTAAACTCAACTAATCGTGCGTTAGACCTTATTGAGTCTTTGCTTTGATATACCAGTGATGGTTCGGATACTGACAGTTTATTTTGACCAGGCAGTCATTTTTTTTTTTATGAGGGTTTGTAGGACCTCTTTCTTTTTGATTGCGTTATCCCTGTTTTTTGCCTGAACTGTTTCTTTTAGGATTACAGTCAGCGGGATGCCCCAGTTTTGTAAGTCTCCTTCATAGGTTTTGAATTTTTGGGCCTTTTTTATTTTGATAGATCATGACTGCCTGTCGTTATGATTATTCGGAACCATCACCATCTTTTGATCTGGAAAGACTCCTTTGGTGCCGTTCATTGTGCACTCTGGATCAACTGAGAAGACTACCCTGCCCCAGGTTATGATTAAGGGTTTTAATTTTCGAAAAGAAAAACTCCTACTTCTTTGGCTCAAAGGGGTTGACGAGGGATTATCTTCCTTATAACTCCAGTGTTTAGGAATTGAAACAATGCTTGTACCTCATCAGCGGGGTCTGTCAAAAGCATACTGTAAAAATCGCGGTATCATTTTCGTCATCCTCCCTCAAGAGGCTTAGAATTATTAACCGAGAGTTGATCATCACAGAAAAATGAAAGCAATTTTGAATATAATGAAAACAATTGTATTAATTCCAAAACAGACATATGCGATGCATTAATGGAATAAAAGAGTTTGTTGTAACATTAATTGTTTGTATAAGCAAAGAAAAATACAACTCGGAAATTCAAATAAACAAAAGCCTTCAATGATTGGGCAAAGGAGAAGTGATTATGTTTGGAGTCTCTGACGCTTCAAACTGAATCTCTCTGACGTCGATCATGTCTTGAATCTTGTTCTTAAAAGGCCAGCAGTTGTCCGTAGTATGACCCGGGCTATCGGAGTGGTATGCGCACCTCTCATTAGGATGGTAGTTGGGAGCAGAGGTGTTTGGATTCCGGAGAGGAGCCCTTAAGGTAATCGGCCTTGCCTTCAACATTTGCTGTAGTGCTTGATCCAGTGACATGCTGATCTTGGTGAACTGCCGTTTAGGTGCGACCTCCTTACGCTGCTGCCCCTGTCCTTGTTGAGCAGGTCTAGGATTGGAGATCTGGGTTGCCCCTACCTATTGATCATGACGGCTCTTTTTACCATGCACAACATTGGACTATTTCTTTCCATGGTAAGGCTTTTTGTCAGAAGGTGCAGCCTCTTGAATCTTTCCAGACCTGTTGCCAGTTTCTATTCTCTCCCCAGTCAAGATAAGATCTGTGAATCCAGCAGACGAATTCCCAATCAGGTGGTTGTAGAATGGACCAGACAGGGTCCCCAAGAACAAGTCCACAAGTTCACGGTCAGTCAGCGGTGGTTGTACCCTACCAGCCAGGTCTCTCCATTTCTGCGCGTACTCTTTAAAACCTTTTCCAGATCCTAGTGACATACCCTGGAGTTGGGTACGCGTAGGAGCGAGGTCGGCATTGTACTGATACTGCTTGTAAAAAGCAGTAGCCAAATCCTCCCAGTTACGAATGCTGGCTCCATCTAATTGATAGAACCATTCGAGTTGAGTCCCTGAAAGACTTTCCTGGAAGAAATGGATCCATAGATTCTTGTCAACAGTATACGGTTGAATCTTCCGCGCATAGGACCTGAGATGCAGCTTGGGACAGGATGCCCCATCATACTTAGCAAAAGAAGGAGCTTTGAATTTGTGTGGGATCACCACACCAGAAGATAGACCTAGATCTTCGAAGTCCAGGCCGGGCACTTTCTGTATTTCCATGGCACTCAGACGATCCTCCAATTGCTTGTACTTATCCTCAGCCAGAGGGTACTGCTCATCATTAAAATCATCCTCGTTGTCGGAGACCACTGGACTAGGAATCTCTCTTTCTTGGGGGCTGTCTTTCCCTACAGAGGAAGCAGCTTGATCAGCATCATTTTGTGATACATTCCCAGATTTGCGCCTAGGGTTGAACAACACAGTCCTCTTCTTCTTCTTCTTCTTCATAAGCAGAGTCTTCAATTCCTGTTGACCCTGGGCTAGGTTCATGACCAACTCCTGGAACTGGGCATTCTGGGCCTGGAGGGCCTTGATAGCTTGTTCATTGGATGATTCAGGATTCATGATGAGACTGCTGAAATAAACAGCGAAGAAGGTAAGTGACCTGTCAAAAGGGTACCTGTAATGCAATGATATGTATGATATGCATGCAATGTTTTCAAAGACCTCGCAGGGTAAACAAGAAGATTGTTAGCATTTGAATTTGTAGCTTGATTGAAGGAACTTCATGTTGCTGAGAATCCTTCTTCAAGAGTCAAGGCTCACCATATCGAGTGGGTCATAGCCCCTGACAATCTTGGCTCGGGGAACCTTCTTCAAGTGTCAAAGCTCACCATATCAAGTGGGTCATAGCCTCTGACAACCTTGGCTAGAGGAAAATAAATCCTCTTTGCCCCTTGCTAGACGTTTGATTCATCATGACCTGCATCACAAGCCATTGAGATCCTTGAAATGGATTAGTCTTTATGCAGGATGTATGCAATGGTATGATGGTATGATATGCATGGGGTAATGCAAGTAACCCTGTGATGAGTCCCAATTAAGGACTGTAAACAAACCCTGCAAGAAACTCATGGGTCAGATAACAAGCATGCAAGTAGTCAAGTTTTAAGGCACACAAGTCACACAAGACAGACCTTAGAGTTTAGGCCAGCATGAAGTTTGGGTACTACCCTCTTGAAGTTGGTGGGCTCGAAACCTGTCCTATCAGAAGTAACCGGGTTCTAAGGGTCCCAATATCATTGGATTGTTTTCTGTGTTCATCGTTTCGATTTAGCCACTGAACTGGCGACCGAAATATTCCAAGAAAACAACCCTCAATTAAGTGTAGTATCGAGTATCAACCAACCTCGGACTGCACCAAAGTCAGTTATCTCACTACCCTAAAGAGGCCAAGATGGTTCAATTAAGGTTCCTAAGGTCGGTTGATGCTTCACGACACCACGCGGCGGCCCCGTACTCTCCTTGATTGGACTCAAGGGTTACCGGTACTCACCAAAGTGCCACATCAACGTAGTAGACTGCTTCAACTATGTCGGTATACCCCGCACAGTTCCCTCACAGTCTTGTTGCTACTTTCTAAGAAGGTTTCCCCCATATCCGGGTTAGGATCTATAGAACTCCCAAGACAGTACCCACAATAATAAAGCAAACAATTCAGACAATTGAAAACACAAGTGATCTTAGTCCTAAGGTACACCTCACTTTCAATATTCCCCAGCAGAGTCGCCAGTTCTGTGATCGGTGGATTTAGAACTGACTGTTTAACGCTGGTTTCGCGAAATGTCGCGGAAGCAAGAGTCGCCACCGTCTTTTATTTTCTCCAACATGGACAGGACAAAAGCACAGCAAAATTCCTTATGAGATAGTTTCTCGGTTCGGGAGGTAGATTTATAGAAAGGGAAGGTGTTAGCACCCTTTCTATCCATGGTTATCCATGGGCTCTTAGATACTTGCTCATTGTGTTTTCAAAATGTTTGTTTGCTTTTCAAAGTGTGAGTGGGTTTGAAAAAGTTTCGTTTAAAGATTTCAGAATGACTCTTGTATCAGTCCTCAAGAGTGTTTGAAAAATCGTTTTGAAAGCTTTTTGAAAGTGTCGGTGTGAAAAGAGTTTTGATTTGTTTTTTAATAGAGCAAGTATCTATGAGTCATCTACCTACCCTAAGGAATTAGGCTGTGTATAAGTCCTTAAGGTAGTGCCATCCCACCATTGAGAGGTAGGTAGCACCACCGTTGGAGGTGTTCGGGTCAATTCGAGTGTAGGGACAGTGTGGTCACCGAAGTAACAGTAGGACACCTTAGAAGCTACCCTTATGCCATTGATCCTTTATTCCGAGGCAACCGTTTCGAGGCAACTTGTTTCGAGTTAACTAGATCAATGGACATAAGGACTTACTAAGACGTCCTATACTTGACGACCACGTTTCGAAGGTAAGGCAACAGGTGAGGCGTACCCTAGAAGTGGTGTGTGAATTTGTGTGTTATTTTCATGTCAATGTTTATCTTTGATCATTGTATCGTGAGCTACGCTTGTTTTTAATTAGCCATTCATTCTTTCATGCAATTAGAATTTAAAAGTGCGGAAATTTAAATGCGGAAAGATAAATCCTACGCTATTACAAGGCGCGGGTCTATACATCGCCAAATTACAAAGACCCGTTTTAATAAAAAATGCGGAAAGTAAAACCTAGTTACTATTACATGGCTTGAGCAGTTACATAATATTCGAAAAGAAAATAAAATAACGTGCGAAAAGAATAAAAATAGAACGTTCGAGGGCGTTGGACCCTTTTGAAATTAAATTGAATTAAAAGTTAATTAATTATTTAATAAAAGGAAAGAAATGTTTTTTATGTTTTTGGTATTTAATGAAATAAGAAAATTGAAAATCAAGAGAAACCCTAATTCTAAGTTGTTTTTAATTGTTAAAGAAAATATTAAAGTTTAACCTAATTTATGCTAATTAATTATTTACATATTTATTTACAAAATTAAAACGGTAATTAATAATAATAATAATAATGATGAGAAAATTATTTATTAAGAAAAGGATGAAAATGCTAAAAAACCTAATTCTACCTATTTTAATTTATTAAGAAAAAATGTTGAAATTGAAACCTAAATTAACTAAATTAATTGTTTAAGGTTTATTTACAAAAATAATAATGGTGAAATTAAATATAATTAAAAAAAAATAAACATTTTTAGTTTCTGATTTTTTATTGTGAAATTTATTTTATGGTAAAAAGAAATAATTAAAACCTTAAAAAGAATTAAAAGAAAATCAAATAAAAATCAAAAATAATGCAAACCATGGGGGGTATCAGGCCCCAAAGGGAGGTTTTATTGGAGTAATTCTGGCCCATTAGAAATCTAGCCACGTTGACTTTCTCAATCACTTGCGTGTTATTTGACTGGGGTACATGGTGGGACTCCTTTTGTAGCCTTCAGATGGAAACTCATGGGCACGTGGCAGGCTAGCGTTTGAGGATGCGTGGTAGGCCTTTGAAGGGATGCTGCATAGAAACGCGTTAAGGGAAAAAATATGAAATATGTGGGGGGACCTGGGAATCGAACCCAGGTCCCAGCGTTTACCAAACGTATCACTTGCCAGTTAAGCTGTGCGCGCGCGTTGTATATGGAATGGGAAACAAATAATATAAAAGAAAACAACGTTAATGATAGAAAAATGCACCAACTTTTGAATTGCCCAACCAGTCCTGGACACCTCAGCGTCTTCTTCATTCTTTCTGCAAAACACAAGATAAGTAGCGGGGGTTTTAAACCCCCACTAAATGAAGTCTGAAAAAATAACGATTAGCACATGGACAAATATAAAAAGGGTGCGAGGTATTGGTTGGACTCGTCTTGTTGTCACGAACTCAATGGTACCAGTTTGAAGGTCTAATTTTTCCATATGAAGAAACCCCTAATTCGAAGCTTCTGAAACCTTAGAAAACGTTAATGGCAAATCTCGTTTCAAGCATTGTTAGGACAATCAAATATTACCAATAGCTTCAGAATATCATTGTTAGTATAAATCAACACGTAAAACACATGGATAATGCATGAGAATTAAAAAACTATAATGGATATGTTTGTGAAGAAGACGATTATGTTCTACCAGTTCTTGGAGTATGGAGACTCGTTTTTTATTGCAATCGATTCCTAGCAATGTCAGGAACATGTTAGGATGCTTTTCAAGCCTTGAATCGTCCTGTAACTATGAATTCAATTTCCAAAATTTTGATGAAAAATGCAACTTTGTTCTAGGTTTTCTGAGCAGCTTTTCGTGTCCCTTTGCATTAGGTTAGCTTGTGTATAAGTATCTGAACGAAATTAGGTCAAAACCAAGTCCAAAGATCCATTGAATTTATGACTTCAATATTTGATTTTGTTCATATCTTTTCCAATCTTTTTCCATGCAATTCTTGCCAAATATGGATGATATTGTCCCCTTGAGATGGTGCACGAAATCTCTTGCATATAATGGACATATTTGCTGCACCAAAAAGATTTAAAACCATTATTTGATATTTTTTCATATTTAAATCTAATTAAATGAATTAATAATAATAAAAATTCAAATAATTAATCAAAAATAAGAAAATAACTCCCTTTGAGGTCAATGGGTCGTGCATAGCCTTTGGGTAATGATTCATGGAAGAATTTGAGGCCCATTAGCATTTTGAAGCTTTTGAAGCAAAGTTGACTTTTCAAAATTCCCAAAAATTTCCCAACTTCTACAAGGCATATCTTGCTCAATTTTGAATCTATGATCATGTTCTTGGACATTTTGGAAAGGTCTTGAAGTCCTCTAACCCATGTCTTTGTTCCCATGTCATTTTGATTTACCAATCTCAAGTTATGGTCTTTGACTTAAAGTGCCTTTTTGTTGACTTTTGAAAATGACCTATAATGTTGAAATTGATAACTTTTTGTGAGAGCATTTCTTGGACTTGAAGTGTGAAGATGAGTTGTAGGAAATGTCATTCGCTTCAAAATGAGCTTTGGATGGAATTTTTCTGATAAACCATGAGGAAGTTATGCCCTGGTCAATTTGCAGTTGACTGTTCAACTGTCCAAAAATGGAAACTTTTGCATCTTGAGACTTTTTGAGCCATGCTTTGAGAAATCATGATCAAGACTTGATCAAATGATGATTGTGGCTTCAAAATAAGATGTTGACCAAAAATTTTGACTTTTGACTATCAAATGACCATTTTGCCCCTGCAGTTGACTGTGGAGCAATTAGGGTTTTTGACTGAGCAACTTGATGCTGTGAGTCTGGAAACTTGGCATATGGATGCTTGGAAATGTATATAGGCATA
The DNA here is from genome assembly GCA_948472305.1 of Vicia faba. Taxonomy (NCBI): domain Eukaryota; kingdom Viridiplantae; phylum Streptophyta; class Magnoliopsida; order Fabales; family Fabaceae; genus Vicia; species Vicia faba. The sequence goes on from OX451740.1 coordinate 983,603,478, forward strand.
TAGGACTTGTCTGGACCCTTGAAAACCTCAATTTCTTTGCAGGAACCAAAACCCTAATTTTGACTATGCTAGGAGGCAATTGGACTGTGCAATCCTTGAGGGCTCTTGAAACTTGATTTTGCCAAATCTTGAAGAATATGGGAGGGAAAATTTTGGGGTACAACACACACGTTTACCTACAATCGTTTCCATAGATATAACCTTGTAAGTTTCAAAAATTCACAAGACGCATGATAAATTAATTCTAGCTGTATAGATCAATTCATTTTGATCTCACGAGCATCATGGTGTTCTTTTCTTGGCCCAATTTAACCTGTATAGAAAAACCCTAAAACGGAAAAGCAAACCCTAACAATGGTGATCATCAATATACGCATCAAAACACAAAATTAATTAAACCAAAACATCCCAAATGATGATACAAACATAATTCTATGCTTAAAAGTGATTAATCATGCATAAATTGTAAAATCAAGTTCAAGATGGTATGTGCAAACCGTGGGTATGTAAGTCGTGTTTCTTGATGTTTTTGGCCTTGAGAATGATTGGAATAGCTTCAGAATACGTCTAGGAATAGATTGCTGGCTTTGGAATTACTTGAAACGGCCTATGGAAGAGAATACGGTCTGCACTTTTTCTTCCAAAATATGCAACTTCTTTCCTTGTTTTCACGACCCCAAACCCTTTTTTATGCTTTAGAGATGTTAGGTATATATGATAGAATGATTTAGGTCAATAAAAACTGATCATATCTTTGCAAATTATGGAGATTTGATTTCATTCTTTTCCTTGTATGATTTGTTTCCAAAATAGACCAAATTAAGATCTTTTCCAATCAATTAGCTCTTGCACGAATTTTTTGATTTGCTAGCTGTTCATGGACTCATAAGATGCTCATAAAATCAAATCTTTGATTTTATTTGATTATTTTACTATTTAAATTAATTTATTTTGATTTAAATGGATAAAAAATCAAAATAAATAATAAAAATAATAAAATAATAGGTGGATAAGCTCAGGGGTCGTGGATTGTGATACGGTGGGAGAACTGACTTGAGGTTTTGCGTTTTGTCGCAAATGTCGCGGTTAGCAAGAGTCACCACTGACTTTTCTTTTATCCAAAAGGAAAGGTGAAAAAGCACAGGAAAGACCTTTGAGATATTTTCTTGAGTTCGGGGGGGTAGATTATGAAAAGGGAAGGTGCTAGCACCCTTTTCATCCATGGTTTTCCATGGGCTCTTAGTTACTTGCTTAGATCACTTGCTTTGGTTTGTTTGAAATGGTGTTTGATGTGGTTTTTGAAAGTATTTTGTAAAAGAGGCCATTCGTTTAGGCAATCTTTATAATGATTCTCGTTCGTAAGAATGTATACAAAGATGTTTGTCTTTTTAAAAATGTTTTCAATGTTTGTAAGGTGTTTTTGAAATGTGTGTGTTTGCTTTGAAAATAGCAAGGATTTTGTTTGAAATGGAGCAAGTAACTAGAAGCTATCTACCTACTCAAATGTCTTTCTTATGTATTTTCTATTACTTTGACATTGTTGTCTTACCATTGAGTTGGTAAGCAACCCTATCTTTGGATGTAAACGGGACGGACGTGGGTCATCGTATAACCATGATTAGCAATATTTCAAAGTATCTTAGCATTTTTTAGGGACTAAGATCATTTTGCAAGGCAACTTTTGAATAGCGTCATCGAGGGGCTATGATCTTATATTTGTTTTATTTTGCCAAGATACTTCGCATACGTAACATGGCCATTTTGTTTTAGGCAACCAATTGAGAGAAACCCTAAGGGTGCTTGTGTGCAAAGTATATCATTTTCATGCTTTTGGTCTTGCATTTAGGGTTTTCTATTTTTTTTGTTTCGTTCTTGTCATATAAACCCTAATTACTAATCATGGCATATGAAAGCAATAAATTGCGTAATGCAAATATACTAAGCTATTACAACAATTTTATGGGAGGGGGGAATACAAGTTTGAATGGGGATTTGCACAAATATAAAACTAAATACATTATTACAACCAAATCGAATTTGCGCGAATTAAAATAAATATAATACAATATTTAAAATGTAATGCAGTGTAATGTACATGTAAAGAGATTTTTGATGTCTTATTTTTGTGTAAAAGAATATTGAATTTAAACCTAAAAAATATAAGGAAAAATATTTAATTCTTTTGAAAGGGATTAAACCCTAATTTTCAATTAAAAGAAAATAATGCTTCTATATTATTATTTTGTGCATTTTTTTGTATGAAAATAATAAATAATATTGTATATAAATATTAAAAATAAATATATGCAAAAAAATAGGTATTTGTAAGTATGAAATGTAAAATAAAAATATTAAGTATATTTGATTATATTTATAAGTTTATTAAGAAAATAAATCATATTTTTATCAAAATAAACTATATTTTTTATGTGAGAAATAATTAAAAAAAAAAAGTGTAAAAATTATTAAATTATTTTTTAGGATTTTTTATCATTAAAGAAAATAATTAAAAGTATTAAATATAAAAATGAAAAAAATAAAATATGAAAAGAATTAGCAGGGGGGAGATAGAAAATCAGTGGTAGTGCCAGCAAAAACAAAAAGCCCAAGAAGAAAAAAGCCCAATACAGGCTCGTCCCTGTCCTGCCTTCTTCTTCCTCACGCCATGGCCAGTTCAACCTGTAACTTCCTCATGCTTGCATAAAAATGAAAACTTATAACATGAAAAATGTAGCATTTGAACTCACGATTCCAACCATATAAATTATGTAATCTAACTATCAAAGATCAAAGAGAATTTTGAAATCCCTAAATCCTAACCTAGAATTTTCAGAGATTTCAAACTACAAATTCTCTTAGCACAAGTAATATAAATGCAAGATAATGATATGTACAGCTTCGTTATGATGAGAACTACATTTTTTATTCACAGATCGTGGCTTGAGGTTGCCTGTACAAGGAGATAGAGTTTGAAAAATTACCTCCTTCAGTTGGAATCGTGTATGGAAATGCAAGGACTTTAATGGAAGCCTGATGATTGCTTGAGCTTCCTTGAGCTTCCCTGAATCTATTCCAACCCTTACCTTGCTCTGAAAATGGATAGAACTCCCTGACCAAGTCCAACTGCAAGCTTCAAAGTTAACAATGGAAGATGGTGAAACAGAGGTTATAGAATAGGGATGATGGTTTGGATTGACTAGGTATCAAGTATGTAAGATGTTTGAAAAGTCTAAACACAAAACGCACGAGCCAAATGGATGTTGGATGTGTTTGTGCAGAAACTGTATGTTTTAGACAGTTTTTGGTGCTTTGCTTGCTCTCAGTGTTTCAGGCCTTTGCTTAGTGTTATATGTATTGTATATCCTTTTCATATTAGTATAGAAATGGTTTTAAATCAGCTCTCTATCAGTTGTACAAGCCTTAGCCTTTTTGCCACTTTTCTTGTACTTGAAGCAAGTTGATAAGACAAAACTCTCATGCTTGTACCAGCTTGCTTAGGGTTGGTATTTCTTCCCTACAAGTTGCCTTTGGCCTGTGGTACTTGCTTGTATCAAGGGGACATGTCCAATGCTCAAGATCACAAAGTTTGCAAAAGTTGCTCTTTATGAAAATGGCAATGGAACCTTTTTGCCATAAGTGGAATTATCAATTGGATAAAGGTTCAAAAGCATGGATAGAGGCTTTGTAAACTGAGTAAGCATTTAATTAAGGAGTGTGTAGCAAGTTTAAGACCTGTAAAGCATGAAATAGCCAGCATAGGATTGGTTTGCAACTTGGTTCTTCATGAAAATGGCTTGAACAAAAAGTGAGAAAATGCCAACTTCCTCTCTTCGATTCTTTCTACTCAAAAATGATCTTGGAGAGTTCTCTGACATTTTGGAAAGCTTGCAATGTGCTCTATAATACATGTTTGAAATGAATTTTGAGATACCTCTTGGAACTAGGTGAAATATTGCCATGAAGTTGGGTCCAAAACCTGCCTAAATTAGGGCAAAATTTCACTAAGTTAAGAAGTTCATGACCATGTATTCCAAAATTCATAACTTGAGATACAAGCATATTTAGGGAAAAGTTTGTGAAGAAAAGTTGTAGATTTCATGGAGGTCTACAACTTTCATGTTGGGGACTAACCTTGAATCAATAGGCATCATGGTGTAAAAGTGGTGTAAAGTTGAGAAGAAAAAAAGAAAATTTTTATACTTAGAAAATTTCTAAGTTATGAAAATTTTCAAATTCAAAACCCTAATTTTCAAATTTGGTTTTCTTGATGAACAAGTTTCACATTTTGACATATCTTGATGAATTAAGACCCTTGGCACTTGATTTTGACCAAAAAGTCAAAGTTTGACTTTTCAGTGTACAATTGACTTTTGATCAGTTGACTGCAAATTTCATCTGTCAATCCAATGAACTTGAGATGTTTTGAACCGTGTAATTAAGTAAAGATGATGCCATTGAATCCTTGAAATCATGCTTGAACTCAATTTGTCACTGGCTGGGTTAAAAATAAGAAATTGCCCTTTCTCAATCAAAACCCTATTTTTGACCATTTTGCCCTTTTGATGATTTGATCAAATTTCTTGAGGAGTTGTAATCCAAACTTGATCAAATGGTACATATGAGTCTAAAATGTTGATGTGGATCAAAAATTGTGAAGTTTGACTGTAAATTGGCCATGGTTGACTTTTTCCCCAATACAGCTGATTTTTAGGTCAATTGTCCAATTGACTGAGCAAAAGTGTGGTTCAAGGCTTGAAACTTATCATGAGCAATCTTAGGGGTCCAAAATGATGTATGAAAGTCACATGAAGCATTGGTGGTCCGAAAATACTTGTGCAAACTCAAACCCTAATTTTGGGTTATCAGTGCAAGATGAGATATCTTGAGCTGACCAAACCCTAATCTTGTCTTGAGTCAAAGAAGTCTTGTGAGAAAAGTCTTGATAAATGAGAGGGAAAATTTTGGGGTACAAAAGCTGCCCCTGTTCAATCTTCTTGAACCTGAAGAGTTAGATTGGGGAGCTTTGTCGTTCGTGACTCGAAGGTAAAAGATGATTGGACACTAGAGTGCCCGTAAATTTGCACTCGACTAAGTGTAGTTGAGGGAATGGGCTTAAAGATGCCATTTGGAGTGGTGATAGAATCTTGTTAGAGATGGGCTTGTAGATGCCATCCAAGAATGTTTGTTGAATTGTAAGTTATAAGTCATAAGAATAAGTATCAGAATGGTGTCCGCGTCTGGAACGTATCTGAGCTGTATCTGAACTTGAAATCTGAATAAGTATCAGAATGGCATCCGTATCTGGAGCGTATATGAACTTTGGAAATCTGAATGAGTAACAGAATGGCAACCGTGTCTGGAGCGTATCTGAACTGTATCTGAAAGATGAATCTGAATGAGTAACAGGATGGCATCCGTGTCTGGAGCGTATCTGAACTGTATCATGTTTGCATATTGTTAGCGGTAGTTTATTAATCTTATCCTAAAAAGGGTAAAATGTTAGATGAAACACAAAGTTATGTTGCATGAAATGTATGATGCAATATATGTGTTTTATCAATGTTTATGATATGTGGATGTAATGTATGCGCATGTAAGCTGATTCGTTGTATTGCTGAGAAAAATAAATCCTTGACTGCTGCTGAGGATATATGGATTCTTGGGGTATTGATAAAAAATCTGTTGTGAGCAATGGCATATACTGCTTGAGTAATTTGCTTGGGGAATCCAGAGAATTTTGATGACTTCTACCGGGGATTTAACAATGGGAATCTTTGTTCTATTGGGGAGCAATGAAAACTCTGTGGGGAAAAAGCTTATTCCTGTTTGGGAAAAAGTTCAGGAGTTTCGGTCGTCTTCCACTCTACCAGGGAGTTATCCTAGGTTAGGGAGAAACAGAAGTTAGCTGTTGTTCGGGTGGTTTTCAGGCTTCGGGATAACTTGCTGGGGAATTTTGGAGAAACTGGATGGTTTCCACTGTGGATTAATAGTTTGAAGTTTCCGCTCCGCTGGGGATCTTAATGATGTACTGTAGGGATTTCTTATGGAAAATCCTAAAGACGTTTTCCTATTCTTTCAACCTGTCAGTAATTGTTCTTTTCCATTTTTTTTATTTGTAAACAGTAATTAGGTTCAAATGCATATGTTCATTAATGAATCATTGGACGTTTTTGCAAATAAAACACAAGTGTAAAAAGAAAAGGACAAATAGTTTTCTGTACTTTAAAGAGATATCTTTGTATTCACTTTGAATAAGTATATTGTACATAGGAGACAGACATCCTAGTAAGAGGATGGTGTCATAAAAATAAGAAAAATTTATACAAAGAAAGATAGCTATGTGCGATAATCCCATGGGGTTCCCATTCTGCTATAGCCTATGTATCTCTGAATATCTTGTCTATTTGTTGCTTCATCCGAAGATGATTGAATTGATCAGAAGCTCTGAGTTTGTCATTAAATAGATTGTCCTCAAAGTGATCCGACGAGACATAGTCATACGATTTAATTCCCTAACTTTTTCCTGGACCGCCCTTTCGGGTTTTCAGTCCACCGGGAAACCCTTTTTTGCCCAAGTCGCCCTTTCGGGTTTTCAACTTGTCGGGTGTATAGGTTTTTTTTATTTTATCCCTAATTTTTTCTCGAACCTTTTGGTTCGCCAGGATGCCCTTGTTTTGCCTAGGTGTGTCAACCTAGCGAGTCTCTTATGCGTAATATATTTTGACCATGTCTGCGTTCGTAGGGTGTGGCAAATCGTCGTCGTCCATGGTGTTTAAGATCATTGCCCCACCGGAGAAGATGTTCTTGATTACAAATAGTCCCTCATAAGTAGGAGTCCATTTGCCCCTGGGATCACTTTGTGGCAAGATGATGCGCTTGATCACCAGATCTCCAACTTGATATACTTGGCGTCTGACTTTCTTGTTGAAAGCCTTGATCATCCGTTTTTGATACATCTGACCATGGAAAATAGCAGTAAGTCTCTTTTCATTAATTAAGTTCAGTTGATCAAGCCGGGTCTGGATCCAATCGTCCTCACTCAAACATGCATCTTTCATAATTCTCAAAGAGGGGATTTGAACCTCAATAGGAAAGACAGCCTCCATGCCATAAACCAAAGAATAGGGTGTTGCCCCAGTTGATGTGCGAGCCATGGTACGGTACCCGTGGAGAGCAAACGGTAGCATTTCATGCCAGTCCTTGTAGGTGACGGTCATTTTCTGTATGATCTTTTTAATGTTTTTATTAGAAACTTCGACTGCACCATTCATCTTTGGCCGGTATGGGGATGAATTGTGATGTTGAACCTTGAACTGCTCGCACAAGGAGGTGATCATAGTATTGTTAAGGTTTGTACTGTTATTAGTGGTGATCCTTTCTGGGATACCGTACCGGCAAATAAGATTCTGCTTGATGAAGCGGGCAACAACATTCTTAGTAACGGATGCGAAGGAAGCTGCTTCGACCCACTTTGTGAAATAGTCAATGGCCACTAGAATGAAATGGTGTCCATTGGAGGTTGTAGGCTTGATCTCCCCAATCATATCGATTCCCCACATAGCGAAGGGCCAAGGAGCTATTAAGACATTTAGAGGAACCGGAGGCACGTGCACCTTATCTGCATAGATTTGACACTAATGACAGGTCCGGGAGTGTTGATAGTAGTCTGCCTCTATGGTAGACCAGTAATAGCCTGCCCGTAGGATTTTCTTCGCCATCGTATGTCCACTAGAGTGAGTTCTAAAGGTACCTTCATGTAATTCAGCCATGATCTTTTCAGCTTCAATCTTATCCACACAACGGAGCAGAATAGAATCATGATTATGTTTGTACAGGATGCCATTACTTAGGAAGAACTTGGCGGAGAATCTCCTTAGGATATTTTTGTCATATATTGAAGCTCCTTCTGGATATTCTTGAGCCTCGAGATACCTTTTGATTTCATGAAACCAAGGCTGGTCCACTACTTCTTCAGTATTAATCTCGTAACAGTGTATTGGTTCGTCCATTCGTTCAATGGTGATCTGGGGAGCCTCGTTATTCCAATTAAGTTTAAACATAGATGACATTGAAAGTGTCGGTGTGAAAAGAAGTTTTTGATTTGTTTTGAATTAGAGCAAGTATCTACGAGTCATCTACCTACCCTAAGGAATTATGTTGTGTTAATGTCCTTAAGGTAGTGCCATCCCACCATTGAGAGGTAAGTAGCACCACCGTTGGAGGTGTTCGGGTCAATTCGAGGGTTAGGGACAGTGTGGCCACCGAGCAACGGTAAGACACCTTAGGAGCTACCCTTATGCCATTGATCTTTTTATTCTGAGGCAACTATTCCGAGGCAAATTGTTTCGAGGCAACTAGATCAATGGAACATAAGGACTCACTAAGACGTCCTATAGTCGACGACCACGTTTCGAGGGGCAAGGCAACAATGTGGTCACCAGAGCAATAGTAGGACACCTTAGAAGCTACCCTTATGCCATGTTCATGGACATAAGGACTTACTAAAACGTCCTATACTCGACGACCACGATTCGAAGGGCAAGGCAACAGTGAGGCGTACCCTAGGAGTGGTGTGTGAATTGTGTGTCATTTTCAGTTATATTTTCATCTTGTCATGCATTGGGTGAGCTACGCTTTGATTTTATTTGGGCATACATTCTTTCATGTGTTTATTAGCAGTTAAAAGGTGCAGGAATTAAAATGCGGGAAAACGTAAATCCTACGCTATTACAAGGCGCGGGTCTATACATCGCCAAATCTTTACAAAGACCCGTTTTGAAAAAATAAAAATGCGAGAAATTAAAAGAAAGCAATAAAGTCATAATTAACTATTACATATCCGAAAACAATTACAAAAATATAATAAAAAGGAATTAAAGCGCGAAAAGAAATTAAATCGGAAACGTCCTAAGGGTTTTGACCCTTTTTTAGAATTAAATTGAATTTGCCTTTTTTTTTTGTAATTAAATGAAAATTAGGCCTAATTACTAATTAATTAATTTAATTAAAAGAAAAATATTTTTGTATTTTTATATTTTTAATGAAAATAAAAATAAAAAGGAATTAAAAATGTCAAAAGAAAAGCCTAAGTCTAAATTGTTTTTATTTATTGTAAAAAGGTTTAAATTAAACTAATTAACTAATTAATTTGTTAGTATTTTATTTACAAAAATAAAAGAGTGAGATTAATAATAAATGAAATATTTACATTTTTTTAGTTTTTTTGAATTTTATGGAAAAATTAGTTATGTTAATTTAATGATAATAATAATAATGATAATAATTAAAAAAAAGAAATTATAAGGAAAAGAGAATAAAAAAAGTAACAAAACCATGGGGGTGATGACCCATGTCTCCTGATCACGTTGATGCTTATGGTCCGTCCCAATTTCACAGCGCTATTCAGTGGACCTTAGGACGCGTTTGTGGTTGCTTTGGCTTCAGTGAGTGGCAAGGAAGAAAGCTACGTGCTTGCTTTGATCTGAAAACGCTTGCAACTATGTTTTGATCTCACACTTTTTTTTCTGACACTTTTTGGATTTTTGCTCTAGCCGTTTGTGCACACCCTCTTTTTTTTCTAGGTCCTTAATGAGGCTTGCAAGGCTTGTATATATAGGCTTGGATGAGAATCAGTCACATTAAGGAGCTTTTAAGCCTTGCAATGAAGTTTTGATTTTCTCCATAATCACCATTGAAATAACTTGCCATATTTGCTCCAAATTTGAATTTTTTTTGCTTGAAATAGGTCTTGAACGAATTTGGTATATGTTTTATGGTGTATCAAAGCTATTCAAACCACAAAATATCCTCCCATTAATTTTCTTGATTTTTATTTGAATTTTAAAGATTTAAAATGAATTAAATCAAATAAAATTAAACAAAAATAGAAAAATTAATTTTTATTCTTGAAATAAAACATGGGACACGTGGGAGGTATGGCAAAGCTGAATCAAGTGGAAAAAGTGGGCCCCTTTTGTCAAAAATGAAGTTTCAAGGATAATTGACTTTGGCCCTTTCACAAAAATTTCCCAACTTCTCCAATGCATATCTTGCTCAATTTTGAAGCTATAAACATGTTCTTGGACATTTTGGAAAGGTCTTGAAGTCCTCTAACCAATTCCTTTGGTCCCATGTCATTTTGATTTACCAATATCAAGTTATGGTCTTTGACTTAAAGTGCCTTTTTGTTGACTTTTGAAAATGACCTATAATATTGAAATTGATAACTTTTTGTGAGAGCATTTCTTGGACTTGGAATGTGAATATGAGTTGTAGGAAATGTCTTCCCCTTCAAAATGAGCATTGGATGGGATTTTTATGATGAACCATGAAAAAGTTATGCCTTGGTCAAGTTACAGTTGACTTTTCAACTGTCCAAAAATAGAAACTTTTGACACCTTGATGATTTTTGAGCCATTCTTGTGAAATCATGATCAAGACTTGATCAAATGATGATTGTGGCTTCAAAATAAGATGTTGACCAAAAATTTTGACTTTTGACTGCCAAATGACCATTTTGCCCCTACAGTTGACTGTGGAGCAATTAGAGTTTTTGACTGTGCAACTTGACCTTGTGAGCCTTGAAACTTGACATGTAGGTGCTTGACAATGTGTATGAGCATATGGGACTTGATTGAGCCCTTGAAAACCTCAGCTTCCTTGTGAGAACCAAAACCCTAGTTTGACTGGCTTTAGGAGAGTGGTTGACTGTGTAGCCCTTGAGTAGACTTGAACCATTTGAGGTGATGCTTGGCAAAACTTTTGAAGAATATGGGAGGGAAAATTTTGGGGTAAAACAATACATAATATAAATGAAATCTAATTACATGGGCATGTTCAGGGCTATGAATGTGACATGTTTTCTTCACAAACCTAAAGCTAACAATGCCTGGATAGAGAGATTCGAGTTCATGAACTTACCTGTTCAGTTGAAGTTGTATATGGTGATTGAGGTGTCTTCAATGCAAGGTGATGATTGGTACAGCTTCCTTGATGTCCAGGGATGCTATTCCAAGCTTTACTTTGTCTTGAAACCTTTTGAATCGTGCTATAGAACTTCAACTGCAAAACAAGAAAATGAAAATGGTGATGTTGCCTGGGAGTGTTACAGGTCGTGTTTGAGGTTTTGATTAGCTTCAAGGGATGTTATGGGATGTGTTTGACAAGTTTTTAGCAAGAATGCATGGAAGATTTGAGCTATGGAACTCAAACTGCAGGGATGCCCTGTTTTGAGCAGTTTGAAGGTGATTTTGTGAATGAGGAGGTATTGGAGATGTTAGGGTCGTGTTCTAGCTCAGAATGGATGTCTTGAATGTGTTTGATAAGTTTTCTTAAGGCTTGGTTTGCTGAGATGAAAGTTTTTTTATGTTATGCTATCTTTCTTACACTTTAAGCAAGCAATGGCCAAGTTGAGTTCTAGACAGGTAGAGGCCCCCAATCTATGCTGCTAACCTTCCCCTTGATCAGTGTGTTTAGTCCATAAACTTGTGCCAAAGAGATTTGATCTGTACCACTTGGATTGCAAATTTGACATAAAGTGCAACTTTATCAAAATGGATATATTGCTTTTTCTAAATAAGGATTAATTCTCCATGTAATGTCCAAATGCATAGAACAACATCTTGGCACAATGGTTTAGCATTGAATTATTGATTAAAAATGGGATTAGAAGCCTGCAATGTAGCTAGCACATGCTGAGTTTGAAAATGCACAAGTTATGGACATGTAATTTGGCCAAGAACAAAGTGAGTTTTTCCCATATTGCAAAATTCGATTCTCCCTAACCATGAGGTTGTTTGATGAGTTCTTGGACATTTAGGAAAGCTTGGAATGTGTACTACAATCCATCTTTGAAATGCAAATTGAAATTCCAAGTGGAAGTGTATGAAAAATGGTCTTGAAGTTAGGTAAAAACCTTGCCTAAAATAGGTCAAATTTTCTCTAAGTTAAGAATGGTTTGGTACCCTTGTTCCAAAAATTGTAACTTGAGCTACAAGCTTCTTTTGGGAAAACTTTGTGAATAAAAGTTGTAGATTATGCAATAGGCTACAACTTTCATGTTTTGACTTTTGCTTGAATCCAAATGAATCTTGGTGAGAAAGTGGGACAAAGTTAGGAAAAAATTAGGGTTTTTCATAACTTGGAAAAATTCTAAGTTATGAAAAATCTTCATTTCAAACCCTAATTTGCATTTCTTGATTTCTTGATGAACACGTTTCATGATTTGGCATGTTTTGATGAAAAATGAATCTTGACCCTTGATTTTGACCAAAAAGTCAAAGTTTGACTTTTCAGTATACAGTCAAAATTGATCAATTGACTGGGAAATTCAACTGTCAATCTTGTGTATTTGGGATCTTTTGAACTTGTTGAGCATGTCAAGATAATTCCATGGGGTCCTTGAGTCCATATGTGAGCTTGGTTTGCCATTGGCTAGGTCAAACAGTCAAAAATTGCCTTTGTGCAGTCAAAACCCTAAAAATGACCATTTTGCCCTTTTGGTGATCTGATCAAATTTCTTGTGGAATTGTGATCCAAACATGATCAAATGGTACATGTGAGTTCATAATGTTGATGTGGGTCAATTTTCATGAGATTTGACTGTCAATTGGCCACAGTTGACTTTTTCCCCAATACAGTTGATTTCTAGGTCAACTGTCCAATTGACTGGGCAAAATTTGGAATCAGGACTTGAAACTTGGTATGGATAAACTTGGGAGTCCAACATGAAGCATGAAAGTCATCTTAGGCATTTTAGGTCAAAATATCTTTGTGCAAACACAAACCCTAATTTGGGTCAACAGTGCAAGGAGAAGTCTTGAGCAGAGGAAACCCTAACTGGATCTTGAGCTCCAAGGGTCTTGTGATGAGAAAATATTGAGGAAATGGGAGGGCAAATTTTGGGGTACAACAGTTGCCCCTGTTCAATCTTCTTGAACCTGAAGAGTTAGATTGGCAAGTTTGCCTTTCGTGACTCGAGGGTAAAAGAAGATTGGACACTAGAGTGCCCGGAAATTTGCACTCGCATGTTGGAGTATCAGCAATGTGATGTCGGGAATGGGCTTATAGATGCCATTTGGAGAGATGGTGGATAGGGAGATGGGCTTATAGATGCCATCTGGAGATGCGACAGAACCTTGTTGGGAATGGGCTTATAGATGCCATTTGGAAGTGTTGATTGCATAAGAGATTCCTTAGCGAGAACTTGTGTATTTGAGAAAGACAGATGTTTTCCTGGCTTGTTACAGGTGTTTGATCTTCAATCTCCCCATGTAGATATGCCCTGGCTAGATACAGGTGTCGAATCTACAATCGGTTGCTCACAGATGTGCCTTGGCTGGATACAGGAATCGAGTCCGGGAATAATCGTCAACAGATATGCCCTGGCTGGATACAGGAATCGAATCTGGAAATATTCAGACGTGCCCTGGCTAGATACAGGAATCGAGTCTAGAAATGTGGTCAACAGATATGCCCTGGCTGGATACAGGAGTCGAATCTGGAATTGTGATAGTTGATAGATATGCCCTGGCTGGATACAGGAATCGAATCTGGAAATAGTCGTCAACAGATATGCCCTGGCTGGATACAGGAATCGAATCTTCGAACTCTTCAGACGTGCCCTGGCTAGATACAGGAATCGAGTCTGGAAATTGATCACTCACAGATGTGCCCTGGCTAGATACAGGTATCGAATCTGGAATTGTGACAGTTGAAGGTAGTTGTCTTTGGGATTGTCTTTTTCCCTGAAAAGGCAAAAAGATCAGTTGTATGCAATGTCATGATGTATGGAATGCATGATGTCATGATGTTCAACATGAGATAGTGTTGTATGCACTTTATCATGTATGTAAGCAAGATGTATGAAATGTGAAATGTTTATGAATGTATTTTCGTCTAGGAAAATAAATCCTTGACGACCGGCCGGGGAATTAAATCCTGGGCTGATATTGAAGAGTAGAGCTCTTTGCTTCCGCTGGGGAGGATGGTTGCAAGAATACACTGGTAGGAGAAGATGACTCCATTGAGGAATAAACTTGTTGGAGAGATCACTCTGCGGGGAATTGCTCTGTGGAAGAGATACTTTGCTGAAGTTTGACGAGAGCTTCACTGAGGATTTCAATGATGGACTCCGCTGGGGATAATGATGATAAACTCCGCTGGGGATACCAAAGATAAATTCCGCTGGGGATTGTGTTGATAAGTTATGTTGGGGAATTTTGATGAACTTCGCTGGGGGATAGGAAGAACTTTGCCGAGGGCGATCTTCCGTGGCAACTAGCTGAGGATAACCCAGTTATAAGCCCTTGTGAGGAATAACTTTGAATAAAGCTCGGGAGAGACGTCCGTACTCTGCAGGGAACAAGCTTCCAGAATCTACTGGGGATAAGCTTTAAGACCTGCTGGGGATAAGAATTCCACTTTCCTGGGGAAACTTTTGGAATTGCACTGGGGTATTGATATTCTACCGGGGAATGTTGCTATCTTGTCTTATTCTGTGGGGAGCTGAGATAACTTGGTCACATCCTTCAGTTAGATCTACCTTGGTACCTTGGCGGACAAAGCAACCAGACAGCATTAGACAACTCTACATTGCCCCTGTTTCTGATGTCACCAGTAATTAGCCTTTCGTTTCATATGCAAGTATTTATGAATTAGCAATTTAATGTCAAATGCATATATCAAAAATGAACATTGGACGTTCTTCGCAAGACAAAACAGAAAAAGGAAAAACAATTGGCAATTTGTATGGAAAAGTGAATTTGTATTGATTTTGAAATTTGCCTGTGAATAGGCGTTTTTGTACAAGAGGTTGTCATCCTAGTAAGAGAATGCCGCCGAATAACATAGAATTTATAATTTTGAAAAGGAAACAAAACAGCTATGTGTACAATATTCCCACTGGGTTCCAACTCTGCTATCGCCTTTATGTTTATCGCCTTTATGAAGATGAAGCTGATTGGTCGATGCCGAAGTCTGAGCCATATAGTTGATGCCGAATTCTGGATGCAAGGTGATCCAATGAGACATAGTGTTACGCTTTATCCCTAACTTTTGCCTGGACCGCCCTTTCGGGTTTTCAGTCCACCGGGATACCCTTTTTTGCCCAAGCCGCCTTTTCAGGTTTTCGACTTGCCGGGTGTACATTTTTTTTTTCATTTGATCCCTTATTTTTGCCCGAACCCTTTTGGTTCGCCGGGAAGCCATTATTTTTACCTAGGTATGTCAACCTAGTGGGTCTTTTATTCATGCGTAGTATCTTTTTACTATGTCTGCATTGGCGGGGTGAGGAAGGTCATCACCATCCATTGTGGTCAGAATCATGGCTCCTCCTGAGAACACATGTTTAACCACTAATGGCCCTTCGTATGTAGGGGTCCATTTGCCCCGGGGATCACTTTGAGGAAGGATGATGCGTTTGATTACCAGGTCCCCAACTTGATACTCTTGTGGTCTGACTTTCTTGTTAAATGCCCTGATCATTCGCTTTTGATACGTCTGACCATGACAGATAGCGGTGAGTCTCTTTTCGTCAATCAGGTTTAATTGATCAAGTCGAGTCTGGATCCAGTCATCTTCACTCAAGTCTGCATCCTTCATTATCCAAAGAGAGGGTATCTGGACTTCAATCGGCAAGACTGCCTTCATGCCATAGACCAGGGAAAAGGGTGTTGCCCCGATTGACGTCCTTGCTGAGGTACGGTACCCATGAAGAGCAAACGGTAACATCTTGTGCCAATCTTTATAGGTCATTGTCATCTTCTGCACAATCTTTTTGATATTCTTATTAGCTGCCTCTACAGCCCCATTCATCTTCGGCCGGTAGGGAGAAGAGTTGTCGTGTTGTATCTTGAATTGTTCGCAGAGCTCAGTGATCATTTTGTTATTGAGATTGGTACCATTGTCCGTAATGATTCTTTCCGGGACGCCGTACCGATAGATCAGGTTATGCCGGATGAAACGTGCCACGACGCTCTTGGTTACCGTGGCGTAGGAAGCTGCCTCAACCCACTTCGTGAAGTAATCGATCGCTACCAAGATGAAGCGATGCCCGTTGGATGCCGTCGGTCGGATCTCACTGATCATATCAATGCCCCACATTGCAAAAGGCCAAGGTGTCGTCAGGATGTTCAGAGGAACTGGAGGGATGTGCACCTTGTCAGCATAGATATGGCATTTATGACAAGTTCGAGAATGTTGGTAACAATCGGCTTCCATTGTAGACCAAAAATATCCTGCCCTAAGGATTTTCTTTGCCATGGTGTATCCACTGGAATGTGTTCCGAATGTACCTTCATGCAGTTCTATCATGATCTTCTCTGCTTCAGCCTTATCCACACAACGCAGTAGAGTTGAATCATGATTCCGTTTGTAGAGAATGTCGTTGCTGAGGAAGAATTTTGCAGCAAACCTTCTCATGAACTTCTTGTCATTGACAGATGCACCTTCAGGGTATTCCTGAGCTTCCAAGTATCTTTTCACCTCATGAAACCAGGGTTTCTCGGTTACCTCTTTGGCCTCAAGATCGCAGCAGTATGCAGGTTCGTCCAATTTCCAGATAATGATCCGGGGAGCCTCATTGTCCCATTTAACTTTGAACATTGAAGACATCGTAGCCAGTGCGTCCGCTAGCTGATTCTCCTCTCTCGAAAAGTGTTCGAAAGTTATCTCTTCAAAGTGGGGAAGCAAAGTCAGCACATACTCCTTGTAAGGAATAAGATTTGGGTGTTTCGTATCCCACTCGCCTTTGATCTGATTGATCACGAGAGAGGAATCTCGGAAGACACTCAGATACTTGATCCTTAAGTCGATTGCAGCTTGAAGACCCATGATACATGCCTCATATTCTGCCATGTTGTTGGTGCAGTTGAAACACAATCGGGCGGTGAGTGGAGTATGAGTTCCTTTGGGAGATATGATTACAGCGTCGATGCCGTTACCCAAAGCGTTGGAGGCTCCGTCAAAATGCATAGACCATCGGGATCCTTCCTCAGGTCCTTCATCCGGTCCAGGCACTTCACAATCAGTTACCACCATGATGTCTTCGTCCGGAAATTCAAAGTTCAAGGATTGGTAATCGTCCACAGGTTGGTGTGCCAAATGATACGCCAATACACTTCCTTTGATTGCTTTCTGAGTTGTATACTGGATATCATATTCTGTCAAAATCATTTTCCATCTTGCTATTCTTGCAGACAGAGCAGGCTTTTCGAATATGTACTTGATGGGATCCATCTTTGAAATCAACAAAGTGGTGTGAGTCAGCATATACTGTCTCAACCGACGAGCAGCCCATACCAGAGCGCAGCAAGTTTTCTCGAGCAGTGAGTAACGAGACTCACAGTCGGTAAACTTTTTGCTCAAGTAATAAATAGCGTGCTCTTTTCGGCCAGACTCGTCATGCTGCCCCAGCACACACCCCATTGAATTGTCAAGTACTGTCAGGTATAGTATTAGAGGTCTCCCTTCCACTGGTGGCATAAGAATGGGTGGCTCTTGGAGATACTCTTTTATCTTTTCGAAAGCAGCCTGGCATTCATTGTTCCAACGTACCACTTGATCTTTCTTCAGTAATTTGAAGATTGGCTCACAGGTAGCAGTTAGATGTGAGATGAAACGGGCTATGTAATTCAGTCGTCCCAGAAAGCCTCGGACTTCTTTCTCTGTCTTTGGAGTTGGCATCTCTTGTATGGCTTTTACCTTGGCAGGGTCCACCTGAATACCTTTATCGCTTACAATGAAACCTAGCAATTTTCCGGACCTCACCCCAAAGGTGCATTTGTTGGGATTCAACCTCAGCTTGTATAACTTCAATCGGTCAAACAGCTTCCGCAGATGGTCCAGGTGTTCCTCCTCAGTTTGAGACCTTGCAATCATGTCATCAACATATACCTCAATCTCATGATGGATCATATCATGAAATAAAGCAACCATGGCACGTTGGTAGGTTGCCCCAGCATTTTTCAACCCGAATGGCATGACCTTGTAGCAAAAGGTGCCCCACTGAGTCACAAAGGTAGTCTTTTCCATATCTTCCGGAGCCATCTTGATCTGATTATACCCTGAAAAACCATACATGAAGGAGAACACCTTGTGTTGAGCAGTATTGTCAACAAGAACGTCGATGTGAGGTAGAGGGAAATCATCTTTGGGGCTTGCCCTGTTCAAATCCCTGTAGTCGACGCACATTCTGACTTTACCATCCTTTTTCGGCACTGGCACCACATTGGCAACCCATTAAGGGTAAGAAGTTACTGCTAGAAACCCGACATCGAATTGCTTCATAACCTCAGCCTTGATCTTTTCGGACATCTCTGGGCGCATACGGTGGACCTTTTGCTTTACCGGAGGGCAGTCTTCCTTGGTAGGCAGGTGATGAACTACAATGTCGGCATCCAAACCAGGCATGTCTTCGTATGACCAAGCAAAGATCTCCACGTAATCATGCAGCATCTGGATCAATCGTTGCTTCACGCTGAGCTCTAGACTGGCACCAATCTTGACTTCTCTTCTATCTGTCTCAGTACCCAGGTTAACTGTTTCCAACGGCTCTTCGTGCGGCTGAATGGCCCTCTCTTCTTGAAGTAGCAGTCTTGCGATTTCACCAGGCACTTCGCAATCATCTTCACCTTCGTCCTCGGCCAAGTTGATCGGATTCTCGAAGTCATAACTGGCGGTAGCAGAGCTGTTACCAGTGAGATCCAGAGTGGATTGAAACCTGTATAAGTGAGTGTGTATAAATATAGTTGTTTTGCAATATATAACACAGAAAGAAAAAGAGCACAAGATTTGAAATGCAACAAACGTCCAATGTTTTGATTGATGATATATGGAAATGTCATACAAAAAAGCCCTCACAAATGGAGCTACGATGCCCCGGGTAGGACACCGAGCCAATTAAAAGTTTCAACATATGGTTTGTTACAAATTGAAAATCA
This sequence comes from Vicia faba, assembly GCA_948472305.1. Classification (NCBI taxonomy): domain Eukaryota; kingdom Viridiplantae; phylum Streptophyta; class Magnoliopsida; order Fabales; family Fabaceae; genus Vicia; species Vicia faba. Next base: position 983,622,416 of record OX451740.1, read on the forward strand.
AAAGAGTTAATTACTGCGTGACAAATGTGATAGGTGTAAAATCCTTTGTCGTCCAGTTGCTTGGTCTGTTGCTGGTGGTTGGATAGATCCAACTGTCAAACTCTGCTTCCTCTACGTCCTCCTCGATAGCATTCACCCTTGGGTTGGTGATAAACACTGGAGCCTTTCTGATCTTTTCCTTGCGCACAGCCCTCTGAGCCTCTGCAGTAAAGCCCAGCCCAAACTTGTCATTCTTTTGAGTGAAGTCAGGAAGCTGACCCCAGTTTGCACATCTGCCTTTCTCGATTACAGCTCGGGCATCCTTCAAGGACGCCATCTTCAGAGGAAAATCTTCTTCAACCACTGTTTCATCTGATGCCAACGTTGGAGGTACCTCTTCAAAATGCTGAAAGGGGGTTTCAATAAACTCCCCGTCCATCTCGATATACCGGAATGAATTCAAGTGATTAACCATGTATTCCTCCTCACCCTGCACAGTAACAATTTTCCCTTTGACAGGGTGTGATACGGTGGGAGAACTGACTGTGGTTTTGCGTTTGTTTTCGCAAATGTTTCGATTGAGCAAGAGTCGCCACCGACTTTTTATTTTATCCTAAGGAAAGGTTTAAAAAGCACAGCAAAAACCTTTGAGATTTTTCTTGGGTTCGGGGAGTAGATTATAGAAAGGGAAGGTATTAGCACCCTTTCTATTCATGGTTATCCATGGGCTCTTAGTTACTTGCATAGATCAACTTGCCTTAATTTTCAATTGTTTGAAATGGTGCTTTGTGTGTGTGTGTGGGTTTGAAAATGTTTTGAAAAGAAGCCAATGTGGTGGCAACCTTTGTAATGATCCATGTTGGGATGTATATAAAGGTGTATGTCTTTTGAAAAGGTTTTCATTGTTTTTAGAAGTTGTTTTGAAAGTGTATTGATGTGTGGTTTTGAAAAAATAGGCAAGTGTTTTGTTTTGCAAATTGGCAAGTAATCAAGAGTTATCTACCCTAAATTTCTCAAAGATTTTTGTTACGTTTTTAAATCCTTTTAACAATTTCGTTCCACCATTGTATTTGGTGGACAATCTTGTGTTAGGATGTGAAAGGGACAGGCGTGGGTCGTCGTTTAGACCATAATTGCAATGGTGCCAAGTATCTTTGGGCAATTTTTCTTTAAGGGACTTTGATCATTTTAGGCAAAAAGCGTCATCGAGGGACTATGATCATTTGAGTTATTTGTTTTGCCCAAAGAGACCTAACATGCAATATGGCCCAATTTTTGAAAGGTAACAAGTGGATGTAACCCTAGGGGTGTTAGTGTGCAAGTGTGTTTTATTGCATACAAGAGTTTTTTCTTTGAATTAGGTTTTTCTATTTCATTGATTTTATCTTGCCATACATGTCCTAATTACTAGCAATAAGAAGCGGAAATGTAAAATCCTACGCTATTACAACAATTAGGGGAAGGGGATACACATTTGTACATGGGGGGTTCAACGAGAAAAATAGACAAAAAAGAAAATAGCAAAAAACAAGATATATAGAGAGAGAGAGGGAGCCCGCGCGCTGTTGGGAGGTCATCAGAAGTTCTGACTCAGATCCGCTGCCAGATGATCAACCTGTTAGTGAAACTGGATGAGTCAGAACTTCTGACTCTAGCACCTGCAAAACAGAACCTTGTTAGTGGGGAAATCAGAAGTTCTGATTTCCCTGCGCTGCAAGACAGAAGTTTGTTAGTGGAGAAACCAGAAGTTCTGATTCTGCTGAAAAGGCAATAACTCTCAGAGGTTCTGATATCATTGACAGCAAAACAGGCTTCAGATGTGCTAACGTTAAAGTCAGCACTTGGCTTCTTCCTGTACTAATCAGAACATCTGCAATCCTGTTGTTGCTCCACAAAACAGGAAACATATTTGGAACAGATCCAGCAAATACAAAAATGTTTCAGAGGTCAGAGTCAACAAGGTCACAGGCAGATCCTATACTGGCTCAGAACGTTCTGAGGTATGAAAATCCTTAGAACATAAACAGCAATAACATGAATATTTATATTATGTTACTTGAATATGCACAGCTGATGATGCTTAACAGTGTGATGAGGGTCAGCAGGTGCTTACCTGACTGTTTGGAAAAGTTGGTGAGTGAAAGTTTAGCTTTTGGTTCTGGTTCTGGTGGTGTTCTGGACAGATTTGAAAAGGGGAAGTAAAGGTGTATACGTGTGTAGGGTCAGAAGTTTGGAAAGGGTGTCTTTTGGTTTACAGAAGAAACTGGATATTTGATGAAGTTGAAGGTGAGAAACTCAAAGTTATGAAACAAAACTGGAGATTTTGGCAGAGTTTCAGAATGTTGTGTTGCTAAGAATTATGATTCTCACTTAGCAATTTCTGTTTCTTTTTCTTGAACGCCTTTTGCAGTGGTGAAGCCTCTCTATTTATAGGCGAAGTTCTTGTGGATGCCTTGGACATTAAAGGCGCCAACAGAGTTTGAATTTGTTCTTTGACAGAAATTCCTGGGAAGTTGTGATAACAGCTAGCTTTCAGCCTAGGTTGCAGCAGCAGGCGTAGATTGGGGAGAAGTGACCTCTGAAGTGGGCGGTGGCGTGAAGACCCATGCCAGAATCTCTGCAAAAGCGTTTTCCCAGCCACACGTGAATGCTCAGGAGTGGTTGGAAGCATTAATGGGCATTAAATGGTGACAAGACCTGTCAACACCAACATTCTGGTAATGGAAACCAGCGTTGAATCAGCAGCGTACACCATGCTCTGGCCTTGGCTACCTGTTTTCTTAGTAAGCTCTGGAAATTCTCCTGGTTTTCTGGTACGTTCCTTGGATTTTCTTCTGGACAATCTGGACTTAGAGATTCTGTATCAGTGTAACACCCAATCTTCTGACCTTTCATCTTCTGATTTCAACCTGTTCTAAAGGAGCCTTCAGACTTTCCTGCTTCTCTTGCATTCCTTTAGCAAATTCTGATTGAGCTTGTGTAACTGCTGAAGGGGCATGTTCTGTTTGAGGCTTACATTCTGAACCACGCTTACAACTTCTGATTGAACTGATGTAGCTGCTGAAGAGCCAACTTCTGACCACACTGAGCCAAGCTTGCAACTTCTGACCGTCTTCATCTGGAATGGGTCCAGAAGTTCTGAAGCGCTGATTTTTCTAAAAACACTTATTTTAGAGAAGCATTCTAAGTACTTAGAATTTGATTTTTCTCAAGATAAAAGTGTTGTTTCTGGAGTTCGTGAGATCATCTTGCTCTTGTAAGCGGCTTGCTTGGGCAAAGGGATAACTCAGGACTTGGATTTGTTTCAGAGGGACCTTGAAAATCCAAGATGGTTTCCTGAAAAAAGGGGAGGGCAAATTTTGGGGTACAACAGTTTCCCCTGTTCAATCTTCTTGAACCTGAAGAGTTAGATTGGCAAGTTTGCCTTTCGCGACTCGAAGGTAAAAGGAGATTGGACACCAGAGTGCCCGGAAATTTGCACTCGCATAGTAGGGTATCAGCAATGTGATGGCGGGAATGGGCTTATAGATGCCATTTGGAGAGATGGTGGATAGGGAGATGGGCTTATGGATGCCATCTGGTGATGTGACATAACTTTGTCGGAAATGGGCTTATGGATGCCATTTGGAGGTGATGATCACACAAGAGATTCCTTGGTGAGAACTTTATGTATCTGAGAAAGGCAGATGTTTTCCTGGCTTGTTACAGGTGTTTGATCTGGAATTCTTCAGACGGGCCCTGGCTGGATACAGTAGTCGAGTCTGGAAATAGTCGTCAACAGATATGCCCTGGCTGGATACAGGAATCGAATCTGGAATTGTTGTAGTTGATAGATGTGCCCTGGCTGGATACAGGAATCGAATCTTCGAACTCTTCAGACGTGCCCTGGCTAGATACAGGAATCAAGTCTGGAAATAGTCGTCAACAGATATGCCCTGGCTGGATACAGGAATCGAATCTTCGAACTCTTCAGACGTGCCCTGGCTAGATACAAGAATCGAGTCTGGAAATGTGGTCAACAGATATGCCCTGGCTGGATACAGGAATCGAATCTTCGAACTCTTCAGACGTGCCCTGGCTAGATACAGGAATCGAGTCTGGAAATAGTCGTCAACAGATATGCCATGGCTGGATACAGGAATCGAATCTGGAATTGTTGTAGTTGATAGATGTGCCCTGGCTGGATACAGGAATCGAATCTTCGTGCCCTGGCTAGATACAAGAATCGAATCTTCGAACTCTTCAGACGTGCCCTGGCTAGATACAGGAATCGAGTCTGAAAATGTTGTGACAGTTGAAGGTAGTTGTCTTTGGGATTGTCTTTTTCCTTGAAAAGGCAAAACATAAGTTGTATGCAATGTCATGATGTATGATATGCATGATGTTTTAACATGAGACAGCGTTGTATGTACTTTATCATGTATGTAAGTAAAATGTTTATGTATGTATTTTCGTCTTAGGAAAATAAATCCTTGACGATCAGCCGGGGAATTGTTTTGTGGAAGAGATATTCTGCTGAAGTTTTTGATGTGAGGCCTGCTGAGGACGACTTCAATGATGAATTCCGCTGGGGATAATGATGATAAACCCCGTTAGGGATGCAAAAGATAAACTCCGCTGGGGATGCCAAAGATAAACTCCGCTGGGGATTTGGAAGAACTTTGTTGAGGGCGATCTTCCGTGGCGATTAGCTGAGGATAACCCAGTTATAAGCCCTTGTGAGGAATAACTCTGAATAAAGATCGGGAGAGACGTCCGTACTTTGTAGGGAACAAGCTTCCAGAATCCACTGGGGATAAACTTTAAGACCTGCCAGGGAAAGTTGTGCCTTCTCAGGTTTGACGGGGAGTCAACTCCGCATGGGGAAAGCATTACGGAATATTGTCTTAATCTGCGGGGAGTTTAGGTGATTTGGTCACATTCTTCAGTCGAATCTACCTTGGTACCTTGGCGGACAAAGCAATCAGACTGCATCAGACAAACTTATATTGCCCCTGTTTCTGATGTCACATGTAATTAATCTTTTGTTTCATACGCAAATATTTATGAATCAGCAATTTAATGTCAAATGCATATATCAAGAATGAACATTGGACGTTCTTCGCAAGACAAAACAGAAAAAGGAAAAACAATGGCAAGTTGTATGGACAAGTGAATTTGTATTGATCTAAATTTTGCCTGTGAATAGGCGTTTTTGTACAAGAGGCTGACATCCTAGTAAGAGAATGCCGCCGAATAATCACAGAATTGACAATTTTGAAAAGAAAACAAAACAGCTACGTGAACAATCACACTGGGTTCGAACTCTGCTATCGCCTTTATGTCTCCAAGTGTCTCATCGCTTTGCTGCCTAGTTGAAGATGAAGCTGATTGGTCGATGCCGAAATCTGACCCAGATAGTTGATGCTGATTTCCGGATGCGAAGTGATCCAATGAGACATAGTGTTACGCTTTATCCCTAACTTTTGCCTGGACCGCCCTTTCGGGTTTTCAGTCCACCGGGATACCCATTTTTGCCCAAGCCGCCTTTTCAGGTTTTCGACTTGCCGGGTGTACAGATTTTTCATTTCATCCCTTATTTTTGCCCGAACCCTTTTGGTTCACTGGGAAGCCCTTATTTTTGCCTAGGTATGTCAACCTAGCGGGTCTTTTATTCATGCGTAGTATCTTTTCACTATGTCTGCATTGGCGGGGTGAGGAAGGTCGTCACCATCCATGGTAGTTAGGATCATGGCTCCTCCTGAGAACACATGTTTAACCACAAATGGCCCTTCGTAAGTAGGGGTCCATTTGCCCCGGGGATCACTTTGAGGAAGGATGATGCGTTTGATTACCAGGTCCCCAACTTGATACTCTTGTGGTCTGACTTTCTTGTTAAATGCCCTGATCATCCGTTTTTTATACGTCTGACCATGACAGATAGCGGTGAGCCTCTTTTCGTCAATTAAGTTTAATTGATCAAGTCGAGTCTGGATCCAGTCATCTTCACTCAAGTCTGCATCCTTCATTATCCGGAGAGACGGTATCTGGACTTCAATTGGCAAGACTGCCTCCATGCCATAGACCAAGGAGAAAGGAGTTGCCCCGGTTGACGTTCTTGCTGAGGTACGGTACCCGTGAAGAGCGAACGGTAACATCTCGTGCCAATCTTTATAGGTCACTGTCATCTTCTGCACAATTTTCTTGATATTCTTATTAGCTGCCTCTACAGCCCCATTCATCTCCGGCCGGTAGGGAGAAGAATTATGGTGCTGTATTTTGAATTGTTCGCAGAGTTCAGTGATCATTTTGTTATTGAGATTGGTACCATTGTCCGTAATGATTCTTTCTGGGACGCCATACCGACAGATCATATTATGCCGGATGAAACGTGCCACGACGCTCTTGGTTACTGTGGCGTAGGAAGCTGCCTCAACCCACTTCGTGAAGTAATCGATCGCTACCAAGATGAAGCGATGCCCGTTGGATGCCGTCGGTCGGATCTCACCGATCATATCAATGCCCCACATTGCAAAAGGCCAAGGTGCCGTCAGGACGTTCAGAGGAACCGGAGGGATGTGCACCTTGTCAGCATAGATCTGGCATTTGTGACAAGTTCGAGAGTGTTGGTAACAATCGGCTTCCATGGTGGACCAGAAATATCCTGCCCTAAGGATTTTCTTTGCCATGGTGTGTCCACTGGAGTGTGTTCCGAATGTACCTTCATGCAGTACTATCATGATTTTCTCTGCTTCAGCCTTATCCACACAACGTAGTAGAGTTGAATCATGATTCCGTTTGTAGAGGATGTCGTTGCTGAGGAAGAATTTTGCCGAAAACCTTCTCATGAACTTCTTGTCATTGACAGATGCACCTTCAGGGTATTCCTGAGCTTCCAAGTACCTCTTCACCTCATGATACCAGGGTTTTTCAGTCACCTTCTCGGCCTATAGATCGCAGCAGTATGCCGGTTCGTCTAACTTCCAGATAATGATACGGGGAGCCTCATCGTCCCATTTAACCTTGAACATTGAAGACATCGTAGCTAGTGCGTCTGCTAGCTGATTCTCCTCTCTTGGGAAATGCTCAAAAGTTATCTCTTCGAAGTGGGGAAGCAAGGTCAACACATACTCCTTGTAAGGAATAAGATTTGGGTGTTTCGTATCCCACTCGCCTTTGATCTGATTGATTACGAGAGCGGAATCTCCGAAGACACTCAGAAATTTGATCCTTAAGTCGATTGCATCTTGTAGACCCATGATACATGCCTCATATTCTGCCATGTTGTTGGTGCAGTTGAAACACAATCGGGCGGTGAGTGGAGTATGAGTTCCTTTGGGAGATATGATTACAGCGCCGAAGCCGTTACCTAAGGCGTTGGAGGCTCCGTCAAAATGCATAGACCATCTGGATCCTTCCTCAGGTCCTTCATCCGGTCCAGGCACCTCACAATCAGTTACCACCATGATATCTTCGTCCGGGAAATCAAAGTTCAATGATTGGTAATCGTCCACAGGTTGGTGTGCCAAATGATCCGCCAATACACTTCCTTTAATTGCTTTCTGAGTTGTATACTGGATATCATATTCTGTTAAGATCATTTGCCATCTTGCTATTCTTCCGGACAGAGCGGGATTTTCAAATATGTACTTGATGGGATCCATCTTTGAAATCAACAAAGTGGTGTGAGTAAGCATATACTGTCTCAGCCGGCGAGCAGCCCATACTAGAGCGCAGCAAGTTTTCTCAAGCAGTGAGTAACGAGACTCACAGTCGGTAAACTTTTTGCTCAAGTAACAAATAGCATGCTCTTTTCGGCCAGACTCGTCATGCTGTCCCAGCACGCACCCCATTGAATTGTCAAGTACTGTCAAGTATAGTATCAGAGGTCTTCCTTCCACTGGTGGCATAAGAATGGGTGGCTCTTGGAGATATTCCTTTATCTTTTCAAAGGCAGCCTGACATTCACCGTTCCAGTGTACTACTTGATTTTTCTTCAGTAATTTGAAGATTGGCTCACAAGTAGCAGTCAGATGTGAGATGAATCGGGCAATGTAATTTAGTCGTCCTAGGAAACCTCTGACTTCTTTCTCTGTCTTTGGAGTTGGCATCTCTTGTATGGCTTTTACCTTGGCAGGGTCCACCTGAATACCTTTATCACTTACAATGAAACCCAGCAATTTTCCGGACCTCACCCCAAAGGTGCATTTGTTGGGATTCAACCTCAGCTTGTATAACTTCAGTCGGTCAAATAGCTTCCTCAGATGATCAAGGTGCCCCTCCTCAGTTTGAGACCTTGCAATCATGTCATCGACGTATACCTCAATCTCGTGATGGATCATATCATGAAATAAAGCAACCATGGCACGTTGATAGGTTGCCCCAGCATTTTTCAACCCGAACGGCATGACCTTGTAGCAGAAGGTGCCCCACTTAGTCACAAAGGTAGTCTTTTCCATATCTTCCGGGGCCATCTTGATCTGATTATACCCTGAAAAACCATCCATGAAGGAGAAAACCTTGTGTTGGGCAGTATTGTCAACGAGAACGTCGATGTGCGGCAGAGGAAAATCATCCTTGGGGCTTGCCCTGTTCAAATCCCTGTAGTCGACACACATTCTGACTTTACCGTCCTTCTTCGGTACCGGTACCACATTGGCAACCCACTGAGGGTAAGAAGTTACTGCTAGAAATCCGGCATCGAATTGCTTCATAACCTCGGCCTTGATCTTTTCAGACATCTCTGGGCGCATGCGGCGAACCTTTTGCTTTACCGGAGGGCAGTCTTCCTTAGTTGGCAGGTGATGAACTACAATGTCGGCATCCAAACCAGGCATATCTTCATAGGACCAAGCAAAGATCTCCATGTAATCCTGTAGAATCTGGATCAATCGTTGCCTCACGCTGAGCTCTAGATTGGCACCAATCTTGACCTCTTTCCTATCTGTCTCAGTACCTAGGTTAACTGTTTCCACAGGCTCTTCATGTGGTTGAATAGCCCTCTCTTCCTGGAGTAGCAGTCTCGCGAGTTCACCAGGCACTTCGCAATCATCTTCACCTTCGTCCTCGGCCAAGTTGATCGGATTCTCGAAGTCATAACTGGCGGTAGCAGAGTTGTTACCAGTGAGATCCAGAGTGGATTGAAACCTGTATAAGTGAGTGTGTGTAAATATAGCTATTTTGCAATATATAACACAGAAAGAAAAAGAGCACAAGATTTGAAATGCAACAAACGTCCAATGTTTTGATTGATGATGTATGGAAATGTCATACAAAAAAGCCCTCACAAATGGAGCTACGGTGCCCCGGGTAGGACACCGAGCCAATAAAAGTTTTAACACATTGTTTGTTACAAATTGAAAATCAAAAGAGTTAATTACTGCGTGACAAATGTGATAGGTGTAAAATCCTTTGTCGTCCAGTTGCTTGATCCGTTGCTGGTAGTCGGGTAGATCCAACTGTCAAACTCTGCTTCCTCTACATCCTCCTCAATAGCATTCACCCTTGGACTGGTGATAAACACTGGAGTCTTTCTGATCTTTTCTTTGCGCACAGCCCTCTGAGCCTCTACAGTAAAGCCCAGCCAAAACATGTCGTTCTTTTGAGTGAAGTCAGGAAGCTGACCCCAGTTCGCACAATTGCCTTTCTCGATTACAGCCTGGGCATCCTTCAAGGATGCCATCTTCAACGTAGAGTCTTCTTCAACTACTGCTTCAGCTGATGCCAAAATTGGAGGTACCTCCTCAAAATGTTGAAAGGGGGTTTCAATAAACTCCCCGTCCATCTCGATATACCGGAATGAATTCAAGTGACTAGCCATGTATTCCTCCTCACCCTGCACGGTAACAATCTTCCCTTTGACAGGATATTTGAGCTTTTGGTGTAGAGTGGAGGTTACTGCCCCAGCCTTGTGAATCCAGGGTCGACCCAATAAGAAGGAGTAAGATGGACGAATATCCATCACATAGAACGTTGAGTCGAAGACTTGGGAACCCACACGAATAGGAATGTTTACTTCACCGTGCACCATCCTCTTAGAACCGTCGAAGGCTCTAACAATGATGTTACTAGGTTTCAATTCCAAACCTTCACAATCCAAGCGATCCAATGCCTTCTTAGGTAAAACATTTAGGGAAGAGCCGGTATCTACTAACACGTGTGCGAGAGTAGTGCCCCTGCATTCTACGGAAACATGCAGGGCATCATTGTGATTTTTCCCTTTGGGGGTGAGGTCAGCATCCGAGAACCCCAAGCCATTGTCAGCTGTCAAATTAGCCACACAGTCCGTGAATTGATCCGCGGAGGTCTCTTGCGGCACATGGGCCGTTTTCAGAAATGAAATCAGGGCTTTTGCATGGGCCTCTGAGCATAGCAGCAATGATAGCATAGAGATTTTGGAGGGAGTATGCCTCAACTGTTCAACAACGTTAAAGTCACTCTTTTTGATGATTTTAAGAATTTCCTCCATTTCTTGTTGGGAGGCTTCTACAGCAGTCTTTTTTGGTGCCTCCGTCCTGGCAGGCAAATCGGTAGCAACTTCTTTGCCCCGAGTATCAGAGGACCCGGCGGCAGTAGTAGACACAGGAACTTGAATTGGAACATGCACACTTGCGGGTGTGATGGTGAGAGGTTTTCGGATAACTGGCGGTGCAATGTCAGGCGAGAAGAGCCTGCCACTGCGAGTAATCTTGGTGGGACCAGTGATGTTACTGATACTGGTATTGGTGTTGGACTCCTGCTTCACCCCAAGCACATACACGTCGGCTCCATAATGCCATGGGACCGCTTTATCAGACTCATAGGGGAGAGGTCCCGGAACAGTAATAGTAATGGGTGCAACAGACATAATTCGGACTGGTTTCTTCACGGGAGCTTTGGCAGGATTGTAAATTGTGACAACAGATATTTCTTCAACGGAAACAAACGGAACAGCAGTTTTCTTGAACAGAATTTCTTTGCTATCCATCAGGCTTTGGATGCCTGATTTCAGCAGTGGACAACTGGTGGGGATAACAGCACACAGGAGGCAACTCTTACTACAACCCGGAAATAAACCGGCTAGTAGCAAGTCCCTCTTAACAGTCAACAGAGGGGTAGCAACATCATTTACTGAAACAGCGTACAACTCTTCTTCAATGGCATTTACTCTATGCTGGGGCATAGGAGCGGTTACAACATTCGGTTTTTCAGGCGCTTCAAACTGAATTTCCTTTGTATCAATAAGATCTTGCACTTTGTTTCTCAAGGCCCAGCAATCATCAGTAGTATGCCCGGGACTATCAGAATGATAAGCACAACGGGCATTTGGGTTATACTTAGGAGATGCAGTATTCACGACTTTAGGAGCTTCTTTGGTGGTCACCAAGTTGGTTGATAACAGTTGGGGTAAAATTTGCGATAAGGTCATACTTAGTCGGGTATACTGCCTCTTGGGCCTTTCACCTCTTTGTTGATTGTACTGCTGAGGAGTGGCGACAGGTTTTGAAATGACCAGAGCATTGACGGCTTGGCGACTTTCTGGCTTGACTTGCCTTCTAGGACCATAGACGGCACTTGCTTCTTTCTTAAAAGGTCTCCTCTCAGTACTTGCAGCAACACCCTTCTGAATCTTTCCTGACTTGATGCCAGCTTCTATTCTTTCGCCCGTTAAGATCAAATCGGTAAACCCCGCGGAAGAGTTACCAATCAGATGATTGAAAAACGGCCCAGATAGGGTCCCTAGAAACATATCAACAAGTTCACGATCGGTTAAAGGAGGTTGCACCCTGCCAGCCAAATCCCTCCATTTTTGTGCGTACTCCTTGAATCCTTCGCATGTTCCTAGCGACATACCCTGAAGTTGGGTACGAGTAGGGGCAAGGTCAGAATTGTATTGGTATTGTTTGTAGAAAGCGGTGGCCAAATCTTCCCAATTTCGAACGCTGGTTCCCTCTAGCTGATAAAACCACTCCAACTGAGCTCCAGAAAGACTGTCTTGAAAGAAATGAATCCAAAGGTTTTTGTCTGCCGTATAGGGTTGAATCTTTCTCACGTAGGACCTGAGATGCATTTTGGGACAGGACAGCCCATCATACCTCACAAACGCTGGCACTTTGAATTTTGGGGGAATCACAATCCCGGCAACCAAACCCAAGTCTTCAAAATCCAAACCCGGTACTCTTTGTAGCTCCATGGCGGCCAACCTGTCTTCTAGCCCTTTGTATTTATCATCAGCTGGAGGCTATTGTTGATCAGTATAATCTTCATCCTCTTCGACCTCCTCCTCTTCCGCATCAGACTCAGAAGGTACCGTAGCTCCACCTCCTTTGCTGGTTCCTTCATCAGAGATAGGAGGAAATTCAAGCACTCTCCGGGCTTCTCCATCAAATCTTCTCCCTAAAGTAGCCACCCCGATCCTTTTTTTCTTCTTTTTTACTGGGTCTTTGTTCCCCAATTGAGTCTTGATATCCTCCTGACCTTTAGCCAAGGTCATCAGGAGTTGCTGGAACTGTGCATTCTGGGCTTGTAGGTCTTTGACTGTTTGCTCGAGATCCATACTGACGTAAACAACAGATAGATAAGGAAACTTGGAGTGAGACCTGCTTATGCACATGATGAATGGTATGCTTATGTATGCAATGCATTCAAGGATTTAGGACATTCAAAATTGTTTCAGACAAAGAAGAACGCACGTCATATTAATAAGAAGAAATTTGTTAGTACATAAATGCCCCATGGACCAAATATTACAAAATAACTCCTCAATGTAAAAAGACATTGCGCATCCTCTTTGGTGCGATGTAGGTGTTGAGGGCCTCTTGCTCATGGAGTCGGCGGGTAAGCTCTAGAACCTTCTTCTCACTGGCGTAGAAGCTAGTTTCAAAGGTATTCCGTTCTTCCTTGAGTTGAATCCAACTTTTCTGCATTTCCTCCCATGATGTAGGCATGTCTGGATGTAGGATGGTGTAGGGAACCTCTCCTTCATTGACGGGCTCTTTAATCACAGGGAGAATATGAGGATAAGGCATCATCAAACTTTGGGCTCGGGCTCGTACCCACTTGAGATAGGGCTCAAGAGGGATGGAATTCTTGTGTCCCAGAGTCTTGCTATCAACCTTGTTGAGTTTTTCCCAAGCTCTGATGAATCTTTGGCGAAGTCCTTGCGCATCGTTGTCGAAGTCAAAAACTAGGTCAGGAATCAACATGTCATGAGGACCATCCCTCCGTGCATATCCAAATTACCTCAAAGCTAGGCAAGGGTTGTAGGTGATACCTCCTCTAATTCCAAGTAAAGGAACATTAGGAAATTCTCCGCAACGGTCGACGATGATGACATTTTCTCTGGACCGAGAACACCAATATACATCAGAGTGAGTAAGAGTCATCAACCGTTGGGACCACCTTGAGCCTTGGTCATTCTTCAAGACAGATTGTGGAAGGTGCGAAATAAACCACCTTGCAAGGAGAGGAGTACAGCACATGAGAACACCCCTCTTTCTCATTGTTCGTGTGTAAAATGAGTGAAGGATGTCCCCAAGCAATGTTGGTATTGGATTTCTGGACAAGAAGATTTTGACGGCGTTGACATCTACCAATTGGTCGGGATTTGGGAACAAGACCAACCCATAGATAAGGAGTGCCACAATTTCTTCAAAGGCTTGTAGGTCCAATGAATTCCAACATTCTTGTGCCTTCTCAAACAAGAATTTTTCTAAGAATCCCTTGACGCCGCTTCTGGTTTCCCAATGCCCCTTGATGTCGGATGGTTGTAGATGTAATGCTCGAGCAACATCTTCCGGCTTTGGTTCCTTTTCCGTACCGTTGAAAGGTAGTTGATTAAGGACAGGAATTATCAGGAGTTGAGAAAACTCCTCCAAAGTGGGCACCAATTGGTAATCGGGGAAAGTGAAACAGTGGTGAAGAGGGTCAAAGAACTGGAATAGCACTTTCATCATGTCTTCTTCAATATTGGTGTTGACTAGGCTGAGCAGTCTACCATGTCTCTCACTGAAGGATGAATTTTCCGGAATTCTTGAAGTGATCTCCTTGAGTTGAGGAGAGATCCTCACAAGGTTGACTTGAATGGTGTTTCTGCGAGGAACTTCCATGACCTACAAAATAGGAACAAAGATAAAGATCCAAAACCCTTGAAATGGTTAGTGAATGCATATGATGCTTTATGATGTTTATGATGTATGCACAACATACATGTACAAGCAATTCACACCAAACCCTAGTTTCAGGCTTGCATGAGGTTTCATAGGTAAGTAACCTCTTGAGTGTAGTTGGCTTAAAAACCTGTCCTATAAATAGTAACCGGGTTCTAAGGAGCTCAATATCACGGGATTGTTTTCATTGTTCATTGTTTTGGTTTAGCCACTTAACTAGCGACCAAAATATTCCAAGAAAATAACCCTCAATGAGTGTAGTATCGAGTATCTACCAACTTCGGACTGCACCAAAGCCGGTCATCTCACTACCCCTAATAAAAGGCCAAGATGGTCAAGTAAGGTTCTAGGTCATTAGTGCTTAGTGACATCACTCAGCGGCCCCGTACTCTCCTTGATTGAACTCAAGGGTTACCGGTACTCACAAATATGTCGCACTAATATAGCTATTGCTTTGACCGTGTCGGTATACCCCGCACAGTTTCCACAACGTATTGCTATCTATGAATGTTTCCCAAAATCCGGGTGTAGGATTGCAAACCCAAACAATAGAGCCAAGATATAAAGCAAACAATTCAAACAATTAGTCATGCAAGAGGGTGATCTAAGCCCTAAGGTTACTCCACTTTTAAATATTCCCCAGCAGAGTCGCCAGTTATGTGATACGGTGGGAGAACTGACTGTGGTTTTGCGTTTGTTTTCGCAAATGTTTCGGTTGAGCAAGAGTCGCCACCGACTTTTTATTTTATCCTAAGGAAAGGTTTAAAAAGCACAGCAAAAACCTTTGAGATTTTTCTTGGGTTCGGGGAGTAGATTATAGAAAGGGAAGGTATTAGCACCCTTTCTATCCATGGTTATCCATGGGCTCTTAGTTACTTGCTTAGATCAACTTGCCTTAATTTTCAATTGTTTGAAATGGTGCTTTGTGTGTGTGTGGGGGTTTGAAAATGTTTTGAAAAGAAGTCAATGTGGTGGCAACCTTTGTAATGATCCATGTTGGGATGTATACAAAGGTGTATGTCTTTTGAAAAGGTTTTCATTGTTTTTAGAAGTTGTTTTGAAAGTGTATTGATGTGTGGTTTTGAAAAAATAGGCAAGTGTTTTGTTTTGCAAATTGGCAAGTAATCAAGAGTTATCTACCCTAAATTTCTCAAAGATTTTTGTTACGTTTTTAAATCCTTTTAACAATTTCGTTCCACCATTGTATTTGGTGGACAATCTTGTGTTAGGATGTGAAAGGGACAGGCGTGGGTCGTCGTTTAGACCATAATTGCAATGGTGCCAAGTATCTTTGGGCAATTTTTCTTTAAGGGACTTTGATCATTTTAGGCAAAAAGCGTCATCGAGGGACTATGATCATTTGAGTTATTTGTTTTGCCCAAAGAGACCTAACATGCAATATGGCCCAATTTTTGAAAGGCAACAAGTGGATGTAACCCTAGGGGTGTTAGTGTGCAAGTGTGTTTTATTGCATACAAGAGTTTTTTCTTTGAATTAGGTTTTTCTATTTCATTGATTTTATCTTGCCATACACGTCCTAATTACTAGCAATAAGAAGCGGAAATGTAAAATCCTACGCTATTACAACAATTAGGGGAAGGGGATACACATTTGTACATGGGGGGTTCAACGAGAAAAATAGACAAAAAAGAAAATAGCAAAAAACAAGATATAGAGAGAGAGAGGGAGCTCGCGCGCTGTTGGGAGGTCATCAGAAGTTCTGACTCAGATCCGCTGCCAGATGATCAACCTGTTAGTGAAACTGGATGAGTCAGAACTTCTGACTCTAGCACCTGCAAAACAGAACCTTGTTAGTGGGGAAATCAGAAGTTCTGATTTCCCTGCGCTGCAAGACAGAAGTTTGTTAGTGGAGAAACCAGAAGTTCTGATTCTGCTGAAAAGGAAATAACTCTCAGAGGTTCTGATATCATTGACAGCAAAACAGGCTTCAGATTTGCTAACGTCAAAGTCAGCACTTGGCTTTTTCCTGTACTAATCAGAACATCTGCAATCCTGTTGTTGCTCCATAAAACAGGAAACATATTTGGAACAGATCCAGCAAATACAAAAATGTTTCAGAGGTCAGAGTCAATAAGGTCACAGGCAGATCCTATACTGGCTCAGAACGTTTTGAGGTATGAAAATCCTCAGAACATAAACAGCAATAACATGAATATTTATATTATGTTACTTGAATATGCACAGCTGATGATGCTTAACAGTGTGATGAGGGTCAGCAGGTGCTTACCTGACTGTTTGGAAAAGTTGGTGAGTGAAAGTTTAGCTTTTGGTTCTGGTTCTGGTGGTGTTCTGGACAGATTTGAAAAGGGGAAGTAAAGGTGTATACGTGTGTAGGGTCAGAAGTTTGGAAATGGTGTCTTTTGGTTTACAGAAGAAACTGGATATTTGATGAAGTTGAAGGTGAGAAACTCAAAGTTATGAAACAAAACTGGAGATTTTGGCAGAGTTTCAGAACGCTGTGTTGCTAAGAATTCTGTTTCTCACTTAGCAATTTCTGTTTCTTTTTCTTGAACGCCTTTTGCAGTGGTGAAGCCTCTCTATTTATAGGCGAAGTTCTTGTGGATTCCTTGGACATTAAAGGCGCCAACAGAGTTTGAATTTGTTCTTTGACAGAAATTCCTGGGAAGTTGTGATAACAGCTAGCTTTCAGCCTAGGTTGCAGCAGCAGGCGTAGATTGGGGAGAAGTGACCTCTGAAGTGGGCGGTGGCGTGAAGACCCATGCCAGAATCTGTGCAAAAGCGTTTTCCCAGCCACACGTGAATGCTCAGGAGTGGTTGGAAGCATTAATGGGCATTAAATGGTGACAAGACCTGTCAACACCAACATTCTGGTAATGGAAACCAGCGTTGAATCAGCAGCGTACACCATGCTCTGGCCTTGGCTACCTGTTGTCTTAGTAAGCTCTGGAAATTCTCCTGGTTTTCTGGTACGTTCCTTGGATTTTCTTCTGGACAATCTGGACTTAGAGATTCTGTATCAGTGTAACACCCACTCTTCTGACCTTTCATCTTCTGATTTCTACCTGTTCTAAAGGAGCCTTCAGACTTTCCTGCTTCTCTTGTATTCCTTTAGCAAATTCTGACTGAGCTTGTGTAACTGCTGAAGGGGCATGTTATGTTTGAGGCTTACATTCTGAACCACGCTTACAACTTCTGATTGAACTGATGTAGCTGCTGAAGAGCCAACTTCAGACCACACTGAGCCAAGCTTGCAACTTCTGACCGTCTTCATCTGGAATGGGTCCAGAAGTTCTGAAGCGCTGATTTTTCTAAAAACACTTATTTTAGATAAGCATTCTAAGTACTTAGAATTTGATTTTTCTCAAGATAAAAGTGTTGTTTCTGGAGTTCATGAGATCATCTTGCTCTTATAAGCGGCTTGCTTGGGCAAAGGGATAACTCTGGACTTGGATTTGTTTCAGAGGGACCTTGAAAATCCAAGATGGTTTCCTGAAAAAAGAGGAGGGCAAATTTTGGGGTACAACACAGGGTATTTGAGCTTTTGGTGTAGAGTGGATGTTACTGCCCCAGCCTTGTGAATCCAGGGTCGACCCAACAAGCAGGAATAAGATGGACGAATATCCATTACATAGAACGTTGAGTCGAAGACTTGGGAACCCACACTGTGATACGATGGGAGAACTGACTGTGGTTTTGCGTTTGTTTTCGCAAATGTTTCGGTTGAGCAAAAGTCGCCACCGACTTTTTATTTTATCCTAAGGAAAGGTTTAAAAAGCACAGCAAAAACCTTTGAGATTTTTCTTGGGTTCGGGGAGTAGATTATAGAAAGGGAAGGTATTAGCACCCTTTCTATCCATGGTTATCCATGGGCTCTTAGTTACTTGCTTAGATCAACTTGCCTTAATTTTCAATTGTTTGAAATGGTGCTTTGTGTGTGTGTGTGGGTTTGAAAATGTTTTGAAAAGAAGCCAATGTGGTGGCAACCTTTGTAATGATCCATGTTGGGATGTATACAAAGGTGTATGTCTTTTGAAAAGGTTTTCATTGTTTTTAGAAGTTGTTTTGAAAGTGTATTGATGTGCGGTTTTGAAAAAATAGGCAAGTGTTTTGTTTTGCAAATTGGCAAGTAATCAAGAGTTATCTACCCTAAATTTCTCAAAGATTTTTGTTACGTTTTTAAATCCTTTTAACAATTTCGTTCCACCATTGTATTTGGTGGACAATCTTGTGTTAGGATGTGAAAGGGACAGGCGTGGGTCGTCGTTTAGACCATAATTGCAATGGTGCCAAGTATCTTTGGGCAATTTTTCTTTAAGGTACTTTGATCATTTTAGGCAAAAAAGCGTCATCGAGGGACTATGATCATTTGAGTTATTTGTTTTGCCCAAAGAGACCTAACATGCAATATGGCCCAATTTTTGAAAGGCAACAAGTGGATGTAACCCTAGGGGTGTTAGTGTGCAAGTGTGTTTTATTGCATACAAGAGTTTTTTCTTTGAATTAGGTTTTTCTATTTCATTAATTTTATCTTGCCATACACGTCCTAATTACTAGCAATAAGAAGCGGAAATGTAAAATCCTACGCTATTACAACAATTAGGGGAAGGGGATACACATTTGTACATGGGGGGTTCAACGAGAAAAATAGACAAAAAAGAAAATAGCAAAAAACAAGATATATATAGAGAGAGAGAGAGAGAGGGAGCCCGCGCGCTGTTGGGAGGTCATCAGAAGTTCTGACTCAGATCCGCTGCCAGATGATCAACCTGTTAGTGAAACTGGATGAGTCAGAACTTCTGACTCTAGCACCTGCAAAACAGAACCTTGTTAGTGGGGAAATCAGAAGTTCTGATTTCCCTGCGCTGCAAGACAGAAGTTTGTTAGTGGAGAAACCAGAAGTTCTGATTCTGCTAAAAAGGCAATAACTCTCAGAGGTTCTGATATCATTGACAGCAAAACAGGCTTCAGATGTGCTAACGTTAAAGTCAGCACTTGGCTTCTTCCTGTACTAATCAGAACATCTGCAATCCTGTTGTTGCTCCACAAAACAGGAAACATATTTGGAACAGATCCAGCAAATACAAAAATGTTTCAGAGGTCAGAGTCAACAAGGTCACAGGCAGATCCTATACTGGCTCAGAACGTTCTGAGGTATGAAAATCCTCAGAACATAAACAGCAATAACATGAATATTTATATTATGTTACTTGAATATGCACAGCTGATGATGCTTAACAGTGTGATGAGGGTCAGCAGGTGCTTACCTGACTGTTTGGAAAAGTTGGTGAGTGAAAGTTTAGCTTTTGGTTCTGGTTCTGGTGGTGTTCTGGACAGATTTGAAAAGGGGAAGTAAAGGTGTATACGTGTGTAGGGTCAGAAGTTTGGAAAGGTTTACAGAAGAAACTGGATATTTGAGGAAGTTGAAGGTGAGAAACTCAAAGTTATGAAACAAAACTGGAGATTTTGGCAGAGTTTCAGAACGCTGTGTTGCTAAGAATTATGTTTCTCACTTAGCAATTTCTGTTTCTTTTTCTTGAACGCCTTTTGCAGTGGTGAAGCCTCTCTATTTATAGGCGAAGTTCTTGTGGATGCCTTGGACATTAAAGGCGCCAACAGAGTTTGAATTTGTTCTTTGACAGAAATTCCTGGGAAGTTGTGATAACAGCTAGCTTTCAGCCTAGGTTGCAGCAGCAGGCGTAGATTGGGGAGAAGTGACCTCTGAAGTGGGCGGTGGCGTGAAGACCCATGCCAGAATCTGTGCAAAAGCGTTTTCCCAGTCACACGTGAATGCTCAGGAGTGGTTGGAAGCATTAATGGGCATTAAATGGTGACAAGACCTGTCAACACCAACATTCTGGTAATGGAAACCAGCGTTGAATCAGCAGCGTACACCATGCTCTGGCCTTGGCTACTTGTTGTCTTAGTAAGCTCTGGAAATTCTCCTGGTTTTCTGGTACGTTCCTTGGATTTTCTTCTGGACAATCTGGACTTAGAGATTCTGTATCAGTGTAACACCCACTCTTCTGACCTTTCATCTTCTGATTTCAACTTGTTCTGAAGGAGCCTTCAGACTTTCCTGCTTCTCTTGCATTCCTTTAGAAAATTCTGACTGAGCTTGTGTAACTGCTGAAGGGGCATGTTCTGTTTGAGGCTTACATTCTGAACCACGTTTACAACTTCTGATTGAACTGATGTAGCTGCTGAAGAGCCAACTTCTGACCACACTGAGCCAAGCTTGCAACTTCTGACCGTCTTCATCTGGAATGGGTCCAGAAGTTCTGAAGCGCTGATTTTTCTAAAAACACTTATTTTAGAGAAGCATTCTAAGTACTTAGAATTTGATTTTTCTCAAGATAAAAGTGTTGTTTCTGGAGTTCGTGAGATCATCTTGCTCTTGTAAGCGGCTTGCTTGGGCAAAGGGATAACTCAGGAGTTGGATTTGTTTCAGAGGGACCTTGAAAATCCAAGATGGTTTCCTGAAAAAAGGGGAGGGAAAATTTTGGGGTACAACAGTTGCCCCTGTTCAATCTTCTTGAACCTGAAGAGTTAGATTGGCAAGTTTGCCTTTCGCGACTCGAAGGTAAAAGGAGATTGGACACCAGAGTGCCCGGAAATTTGCACTCGCATAGTAGGGTATCAGCAATGTGATGGCGGGAATGGGCTTATAGATGCCATTTGGAGAGATGGTGGATAGGGAGATGGGCTTATGGATGCCATATGGAGATGTGACATAACTTTGTCGGAAATGGGCTTATGGATGCCATTTGGAGGTGATGATCACACAAGAGATTCCTTGGGGAGAACTTTATGTATCTGAGAAAGGCAGATGTTTTCTTGGCTTGTTACAGGTGTTTGATCTGGAATTCTTCAGACGTTCCCTGGCTGGATACATGAGTCGAGTCTGGAAATAGTCGTCAACAGATATGCCCTGGCTGGATACAGGAATCGAATCTTCGAACTCTTCAAACGTGCCCTGGCTAGATACAGGAATCGAGTCTAGAAATAGTCGTCAACAGATATGCCCTGGCTAGATACAGGAATCGAATCTTCGAACTCTTCAGACGTGCCCTGGCTAGATACAGGAATCGAGTCTTGAAATAGTCGTCAACAGATATGCCCTGGCTGGATACAGGAATCGAATCTTCGAACTCTTCAGACGTGCCCTGGCTAGATACAGGAATCGAGTCTAGAAATAGTCGTCAACAGATATGCCCTGGCTGGATACAGGAATCGAATCTTCGAACTCTTCAAACGTGCCCTGGCTAGATACAGGAATCGAGTCTGGAAATAGTCGTCAACAGATATGCCCTGGCTAGATACAGGAATCGAATCTTTGAACTCTTCAGACGTGCCCTGGCTAGATACAGGAATCGAGTCTGGAATTGTTGTAGTTGATAGATGTGCCCTGGCTGGATACAGGAATCGAATCTTCGAACTCTTCAGACGTGCCCTGGCTAGATATAGGAATCGAGTCTGGAAATGTTGTGACAGTTGAAGGTAGTTGTCTTTGGGATTGTCTTTTTCCCTGAAAAGGCAAAACATAAGTTGTATGCAATGTCATGATGTATGATATGCATGATTTTTTAACATGAGACAGCGTTGTATGTACTTTATCATGTATGTAAGTAAAATGTTTATGTATGTATTTTCGTCTTAGGAAAATAAATCCTTGACGATCAGTCGGGGAATTGTTTTGTGGAAGAGATATTCTGCTGAAGTTTTTGATGAGAGGCCTGCTGAGGACGACTTCAATGATGAATTCCGCCGGGGATAATGATGATAAACTCCGTCGGGGATACCAAAGATAAACTCCGCTGGGGATTGAAGGATAAACTCCGCTGGGGATTGAAAGATAAACTCCGCTGGGGATTGAAAGAACTTTGTTGGGGGCGATCTTCCGTGGCGATTAGCTGAGGATAACCCAGTTATAAGCCCTTGTGAGGAATAACTCTGAATAAAGCTCGGGAGAGACGTCCGTACTTTGCAGGGAACAAGCTTCCAGAATCCACTGGGGATAAACTTTAAGACCTGCTGGAGAACGTTATTCCTTTTCAGGATCGACGGGGAATCAACTCAGCTTGGGGAGAGTATTGCCGAATCTTGTCTTAATCTGCGGGGAGCTGAGGTGATTTGGTCACATTCTTCAGTCGAATCTACCTTGGTACCTTGGCGGACAAAGCAACCAGACTGCATCAGACAAACTTATATTGCCCCTGTTTCTGATGTCACCTGTAATTAATCTTTTGTTTCATACGCAAATATTTATGAATCAACAATTTAATGTCAAATGCATATATCAAGAATGAACATTGGACGTTCTTCGCAAGACAAAACAGAAAAAGGAAAAACAATGGCAATTTGTATGGACAAGTGAATTTGTATTGATCTGAATTTTGCCTGTGAATAGGCGTTTTTGTACAAGAGGCTGACATCCTAGTAAGAGAATGCCGCCGAATAATCACAGAATTGACAATTTTGAAAAGAAAACAAAACAGCTACGTGAACAATCACACTGGGTTCCAACTCTGCTATTGCCTTTATGTCTCCAAGCGTCTCATCGCTTTGCTGCCTAGTTGAAGATGAAGCTGATTGGTCGATGCCGAAATCTGAGCCAGATAGTTGATGCCGAATTCCAGATGCGAAGTGATCCAATGAGACATAGTGTTACGCTTTATCCCTAACTTTTGCCTGGACCGCCCTTTCGGGTTTTCAGTCCACCGGGATACCCATTTTTGCCCAAGCCGCCTTTTCAGGTTTTCGACTTGCCGGGTGTACAGATTTTTTCATTTCATCCCTTATTTTTGCCCGAACCCTTTTGGTTCGCCGGGAAGCCCTTATTTTTGCCTAGGTATGTCAACCTAGCGGGTCTTTTATTCATGCGTAGTATCTTTTCACTATGTCTGCATTGGCGGGGTGAGGAAGGTCGTCACCATCCATGGTAGTTAGGATCATGGCTCCTCCTGAGAACACATGTTTAACCACAAATGGCCCTTCGTAAGTAGGGGTCCATTTGCCCCGGGGATCACTTTGAGGAAGGATGATGCGTTTGATTACCAGGTCCCCAACTTGATACTCTTGTGGTCTGACTTTCTTGTTAAATGCCCTGATCATCCGTTTTTGATACGTCTGACCATGACAGATAGCGGTGAGCCTCTTTTCGTCAATCAGGTTTAATTGATCAAGTCGAGTTTGGATCCAGTCATCTTCACTCAAGTCTGCATCCTTCATTATCCGGAGAGACGGTATCTGGACTTCAATTGGCAAGACTGCCTCCATGCCATAGACCAAGGAGAAAGGAGTTGCCCCGGTTGACGTTCTTGCTGAGGTACGGTACTCGTGAAGAGCGAACGGTAACATCTCGTGCCAATCTTTATAGGTCACTGTCATCTTCTGCACAATTTTCTTGATATTCTTATTAGCTGCCTCTACAGCCCCATTCATCTTCGGCCGGTAGGGAGAAGAATTGTGGTGCTGTATTTTGAATTGTTCGCAGAGTTCAGTGATCATTTTGTTATTGAGATTGGTACCATTGTCCATAATGATTCTTTCCGGGACGCCATATCGACAGATCAGATTATGCCGGATGAAACGTGCCACGACGCTCTTGGTTACTGTGGCGTAGGAAGCTGCCTCAACCCACTTCGTGAAGTAATCGATCGCTACCAAGATGAAGCGATGCCCGTTGGATGCCGTCGGTCGGATCTCACCGATCATATCAATGCCCCACATTGCAAAAGGCCAAGGTGCCGTCAGGACGTTCAGAGGAACCGGAGGGATGTGCACCTTGTCAGCATAGATCTGGCATTTGTGACAAGTTCGAGAGTGTTGGTAACAATCGGCTTCCATGGTGGACCAGAAATATCCTGCCCTAAGGATTTTCTTTGCCATGGTGTGTCCACTGGAGTGTGTTCCGAATGTACCTTCATGCAGTTCTATCATTATTTTCTCTGCTTCAGCCTTATCCACACAACGTAGTAGAGTTGAATCATGATTCCGTTTATAGAGGATGTCGTTGCTGAGGAAGAATTTTGCCGAAAACCTTCTCATGAACTTCTTGTCATTGACAGATGCACCTTCAGGGTATTCCTGAGCTTCCAAGTACCTCTTCACCTCATGATACCAGGGTTTTTCAGTCACCTTCTCGGCCTCTAGATCGTAGCAGTATGCCGGTTCGTCTAACTTCCAGATAATGATACGGGGAGCCTCATCGTCCCATTTAACCTTGAACATTGAAGACATCGTAGCTAGTGCGTCTGCTAGCTGATTCTCCTCTCTTTGGAAATGCTCAAAAGTTATCTCTTCGAAGTGGGGAAGCAAGGTCAACACATACTCCTTGTAAGGAATAAGATTTGGGTGTTTCGTATCCCACTCGCCTTTGATCTGATTGATTACGAGAGCGGAATCTCCGAAGACACTCAGAAATTTGATCCTTAAGTCGATTGCAGCTTGTAGACCCATGATACATGCCTCATATTCTGCCATGTTGTTGGTGCAGTTGAAACACAATCGGGCGGTGAGTGGAGTATGAGTTCCTTTGGGAGATATGATTACAGCGCCGATGCCGTTACCTAAAGCGTTGGAGGCTCCGTGAAAATGCATAGACCATCGGGATCCTTCCTCAGGTCCTTCATCCGGTCTAGGCACCTCACAATCAGTTACCACTATGATATCTTCGTTCGGGAAATCAAAGTTCAATGATTGGTAATCGTCCATAGGTTGGGGTGCCAAATGATCCGCCAATACACTTCCTTTAATTGCTTTCTGAGTTGTATACTGGATATCATATTCTGTTAAGATCATTTGCCATCTTGCTATTCTTCCGGACAGAGCGGGCTTTTCAAATATGTACTTGATGGGATCCATCTTTGAAATCAACAAAGTGGTGTGAGTAAGCATATACTGTCTCAGCCGGCGAGCAGCCCATACTAGAGCGCAGCAAGTTTTCTCAAGTAGTGAGTAACGAGACTCATAGTCGGTAAACTTTTTGCTCAAGTAATAAATAGCATGCTCTTTTCAGCCAGACTCGTCATGCTGTCCCTGCACGCACCCCATTGAATTGTCAAGTACTGTCAAGTATAGTATCAGAGGTCTTCCTTCCACTGGTGGCATAAGAATGGGTGGCTCTTGGAGATATTCCTTTATCTTTTCAAAGGCAGCCTGACATTCATCGTTCCAGCGTACTACTTGATTTTTCTTCAGTAATTTGAAGATTGGCTCACAAGTAGCAGTCAGATGTGAGATGAATCGGGAAATGTAATTCAGTCGTCCTAGGAAGCCTCTGACTTCTTTCTCTGTCTTTGGAGTTGGCATCTCTTGTATGGCTTTTACCTTGGCAGGGTCCACCTGAATACCTTTATCACTTATAATGAAACCCAGCAATTTTCCGGACCTCACCCCAAAGGTGCATTTGTTGGGATTCAACCTCAGCTTATATAACTTCAGTCGGTCAAATAGCTTCTTCAGATGATCAAGGTGCTCCTCCTCAGTTTGAGACCTTGCAATCATGTCATCGACGTATACCTCAATCTCGTGATGGATCATATCATGAAATAAAGCAACCATGGCACGTTGATAGGTTGCCCCAGCATTTTTCAACCCGAACGGCATGACCTTGTAGCAGAAGGTGCCCCACTGAGTCACAAAGGTAGTCTTTTCCATATCTTTCGGGGCCATCTTGATCTGATTATACCCTGAAAAACCATCCATGAAGGAGAAAACCTTGTGTTGGGCAGTATTGTCAACGAGAACGTCGATGTGCGGCAGAGGAAAATCATCCTTGGGGCTTGCCCTGTTCAAATCCCTGTAGTCGACACACATTCTGACTTTACCGTCCTTCTTCGGTACCGGTACCACATTGGCAACCCACTGAGGGTAAGAAGTTACTTCTAGAAATCCGGCATCGAATTGCTTCATAACCTCGGCCTTGATCTTTTCAGACATCTCTGGGCGCATGCGGCGAACCTTTTGCTTTACCAGAGGGCAGTCTTCCTTAGTTGGCAGGTGATGAACTACAATGTCGGCATCCAAACCAGGCATATCTTCATAGGACCAAGCAAAGATCTCCATGTAATCCTGTAGCATCTGGATCAATCGTTGCCTCACGCTGAGCTCTAGATTGGCACCAATCTTGACCTCTTTCCTATCTGTCTCAGTACCCAGGTTAACTGTTTCCACCGACTCTTCATGTGGTTGAATAGCCCTCTCTTCCTGGAGTAGCAGTCTCGCGAGTTCACCAGGCACTTCGCAATCATCTTCACCTTCGTCCTCGGCCAAGTTGATCGGATTCTCGAAGTCATAACTGGCGGTAGCAGAGCTGTTACCAGTGAGATCCAGAGTGGATTGAAACCTGTATAAGTGAGTGTGTGTAAATATAGCTGTTTTGTAATACATAACACAGAAAGAAAAAGAGCACAAGATTTGAAATGCAACAAACGTCCAATGTTTTGATTGATGATATATGGAAATGTCATACAAAAAAGCCCTCACAAATGGAGCTACGGTGCCCCGGGTAGGACACCGAGCCAATAAAAGTTTTAACACATTGTTTGTTACAAATTGAAAATCAAAAGAGTTAATTACTGCGTGACAAATGTGATAGGTGTAAAATCCTTTGCCGTCCAGTTGCTTGATCCGTTGCTGGTAGTCGGGTAGATCCAACTGTCAAACTCTGCTTCCTCTACATCCTCCTCAATAGCATTCACCCTTGGACTGGTGATAAACACTGGAGTCTTTCTGATCTTTTCTTTGCGCACAGCCCTCTGAGCCTCTGCAGTAAAGCCCAGCCCAAACTTGTCGTTCTTTTGAGTGAAGTCAGGAAGCTGACCCCAGTTCGCACAATTGCCTTTCTCGATTACAGCCCGGGCATCCTTCAAGGATGCCATCTTCAACGGAGAGTCTTCTTCCACTACTACTTCAGCTGATGCCAAAATTGGAGGTACCTCCTCAAAATGTTGAAAGGGGCTTTCAATAAACTCCCCGTCCATCTCGATATACCGGAATGAATTCAAGTGACTAACCATGTATTCCTCCTCACCTTGCACGGTAACAATCTTCCCTTTGACAGGATATTTGAGCTTTTGGTGTAGAGTGGAGGTTACTGCCCCAGCCTTGTGAATCCAGGGTCGACCCAATAAGCAGGAGTAAGATGGACGAATATCCATCACATAGAACGTTGAGTCGAAGACTTGGGAACCCACACAAATAGGAATGTTTACTTCACCGTGCACCATCCTCTTAGAACCGTCGAAGGCTCTAACAATGATGTTACTAGGTTTCAATTCCAAACCTTCACAATCCAAGCGATCCAATGCCTTCTTAGGCAAAACATTCAGGGAAGAGCCGGTATCTACTAACACGTGTGCGAGAGTAGTGCCCCTGCATTCTATGGAAACATGCAGGGCATCATTGTGATTTTTCCCTTTGGGGGTGAGGTCAGCATCCGAGAACCCCAAGCCATTGTCAGCTGTCAAATTAGCCACACAGTCCGTGAATTGATCCGCGGAGGTCTCTTGCAGTACATGGGCCGTTTTCATAAATGAAATCAGGGCTTTTGCATGGGCCTATGAGCATAGCAGCAATGTTAGCATAGAGATTTTGGAGGGAGTATGCCCCAACTATTCAACAACGTTAAAGTCACTCTTTTTGATGATTTTAAGAATTTCCTCCATTTCTTGTTGGGAGGCTTCTACAGCAGTCTTTTTTGGTGCCTCCGTCCTGGCAGGCAAATCGGTAGCAACTTCTTTGCCCCGAGTATCAGAGGACCCGGCGACAGTAGTAGACACAGGAACTTGAATTGGAACATGCACACTTGCGGGTGTGATGGTGAGAGGTTTTCGGATAACTGGCGGTGCAATGTCAGGCGAGAAGAGCCTGCCATTGCGAGTAATCTTGGCGGGACCAGTGATGTTACTGATACTGGTATTGGTGTTGGACTCCTGCTTCACCCCAAGCACATATACATCGGCCCCATAATGCCATGGGACCGCTTTATCAGACTCGTAGGGGAGAGGCCCCGGAACAGTAATAGTAATGGGTGCAACAGACATAATTCGGACTGATTTCTTCATGGGAGCTTTGGCAGGATTGTAAATTGTGACAACAGATATTTCTTCAACGGAAACAAACGGAACAGCAGTTTTCTTGAACAGAATTTCCTTGCTATCCATCAGGCTTTGGATGCCTGATTTCAGCAGTGGACAACCGGTGGGGATAACAGCACACAGGAGGCAACCCTTACTACAACCCGGAAATAAACCTGCTAGTAGTAAGTTCCTCTTAACAGTCAACAGAGGGGTAGCAACATCATTCACTGAAACAGCATACAACTCTTCTCCAATGGCATTTACTCTATGTTGGGGCATAGGAGCAGTTACAACATTCGGTCTTTCAGGCGCTTCAAACTGAATTTCCTTTGCGTCAATAAGATCTTGCACTTTGTTTCTCAAGGCCCAGCAATCATCAGTAGTATGCCCGGGAGTATCAGAATGATAAGCACAACGGGCATTTGGGTTATACTTAGGAGATGCAGTATTCACGACTTTAGGAGCTTCTTTGGTGGTCACCAAGTTGGTTGATAACAGTTGGGGTAAAATTTGCGATAAGGTCATACTTAGTCGGGTATACTGCCTCTTGGGCCTTTCACCTCTTTGTTGATTGTACTGCTGAGGAGTGGCGACAGGTTTTGAAATGACCAGAGCATTGACGGCTTGGCGACTTTCTGGCTTGACTTGCCTTCTAGGACCATAGACGGCACTTGCTTCTTTCTTAAAAGGTCTTCTCTCAGTACTTGCAGCAACACCCTTCAGAATCTTTCCTGACTTGATGCCAGCTTCTATTCTTTCGCCCGTTAAGATTAAATCGGTAAACCCCGCGGAAGAGTTACCAATCAGATGATTGAAAAACGGCCCAGATAGGGTCCCTAGAAACATATCAACAAGTTCACGATCGGTTAAAGGAGGCTGCACCCTGCCAGCCAAATCCCTCCATTTTTGTGCGTACTCCTTGAATCCTTCGCCTGTTCCTAGCGACATACCCTGAAGTTGGGTACGAGTAGGGGCAAGGTCAGAATTGTATTGGTATTGTTTGTAGAAAGCGGTGGCCAAATCTTCCCAATTTCGAACGCTGGTTCCCTCTAGCTGATAAAACCACTCCAACTGAGCTTCAGAAAGACTGTCTTGAAAGAAATGAATCCAAAGGTTTTTGTCTGCCGTATAGGGTTGAATCTTTCTCACGTAGGACCTGAGATGCATTTTGGGACAGGACAGCCCATCATACCTCACAAACGCTGGCACTTTGAATTTTGGGGGAATCACAATCCCGGCAACCAAACCCAAGTCTTCAAAATCCAAACCCGGTACTCTTTGTAGCTCCATGGCGGCCAACCTGTCTTCTAGCCCTTTGTATTTATCATCAGCTGGAGGGTATTGCTGATCAGTATAATCTTCATCCTCTTCGACCTCCTCCTCTTCTGCATCAGACTCGGAAGGTACCGTAGCTCCACCTCCTTTGCTGGTTCCTTCATCAGAGATAGGAGGAAATTCAAGCACTCTCCGGGCTTCTCCATCAAATCTTCTCCCTAAAGTAGCCACCCCGATCCTCTTTTTCTTCTTTTTTACTGGGTCTTTGTTCCCCAATTGAGTCTTGATATCCTCCTGACCCTTAGCCAAGGTCATCAGGAGTTGCTGGAACTGTGCATTCTGAGCTTGTAGGTCTTTGACTGTTTGCTCGAGATCCATCCTACTGACATAAACAGCAGATAGATAAGGAAACTTGGAGTGAGACCTGCTTATGCACATGATGAATGGTATGCTTATGTATGCAATGCATTCAAGGATTTAGGACATTCAAAATTGTTTCAGACAAAGAAGAACGCACGTCATATTAATAAGAAGAAATTTGTCAGTACATAAATGCCCCATGGGCCAAATATTACAAAATAACTTCTCAAGGTAAAAAGACATTGCGCATCCTCTTTGGTGCGATGTAGGTGTTGAGGGCCTCTTGCTCATGGAGTCGGCGGGTAAGCTCTAGAACCTTCTTCTCATTGGCGTAGAAGCTAGCTTCAAAAGTATTTCGTTCCTCTTTGAGCTGAATCCAACTTTTCTGCATTTCCTCCCACGATGTAGGCATGTCTGGATGTAGGATGGTGTAGGGAACCTCTCCTTCATTGACGGGCTCTTTAATCATAGGGAGAATATGAGGATAAGGCATCATCAAACTTTGGGCTCGGGCTCGTACCCACTTGAGATAGGGCTCAAGAGGGATGGAATTCTTGTGTCCCAGAGTCTTGCTATCAACCTTGTTGAGTTTTCCCCAAGCTCTGATGAATCTTTGGCGAAGTCCTTGCGCATCGTTGTCGAAGTCAAAAACTAGGTCAGGAATCAACATGTTATGAGGACCATCCCTCCGTGCATATCCAAATTGTCTCAAAGCTAGGCAAGGGTTGTAGGTGATACCTCCTCTAATTCCAAGTAGAGGAACATTAGGAAATTCTCCGCAACGGTCGACGATGATGACATTTTCTCTGGACCGAGAACACCAATGTACATCAGAGTGAGTAAGAGTCATCAACCGTTGGGACCACCTTGAGCCTTGGTCATTCTTCAAGACAGATTGTGGAAGGTGCGAAATAAACCACCTTGCAAGGAGAGGAGTACAGCACATGAGAACACCCCTCTTTCTCATTGTTCGTGTGTAAAATGAGTGAAGGATGTCCCCAAGCAATGTTGGTATTGGATTTCTGGACAAGAAGATTTTGACGGCATTGACATCTACCAATTGGTCAGGATTTGGGAACAAGACCAACCCATAGATAAGGAGTGCCACAGTTTCTTCAAAGGCTTGTAGGTCCAATGAATTCCAACATTCTTGTGCCTTCTCAAACAAGAATTTTGCTAAGAATCCCTTGACGCCGCTTCTGGTTTCCCAATGCCCCTTGATGTCAGATGGTTGTAGATGTAATGCTCGAGCAACATCTTCCGGCTTTGGTTCCTTTTCCGTACCGTTGAAAGGTAGTTGATTAAGGACAGGAATTCTCAGGAGTTGAGAAAACTCCTCTAAAGTGGGCACCAATTGGTAATCGGGGAAAGTGAAACAGTGGTGAAGAGGGTCAAAGAACTGGAATAGCACTTTCATCATGTCTTCTTCAATATTGGTGTTGACTAGGCTGAGCAGTCTACCATGTCTCTCACTGAAGGATGAATTTTCCGGAATTCTTGAAGTGATCTCCTTGAGTTGAGGAGAGATCCTCACAAGGTTGACTTGAATGGTGTTTCTGCGAGGAACTTCCATGACCTACAAAATAGGAACAAAGATGAAGATCCAAAACCCTTGAAATGGTTAGTGAATGCATATGATGCTTTATGATGTTTATGATGTATGCACAACATACATGTACAAGCAATTCACACCAAACCCTAGTTTCAGGCTTGCATGAGGTTTCATAGGTAAGTACCCTCTTGAGTGTAGTTGGCTTAAAAACCTGTCCTATAAATAGTAACCGGGTTCTAAGGACCTCAATATCACGGGATTGTTTTCATTGTTCATTGTTTTGGTTTAGCCACTTAACTAGCGACCAAAATATTCCAAGAAAACAACCCTCAATGAGTGTATTATCGGGTATCTACCAACTTCGGACTGCACCAAAGCCGGTCATCTCACTACCCCTAATAAAAGGCCAAGATGGTCAAGTAAGGTTCTAGGTCATTAGTGCTTAGTGACATCACTCAGCGGCCCCGTACTCTCCTTGATTGAACTCAAGGGTTACCGGTACTCACAAATATGTCGCACTAATATAGCTATTGCTTTGACCGTGTCGGTATACCCCGCACAGTTTCCACAATGTATTGCTATCTATGAATGTTTCCCAAAATCCGGGTGTAGGATTGCAAACCCAAACAATAGAGCCAAGATATAAAGCAAACAATTCAAACAATTAGTCATGCAAGAGGGTGATCTAAGCCCTAAGGTTACTCCACTTTTAAATATTCCCCAGCAGAGTCGCCAGTTCTGTGATACGGTGGGAGAACTGACTGTGGTTTTGCGTTTGTTTTCGCAAATGTTTCGGTTGAGCAAAAGTCGCCACCGACTTTTTATTTTATCCTAAGGAAAGGTTTAAAAAGCACAGCAAAAACCTTTGAGATTTTTCTTGGGTTCGGGGAGTAGATTATAGAAAGGGAAGGTATTAGCACCCTTTCTATCCATAGTTATCCATGGGCTCTTAGTTACTTGCTTAGATCAACTTGCCTTAATTTTCAATTGTTTGAAATGGTGCTTTGTGTGTGTGTGGGGGTTTGAAAATGTTTTGAAAAGAAGCCAATGTGGTGGCAACCTTTGTAATGATCCATGTTGGGATGTATACAAAGGTGTATGTCTTTTGAAAAGGTTTTCATTGTTTTTAGAAGTTGTTTTGAAAGTGTATTGATGTGTGGTTTTGAAAAAATAGGCAAGTGTTTTGTTTTGCAAATTGGCAAGTAATCAAGAGTTATCTACCCTAAATTTCTCAAAGATTTTTGTTACGTTTTTAAATCCTTTTAACAATTTTGTTCCACCATTGTATTTGGTGGACAATCTTGTGTTAGGATGTGAAAGGGACAGGCGTGGGTCGTCGTTTAGACCATAATTGCAATGGTGCCAAGTATCTTTGGGCAATTTTTCTTTAAGGGACTTTGATCATTTTAGGCAAAAAAGCGCCATCGAGGGACTATGATCATTTGAGTTATTTGTTTTGCCCAAAGAGACCTAACATGCAATATGGCCCAATTTTTGAAAGGCAACAAGTGGATGTAACCCTAGGGGTGTTAGTGTGCAAGTGTGTTTTATTGCATACAAGAGTTTTTTCTTTGAATTAGGTTTTTCTATTTCATTGATTTTATCTTGCCATACACGTCCTAATTACTAGCAATAAGAAGCGGAAATGTAAAATCCTACGCTATTACAACAATTAGGGGAAGGGGATACACATTTGTACATGGGGGGTTCAACGAGAAAAATAGACAAAAAAGAAAATAGCAAAAAATAAGATATAGAGAGAGATAGAGAGGGAGCCCACGCGCTGTTGGGAGGTCATCAGAAGTTCTGACTCAGATCCGCTGCCAGATGATCAACCTGTTAGTGAAACTGGATGAGTCAGAACTTCTGACTCTAGCACCTGCAAAACAGAACCTTGTTAGTGGGGAAATCAGAAGTTCTGATTTCCCTGCGCTGCAAGACAGAAGTTTGTTAGTGGAGAAACCAGAAGTTCTGATTCTGCTGAAAAGGCAATAACTCTCAGAGGTTCTGATATCATTGACAGCAAAACAGGCTTCAGATGTGCTAACATCAAAGTCAGCACTTGGCTTTTTCCTGTACTAATCAGAACATCTGCAATCCTGTTGTTGCTCCACAAAACAAGAAACATATTTGGAACAGATCCAGCAAATACAAAAATGTTTCAGAGGTCAGAGTCAACAAGGTCACAGGTAGATCCTATACTGGCTCCGAACGTTCTGAGGTATGAAAATCCTCAGAACATAAACAGCAATAACATGACTATTTACATTATGTTACTTGAATATGCACAGCTGATGATGCTTAACAGTGTGATGAGGGTCAGCAGGTGCTTACCTGACTGTTTGGAAAAGTTGGTGAGTGAAAGTTTAGCTTTTGGTTCTGGTTCTGGTGGTGTTCTGAACAGATTTGAAAAGGGGAAGTAAAGGTGTATACGTGTGTAGGGTCAAAAGTTTGGAAAGGGTGTCTTTTGGTTTACAGAAGAAACTGGATATTTGAGGAAGTTAAAGGTGAGAAACTGAAAGTTATGAAACAAAACTGGAGATTTTGGCAGAGTTTCAGAACGCTGTGTTGCTAAGAATTCTGTTTCTCACTTAGCAATTTATGTTTCTTTTTCTTGAACGCCTTTTGCAGTGGTGAAGCCTCTCTATTTATAGGCGAAGTTCTTGTGGATGCCTTGGACATTAAAGGCGCCAACAGAGTTTGAATTTGTTCTTTGACAGAAATTCCTGGGAAGTTGTGATAACAGCTAGCTTTCAGCCTAGGTTGCAGCAGCAGGCGTAGATTGGGGAGAAGTGACCTCTGAAGTGGGCGGTGGCGTGAAGACCCATGCCAGAATCTCTGCAAAAGCGTTTTCCCAGCCACACGTGAATGCTCAGGAGTGGTTGGAAGCATTAATGGGCATTAAATGGTGACAAGACCTGTCAACACCAACATTCTGGTAATGGAAACCAGCGTTGAATCAGCAGCGTACACCATGCTCTGGCCTTGGCTACCTGTTGTCTTAGTAAGCTCTGGAAATTCTCCTGGTTTTCTGGTACGTTCCTTGGATTTTCTTCTGGACAATCTGGACTTAGAGATTCTGTATCAGTGTTACACCCACTCTTCTGACCTTTCATCTTCTGATTTCAACCTGTTCTGAAGGAGCCTTCAGACTTTCCTGCTTCTCTTGCATTCCTTTAGCAAATTCTGACTGAGCTTGTGTAACTGCTGAAGGGGCATGTTCTGTTTGAGGCTTACATTCTGAACCACATTTACAACTTCTGATTGAACTGATGTAGCTGCTTAAGATCCAACTTCTGACCACACTGAGCCAAGCTTGCAACTTCTGACCGTCTTCATCTGGAATGGGTCCAGAAGTTCTGAAGCGCTGATTTTTCTAAAAACACTTATTTTAGAGAAGCATTCTAAGTACTTAGAATTTGATTTTTCTCAAGATAAAAGTGTTGTTTCTGGAGTTCGTGAGATCATCTTGCTCTTGTAAGTGGCTTGCTTGGGCAAAGGGATAACTCAGGACTTGGATTTGTTTCAGAGGGACCTTGAAAATCCAAGATGGTTTCCTGAAAAAAGGGGAGGGCAAATTTTGGGGTACAACACACACGAATAGGAATGTCTACTTCACCGTGCACCATCCTCTTAGAACCGTCGAAGGCTCTCACAATGATGTTACTAGGTTTCAGCTCCATACCCTTACAATCCAAGCGATCCAATGCCTTCTTGGGCAAAACATTCAGGGAAGAACCGGTATCCACCAACACGTGTGCGAGAGTAGTGCCCCTGCATTCTATGGAAACATGCAGGGCATCATTGTGATTTTTCCCTTTGGCGGTGAGGTCAGCATCCGAGAACCCCAAACCATTGTCAGCTGTCAAATTAGCCACACAGTCAGTGAATTGATCCGCAGAGGTCTCTTACGGCACATGGGCCGTTTTCAGAAATGAAATCAGGGCCTTTGCATGGGCCTCGGAGCATAGCAGCAATGATAGCATAGAGATTTTGGAGGGAGTATGCCCCAGCTGTTCAACAACATTGAAGTCACTCTTTTTAATGATTTTAAGGATTTCCTCCATTTCTTGTTGGGAGGCTTCGACAGCAGTCTTTTTTGGTGCCTCCGTCCTGGCAGGCAAATCGGTAGCAACTTCTTTGCCCCGAGTATCAGAGGACTCGGCGGCAGTAGTAGACACAGGAACTTGATTCGGAACATGCACACTTGCGGGTGTGATGATAAGAGGCTTTCGGATAACTGGCGGTGCAATGTCAGGCGAGAAGAGCCTGCCACTGCGAGTAATCTTGGCGGGACCAGTGATGTTACTGATACTGGTACTGGTGTTGAACTCCTGCTTCACTCCAAGCACATACACGTCGGCCCCATAATGCCATGGGACAGCTTTATCAGACTCATAGGGGAGAGGCCCCGGAACAGTAATAGTAATGGGTGCAACAGACATAATTTGGATTGGCTTCCTCGGGGGAGCTTTGGTAGGATTGTAAATTGTGACAACAGATACTTCTTCAGCGGAAACAAATGGAACAGCAGTTTTCTTGAACAGAATTTCTTTGCTGTCCATCAGGCTTTGGATGCCTGATTTCAGCAGCGGACAACCGGTAGGGATAACAGCACACAGGAGGCAACCCTCGCTACAACCCGGAAATAAACCGGCTAGTAGTAAGTTCCTCTTAACATTCAAAAGAGGGGTAGCAACATCATTCACCGAAACAACATACAAATCTTCCTCGATGGCATTTACTCTATGCTGGGGCATAGGAGCAGTTACAACATTTGGCCTCTCAGGCGCCTCAAACTGAATTTCCTTCGCATCGATAAGGTCTTGCACCTTATTTCTCAAGGCCCAGCAATCATCAGTAGTATTCCCGGGGCTATCGGAATGATAAGCACAACGGGCATTTGGGTTATACTTAGGAGATGCATTATTCACGACCTTCGGAGCCTCTTTGATGGTCACCAAGTTGGTTGATAACAGTTGCGGTAAGATTTGTGACAAGGTCATACTCAGCCGAGTATACTGCCTCTTGGGCCTTTCACCTCTTTGTTAATTGTACTGCTGAGGAGCAGTAACAGGTTTTGAAATGACCAAGGCATTGACGACTTGGTGACTTTCTGGCTTGACTTGTCTTCTAGGACCATAGACGGCACTTGCTTCTTTCTTGAAAGGCCTCTTCTCAGTACTTGTGGAGGCAGCTTTTTGTATCTTTCCTGACCTGATGCCAACTTCTATCCTTTCGCCCGTCAGAATCAAATCCGTAAACCCAGCGGAGGAGTTACCAACCAAATGATTGAAGAATGGACTAGACAAGGTCCCTAGAAACATATCAACCAGCTCACGATCAGTCAATGGAGGCTGCACCCTGCCAGCCAAATCTCTCCATTTTTGTGCATATTCTTTGAACCCTTCGCCCGTTCCTAGAGACGTACCCTGAAGTTGGGTACGCGTAGGAGCGAGATCAGAATTGTACTGATATTGTCTGTAGAATGCGGTTGCCAAATCTTCCCAGTGTCGGATACTAGTTCCATCTAGTTGGTAGAACCACTCAAGCTGGGACCCCGAAAGGCTATCTTGGAAGAAGTGAATCTGAAGGTTCTTATCTTCCGTGTAAGGTTGGATCTTCCTTACGTACGACCTTAGATGCAGCTTTGGACAGGAAGCCCCGTCGTATTTGGCAAAGGCAGGCGCCTTAAACTTGTGTGGGATTACCACCCCAGAAGATAACCCCAAATCTCCGAAATCAAGCCCCGGCACATTCTGAATCTCCATGGCGCTCAAGCGGTCCTCTAATTGCTTGAATCTGTCAGCAGCAGGTGGGTATTGTTCGTCATTATAGTCCGTCTCGTTGTCAGAGACTGCAGGACTAGGAGCTCCTCCCCCTTGGGGACTGTCTTTCTCAGCAGAAGAAGTAGTTGGATCAGCTTCATTATGGAGTGTGTTCCCAAATCTGCGTCCAGTGTTGAATAACGCAGTCCTCTTTTTCTTCTTCTTCTTCAGGAGTAGAGTCTTCAACTCTTGCTGACCTTGGGCCAGGCTCAGGACCATCTCTTGAAACTGGGCACTTTGGGCCTGAAGGGCCTTGATTGCTTGCTCACTGGATGAGTCTGGATTCATGATGACTGTTCAAAATAAACAGCGAAGGAGATTAAGCAACCTGTGAAAAAAGGGTACCTGTTATGCATATGATGCAATGAGATGCGTATGTTTTATGTTTTATGTTTTCAAAGACAAACAAGATTCAACTTTGTAGACAAAAGGGAAACACACTTCATTAGATTCAAATTTTAAATTGTTCAACAACTTGCCCTTAGGCATTACAGGAATGAAAAATACTGAAAAGGAAGTAAAAGCTGTAAAAGGAAATATCCAAAGCCCATCAGTGCTCCCATGGCCTCCTCTTCTCAGTGTGGATGTAGTTATTCAGGACCCGCTCCTCCTCCAATTGCTTAGCCAGCTTCTGGATCTTCCGTTCCTGTTCGTTGAACTTTTCCCGATAAAAATCCTGTTCTTCCTTTAGCTGCGCCCAAGATCTCTTCATTGTGTCAAAATCAGTGGGTATCTGAGGAGGGAGGACAGTTGGAGGAACCCCATCTTCATCAGGAGATTCAAGAATGATAGGTCTGACAGCTTCGTACGGCATATCTAACTTCTGAGCACGGATGCGGACCCATTTGCAATAGGGTTCCATTGGTAGAGAGGTCTTTGGTCCCAACTCATGTGGGTCAGCTTTGTGAATTCTGTCCCAAGCCTTAATGAATCCATGGCGTAGTTTGTCACTGTCTACCTGAAATTCAAAATAGAAGTGAGGAACCAACATTTCATGAGGCCCTACTCTTCTGGCTCTTCCAAACTGGCGGAGAGCTAAGCATGGATTATAAGAGATTCCTCCTTGGATACCAATCAACGGAACATTAGGGTATTCTCCGCAACGATCAATAACAGCTACCTCATCCAAACCTCTGAGAGTCCAAGTGATGTCATTATCAGTGAGAGACATTAGTCTACGAGCCCAACCCTTTCCTTCTTCATTCTTCAGCACGAACTTAGGAAGGTGCGAAATAAACCACCTCACTAGCAAAGGAGCACAACACCACGGAGTTCCACGTTTTCGGGCAGTACGAGCATAGAGTTGTTGCAGGATATCACCCAAAAGAGTGGGTACAGGATTCCGAGACATGAAGATCCTTATGGCATAGATACTGATAAAGGTGTCAGGATTGGGAAACAGTACCAGACCATAGATTAAAAGAGCCAGAATGTCTTCGTACGCCTTGAAGTCCAGGTCATTCCAGAAATCATTAGCTTTGCCAACCAGAAATTTGACCAGAAAGCCCTTAACTCCACTTCTAGTTTCCCAGTTAGCCAATACCTCTTCTTTGGTCAAGGGGAGAACTGCAGCAACCTCTTCAGGCCTAGGAGTCTTTTCCCAACCAGTGAATGGAGTTTGCTCCACAACAGGGATACCAAGCAAATAAGAAAATTCTTCCAGGGTAGGAACTTGCTGGAAGTCTTGAAAGGTGAAACAATGATACAGGGGGTCATAAAACTGGGTCAGAACACTTATCAGTTGTTGGTCCCATTTTGCAGTGATCAAGCCAAGGAGAGAACCATGCCTGTTGATGAAGGAAGTAGTGTTTGGAATCCTACCAACCAAATCTTTGAGCAAAGTTGGTGGTTGAACAAAGTTGAGTCGGATAGTGTTCCTACGCACGGGCATCATGATGTCCTACAAAACAGAGCAAAGATGAAACTTTTTTTTGTCTTTGAAATGGGTTAGTCCTTATACAGGATACATGCAATGGTATGATGGCATGATGCTATGATGAAGCACACCACAAGTATTCACACAGGCAAACATGATAAGGCACACAAGTCACACAAGACAACCCTTAGGTTTCAGGCCAGCATGAAGTTTAAGTATTACCCTCTTTTAGTTTCGTTGGTTAAAACATGTCCTATCAAAAGTAACCGGGTCCTAGAGAATCTCAAATCATTGACTACCCTCAATCGGTCATAACTCCAGCATCGCAATCTTTTCTTGCAGCCAGAACCATCGCGAGAGTTTAGCCTCAATGAGTGTAGCATACTGCTACTGTTCTAATGGCCAAGTTTGGTCAATTTAGGGTTCTAAGGTCGGTTGGTGTTTAATGACTCCTTAGAAGACCTATATTCTCCTTGTTGCAACACAAGGGATATAGGTACAGACCAAGGTGCCACACCAACGTAGCCACTGCTTCACCCATGTCGGTCTACGCCAGACAGGTCCCTCACAGATTATGCTACCTAAAAAGGGTATTCCCCAGATCCGGGTTAGGATCTATGAAACTCCGATGCAAAGCCCACAATTATAAAAGCAAACAAGGCAAACAATTGAAAACAAGGGTGATCTAAGCCCTAAGGTTACTCCACTTTTAATTTATTCCCCAGCAGAGTCGCCAGTTCTGTGATACGGTGGGAGAACTGACTATGGTTTTGCGTTTGTTTTCGCAAATGTTTCGGTTGAGCAAGAGTCGCCACCGACTTTTTATTTTATCCTAAGGAAAGGTTTAAAAAGCACAGCAAAAACCTTTGAGATGTTTTCTTGGGTTCGGGGAGTAGATTATAGAAAGGGAAGGTATTAGCACCCTTTCTATCCATGGTTATCCATGGGCTCTTAGTTACTTGCTTAGATCAACTTGCCTTATTTTTCAATTTGTTTGAAATGGTGCTTTGTGTGTGTGGGTTTGAAAATGTTTTTGAAAAGAGGCCAATGTGGTGGCAACCTTTGTAATGATCCATGTTGGGATGTATACAAAGGTGTATGTCTTTTGAAAAGGTTTTCATTTGTTTTTGAAAGTTGTTTTGAAAGTGTTGTGAGGTGTGGTTTTAGAAAATAGGCAAGTGTTTTGTTTTTGCAAGTTTGATTCAAGTAACTAAGAGGTTATCTACTCCTAAATTTCTCAAAGATCATTACTATGTTTTAACCCTTTTAACAAGTTTGTTCCACCATTGCATTTGGTGGGCAATCTTATGTTAGGATGTGAAAGGGACGGGCGCGGGTCATCGTTTAGACCATAATTGCAATGGTGCCAAGTATCTTTGGGCAATTCCTTTAAGGGACTTGATCATTTTTAGGCAACTTTTCGAAAGCGTCATCGAGGGACTATGATCATTTGATTTGTGTTTGTTTTGCCCAAAGAGACCTAACATGCAATATGGCCCATTTATTGAAGGCAACAAGTGGAATACCCTAGGGGGTGCAAGTGTGATTTGTGTTGTCCACTTTCATGCTTGTTTATCTTTAAATTAGGTCAAACTATTTTGTTGTTTTCGCATACAAACCCTAATTCTAACATGGTATAATTAGAAAGCAATAAAGTGCGAAAAATAAATTTACTAAGCTATTACAACATAATATATGGGAAGGGGGGTACAAATGTTCAAATGGGGGGTTTTTGACAAGGAATTTAAACCTAAACTATTACATCAATATTGAATTATTTACAAGATATTTAATTGCACAAATTAAATAAAATAAGAATAAATATGCAAGATGCAAAAAATGTTTTTTATGTGTATGAAAAAAAGTATTTTTGTATGTCAAATAAACAAAATGAAAAGTATTATTTTTTTGGGTTTTTTATGTTTAGGGAAAAACCCTAATTTCATTAAATAAAATGTATCAATTATTTAATATATACAATATTTATTTATTATATACACAAATAAAATAAAAATGAAGTATATTTGTCAAAAAGGTATTTTTTATATTAAATATTAATAAAAAATAAAAGTGTATGTATTTTGCATTTTACCCTAAATATATTGACATGTATATAAATATTTATATTATTTACTAAATATGTATTATATATACAAAAATAATAATATTTAATATTTATAAAAAAAGTATATTTTATATAAAATATTTTCAGAAGATAAAATGAAATAAAAATGGAAAATAAAATGTGTTTGCACTATTTTTTTTAGTATTTTTAAGTAAAAAGTGTTTATATATTTATTTCTATACAAAAACTAATCTAAACAAATAAATACCTAATAAATATGAAAATGGTGTAAAAAATATTTTTTATATTTTTAATATTATAAGAAAAAATAAATAAGTCAGACCAAAAAAGAAAAAGTCAAAAAGTCATTAAAATAAGCAAAATGGGCTCAGGGGGTGTAAAAGTAATGAAATGGTGCAAAAAGAAAGTCAACTCAGGCCCAGCCCAAGAAGACTTCATCTTCAACCTCAGAACATGTTTGAACACAATCCACGCGCGTTTTTTCATCTCTCAATTCCTGGACTTTCAAGCAAAACTCACAACATGAAAAATGTAGAGCATTAAGAGACGAATTCAGGGATATAAAGAACTTGGCTTAACTCTCTAAGATGAGAGAAAATTTCTTTTATCCCAATTCCTGACCTAGTTTTTGTTCCATGTTCAGACCTAAAATTCTCTAAGCATACATAATATAAATGAAATCTAATTGCATGGGCATGTTCAGGGCTATGAATGTGACATGTTTTCTTCATAAACCTAAAGCTAACAATGCCTGGATAGAGAGATTCGAGTTCATGAACTTACCTGTTCAGTTGAAGTTGTATCTGGTGATTGAGGTGTCTTCAATGCAAGGTGATGATTGGTACAGCTTCCTTGATGTCCATGGATGCTATTCCAAGCTTTACTTTATCTTGAAACCTTTTGAATCATGCTATAGAACTTCAACTGCAAAACAAGAAAATGAAAATGGTGATGTTGCCTGGGAGTGTTACAGGTCGTGTTTGAGGTTTTGATTAGCTTCAATGGATGTTATGGGATGTGTTTGACAAGTTTTTAGCAAGAATGCATGGAAGATTTGAGTTATGGAACTCAAACTGCAGGGATGCCCTGTTTTGAGCAGTTTGAAGGTGATTTTGTGAATGAGGAGGTATTGGAGATGTTAGGGTCGTGTTCTAGCTCAGAATGGATGTCTTGAATGTGTTTGATAAGTTTGCTTAAGGCTTGGTTTGCTGAGATGAAAGTTTTTTTATGTTATGCTATCTTTCTTACACTTTAAGCAAGCAATGGCCAAGTTGAGTTCTAGACAAGTAGAGGCCCCCAATCTATGCTGCTAACCTTCCCCTTGATCAGTGTGTTTAGTCCATAAACTTGTGCCAAAGAGATTTGATCTGTACCACTTAGATTGCAAATTTGACATAAAGTGCAACTTTATCAAAATGGATATATTGCTTTTTCTAAATAAGGATTAATTCTCCATGTAATGTCCAAATGCATAGAACAACATCTTGGCACAATGGTTTAGCATTGAATTATTGAGTAAAAATGGGATTAGAGGCCTGCAATGTAGCTAGCACATGCTGAGTTTGAAAATGCACAAGTTATGGACATGTAATTTGGCAAAGAACAAAGTGAGTTTTTCCCATATTGCAAAATTCGATTCTCCCTAACCATGAGGTTGTTTGATGAGTTCTTGGACATTTTGGAAAGCTTGGAATGTGTACTACAATCCATCTTTGAAATGCAAATTGAAATTCCAAGTGGAAGTGTATGAAAAATGGTCTTGAAGTTAGGTAAAAACCTTGCCTAAAATAGGTCAAATTTTCTCTAAGTTAAGAATGGTTTGGTACCCTTGTTCCAAAAATTGTAACTTGAGCTACAAGCTTCTTTTTGGAAAACTTTGTGAATCAAAGTTGTAGATTATGCAATAGGCTACAACTTTCATGTTTTGACTTTTGCTTTAATCCAAATGAATCTTGGTGAGAAAGTGGGACAAAGTTAGGAAAAAATTAGGGTTTTTCATAACTTAGAAAAATTCTAAGTTATGAAAAATCTTCATTTCAAACCCTAATTTGCATTTCTTGATTTCTTGATGAACAAGTTTCATGATTTGGCATGTTTTGATGAAAAATGAATCTTGACCCTTGATTTTGACCAAAAAGTCAAAGTTTGACTTTTCAGTATACAGTCAAAATTGATCAATTGACTGGGAAATTCAACTGTCAATCTTGTGTATTTGGGATCTTTTGAACTTGTTGGGCATGTCAAGATAATTCCATGGGGTCCTTGAGTCCATATGTGAGCTTGGTTTGCCATTGGCTAGGTCAAACAGTCAAAAATTGCCTTTGTGCAGTCAAAACCCTAAAAA
Source organism: Vicia faba (assembly GCA_948472305.1). Classification (NCBI taxonomy): domain Eukaryota; kingdom Viridiplantae; phylum Streptophyta; class Magnoliopsida; order Fabales; family Fabaceae; genus Vicia; species Vicia faba. The sequence goes on from OX451740.1 coordinate 983,665,905, forward strand.
TGACCATTTTGCCCTTTTGGTGATCTGATCGAATTTCTTGTGGAATTGTGATCCAAACTTGATCAAATGGTCCATGTGAGTTCATAATGTTGATGTGGGTCAATTTTCATGAGATTTGACTGTCAATTGGCCACAGTTGACTTTTTCCCCAATACAGTTGATTTCTAGGTCAACTGTCCAATTGACTGGGCAAAATTTGGAATCAGGACTTGAAACTTGGTATGGATAAACTTGGGAGTCCAACATGAAGCATGAAAGTCATCTTAGGCATTTTAGGTCAAAATATCTTTGTGCAAACACAAACCCTAATTTGGGTCAACAGTGCAAGGAAAAGTCTTGAGCAGAGGAAACCCTAACTGGATCTTGAGCTCCAAGGGTCTTATGATGAGAAAATATTGAGGAAATGGGAGGGCAAATTTTGGGGTACAACAGCAGGCTTTTCGAAGATATACTTTATCGGATCCATCTTAGATATCAGCAAAGTGGTATGAGTCAACATATATTGTCTTAGCCGGCGAGCAGCCCATACCAGAGTGCAGCAAGTTTTCTCGAGCAGTGAATATCTAGTTTCACAGTCGGTAAACTTTTTGCTCATGTAGTAAATAGCGTGCTCTTTTCGGCCAGACTCGTCATGCTGCCCCAATACACACCCCATTGAGTTCTCTAAAACAGTCAGATACATGATCAGTGGTCTTCCCTCGATTGGTGGCATCAAGACAGGAGGCTCTTGTAAATACTCTTTGATTTTGTCAAAAGAAATCTGACATTCATCATTCCATCTGATTACTTAATCTTTCTTCAACAGTTTGAAGATTGGTTCACAAGTAGATGTTAAGTGAGAAATGAATCTGGAAATATAGTTCAGGCGTCCCAAGAATCCTCTGACTTCCTTCTCAGTACGAGGAGCAGGCATTTCTTGTATCTCTTTGACCTTGGCAGGATCAACCTCGATGCCTTTGTTGCTGACAATGAAACCTAAGAGTTTACCGGACCGGACTCCGAATGTGCACTTGTTCGGGTTCAACCTTAGTTTGTACTCCTTCAATCTTACAAACAACTTTTGCAAGTGATCAAGGTGCTCCTCTTCAGTTTGTGATCGGGCTATCATATCATCTACATAGACCTCTATCCCATGATGTATCATATCATGAAACAAAGCTACCATGGCACGTTGATAGGTTACCCCAACATTCTTTAGCCCGAATGACATCACTTTGTAGCAGAACGTTCCCCACTGTGTAACAAATGTAGTTTTCTCCATGTCCTCAGGTGCCATTTTGATCTGGTTATATCCTGAGAATCCGTCCATGAAGGAAAATACTTTGTGCTGGGCCGTATTATCAACCAGGATGTCGATGTGTGGAAGTGGAAAATCATCTTTAGGACTGGCCCTATTTAAATCTCTATAATCCACGCACATACGCACTTTACCATCCTTTTTAGGCACGGGAACAATGTTGGCCACCCATTAAGGATAAGAAGTAACAGCTAGAAATCCAGCATTGAATTGTTTCATGACTTCCGCTTTGATCTTCTCTGATATGTCAGGTCTCATGCGGCGGACTTTTTGTTTCACTGGTGGACAGTCTTCTCTTATGGGTAGATGATATACCACGATGTCTGTATCGAGTCCCAGCATGTCTTTGTATGACCAGGAAAAGATCTCAACATAATCATGCAATAGCTGAATTAGACGCTCCTTGACACTCGGCTCTAAATTGGCACCCACTTTGATTTCCTTTTTATCTTCCTCGGTACCCAAATTGATTGTATCCAACAGCTTCTCATGAGGCTGAATAGATCTTTCCTCTTGTTGTAATAGTCTGGCCAATTCCCCTGGCATTTCACAATCTTCCTCACCCTCGTATTCGGCTTGGTAGATCAGATCTTCAGAGTCACTAAAGGTTATAGCAGTATCGTTACCCATGGGATCCGGAATGGAGGGGTACCTGCATTTGTGAGTGTGGGTGTGTGTAAGGGTATACCCATCTTTAAACAATAAAATGTAAAAGAAAGACAATGAGCACAAAGGTTTATATGTGAAAAAGCGTCCATGATTCATTGAATGTCATATGAAGATGAAATAAAAACCCTTACAAATGGACCATTGTGCCTCGGGTAAGACACAAGGTTTTTAAAGTGCGAATTGTTCGTGAATATTACAAGTCCCACAGAAATGTAAAAGATAAATTACTGAGAGATGAAAGTTATTGGGACAAAGTCTCTGGCTTCCCAGTTGCGAAGTCCTCCGTTGATAGTAGGAAATATCCAATCTTCCAAGCTGCCATCCTCTTCATTGTCTTCTACTGCATTGACCCCTTAGTTGCTAATCTTCACAGGTGGCCCTCCGGCACGGGCGCGGCGCACATCCTTATGAGCAGTTGAAGTAAACCCCAAGCCAAACTTGTCTGATTTATACGGAATGTCTGGAAGCTGCCCCCAGATGGTGCATCCACCCTCCTCTATTACCGCCTTTGCATCCTTTAGAGATGACATCCGAAGTGGAGGTCTTGTGATCTTGGGAATCTAGGATACTGCCTTGGTTGTCTCTACTTCTTGAGAGACCTCCTCGAAATGTTGAAAAGGAGTTTCAATGAACTCGCCATCCAACTCCACATATCATAAAGAATTCAGATGACTAATCATGTACTCCTCGTCCCTGTGGACAGTTATGATCTTTCCTTGGACCGGGTACTTCAGCATCTGATGCAATATGAAGGTGACAGCACCGGCATTGTGGATCCAAGGTCGTCCTAACAGACAAGAGTAAGAGGGACGGATGTCCATCACATAGAAGGTTGAATTGAAAGTCTGAGTTCCTACCTTTATCGGGATGTCCACCTCCCCGTGGACCATCCTCTTCGAGCCATCAAATGCTCTCACAATTATGTTACTGGGTTTCAACGTCAGCCCTTCGAAATCCAATCTGTCAAGAGCTTTCTTTGGTAAGACGTTCAAAGATGAACCATTGTCTACCAATACATGGGCTAGGGTTGTTCCTCTACACTCTACAGAGACATGTAATGCCTCGTTGTGTTTTCTCCCTTTGGGTGTCAAGTCAGCATCAGAGAAACCCATGCCGTTATCAGCTGTCAAACTGGCCATACAGTCTTGGAACTGGCCGGCAGACGTCTCTTGTGGCACATGAGTTGTCTTCAGAAATTTTACCAGAGCTTTCGCATGTGCCTCAGAGCACAACAGCAATGCTAGCATGGAGATCTTGTAAGGGGTTTGCCCCAACTGTTCAACCACATCATAATCACTCTTCTTTATTATCATCATGATTTCTTCCATTTCCTTCTTGGATGTTTCGGGGATAGCTAGTAATTGAGCCTTTGTCCGTACAGGCTCTTCTTAAATGCCTTTTCCTCTATTCTCAGCAGTAGAAGTATTGGTAGGGACAGGAATTGTGTCGTCTTTGTTGGTAGGTACACTTGCAGGTATAATCACTAGTACAAAGGTAATCTTCGGAACAGCCACGGGGTCCAAAAACTACCTTTGGAGCGGCAATCTCTGGAGAGAAGATTCTACCACTGCGGGTAATCTTGCTAGTTCCGGCAATATTACTAATGTTGGACTTTTCTTCTTCGGAGCTCTCTTCTTCGGCAGTAGGTTCATCTTGTTTGATACCATGGTAGTAGATTTCTTCGCCATAATTCCATGGTATTGTTTTATCTGACTCATACGAGACCGGCCCGGGCATTGTGATCTTAAGTGGAGTAGTTTTTGGAGTAGGTGTAATCCTAACGGGTCTTTTAGGGACCCTGGAAGGATTGGCGGAGATGGTTATGATTGAAATGTCTTTAACAGGAATAGGTAACACGGGAGCATTCTCAAATAGAATTTCTTGGTTATCAATCAGGCGTTAGATACCTGTCTTCAACAGAGGGCAATTGGCGGGTGAGGACAAACACAGATGGCAGTCTTTATTACAACCTGGGAATATATCAGCTTTCAACAAATTTATCTTAATGATTGGGAGCGGAGTCAAAAGTTCATCTACTGTAGCAACAAACAAATCTTCCTCAACAACGTTGGCATTGTGACCATGCCTAGGCATCAGAGCGGAAATGACATTTGGTTTTTCAGGTGCATCAAACTCAACTTCATTTGCATCAATAAGGTCTTGAATTTTGTTCTTCAGAGCCCAACAGTTGTTAGTGTCGTGCCCTGGACTTTCAGAGTGGTATGCGCATCTGGAATTTGGGTGATAATAAGGGGACGCAGTATTGGGATTCTTTGGGGCCTCTTTTAAAGTTGCTAGATTCAATTTCAAAAGATGTGGTAGAACCTGGGCTAGAGTCATATTAATCCTGGTGAATTTCCGGACTGGCCTTTCCACCCTTGGCTGGTTATTTCTTGGCTGGTCGGATGCGGGCTTTGGGATCATAACGGCCCCCACCACTGGTCGGTGTTCAGTTCTTCCTTGATTCCTATGTGAATAAACGGCAGATACTTCCTTCTTCCCCGTGAAGGGTTTTCTCACAGTTGTAGAGGCAGACGCGTCCTTCTGAATTTTTCCAGTTTTTATACCAGCTTCCACCCTCTCGCCGGTTAATATCAATTCAGTAAACCCTGCAGAGGAACTCCCAATCAGATGATTGAAGAAAGGGCCCGATAGAGTTCCCAAGAACATGTCCACCAACTCCCTTTCAGACAGAGGGGGTTGCACTCTTCCGGCTAGATCTCTCCACTTTTGCGCGTAATCTTTGAAGCCCTCATTTGAAACCATAGCCATACTCTGAAGTTGAGTACGAGTAGGCGCCAAATCGGCATTGTACTAGTATTGTTTATAAAAAGTTGCGGCCAGGTCTTCCCAATTGTGGACGTCGGCCCTTTCTAATTGGTAAAACCAATCAAGTTGCGTTCCTGATAAACTGTCTTGGAAAAAGTGGACCCACAATTCTTTATCGGCAGAGTGCGGTTGAATCTTTCTGACATATGATCGGAGGTGCATTTTAGGACACGACACTCCATCATATTTCGCAAATAATGGCACTTTAAACTTTGGTGGGATCACAATTCCTGACACTAACCCCAGTTCTTCAAAATCTAGACCCGGTACCCTCTGTATTTCCATAGCAGTTAAACGCTCTTCCAGGTGTCTGTACTTATCGTCAGCCGGCGGGTACTGTTCTTCAGAGTAGTCCCCCTCTTCCTCCTCTTCTTCAGAGTCTGTCGGAAATGTCGTTTCTTTTCCTTTTCTTTCCCCTTCATCAGATGTTGCTGGAAAATCTAAGGTCCTTTTGGCTTGTCCCTGAAACCTTCTGCCCATGATTACCACACCAGTTGGTTTCTTCTCTTTCTTCTTTTTCTCTTTCTCTTTCTCTTTTGCTAGCAGAGTCTTCAGCTTCTCTTGCCCCTTGGCTAAGGTCATGAGTAACTGTTGAAATTGTGTGTTTTGAGCTTGAAGGTCTTACTGAAATAAACAGTAGAGAGATGAGAAAACTTGTTGCAAAGACCTGTTTATGTTTATGATGAATGATATGTATACATACAATGCTTTCAAGGATTTAAAAATTCAAATTTGTTTTAAACAAAAAAAAACACACGTTATATTAATAAGATAGAATTTGAGTACATCAATGCCCCTTGGGAAAAATAATACAAAATTCTAAGATAAAAAGACATTGCGCATCCTCTTTGGTGCAATATAGGTATTAAGAGTCTTCTCCTCATGAAGTAGTCGAGTGAGTTCCAAAACCTTCTTCTCGCTTGCATAGAATTGGGCTTCGAAAGTATCGCGCTCTTGTTTGAGCTGTATCCAATCCCTTTGTAGGTCTTCGAGTGATGTAGGCATGTCAGGATGTAGGATAGTGTATGGAACTTCTTCCTCCTTAACAGGCTCAATAATCACTGGGAGAATGGAAGGATAAGGCATCATAAGACTTTGAGCGCGGGTTCGTACCCACTTGAGGTAAGGCTCAAGAGGAATGGAATTATTGTGTCTCAAAGTCTTGCTATCTACCTTGTTTAGCATCCTCCAAGCTCGGATAAATCTCGAGCGAAGACCTTAATCATCGTTGTCGTAGTTGAAAACCAAACCTTGAATCAGCATATCATGTGGGCCATCCCTTCGGGCATAACCAAACTGTCTTAGATCCAAACATGGGTTGTAAGTGATGCCTCCCCTAATTCCAAGTAGAGGGACATTAGGGAATTCCCCACAACGGTCAACAATGATAACATTCTCTTTGGATCGAGATCACCAATGAATATCTGAATGTTTAAGCGTCATTAACCTTTGTGACCACCTCACACCTTGATCATTCTTTAAGACTGATTGGGGAAGATAAGAAATAAACCATCTTGCAAGGAGATGAGTGTAACACATAAGAACACCTCTTTTCCTCATTGTACGAGTGTGAAAAGAGTGTAGGATATCCCCAAGCAATGTAGGCACCGGGTTGCGTGACATAAAGATTTTGACAGCGCTCACATCTATGAGTTGGTCAGGATTGGGGAACAGGATCATCCCATAGATGAGAAGAGCTACAATCTCCTCAAAACCTTGCAAGTCTAAGGAATTCCAACAGCTTTGGTCTTTCTCAAACAGAAACTTTTCCAAGAAGCCTTTGACACCACTTCTAGTTTCCCAATGAGTTGTGACATCAGATGAGTGCAAGTGCAGGGCTTGAGCGATCTCTTCTGGCTTTGGATCTCTTTCCCTACCGTTGAAAGGTAGTTGATTGATAATGGAAATCCTCAAGAGTTGAGAGAACTCTTCCAAAGTGGACACAAGTTGATAGTCAGGAAATGTGAAGCAATGATGCAAAGGGTCAAAGAACTGGAAGAGAACATTCATCATATCCTCCTATGTATTGGAGGTGACCAAGTTGAGTAGACGACCATGTCTCTCGGTGAATGGAGAGTTCTCAGGGATCCTTGAAGCTAGCTCCTTGAGTTGTGGAGGAATTCTTACAAGGTTGATTTGGATAGTTTTCCTGCGAAGTGAATCCATATCCTACAAAACAAGAACAAAGATGAATCTCCAAAATCCTTGAAATGGTTAGTGGATGCATATTATGTTCATGATGTCCATGATGTTATGTAAAAGCATGCATATACAAACAAATCAAGCAAGTTCTTAGTTTAGGCTTGCATGGGGTTTCATAGGTAAGTACCCTCTTGAAGTTTAGTTGGCTCAACCTGTCATAAAAATAGTAACCGGGTTCTAAGGAGCTCAAAATCACTGGATTATTTCCTTGGTCATTGTTTCATCTCAAGCCTCTTTAATGGCGACCAAAATATCCCAAGAAACCAACCCTCAATAAGTGTAGTATCGAGTATCTACCAACTTCGGACTGCACCAAAGCCGGTCATCTCACTACATCCTAAAAGGCCAAGTTGGTCAAGTAAAGGGTTCTAGAAGTTCATTAGTGCTTCATGACATCACTCAACATCCCCGTATTCTCTTTGATTGACTCAAAGGCTACCGGTACCCACAAATATGTCACACTAGCATAGCTATTGCTTAGACCATGTCGGTATACCCCGCACAGTTTCCACAACGTATTGCTATATATCTATAATGTTTCCCAAATCCGGGTGGAGGATTTAAACCCAAACAAAGAAACATAATTGTAAAGCAAACAAGTCAAACAAGGTAAGCAAATAAATGTGATCTAAACCCTAAGGTAACTCCACTTTTATAATAATTCCCCAGCAGAGTCGCCAGTTCTATGATACGGTGGGAGAACTGTATTGAGGTTTTGCGTTTTATCGCAAATGTCGCGGTTAGCAAGAGTCGCCACCGACTTTTCTTTTATTCAAAAGGAAAGGTAAAAAAGCACAGGAAAGACCTTTGAGATGTTTTCTTGAGTTCGGGGGGTAGATTATGAAAAGGGAAGGTGCTAGCACCCTTTTCATCCATGGTTTTCCATGGGATCTTAGTTACTTGCTTAGATCACTTGCGTTGGTTTGTTTGAAATGGTGTTTGATGTGGTTTTTGAAAGTATTTTGTAAAAGAGGCCATTCGTTTAGGAAATCTTTGTAATGATTCTCGTTCGTAAGAATGTATATAAAGATGTTTGTCTTTTTGAAAATGTTTTCAATGTTTGTAAGGTGTTTTTGAAATGTGTGTGTTTGCTTTGAAAATAGCAAGGATTTTGTTTGAAATGGAGCAAGTAACTAGAAGCTATCTACCTACTCAAATGTCTTTCTTATGTATTTTCTATTCCTTTGACATTGTTGTCTTACCATTGAGTTGGTAAGCAACCCTATCTTTGGATGTAAACGAGACGGACGTGGGTCATCGTATAACCATGATTAGCAATATTGCAAAGTATCTTAGCATTTTTGAGGGACTAAGATCATTTTGTAAGGCAACTTTTGAATAGCGTCATCGATGGGCTATGATCTTATATTTGTTTTATTTTACCAAGATACTTCGCATACGTAACATGGCCATTTTGTTTTAAACAACCAAGTGGGAGAAACCCTAAGGGTGCTTGTGTGCAAAGTATATCATTTTCATACTTTTGATCTTGCATTTAGGATTTTCTATTTGTTTTGTTTCGTTCTTGTCATACAAACCCTAATTACTAATCATGGCATATGAAAGCAATAAATTGCGTAATATAAATATACTAAGCTATTACAACAATTTTATGGGAGGGGGGAATACAAGTTTGAATGGGGATTTGCACAAATATAAAACTAAGTACATTATTACAACCAAATCGAATTTGCGTGAATTAAAATAAATATAATACAATATTTAAAATGTAATGCAATGTAATGTACATGTAAAGAGATTTTTGATGTCTTATTTTTGTGTAAAAGAATATTGAATTTAAACCTAAAAAATATAGAGAAAAATATTTAATTCTTTTGAAAGGGATTAAACCCTAATTTTCATTTAAAAGAAAATAATGCTTCTATATTATTATTTTGTACATTTTTTGTATGAAAATAATAAATAATATTGTATATAAATATTAAAAATAAATATATGCAAAAAATAGGTATTTGTAAGTATGAAATGTAAAATAAAAATATTAAGTATATTTGATTATATTTATAAGTTTATTAAGAAAATAAATCATATTTTATCAAAATAAACTATATTTTTTATGTGAGAAATAATAAATAAAATAAAATAAAAGTGTAAAAATTATTAAATTATCTTTTAGGATTTTTTATCATTAAAGAAAATAATTAAAAGTATTAAATATAAAAATAAAATAAAAATAAAATATGAAAAGAATTAGCAGGGGGTGAGATAGCAAATCAGTGGTAGTGCTAGCAAAAACAAAAATCCCAAGAAGCAAAAAGCCCAATACAGGCTCGTCCCTGTCCTGCCTTCTTCTTCCTCACGCCATGGCCAGTTCAACCTGTAACTTCCTCATGCTTGCATAAAAATGAAAACTTATAACATGAAAAATGTAGCATTTGAACTCACGATTCCAACCATATAAATTATGTAATCTAAATATCAAAGATCAAAGAGAATTTTGAAATCCCTAAATCCTAACCTAAAATTTTCAGAGATTTCAAACTCCAAATTCTCTTAGCACAAGTAATATAAATGTAAGATAATGATATGTACAGCTTCGTTATGATGAGAACTACATTTTTTATTCACAGATCGTGGCCTGAGGTTGCCTGTACAAGGAGATAGAGTTTGAAAAATTACCTCCTTCAGTTGGAATCGTGTATGGAAATGCAGGTACTTTAATGGAAGCCTGATGATTGCTTGAGCTTCCTTGAGCTTCCCTGAATCTATTCCAACCCTTACCTTTCTTTGAAAATGGCTAGAACTCCCTGACCAAGTCCAACTGCAAGCTTCAAAGTTAACAATGGCAGATTGTGAAACAGAGGTTACAGAACAGGGATGATGGTTTGGATTGACTAGGTATCTAGTATGTAAGATGTTTGAAAGGTCTAAACACAAAATTCACGAGCCAAATAGATGCTGGATGTGTTTGTGCGGAAACGGTATGTTTTGGACAGCTTTTGGTGCTTTTCTTGCTCTCAGTGTTTCAGGCCTTTGCTTGGTGTTCTATGTGTTGTATATCCTTTTCATATTAGTATAGAAATGTTTTTAAGTCAACTTTCTTTCAGTTGTACAAGCCTTAGCCTTTTTGCCACTTTTCTTGTACTTGAAGCAAGTTGATAAGACAAAACTCTCATGCTTGTACCAGCTTGCTTAGGGTTGGTATTTCTTCCCTACAAGTTGCCTTTTGTCTGTGGTACTTGCTTGTATCAAGGGGACAGGTCCAATGCTCAAGATCACAAAGTTTGCAAAAGTTGCTCTTTATGAAAATGGCAATGGAACCTTTTTGCCATAAGTGGAATTATCAATTGGATAAAGGTTCAAAAGCATGGATAGAGGCTTTGTCAACTGAGTAAGCATTTAATTAAGGAGTGTGTAAAAAGTTTAGGACCTGTAAAGCATGAAATAGCCAGCATAGGATTAGTTTGCAACTTGGTTCTTCATGAAAATGGCTTGAACAAAAAGTGAGAAAATGCCAACTTCCTCTCTTCGATTCTTTCTACTCAAAAATGACCTTGGAGAGTTCTTGGACATTTTGGAAATCTTGCAATGTGCTCTATAATCCATCTTTAAAATTAATTTTGAGATACCTCTTGGAACTAGGTGAAAAATTGCCATGAAGTTGGGTCCAAAACCTGCCTAAATTAGGGCAAAATTTCACTAAGTTAAGAAGTTCATGACCATGTATTCACAAATTCATAACTTGAGATCCAAGCATCTTTAGGGAAAAGTTTGTGAAGAAAAGTTGTAGATTTCATGGAGGTCTACAACTTTCATGTTGGGGACTTTCCTTGAATCAATAGGCATCATGGTGTAAAAGTGGTGTAAAGTTGAGAAGAAGAAAAAAAGAAAATTTTTATACTTAGAAAATTTCTAAGTTATGAAAATTTTCAAATTCAAAACCCTAATTTTCAAATTTTGTTTTCTTGATGAACAAGTTTCACATTTTGACATATCTTGATGAATTAAGACCCTTGGCACTTGATTTTGACCAAAAAGTCAAAGTTTGACTTTTCAGTGTACAGTTGACTTTTGATCAGTTGACTGCAAATTTCATTTGTCAATCCAATGAACTTGAGATGTTTTGAACCATGTAATTAAGTAAATATGATGCCATTGAATCCTTGAAATCATGCTTGAACTCAATTGGTCACTGGCTGGGTTAAAAATAAGAAATTGCCCTTTCTCAATCAAAACCCTATTTTTGACCATTTTGCCCTTTTGATGATTTGATCAAATTTCTTGAGGAGTTGTAATCCAAACTTGATCAAATGGTACATATGAGTCTAAAATGTTGATGTGGATAAAAAATTATAAAGTTTGACTGTAAATTGGCTATGGTTGACTTTTTCCCCAATACAGCTGATTTTTAGGTCAACTGTCCAATTGACTGAGCAAAAGTGTGGTTCAAGGCTTGAAACTTATCATGAGCAATCTTAGGGGTCCAAAATGATGTTTTAAAGTCACATGAAGCATTTATGGTCCAAAAATCCTTGTGCAAACTCAAACCCTAATTTTGGGTTATCAGTGCAAGATGAGATGTCTTGAGCTGACCAAACCCTAATCTTGTCTTGAGTCAAAGAAGTCTTGTGAGAAAAGTATTGATAAATGAGAGGGAAAATTTTGGGGTACAACATGGGCCATCTTAGGAACAAGTTTCAAACAAGAAAACATGGGCCCATTTGGGAAAAAAAGTCATATTGATCAATGTTGACTTCACGCACATTTCCAAAAATTGGTCAACTTTGACAATACACATCTCTCTCATTTTTAACCCTAAGAAGGTGTTATTGGACTTTTTAGAAAGCTTAGGATGTACCCTAAACAATCCTTTTATTTTCCTCTAAATTGGGTCTTCCATGTTCATGTAAGAAGCTTTGACACAAAAGGTGATTTTGTTGACTTTTCAAAAGGGCCTATAATGTAGAAATTCATATCTTTTGATGAGTGCATATTTTGAACTTGTGGGATGAAAATGAATTTTAGGTAATTGAATCCTCTTCAAAATTAGTCTTGGATGGAAAATTTCTAATAAAGTATGAAGAAGTTATGCTTGGTCAAAGTTTGGTTGACTTTTCCTAAGAAACCCTAATTTAGCAACTTTTGGGTTTTGATGAATTTGGGGCATTCCTTGGGGAATCATGATCAACCCTTGATCAAATGATGAATATCACTTCAAAATGTTGATGTTGACCAAAAATCTTGAAGTTTGACTATATGTGGGCCACAGTTGACTTTTGACCTAATACAGTCGATTCTCAAGCATCTGAGCAAACTTCTTGTGCAAGGCATGAGACTTGACATGGAGAATCTTGGGAACATATTAGGGCCTTAGAGAGAATTTTGGGCCTTTGTGATCCACACATATTGATGAAAGTGGAAACCCTAATTTGAGACACACTGCCTTAGGAGAGAGTTTGTCTGGTCAACTCTTGGGCAAACTTGAGCAAATTGAGGATCTCTAGGAGTATGTTTTGAGTAAAATGAGAGGGAAAATTTTGGGTACAACAGTTAGGAATTTTTATTATCAAAGAAATCAATTGTGAAACTATTTTCGGACGCGTTTATAGGGTTAAAGTTAGGTCCCTTTTTTATTAGAAATTCCAGATCAAAATACTTTTCAACTTGGTCAAGTACTTTATTTCTTAAAAATAGGTTTATTACTTTAACATAATGCGCGCCTTTTTATAAGTGATGATCAGAAGGTCTGATTAGAGAGTAAACTCGGTTCCGATTACGCGAAAGCGACAGTTCCTGTTAAATTAGTCCTTTTATTTAGTAGAAAACATTACCTTATAAGTAGTTCTATTCCGAAGCATTGTGAATATCATCTGACTATGTGAATTACATTCGACCCTGCTTTTATATCTGAAGTTTATTTCGCCGCACTTTACTTTCTTGCATGCTCAATTATGTGTTTAATATTGACTTAGCTAAACACCGTAACAATAGGAAACGATAGATTGACGATTGGTCTCTGTAGATCGATAATCTTTTATATTACTCTGACGCGATTCGTACACTTGCGAATACACCGCATCAAGAGTGTTCTCTGGTGGTGCCATGATGCTGACTACCATGGACGGTAAAGACTTCCCGCATACTGTGAATGCGGACATAGTTAAAAAATACTATGCATAAGAGACCCGCTAGGTTGACACACCTAGGCAAAAATAAGGGCATCCCGGAAAATCAAAAGGTTTGGGCAAAAATTAGGGATATGTGCAAAAGATTATACACCCGGCAAGTTGAAAACCCGAAAGGGAGACTTGGGCAAAAAAGGGTATCCCGGTGGGCTGGAAACCCGAAAGGGCGGTCCAGGCAAAAGTTAAGGATTGAAAGCATATGACTATGTCCTGTGGAGTAACCACAGTCAACTTTATTACCAAGGTCCGAGTTTAAACCGTCCAAGATCAATCCAATCAACTTTTGTCAACGGCAATGGGCATTCGAAAACATGGGGGCAATAATAGAGTTGGAATGCAATGAGATCATTTCAACATGGCTATTTGTTTTTGTTTTCAATTTTTGTTTTCCTTTTGACGATTTCCTCTTACTAAGATCTCTGTCTCTCTGTACAAAAACGCCTATTCATGGGGAAAATATCAATACAAATATACTTTGAAGTGCAAACTTTCTATTTTTGTTTTGAATGCAAAAATGTCCAATAACTAAAATTGAACGAACATATGCATGTGAACATAATTAAAACTATTTGGAACATGTGTCTTGCTAAAGAGCATCAAGCATCTCTTTAAATGTATATGGAATATTACCACAGAGTTATTTCATTAACATTATCCCCACAAGACCGACTACAATAAACCAATCCTCAACAGAGTTACCCATAAAGTCTCTTTGCATAGGTTGATTCCCAGCCAGAGTCTCAATCTCTTGGCAGTTTTCTCCCCAGCTAAGTTGGTCCTAAAAGAATAAGCCTTGTGGATCTCTTCCTAAAAGAACTCACCTCATCAGCAGTTCATCAAGTATTCACCAACAGGGTTTATTTCCCCAACGGGGTTTATTTCCCCAACAAACAACATACGACATACAACAATCAACGAATAGAAAAATTCCCCCGGCATAGTCTATCTTCCCCAACTGAGTCTGTCTTCCCCGGCTGAGTCTATACTCTCCAGCTGGAGTTCGCCTTTAAGACTATTACAAATCAGAGGGCCACAACCCCTAATCCCCAGTAAATTCGTCAACAAAACCTTTACTACCTCCGAAAGATACCATGAAGCCTAGACCCAACCAGATATTAGTACAATTTTCAAGATATTATGAAGCCTGGACCCGATCGGATAATAGTTAACTTCTCAAGATACTATGAAACCTGGGCCCGACCAGATAATAGTTTAACTCTTCGAGATATTGAAGAACCTGGACTCAACCAGACAAGGGTTTAACTTCTTTTCCCAAGTAGAGTTTTCCTATATCCCAGCAAGTTACTGTGAATCCTGGATCCGACCAGATATCAGTTTTCAACTTCATCTTTTCAAGCAAGTTATTGTGAGGCCTGGACCCGACCAGATAGCAATTCCCCTCAGAAGTTTGTTGTGAAACCTGGAATCTGACCAGATAACAACTAAGTTCCAAGCAAGTTACTGTAAAGCCTGGACCTGACCAAATATCAGTTCAACTCTATCTCTTCAGACAAGTTTATTGTGAAGCCTGGAATCGACCAGATAGCAATGAACTTTATCCACCCCAAAATCTGTGAAGCCTGGATCCAACCTGATATCAGTTCAACTTTGTCTATTCAAGCAAGTTATTGTGAAGCCTGGAGCACGACCATATAACAACTAGATACAATCCCTAGCAAGACACTATGAAGCCTGGACCCGACCAGATAATAGTTTAATTTTTCAAAAACTATGAATCCTAGACCCGACCAAATAGTAGTTACCACTTCAAGAAATCTGTGAAGCTTAGATCCAACCAGATAACAGTTAATTTGTTCTTCCCTAGTAAGTTACCGTGAAGCCTGGATCCGAATAGATAGCAGTTGACTTCCTCATCCTCATCAAGTTGTGAATCCTGGATCTGACCAGATAATAGCTAACATTCAAGAGATAATCCCTGACATAAGCATTTTGTCAACAAAGTTTGAAGATGTGTATATTCTTCATCCCCAACAGCAATCCGGGATTCAGCTTCCCAAAACTCCTCAGCAGTAGTCAGGGGTTTATTTTCCCGAACAAATATGCATACCACATTCATACATCATAGCATATACATACGAAACACATTTAGCATTATTTCATTCATCTTGTGAACATCACGCATACATCTGCATTTAACTAACCCTTTTTCCCACAGGTAAAACATCAAGTTTTAGTATAAATCGGCCAAATATTTGTGTTGATACTTCTTCTAGTATTTACCATCATTCTTCCAAATGGAATCTATAATCCCATTCCTAATACATCTTCGAGTGCAAATTTCCGGGCACTCTAGTGTTCAATCATCTTTCACCTTCAAGTCACGAATGGCGGATCCGCCAATCTAACTCTTCAGGTTTAAGAAAATTAAACAGGGGCAGCTGTTGTACCCCAAAATTTCCCTCTCATTTCTCAAGAAATCTCTCATAAGATCTCCATTGATTCAAGACTATACAAGGTTTGATCAGCTCAAGACACCTCCTCAACACTGACAACTCAAAATTAGGGTTTGATTTTTCACAAGGACAATTGAAATTTCAAAGCCTCAAATTACTTTCTTGGATCATTTTGGACCCTCAAGATTGCTCATGTCAAGTTTCAAGTCTTGGATCACATTTTTGCTCAGTCAATTGATTAGTTGACCTAAAATCAGCTGTATTGGGGAAAAAGTAAAATATGGTCAATTTACAGTCAAACATCATAAGTTTTTATCCATATCAACATAATAAACTCATATTTGTCAATTGATCAAGTTTGGATCACAATTCCTCAAGAAATTTGATCAGATCATCAAAAGGGCAAAATGGTCAAAATTAAGGTTTTGACTAGGAAGGTTTAATTTCTGATTTTTGACCTAACAAATGATTTATTTGTTCAAGGCATGATCTAAAGGATTCAAATGCATCATTTTTACCTAATGGCATGGCTCAAAACATTTCTCAAGTTCAATTGATTGATAGTTGAATTTCAGTCAACTGATGAAAAGTCAATTGTACACTGAAAAGTCAAACTTTGACTTTTTAATCAAAATCAAGTTTCAAAGCTTACAATTCATCAAGACATGTCAAAATATGAAACTTGTTCATCAAGAAATCAAAAAGTCAAATTTCATTTTGAAAAGTCAAAATTTCTAAAACTTAGAATTTTTTCTAAGTGTTGGAAAAGTTAATTTTTTTTATAACTTTGAGTCAAATTTCCACCATGATGCAAGGTGATTCAAGAGAAACTTCCAACATGAAAGTTGTAGATATCAGTGAGATCTAAAACATTGTAGGGCATAACTTTTTCTAGAAATGCTTGGATTTCAAGTTATGAGTTTGTGAAGACATGTTCATGGAACTAAAAAGACTTAGTGAAATTTTGCCCTATTTTAGGCAGGATTTTGACCTAACTTCATGGCAACTTTTCACCTAGTTCCAAATAGAATTTTAAAAAATGTCCATCATAAAGGTTGTAGGGGATGTTACAAGATTTCCAAAATTTCCAAGAACTCATTGAGATCATACTTGAGCTAAGAGAATCGAAGCCATGAAGTTAGGGTTTCATTCTTGTATTACAAGTCAATGTTGTGATGAACACTTGGTCCAATCTTCAAGCATGTTGTACAAATACCACTTTGCAAGATTCTAACTTTCTTTTTAATTCATAATTAAATGTCTACACAGCTGTTAAAAGCTTTAATCTAAGCATTCAATACATCGCCCATGCTTAATACCATTTTAGGAAGAAAGGCAACATTGCCATTTTGGTAAAGTGGCTTTATGCATAAAGTCCACTCTTCTTGAGCCTCTAACTTGTTGTTCTGAACACACACAACATATATGTTCAGAAGCAACATGTTTAAAGCTTCTAAGTCACCTTATAAGCGAGGTACTTGTGCATTGGAACCACATTTTTCAAGCTTTCTTCAAAAATAAGCAAAAGGCCACAAACATGTGATTCTTGATTTCTGACTTCTCCAAGCATCCAAACTTGTTGCTTATAAATAGAGGCACTATTTGTGAGCTAACACACGAGCTCAAGCACCCTGAAACTCTCTCAAACACTTGCAAGCCAGAAATTGCTCAAAAACACCAGTGATGTGCAATTTCTGACTTTGAACTTGTAACTCACATTTCCCTCGTGCGTTTTCATTCCTAATCAATTACAAAGCTTCTATACCTCAAATATAGTCAATCCTTGTCCTTGTTCCAGAACTGTAACAACATTTTCATCAATCTCCATAACCAAAAAACAGAGTCTGCAAGTTGACTTCTCCAGGCCATTTCAGTCATCCTCATTCCAAACTAATTATTGCATTAGCTTCCTGGAGGTTCACTGAAGCTAACCTGATCATCACAACTCCTTGAAAGTTGCTCAAACTCATTTCACGATTTCCAATTTTGAGGTATCTTTTCTGAATTTATATCTTTTCATTTAGGCATTGTTAAGCTTACATTTGTGAAGATAAAATGTAGATATCATTGCCCTGAAATTGTACATGCCCATAGATTTCATTTATATTGATTGAGCTTAGAGAATTTTAGGTTTGAATATCTGAAAAAGTTAGGTCAGAATTTGGTACTTTTAGAAATTCTCATTCATCTTTGATTTATAGCTTATGATATTTATATGGTTGGATTCGTATGGAAAAATAGAGCAAGTTACATGTTTACATTTTTTAATTTTGGATGAGAAATGAGCAAGTTACAGGAACCATGACTGGAGGTTAAAGATGAAGTCATTTTCAGGACTGAATTTATGTTATGTATTTATTGTTTTGCTTATGTTAATGGATGTACAGCCACCCCAGTGGCAAAGGCAACGCGCGTTTATCTCAAGGTCATGGGTTCAAGTCCCAGCGCTGCCTTTTGTTTTAATTTTCAACATTTTCTCTCTTTTTTGCCACAACTAACGCATGGGCTTAGTATGTTGGACCTTGCCATTTTTGTTGCACCACACCTCCTGCTTGCTTGCTACCACACAGGCCCAAACCCCCTTTTTTATCTTTCTGATTTTTAAACAAAGACATCATTTGGGCCTGTTTCAAAAACTACTTTTCTAACAAACTCTCAAATTTAATTTCACACCTCCCTGATTTTTTCTTTATATATTTTATTTTTATTTTATTTTCTTTATTATTATTTTTATTATTATTATTATTATTATTATTATTAATAAAAAATACAAAAGTGTTTTTTATTTATTATTTACACACTTATATTTTCTTTTCTTTATAAACTAAAAAAAGACAAAAAAATATTTTCATAAACAAACTTAATTTCTTTTTCTTAATAATAATTAGATTTAGGTTTAGTTATGTTCTTTTCTAATTAAAATCAACTTAGAATTTAGGTTTCTTTTAATTAATTAATTTTCATTTTATTTTTATTTAACTTAAAACCTTTTCTTAAAAACCCTAAAAAATTGCTTTCTAATTTATTTTCTTTTCTTAATTAGTTTAGGTTTAATTTTCTTAATTTGGTTAATCATATTCTTTTAGATAATTAGGTTAAAACCCTTCCCTCAAAAATCCAAACAAAAATCATTTCCTTTTCATTTACATCTTTGCATATTATATTATTCATTCATTTCTTGTACAATATTCAATATGGTTGTAATAGATAATTAGGTTTAATTTCTTGCAATCCTCATTTGTAAATTTGTATACCCCATCCTCCTAATGATGTAATAGCGTAGTAATTTTACTTTCCGCAATTTATCACTTTCATATAAATGCTAGTAATTAGGGTTTGTATTGAAAGATAAAATCAACAAATAGATAACCCTAATCCAAGATAAACAATACATTCAAATCAAACACATTATTCACACATGCACCCTTAGGGTAATTTCACTTGTTGCCTTACAAAAATGGGCATGTTATGCATGTGAGATATCTTAGCAAAAACAAATCAAAAATACAAGATCATAGTTCCTCGATGACGCTACAAATGTTGTCTTTCAAATGATCTTAGTCCCTCATAGAGAAATACTAAGATATCTCACAATATTGCTATCATGACTATACGATGACCCGCGCCCGTCCCTTTTACATCCAAAGATAAGGCTTCTTACCAATCCATGGTGAGATAGTAATATCAAAGGAAGGAAGAAATGAACAGAGACTTTTGAGTAGGTAGATTATTCCTAGTTGCTTGCTTACTTTCAAAACAAATATCCTTTCTCATTTTCAAAACAAACACCAAACACTTTCAAAACATGAAATATTTTCAAAAAGTACAACACTTTATATACGTTCTTACGAATGAGAACTCTTACAAAGTTTGCCTAAACGAAGGCGTCTTTTCAAAATACTTTCAAAAACCACCACAAAGCACATTTTCAAACAAAAGCAAGTGATCTAGCAAGAAAATAAGAGCCCGTAGATAACTATGCATGAAAAGGGTGTTAATACCTTCCCTTTTCATAATCTACCCTCCGAACTCAAGAAATAATCTCAAAGGTCTTTCCTGTTCTTTTCAACCTTTCCTTTTGGATAAAAGAAAAGTCGGTGGTGACTCTTGCTAACCGCAACAATTGCGATCAAACGCAAAACATCCCAAGTTAGTTCTCTCACCGTATTACAGGTGTCATCCTAATACTAGAATGGTAACTGTTATTATAAGTGAACTCTATTAATGGAAGATAAGTATACCACGAACCTCCCTGCTCAAGAACACATGCTCTCAACAAATCTTCTAACGACTGAATAGTTCTCTCTATCTGACCATCCGTCTGAGGGTGATACGCCAAACTTAACCTCAACTTAGAACCCAACGCCTCTTGCAAACTCTTCCAAAAATCTGAAGTAAACCTCGAATCTCTACCCGATACAATACACAAAGGAACACCATGCAACTTTACAATTACATTAGTGTAAATCTTCGCCAACTTCGACACTGGAAAACTGATGTTAATAGGAATAAAATAAGCTGACTTTGTAAGCCTATCAAGAATCACAAAATCGAATCATGTCCTCTTGAAGTATTAGGTAACCCTATCACAAAGTCCATCGAAATGTTATCCCATTTCCATTCTGGAACTTATAACGATTGCATCAACCCTGCAGGCTTCTGATGTTCAAATTTCGACTTCTCTCTCTGGTGGTACATCAGGAATTTCATCAGGGAAGACTTCAGGAAACTCACACACCACTTGCAATTCCTCAATTATAGCTTGATTCTCGACAGATAGTAACACCATCAACTAGAACAACTGAGCCTCTTCTTGCATCAACTGCCGCAACTGTCTAGCAGACAACAGACTAACTTATTCCTCTTCAGAAGTAGAAAACCTCATACTTATTATAACAGTTAATATGAACATAGTTATGCTATAACTAGTTCATACATAAGATCACATCTAACCCACTTAAAGGTAAACAAACTAAATCAACAGCAAAGTCTCTGTCAAAGATCGACAATGGGCACTTTAAACACACAAAAGAAGTAGTCACTGGTCCCTTAGATGGAGTATCAACAACCATCTCTCCATTCATAGAAGACAACATAAGACCCGGTATTTCAACACAGTCAACAGCAATAAAGAAATGAGTAGCACCGATATCAATAATAGTAATTAAAGGAGTACTATTAATGAACCATATACCTCTGACGAGTCTGTCCTCATTAGCCGTATGATTCTCAGCCAAAGCGAACACCTTTCCACTGGTTTGTGCCTTCTTTAGTTTCTGACACTGACTACCAATGTGTCCTTCTTCACCACAGTTGAAACAAATCATCTTTTTATGCTTGCACTCAGATATAGCATGTTTAGTCTTACCACAATGGAAACACCTCTTTACCTCAGCAGTACACACATTACTCTTATGCCCATGTCTTCCACATTTGAAACAAACCACACCAGCGGGAGCATCTCCCCCACCAGTTCTTTGACCCTGAGCAACTTTCTGTTTACCTTTACCAGCTGGGGCATCGTAAGGCTTACCACGGTTCTGTTGGTGCTTACCCCTCTTCTCATTGATAACCTTATAGTGAGCATTATTATCTTCTTCATAGATCCTGCAACTATTAATTAAATCGACAAAGACACGAATCTTCTAGTATCCAACTGCCTTCTTGATCTCTGGGCGCAACCCGTTCTCAAACTTGATGCATTTTGAAAACTCAGCATTTTCTTTGCTGTAGTGCGGATAAAACTTAGTCAACTCAACAAACTTTGTAGCATATTCAGTAACCGACATATTCCCTTGCTTCAGCTCAAGAAACTCAATTTCCTTCTTACCACGAACGTCTTCAGGGAAATACTTCCTCAGAAACTCTCTATGAAACACAGCCCAAGTAACATTTTCACCTACAACTTCCAATTTCTGACAAGTCTCTAACCACCAGTCATCGGCCTCGACTGCTAGCATATGAGTACCATATTGAACCTTTTGCGCTGGAGTGCAGTCCATCACACGGAAGATTCTCTCAATCTCTTTCAACCAATCCAAAACTCTGTCAGGATCATACTTACCCTTGAAGGTAGGCGGATTCTCCCTCTGTAAGGTTACCAAACTACGAGATCCAGCATTCTAGTCGGTGTTCGGCTGGTTTTCCATGGCATGCGTCATCGCTTCCAAAGCAGCAGCAAGTGCAACGACATTCCTTCCAGCCATATTAACTTATCACTACAACATAAACAACGGTTAGAACTCAAGTTAACAATACCCCATTATTAGACAAAACTACGACTCAACAACTTGGTCGGACGGACCGACTTGCTCTGATACCAACTTATAACACCCCATTTCTACCCAACGAATTATATAAAATCAGAGTTACAAAATTTCCAACAAATAAATTAAAAGCTACAATTTCAACTTAAAATAAAGGCATTTAACACAAATACATAACACTTTAAACTCGGATGAACCAACAGCAACATAAATTAGTCATTTAAAACCCACAACTTTCATAACTACGCAGCGGAATCATAAAATTCAACTTAAAAGAAGGTAACATCTGTATCCAACTAAAACAACTCCAAATAAAAAGTGCTTAACGAAAATCAACTTAAAATTCAACAACTGGGGTAATAACAACGATAAAGCAACAAGTGTTCCTCCCCCCGAGTGTTACGTATCAGAGCAATGACACGGACTCGAACTACTGAAGGTAAACTGCCTTCACTCTGGATTACCTGTATGTTACCAACATATGGGTAACATTCAAACATAAGGGGTGAGATATCGAACAAAAAAATAGAATGTATGATAAATAATATATTAGAAACAGTTCATACAAAATCACCACTTCGCAGCTCTTTAACAACATTAACATCATCAATCCATCCACACAACAACTCAGAATGCAACATGGAAAGCAACTTGTTTTTATGCACATACATGTGGTACCAACGGAGCAAAACTCCCAACTTAATAATCTTCCAATTAATAGAGGCATCAACAAGGCATAAGCCTTCAACTTTATATTGCCAATCCAGGCCAACTTACCGAGCATGAGCTTCAACTTGATATGATATGTATGCGACAACAGTATGAATGTAGTAACAACAACAAGAATCATTCAACAACAACTCAATATAATTCAACATTGGCCATAAGCCTGCAACTTAATACTTGCCAATAATTAGAGGCATCTCAACAAAATTCATCATCACATGCCAATTGTCAATTTATAACAAGCATATAATACAACGTATCAACCA
The DNA here is from genome assembly GCA_948472305.1 of Vicia faba. Lineage (NCBI taxonomy): Eukaryota > Viridiplantae > Streptophyta > Magnoliopsida > Fabales > Fabaceae > Vicia > Vicia faba. The sequence goes on from OX451740.1 coordinate 983,688,720, forward strand.
AAATTTACTACGACGTCCTGTGTAATTATACAAGCAATTCGACTATATCTGACTAAGTAGTTTTCTACTAAAATACTAATTTTCTCTCTTACAGTTACTGAAAACTGTACTAAATTAATGGGACTGCTAAACTAAAGTAATTAACCAACTCAGCATGCACGGGCATTAAGGAATAAGGGAGAACTATGCGCCCCTCGACATGCATAGGAACCAAGAATGAATTAACAAATAACATGTGCCCCTCGGCACCACCTGCCGCTTCGTGCAGATCAACACAAATATCATGCTCCTCGGCATGCCATACAGCCTAATGCCGCTCAACATCCAACACTTGTATTCCCTGACACACCTTGCAGCCTAATGTCGCTCGGAACCTAACACATGTGTTCCCCAACACCGCGTGTCTTCAAAACTTTTACACAAATGTCATAGATTCTGTGACGAACATTAACCCAGCCCTTCAGTATTTTCCTCGACCACTAATTTCCGGCCAACATCATGGAATAACACAACGACTTAACGACCACATCGACACAATCCCTAGTTTCCGGCCAACCTCTTGGAAGAACACAGTGACTTAACGACTATATCAACAGGTGATAATCTACACTAACCTATTCATCAATTAAATCGGGAAGTACGCAGATAATTCTTAAACGCCCACAACGTGAAAAAATCCCAAGTTCAAGAAACAAATCCAGAATCATGCGCACGACATACATATATACGACCAATTCCCACATAACATTCATCATAAGCCCCATTATATAGTCAGAACCCCACCCTTACTTGGATTGAAGGTCTCTCTACAAATCTCCGGCTGTAATCCTAATCGTGCCTTGCTCGACAACCGGGCAACCTTGCTCGATAACCGTGTAACATTGCTCCTCTTCTACGCAGCTTTTCACGGTCAGCACATCAAGACTTCTATTCTCCAATTAACCAAATTCTTATGTCAACTTAACCTTATACCATTAATCCTATTGGGCTTAACTTACACACCCCCACTTTACTACTTTCAACCAATAAAATAGGCTCAACACAATTATTCTATTATTCTACTAATTCTAACATTATTATTATTAATCAACTAATTAATTAACTAATAATAATATAGCAACTTATGCCAACAATTCACAATATCTCACCACTTCAACGAATCTCAAAAATAATTAATTAAATAACGGGTGTTACATAAAACATGGCATCAAATATAGTCTTTGTCATAATTTTGATCACAACAAGGCCACATGTAAACTATCACAACCACAAGCTCCTATAACTCATGAACCAGAACCAACAACTATTTCAAGTCAGGTGCAAGAAGGAACAACTCAGCCACCACCACCAACTCAATCTTGATCTTTGTTATGATGTCTGGTCACTATTTTGTAATCTCTTTTTGATGTGCCTATTAATGGCTTACTGATATGGCTTATGTATGCCTTTGTGTAATGTTATTACTATGTCTTTTAATGGTCTATTGTCAATGGCATTTCACATTTTGAAATATTATATTAATGACTTACAATGGCCTAATATGCATCATACTTCAGATCCGTTAATGGGTATTGAAATGGCTTATAATGCCAAATTATTTTATTGTCTTATTTCTATTAAGTCCCTTATTTTTATAAATTGTTGAATATTAGTCTATTTACTACTTTGATTCGTATTAATAAAGTCCTTCATCTGCATTTTAACAGGTTATATTATATGACAAAATTATACCAATTATATATCACAAATAACACATAGAATAATGAAGAAACATTGGATAACACATAGAATAATGAAGAAACATTGGTAATGTGTTGAAATAGACACTAACATAATTCATGAAACCAATTTAACATAATTCAGAATACATTGGAAATGTGAAAACGTTAAATTGAACTACCGTAATTCTAATTGAAATACATTGTTACAAATACTAGGTTCAACTCTATGCTCAACATCCCAACCACAATGGACATTTTCAACCATCCTCTTGTGTAAATAACCTCATTCTACAATTTGTTAATTTTCTTCTTTTGTCTTTCAAGCTTCAAGTCTCTTTCATCAATCAACTCATCACTTAACTACTTGAAGAAATTGCACCATTATCCATGTGATTTCTATAATTTCTACAATCCTAGAATTTTCTCCCATAGTTGACAGTGTTCACATCATTAACAGTTCGAAGAACACTTTTATCTTGACAAAAACACTCCATTTTCCTATTCCTACAAACACAGATCCGGATGTACCATAGCTTTGGTTGTTTTACATTGAAGCATTGTTTACAATCTTTGACATTGAACCCTAATTTGGAAGGTGAAATATAGAAGATTGAAGAAATAAGGAAATACGAAAGAAAGAAGAAATCGATGATGAAAGAAGGAAAATAATTGAATAATTGTATACTCACAAAAATATAAGATATACAATATAAAATTTTAAGTGTTATTTAATTTATTGTTTGAAGAATGATAATGAAAAAATTAATATCAAATTATTTTTGAAATGTTATAACGTGATAATAATGTTTTTTTTTCAATAATAATTCTAAAATTTTGATTATTTTTTTAATTAAAAGATGAATATTTGTGAATTTATAAAAGATGAGTCATTTTTATTTATCCTGGTAAATATTAAATCGATCAAATCTATTGGATTTACCTGCTAAACAAATCAAACTAATCCATCAAAAACCAAAATTTTATCAGTTAAAATGGAGTTTTAATAATAAAACTGCAGTTTATGTCAGATTTAAATTTTTACTCTAATTTCAACTCAAATCGACCGATTATCCACCTTTAAATCATATAGTTGAATATATTACTAATTGATTTCAAATAATTCGTACCATCGTCACGAAGGACTATTCTACTTGTCAATCAATCATACCTATGTCCTACTGAATTTCAAATCAAGCTTTGAGGGTCCTCGATTAATGGATAGATAGTTTCTGTCCCACCCCACCCTTCATTGATGAACTTCACAAGTTCAAACACACCGTTGCTCTTGTTTCGTCCATCATAATTGACTATATTAGAATCTGTCCCATGACATTCATATCTTTTTCTTAACTTTATTTTTTGTTTTATCATTCTGTTCGTATATTGTTTTCATTATTTTGGCCTTTAGCTACATTTATATCCTCTTCTATTTTTTAAGGTAAAAATCATATTATTATTATTCTACTAAATGGGGTTAATTTATTGCTTTCAGTGATGAGACAAAAATACACGTAGCCTTAAATTTCAGATAGAAATTTTACAAGTATAGGCCTATGATCTAGTTGGACTTCAAAAGATATGAAACACAAATTAAGATCCACATTTAAAGCATATCCATCTACCTCTTCTGCATCCCATCATTTTTTTTACCTTTACAACCAAGCAAATAGTTATGTCATAAATAGACGAGAAAGAATTAAAAGTTGTTGGAATGGAAAAAGAAAAATGACAATAGAAGACGGATTAATTCCGAAATAAAGTTCTGAATGAAGGGATCAATACAAGAAAATGAAGAAAAGAATAACAATTATACTTCTCCCGTATTCGATATACTATCACATAAACAATCATTTTATTTAATAATTGTTCATTTTTTTAATAAAAAAGTTAAATTAATTTTTTTATAAATATTAATAATTTATTTATATTAGTACATAATATAAATAAATGTTTGAAATTGAACTAACAAATATGAGTCAAACTACTATGAACTGATTATTTTTTATTTATGTTAATTAAAAAAAAATGTATTATTTTTTTATTCACTCATTTTATATTCTTTCAGTCGTGTTTTTTTTAGTCAATCAATTCAAATCTATATAATAAATCGACTAATTTGATTTTGTAATTCAGAAAAACAACTCAATTGTCAAATCTTATTTCTACATAATCATGTAACTTTTTATTAAGATCGAATTTATTTTCATAATCCATTTTTCAATTATCAATTAATGCAAATCATTTAATTACAGTATGGTTTTTTTGCTTAGATATTATCTTCATTATTTAAGACTTTTAAAATAAATAACAAAAGTTAAGAAAGTTAGTTGAACTATTAAATTTGTTAATTATTTATATAATTTTATAAATTTATTTTAAAAATAAATAACTATTAATATTTGTGTAATAGTAGTGCAGAATACGAACAAAAAAAATGTGTAACATAATTATAGATATATAGATAAATAAATAATTAATGTAATTTAAACTATAAAATTTTATAAAATAAAACCAAAAAAAACTCAAAAAAACTTATATTTTGAAATATAACAAAAATGTAACCAATTTCTAATTTCAAATTTTATACATATTTTAAATAAACAATATCCTATATTTTTTATTTATTTATTGAAATACTCAACACATATAGAATACATATTATTTCATATTATGGCCGGTGGCAATGAATCAAATCAATTCGAAAATAGTTTGAGATTCGATTCGATAATTAATTCGTTAGACTTTGTTCATGAATCAAATGAGTCGAACTTGATCTCAAAATTAAGTACGTAAAATAAATGAGTTGAACTTGAGTTGTGTATAGTTCGATTCGTTTGGTTCATGAACTGACTCGATATATAAGTTTCATGAAGACATCAATACTTAATTTTTATATTTATTTATATCATTTGAAAGATGATAAAATAATTTACAATTCTATTAATTAAAAAAAATTCAAATTCAACATAATAAAATATATGTTACAAACTTAAGTTATAACATGTCAATTATTTGCTCATATTACCTACTTTTAATGATAATATCTTGAATTACAAATATAATTTTGAGATGAAACTTAGAATTTTTTTTCAAATAATCACATTTTAAAAAAAAAATCTCAAATAACCACATTTTCAAAAAATTTACCAAACTAACCACTTTTCAAACAAACAAAAAAATCGCCACACAGAAAAGTAGCCACTATGTGTGGCACATGCATGCTTTTTAGAGAGGAGGCGTCATACTGTATGGTTTGTCCTCCTCTGTAAAGCCATGCAGTATGGCGCATGCATGTATTGGCAGAGAGGAGGCGCCATCTTCTTTGCCTTGACAATGTTATTTATTAATTTTTTTAAAATAAAAATAAAAGTAACTAAAAATATTTTATATTAATATTTTATATTACAAACGCATGGATACATTTTTTTGGACGTCCCCTCAACCTAATCGGGTCCCAGTATGACATAAACGGCTTCGCATTTGCCTCACCCCTTGTCTCACTCCTCTCTGTTGATTTTCCTGAGGTGTTTGGGATTCGTTCTAACTCGTTTGATTATGAGGTGCTTGATGTGATGGTCCTGGTACATCAGGATCATACATCTCATCGATCATTTCGCTCCACTGTATTGTGTTTCCAAAGAGATCGGTGCCCATGTTGTTGAAGTTTGGTCTTGTTGGTTGGGATATGTGTGGGTGGGTGGTTGATAGTATTAGGATGTTTGATCGTGATGGAAACGAAGCAACGGTTCTTGTGGTGTATGAAATTCGTATGATGGTTGGATACTTCGATGGCGTGATGTTTGACAGGTGGTGCATGGAATTTCTTTCTGAAGAATCTCCGATTACACGTTGCTCCTCAACCCAGCCTTTGTTTGATTTCAGACAGACATCCATCGATTGTGAGTGCATACAATAACCCTGATAACGGTTGGCAGGATCCCCCTTCAACACATGTCTATTGCATTAGACATATCGCACAAAACTTCATGCTCCATATCAAAGACTAGACACTTCGAAAAAAAGTTATTAATGCAGGGTATGCCTTAACAGAGCCATCATTCTGACACTATCGCGAAGAAATCTGGTTGGCAAACTCAGAAGCATTAAGGTGGATCGATAACATTCCAGTGGAGAAGTGGACTCGGGCATTTGACAATGGTCAATGATGAGGTCACATGACAACAAATTTGGTGGAATCATTGAACTCTGTATTCAAAGGCATCTGAAACCTACCAATTACTGATTTGGTTAGAGCAACATATTTCAGGATGGGGTCATTATTTGACACAAGAAGTTTAAAATGGAGGGCAGTGTTACAATTAGGGCAGTTGTTTAGTGAATGCACAATGAAAATATTTAACAAGGAGGATACGAGAGCAAACACCCATAGTGTCACCTTATTTGACCGTATTAAAAGTTAGTTCAGTGTACAAGAGACAGTGGATCATAATGAGGGAAGGCCAAGGGGATATTATCGGGTCAAACTAGATAGAGGTTGGTGTGATTGTGGAAAGTTTTAAGCATTTCGCATGCCTTGCTCTCATGTCATAGCGACATGTTTGCATGTTCGCTTGGACCCAATACAACATATATCCCCGGGTACACAATAAAGAGCGTTTTAAGTGTGTACATCAATACCTTCTATGTGTTGGAAAAGGAGGATTATTGGCCTACTTATCAAGGGAACATTGTTTAGCACAATGAACAAATACGATGGAAGAAAAAGGGGCGCCCGAAAAGCGCTCGTATTAAAACTGAAATGGTTACGGCCAACAAAATAATAAGATTATGCAGTACATATCGTCTTCCCGGACACAATCGGAAAAATTATCCGAATATTGGGTCTAGCTCTACAACTTAACTTTTTTATAGCAAACTTTCTGGAGTGATTAATTTGTTGTACGCAATATATTTCAATTTAAATTCGGGTTATCATTTCGTGTTCAACTTATCATTCGATTACAACAACCTTCACATAATGACACAAAAAATTACAACACCACAAACTCAGGATAACAACACAACAACATGATAAGCAGACAAAACAACAAAACAAATCATAATATCTAAGAGATAAAAACCATCGACACAATATCGTTTGGTCCAAGCATTATCATCATGACACCAGCGTCGCATCTCACCTTTTTCCATGATCGGCTTACTCCATTTTTGTTCCTCACTGTAATGTGCCTTTCTATTTTTTTGATATGTTCACCTTCAGGAATGTCTCCTTCCAACCAGCGAATCAAGTGCCTCTGAAAATGTTCGAATGTCTACGTGTTCTAGAGTTTGATCTTCACCAGAGGCTTTGTCGCCGAAAAAATAACATGCGCATCTCTTTTGATCAGTGAAAACCTTGGCAAGGGAGTTGAAGACATTTTCTAAGAGTTATGCGACAAATGGTGTAAAAAAATAAGAGGATGGGTGGTTGCATTTATAGAAAACTATATAACACTATCAAGTCAAAGAAATGGTGCATCCTCTCTGCCAATACATGCATGCGCCACACTGCATGGCTTTACAGAGGAGGACAAGACATGCAGTGTGGCGCCTCCTCTCTAAAAAGCATGCATGCGCCACACAGAGTGGCTACTCCTTTGTGTGGCGAATTTCTTTTGTTTGAAAAGTGATTAGTTTGGTAAATTTTTTGAAAATGTGGTTATTTAAGAAGAAGAAAAATTAAAAAATATGGTTATTTGAAGAAAAAAATTTGAAACTTATATTATATGAAAGTTAGAAATGTTGTCTATAATTCTTGTGAATACAATAAGAATAAATAAGATTGTTTTAAATAAGATTGTTCTAACAAGTCGAGTTTGAGCTGGAAAAAAATTTTGTGATAAACTTAAACTCTCAATTCTTAATGAGTCGAATTTGAACTGAAAAAAAAATCATAATAAATTTGAATTCGACTAATTTTTAATGAGTCGGACTGAACTGAAGCGAGTTCGACTCGACTAAAGTCAGTTTCAACTTTGTTCCATACCCATGTCCATGTCTACACAAAATTATTGTTACGGTGTGTTTAATTCACATCCCTCCAAAACTTCATTTCACCACTAATTCTCAACTTGGGACCCATTTATAACATTTTTCTTATATTTATATCGTACTCTTCTTGCATATGACCCATACTTTGATCATCACTTTCCCTCAACAACAAAATCATTCTCCTTTCTGCTAAAACTTTTTCTTCATGGCTCTCTTTCTTTTTGTTATTTTAGTCTTAATGCCATCTTTAACCAATGCTTATTGGCCACCTTCACCTGGTTACTGGCCAAGTTCAAAGTTCCAGTCTATGAGTTTTTACAAAGGTTTTACAAATCTTTGGGGACCTCAGCATCAAAGACTAGAACAAAATGGATTAACAATTTGGCTTGATAGAACCTCGGGAAGTGGATTCAAATCGGTTCGTCCGTTCCGATCCGGGTATTTCGGTGCTTCCATTAAGCTTCAACCAGGTTATACTGCTGGAGTTATAACAGCTTTCTATGTAAGACATGACAATTTTTATCTACATTTTTGGATTGACAACGAATTCGGTAAAATCATTGTGTATGTGATTATGTCGAACTCGTTGTCCATTCAAGCACTATAAATTCAAATATGCACTAATTTTAGCTTATTAATTGTAATTAGTATTAATGATGATTAATTATTGGATTTTTGGCAGTTATCAAATAGTGAAGCACATCCTGGTTACCATGATGAAGTGGACATTGAGTTTCTAGGGACAACATTTGGAAAGCCTTATACTTTGCAGACAAATGTTTATATAAGAGGGAGTGGAGATGGCAAAATTATAGGTAGAGAAGTCAAGTTTCATCTTTGGTTTGATCCTACCAAAGGTTTTCATCACTATGCTATACTTTGGAGTCCTAAGGAGATAATGTAAGTCACCTTATAATTTAACTATATTTCTCAACATTTTAAATAACAGTTGCCGTCGGATTAGTATCAGTATTGATACATTTCAGTACAGTTTTTTCATGAACACTTTTGCCGTAATACACCGATTTTTAAAATTAAATACATAGATTATGAGTGCTAATCTAAAAAAGAATTCACATTTAAGCTTGGATTTTGTGTGGCCGTGTAGGTTGCATTGCATGATTGGTCTTAATCAATTTTGCATCAAAGTTTAGGCTAAATTGATTAGTTATTTTTAAAAATGAAAGCTTTTTTGTTGTTTAAGGGAGTGGAAAATGAAAGGCTAAAAATATAATTTTTTCTGAATAAAAGAAAAAGGTAAATAGGAATGTGACAGAATTAATAAGAAATCATACAGAAAAACAAAACCACGGTCACATGAATGGCACAAAAATCATAACATTGACACTAACACCCAACTAATGAAAAGTGAAAAAGTAACATTAATTTATTCAAGATTGGTTTTAAACTATAGGTAACATAACATTGATAGAAATGATTTACTGACAATGAGTAACGTGTCAGATTCCTAGTGGATGATGTGCCAATAAGGAGGTACCCTCGGAAGAGTGACACAACATTTCCAATAAGACCAATGTGGTTATATGGTTCAATTTGGGATGCTTCATCATGGGCAACAGAAGATGGAAAATACAAAGCTGATTACAAGTATCAACCATTTGTGGCACACTATACAAATTTCAAAGCTAGTGGTTGCACAGCTTATGCACCCCGTTGGTGTAGACCGGTTTCGGCTTCGCCGTATGGCTCTGGTGGATTGAACTCACAGCAAAATAATGCAATGAGATGGGTGCAAAGGTATCATATGGTTTATAATTATTGTCAAGACTCAAAAAGAGATCATAGATTAACGCCTGAATGTTGGGGTTGAAGATTATATTTTTTGCATTTTTGGGGGGTGTCCCAAAAAACAAAAATACTGTTGTCTTGTGATCTTTTTTGTCTGTTTGTTTAGGAAAAGTTTTCTTTTTTACTTTGTGGGGGTGATTTGAGGTGGGGGGGCTTTCTATTGTGTGGTTTTTTTGGCTGTTACATTTATTTTATCTGGTGTATACTGCACCAAATGAGAAAAAAATAGAAGGGGGAGAGAAAGGAATAATGTTTGTGAATGTCCAAGAAAAGCAAAGTGGACAATTATGTATGGGTTGGTAAATGTGGCACTGTTTGAGTGCGAATATCATAAGCATACTCTCAATTTTATAACGTTATTGTCATTTTACAACGTTATTGTCGTTTAAAGGATGAAAATGACAGCACTATCGAAAATAAGCAAAGTTCTGACAAGAAACTTTTGATTATCAATGTCGTCTCTTGAAAAATGTCTGTTGCAAAGTGTAACATAGAAATCAATTTGAGTTGTCCATTTTGAAAAATATGACCCAAAGACTCGAATCAATCTTCATTGATTTATCCTGATCAGTACATACGTTGTCCTCTATAGTAGGAAAATATAAATATCAACATTAAAGCTCTAATATATAAAATATAGGAATAATTACAATAAAAAAACTTCGGAAAGTTATAAATATCAATACCACGGCTCTAGTATATAAATTATAGGAATAATTACAAAAAGAAATACCCTTGCAAAACAATAAATATCTCAACTACTTTAGGGACAGCTGAAATTCTGAGAAACAAAACTAGAAAGAAAAAAAAAAGGACCAACATCTATGAATCAAAGGATAGAATTACTGTCTCACTGGAGATTGGTACAGAATAGTTGCAATGAGTTCTCAGTTAAACAACCAAGCATTCCATGATTAGGAGAGTACCTAATATCGCGAACCTGAGCAGGCATTTTGAATAGTTGAATAGTTCTAAAAGATGGCAACTCTTGCAAGACCAATTCGTGTGTAGCTTCATCTACTGATGCAAATAATCTATTTTGATTCTGAGTGTCTATAAGTACACATTTTGGTAGTCGAATATCACTGACATTGGCATTCGAGGAACCCGTCTTTTGGTAATTATCCCTGCCAGTTCTCTTTAACAATACGTGAGAACCCTGTACTCCTTGTCCAGTAACATAAGTAGAAGGGGGCCATGATTGAGAAGGAGGCACCTCCGCCATGGCATTGAACTTTGGGCGGTATGAAACAACAATGTCATCACTGCTCTGGCAATAGGCGAGGGATATACAAACTCCTTGATCATAATCATTGGGATTATAAGGCTCGGGAACTACAAACCTTCACATTTTCATTAAGAAAAATATGGAGTATTAAGAGAGGTAAATAAATATTATCATAAACTTTTATCACAATAATTACTGGATATAAACTAAAGCAAGGGTAATGCTAATATCCATAAAGTTCAAACAGCCTACCGTTCTTCAGAATCTATGTTCCATTGACAAGGCCCGATGGCAGATGCGGATAGGATGCTTCTGGCACCAGAAGGAAGACTCGATGTTTGTGCAAGAGACTGCAAACTATGAACAGGGTTGCTAGTTAACCCAGCTAAATATTTTAAGGGTCCTGCAGTTTGTCTCATGTCAAACACCAGAACAGAACCATTCTGCGGGAAAGTTATAACACGATTAGCACTTAGAGTTCTTAGATCCAATAAATACAACAACAAAAAATGCTGACCTGTAGTCCAGCATATATGTAATGTGTGCTGTTTCGATCCCATGAGCAGGACCAAGCAGGAACCTGGAATATGATTATCGCAAGTTATAAACCCCATATGTAAACTGACTGGTGAAGATTGAAAGGTATAATAAAACATCAGTAGTGCATGTTTGGTATCACGATAGATTTGTCTAAACCACAATGAACCACCATAATTTAGCAAAAACTACACTTAGCTTCTACAAAATCATGGTGACTCATCTTGATTATAGAAAACTAAAAGTAATACCAAACATGCACTTAGTACAACAGGAGAAAAAATATATAAACATTTACTATTATATAGGAATAAATCTATTTCAATTATTAGGTGGGAGCATTTGCTGTCGTTTTGTAGGTTTAGCAAAAATCCAAGCTTCTAAAGCAGGGGCTTTAGGCCTCCTAAAAAATTTGATTTTCATGGATTAAAAAGCCTCAAGAAAAATTTAAAAATAGTAATTTTTTCATGTATTATTAATAGGCCTCGGAAAATTAAAAACATTCAAGCACAACAGATAAAAGCTAGGTTGTCAAAATCTCTATTTAGATCTTAAAATCCTCCGATTTTGCGATCTCACTCACCTCCAACGATCCAGATCTTAAGTAGAACCATGTGTTGTAGCTAAATTGTGGAAAATCCTAAAACCATGAAGTTTTTGCGATCTTGGCCAGTTCGGGCCACGATCGTCCGTTTTCTGGCGAACACCATTACAACCCGAGAAGGATGACAAGATGCAAAGGCGCAACAATTACGTTTAGGTGGTACTCATTTTCCCACAAATACACTTGTCAACCAAAATATCATGTAAAAACACCTCAAATGCATAGTATTATTTTTCATTTTATTAGTATCTTACAATGTTTTACGATTTTGCTACCCCCTCTCATCTCACAAAAATAATTGGGTAAGATTTTCCGATCTTAGTTAAGATCTTATGTTTCAAGATCTTACTATCCCCTTCCGATTTTATGCAAGATCCTGATCTTGACAACCTTGAACAAAAGGTCTCACAAGTATAAAAAGATATACTAACTGACATGCTTAATTAAATAATTTGTATCTCAAAAAGCAAGAATTAAAAGTAAAATCTATATAAAATTACAATGAAATATTATTATCAACATTAAAAGGCCACTATTTTTTTGTTAATGACTACATTTAGAGCTTGCTTTATGCTTCAATAAATGTTGGGCAAACCCTGAGAGAAATACTATAATTTTAAGGATAGCTACTTATGCAAGTTACAACAGCATCCTTTACAAAATAAAATAACTCTAACTTATAAGTACCCATTACTCACAAGTTAATGTGTACTTATAGTGGCTAACTCTAATTTTCCAAAATGGCACCTTCTAGGCAGTTCATTTTGAATTTCTTTTACTTAATTTAAGGATGATACATATACTCAGCTTTTACTCTCGTCTCTTCTTCTCGACACTTTAATTTTTAATAAATAAAAATAAATAAATACTATATGTAGTATATTGCAATATTATTCTAAGAAACCACAAAGCATAGAAGTTATTAACTATTACCAACAGATTTATTTTGACTTAATCATAAAAATTGATCAAACTTCTACCTGTAGATTATAATTGAGAACAGGGGTGCCACTGTCGAAGCTGAAACAACATGATATACATTAACGAACAAAATTAACATCGTAAGACCAAATGAATCAGTACTTAACGCAACTATACCTGAGCACGGATAATTTCTTCCCTAATGAAGCATAAAGGGCCTGTCTACTATTGAAAGGAGAAATGTGCAGGTCTCTAACACCATTTGCAGATGAAGGCAGTACAATATCTTGCATCTCAAATGGAGATATTAAGCTTATCTACAAAGCCAGGTTTTCATAAACACCAAAGTGAAATCAGCATCGAATAAAGAGATGTAAAAGCCAACATACACATGAATATTTCAAATTGAAGAATCTTACTTTAGATATCAAGTGCACTTCACCTCTTGCTTTTGGCTTATGAGCTATTAATAATATTTGATTGTAAGTGTCCATATCAAATAAACGAGCGCCATCCAGTTGAAATGCTTTCTAAAAACAGCAAAACAACTTAGTAAATAAAATTCATGTTACCAAAAAACCACATAATGATTACTTGACGAAACATTTATATTATATTCAAAGAATTTGAAGAAAATCAGCCATTCTACATGTGGAGAATATGGACTCATCTATGTTGTTAATTTCGGATAGCATTGTGTAGCACTGACCCCCTAAAATGCTATAACGGTATAGCGGATAGCAGGATAACCACTATTGTATAGACTAAAAACCAGAGTACAAAGTAAACATAAATACTCTAAAATAGACTAATACACAAAATTAAAGACATCATCATACTTTTTAGTTAAAGAACCTAAAGTATAGAGTAATAAAACTTAAGCATAGAAGAATAAAATAGAACTGAACTAATAGTAGGAATAAGAGCAGACCAATTATTAGTGAGCGAGAATATAACACTACTCTTAAAAGGGTTCGGATTGAAATTTATACCCTTAAAAGTTAAAACAAGAATTTATTAAGGAATTTATCCCCGAAATACTAACAGTGGCCGCAATTAGTGGCTGCTACAACCACTATTGTTGACAGTGGCTCGTGGACCAATAGCGTCACACCGAATCCTACCACCACTACACTATTCCACTATAATGATACTGTAGCATGCTATTGAAAACATAGTCCATAAAGTAGATAATAAGATAAAGGGAAAATGGCACACCTGAAATACAAAATTGCAAAAGGATCCTTTTCCATGGGACATTGGGTTATAGTTTAGCTCTGCAAGATACATCAGGTAAACAATACAGTGTGCTCAATCAAATAAACTGCAGTTACTTTTGGTTGACAAAAGGCATTTATTGTTATAGACAAAGAAAGGCAATTACTGAATTTTTAAACAATCATTACCAGATTCATATCTCCATTGAGAGTTCCCACTGGCATCCATTAATCCGGATTGTCTACTCTGCATATCTAGTACCAGCTGCTCCAAATATGTATTTCTCTACATAACCAAACAGAGAAATTTAAAACTATTTAAAAACACACATAAAAAGACCCATAACTCGTACGGCATGAAATCATTAGAAACTAATAAAACAGTTACTAAAGCACCATGACAGCAAAGTAACAAAGTAATTGGAAAAAGTGAAGCAAAGATGTCAGTAAAAACATGACACAATTCTGCCAGATACTCCATATAGAAATATGGACAGTACCAGAAATGGATCTAATAAGGAAAAGGTTTCTAATTTCTTAAAAACCACACATTTTTTGCAACCTAAGCAGCAGGTATCCATCCATTGTCATCATCATAATGCCAAAACTATACCTCCCTGAGATTCTTAACATCAAAATCCAATGCAGCTTCTCTCTTCTTCCATCCTGCTTCTTTCTTGCGCCAATCACCGTCCTAAGAACAAAAGTTACAAATTATCTTAAACAAAGACTAATGACAACATAACCTCCTATATTCTAGGATAATCCCAGCCCATAAAATGGAATTAAAAAACAACCATACATCAAAAAAAAAAAAATCCATAAAGACATAAAAGACATCCTACCTTACTCTCAAGAGAAGCACATTGGGTCTCAAGTGACCAAATTCTCTGCCAACAGAAAAAACCAAATCAGGCAAACAAGTTTCTTGAAATTTAAAACTTGCTTTTGATCTTAACTTTGAGACAACCTTATGAGATTCTTCATCAACAACAACTACTCGAGAAGCATAAAGTTTCCTCACATCCTTCATGGAACATTTCATATTACATTGAGGACACTACAAAGAAAAAATACAAAATGTGAAAGTTAAACACCCTAATCCTTCTTCTTTTACTGGTATATCAAATTCATAAAACAGCTTGCAGCCAAACAAACACGTTATCCAATTACCTTCCCCGAATTGTTCCGCTGTTTAAGCCATTTTTTGATGCAAGACATGCCATAAATGTGCCCACAAGGAAGACAACTAAACTCATTCATCCAAAAAAAAAAACAAATCAACCACAATTCCACAATGTGCATATCAAAAAAAAAAATTAAAAGCAAAAAATGTGAAATTAGGGTTTTGCATTGGCACCAGACGTGATGATCGCCTTCATCGGTCCAAGCATCCATACAAATAGGGCAAATGAGGCCGTCAACCTCGGTGCGGTTCCAGTCATTCTCTTGACTGCCGATTGGGAGTGAAGAAGAGGAAGCCTCTCCTCCATCAGTTCTGCGGCGTTTTATTCTGTTGTCTTCAACTGAATTCTGCCCTTCATCGAAGAGAAAGGCTAACATTTCGTCAGATGTAAGATTCCGGAGACGGTAAGAAACCCTAGACGAGGGCACATCGGGAACATACTCTTCATCATCTTCGTCGTCTTCTTCTTCTTCCTCTTCCTCTTCTTCTTCCTCGTTGCCGGAGTGTCCGTCAAATACTAAATTGACAAATCGAGGATCAGCTCCGGCTGCCATGAGGTCTTCTCTGGCCGGAATTGCGCTCTCGTCCTAGTTGCGCAAATCGAATGGAAGATCTTCGTTGGTGAAATGGGGCAAATTGTTGAACGGAAAACTCATTAGAATGAGATTGTTGCAGAAAACATGTGGCGGAGAAGGAAATAGGCAAGTAGACCTAAAGACTGTAACGATATTGCGACGGAGAAGGGTGGAGGCGTTTAAATGTTGCGAGGGGAAACTAAAGGCGCGGAAACCGCCCACTAATTTTCCAGAAATTTATTTTTGTTAATATATTTATATACTCTTGTGTCGTGTTACATAATGTAATAAATGTTAAATTGAAATTTGATTGTGTAGAAACAGTGTTTGTTGAAAGGAGGATTAATTTTAGATTTAGATAACTTTGATTTATATTTAAAATGGATAGATTTTATTTAGTATTAAAATAGATATTTTATGCTTTTATAGTTTTGGATTTTGGCTTATGAGCAAGCTAACCTAAATTTATAAATAAATGGAGTAACCTCTAATTTTGTAATTAAGTCAATTCATTTTAGTCATAGAATTTGCAGTTGCAAGTGATTAATAAAATTTTTTACAGTTTGTGGGCAAAGAGAAACTCTCCAGAAAATAATTGTCTTCTTTATTTTCTTTTCTCATAATTCATTGTCATTGTGTGGTGATATTAATCTTGTTCATCAAGATTGGTAGAAATTCATCATAGATATTTGGTGAATTTCCAACATCTAGTATCAAGAGCTCGGTTAATCGATTCAATGGAAGTATTGATTAAGAACGATTGAGGAAGAAGAAAAATTCACGATGGCGAGTTATGGGAATACAAATTATCCAGCAACTCTACCAATTCTGAAAGTAGACAACTATGAGAGTTAGTGCAAATAGATGAAAGTTTTATTCAGGTGTCAAGGTCTTTGGGATCTTGTAAATGATGGATTGGAAGCGCTTGAAGAAAATGTTTCAGAAGAAGAAAAAAAGAAACACATAGAATCTGAGAAGCTGAGTTATAAAGCACTTTTTATAATTCATCAATGTCTGAGTTCAGAAAATTTTGAAAAAATGAGTAATTCAGAATCTACAAAAGAAGCTTGAGAGGTTCTTGAGAAGTCTTTTGGTGGTGCAGAAAAGGTGAAATAAGTGAGGTTACAAACTCACAAGAGAACGTATGAATTGTTTCAGATGGAAGATAGTGAGAGCATATCTGATTTTTTCATTAGGGTTACAAAACTAGTGAATCAAAGTAAGGTATACGGAGAAACATTAACAACAAGAGTTGTTGTTTCGAAAATCTTAAGATCTTTGGCTCCTAAGTTCGACCACGTGGTGGTGGCTATAAAAGATGGGAAAGTGTTATGGATTGGGCCCATCCTGGCCCAAGAGCAAGAACGAAGGCCCAATCCATGCAACTCTACAAGGGGCGTGCGCCCGAGGATGCCCGCCAGCGCGTCGACCAGAAGCTACAGCCGTGCCCGCCACTATCCGTGAACACGACGTCATCGACCACATGAAATCCAGCTCGAGCACCCTCCTCGTAGGGCAGACTATGACCGTTACTCCATCACCTGAACTCCGGAAAGACCGCGTCCTCGTCCCTCCGTACTTCTCGCAGAGCATCACCAGGAAGGGAACCACGTGCGGGTCCCTACTACACACGTAGAACCTGGAAGTTCCTTTATTGGGACAGTCCTGGTCGGCCCAATGAAGGGACCTTGGCCCCGCGCTGGGGGCTATAAATACCCTTTATTCCTAGAGGGTCAGGTATTCATTCTTTTACCCATATACACACTTTTTGCCTGCTCGTACTACCACTCACTTTAGCATCGGAGTGCATTGCAGGTACCCCCCCCCTCCCATCTCGTTCAACTTCTGCTTGGAGCCAATCGTGACGGTCCAAGTCTGATCCGGTAAGATCAGCGGCGCCGTCTGTGGAAATCTAGCTCCCCCGTCTTGCAAAAACTCAAAGACCAAAGCTCGACTCAACTATCACCGTCATGGCTGACCAAGTTCGTGATGAACAAAACATTCGCGTCGTCGACACCAACAACGACCTCGCGGATAAAAACGGACACCCCGATAACGCCGGTAACCCCGGTCATAACACCCTCCTTGGGGGAACTGCCCCCGGGCCCTCAGCCCACCACAACGGAGTTACTGCATCATCCTCCTCGGTCCCTCCGCCGCTCGAAGAAGACAATGCAGCTCCCACAAACCATCGAGCTTCCCAATTTCAGGAAGTCCCTGTCCCCGCCGGGGCGGATGCCATAACCCGCGCGCTGTTCGCGGCGATCAATCAGACGAATTACCTCATCTTCTCCCAAGGGGAAAGATTGAGGGCATTCGAAGACGATCGAAGACCTGCGAGGAGACACAGGAGGCCCTAAACTCCACCTCCTCGAGTAACAGAGGTACATGTTCCGTCTCCCTCGCGGAGACACTACAAAGACACCTCCCGTAGCCCGTCGCCCCGACCCTCGGGGAGACGGCCCCTTTGGAGAGGCAACCCATCATTGAGGTCGGGGGACGTAACCACGCCCCCACACGACAAGAAAGAAGACACTCCAGAGACGGGTATGGAAGAATCAACCAACAAGCACCACGCTCGAGAGATGCCCAGCACGACCAGGACCGTCGGGCTCGACAATATTACAGGTCCCCATCACTCTCCCCGGAGCAAAGTGACAAGGACGACCCTTGCGGTCCCCTGTCACAAGCAATCATGGAGGCACCCATACCCCCGGGCATGGAGAAGCCTCCACATCTGAAGGAATATGACGGAGTCGCGGACCCGGTCGACCATATCGACGAGTTCGAGGCTATGCTGCGCTATAACAATGTCGGGGGACCCATCAAATGTCGGTTGTTCCCCATGACCCTCAGAAAGGCAGCAATGGACTGGTATAAAGGCCTCGCTACGGGATCAATCACCTCGTGGCTAAACCTGAAGAACCAATTCATAAGTTCGTTCACTCCGTCTCGACGACACCCAAAGACCGAGGCGGCTCTCGAGGCCATCATCCAGAGACAGGATGAAACTCTGAGAGAGTTTATCAATCGCTTCAACCGCGAAGCCATACAGGTCTCATGCGCGGACCACATGAAAAGATATTTGCTGGAGAGGGGGCTCCTCCCCGGCACAGAATTCAGAAAGGCAGTGGGCATCGAGCCACCTAGAACATTTGATGCCCTCCTCGAGAAGGCGCGGGCGTACATGGATTACGAGGAGAGGGAGGCAGCCAACAGAGCCCGAGACCCCAGGACTCGCGGATCCAGCAGCAACCCGCGCCAGGAAGTTGCTCCTCCTCGACGAATCGGGGAGAAAAGAAAAGAGGACAGACCCCGAGAAGTCCGAGAGCAAAGAGGACCCTCCGGGCGTTTTACCGAATACACTCCGCTCACAGCTTCCCGCGAGCGCATTTTGGCAGAGTGTTCCAGCACAGACTTTAAAGACGGCAGCGTCAAACATCCCCGACCTGCTCCCGCCAAGCCCGGAGCAGACAAGAGCAAGTATTGTCAGTACCACAGGAGCCATGGTAATCTGACTGAAGATTGCGTCCACCTCAAGGACGCCATTGAAACCCTCATCAAGGGAGGGAGGCTCGCACAATACCGGCGAAACGACACTCCTCGTCATGACGCTCGGGAAGCAAGAGAACCAGAGGAAGACGCCCAACCATCTGACGAGTCGGTCCCCGTCCAGACCGCCTTCTCCGTCACCAGACCCGAGGACTTCGACGTCCCCGAACACCTACAGGAGCCGCTCACAACACACAGCAGGTGGGAATATTTCCCCTCCGCCATGGTCATCAATGGTGGAGGATTCAACGACCTGACTATCAATTCGGCTAAAAGGAAGCTGGATGAACTGGTCGACGCGGCACCTCCGCAAACAGTGACATTTGAGAGGGTAAAAGGTAGGTAGGAGCCCATCACCTTCTACCTGGAAGAACTCCCCGGGGGAGCCCCCAACACAGTCATTCCCCTGCTGATAAGGGCAAGAATGGCTAACTTCGATGTGCACCGCATCCTCGTCGACGAGGGAAGTTCCGTCGACGTAATGTACAACCAATTGTTCCAAACTCTACAGCTGGACGACTCCCATCTCTCGCCGTATGTAGGGTCAGACTTACAGGGCTTCAACAGCTCGACCTCCAAACCTTGGGGATATGTCGAGCTCATGGTTACCTTCGGCGAAGGCACAACGACAAGGCAGGTTAAAGTACGCTTCCTCGTCATCGACTGCCCGTCCCTCTACAACTGCATCTTGGGGAGACCAACACTGGCAGAACTGACAGCGGTCCCCTCCACCGTCCACCTGAAGATGAAGTTCTACACCAAAAGGGCACGGGTAGCTACTATCCAGGGAGATCTAGCCGCTGCTCGAAGGTGTTTCAACGCCGCGTCCAAGGGATGCGGCACTGTCGATGTTGGGACAAGGCCCGCCAAAAGACCGACGACGACACGACATGAGCCCGACAAATCAGAGCCCGCCAAGGAGGAAGTCCAGAAAGCTCCACCAAATGGTCGACTCTATAGTTCTGGATGCTCGGTTCAATCAGGATGAACCTCCCAACGGTGAGCAAATTCCCCTCTGACCGATACCAGACGGGGACTTTGAGTTCGTCCCCCTCGGCGCAGACCCGAGCAAAGGAGTAAAGATTGGCATCGACCTCCCCGACCTGGCAAGGAAGCAGATCAAAGCCTGCTTGCGCGAGAATGCTGACATGTTCGCCTGGAGCGCCGCGGAGATGCCCGGACTTGACCCTGAGGTCGCCTGTCACTGTCTCGCCATAGATCCTGTCGCTAAGGCCGTAGTACAACGTAGGCGTAGGCAGTCTCCGGAGAAAACGGAGGCTGCCGAAAAAGATGTAAAAGACCTCCTAGAGGCGAATTTTATTTCTTAAGCCCGGTATTCAACCTGGCTGTCAAACGTTGTACTTGTTAAAAAGAATAATGGAAAATGGAGGATGTGTGTTGACTATACCGATCTCAATCGGGCTTGCCCGAAAGATGCTTTCCCTTTACCAAACATAGATATGCTGGTCGACAACTCGGCCGGCTACAAAATGTTGTCATTCATGGATGCCTACTCGGGCTATAACCAAATCCCGATGGCCATGGGAGACAAACATTGCACGGCTTTCATGACCATCTTGGGCAATTATTACTACAACGTAATGCCCTTTGGACTAAAAAACGCTGGGGTAACTTACCAACGTATGATGAACAGGGTGTTCCATAAGCAGATTGGAGACATGCTCGAGGTCTACATGGACGACATGATCGTCAAATCCCGAGTAGACACTGATCGGTGGATCTGGAACTGACTGTTTAACGCTGGTTCGCGAAATGTCACGGAAGCAAGAGTTGCCACCGTCTTTTATTTTCTCCAACATGGACAGGACAAAAGCACATCAAAACTCCTTATGAGATTGTCTCTCGGTTCGGGAGGTAGATTTATAGAAAGGGAAGGTGTTAGCACCCTTTCTATCCATGGTTATCCATGGGCTCTTAGATACTTGCTCATTGTGTTTTCAAAAGTGTTTGCTTTTCAAAGTGTGAGTGGGTTTGAAAAAGTTTTGTTTAAAGATTTCGGAGTAACTCTTGTATCAGTCCTCAAGAGTGTTTGAAAAATTGTTTTGAAAGCTTTTTGAAAAGTGTCGGTGTGAAAAGAGTTTTGATTTGTTTTTTAATAGAAGAGAGCAAGTATCTATGAGTTATATACCTACCCTAAGGAATTAAGCTGTGTAAATGTCCTTAAGGTAGTGCCATCCCACCATTGAGAGGTAGGTAGCACCACCGTTGGAGGTGTTCGGGTCAATTCATTTGTAGGGACAGTGTGGTCACCAGAGCAACAGTAGGACACCTTAGAAGCTACCCTTATGCCATTGATCCTTTTTTAATCCGGGGCAACCGTTTCGAGGCAACTGGATCATGGACATAAGGACTTACTAAAACGTCATATACTCGACGACCACGTTTCGGAGGCAAGGCAGCAGGTGAGGCGTACCCTAGAAGTGGTGTGTGAATTTGTGTGTTATTTTCATGTTAAGTTTATATTTGATCATGGCACGGTGAGCTACGCTTGTTTTTAATTAGCATGCATTCTTTCATACAAGTTAACAGTTAAGGGGTGCAGAAAGTAAATTGCGGGAACGTAAATCCTACGCTATTACAAGGCGCGGGTCTATACATCGCCAAAAATTACAAAGACCCGTTTTTAGTAAATAAGTACGGAAAATAAAAAAAACGGTAAAAAGTCCTAATTACTATTACATGTCCGGAGCAATTACATAATAATCGAACAAATTAAATGCGCGCGAAATAAGAATCGGGAATGTCTAAGGGTGTTGACCCTTTTAAGAAAAGAAATTAATTTTTTGGTCTTTTTTATAATTAAAATAAAATTGAAGCTAATTAATAACTAATTAATTTAATTTAATTAAAAGAAAATATTTTTTGTTTTTTATATTTTTATGAAATAAAATAGAAAAAGAAATAAACTTCTAGGTTAACCTAAATCTAAATCTACTTTAATTATTAAAAAGAAGGTTAAAATGGCCTAATTAATAACTAATTCAATTATGGTTTATTTACAAAATAAAAATAATAATAATAAAATGTTAATTATATTTTTTTTTGGTTTTTTATGAAAATGGTTAATTGATTAATTGTTAATAATAAAAATAAAATAAATAAAAAAGGTCAAAAACAAATAATAAAAAAAAGAAGTAAAAAACCAAGGGGGTGTAGGCCAAATAGGAGGGTGCAAGACTGAAATTGTGGCCCATTTGAGGAAGTCACGTTGACTTTCCTGGATCACCTACAGCATGCTTGACTCCAGACTATGGTGCTCCCTGCTTTTTGTCCTTTGGATCTGCCTTGAAGACACCTGGCTTGTTGGATCTATAGGGCTTATGATGAACCTTCCTTGGAGCGCTGCACAGGAAAGTCAATGGAAAAATAATATGGGAATTGTAAGGGGACCTGGGAATCGAACCCAGGTTCCAAGGATGGCTTGACACATTCCCAGCCACTGAAGCACTTTGTTGCATTTGTTAATAATATGAAAAATAAATATTATATGAAACCAAAGCCAATAATGCTGAAAAATAAAAAATGCGCGCGTGGATTTGAACCTTCCACTCACGCCTGGACACCTCAGCCTTCTTCTCCGTTTGTACCTGTAACATGAATGAAATAGCGGGGGTTTTAAACCCCCACTAAGTGACATAGCGAAAAATAGCGATTAGGAGAGGAAGCAACATAAATTGAGCGTGATGGGTTCTTTTGATTCGTCTTCATGTCACGATTTCAATGGCATAGGTTTGGTGGCCTAATTTTTCCATACGAGGAAACGCCTAATTTTGAGCTTCTGAAAACCTAATGTCCATCAATGGCAGTTTTTGATATAGGATGCTATAGTTCAATTGAATGGTACAAAAAGCTTCAGAATGTCCCTATGAGTATAAATCAATTCAAAAAAAATGTTAAAAGCGCATGAATGACTATGTAGAATTCAAGAAAATATTGCAAACCATTTGGCCTGAGTTCTAAGATTCTGGGCACGTTTGGATTGATTTTTGATTGCAAAAGCTTCCTAGGGATGCCAGGAGTGTGTTTGGATTGAAATGGAGGCTTAAAACGTGCTGCAAGTAGGTTTACAGTTTTGCTTTTTTCTCTTGAAAATTTGAAATGTGTTTGGCCGTTTGGGGTGCTTCTAGGTCGTGAAATCCCTTGTGATAGCTTGCACATATGTTATGTAAAGAGTTTTGTGATACGGTGGGAGAACTGACTATGGTTTTGCGTTTGTATTCGCAAATGTTTTGGTTGAGCAAGAGTCGCCACCGACTTTTTATTTTATCCTAAGGAAAGGTTTAAAAAGCACAGCAAAAACCTTTGAGATTTTTCTTGGGTTCGGGAAGTAGATTATAGAAAGGGAAGGTATTAGCACCCTTTCTATCCATGGTTATCCATGGGCTCTTAGGTACTTGCTTAGATCAACTTGCCTTGGTTTTCAATTGTTTGAAATGGTGCTTTGTGCGTGGCTTTGAAAATGTTTTGAAAAAGATGCCTTGTCTAGGCTACCCTTGTAACAATTCTTTACTCGAATGTTTTACAAAAGGTGTTTGTCTTTTTGAAAAGATGTTTCAAGGTTTTTGAAAGTTTGTTTTGAAAGTGTTTGTGAAGTGTGGTTTGAAAAAATAGGCAAGTGTTTTTGCAAGTTGACAAGTACCTAAGAGCGATCTACCCTAAAGTTCTCAAAGATTTTTGTTATGTTTTAACCCTTTTAACAATTTTGTTCCACCATTGCATTTGGTGGACAATCTTGTGTTAGGAGGTGAAAGGGACGGGCGTGGGTCCTCGTTTAGACCATAATTGCAATAGTGCTAAGTATCTTTGGGCAATTTTTTTCTTTGAAAGGGACTTGATCATTTTAGGCAACTTTTCGAAAGCGTCATCGAGGGACTATGATCATTTGATTGTTTGTTTTACCCAAATAGACCTAACATGCAATATGGCCTAATTTTGAAAGGCAACAAGTGGATGTAACCCTATGGGTGTTAGTGTGCAAGTGTGTTTTATTGCATACAAGAGTTTTTTCTTTGAATTAGGTTTTTCTATTTCATTGATTTTATCTTGCCATACATGTCCTAATTACTAGCAATAAGAAGCGGAAATATAAAATCCTACGCTATTACAACAATTAGGGGAGGGGGATACACATTTGTACATGGGGGGTTCAACGAGAAAAATAGACAAAAAAGAAAATAGCAAAAAACAAGATATAGAGAGAGAGAGAGGGAGCCCGTGCGCTGCTGGGAGGTCATCAGAAGTTCTGACTCAGATCCGCTGCCAGATGATCAACCTCTTGGTGAAACTGTATGAGTCAGAACTTCTGACTCTGGCACCTGCAAAACAGAACCTTGTTAGTGGGGAAATCAGAAGTTCTGATTCCCCTGCGCTGCAAGACAGAAGTTTGTTAGTGAAGAAACCAGAAGTTCTGATTCTGCTGAAAAGGCAATAAATCTCAGAGGTTCTGATATCATTGACAGCAAAACAAGCTTCAGATGTGCTAACGTCAAAGTCAGCATTTGGCTTTTTCCCGTACTAATCAGAACATCTGCAATTCTGTTGTTATTCCACAAAACAGGAAACATATTTGGAACAGATCCAGCAAATGTAAAAATGTTTCAGAGGTCAGAACCAACAAGGTCACAGGCAAGTCCTATACTGGCTCAGAACGTTCTGAGGTATGAAAATCCTCAGAACATAAACAGCAGCAACATGATATTTACATTATGTTTATTTGAGTATGCACAGCTGATGATGCTTAGCAGTGTGATGAAGGTCAGCAGGTGCTTACCTGGCTGTTGGAAAAGTTTGTGGGTGAAAGCTAGCTTTTGGTTCTGGTGGTGTTCTGGACAGATCTTCTTTGAAAAGGGTGGGTAAAGGTGTATACGTACGTAGGGTCAGAAGTTTGGAAAGGGTGTTTTTTGGTTCACAAAGAAAATTGGGTATTTTGATGAAGTTTGAAGGTAAGAACTTCAAAGTTATGAAACAAACTGGAGATTTTGGCAGAGTTTCAGAACACTATGTTGCTGAGGGTTGCTGTTTCTCTCTTAGCAATTTTTCTGTTTCTTTTTTTGAACGCCCTTTTGCAGTGGTGAAGACTCTCTATTTATAGGCAAAGTTCTTGTGGGTGCCTTGAACATTAAAGCGCCAACAGAGTTTAAATTTGTTCTTTGACAGAAATTCCTGGGAAGTTGTGATAACAGATAGCCTTCAGCCTAGGCTGCAGCAGCAGGCGTAGATTGGGGAGAAGTGACCTCTGAAGTGGGCGGTGGCGCGTAGACCCATGCCAGAATCTGCACAAAAGCGTTTTCCAAGCCACACGTGAATGTTCAGGAGTGGTTGGAAGCATTAATGGGCATTAAATGGTGATAAGACCTATCAACATTAATATTCTGGTAATGGAAACCAACGTTGAATCAGCAACGTAAACCATGCTCTGGCCTTGGCTTCCTGTTGTCTTAGTAAGCTCTGGAGATTCTCCTGATTTTCTGATACGTTCCTTGGATTTACTTCTGGACCTCCTGGGCTTAGAGATTCTGTATCAGTGTAACACCCACTCTTCTGACCTTTCATCTTCTGATTTCAGCATGTTCTGAAAGAGCCTTCAGACTTCCCTGCTTCTCTTGTATTCCTTTAGCAAATTCTGACTGAGCTTGTGTAACTGCTGAAGGGGCATATTCTGTCTGAGGCTTACATACTGAACCACGTTTACAACTTCTGATTGAACTGACGTAGCTGCTGAAAAGCCAACTTCTGACTACGCTGAGCCAAGCTTGCAACTTCTGACCGTTTTTATCTGGAATTGGTCCAGAAGTTCTGAAGCGCTGAACAACATTCCAAGTACTTAGAATTTGATTTTTCTCCAGATAAAAGCGTTGTTTTTTTTGGAGTTCGTGAGATCGTCTTGCTCTTGTAAGTGGCTTGCTTGGGCAAAAAGATAACTCAGGACTTGGATTTGTTTCAGAGGGACCTTGAAAATCCAAGATGGTTTCCTGAAGAAAGAGAGGGCAAATTTTGGGGTACAACAAGTTTCAATCAGAGTTAAGGGCCTTGAAGCCTTGCATTCATGTTTAAGATTTTGCCATAACCTCCATTGAAACACTTTCCATTTTTGTGTCAAAATTTGAATTTTTGCTTGGAATAACCCTTTGCACGAATTTGGAATGGTCATGATGGTGTATCAAAGCATTTCAATACAAAATATATTCTTTAATTAATTTTCTTGATTTTTATTTGATTTTAAAAGATTTAAAATGAATTAAATCAAATAAAATTAAATAAAAAATGGAAAAATTAATTTTAAATCTTGAAATAATTTGTGGGACACGTGGGAAGCATGGCCAAACTGAAACAAGTGGAAAAAGTGGGCCCCTTTTGTCAAAAATGAAGTTTCAAGGATAATTGACTTTGGCCATTTCACAAAAATTTCCCAACTTCTCCAATGCATATCTTGCTCAATTTTGAAGCTATGAACATGTTCTTGGACATTTTGGAAAGGTCTTGAAGTCCTTTAACCAATGTCTTTGGTCCCATGTCATTTTGATTTACCAATCTGAAGTTATGGTCTTTGACTTAAAGTGCCTTTTTGTTGACTTTTGAAAATGACCTATAATGTTGAAATTGATAACTTTTTGTGAGAGCATTTCTTGGACTTGGAGTGTGAAGATGAGTTGTAGGAAATGTCATCCCCTTCAAGATGAGTATTGGATGGGATTTTTCTGATGAACCATGAAAAAGTTATGCCTTGGTCAAGTTACAGTTGACTTTTCAGCTGTCTAAAAATAGAAACTTTTGACACCTTGATGATTTTTGAGCCATTCTTGTGAAATCATGATCAAGACTTGATCAAATGATGATTGTGGCTTCAAAATAAGATGTTGACCAAAATTTTTGACTTTTGACTGCCAAATGATCATTTTGCCCCTGCAGTTGACTATGGAGCAATTAGGGTTTTTGACTGTGCAACTTGACCTTGTGAGCCTTGAAACTTGACATGTAGTTGCTTGACAGTGTGTATGAGCATATGGGACTTGATTTAGCCCTTGAAAACCTCAACTTCCTTGCAAGAACCAAAACCCTAATTTTGACTGGCTTAGGAGGATGGTTGACTGTATAGCCCTTGAGTAGACCTTGAACCATTTGCTTGTCATAACTTGGAGAATATGGGAGGGCAAATTTTGGGGTACAACAGTTGCCCCTGTTCAATCTTCTTATATCTGAGGATGTAGATTGGCTTGTGTGCCTTTCGTGATCCGAGGGTGGAAGATGATTCAACACTAGAGTGCCCAGAAATTTGCACTCACATAGTAGAGTATCAGCAGCGTGACGGCGGGAATGGGATTAGAGATGCCATTTGTAGAGATGGTGGATAGGAGGATGGGCTTAAAGATGCCATCTGGAGGTGTGACAAAACCTTGTCGGGAATGGGCTTATAGATGCCATTTGGAACTGAAATGGGAGGATGGGCTTATAGATTCCATTTGGAAGTGTAATGGGAGGATGGGCTTATAGATGCCACCTAGGTGTTGATCGCGTAAGAGATTCCTTAGCGAGAACTTGCGTACCTGAGAGAAAAAGAAAGATAATTACCTGGCCTGTTACAGGTGTTGATCTTCACTCAGTCGTTCACAGACAGGCCCTGGCTAGATACAGGTGTCGAATCTGGAACTTCAAAAGGTTGCTTACAGACGTGCCCTGGCTGGATACAGGAGTCGAATCTCTAAGCTCTTCGTGCAGACATGCCCTGGCTGGATACAGGAATCGAATCTGGAAATAGTCGTCAACAGATACGCCCTGGCTGGATACAGGAATCAGATCTTCGAACTCTTCAGACGTGCCCTGGCAGGATACAGGAATCGAGTCTGGTAATGTAGTCGTCAACAGATACACCCTGGAAAGATACAGGAATCAGATCTTCGAACTCTTCAGACGTGCCCTGGCAGGATACAGGAATCGAGTCTGGTAATGTAGTCGTCAACAGATACACCCTGGCAAGATACAGGAATCAGATCTTCGAACTCTTCAGACGTGCCCTGGCAGGATACAGGAATCGAGTCTGGTAATGTATTCGTCAACAGATACACCATGGCAAGATACATGAATCGGATCTTCGAACTCTTTAGACGTGCCCTGGCAGGATACAGGAATCGAGTCTGGTAATGTAGTCGTCAACAGATACACCCTGGCAAGATACAGGAATCGGATCTTCGAACTCTTCAGACGTGCCCTGGCAGGATACAGGAATCGAGTCTGGTAATGTAGTCGTTAACAGATACACCCTGGCAAGATACAAGAATCGGATCTTCGAACTCTTCAGACGTGCCCTGGCAGGATACAGGAATCGAGTCTGGTAATGTAGTCGTCAACAGATACACCCTGGCAAGATACAGGAATCGGATCTTCAAACTCTTCAGACGTGCCCTGGCAGGATACAGGAATCGAGTCTGGAATATAGTCGTCAACAGATACACCCTGGCAAGATACAGGAATCAGATCTTCAAACTCTTCAGACGTGCCCTGGCAAGATACAGGAATCGAGTCTGGAATATAGTCGCTCACAGATGTGCCCTGGCTAGCTACAGGTATCGAATCTGGAATTGCGACAATTGATAGTAATCATCTTTGTATTGATCTTGGTCCTGAAAAGACAAAACGTTAGTTGTATGCAATGTCATGATGTATGACATGCGTGATGTTCTCAAAATAAATGAGATTGTATGTTCATGATGCGTATGTGCATGTTATAATGTATGAAGATGTGATGTTCGTGAATGTATTTTTGTCTAGGAAAATAATTCCTTGACGAATGCCGGGAAGTTAAATCCAGGGCTGATGTCGAAGAGTAGAGTTCTTCGTTTCCGCTGGGGATGATGATTGCAAGAATACCGGTAGGAGAAGATGACTCCGTTGGGGAATAAACTTGGCGAATAGATTACTCTGCAGGGAAATACTCTGTGGGGAAAGAGAGGTACTTTGCTGAGGTTGATGATAACTCCGCTGGGGATACCATTGTTAAGTTCTGTTGGAAGATTGGATGAACTCCGCTGGGGATGGGAAGACTTCACCGGGGACGATCTTTCCGTGGTTTTTAGCTGAGGATAACCCAGTTATAAGCTCTGGTGGAGCATAACCTTTGAATAAAGCCGGGTAGACGCGTTCGTGCTCTGTAGGGGTGAGCTTCCAGAATCTACTGGGGACAAGCTTCCTACTGGGGAGATGGTTCAACTCTCCTGGGGAGACTTTTTTGGACTGTACTGGGGAGGTGGCTCCGCTGGGGTGTCTGGTATTCCGCCGGGAAACAATCTTAGATCAAGACTGTCGGGGATGCTTGTTAAGAATGTTGGTATACTCCACTGAGGAATGTTGAGATCTGCTGGGGATAATCCAACTTCCATAAGGCTGACTGAGTAGGCTAACTCTGCTTGGGAAGAGTATCGCTGACTTGCTGGAGATACGATGCCTTGTTCAGGGCTGATTGGAGACCAACTGCTCGGGGAGAATTGTTGAATCTTGGCTCACTCTCTGGGGAATTAAGATATCTTGATTGCATTCTTCGGCCGAACTTACCTTAGTACCTTGGTGGACAAAGCAATTAGATCGCTTAGACAACTCATTATTGCCCCTGTTTCTAATGTTACTTGTAATTAATCCTTTGTTTCGTATGCAAATATTTATGAGTTAGCAATTAGTGTCAACTGCATATATCACAAATTGAACCTTGGACGTTCTTCGCAAAACAAAACATAAAAAGGAAAAACAAATGGCAATTTGTCTGAAAAGTGAATTTGTTATTGATTTTTGAATTGCCTGTAAATAGGAGTTTTTTGTACAAGAGGTTGACGTCCTAGTAAGAGAATGCCGCCGAACAACAGAGTTTATACAATTTTGTACAAAGGGAAAACAAAACAGCTATGTGAAGAGAATAATCCCACTGGGTTCCAACTCTGCTATCGCCTTTATATCTTTGAGCGTCTCATCACTTGGCTGCTCGGTTGAAGATGAAGCTGACTGATCGATGCTGTCTGGACTTGATGTTGATACCGGATTCTGGATGCAAGGTGATCCAATGAGACATAGTATTACGCTTTAATCCCTAACTTTTGCCTGGACCGCCCTTTCGGGTTTTCAATCCACCGGGATACCCATTTTTGCCCAAGCCGCCTTTTCAAATTTTCGACTTGTCGGGTGTACAGATTTTTTATATTTCATCCCTTATTTTTGCCCGAACCCTTTTGGTTCGCCGGAAACCCTTATTTTTGCCTAGGTGTGTCAACCTAGCGGGTCTTTTATCATGCGTAGTATCTTTTTACTATGTCTGCATTGGCGGGGTGAGGAAGGTCGTCACCATCCATGGGGGTTAGAATCATGGCTCCTCCTGAGAACACATGTTTAACCACAAATGACCCTTCGTACGTAGGGGTCCATTTGCCCCTGGGATCACTTTGAGGAAGAATGATGCGCTTGATTACCAGGTCCCCAACTTGATACTCTTGTGGTCTGACTTTCTTGTTAAATGCCCTGATCATCCGTTTTTGGTACGTTTGACCATGACAAATAGCAGTGAGTCTCTTTTCGTCAATTAGGTTTAATTGATCAAGTCGAGTCTGGATCCAGTCATCTTCGCTCAAATCTGCATCCTTCATTATCCGGAGAGAGGGTATCTAGACTTCAATCGGCAAGACTGCCTCCATGCCGTAGACCAAGGAAAAGGGAGTTGCCCCGGTTGACGTTCTTGCTGAGGTACGATACCCATGAAAAGCAAACGGTAACATCTCGTGCCAATCTTTGTAGGTCACTGTCATCTTCTGCACAATCTTCTTGATATTCTTATTTGCTTCTTCGACAACCCCATTCATCTTCGGCCGGTAAGGAGAAGAGTTATGGTGCTGTATCTTGAATTGCTCACAGAGCTCAGTGATCATCTTGTTGTTGAGATTAGTACCGTTGTCCGTAATGATCCTTTCCGGGACGCCGTATCGATAGATCAGGTTATGCCGAATGAACCGTGCCACGACATTCTTGGTTACTATAGCGTAGGAAGCTGCTTCAACCCACTTTGTGAAGTAATCAATCGCTACTAGGATGAAGCGATGCCCATTGGATGTCGTAGGTCTGATCTCGCCGATCATATCAATGCCCCACATTGCAAAAGGCCAAGGTGCTGTCAAGACATTCAGAGGAACTGGAGGGACGTGCACCTTATCAGCATAGATCTGGCATTTGTGACATGTTCGAGAATGTTGGTAACAGTCAGCTTCCATTGTGGACCAGAAATATCCTGCCCGAAGGATTTTCTTTGCCATGGTATGTCCACTGGAATGTGTTCCGAAGGTACCTTCATGTAGCTCTGCCATGATTCTTTCTGCTTCAGTCTTATCCACACAACGCAGCAAGGTTGAATCATGGTTTCACTTGTACAGAATGCCGTTGCTGAGGAAGAACTTTGCTGCGAACCTTCTCAGAAACTTCTTGTCGTTGACAGATGCACCTTCAGGGTATTCTTGAGCTTCCAAGTACCTCTTTACCTCATGATACCAAGGTTTTTCAATTACCTCTTCAGCCTCAAGATCACAGTAATACGCAGGTTCATCCAGTTTCCAGATGATGATCCGGGGAGCCTCATTGTCCCATTTGACTTTGAACATGGAAGACATCGTAGCTAACGCGTCTGCCAACTGATTCTCCTCTCTTGGGAAATGTTCAAAAGTTATCTCTGTGAAATGGGGGATCAATGTCAACACACATTCTTTGTAAGGAATAAGATTTGGGTGTTTCGCATCCCACTCGCCTTTGATCTGATTGATCACGAGAGCGGAATCTCCGAAGACACTCAAAAACTTGATCCTTAAGTCAATTGCAGCTTGAAGACCCATGATGCCCGCCTCATACTCCGCCATGTGTTGGTGCAGTTGAAACATAGCCGGGCAGTGAGTGGAGTATGAGTGCCTTGAGGGGATATGATCACAACGCCGATACCATTACCCAAAGCGTTGGAGGCTCCGTCAAAGTGCATAGACCATCGAGATCCTTCCTCAGGTCCTTCATCCGGTCCAGGTACTTCGTAATCAGTCACTACCATGATGCTCTCGTCAGGAAACTCAAAGTTCATTGATTGGTAGTCATCTACTGCCTGGTGTGCCAAGTGGTCTGCCAATACACTTCCTTTGATAGCTTTCTGAGTCGTGTACTGGATGTCGTATTCTGTCAAGATCATTTGCCATTTTGCTATTCTTCCAGACAGAGCAGGCTTTTCGAATATGTACTTTATTGGATCCATCTTTGATATCAACAAAGTAGTGTGAGTCAGCATATACTGTCTCAGCCGGCGAGCAGCCCATACCAAAGCGCAGCAAGTTTTCTCGAGCAGTGAGTATCGGGTCTCACAGTCAGTAAACTTTTTGCTAAGGTAATAAATGGCGTGCTCTTTTCGGCCAGACTCGTCATGCTGCCCCAGCACACACCCCATTGAGCTGTCAACTACTGTCAAGTATAGTATTAGAGGTCTCCTTTCAACCGGTGGCATAAGAATGGGTTATTTTTGGAGATACTCTTTGATTCTGTCAAAAGCGGCATGGCATTCATCATTCCAACGTACTACTTGATCCTTCTTCAGTAGTTTGAAGATTGGTTCACAGGTAGCAGTTAGGTGCAAGATGAATCGGGCAATGTAGTTCAGTCGTCCTAGAAAGCCTCCGACTTCCTTCTCTGTCTTGGGAACTGGCATCTCTTGTATGGCTTTAACCTTGGCAGGGTCCACTTGAATACCTTTGTCGCTCACGACGAAGCCTGGCAACTTACCCCAAAGGTGCATTTGTTTGGGTTCAACCTCAGCTTGTACAACTTCAGACGGTCAAACAACTTCTGTAAATGGTCAAGGTGTTCCTCCTCAGTTTGGGACCTTGCAATCATATCATCGACGTACACTTCAATCTCATGATGGATCATGTCATGAAACAAAGCAACCATGGCACGTTGGTAGGTTGCCCCAACATTTTTCAACCCAAAAGGCATGACCTTGTAGCAGAAGGTGCCCCACTGAGTAACAAAGGTAGTCTTTTCCATATCTTCCGGAGCCATTTTGATTTGGTTATATCCGGAGAAACCGTCCATGAAGGAGAACACCTTATGCTGAGCAGTGTTATCAACCAGAACGTCGATGTGAGGCAGAGGGAAATCATCTTTAGGGCTCGCCCTGTTCAAATCCCTGTAATCAACACACATTCTGACCTTACCATCCTTCTTTGGCACTGGAACCACGTTGGCAACCCACTGAGGGTAAGAAGTCACTGCTAGAAACCGGCATCAAATTGCTTCATAACCTCAGCTTTGATCTTTTCGGACATCTCTGGACGCATACGGCGGACCTTTTGTTTAACCGGAGGGCAGTCTTCCTTGGTAGGCAAATGATGAACCACAATGTCGGTATCCAACCCAGGCATGTCTTCGTAAGACCAGGCAAAGATTTCCATGTAGTCATGCAGCATCTGGATCAGTCGTTGTTTCACACTGAGCTCTAGATTAGCACCAATCTTGACTTCTTTCCTGTCTGTCTCAGTACCCAGATTTACCGTTTCCACTGGCTCTTCGTGTGGCTGAATGGCCCTCTCTTCCTGGAGTAACAGTCTTGCAAGTTCTCCAGGCACTTCGCAATCATCTTCACCTTCGTCTTCGGCTAAGTTGATCGTATTTTCGAAGTCATAACTGGCAGTAGCAGAGTCGTTACCAGTGAGATCCATAGTGGATTGAAACCTGTATGAGTGAGTGTGTGTAAATACAGCTGTTTTGCAATATATAAAGAAAGAAAGAAAGGGAGCGCAAGATTTGAAATGTGAAAAACGTCCAATGCTTTTATTTATGATATATGGAAATGACACACAAAAGCCCTCACAAATAGAACCACGGTGCCCCGGGTAAGACACCGGGCCAATAAAGTTTCGAATTATTGTTTATTACAAATCCAAAACAAAGAAGTTCATTACTGCGGGACAAAAGTAACAGGCATGCAGTCTTTGGCAGTCCAGTTGCTTAATCCATCGTTGGTTGCCGGGTAGATCCAACTGTCAAACTCGGATTCTTCCACTTCGTCTTCATCCCCAATAGCATTTACTCCATGGTTAGGCATGGGAGCAGTCACCATATTAGGCTTCTCGGGCGCCTCGAACTGAACCTCTTTAGCATCAATAAGGTCTTGAACCTTATTCCTCAGAGCCCAACAATCATCTGTAGAATGTCCCAGGCTATCAGAGTGATAAGCGCAACGGGCGTTGGGGTTGTACTTCGGAGATGTTGTGTTTACCATCTTCGGAGCTTCCTTGACAGTTACTAGGCTGGTTGACAGCAGTTGCGGTAAGATCTGAGAGAGAGTCATGCTGAGCCGAGTGTACTGCCGTTTGGGCCTCTTAACTCTAGGTTGGTTGTACTGTTGTGGAGCAGCAGCAGGCTTAGAAATAACCACCGCGTTGACAGCTTAGCAGCGTTCAGGTTTGTTTTGCCTTCTTGGACCATACATAGCACTAGCCTCCTTCTTGAAGGGCTTCTTTTCAGAATTGGAGGAGGTACCCTTCTGTATCTTTCCCGATTTTATACCAGCCTCGATCCTTTCACCAGTCAGGATCAGGTCAGTAAACCCAGCAGAGGAATTACCAATGAGATGAATGAAGAATGTACCGGATAGGATCCCCAAGAACATGTCCACTAGCTCACGATCTGTCAATGGTGGTTGCACCCTGCCAGCCAGATCTCTCCACTTCTGTGCGTACTCCTTAAAACCTTCACCCGATCCTAGCGACATACCCTGGAGTTGGGTACGCGTAGGAGCGAGGTCGGAATTATATTGATATTGCTTGTAAAAAGCAGTGGCCAAATCCTCCCAGTTACGAATGTTGGTTCCATCCAGCTGATAGAACCATTCGAGATGAGTCCCTGAAAGACTCTCCTGGAAGAAGTGGATCCATAAGTTCTTATCTGCTGTGTAAGGCTGGATCTTCCTTACATAAGAACGGAGGTGCATCTTAGGGCAGGAAGCCCCGTCATACTTCAAAAAGGTCGGTGCCTTGAACTTGTGTGGAATTACCACCCCAGAAGATAACCCCAAGTCTCCGAAATCCAACCCAGGCACACGTTGAATCTCCATAGCATTTAATCTGTCCTCCAATTGCTTGTACCGATCCTCAGTAGGAGGGTACTGTTCATCGTTGAAGTCTGTCTCGGTGTCAGAGACCACATGACTAGGGACCTCTCTCCCTTGGTGACTGCCTTCCCCCACAGATGGAGTAGTCCTCTCAGCTTCATTCTGCAATGTATTCCCGAGTCTGCGCCCAGTGTTGAATAGCACAATCCTCTTCTTCTTCTTATTCTTCTTCAGGAGCAAAGCCTTCAGCTCTTGTTGTCCTTGGGCCAAGCTCACGACCATCTCCTGAAATTGGGCGTTTTGGGCCTGGAGGGCCTTGATAGCTTGCTCGGTAGTGAGTTCAGGATTCATGATGCTTGAGTGCTAAAATAAACAGCGAAGAAGATTAAGCAACCTGTAGAGAAGAGTACCTGTGATGCACATGATGAATGAAATGCGTATGAATTATGTTTTCAAAGACAATCGGGAGTCAACTTTGTAAACAAAAGGAACACACTTTATTAGATTCAAACTTTAAATTGTTTAACAATCTGCCCTTAGGCGTTACAAGAATGAAAATACTGAAAAGGAAATAAATCTGTAAAAGAAATATCCAAAGCCCATCAGTGCTCCCATGGCCTCCTCTTCTCAGTACGGATATAGTCATTCAGGGTTCGCTCGTTCTCCAGTTGCTTGGTCAGCTTCTGGATCTTCTGTTCCTGTTCGTTGAACTTTTCCCGATAATAATCCCGCTCTTCCTGTAGTTGCGCCCAAGATCTCTTTAGGGTACCAACATCAGTGGGTATCTGAGGAGGGAGTATGGTTGGAGGAACCCCGTCTCCATCAGAACTTTCGAGAATGATAGGCCTGACAGCTTCATATGGCATACCCAACTTCTGAGCACGGATGCGGACCCATCTGTAATAGGGTTCCATTGGTAGAGAAGTCTTCGGTCCCAACTCATGTGGGTTAGCTTTGTGAATTCTGTCCCAAGCTTTGATGAATCTACGACGTAGTTCATCACTATCTACCTGAAACTCAAAACTGATGTGAGGCACCAACATCTCATGAGGCCCTGCTCTTCTGGCTCTTCCAAACTAACAGAGAGCTAAACATGGATTATAAGAGATTCTGCCCTGGGTACCGATCAATGGAACATTAGGATACTCTCCGCATCGATCAATAACAGCCACTTCATCTAAACCTCTGAGAGTCCAAATGATGTCCTTATCAGTGAGAGACATTAACCTATGAGCCCAACCTCTTCCTTCTTGGTTCTTTAGCACTAACTTGGGGAGGTGCGAAATAAACTACCTCACCAACAAAGGAGTAAAACACCACAGAGTTCCTCGTCTTTGGGCAGTACGAGCATAGAGTTGTTGCAGGACATCACCCAAGAGAGTGGGTACAGGGTTCCGAGACATGAAGATCCTTATGGCATTGATATTGACAAAGTTATCAGGATTTGGAAACAATATTAGCCCATAGATTAAGAGAGCCAGAATGTCCTCGTACGCCCTGAAGTCTAAGTCATTCCAGAAACTGTTAGCTTTACCAATCAGAAACTTAGCCAAGAAGCCCTTAACTCCGCTTCTAGTCTCCCAGTTGTCCATTACCTCCTGGTTGGTCAAGGGGAGGGCTGCAGCAATCTCCTCGAGCCTAAGAGTCTTTTCCCAACCAGTGAAGGGAGTCTGATCCAAGATAGGGATGCCAAGCAAATCAGAGAACTCTTCCAGGGTAGGGACCAGCTGGAAGTCTTGAAAGGTGAAGCACTGGTACAGAGGGTCATAAAACTGGGTCAAGACACTCGTTAG
This sequence comes from Vicia faba, assembly GCA_948472305.1. NCBI lineage: Eukaryota > Viridiplantae > Streptophyta > Magnoliopsida > Fabales > Fabaceae > Vicia > Vicia faba. The sequence continues at coordinate 983,725,983 of OX451740.1, forward strand.
TTGTTGGTCCCACTTTGCAGTGATTAAGCCGAGAAGAGAACCATGCCTCTGGATGAAGGAAGTAGTATTTGGAATTCTGCTAACCAACTCTTCAAACAACTCAGGTGGGTGAACAAAATTGAACCGGATAGTGTTCCTTCGCATGGGCATCATGATGTCCTACAAAACAGAGCAAAGGTGAAACCCTTTTGTCTTTGAAATGGTTAGTCCTTATGCAGGATGCATGCAATGTTTATGATGGCATGATGTTATGATAAAGCACACCACAAATATTCACAAAGGCAAACATGATAAGGCACACAAGTCACACAAGACAAGCCCTTAGAGTTTAGGCCAACATGGGGTCTAGGTATTACCCTCTTTCAGTTTGTTGGTTAAGACCTGTCCTATCAGAAGTAACCGGGTTCTAGAGGATCCCAATATCACTGACTACCCTCAATCGGTCATAACTCCAGCATCGCAATCTTTTCTTGCGGCCAAAACCATCGCGAGAGTTTAGCCTCAATGGGTGTAGCATACTGCTACTATTCTATTGGCCAAGTTGGGTCATTTAAGGTTCTAAGGTCGGTTGGTGCTTAATGACTCCTCAGAAGACCCATATTCTCCTCGTTGCAACACAAGGGATATCGGTACAGACCAAGGCGCCACACCAACGTAGCCACTGCTTCACCCATGTTGGTCTACGTCGGACAGGTCCCTTACAGCTTATGCTACCTAACAGGGTATCCCCAGATCCGGGTTAGGATCTATGTAACTCCGATGCAGCCCACAATAATAAAGCAAACAAAACATTCAATTGAAAACATAAGTATGATCTATCCTAAGGTACACCTCACTTTAAAGTATCCCCAGCAGAGTCGCCAGTTCTGTGATCGGTGGATCTGGAACTGACTGTTTAACGTTGGTTCGCGAAATGTCGCAGAAGCAAGAGTCGCCACCGTCTTTTATTTTCTCCAACATGGACAGGACAAAAGCATAGCAAAATTCCTTATGAGATTGTCTCTCGGTTCGGGAGGTAGATTTATATAAAGGGAAGGTGTTAGCACCCTTTCTATCCATGGTTATCCATGGGCTCTTAGATACTTGCTCATTGTGTTTTCAAAAGTGTTTGCTTTTCAAAGTGTGAGTGGGTTTGAAAAGTTTCGTTTAAAGATTTCGAAATAACTCTTGTATCAGTCCTCAAGAGTGTTTGAAAAATTGTTTTGAAAGCTTTTTGAAAAGTGTCAGTGTGAAAAGAGTTTTGATTTGTTTTTGAATAGAAGAGAGCAAGTATCTATGAGTTATCTACCTACCCTAAGGAATTAGGCTGTGTAAATGTCCTTAAGGTAGTGCCATCCCACCATTGAGAGGTAGGTAGCACCACCGTTGGAGGTGTTCGGGTCAATTCGTTTGTAGGGACAGTGTGGTCACCAGAGCAACAGTAGGACACCTTAGAAGCTACCCTTATGCCATTGATCCTTTTTTAATCCGAGGCAACCATTTCGAGGAAACTGGATCATGGACATAAGGACTTACTAAAACGTCCTATACTCGATGACCACGTTTCGGAGGCAAGGCAACAGGTGAGGCGTACCCTAAAAGTGGTGTGTGAATTTGTGTGTTATTTTCATGTTAAGTTTATCTTTGATCATGGCACGGTGAGCTACGCTTGTTTTTAATTAGCATGCATTCTTTCATACAAGTTAACAGTTAAGGGGTGCAGAAAGTAAATTGCGGAAACGTAAATCCTACGCTATTACAAGGCGCGAGTCTATACATCGCCAAAAATTACAAAGACCCGTTTTTAGTAAATAAGTACGGAAAATTAAAAAAAAACGGTAAAAAGTCCTAATTACTATTACATGTCCGGAGCAATTACATAATAATCGAACAAATTAAATGCGCGCGAAATAAGAATCGGGAATGTCTAAGGGTGTTGACCCTTTTAAGAAAAGAAATTAATTTTTTTTGGTCTTTTTTATAATTAAAATAAAATTGAAGCTAATTAATAACTAATTAATTTAATTTAATTAAAAGAAAATATTTTTTGTTTTTTATGTTTTTATGAAATAAAATAGAAAAAGAAATAAACTTCTAGGTTAACCTAAATCTAAATCTACTTTAATTATTAAAAAGAAGGTTAAAATGGCCTAATTAATAACTAATTCAATTATGGTTTATTTACAAAATAAAAATAATAATAATAAAATGTTAATTATTTTTTTTTTTGGTTTTTTATGAAAATGGTTAATTGATTAATTGTTAATAATAAAAATAAAATAAAAAAAAAGGTCAAAAACAAATAATAAAAAAAAAAGTAAAAAACCAAGGGGGTGTAGGCCAAATAGGAGGGTGCAAGACTGAAATTGTGGCCCATTTAAGGAAGCCACGTTGACTTTCCTGGATCACCTACAGCATGCTTGACTCCAGACTATGGTGCTCCCTGCTTTTTGTCCTTTGGATCTGCCTTGAAGACACCTGGCTTGTTGGATCTATAGGGCTTATGATGAACCTTCCTTGGAGCGCTGCACAGGAAAGTCAATGGAAAAATTATATGGGAATTGTAAGGGGACCTGGGAATCAAACCCAGGTCCCAAGGATGGCATGACACGTTCCCAGCCACTGAAGCACTTTGTTGCATTTGTTAATAATATGAAAAACAAATATTATATGAAACCAAAGCCAATAATGTTGAAAAACAAAAAATGCGCGCGTGGATTTGAACCTTCCACTCACGCCTGGACACCTCAGCCTTCTTCTCCGTTTGTACCTGTAACATGAATGAAATAGCGGGGGTTTTAAACCCCCACTAAGTGACATAGCGAAAAATAGCGATTAGGAGAGGAAGCAACATAAATTGAGCGCGAGGGGTTCTTTTGATTCGTCTTCATGTCACGATTTCAATGGCATATGTTTGGTGGCCTAATTTTTCCATATGAGGAAACGCCTAATTTTGAGCTTCTGAAAACCTAATGTCCATCAATGGCAGTTTTTGATATAGGATGCTATAGTTAAATTCAATGGTACAAAAAGCTTCAGAATGTCCCTATGAGTATAAATCAATTCAAAAAAAATGTTAAAAGCGCATGAATGATTATATAGAATTCAAGAAAATATTGCAAACCGTTTGGCCTGAGTTCTAAGATTCTGGGCACGTTTGAATTGATTTTTGATTGCAAAAGCTTCCTAGGGATGCCAGGAGTGTGTTTGGATTGAAATGGAGGCTTAAAACGTGTTGCAAGTAGGTTTACAATTTTGCTTTTTTCTCTTGAAAATTTGAAATGTGTTTGGCCGTTTGGGGTGCTTCTAGGTCGTGAAATCCCTTGTGATAGCTTGCACATATGTTATGTAAAGCGTTTCAATTAGAGTTAAGGGCCTTGAAGCCTTGCATTCATGTTTAAGATTTTGCCATAACCTCCATTGAAACACTTTCCATTTTTGTGTCAAAATTTGAATTCTTGCTTAGAATAACCCTTTGCATGAATTTGGAATGGTCATGATGGTGTATCAAAGCATTTCAATACAAAATATATTCTTTAATTAATTTTCTTGATTTTTATTTGATTTTAAAAGATTTAAAATGAATTAAATCAAATAAAATTAAATAAAAAATGGAAAAATTAATTTTAAATCTTGAAATAATTTGTGGGACACGCGGGAAGCATGGCCAAGCTGAAACAAGTGGAAAAAGTGGGGCCCTTTTGTCAAAAATGAAGTTTCAAGGATAATTGACTTTGGCCATTTCACAAAAATTTCCCAACTTCTCCAATGCATATCTTGCTCAATTTTGAAGCTATGAACATGTTCCTGGACATTTTGGAAAGGTCTTGAAGTCCTATAACCAATGTCTTTGGTCCCATGTCATTTTGATTTACCAATCTCAAGTTATGGTCTTTGACTTAAAGTGCCTTTTTGTTGACTTTTGAAAATGACCTATAATATTGAAATTGATAACTTTTTGTGAGAGCATTTATTGGACTTGGAGTGTGAAGATGAGTTGTAGGAAATGTCATCCCCTTCAAGATGAGAATTGGATGGGATTTTTCTGATGAACCATGAAAAAGTTATGCCTTGGTCAAGTTACAGTTGACTTTTCAGCTGTCTAAAAATAGAAACTTTTGACACCTTGATGATTTTTGAGCCATTCTTGTGAAATCATGATCAAGACTTGATCAAATGATGATTTTGGCTTCAAAATAATATGTTGACCAAATTTTTTGACTTTTGACTGCCAAATGACCATTTTGCCCCTGCAGTTGACTGTGGAGCAATTAAGGTTTTTGACTGTGCAACTTGACCTTGTGAGCCTTGAAACTTGACATGTAGGTGCTTGACAATGTGTATGAGCATATGGGACTTGATTTAGCCCTTGAAAACCTCAACTTCCTTGCAAGAACCAAAACCCTAATTTTGACTGGCTTAGGAGGATGGTTGACTGTATAGCCCTTGAGTAGACCTTGAACCATTTGCTTGTCATAACTTGGAGAATATGGGAGGGCAAATTTTGGGGTACAACAGACACCGACCATGCAGCACACCTCAAGGCAGTCTTTGCCCAAGCAAGACAATGTAAAATGAGATTCAACCCCTAAAAATGCACGTTCGGAGTCAAGGCGGGGAAATTCCTCGGATTCTACCTAACAGAACGAGGAATCGAAGCCAACCCCGACAAATGTCGAGCGTTCTCCGACCTCCCTATGCCGACGTCGAAGAAATCAATACAAGTCATGAATGGCATGCTCACGTCATTGTCCCGCTTCGTCGCAAGGTCCGCTCAGCACGCCCTCCCCTTCTTCAGACTCCTTCGCAAAGAAGTAGCCTTCGAATGGAACGGGGAATGTGAACGGGCACTGTGCCACCTAAAGCAAAGTCTATCCCAACCACCCGTGCTATCTCGACCAGCTGACGGGGAGCCATTGTTCCTATACTTGGCCGTCTCAGACGAAGTCGTCAGTGCGACTCTCATCCGCGAGACCACCGACGGGCAGAAACCCGTTTATTTCACGAGCAAAGCCCTACAAGGACCCGAAAGCAGGTACCAACAAATAGAAAAGGTAGCTCTAGCCCTCGTCAACGCAGCGAGGAGACTCAGACACTATTTTCTGGCCTACACGTTCATCATGCGAACCGACCAACCGGTGAAATAGCTCTTAGGTCGACCTGACATGGCAGGCCGAATGCTGAAATGGTCCTTAGAGCTCTCTGAATTCGACATTCAATACGAGAGCAGGAAAGCTCTGAAAGCACAAGCCCTAGCCGACTTCGTCGCGGAAATGACCGCTCACGACCCGCCCGCTGGGAAGGAACACAAATGGACCATCTTCGTCGACGGAGCCTCTAGCTCATCCGGAAGTGGCGCGAGGATCCTCTTGGAAAATGAGGAAGGCGTAGTGATCGAACACTCGTTAACCCTCTCCTTCCCAACGTCGAATAACCAAGCAGAGTACGAGGCCCTGCTCACAGGACTGAGGCTAACCGAGGACCTGGGAGCCCACGAGATACAAATCTTCACAGACTCACAACTCGTTGCCTCCCAAGTCCAAGGGAGTTACCAAGCCAAAAACGACAGCATCGTCGAATACTTAAGCTTAGTCAAAAAACACATGACAAAGTTTGAGCGAGCAGAAATATCACATGTCCCGCGCGAGCAAAACATAAGGGCAGGCATATTGTCCAAACTCGCGAGCACGAGAAAGAAGGTTGGAAACAAATATGTCATACAAGAATCCCTGTCACGCCCGAGCATTGAAAGGTCCTCGACACTAGTCGAGGTTCACGCTATAGGAGATGCCTCGTCCTGGATGACCCCGATGTACAATTTTCTGACGAAGGGCGAACTCCCCTCGAACCAGATAGATGCAACCATCACGAAGCGACGAGCATGCTCCTACGTAGTGCTCGAGCACAAACTATATCGCAGGGGATTCTCCATTCCCCTCTTGAAATGCATCGACGAATCCGCAGTCCCCGAGGTCCTGCGGGAGATACACGAAGGGATTAACGCCCAGCACATGGGCGGTAAGTCCTTGGCGAGGAAAGCCCTACGAGCGGGGGTATTATTGGTCGACAATGCAACAGGACGCCAAGGAACACGTTAAGAAGTGTGACAAGTTCCAGAGACACGACAACATGCACCTCGCTCCCCCTCACGAGCTGAGCATACTGTCGTCCCCGTGGCCGTTTGCATGGTGGGGGATGGATATCCTCGGTCCTTTCGTGCAAGGAACCTACCAAAACAAATTCCTCATTGTGACCGTGGATTACTTCACGAAATGGATAGAGGCCGAGGCTCTCGTGAAGATCACCTCACACAACATCCTCCGCTTCTACAAAAGAAACATCCTCTCCAGATTTGGGATCCTGAGAGCACTGGTGACCGACAACGACACCCAATTCACCGACCACGGATTCCAAGACTTCGTCACCAAACTGGGAACAAAACAACACTTCACCTCGGTCGAGCACCCTCAAACCAACGGGCAAGCCGAGGCTGCGAACATAGTCATCCTCTGAGGGCTCAAACGCCGACTCGGCGAAGCAAAAAGAGGTTGGGTCGAGGAGCTGCAGTGTCTTGTGGGCATACTGCACCACGCCCCATTCAACGACGGGCGAGACCCCCTTTCGACTAACATACGGCACCGAGGCCGTCATCCCAGTAGAAATCAGGGAACCCTCCAAGCGGACAGAAAATCCCCTCGACAAAGAAATGAACGACGAGGCCCTCAGGGACGAACTCGACTCAGTCGAGGAAATTCGATCGGGGGCGGCCCTGCGCGAGGCCATCCTAAAACAACGAGTGGCCCTGCGTCACAACGACAAGGTCATTAAATGCGAGTTCGAAATCGGCAACCTGGTGTTACGAAGAAACCAGAAAGACTCATGCAAAGGGAAATTGGCCGCGAACTGGGAAGGGCCTTATCGCGTCCACGACACCACAGGTACCAGGGCATATTACCTCGAGAAACTAGACGGAGAACCACTGCTACGACCCTGGAACGCTGCTAAACTAAAGCAGTACTACAGTTAAAAACCCTTAAGACCAAGGACTCTCATCGTCGTACATCCACATCCGGCCAACAGAGAGAAACGTCTCGACCACGTAGAAAGGCCAAGGTACAGGCCCAATCTACGCCCAAACGACATAACATCGCTCAGCCAAATGAGCATGAACGACAGTGCCCGACATGGACACCTTAATCGAGCTCCACCGTCGAAGTACCCGTATGGCAGAACACCCAGCTCGCGATGAGCAGTTCACGCCACGGGCAAGCGACCCCAATCCGGGTCATACGCCCGAGTAAGCGACTTTACTCCGCACACCCGACGCATCTCGAAGTACGTCGGACCATCCAATGGGTCGAAAAGAATCTCCACTCGAGGACGTAACTTAGGCGAATTTCGCCACAAAATAGCAAGCCGAGCACAAGCATGTCCCAAGGAAAACACTTAGGCAAATTCGCCACAAAGTGACAGCCGAGCACAGACGAGACTCGGGGACATAACTTAGGCAAATTTTATCACAAAATATGAAAACATAGACACGGGTAAATAATTAAGGTCGAAACAATCATTCATTCAAAAGCTCGTAAGCAAAAAACAAATAGAAATAAACCGACCAAGAAGGCTGACGATGTTCAGAAATTACAAGAACAGGCACGCAGGGCCAAAAAATATGCACGGGCACGCAGGCCCCAAAAACAACTATCAATAAAAAGGCGCATAGACCCGGTCAGAAGTTCACGGCTAGACTTCCCCGGGGCTACCAGCATCGATGACAGGAGACTCGGGTGGAGGCACGACCTGGCCGTCGATGATCTGGGACATGAAGCCCGCCCCTTCGGTATTCAGACCAGGGTTCAATAAAGTGAGCTGGCTAACCGCGACCTCAAAGCCATCCGCCAGGGCGCCAACACAGTCCGTCTCGAGGAGTTGGATACGAGCGACCAATTCCGAGCGACTCCGCAAGGGGGCTGTCTCCTCCGACTCATCTTCGGTAGGAAGCATGACGGCCTTCAGATCCTCGACCTCTTTGGCGAGACGCCCGTTGTCGGCTTCCAAGCGTTCCCGATCCAGACGAAAGAAGTCCCTCTCCTCAGCAACCTTCCCCGAGATCTTTTTCTCCGCAGCCAGCAGCTCGACTTGCTCGCGGAACATCTCCTCAGAGCGCTCCAGGGCAGCCTTCAACTTTCGAGAGCTTACAGCAAGGGCAGCTTTCTCCTGCTCCAGCTCTTTGACGCGATCAGAGTCTGCCCCCTCCTCAGCCAGGACAACGACCATCTCGGCCATCTTAACCATCCCGACCATGTTGGCGACCAAATGCTTTCTCCGACTCTCTTTACTTAGCCGCCTAATGGTATCAGCTTCATCGACGCTTACAGTCAAGGGAAACCCCTCGAAGAAACCCTCCTCTTTAAAATAGGGGGCAACCCAAAGGACCTCACCGCGCCAGACTCATTGCCGACTTCTGGCTGGCTCTCTACCCGGTTCCTCTTCCTCGGTATCAGATCAATATGTTGCTCGACATCCTGGGAGTCTGAGGACCCGCCGGAAACATCACCCAAACTAGTTGGCAGGCCCATCCTCGTCGCCTGAGGAGCTCGCACCATCCTTTTGTTGACTTTCTTATCCTGTGTCAACTTCAGAAGCCTCTCCTTTCGTCCGGCCATGTGACCTGCGAAAAAGAAAACCCGGGTTAGTTACGAGCAAGTAACAAACGAAGAAATCAGAATAAGACTACAAGACAAAAAGTAACCTAGCAGGTTTGCGGCCTGCCCGTAGGACTGGCACTGCACAAGCGCCTTTGTATCTATAGGACGGGCCTCGAAGGTCGGGTAACCATCCTCGTCGAGAATATCCTTTCCCTCCCTCGTGGCCCACCGGGGAGGGAAGAAACTGTCGACATATCTACAGAGGGTACCATAGGCCTCCTCGTCTTCGGTGCTCATCCCTCCCGTGGGCGTATAGTAATGCCCGGTGCCATGCTCATAGTGGCGCGAACTCCAATGCAAGGGAAACTTAGCTACGCGCCCCAACACCGGGCGACCCTTATCGTCCATAAGAGGCTCCCCGTGATCATCGGTCATTGCAGTCTCTTCTTCATATACAGAATCTAGAGCAGTCTGGGTGATCGGCCGTACGATATACCATTTGTCCTTGAACCCTCGGACAGAATCAATGTACATCCTGAATAGCCTCTTCAACTATTTCAGGGAAACCCAACTGTGCCTACCTCCCCGAGACTGGCGTTGTAAATGAAAGACTCTGAAGAAGAGAGGTATGGTAGCCCCAATCCTTAAAAAGCGACACGTCAGCTCGAACGCCCGAAGAAAGGCAATCGAGTTGGGGTGAAGCTGCAAGGGGGCCAACTCTAGATGACTGAATACCCCGACCTGAAAATCACTAAAGGGGAGCTTGAGGCCGAGGTCCTTGAATGCTATTTCGTACATGGGAAACCCATACTCGGAGATCTCCGAGCAGATCCGAGCGTTAAGAGACAGCCTGGTGATGACAAAATTTTTCTGGAAGCTCGGATGACTACCGACGTGCTCGATGATAGTGTACGCGCTCCGACTGCGCCGACTATATGCAGAAGCAATCCCTCTGGGCTCGGCGCCCACCCACTCTAGCAAAGAATCATCAATGGTATCGATCAGAGTCACATTTTCCTCGACACTCTGATCTTCGACCTCGTTGCGCCCTGAGGACCCTGGTTCATCAACCATTTTACCTGCAAAGCACAGGAAACCGGTCAATTTGGGAGCAAATCCATACGCTCGCCATAACGAACGGGGAGAAGGGCACAACAAGCCGAGTCGTACTCCACACGCGATTAAAACATTGAGGATTCGAACAAGAGTCTGGTCTCGCCTCCCCGACGCCAAGGTGCCACGACGAGTCGTCCTACATACTGCCTAAATGGGCCAACATCCCGGCCAGTCACGAGTACGTCGACCTAAACTATGGATATGACGAGCAATATCATGAATCATAAACCTATAACTATGGGTTTACCGGGCAATATCATGAGTTAGGCGCCCAAAACCATGAAGATCCCGGGCAGCAACGCGAGTCACATGCCTAAATTATGCGTTTACCGGGCACAAACATGCATTCACCGGGCATAAACATGAATATGCCGGGCAGGAATACGAATGTACCGAGGCTAATCCCAAACACAGATTTTCTAACACAAATAACGGAAAAAATCACCTACCACCGAGAAAAACATGAGGGATAAAACACTTACTTGGAAATTAGGAAGGATGTACGGCGGCAGGGAAGAAAATTGATGGTGGAAAGCACGGTGGTCCTATGAAATTCTGGAAAAACAACAGCGGCAAAGGCAGAGGAAGGAGGAGAAGCGCGAAGAGGAAAAACGGATTATGGGACCCAATGATCCTATTTATAGGGATGACGTGGAATACGAAACGTCACCCCGGGGGAACCACGAGCTTCCCCTCCTCGACGTCTACTCCCCTAGGCAATGATGACTCTACTTTCACTAGGGTGGTGTCACGGTTCCCAAGGGTTGCCTCGTATACTCAACGAGCATAACCCGTAAAGAGTCCCCCGAGCACGCCTCGAAAGGGATTATCTCACAAACGCAACACAGGAGAAACTCCTCGAGAAGCCACAAGGAAGCAAATATCCTGGCCGAGCGTAAGGCCCCGTGACGAATACGAACTGAGATCAAGTCATGACTCCTGCTCCAGGAGCCACGACTTGGGGGGGGGGGGGGGGCTCCTATTCTGGACTGGGCCCATCCTGGCCCAAGAGCAAGAACAAACGCCCAATCCAGACAACTCTACAAGGGGCGCGCGCCCAAGGATGCCCGCCAGCGTGTCGACCAGAAGCTACAGCAGTGCCCACCTGTGATCGGTGGATCTGGAACTGACTGTTTAACGCTGGTTCGCGAAATGTCGCGGAAGCAAGAGTCGCCACCGTCTTTTATTTTCTCCAAATGGAAAGGACAAAAGCACAGAAAAATTCCTTAAAGAGATTGCTCTCGGTTCGGGAGGTAGGTTATAGAAAGGGAAGGTGTTAGCACCCTTTCTATCCATGGTTATCCATGGGCTCTTAGATACTTGCTCAATGTGTTTTCAAAAATGTTTTGTTTGCTTTTCAATTGTGGGTTTTAAAAAAAGTTTCTTTGAAAGTTTCAGATCGACTCGTGCGTCAGAGTGTTTGAAAAATTGTTTTGAAAGCTTTTGAAAAGTGTCGGTGTGAAAAGATTTTGATTTGTTTTGTTTTTAAAGAGAGCAAGTATCTATGAGAACCTACCTACCCTAAGGAATTCGTCTGTGTAAATGTCCTTTAAAGTAGTGCCATTCCACCATTGAGAGGTAGGTAGCACCACCGTTGGAGGTGTTCGGGTCAATTCGAGTTTATAGGGACATGGTGATCACCAGAGCAATGGGAAGACACCTTAGAAGCTACCCTCATGCCAGGTTCCCGGATCATGAAGACTTACTAAGACATCCTCTACTCGACGATCACCTTTCGAAAGGCAAGGCAACAGTGAGGCGTACCCTAGGGGTGGTGTGTGCGATTCGTGTATCGTTTTCAATTATTTTTGTCTTGTCATGTTCATTGTGATCTACGCTTGATTTTATTATGGCCATTCATTCTTGCATGCTTTGTTAATAGTTTAAAAGTTGCGAGGAAAATAAATCTACAACTATTACAAATGGCGCGGGTCCACATCGCCAAAATTAAACCGGACCCGATTTAACGGAAAGTAAATAAAGCAAAATAAAGTGCAAAAAGTAAGTGTTACAACGCTTTGGGAGAGATACATGATTATTAAAATGACATAAAAGAAATATGCGAAATTAAACAATTAAAAATATGGGCGTTGGACCCTTTTTTTGCAAAATTAAAATTAATAAGGAATTAAAATTAAAATTAGATGTTTTTTTGGTATTTTTGTGTTTTTTAAGATTTAATGGGAAAAAGAGAATTAATCAAAATTAAAATTAAATGTAAACCCTAATTCTAATGGTTTTTAGATTTATTATGAAAAACATTGAATTTTTAACTAATTTAAACCTAAGTTAATTTACATGCATTTTTAATTATGAAAATAAATAAAATAAATATTATTATTATAAAAAAAAGGGAAATTAAAAGGAATCAAAATTAATTAAACCTATTTCTACATATTTTTTGTATTTCTGTTATTTAAAAGAAATTGAAATTATATCCTAATTAAAACTAAATATTTACATGTTAATTTATTTACAAGAAAATATGCAAATTAAATATTTTTTTTTTTATGTTTTTATCTTTTTTTCTGATTTTTATGAAGTTTTTATATTTTGTAGAAAAATAATTAATTAATTAAAACAATAAAAATAAATAACACAATAATTAAAAAATATGAAGAGAAAAGCAAACCAGGAGGGGTTCAGGCCCTATTGTGAGGTGTTATTAGTGAAATTCTGGCCCATTTAATATGCAGATCCATTGACTTTCCCAGGCCTTATGTGGCACGTTGACTGGGGTTTTAGGATGTTCATCCCACCTATGCCCTTGATCTGAGCATGCTAGACACGTGGACGCTGGGATGATGATGGAGCATGATACGCTTCAACGTTGTGCCTGCATGGGAACTTGAGTTGAAAAATAACATGAAATATTATACAGACCTGGGATTCGAACCCAGGTCTTAGACATTGCAAGGCAACACCTGTGCCACTAAGCCATTACTGCGCGTTTATTATATAAATAACAACTAAGTAATATAAAGACAACAACGCGTTTAGTGGATCCTGCGCGCCAACTTTCAAACGCACCAATCACCGCGTGACACAAAGTCATCTTCCTCACCATCCCTGTAAAACAAAACAAAAAGACCACGGTTTTACACGCGTTGCATTAGACAGGCTATTGAAAAATAGCGACTAGCGCCATGGTGCCCATAAATTGGGCGCGACAGGTGATTCATGTTCGTCCAAGCTTGTCAAATGGAATGGTGGTACTGAGGATGTCCAATTTTTCCTCTTTTAAGAATCCCTAAATTGAAGCTCTGGAAACCCTAACATTCAATCATGGTATAATCGTATATATGGCATAAAAAAGCAATTGGATATGTTGGTTAGCATCAAAACATTGTAATGAACATGAATCCATAAATAAACTTCACAAATAATGCTCAGATCATGATGTACGAATGGCAATTTTTCTCTGTACAGTTTGAGATTGTTTTACCAATTCTTGAAGCTTGAGTTGATGTTAGGGATTGGAATGTACTCAGGAGACCACAAGGAAGCTTTTGGAATGAATTTCGTGCCTTGAATCCACTTCAAACAAGGATTTCAGTTTTGAGTTTTATGGCTATTTTTTCAAGTTTGTCTATGGTCTTTTAGCGCAGCATTCAGTGTGTGGGCATCAGGTTTTGACTCAGCACTTATGAGGGAAGGGAATTAGGTCATTAGCTGGCCTTGATCCATGCCCATGAGAGAATTAGTCTTAGGTTTTTCACCATTAACAAACTTTCCCTTTTTTAAGCAAAACCAAGACTTGGTGTACAACCTAACCCTAGCATGAGTTTGTGAGCTGGCACATGATATATGGAAGCTATTCAAATTCAAATGACACTATTCCATTGATTTTTAAATTTTATTTGAATTATTAAAGATTTAAAATGAATTAAATTAATAAAAATTAAATAAAATAGAAAAATCAATGTTTGATCTTGAAATTAATCATGGGACACGTGTGTGGCATGACAAGGCTGAATCAAGTGGAAGAAAGTGGACCCTTTTGTCAAAAATTGAAGTTTCAAGGATAGTTGACTTTTGCCATTTCACAAGAATTTCCCAACTTCTCCAATGCATAACTTGCTCAATTTTTAAGCTTTTCTCATGTTCTTGGACATTTTGGAAAGGTCTTTGAGTCCTTTAACCAATGCCTTTGGTCCCATGTCATTTTGATTTTCCAATCTCAAGTTATGGCCTTTGACTTAAAGTCCCTTTTTGTTGACTTTTGAAAATGACCTATAATGTTGAAATTGATAACTTTTTGTGAGAGCATTTCTTGGACTTGAAGTATGAAGATGAGTTGTAGGAAATGTCTTTCTCTTCAAAATGAGCTTTGGATGGAATTTTTCTGATAATCCATGTGAAAGTTATGCCCTGGTCAATTTCAGTTGACTTTTTCAGCTGTCCAAATAAGGAAACTTTTGCATCTTGATGATTTTCTGAGCCAAATTTTGAGAATCATGATCAAGCATTGATCAAATGATGTTTGTGGCTTCAAAATGATATGTTGACCAAAAATTTGAACTTTTGACTGCCAAATGACCATTTTGCCCCTACAGTTGACTGTAGTGCAATTTAGGGTTTTGACTGTGCAATTTTGAGCTGAATGCCTTGAAACTTGATATGAGGATGCTTGAACATATTTGTAGGCATGTGAGACTTGATTGGGCCTTTGAAAACTACCTTTTCTTGGTCAGAACACAAACCCTAGTTTTGACTGTATAGGAGACAGTTGGACTGTGCAACCCTTGGGGAATTTTGTGATTTGGCTTGGCAATTTCTTGAAGAATATGGGAGGGCAAATTTTGGGGTATAACAGTTGCCCCTGTTCAATCTTCTTAGACCTGAGGATGCAGATTGGCGGACGTGCCTTTCGTAATCCGAGGGTAGAAGATGATTGGACACTAGAGTGCCCAGAAATTTGCGCTCACATAGTGGCAGTGATGGTGAAATGGGCTTATAGATGCCATTTGGATGTTTGATTGCGTAAGAGATTCCTTGGCGAGAACCTGTATACCTGCAAAACAGAAAATGAGTACCTGACACGTTGCAGGAGCTGATTTTTAGATGCCTGGTATAGATGTGTCCTGACTGGTTACAGGAGCTGAGTCTGGAGCTTCGAACGGCGATGAAAGAACCAGGGACGGTTACTACCTTAGCATGAATGGTAAGAGAACCTTGGGCGACTTTAACTCCAACAACGCTCGTTGAGAAAAAATCTTGGGTGACTTTAACTTCAACAACGCTCGTTGAGAAAAAATCTTGGATGTCTTCTACTGGGATAAGAATCAGGGAGATCTTAGGGTCGATCTGACTGAACCAGAGAGGCCTTTGACTGGGTAAGAATCAGGAAAATCTTAGGGTCGACTTAACTGAACCGGACAAGGTCTTGAAATATCTTCAACTGGATAAGCATCAGGGAGATCTTAGGGTCGATCTGACTGAACCAGAGAAGGCCTTTGACTGGATAAGCATCAGGAAAATCTTAGGGTCGATTTAACTGAACTGGACAAGGTCTTGAAATATCTTCAACTGGATAAGCATCAGGGAGATCTTAGGGTCGATCTGACTGAACCAGAGAAGGCCTTTGACTGGATAAGCATCAGGAAAATCTTAGGGTCGATTTAACTGAACCGGTCTAGGTCTTGAAATATCTTCAACTGGATAAGCATCAGGGAGATCTTAGGGTCGATCTGACTGAACCAGCGAAGGCCTTTGACTGGATAAGCATCAGGAAAATCTTAGGGTCGATTTAACTGAACCGGTCTAGGTCTTGAAAGATGATTGAGAACTTAGCTGATTCTTTCCTGAAAGGTAAAAGTCAGTCATATGCAATGCATGACATGGATCAAGCAATGATGTTCTCAATATAAACGAGATTCGTATGATATGATGCGTCTATGCATGCTATAATGATGTATGTGATGTCTTATGTATGCTTTTGTCTAGGAAAGTGAATCCTTGACGGGTGCCGGGAAGTCGTATCCTGGGCTGATGTCGAAGAATAGATTTTGCTTCCGCTGGGGATGATAGTTGCAAGAATACCGGTAGGAGAAGATAACTCCGTTGCGGAGTAAACTTGGCAAATGGAGGATTCTGCGGGGAGAAAAGATACTCTAGCGACCATGCTGGGAAGCAATACTCTGTGGGGAGAGAAATGCTTTGCTGAGTGTTGATAATAGTTTGCTGGGGATAGGAAGACTTCGTCGACGACACTCTTTCCGTGGCTTTTGGCTGAGGATAACCCAGTTATATCCTGTTAAGGAAATAACTCTTTAAATCATGCCGGACGACGCGTTCGTGCTCTGCGAAGGATAAGCTTCCAGAATTTACTGGGGATAAGCTTACTGCTTGGGGAGATATGAATTCCAACTTTCTTGGGGAAACTAATTGGACTTTCCTGGGGAGTTTTGACATGCTGGGGAAGTGATTCCTTTGAATGTTGATGTATGCCGCCGGGGAACAATCTTTAGACCAAGACTGCCGGGGATGCTTGTTAAGAATATATGCTGCTGGGGAATGTTGAGATCTGCGGGAGGACACCCAACTTCCTTAAGGTTGATAACTGTTTTGCTTGAGGAGAGTATACTGCTTGCTGTCTCACTCTCTGGGGAATTTAAGATGCTTGGTTATGTTCTTTAGCTGAACCTACCTTGGTACTTTGGAGGATAGAACAATTAGATTGCCTAGACAACTCCTTATTGCCCCTGTTTCTAATGTCCCCTGTAATTAATTCTTTGTTTCGTATGCAAATATTTATGAGCTAGCAAATTATTGTCAATGCATATATCACAAATTGAACCTTGGACGTTCTTCGCAAAACAAAACATAAAAGGAAAAAACAAAAGGCACATTTTAACTGAAAAGTATATTTGTATTGATTTTTGAGTGGCCTGTGAATAGGCATTTTGTATACAAGAGGCTGACGTCATAATAAGAGAACGCCACCAAGCAAAAAGGGTTTATACAAATTTTGTACAAAAGAAAATAAAACAGCTGTGTGAAATGAATGATCCACTGGGTTTCAACTCTGCTATTGCCTTTATAACTCCGAGCGTCTCATCACTTGATGACCTTGGTTGAAGGTGAAGCTGACTGATCGATGCCGTCTGGTCTTGATGTAGATACCGGATTCTGGATGCAAAGTGATCAATGAGACATAGCATTACGCTTTTATCCCTAATTTTTGCCTGGACCGCCCTTTCGGGTTTTCAGTCCACCGGGATATCCATTTTTTGCCCAAGCCGCCCTTTCAGGTTTTCGACTTGCCGGGTGTACAGATTTTTTCCATTTTCATCCCTTCATTTTGCCTAGGCATGTCAGCCTAGCGGGTCTTTTTTCATGCGTAGTATTTTTTTACTATGTCTGCATTGGCGGGGTGAGGAAGGTCGTCACCATCCATATTGGTTAATATCATTGCTCCTCCTGAGAACACATGCTTAACCACAAATGGCCCTTCGTACGTAGGGGTCCATTTGCCCCTTGGATCACTCTGAGGAAGGATGATTCGCTTGATTACCAGATCCCCGACTCGATATTCTTGTGGTCTGACCTTTTTGTTAAATGCCCTGATCATCCGTTTCTGATACGTCTGACCATGACAGATAGCAGCAAGTCTCTTTTCATCAATAAGGTTGAGCTGATCAAGTCGTGTCTGGATCCAATCATCTTCGTTCAGATTTGCATCCTTCATTATCCGGAGAGAGGGTATTTGCACTTCGATTGGCAAGACTGCCTCCATACCATAAGCCAAAGAGAAAGGAGTTGCCCCGGTTGACGTCCTAGCTGAGGTACGGTACCCATGTAGAGCGAACGGTAACGTCTCGTGCCAATCTTTATAAGTCACTGTCATTTTCTGCACGATTTTCTTGATGTTCTTATTTGCTGCTTCTACAGCCCCATTCATCTTCGGTCTGTAAGGAGAAGAATTGTGGTGCTGTATTTTGAACTGTTCGCAAAGCTCAGCGATCATCTTATTGTTCAGATTGGTACCGTTGTCTGTAATAATTCTCTCAGGGACGCCGTACCGACAGATCAGGTTATGCCGAATGAAACGTGCTACAACAGTCTTGGTTACCGTAGCATAGGATGCTGCCTCAACCCACTTCGTGAAGTAATCAATTGCCACTAGGATGAAGCGATGTCCATTAGATGCCGTAGGTTTAATCTCGCCGATCATGTCTATGCCCCACATTGCAAACGGCCAAGGCGCAGTCAGAACATTCAGTGGGACTGGAGGAACATGCACCTTGTCTGCATAAATCTGGCACTTGTGGCATGTCCTGGAGTGTTGGTAGCAGTCAGCTTCCATTGTGGACCAATAATATCCTGCCCGTAGGATTTTCTTAGCCATAGTGTGCCCACTGGAGTGTGTACCAAAGGTCCCTTCATGCAGCTCTTCCATGATTCTTTCTGCTTCAGTTTTATCCACACAACGCAGTAAGGTTGAATCATGGTTTCGCTTATACAAGATGTTGTTGCTAAGGAAGAATTTGGCTGCGAATCTTCTCAGGAATTTCTTATCGTTGATAGATGCGGCTTCAGGGTATTCCTGAGTTTCCAGATATCTCTTCACTTCGTGGTACCAAGGCTTCTCAGTCACCAATTCAGTTTCGAGATCACAACAGTATGCCGGCTCGTCCAGTTTCCAGATGATGATCCGGGGAGCCTCATTATCCCATTTGACCTTGAACATTGAAGACATTGTAGCTAACGCGTCCGCCAACTGATTCTCTTCTCTTGGAAAGTGCTCAAATGTTATCTCTGTGAAGTGGAGGATCAGGGTCAACACACATTCTCTGTAAGGAATCAAGTTTGGATGTTTCGTATCCCACTCTCCTTTGATCTGATTGATCACAAGAGCGGAATCTCCGAAGACACTCAGAAATTTGATCCTCAGGTCGATCGCAGCTTGAAGACCCATGATACACGCCTCATACTCCGCCATGTTGTTGGTACAGTTGAAACACAGCCGGGCGGTGAGTGGAGTATGAGTACCTTGTGGAGATATGATGATGGCGCCAATACCATTTCCCAAAGCGTTGGATGCTCCGTCAAAATGCATAGACCATCGGGATCCTGGTTCAGGTCCTTCATCCGGTCCAGGTACTTCACAGTCAGTTACTATCATAATGCTTTCATCCGGAAACTCGAAGTTCATTGATTGGTAGTCATCTACAGCTTGATGTGCTAAGTGGTCAGCCAATACACTTCCCTTGATGGCTTTTTGGGTCGTGTACTGAATGTCGTATTCCGTCAAGATCATCTGCCATCTTGCAATTCTCCCAGACAGAGCAGGCTTTTCGAATATAGGGTCCATTTTTGAGATCAACAAGGTAGTGTGAGTCAGCATATACTGTCTCAGCCGGCGAGCAGCCCATACCAAAGCGCAACAAGTTTTCTCAAGCAGTGAGTATCGGGTCTCACAGTCGGTAAACTTTTTGCTAAGGTAATAAATGGCATGCTCTTTTCGGCCAGACTCGTCATGCTGCCCCAGCACACACCCCATTGAATTATCAAGCACTGTCAGGTAAAGTATCAAAGGTCTCCCTTCAACTGGTGGCATAAGGATGGGTGGTTCTTGGAGATATTCTTTGATTCTATCAAAAGCAGCCTGACATTCATCATTCCAACGTACTACCTGATCTTTCTTCAGCAGCTTGAAGATTGGTTCACAGGTAGCAGTTAGGTGTGAGATGAACCGAGCAATGTAATTCAGACGTCCTAGAAAGCCTCTGACTTCCTTCTCTGTCTTAGGAACTGGCATCTCTTGAATGGATTTGACCTTAGCAGGGTCCACTTGAATTCCCTTGTCACTTACCACGAAGCCTAGCAACTTTCCAGATCTTACCCCGAAGGTGCACTTGTTCGGGTTTAACCTCAGCTTGTACAGTTTCAAACGGTCAAACAGTTTCTGCAGATGATCAAGGTGTTCTTCCTCAGTCTGGGACCTAGCGATCATGTCGTCAACATACACTTCTATCTCATGATGGATCATGTCATGAAATAAAGCAACCATGGCACGTTGGTAGGTTGCCCCATCATTCTTTAGTCCAAAAGGCATGACTTTGTAGCAGAAGGTGCCCCACTGAGTAACAAATGTAGTCTTTTCCATGTCTTCAGGAGCCATCTTGATCTGATTGTAGCCTGAAAAACCATCCATAAAAGAGAACACTTTATGCTGAGCTGTATTATCAACAAGGACATCAATGTGAGGTAGAGGGAAGTCATCCTTGGGGCTGGCCCTGTTCAGATCCCTGTAATCGACACACATTCTGACCTTGCCGTCCTTCTTAGGTACCGGCACCACATTAGCAACCCACTGAGGGTAAGAAGTCACTGCAAGAAACCCGGCATCAAACTGCTTCATAACCTCGGCTTTAATCTTCTCAGACATCTCTGGACGCATACGGCGGACCTTTTGCTTAACCGGAGGGCAATCTTCTTTAGTTGGTAAGTGATGGACCACAATGTCGGTATCTAATCCGGGCATATCTTCGTAGGACCAGGCAAAGATCTCCATATAGTCATGCAGCATCTGAGTCAACCGTTGCTTCACGCTGAGCTCTAGGTTGGCACCAATCTTTACCCCTTTCTTGTCTTCTTCAGTACCCAAGTTTATTATTTCCACTGGCTCTTCATGGGGTTGAATTGCCCTCTCTTCCTGTTGTAACAGTCTTGCAAGTTCACCAGGCACTTCGCAATCATCTTCACCTTCGTCTTCGGCTAAGTTGATCGGATTTTCGAAGTCACAACTGGCAGTAGCAGAGTCGTTACCAGTGAGATCCAGAGTGGATTGAAACCTGTATGAGTGAGTGTGTGTGTAAATACAGCTGTTTTGCAATATGTAAAGAAAGGAAAGAAAAGGAGCGCAAAATTTGAAATGTGAAAAACGTCTAATGCTTTTATTCATGATATATGACAGTGACAAATAAAAGCCCTCATAAACAAAACCACGGTGCCCCGGGTAAGACACCGGGCCATATAGTTTCAAATTATTGTTTATTACAAATCCAAAACAAAGAAGTTCATTACTGGGGAACAAAAGTTATGGGTGTAAAGTCTTTAGCAGTCCAATTGGTCAATCCACCGTCGGTCGTCGGGTAGATCCAGCTATCAAACTCTGACTCTTCCACTTCGTCTTCCTCTCCAATAGCATTCACTTATGAGTGGGTGATGAGCACAAGAGGTCTTCCAATTCTCGCCTTGCGCACTGCTTTCTGAGCTTCTGTGGTGAAACCCAGCCCAAACTTGTTAGTCTTAGGAGTAAGATCAGGGAGCTTGCCCCAGTTTGCACATTCACCTCTTTCGATCACAGCCCGGGCGTCCTTTAAGGAGGCCATCTTCAAAGGAGAAACCTCTTCATCCACTGCTTCTGCTGCTGCCAAAGTTTGTGGCACTTCCTCAAAATGTTGAAAGGGGGTTTCAATGAACTCCCCATCCATTTCTACGTATCTGAAGGAGTTGAGGTGGCTGACCATGTGCTCCTCTTCCCCTTGCACCGTTACGATCTTCCCCCTGACCGGGTACTTGAGCTTCTGATGCAACGTGGAGGTCACAGCTCCAGCCTTGTGGATCCACGGGCGACCCAGCAAACAAGAATAGGACGGATGGATGTCCATCACATAGAATTTTGAATCAAATACCTGTGACCCAACCCTGATTGGGATGTCCACCTCACCATGTACCATTCTTTTGGACCCGTCAAAGGCCCGGACAACAATGTTACTTGGTTTGAGCTCTAGACCCTCACAATCCAGCCTATCCAGAGCCTTCTTGGGCAGCACGTTTAATGAAGAACCTGTGTCAACCAGCACATGAGCAAGAGTAGTGCCCCTGCATTCAATGGAGACATGCAGGGCGTCATTATGGTTCTTCCCCTTTGCTGTCAGGTCAGCATCAGAGAAACCCAGGCCATTATCAGCGGTTAGGTTGGCCACACAGTCGGTGAACTGGTCAGCAGACGTCTCTTGGGGTACGTGGGCTGTCTTTAAGAAAGCAATCAGAGCCTTGGCGTGGGCCTCTGAACACAGCAGCAGTGACAACATGGAGATTTTAGAGGGAGTGTGCCCCAGCTGTTCTACAACGTTGAAATCACTTTTCTTTATTATCTTGAGGATTTCTTCCATTTCCTGCCTGGAAGCCTCAACAATGGTCTTCGGTGCCTCCGTCCTGGCAGGCATATCAGCATCAATCCCCTTGTCCTGAGTATCAGATGACTCGGTAGCAGGGGTGGATACTTGGTCAGGGGGAGAAACAGGCACCCTGGCAGGTGTGAAGACCAAAGGCCTATGAATTACCGGAGGAGCAATGTCTGGCGAGAACAGTCTTCCACTACGAGTGACCTTAGCAGGCCCAGTGATGTTGGAGACACCAGCATCAATGTTGAACTCTTGTTTCACACCCAGAACATAAACATCCGCCCCATAGTGCCATGGGACAGCCTTATCAGATTTGTAGGGGATAGGCCCCGGAACAGTAATGGTGATGGGAGCAATCTTGTGAACCGGCAAAATTTGGACAGGCTTCTTTGAAGGAGCCTTGGAATGGTTGTTGAAGATGGTAACGATCGACACTTCTTCAACAGGAGCAGCAGGAACAACAGTCTTTCTGAACAAAATCTCTCTACTATCCATCAGGTTTTGGACGCCTGACTTCAGCAGAGAACAACCAGCAGGGAAAGCAACACATAGAGGGCAACCTTCGCTACATCCCGGAAATAAACCGGCTAGCAACAGATTCCTCTTGACCGTCAGCAGCGGCGTAGCAACATCATCCACCGAAGCTACATACAAATCCTCCTCAACAGCATTCACTCCATGCTGGGGCATGGGAGCGGTTACAACATTCGGCCTCTCGGGCGCCTCAAAATGTATTTCCTTTGCATCAATGAGGTCTTGAACCTTATTCTTTAGGGCCCAACAGTCATCTGTGCTATGCCCCGGGCTATCAGAGTGGTAAGCACAGCGAGCATTTGGATTAAACTTGGGGGATGCAGTATTGGGAAACTTTGGAGCCTCCCTGACAGTCACTAAATTGGTGGATAGCAACTGTGGCAGGATCTGTGATAAGGTCATGCTTAACTGGGTAAACTCTCTCCGGGGTCTTTCAAACTTTTGAGGATTAGTTGGCCGAGGAGCGGCAGCAGGTTTGGCAATCATTACCGCACTGACAGATTGGCGGCGTTCAGGTTGCTCTGGTCTCCGGGAGCTATATACAGCACTAGCCTCCTTTTTGAAGGGTTTCTTTTCAGTACTGGAGGAGGCAACCTTCTGTATCTTCCCCGATTTTATACCGGCCTCGATCCTTTCACCAGTCAGGATCAGATCAGTAAACCCAGCAGAGGAATTACCAATGAGATGATTGAAAAATGGACCAGATAGGGTCCCTAAAAACATATCTACCAGCTCCCGGTCCGTCAATGGTGGCTGCACCCTGCCAGCCAGGTCTCTCCATTTCTGGGCGTACTCCTTAAAACCTTCACCCGACCCTAGCGACATACCCTGGAGCTGGGTACGCGTAGGAGCGAGGTCGGAATTATATTGATACTGCTTGTAAAAAGCAGTGGCCAGATCCTCCCAGTTACGAATGCTGGTTCCATCCAGCTGATAGAACCATTCGAGGTGAGTCCCTGAAAGACTCTCCTGGAAGAAGTGGATCCAAAGGTTCTTGTCTGCTGTGTAAGGCTGGATCTTCCTTACATAAGAACGGAGGTGCATCTTGGGACAGGAAGCCCCGTCATACTTCACAAAGGCAGGTGCCTTGAACTTGTGTGGAATCACCACCCCAGTAGATAACCCCAAGTCTCCGAAATCCAGTCCAGGCACCTGCTGAACTTCCATGGCCTTTAATCTGTCCTCCAGCTGCTTGTACCGGTCTTCAGCAGGAGGGTACTGTTCGTCGTTGAAGTCTGTTTCAGTATCAGAGCCCACAGGAGTAGGGACCTCCCTTTCTTGGTGACTACCTTCCCCCACAGATGGAGTAGTCCTTTCAGCCTCAACCTGTAAGGTGTTCCCGAGTCTGCGCCCAGTGTTAAATAGCACAGTCCTCCTCTTCTTCTTAGTCTTCTTCAGAAGCATGGTCTTCAACTCTTGTTGTCCCTGAGCCAAGCCCTTGATCAGCTCCTGAAATTGGGCGTTCTGCGCCTGAAGAGCCTTGATAGATGCCTCGGTTGATGATTCAGGGTTCATGATGCTGAAATAAACAGCGAAGAACAGTAAACAACCTGAAAAGAAGAGTACATGTGATGCACATGATGAATGATATGTGTTTATGCAATGCATTCAAGAGTTCGAAAATTCAAATTTGTTGTAGACCAAAGGGAACACACGTTTTTATTAAGAAAATCATTGTTTAATACATCAAAGCCTCATGGGCAAAAGTACAAAAAATCAAATCAATCCCAAAATATGCTGCGCATCACCTTTGGAGCTATGTAAGTGTTGAGGTTCCTCTCCTCATGCAACAGGCGGGTGAGCTCCAAGACCTTCTTTTCACTGGCACGCAGACTAGTCTCAAGAGAATTCCGCTCTTCCTTAAGCTGGATCCAGCTCTTCTGCATCTCTTCCCAGGATGTGGGCATATCAGGGTGCTGAATAACGTGAGACACTTCTCCTTACAAGGCAGGCTCTTTGATTACTGGAAGCATGTGAGGATAAGGCATTACTAACTTCTGAGAGCGGGCTCGTACCCACTTGAGGTAAGGCTCCAAAGGGATGGAGTTCCTGTGCCCCAGTGTCTTGCTGTCTATCCTACTAGGCATCCTCCAGGCTCTGATAAATCTCTGGCGAAGTCCTTGAGTATCGTTGTCGAAGTCAAAAACTATGTCAGGAATTAACATGTCATGAGGACCATCCCTCCGAGCATAACCAAATTGTCTCCAAGCCAGGCATGGGCTATAAGTAATACCCCCTTTGATTCCAAGTAAAGGAACATTAGGATACTCCCCGCAACGATCAATGATAGTGACATCTTCTCTGGACCTAGGGCACCAATGTATATCTGCATGTGTAAGAGTCATCAACCGTTGTGACCATCTCAAACCCCGCTCATTCTTCAGGACTGATTGTGGAAGGTGCGAAATAAACCACCTTCCTAGGAGAGGAGTGCAACACATAAGGACACCTCTTTTTCTCATGGTTCGAGTGTAACATGAGTGAAGGATGTCCCCCAGCAACGTAGGTATAGGATTCCTGGACATAAAGATCTGGACAGCACTGATATCAATGAGCTGATCTGGGTTAGGGAACAACACCAAACCATAAACAAGGAGGGCCACAACCTCTTCAAAAGCTTGTAAGTCAAGGGAGTTCCAACATTCATAGGCCTTTTCAAACAGAAACCTGGCTAAGAACCCTTTAATACCACTTCTGACTTCCCAATGTCCCTTGAGGTCAGATGACTGTAGGTGCAAGGCTTTAGCAATCTCTTTAAGCTTAGGTTCCTTTTCTGTACCGTTGAAGGGTAGCTGATCAAGGATGGGGATCTTCAGGAGCCGGGATAACTCCTCCAATGTAGGTACCAACTGATAGTCCAAGAAGGTGAAACAGTGATGCAGAGGGTCAAAGAATTGGAACAGGACCTTTATCATATCTTCCTCAATGTTGGTGTTGACCAAGCTGATGAGGCTTCCATGCCTTTCACTGAATGAAGAGTTCTCGGGAATCCTGGATATAAGCTCCTTAAGCTGAGGAGGGATCCTTACAAGACTGATTTGAATTGTCTTTCTACGAACAGTTTCCATGTCCTACAAAACAAGAACAAAGATGAAAATTCGAACCCCTGAAATGGTTAGTTAATGCATATGATGCTGGATGATGTCATGATGCTATGATTAAACACACCACAGATATGTACAAAGACAAACATGTAAGGCACACAAGGCACACAAGACAAGCCCTTAAGGCTTAAGGCCAGCATGGGGTCTGGGTAGTACCCTCTTGAAGTTGGTGAGTTCAACCTGTCCTAATCAAAGTAACCGGGTTCTAAGGTTCCCAATATCACGGGATTGCTTTCATTGTTCATCGTTTCGATTTAGCCACTGAACTGGCGACCGAAATATTCCAGGAAAGCAACCCTCAATTGAGTGTAGTATCGAGTATCAACCAACCTCGGACTGCACCAAAGTCAGTTATCTCACTACCCTAAAGAGGCCAAGATAGTTCAATTAAGGTTCCTAAGGTCTGTTGATGCTTCACGACACCACGCGGAGGCCCCGTACTCTCCTTGACTGAACTCAAGGGTTACCGGTACACACCAAAGTGCCACATCAACGTAGCAGACTGTTTCAATCATGTCGGTATACCCCGCACAATTCCCTCACAGCCTTGTTGCTACTTTCTAAGAAGGTATCCCCAGATCCGGGTTAGGATCTATAGAACTCCCAAGTAACCCACAATAATAAAGCAAACAAGTCAATACAATTGAAAACGCAGTTATGAACTACCCTAAGGTACACCTCACTTTAAGTTTATCCCCAGCAGAGTCGCCAGTTCTGTGATCGGTGGATCTGGAACTGACTGTTTAACGCTGGTTCGCGAAATGTCGCGGAAGCAAGAGTCGCCACCGTCTTTTATTTTCTCCAAATAGAAAGGACAAAAGCACAGAAAAATTCCTTAAAGAGATTGCTCTCGGTTCGGGAGGTAGGTTATAGAAAGGGAAGGTGTTAGCACTCTTTCTATCCATGGTTATCCATGGGCTCTTAGATACTTGCTCAATGTGTTTTCAAAAATGTTTTGTTTGCTTTTCAATTGTGGGTTTTAAAAAAAGTTTCTTTGAAAGTTTCAGATCGACTCGTGCGTCAGAGTGTTTGAAAAATTGTTTTGAAAGCTTTTGAAAAGTGTCGGTGTGAAAAGATTTTGATTTGTTTTGTTTTTAAAGAGAGCAAGTATCTATGAGAACCTACCTACCCTAAGGAATTCGTCTGTGTAAATGTCCTTTAAAGTAGTGCCATTCCACCATTGAGAGGTAGGTAGCACCACCGTTGGAGGTGTTCGGGTCAATTCGAGTTTATAGGGACATGGTGATCACCAGAGCAATGGGAAGACACCTTAGAAGCTACCCTCATGCCAGGTTCCCGGATCATGAAGACTTACTAAGACATCCTCTACTCGACGATCACCTTTCGAAAGGCAAGGCAACAGTGAGGCGTACCCTAGGGGTGGTGTGTGCGATTCGTGTATCGTTTTCAATTATTTTTGTCTTGTCATGTTCATTGTGATCTACGCTTGATTTTATTATGGCCATTCATTCTTGCATGCTTTGTTAATAGTTTAAAAGTTGCGAGGAAAATAAATCTACAACTATTACAAATGGCGCGGGTCCACATCGCCAAAATTAAACCGGACCCGATTTAACGGAAAGTAAATAAAGCAAAATAAAGTGCAAAAAGTAAGTGTTACAACGCTTTGGGAGAGATACATGATTATTAAAATGACATAAAAGAAATATGCGAAATTAAACAATTAAAAATATGGGCGTTGGACCCTTTTTTTGCAAAATTAAAATTAATAAGGAATTAAAATTAAAATTAGATGTTTTTTTGGTATTTTTGTGTTTTTTAAGATTTAATGGGAAAAAGAGAATTAATCAAAATTAAAATTAAATGTAAACCCTAATTCTAATGGTTTTTAGATTTATTATGAAAAACATTGAATTTTTAACTAATTTAAACCTAAGTTAATTTACATGCATTTTTAATTATGAAAATAAATAAAATAAATATTATTATTATAAAAAAAAGGGAAATTAAAAGGAATCAAAATTAATTAAACCTATTTCTACATATTTTTTGTATTTCTGTTATTTAAAAGAAATTGAAATTATATCCTAATTAAAACTAAATATTTACATGTTAATTTATTTACAAGAAAATATGCAAATTAAATATTTTTTTTTTATGTTTTTATCTTTTTTTTCTGATTTTTATGAAGTTTTTATATTTTGTAGAAAAATAATTAATTAATTAAAACAATAAAAATAAATAACACAATAATTAAAAAATATGAAGAGAAAAGCAAACCAGGAGGGGTTCAGGCCCTATTGTGAGGTGTTATTAGTGAAATTCTGGCCCATTTAATATGCAGATCCATTGACTTTCCCAGGCCTTATGTGGCACGTTGACTGGGGTTTTAGGATGTTCATCCCACCTATGCCCTTGATCTGAGCATGCTAGACACGTGGACGCTGGGATGATGATGGAGCATGATACGCTTCAACGTTGTGCCTGCATGGGAACTTGAGTTGAAAAATAACATGAAATATTATACAGACCTGGGATTCGAACCCAGGTCTTAGACATTGCAAGGCAACACCTGTGCCACTAAGCCATTACTGCGCGTTTATTATATAAATAACAACTAAGTAATATAAAGACAACAACGCGTTTAGTGGATCCTGCGCGCCAACTTTCAAACGCACCAATCACCGCGTGACACAAAGTCATCTTCCTCACCATCCCTGTAAAACAAAACAAAAAGACCACGGTTTTACACGCGTTGCATTAGACAGGCTATTGAAAAATAGCGACTAGCGCCATGGTGCCCATAAATTGGGCGCGACAGGTGATTCATGTTCGTCCAAGCTTGTCAAATGGAATGGTGGTACTGAGGATGTCCAATTTTTCCTCTTTTAAGAATCCCTAAATTGAAGCTCTGGAAACCCTAACATTCAATCATGGTATAATCGTATATATGGCATAAAAAAGCAATTGGATATGTTGGTTAGCATCAAAACATTGTAATGAACATGAATCCATAAATAAACTTCACAAATAATGCTCAGATCATGATGTACGAATGGCAATTTTTCTCTGTACAGTTTGAGATTGTTTTACCAATTCTTGAAGCTTGAGTTGATGTTAGGGATTGGAATGTACTCAGGAGACCACAAGGAAGCTTTTGGAATGAATTTCGTGCCTTGAATCCACTTCAAACAAGGATTTCAGTTTTGAGTTTTATGGCTATTTTTTCAAGTTTGTTGTTCTGGACTGGGCCCGACAGGCCCAAAAGCATTACTAAGGCCCAGTCCAAAGGGACTCACTAAGGACCACACTGGGCAAAGGGGGTCACATCCATGACCGACACCCTGATGTCCACCTCGACATCCCGAGGTCCAACCTCACGCGGCGAAGTCTTGCTCGACACCTTGCCGTCCAGCTCATGTCCTGGCACCCAGCTCGACGACCCGCTGTCCGGCTCGAGCTCCTGACGTCGAGCTCGACACCGTGCTGCCCAGCTCGACATGGTCTCGAGCTACCCGACTAGGGAAGACTCAGTCTACCGTTCCCCCAACGATACTCCGGAAAGACCGCGTCTCCGTCCGCCCGCACATCACGCAGCACATCCAGGAAGGGGACCACGTGCGGGTCCCCACTACCCACGTAGAACCTGGCAGTTCCTCCATTGGGCCAAATCCGCCCGGCCCAATGAAGGAACCTTGGCCCAGCGCTGGGGGCTATAAATACCCTCTGTTTCCAGAGGGTCAGGTATTCATCATTCTAACCTCAACTCTATTATCTGCTCGTACTCCCACTGACTTTAGCATCGGAGTGCCTTGCAGGTACCCCCCCCCCCCCTCCTCGTTCAAAAAGCTTTCAGCTCGGAGCAAGCCGTGATGGTCCAAACCTTCTGATCAGGTCAGATCAGTGGCGCCGTCTGTGGGAATCAGCTTCCCCGTCTAACGAACAATTCCAAAGACCAAAGCTCAATTCAATTACCTGTCATGGCTGATCCAGCTCGTGAAGAACAACACACCCGCGTCACCGACACCAACAACGGTCCCGCGGATAAGAATGGACACCTCGACACTCTCGGTGATCCTGACCGCAATGCCATCCCCGTGACAACCGCCCCTGGACCTTCCACCCGCAGGGACGGGAACACTGCGTCATCCTCGACGACTCCTCCAAGACTCGAAGACGATCCGGAAGCCCTCGCCTACCGTAGAGCTGCCCGGTTCTATGAAGTCCAAGTTCCTGCTGGGGCAGATG
Organism: Vicia faba; assembly: GCA_948472305.1. Taxonomy (NCBI): domain Eukaryota; kingdom Viridiplantae; phylum Streptophyta; class Magnoliopsida; order Fabales; family Fabaceae; genus Vicia; species Vicia faba. Next base: position 983,755,710 of record OX451740.1, read on the forward strand.
CCACGACTCAGGCACTGTTCGCGGCCATCAACCAAACAAATTATCTCCTATTTGCCCAAGGAGAAAGACTGAGGGCACTTGAAAATAACCGACGCCCCCCGAGGAGACATCAAAGGCCACCATCTCCACCTCCTCGGGTCGAAGAAGTTCGACACCCTACTCCCCCGCGGAGACATTACAGGGAGAACTCTAGGAGCCCCTCTCCCCAACCAAGGCAGAGGCGGCCCCAATATGAAAGACAGCCCGTCATCCCTACCGAAGAGCCCAGTCGCGACCCATCAAGGCACGACAGGAGGCACAACAGGGACGGGCGTGTGACCTTCAACCACCGAGCATCACGCTCGAGGGAATCTCAGCACGACCATCGTGCCCGACATAACTATAGGACCCCTTCTCTTTCTCCAGAAAGGAGCGACGAGGACGACCCCCGCGGTCCCCTGTCGCAGGCCATCATGGACGCACCTATTCCCCCGGGCATGGAAAAGCCCCCACACCTGAAGGAGTATGATGGAGTGGCGGACCCAGTCGACCACATTGACGGGTTCGAAGCCATGCTCCACTACCACAACGTCGGGGGGCCCATCAAGTGTCGTCTCTTCCCAACAACTCTCAGGAAGGCGACCATGGACTGGTACAAAGGACTCGCCCCGGGCTCCATAACCTCGTGGCGGAACCTGAAGAACCAGTTCATCAGTTCCTTCACAGCTTCCCGCCGCCACCCGAAGACTGAGGCAGCCCTCGAGGCCATCATTCAAAGACATGATGAGACCTTGAGGGAATTAATCAACCGCTTCAACCGGGAAGCAATCCAGGTCCCCTGCGCGGACCATATGAAGAGGTACTTGCTGGAGAGGGGCCTCCTCCCCGGCACAGAATTCAGGAAAGCTGTGGGCATTGAGCCACCTGCAACTTTTGATGCTCTCCTCGACAAAGCCCGAGCATACATGGACTACGAGGAGAGAGAAGCTGCCAACAGGGCACGAGACTCCAGAGCTCGCAATCATGGCAGCAGCTCGAGACAAGACCCTCCTCCCCGACGGACCGGAGAGAAGAGGAAGGAAGATCGACCCCGGGAGGTCCGGGAACAAAGGGGCCCCTCGGGCCGTTTCACCGAGTACACTCCGCTCACGGCTTCCCGCGAGCGTATTCTGGCGGAGTGTGCTAGTACAGATTTTAAAGACGGTGGCGTCAAGCGTCCCCGGCCAGCTCCTGCCAAGCCAGGAGTAGACAAAAACAAGTACTGTCAGTACCATAGGAGTCATGGTCACTTGACAGAGGACTGCGTCCACCTGAAGGACGCCATCGAAACCCTCATCAAAGGAGGGAGGCTTGCACAGTACAGGCGAAACGACGCTCCCCGTCGTGAAGCCCGCGAGGCAAAGGAGCCCGAAGAAGATGCCCGACCATCCGACGAGTCGGTGCCAATTCAGACCGCCTTCTCGGTAACCAGGCCCGAGGATTTCGAACTTCCCGAGCTCCTACAGGAGCCCCTGACGACACACAACAGGTGGGAATACTTCCCCTCCGCCATGGTCATCAACGGGGGCGGTTTCAACGACCTCACCATCAACTCGGCCAAGAGGAAGTTGGACGAACTGGTCGACAAAGCTCCTCCACAAACTGTGACTTTCGAAATGGTGAGGGGCAGATCAGAGCCTATCACCTTCTACTTGGAAGAGCTCCCCGGCGGAGCACCGAACGCAGTCATCCCCTTGCTGATAAGGGCAAAGATGGCCAATTTTGACGTACATCGCATCCTGGTCGACGAAGGGAGTTCCGTCGATGTGATGTACACCCAGCTGTTCCGGACCTTACAATTGGACGACTCACATCTGTCTCCGTATATAGGTTCGGACCTTCAAGGCTTCAACGGCTCGACCTCCAAACCTTGGGGATATGTCGAGCTCCTCGTGACGTTCGGGGAAGGAACTGCTACAAGACAGGTGAAGGTCCGCTTCCTCGTCATTGACTGCCCATCCCTATACAATTGCATCTTGGGGAGGCCGACATTGGCGGAGCTGACAGCGGTTCCCTCAACTGTCCATCTAAAAATGAAGTTCTATACCAAAAGGGCAAGGGTAGCCACCATCCAGGGCGACCTCGCTGCTGCCCGCAGGTGCTTCAACGCCGCTTCAAGGGGACGGGATACTGTCGACGTGGGTGCCAGCACAAGGCCCATCAAGAAGACAAAGCAAGAGCCCGACAGAGCATCTCCCGAGGTAGAAGTTCAGAAAGCTCCACCAAAGGTCGACTCCATAGCCCTCGACGTCCGCTTCGACCAAGACGAGCTGGCCAGCAGCGAGCAAATCCCCCTCCGACCTATTCCGGATGGTGATTTCGAACTCGTTCCCCTCGGAGCAGACCCGACCAAGGGAGTGAAGATTGGCAAGGACCTCCCCGACTTGGCCAGGAAGCAAATCAAGGCCTGTCTGCGCGAGAATGCTGATCTCTTCGCCTGGAGCGCTGCAGAGATGCCCGGACTCGACCCTGAGGTCGCCTGTCATCACCTCGCCATTGATCCAGCCGCCAAGGCCGTAGTACAACGTAGGCGTAGGCAGTCTCCAGAAAAAACGGAGGCTGCTGAAAAAGCTGTAAAAGACCTCCTAGAGGCAAATTTTATTTCTGAAGCCCGGTACTCCACCTGGCTGTCAAATGTTGTACTTGTCAAAAAGAATAATGGAAAATGGAGAATGTGTGTTGATTATACCGACCTCAACCGGGCTTTCCCGAAGGATGCTTTTCCTCTGCCTAACATTGACATGCTGGTCGACAATTCGGCCGGCTACAAGACTTTGTCGTTCATGGACGCCTACTCAGGATACAATCAAATCCCAATGGCTCCGGGCGACAAACACTGCACGGCGTTCATGACCAGCTCGGGCAACTATTACTACAACGTAATGCCCTTCGGACTGAAGAACGCCGGCGCGACGTACCAACGCATGATGAACAAAGTGTTCAACAAACAAATCGGCGACATGCTCGAGGTATATATGGACGACATGATCGTCAAATCTCGAGCAGATACCGACCATGCAGCTCACCTCAAGACAGTCTTCGCCCAAGCAAGACAGTGCAAAATGAGGTTTAACCCCGAGAAGTGCACGTTTGGGGTTAAGGCAGGAAAATTCCTCGGATTCTATCTAACCGAACGAGGGATTGAAGCCAACCCCGACAAGTGTCGAGCATTCGCCGACCTCCCGACTCCAACGTCGAAGAAGTCGATACAGATCATGAACGGCATGTTGACGTCACTATCACGCTTCGTCGCGAAGTCCGCCCAGCACGCCCTTCCCTTTTTCAAACTCCTTCGAAAGGAAGCAGCCTTCGAATGGACCGAGGAATGCGAACACGCACTTCGCCATCTGAAGCAGAGCCTGTCTCAACCGCCCGTATTGTCTCGACCAGATGACGACGAGCCACTATACTTGTACTTGGCAGTTTCAAACGAAGCCATCAGTGCAGCTCTTGTCCGCGAGACTCCTGACGGGCAGAAACCTGTCTACTTCACGAGCAAAGCCTTACAAGGCCCCGAGAGCAGATATCAACAGATAGAAAAGGTTGCTCTGGCCCTCGTCAACGCTGCGAGGAGGCTCAGGCACTACTTTCTAGCGCACACCATCATCGTGCGAACCGATCAACCGGTGAGGCAACTCCTGGGTCGGCCAGATATGGCGGGCAGAATGCTGAAGTGGTCCCTGGAACTATCTGAATTCGACATTCAGTACGAGAGCAGGAAAGCCCTGAAAGCACAAGCCTTGGCCGACTTCGTCGCCGAGATGACCAGTAACGACATTCCCCCGGGAAAGGAACACAAATGGACCATCTTCGTCGACGGAGCATCCAGCTCATCCGGAAGCGGCGCAGGGATCCTCCTGGAAAACGAAGAAGGGGTGGTAATCGAGCACTCCTTGGTTCTCTCCTTCCCGACATCGAATAACCAGGCAGAATACGAAGCCCTGCTCGCCGGACTGAGATTAGCCGAGGACCTAGGAGCCCGCGAAGTTCAAATTTACACCGACTCCCAGCTCGTCGCTTCCCAAGTACAAGGTAGCTACCAGGCCAAGAATGACAACCTCATTGAGTACTTGAACTTAGTCAAAAAACACATGGCAAAGTTCGTACGAGCAGAAATCTCTCATGTTCCCCGCGAGCAAAACACGAGGGCGGACATATTGTCCAAACTCGCGAGCACACGAAAGAAAGGCGGGAATAAATCTGTCATCCAGGAATCTCTGGCTCGTCCGAGCATCGAGCCACCCTCGACTACGGTCGAGGTCCACGCCATCGGGGATGCCACGTCTTGGATGACCCCGGTTTATAATTTCCTAACAAAGGGAGAACTCCCGTCGAACCAGGCCGATGCTGCCATAATCAAGCGACGAGCATGTTCCTATGTTGTTCTCGAGCAGAAACTGTATCGAAGAGGGTTCTCCATTCCCCTCCTGAAATGCATCGACGAGTCCGCCATCCCCGACGTACTGCGGGAGATACACGAAGGGATCAACGCCCAGCACATGGGCGGCAAATCCTTGGCGAGGAAAGCCCTTCGAGCAGGATACTACTGGCCGACGATGCAACAGGACGCCAAGGAACACGTGAAAAAATGTGACAAGTGCCAGAAGCACGGGGATATGCACCTCGCCCCCCCGCACGAGCTGAACACATTGTCGTCCCCATGGCCGTTCGCCTGGTGGGGCATGGACATCCTCGGGCCCTTCGTGCAAGGGACCTACCAGAACAAGTTTCTAATCGTCGCCGTGGATTACTTCACGAAATGGATCGAGGCCGAGGCACTCGCAAAAATCACCTCACACAACATCCTCCGTTTCTACAAAAGAAACGTGCTCGCCAGGTTCGGAATTCCGCAGGCACTGGTGACCGACAACGACACCCAGTTCACCGACCACGGATTCCGAGACTTCGTCACCAAGCTGGGGACCAAACAACACTTCACGTCGGTCGAACACCCTCAGACCAACGGGCAGGCCGAAGCCGCAAACAGAGTCATCCTCCGAGGGCTCAAACGTCGACTCGGCGAGGCCAAAAGAGGATGGGTCGAGGAGCTCCACAGCGTCCTATGGGCATACCGCACCACACCCCACTCAACGACTGGGGAAACACCATTTCGACTGACCTACGGCACCGAAGCCGTCATCCCGGTCGAGATCATGGAACCATCCCGACGAACAGAGGAACCCCTCGACGAAGAGCTAAATGACGAAGCACTAAGAGACGAACTCGACCTAGTCGAGGAAATCCGATCGGGGGCTGCCCTGCGCGAGGCCACCCTAAAACAACGAGTGGCTCTACGCCACAACGACAAGGTCATCAAGCGCGAGTTCGAAATAGGCAGCCTGGTACTACGCAGGAACCAGAAAGACTCCCGCGAAGGGAAGTTGGTCGCGAACTGGGAAGGACCTTACCGCGTCCACGGCACCACGGGTACCGGGGCGTACTACCTCGAGCAGTTAGACGGAGAGCCATTACCAAGACCCTGGAATGCTGCTAAGTTGAAGCAGTACTACAGTTAGAAACTGTCAACACCTAGGACCCTCGACCAGCAGCAACCACGCTCGGGCAACGAGGAAAAACGTCCAATTTCGTTTAAGGCTAAGGTACAGGCCCGACACACGACCAAAATGGCACGACATCGCGCGGTAAACGTTGACGGTCGATAGTGCCCGACGTGGACAGCTGTACCGAGCCCCACCGTCGTCGTACCCATAAGGCAGAACACCCAGCTCGCGATGGGCAGTTCACGCCAAGGGCGAATCGTCCCTACGGGCTCCACGCCCGACTGAGCAACCTCGCTCCGAAATGCCAGACATTCCATCAAGAATAACGGGACATCTACAAGGGTCAAAAGAAAATCTCTCCCCTCGAGCGCAACACTTAGGCAACCCCGGCCAACCGAAATAGGGCCGAGATTGCATACAAGTGGAGACGAGCAGATTCGCTCGCCAAATCAAAGCCACCTACGGGCACTCCTCGGGCCCGTGGCTTAGGCTAATTTCATACAAGCATGTGATCTCAAACAAGGGCAGTAAATCCAAAATAAATAACAAGGTATAAACGCCCGAAGGCAACAAAGCAATATTAAACCGACCAAAAAGGCCGGCGGTGTTCAAAACATACAATAAACGGGCACGCAGGCCCAAAGAATACGAATACAAATATCAAGGGCACACAGGCCCGCTATCCAAAGAATACAAATATCAAACTTCCACATTATCATCATTGTCGACGCTGGGAGAGTCGGGCGGAGGAATGATCGCGCCACCTACAACCCGGTGTGTATGACCGATACCCTCGGTGACCAGGCCAGGGTTTAGCAATGAGAGCTGATCGACTGCAGAATTGAACCCGTCTTCCAGAGCACCGACACAGTCCACCTCGAGGAGCCGGATGTGGGCGACCAGCTCCGCCCGACTCTTCAAGGCTTCTATATCCTCGGGCTCATCTTCGGCAGGTTGCAGGACAGCATTCATTTCCTCAACCTGTTTACCCAGGCGTTCGACCTCAGCAGCCAAGCGATCCCTGTCGGTCCGGAGCAACTCCCCTTCCTCAGTCAACCTCCCCGACTTCTCCTTTTCCAGGGTCAGCATCTCCCTCTCGGCATCAAGTATCGCGGTCTGCTCTCGGAACATCCCCTCGGAGCGTTCCAGAGCGACCTTCAGCTTCCGCGAGCTCGCAGTCAAGGCCGCCTTCTCCTGCTCGAGCTCTTCAACACGAGCAGCATCCCCTGCATCCTCAGATAACACCAAAGCCATTTCGGCCATTTTCACCAGCCCGTCCACGCTGGCGGCCAGATACGACTTCCTCTCCTCTTTAGTCATCTTCTTGATGGCCTCAGCTTCATGGGCGACCACTGTCGGAGGAAATCGCTCGAAAAAGCCCGCCTCTTCGAAGTAAGGGGGGAAGGCAAAAGATTGAACAGCACCGGCATCCTCCCCGACAGTCGAACCGCCTTCCACGCGGGTCCTCTTCCTCTGCGTCAACATAGCACTGGGATCAATCTCCTCGACCTCTGGATCTGACGCGGGCCCCGAGCTCGACGTCGAGTCGACCCTCACCGGCTGAGGAGCGGTCGGGCTTTGGGGTGGTCCCATCCTCGTCATCTGCGGGGGCTTCACGACCCTCCTACCTCGCCTCTGGTCGTTTGACAATTTCAGGAGCCTTTCGTGTCGGCTAGCCATCGAACCTGCACGAAGTAAAGGAGAAGTCAGTATCGAGCAGACTGCATAAATAAATGACGCATAAAGTATTTCAAGCAAACAACCTAACAGGCGGGCTGCCTGCCTATATGTCGGACATTCCACCAGCGCCTTGGTGTCGATCGGGCGAGACTCGAACGTCGGGTAACCGTCCTTGTCGAGGATATCATTCCCTTCCCGCGTAACCCATTGGGCGGGATGAAAACTGTCGACAAACCGGCACAGAGCCTCGTACGCTCGCTGATCTTCCGTGCACATATCCCCGACTGCGGTATGGAAATAACCTGTTCCATGCTCGTAGTGTCGGGACATCCAGTACACCGGGAACTTAGCCCTATGACCTAACACGGGGCTCCCGTCGTCGGCCACCATCGCTTCCCCGTCATCATCGCTGACCGGCCCTTCCTCCTCGAAAAGGGAATCTACAGCAGAGTCGGTAATAGGGCGTACCACATACCACTTGTCCTTGAACCCCCTCACGGAGTCCATATACATCTTAAACAGTCTCCTCGACTGCTTCAGGGACACCCAGCTGTGCTTCCCTCCTCGGGACTGACGCTGCAGGTGAAATACCCGAAAGAAAAGAGGGATGGTCACCCCTATCCTTAAGTAGCGACACGTCAACTCAAACGCCCGGATGAAGGCGAGAGAGTTTGGGTGTAGCTGGGACGGGGCCAGCTCCAAATGCGTAAAGACCCCGGCCTGAAAATCTGTGAACGGCAGCCGCAGCCCTAAGTCTTTAAACGCAATCTCATACATCGCAAGGCTGTAGTCCGGATACATTGAGCAAATTCTTGCATTGGTCGACGGAAGCATGACCACGAAATTCTGCTGGAAGTCGGGCTGATCCTGACCCTCTTCAATAGCGGTGAATGGATGTCGGTCATCCCGACTGTATATCGACGCTGTCCCCCGAGGCTCGACACCCACCCATTCCAGCGATGGGTCGGTCACGGTATCTATAAGGGTGGCCGACTCGTCGGCACTCTGTTCTTCGCGATCACGACGACCGGAGGAGCTCGGCTCATCCGCCATGGTTACCTGCAGAGCACGGGAAACCAATCAGATTGAGCATGAAGTCCTATGCTCGACATAATCATGTCGTCCATACACTACTACACAAGTCCGTTTTCACAAGTGGATGTCTCCCCGACTCTCCTGAACCCAGTGTTCTTCCTCAAACCAACTGCGCGGCCACTCTTCAAGCATGTCGACCCGAGGTATGAACATGGCGAGCCGCACTATGAAGCCCACGACCACGACCATAAACATACCGGGCACCGCCATGAATCAGGCGCCCCGGATCATGAAGACCCCGGGCAGCTCTGAAGTTTTTCACTTAAAACTATGAATGTGTCGGCCACGAGTACGCGTTTGCCGGTCCTAGACATGAATATGTCGGGCAAAACACGAGTCTACCGGGCTAATCCCACACGCACGGTCCTAAAACATCTACAATTTCCAGGAATCATGCATTCTAAACGGAAAAATGAAGAAAGTAGATCACTTACTTGGATCAAAGTTTGGGATTTGACTGAGAAATGGAAGACTCTGAGACGGGAAGTCGCAACTGGAGAAAGTGTTGAGAGCGGCAACGAAGAGAGCACGGAGAACGGAAAACGTATTATGGGGCCCAAGGATCCTATTTATAGTGATGACGTGGAATACCAAACGTCACCTCGTTCCACCACGGACTCCATCTCCTCGACGCGCTGCCCCCAACGCGATGATGGCCCTACCCCCCTAGGGTGGCGGCACAGCTCCCGAAAGATGCCTCGTGTGCTCGACCGACGTGCCCGGTACGGATCCTCCAAGCACCCATCACCGAGGACGTCTCCGAGCACGACACGAGGAGGCCCCTCGAGGGACCACACCTCCATCCCGGGCACGAGACCTCAACGACAGAACGACTTGGTTTCAAGTCATGGCTCCTCGCAAAGGAACCACGACTTGGGGGGCTCTTGTTCTGGACTGGGCCCGACAGGCCCAAAAGCATTACTAAGGCCCAGTCCAAAGGGACTCACTAAGGACCACACTGGGCAAAGGGGGTCACATCCATGACCGACACCCTGATGTCCACCTCGACATCCCGAGGTCCAACCTCACGCGGCGAAGTCTTGCTCGACACCCTGCCGTCCAGCTCATGTCCTGGCACCCAGCTCGACGACCCGCTGTCCGGCTCGAGCTCCTGACGTCGAGCTCGACACCGTGCTGCCCAGCTCGACATGGTCTCGAGCTACCCGGCTAGGGCAGACTCAGTCCACCGTTCCCCCAACGATACTCCGGAAAGACCGCGTCTCCGTCCGCCCACACATCACGCAGCACATCCAGGAAGGGGACCACGTGCGGGTCCCCACTACCCACGTAGAACCTGGCAGTTCCTCCATTGGGCCAAATCCGCCCGGCCCAATGAAGGAACCTTGGCCCAGCGCTGGGGGCTATAAATACCCTCTGTTTCCAGAGGGTCAGGTATTCATCATTCTAACCTCAACTATATTATCTGCTCGTACTCCCACTGACTTTAGCATCGGAGTGCCTTGCAGGTACCCCCCCCTCCTCGTTCAAAAAGCTTTCAGCTCGGAGCAAGCCGTGACGGTCCAAACCTTCTGATCAGGTCAGATCATTTGTCTATGGTCTTTTAGCGCAGCATTCAGTGTGTGGGCATCAGGTTTTGACTCAGCACTTATGAGGGAAGGGAATTAGGTCATTAGCTGGCCTTGATCCATGCCCATGAGAGAATTAGTCTTAGGTTTTTCACCATTAACAAACTTTCCCTTTTTTAAGCAAAACCAAGACTTGGTGTACAACCTAACCCTAGCATGAGTTTGTGAGCTGGCACATGATATATGGAAGCTATTCAAATTCAAATGATACTATTCCATTGATTTTTAAATTTTATTTGAATTATTAAAGATTTAAAATGAATTAAATTAATAAAAATTAAATAAAATAGAAAAATCAATGTTTGATCTTGAAATTAATCATGGGACACGTGTGTGGCATGACAAGGCTGAATCAAGTGGAAGAAAGTGGACCCTTTTGTCAAAAATTGAAGTTTCAAGGATAGTTGACTTTTGCCATTTCACAAGAATTTCCCAACTTCTCCAATGCATAACTTGCTCAATTTTTAAGCTTTTCTCATGTTCTTGGACATTTTGGAAAGGTCTTTGAGTCCTTTAACCAATGCCTTTGGTCCCATGTCATTTTGATTTTCCAATCTCAAGTTATGGCCTTTGACTTAAAGTCCCTTTTTGTTGACTTTTGAAAATGACCTATAATGTTGAAATTGATAACTTTTTGTGAGAGCATTTCTTGGACTTGAAGTATGAAGATGAGTTGTAGGAAATGTCTTTCTCTTCAAAATGAGCTTTGGATGGAGTTTTTCTGATAATCCATGTGAAAGTTATGCCCTGGTCAATTTCAGTTGACTTTTTCAGCTGTCCAAATAAGGAAACTTTTGCATCTTGATGATTTTCTGAGCCAAATTTTGAGAATCATGATCAAGCATTGATCAAATGATGTTTGTGGCTTCAAAATGATATGTTGACCAAAAATTTGAACTTTTGACTGCCAAATGACCATTTTGCCCCTACAGTTGACTGTAGTGCAATTTAGGGTTTTGACTGTGCAATTTTGAGCTGAATCCTTGAAAGTTGATATGAGGATGCTTGACCATATTTGTAGGCATGTGAGACTTGATTGGGCCTTTGAAAACTACCTTTTCTTGGTCAGAACACAAACCCTAGTTTTGACTGTATAGGAGACAGTTGGACTGTGCAACCCTTGGGGAATTTTGTGACTTGGCTTGGCAATTTCTTGAAGAATATTGGAGGGCAAATTTTGGGGTATAACACCACCACTGCCCGCGAACACGACGTCGTCGACCACATGAAATCCAGCTCGAGCCCAGCTCGAGCACCCTCTTCGTAGGGCAGACTATGACTGTTACTCCATCACCTGAACTCCAGAAAGACCGCGTCCTCGTCCCTCTGTACTTCTCGCAGAGCATCACCAGGAAGGGGACCATGTGCGGGTCCCTACTACACACGTAGAACCTGGCAGTTCCTTTATTGGGCCAGTCCTGGTCGGCCCAATGAAGGGACCTTGGCCCCGCGCTGGGGGCTATAAATACTCTTTATTCCTAGAGGGTCAGGTATTCATTCTCTTACCCATATACACACTTTTTGCCTGCTCGTACTACCACTCACTTTAACATCGGAATGCCTTGCAGGTACCCCCCCATCTCGTTCAACTTCTGCTCAGAGCCAGTCGTGACGGTCCAAGTCTGATCAGGTAAGATCAGAAAGACTTGTCGAAATTGACAAAGGAAGAGCTTCAAGAGACACTTGAATATCATGAACAAAGAATTACTTAAAGAGATGCATGCAAGTCGAAGAGTGATGTGGCTTTGCAGGCACATTCAGCAAGAGAAACCAAAGGCAAAGGAAAGTGGTTCGATAGAAGTAGAGGCAGCTACAACAAATCGATTGGTAGAGGAAACCAGAACGAAGGAAACATGTCGAATCAGAGAAGACCATACAAAGGCAACCAAAAATGTGGTGTTGCAAATAAAAGAAGTGGTGTTGATCGAAAATCTGACAAGAGTCACATTTAATGTTACAATTATCATAAGTATGATCACTATTTGAGTGATTGTCCAGAAAATCGAAAGAATCAAGAAAGTGATGCAAAATTTGCAAAGTTTGAAATGAGACGGTGGTTGAGAGAGAGAGAGAGAGAGAGAGAGAGAGAGAGAGAGAGAGAGAGAGAGAGAGAGAGAGAGAGAGAGAGAGAGAGAGAGAGAGAGAGAGAGAGAGAGAGAGAGAGAGAGAGAGAGAGAGAGAGAGAGAGAGAGAGAGAGAGAGAGAGAGAGAGAGAGAGAGAGAGAGAGAGAGAGAGAGAGAGAGAGAGAATTGTGCGGATTTTAGTTGGAAGGGATACGTCTTTTATGATATCCAGAAGTGAGAATTAATATTAAAATATTGAAAAATATGAATGATATGGAAAGTTGTGTGAATACAAATATCAAAGTGAATTTTAAGATTCCAAGTCCGTTTTGATATAATTGACTTTTCATATATCCTTGTGTTTAATAGTTGTCTATTTACAATAATCTTATGAACAAAACTAATGTGTAGTTGATTTAATTAATTAATTATGAAATTAAAAAAATATAAAATGCAACAAAAAATGTTGATATGTCACATCAGCGAAATTAATTAGTAAAGACTCCGGTTTATTTTAGTATAGACTCCGGTTTAAGGGGTTGAATAAATGAGCATTTGATCATAGTACTAACCGGGTTGGTTTTTAAAACCGGGTTAGACGGTACATTCGGTTTGGTTGCTAAAGGAGGAATTGGTCCGGGTGGGAGCAGAGTTTGTCCATATAAAAGTGAGTGCGAGAAGAAGAGGTATGGAATCGGAAAGAGTGGTTCGAGGAGGAAGAATAACAGAGAAGAAGAGAAGAGATGGCTCGTAGTATCTCCTACGTCACTGGCTCGCAGCTTGTCTCTCTCAAACGACTTCCGACCATCGCCGTCGTCGATGTCAGAGACGACGAGAGGACTCACGACGGTCACATATCCGGTTCTCTTCATTACGCTAGCGACGGTTTCGACCAAAACATCTCCAAGCTTCTTCATGATGTTAAGGGAAAAGATACCCTTGTCTTTCACTGCGCTCTAAGTCAGGTCAACTCCACTCCCCACTCTTGTTTTTTCTTTCAGATCCATGTGTTTATTAGGATGAATATTCATGATCCTTCATCTAATCGTTTTTGGAAGAGTTGACCATTCACCTAGTATAATGGTGGTATAATGAGTGATGAAACCCTAGGGTTGGATTAGGGGTGTAAGAGATGTTAAACCATTCCTGTTTCTCCAGTAAAAATGCCAAGCCTTGGGTTTGGGAGGAATATAGGCTGCAATGGTTTCAGACAATGGGAACTCATTTCTTAAGAAAGAGAAAAAATATCTAATTTGCTGATATTGTTTTTTTAACCATATTCCACTGCTTAGCCAAACTGAGCCGTTTACATTTTTCATACTGTATCTGATTCCCGTTCTTAGGATTATCTTGTTAAGAACTTTCAATGTTTACATGTTTGATTGATCAGCTTCTTATATTCACTTCCACACACTATTTATAGGTTCGAGGCCCAACATGTGCAAGGAAGCTTGTCAATTATCTTGAAGAGAACAAGGAAGATGTTGGTATAAAGAACATTATGGTCTTGGAACGTGGCTTCAACGGGTGGGAGGCATCTGGTAGACCTGTTTGCCGCTGCAACAAGGTTCCTTGCAAGGAGCATGAAAATGCTTAATAGGTGGGAAGCTTCGGGTAGACCTATCTTTCTCCTGTACTATCTGCAAACATTTGTATACTAAAGAAAATGTATGACTATTATAACTGCATCATTATATAAATCATAGGTAAGCTGAATACCTAGTTTCTATTTTCTTAACCACTTTATGATGTAATAAATCCTTGAATGGAGATTGACAAAAATAACAAAAGTACTCTTTCAAATTTCATTCTGAACTTCTCTACATAACCATAAAATGCAATTTGATGGTTATAGATAATAGATTGTTTGGTTTAGATTTCTATGGAAGTAAACAAGAAAATGCTCCTTAAAGCACTTTTTATCGTCTGCTATGTGGGATGTGCTTCTGAAATGCTAGTTGTGTCTCATCCTCATAGTTCATTTGTCAGCTAAACAAAACATGTCAAATTTGATCTCCATAGTCCATATTCTTTAGCCATCCTTTTGATAGATTGGGTTGAGATATCCAACCCATTTTGACCTACCTGCACTGCATAACCCATAAAAAAGGCGCAAGGGAGGGGGAAGCATCTTGTCCCGTTGAGTATATAACTAGTTTTTATTTAATTATATAAATTTTTATGTTTTTAAGCAACTTTTAACTATATTTTGTGGGTCAACTTGCCAATAGTCAAACAATCAACACACTTCACATGTTTTCTTTTTTTTGGATTTTACTATTGAAGGGTCAACCCGTCCGTCTATTTATGATTAGGTGGTAATAGAGACATAAGTTTTATATAATATAATTAAGAATATTTGAAAAAAATAATAATTAATACACTTTAAAAATTAAAGAGAGTCTTATAAATGTTTCTGAGAATGAAACTGTTTAATGTTGATTTGTGGTATCATTCTTTTGAGGTTTGACCTTTTGCCTTTATTTATTTTTATTTAGCAGTTTCTTATTCATCAGTCTACTTCTTTTTCCACAACTTCCACATCAAACATGAACAAGATGATGAGTCTGCTAATGACTAGCAATTAGAACAAAATTGGGCTCCACATGAACATCCATACCAGCCCACAGAACACAAATAATAAAGATGTGTTTCATTTCATTTTGATGAAGCTTGATTTTTTATTTTTTGAATGAATGATTTTTTGATGAAACTTGATTTTGCATATGGAATTATAAAATTGTGTTTCATTTCATTTTTTATTAAGATTTATGATGAACTTAGTTAGGTCATTGGGATACGGGGATTCTATTACTTTACTTGTTAAATAATTTATAACTGCTTTTATTATTGTACATAAAGAAGTAGCATGAAGGAGGCATACATGAAGACCTCTGTAAGTGTTTCAATCATTTTGTTATTGTCCCAAAATTCATAAAATCATTCTTGATACTTCAGAACATGTGGTTTAAGGACATGATTTATACCATTTTTATTTGTATTTATGCGTTAGTTGTGATCATAATTTGTCATTAAATATGGAGCTATTTTTGCTCATTTTTAGGATATATCTAGTATATCATTTTTATTTTATATTTATAATCATAATGGCTTGGGTATCTTTTTTTTTGTTGATGGGTTTTGTTTATCTGCAAATCAAACTATTGTTTAACTAGCACTTTGTTTTATCTAATGTGATCATTCTTGATCATAAGAGATTGTTAAGGTCCACAAACTTCAAATCGAGCAACAGTTGAATGTGAAGTGATGGGTACTTGCAAGATATTCTGATGCTAAAGTAAGATTTAGAATAAATGTAAGTAGAATGTGAAAGTATGTATGAATGAATGAATACCTGACCAGATGATATTTATAGCCTCCAGCGTTGGGTCAAGGTCTCCATATTGGGCTGACAGGGCAGGCCTAAAATGAAGATTGTCAGGATCTATGTGAGTAGTGGAGACCAATACGCGGTCTCCCTCCTGAGTGGATTATTCCGAATTACTAGGATGACGTGGTTGCGGTATTTTAGGGGTCAAGATGACTCCGGGATATTCAGAGACGTGGGCGTCTGCCCTACGAGGAGGGTGCCCGTCAAGACCTCTTGGGAGTCATTAACACTCTTCGACAGTCTTATGGTGAGGAAGGCCCAGGGGGCATGTCCTCGGTGCAAGGGTGGAGTCGCTGCCCGACATAGTCAATGGCAGTCTCATTCTTGCTGGCCTTCGCCTGCAGTATGGTTGGATTGGGCCTTGCATGCTGTTTGGGCCAAGCGTAGGCCCGGTTCAAAACAGAAGCCCCCAAGTCGTTTCTCCTAAGGGGATGAGCTATGGCTTAAGACTAACTCGTCGATTTGCCGGGGATAGCTTCGTCGGGGATCTTTATTCCTTCAAGTGATGAAGTCATCCATGTATGGTGGTTGTTCGAATAGAAGTCAGAATGTGTTGGCGGGGACAATCGACATATTTCTTGACATGTGGGGAGCCAAACCTTTGTAGGAGAATCACATAGTGAGCCCCGTAGTGTAGCTTATAGGGTAGAATGATGGCCTATAGAGTAAGGGTCACTATGGCTCTGGATGCGTGTGCGGCGAAGAATTGAATAACTGACACGTTACTCAATAAGACACTTCGTCTTCCGCGCAATTTTTATAATTAGCGTCCCAGGGCTCATTTGCAACTTTTCCAGGTTCTCATTCTCTCTTTGTTCTATACTGTTGTCAGTCTTCCTCTCTGTCGTGAGCACCATCGTGCTTTCTGCCTCAACACCCATATCAACGTCAACCAAGTAAGTGTTTTTCTACGATTGTTTGTTTTCGTATTTTGTGGAAATTTCTGGAGGGGTTTCCCCATAGGATTCATGGATTTCCTAATGAATTTCAACTTCAGGGGGAATTTTACTCAGGATATTTATACCCTTCCTCGCGAAACTCATGAATTTGCTCGTAAAAATCGTCAAATCCCCGCAAAAATCATGAAATGGCTCGGGGGATTCATCCCATCCTCGCGATACTCATGGGTTTGCTCGGAAAATTCATCTCTCTCGTCATCTTCACAAGGTTGCTCAAGAGATTCCTATTCTTATCGTGGCGTTCATGAGTTTGCTCGAGAGATTCATATTCTCCTCGTGGCGTTCACGAGTTTGTTTGCTTTTTGGCGAACGAGGGTTCATCGACATGGTTTGGTCGTTGCAACCCCCTTTCACTTGTGTTGCAGTGGAAGAGTGGATTTAATTTAGCTGTCGAATTCACTGGTTTCCTCAGCTTTACAAGTAAATGTTTGAATCGATTGAGACAGTCGAGCAGGTCGAGATAAAGGAAACAAGTGAAGTCGACGAGGGTCTCCATTTGGTCGACATCGTCATCGATCCGTCATTGTCCTGGGTCGGGCCAGAACCTCGAGGAATAGCCTCGACCTTTAGCAATACTCGAAGGGAGGCGTACACGATCGTCGAATATGGCGGCGACCAGGAAGGTTTCAGACGGGAGTTCGTGATCTTCCGCCCGACCCCTACGACCAGAATATGCTCGACTTTCCAGGAAGATCGCTTTCCTATGCATGAGATTGTCTTCAAATATTTGGAGTTTCGTATGCCCTTTAGTGACTTTCAAATGCTCGTCTTTAATCATTTGTCTTTGGCGCCCTCCCAACTGCACCCCAATGCGATCACTTTTTTACGGGCTTTTGAGATCACTTGGCGATATCTAAAGATTGGAGCAACGGTTCCTTTGTTCTTCAGGGTTTTCCATCTTCAACGACAGTCTAAGGGAGCAAAGCATAATTGGGTTTCTTTTAAGCAATCCAAGAGACTGTTCAAAATGTATATGGACTTTATTCGTAACTTCAAGGACAAATGGTATGTCGTGCAACCCTCATTCCAAGAGGTAGTGAATGTGGTGTTCGACCCAGTTTCTATCATCGACGAGGACGAGGAAGCTCTTCTCGACGAAGATGGGAATGAAGAGATCGGGAGGATCTCCAAGTTTCCTATCCATTGGTGTCGGGCTCATTACGACCACGAGCCTAGCCACTATCATACTTCTGCTGGCAGTTGGGTGCCAAGGATGAGGAGTGTGATATGGTGGCAGAACCGATTGTTATTTAATTTTTCTTTTTTAGTTAAATTTATTTTCTTATTTAATTTAAGTTAACTTTATTTAATTTTCATTAATCATTTTTCTTAATTAGATTTAGGTTAAAACTTTTTCATAAAAAGCAAACAAAAATCATTTCTTTTTCATTTGCATTTGTACATTGTTATTCATTCAATTCTTGTATAATATTCAATATGATTGTAATAATTATTTAGATTTAATTTTCTTTCAAAAATCCCCATTTGTAAATTTGTATACCCCCTCCTCTAATTATGTAATAGCTTAGTATTTTTATTTTCTGCAATTTAATGTTTTATATACAAATGCTAGTAAATTAGGATTTGTATGAAAAGATAAAATCAATGCTTAAAAAACCCTAATTCAAAGACAAAACAATGCATGTAAATCAATACACTTGCACACTTACACCCTTAGGGTAAATCCACTTTGTTGCCTTATGAAAATGATCATAATATGCATGTAAGATGTCTTAGCAAAAACAAACAAAATACAAGATCATAGTCCCTCGATGACGCTACAAATGTTGCCTTGAGAATGATCTTAGTCCCTTAAAGAAAATGCTAAGATATCTTACAACATTGTTATTCATGACTATACGATGACTCTTGCTCGTCCCTTTTACATCCAAAGAAAGAGGTTTTTACCAAATCAATGGTAAGATAACAATGATAAAGGAAAGAGGAAATAAACATGAAAGACTTTTGAGTAGGTAGAATGTTTCTAGTTACTTGCTCATTTTCAAACCAAAAACATCCTTGCTATTTTTAAAAGAAACACTAACACTTTCAAAAACATCTTTCAAACTTGAAAACATTTTCAAAGGATCAACACTTTGTATACATTCTTACGAACGAGAATCGTTACAAAGTTTGCCTAAACGATGACGCCTTTTCAAAAATACTTTCAAAAACCACACAAAGCACATTTTTAAACAAAAGCAAGTGATCTAGCAAGCAACTGAGAGCCCGTAGATAACCACAGATGAAAAGGATGCTAATACCTTCCCTTTTCATAATCTACCCTCCGAATTCAAGAAAACATCTCAAAGGTCTTTCTCTTCTTTTCAACCTTTCCTTTTAGATAAAAGAAAAGTCGGTGGAGACTCTTGCTAACCGCAATATTTGTGATCAAACGCAAAACAACCAAGTCAACTCTCCCACCGAGTTACAGGGACGCTATGGTCATTGAAGGCAACATGTAAGGATATCTTAGCATTCGAAGGGACTGTCATCGTATAGGCAACATCGAGGGACAATATCATTTCTCGTAGGCAACTCGAGGGACAATAAGGGACCATGATCTTTTATGATGACTTTTATATTGAGAGTCTTTCCTAAGATATCCCTACGTTCGAGGGACATGACTATTATTTTCCGAGGCAACCAAGTGAGGAATACCCTAAGGATGCAAGTGTGCAATAGTTTTTTCAAATATTTATCTTATGTTAGTGATCTAATGATTAATTTAATTAATCTTGTCATGCACACCTAATTTACTAGCAATTATATGCAAGCATATAAGAAATATAAAAGCGAGAAATAAAGTTCCCACGACTATTACAAGGCTTCGGGACAGTTACAATTATATCTGACTAAAATGTAAAATGTGGAAAATAAAAATCCTAATTAGGGCTATTACAATCCACAGACAGATACATAATAAAAATGTTCGCACGATAAAATTATAAACCATAGACAGATACGTAATAATATAAGCGCGCGAAACAAAGAAACATATAAAAAACCTAATAAAATCCTATGTAAACAAGAACATATTTTTGTTTGTTTTTTTATTTGATTTTAATAAAACAACTAAGTGAAGTAAATATCTAAAATTTAATTAGAGAAGCCAAAAAATTTGGATGAAATAAATCCTAGTTCTAATGTTTTTGTATTTTTTTTGTTAAGAAAATAATTTAAATTAAAAAGAATCTAAGTCTAATTTGATTTTAAATTGATAAAATAACATTAAAATAATTAATTAACTAATTAATACAATTTTAAAAAAAGAGCCTAAATCTATTTACTATTTATTTTTATTTTTATTTTTTTGTGACTTGTTAAAAAAATGACTTTTGAAAATAATAAACAAAAATAAAATATAAAAAAAATGAGAAAATAAACAAAACATGGGCCTGGTCATCAAAAATAAAAGATGGGGGTGTGCTGGTAAAAACGCTAGGCCCAAACCAGAGGGAGCCCAGAAACTGTACTAGGATTCAGTGAGCAGTGCTTTTGATAGCTCATGGTGCACCTGCATGTGGGAACCTTTTGATCTAGATCAACCAAGATTTAGTGGTCGTGATCTAGAGGCACATGATGGACTGACGTAGCTAAAGCAATACTGGATCTGTAGTTAACAATGTTAGAAAAATAAAATGTTGGACCTAGGACTCGAACCCAGGTCCTCTCCCTCACAAATGCGCCTGTTTACCAACTGAGCTGCATTACAATTCATGTATCAATATACAATCATGGTATTATATGTAAAAATGATTTCCAAATATGTTAAAAAATAAAACGCGTGCACTGATGGGTCCCCTTATATTTGAATGGGCCAATCAGGACACGCGGTCTTGCCACACCAACGCCCACCTGAGTCAACTGGCCGGAGGGACGCTGGAGTCAAACTCCGGTTGTCTTCTACGAGATGTCCAAATATGAAACCTGCAAAAATGGAAAGATTAAAGCCTACAATCAAGGCTACCCCCCGAATCAACCCTCCTGATTCCATTTCAGGGGTTTGTTCATCCTGAAATGGTCTGAAAAGTGAGATATAGTGAAGAACACAGATCGTGCCCTAGAAATGGCACGATCTTATTATAGCTCCTTTTTTCACATGTATTTTGTTGGTCCTGCTCTATATATTTCCCTGAGTACGAATCAAACATTGCGAATGGTTAATCCAGTATGAAATCAAAGATACGAATTTAATAAATTTACCAAAAAAGAAGTGATCCGGTTGGTCACTTTCAGGGTATCTTAGGCATGGATACGGACCGGGTTCAACTCCTGGAAGTCTTGGGAGGTTAATGGAGTCCTTGGATTGGACTAAAAAGGGTTGGAAGTATGACTTTGAGTTTTCACGATTTTAACAATTCTTTGTAATTTTGGTAGCACTTTTCTACAGTGTATATGCGCCTGTTTGGCTTGCCAAAGTTATGTATTTATAGCATAGAAGGAGGAGACACAATTGAATGGAAAAGATTATGGCCATAACTCATGTTTTCCAACAAGAATCCAACAAATTCAAAGCCTTCCAAATTTGCCAAAACATGCCTTATCCTTGCTTGAATGAATCTGGTCACTTGTGCATGTAATCTTGGGCTTCAAGACAAGTCAAAACAACAACCCAAATGCCTAAGCCCATTTCCAATTATTTTGTACCATTTATTTTATATTTATTTGAAATAAATTAAAATAAATATGTAAAAAATAGGTAGAAAATGCAAGGCCATGCAAAAATAATATTATAGGTCCTCTATGACCTTAGGAAGATATTTGAACCTTAAAAAGTTAGGCCATTGATCCAAAAATTCAAATATGCTCAATGCACCATTCTTGAAATTTCCAAAATTTTCCCAACTTGGGCAAATCATAACTTGCTCAATTTTTATCTCATGATGATGATCTTGTACTTTTTGGAAAGCCCAAGATGTATAATTCAATCCTTATTTTTACCAATTTTTCATTTGAAGATGTTATCTTGATGTAAAATGTCTTGGAAAAAAGTGGCTTTTGTTGACTTTTTGAAAATGACCTGTAATGTTTGAGCACATATCTTTCAAATGGTGCATTTCTTGATCTTGGAGGCTGAATAGAAGTTGTAGGAAATTGATTCTCTTCAAAATGAGCCTTGGTTGGAAAATTTCTAATAAAGTATGAGAAAGTTATGCTTGGTCAAAGTTTGGTTGACTTTTCCTATAGAAACCCTAATTTGCCATTTTTGACTTTTGATGGGTTAGGAGCATTTATTGAGGAATCATGATCAAACCTTGATCAAATTATGGATATCACTTCAAAATGTTGATTTTGACCAAAAATCTTGAAGTTTGACTGTACATGGGCCATAGTTGACTTTTGACCTAACATAGTTGATTTTCCAATACTTGAGCAATTGAGTGAACAAACTTATTGTGCAAGGCATGAAACTTGGCATGGATAATATTGAAGGCATATTAGGACCATGGGAAGCATTTTAGACCATTGGAGCTCAACCATCTTGGTGAAAATTGAAATCCTAGTTGGGGGTTCATTGCCTTAGGAGGAGAATTGTCTGGTTAATTCTTGGTCAACCTTGAGCAATTGAGAACCTCTAGGAATATGTCTTGTGTGAAAATGGGAGGGCAAATTTTTGGGTACAACAAGGAGGCCTTCGGTATTCTCAAAAAATTCTTCGATTGTTTCTTCCCCTCCAGGTGGGTGATGAGGGAAGGAGACGACGTCCTTGGTAAAGACGGTGAACCTACATTTGAGTCCCGCCCGATCAACACGAAAGAGCTTGTTGAATGTCGTACCTACAGGGATTCCATAACTCTTCTGGTTCTCTGTCTGTGTGACTCTACTTCCTTTTGTTTTTAATTTGTTTCAGGCATGTTGTTGTACCCCAAAATTTGCCCTCCCATATTCTCCAAGCTACAAAATTCCCCAAGAATTGCACAATGCAAAGGCCTCCATACAGTCAAAACTAGGGTTTGTGTGTTGATCAAGAAAAGGAAGTTTTCAAAGGCTCAATCAAGTCTCATATGCTTACAAACATGGTCAAGCATCCTCATATCAAGTTTCAAGGCATTCAGCTCAAGATTGTACAGTCAAAACCCTAAATTGCACTACGGTCAACTGTAGGGGCAAAATGGTCATTTGGCAGTCAAAAGTTCAAATTTTTGGTCAATATATCATTTTGAAGCCACAAACATCATTTGATCAATGCTTGATCATGATTCTCAAAATTTGGCTCAGAAATCATCAAAGATGCAAAAGTTGCTATATTTGGACAGCTGAAAAAGTCAACTGAAATTGACCAGGGCATAACTTTCACATGGATTATCAGAAAAATTCCATCCAAAGCTCATTTTGAAGAGAAAGACATTTCCTACAACTCATCTTCATACTTCAAGTCCAAGAAATGCTCTCACAAAAAGTTATCAATTTCAACATTATAGGTCATTTTCAAAAGTCAACAAAAAGGGACTTTAAGTCAAAGGCCATAACTTGAGATTGGTAAATCAAAATGACATGGGACCAAAGGAATTGGTTAAAGGACTCAAAGACCTTTCCAAAATATCCAAGAACATGTGAAAAGCTTAAAAATTGAGCAAGTTGTGCCTTGTAGAAGTTGGGAAATTTTAGTGAAATGGCAAAAGTCAACTATCATTGAAAATCCAATTTTTGACAAAAGGGCCCCATTTTTTCCACTTGGTTCATCCTTGTCATGCCACACACGTGTACCATGGTTAATTTCAAGACCAAATATTGATTTTTTTTATTTTATTTAATTTTTGATGATTTAATTCATTTTTAATCTTTGAAAATTCAAATAAAATTTAAAAACCAATGGAATAGTGTCATGTGAACTTGGACAATTTCTATGTATCATGAACCAACTCAAGAAATCAGGCTAGGGTTCATTTGCACACTAGGTCTAGGTTTTGGCTAAAAAGGAGGAAAATGGTTAAGGATGAAAACCCTAGGACTTATTCTTTCCCAAGCATGAATTAAGGTGAGTTAGCAAGCCAATTCCATTCCATGATCATCACTGAGTCAAACCCTAGGCCTAAGACATTATAAGCTGCGCCCAAACAAGCATTGAGAGATTGAAAATTTTGGACAAAAACACAAATCTGAAATCAGTGCTAGACAATCTTTGAAGCCTTAATTCTTTTCCCATTAGCATCCTGGACAATCACTGAACACGTCCCAACCCCTAACTTCAATCAAAACGCGAAGAAACAGTTGCTACAACCCAAACTGTACAGCAAATTTTTTGAAATCGTACTCTCCATTTTAAGCATCTTCATTGCATTTCAATTGTATATTCTTGTTCCATGTGAAGTTTCTAAGCTAACCATAACTGTTAATTGAATTTTCGTGCACTTTTGGCCAATTTCCACATTATTTTTCAAAACAAAATTCTATGCTTTACTAACTTCCAGGTACACCATATGCCTCCGTCCTCAAGACATACACGTGTCCTAGATGATCATCCAAGGGCTCAGAGTCAAGGTGCACCATGAACAAAAGTCAATGCACTGATACACAAGCCAAAAGGTCAATGGACTTCAAGGTCTAATGGGCCAAATTCCAGGCCTGGACCCTCCAAATTGGGGTTACCCCCCCCTGGTTTGCATGTTTTATATTTTTCTTCTTACCTTTATTTTTGCTATTTTATTTATTTTATTGTTTCAACATAATTAGTTTATTTTTACTATAAAATATAAAAACATTCAAAAAAATCAGAAAAGTCAAAATTTTAATAATTATTTTATTTTAAATATTGTTTTTTTTTGTATAAATAATAACATGTAAAATGTTTAGTTTTAATTAAGTTTTCAACTTTAATTCCTTTTAATAAAAATCAAAAAACAAAAACATAGAATTAGGTTAATGACTTTTTCCTTTTAACTTTCCTTGTTTTTTGCCATAGTATTAGTGTTTTTCATAATTAAACTAGGGTTGCATTTTAGGTTAGATTTTAATTCTTTTAATAACTAAAATCCAAAAAAATAGAGTTTAGGTTTAATAACTTTTTATTTTCTTTTTTTTTAATAATAATATTATTTATTTATTTTAATTAATTTAGAATTAAATTAGGTTAAAAGTCAATATTTTCATAATAAACTTAAAAGACATTAGAACTAGGATTTTAATTTTAATTAACTTTTCTTTTTTTTTTCTTTTAAATCTAAAAAACACAAAAATACCATTTTTCATTTAATTTTAATTTTAGATAACTTAATTATTTTAATTCTTTTAAAGGGTTCAACGCCCTCGCATTTGATTATTTTCTTTTTTTCGCGCGTTTCATTTATTTCTTTTGTAAATAATTATGTATATGTACCAAAGCCGTGTAATAGCTATTAGACATTTCTTTTCTGCAATTTATTTTAAAACGGGTCTGGATTAATTTGGCGTTGTAGACCCTCGCCTTTGTAATAGCGTAGGACTTTTATCTTTTCCGCACTTTAAATTCCCGCACATTTAACTGTTAAACAATAACATGAAAGAATGAATGCCCAAAAATAAAATCGAATCGTTAGATCACCAATGCATGACAAGACAAACAATAAACTGAAAATGACACACAATTCGCACACACCACCCCTAGGGTACGCCTCACTGTTGCCTTTCGAAAGGTGGTCGTCGAGTATAGGACGTTTTAGTAAGTCCTTATGTCCATGACATGATCCAGTTGCCTCGAAACGGTTGCCTCGGAAAATAAAGGATCAATGGCATAAGGGTAGCTTCTAAGGTGTCCTACTGTTGCTCTGGTGACCACCACGTCCCTAAAACTCGAATTGACCCGAACACCTCCAACGGTGGTGCTACCTACCTCTCAATGGTGGGATGGCACTACTTCAAAGGACATTTACACAGACGAATTCCTTAGGGTAGGTAGGTTCTCAAGGGTACTTGCTCTAATTTCAAACAAAACAAAAACTCTTTTCACACCAACACACTTTCAAAAACTTTCAAAACAAACTTTTCAAACACTCTGACATACGAGTTGAACTGAAACTTTTCAAAGAATATTTTTGAAACCCACATTGAAAAGCAAGCAAACAATTTTTGAAAACACATTGAGCAAGTACCTAAGAGCCCATGGATAACCATGGATAGAAAGGGTGCTAACACCTTCCCTTTCTATAACCTACCTCCCGAACCGAGAGCAATCTCTTTAAGGAATTTTTCTGTGCTTTTGTCCTTTCCTATTGGAGAAAATAAAAGACGGTGGCGACTCTTGCTTCCGCGACATTTCGCGAACCAGCTTTAAAACAGTCAGTTCCAGATCCACCGATCACAGAACTGGCGACTCTGCTGGGGACTTATTTTAAAGTGAGGTGTACCTTAGGACTAAGATCACTTGTGTTTTCAATTGTTTTCCTTGTGTGCTTTAAATTGTGGGACTGTCTTGGGAGTTCTATAGATCCTAACCCGGATCTGGGGATACCTTTTAGAAAGTAGCAACAAGGCTGTGAGGGAACTGTGCGGGGTATACCGACATGGTTGAAACAGTCTGCTACGTTGATGTGGCACTTTGGTGTGTACCGGTAACCCTTGAGTCAGTCAAGGAGAGTACGGGGCCTCCATGTGGTGTCATGAAGCATCAACAGACCTTAGGAACCTTAATTGAACCATCTTGGCCTCTTTAGGGTAGTGAGATAACTGACTTTGGTGCAGTCCGAGGTTGGTTGATACTCGATACTACACTCAATTGAGGGTTGCTTTCCTGGAATATTTCGGTCGCCAGTTCAGTGGCTAAATCGAAACGATGAACAATGAAAGCAATCCCGTGATATTGGGAACCTTAGAACCCGGTTACTTTGATTAGGACAGGTTGAACCCACCAACTTCAAGAGGGTACTACCCAGACCCCATGCTGGCCTAAACCTAAGGGCTCTCTCTTGTGTGACTTGTGTCCCTTAGTACTTGACTATCTGCATGCTTGTGATCTAACACTTGTTTCTTGCAGGTTTGTTTCAGTCCTTAATTAGGACTCATAATAGGGTTACTGACATCACCCCATGCATACCATGACATCATACCATTGCATACATCCTAACCCATTTCAAGGATCTCAAGGGCTTGTGATGCAGGTCAGGACGAATCAACTGTCCCAGCAAGGGGCAAAGAGGATTTATTTTCCTCTAGACCAGGTTGTCAGGGGCTATGACCCACTTGATATGGTGAGCTTTTGACCCTTGGAGAAGGACTCTCAACAATATGAAGTACCTTCAATCAAGCCACCAGTTTCCAATGCTAACTATTTTCTTGTTTACCCCACGAGATTCTTGAAATCATTGCATGCATGTCATACATCTCGTTGCATTACAGGTATCCCCTTGACAGGTTGCTTACTGTTCTTCGCTGTTTATTTCAGCACTATGAACCCTGAATCATCAACTGAGGCATCTATCAAGGCTCTTCAGGCGCAGAACGCCCAATTTCAGGCGCAGAACGCCCAATTTCAGGAGCTGATCAAGGGCTTGGCTCAGGGTCAACAAGAGTTGAAGACCATGCTGCTGAAGAAGACTAAGAAGAAGAGGAGGACTGTGCTATTTAACACTGGGCGCAGACTCGGGAACACTTTGGTTGAAGCTGAAAGGACTCCTCCATCTGTGACGGAAGGTAGTCACCAAGAAAGGGAGGTCCCTACTCCCGTGGGCTCTGACACTGAAACAGACTTCAACGACGAACAGTACCCTCCTGCTGAAGACCGGTACAAACAGCTGGAAGACAGATTAAAGGCTATGGAGGTTCAGCAAGTGCCTGGACTGGATTTCGGAGACTTGGGGTTATCTACTGGGGTGGTGATTCCACACAAGTTCAAGGCACCTGCCTTTGTGAAGTATGACGGGGCTTCCTGTCCCAAGATGCACCTCCGTTCTTATGTAAGGAAGATCCAGCCTTACACAGCAGACAAGAACCTTTGGATCCATTTCTTCCAGGAGAGTCTTTCAGGGACTCACCTCGATTGGTTCTATCAGCTGGATGGAATCAGCATTCGTAACTGGGAGGATCTGGCCACTGCTTTTTACAAGCAATATCAATATAATGCCGACCTTGCCCCCACACGTACCCAACTTCAGGGTATGTCGTTAGGTGCAAGTGAAGGTTTTAAAGAGTACGCTCAGAGGTGGAGAGACCTAGCTGGCAGAGTGCAGCCACCGTTGACTGATCGGGAGTTGGTAGACACGTTCTTGGGGACCCTGTCTGGTCCATTCTTCAACCACTTGATTGGGAATTCTGCTGCTGGGTTTACAGATCTAATCTTGACCGGAGAAAGAATCGAAGCGGGCATCAAGTCAGGGAAAATACAGAATGGTGACTCCTCGAACACTGAAAATAAACCATCCAGGAGGGAATCTAGTGCTGTCAACGCATTAGCTATCGCAAAACCGGCCGGTGCTCCTCAGCGTCACCATCAACAAAGGGAAGAGAGACCTAAGAGGCAATTTACTCCCCTCGGCATGACCTTGTCACAAATATTGCCACAGTTGCTGGAAACCAAGTTGGTAACCCTCATGGACCCTCCAAAGAATCCTAACAGGACACCCTCGAGGTACAATCCCAATGCTCGCTGCGCCTATCATTCCGACAGCCCGGGGCATGCTACAGATGACTGTTGGACTTTGAGAAACAGGGTTCAAGATCTGATTGACGCAAAGGAAGTCCAGCTCGACTCTCCAGAAGCTCCCAATATGATCACTGCTCCCTTGCCAAGACATGGCTAGGATTAGTTTTTGTTCATTCAAATATTCAAGTTGTAATTTTCTTTCAATTGTTCAAACATTTTATTTCATGTCAAACTTGGTTATTTCATTAATGCGTTACACATGTCTGTTTTGAAGTAATTATTTCATATTCACTATGTGCAAATTATTTTCATATTTTTTTCTGATGATCAACGTTCGACTAATAATTCTAAGCCTCTTGAGGGAGGATGACGAAAACGATACCACGATTTACAGTATGCTTTTGAACAGACCCCGCTGATGAGGTACAGGCATTGTTTCAACCCCTAAACACTGGAGTTATAAGGATGATAATCCCTCGCCAACCCATCAGAGCCAAAGGAGTAGGAGTTTTATTTTCGAAAATCAAAACCCTTAATCATAACCTGGGGCAGGGTAGTTCTCTCAGTTGATCCAAGTGCACAATGAATGGCACCAAATGAGTTTTTTCAAAAACAAAAGACAGTGATGGTTCCGAACAATCATAAGGACAGGCAGTCATTATCAAAAAAAAATCATAAACGAAAAGCCCAAGAAGTCAAAACCTATGAAAAGAGACTTACGAAACTGGGGCATCCCGCTGACTGTAATTCCAAAAAGGAAACAGTTCAGGCAAAAAAAGAAAGGGATAACAAAAATCAAGAAAGAGGTCTCACAAACCCTCAACAAAAAGTGACTGCCTAGTCAGAATAAATCATCAATGTTTGGACCATCACCGGAAAATCAGAGCAAAGACTCAAACAAGGTCTAACGTATGATCAACTGAGTTTAGGGTTGGAGAACATCACGAAAGAGCGGGTGGGTACAAATAGTTTGGGCCTTTATCCTTTGTTTCTTAAACCGTGAACCAGGCCACGATATAACCCTTAAAAGTCCTAGCTGAAGCATGGGTTAGTTCGAAAGCATACTGTTACGAAGGTATCCTGACTCCTGAAGGTTTGCTGTAAAATCTTGAGTTGACACCGTATTGTATTACAACAAAATGCATTTTTAAAATATTCAAGACAGACATAGACTTTTGCATTCTTAAAATAACTTTGTTTGCATATGAATTTTTGTCTGAACAACAGGGAAATTCGCACGATGAATATCTTGTGAACAGAAGTACCTCCAATCAAGAGGCACAGTAGGAGCATTGCCCATTATCTGGGGCATGACAAAGTATTTCCAACAGGGGCAACTCCCCACATTCTGAGAAATATGGACATAGTCGAAAGAATACTACGCAAAATCAAAGACCCGCTAGGTTGACACACCTAGGCAAAAATAAGGGATTCCCGGCGAACCAAAAGGGTTCGGGCAAAAATAAGGGATGAAATGAAAAAAATCTGTACACCCGGCAAGTCGAAAACCTGAAAAGGCGGCTTGGGCAAAAATGGGTATCCCGGTGGACTGAAAACCCGAAAAGGCGGTCCAGGCAAAAGTTAGGGATCAAAGCGTACGAGTATGTTCCAGCATCTCGGCACCTGCCTACCAGAAGACTCGTCAAGTACTCCCACAAGTGCCTCCTCCCACTGAAACTGGGGCAATAAGGAGTTGTCTAAAAGATCCGGTTGCTCTGTCTATCATAGGTTCGGCTAAAGAATGCGACCCAGATATTTTCACTCCCCGCAGAACACGAACGCGTCGTCCGGCTTTATTCAAAGAGTTATTTCCTTAATAAGATATAACTGGGTTATCCTCAGCCAATAGCCACGGAAAAGACCGTCCTCAGTAAAGTCTTATCATCCCCAGCGGAAGCAAAAGCTTATTCTCCAACACCAGCCCAGGAGTGACTTCCCGGCACCCGTCAAGGATTTATTTTCCTAGACGAAAGCATACATTCATAAACATCACATTTTCGTACATCATGACACATGCATGTACGCATCATGTCATACAATTGCATTTATGCCGTTGCTTGATTCATATCACGTACTGCATATAACTGACCTTTACCTTTCAGGAAGGATACAGTTGAATGATCAGCTATGTCAAAATAGACAAAACACCGTCAGAAAAGACAAATCCCGTCATAAGAGACAAATCCGGTCAAAGAATACAAATCCAGTTTAAGTCAATGCCTAAAGATTCCTCTGATACAACTCGTCGTTATAGACACTCGTCGTGATAGACACTCGTCGTGATAGACACTCGTCGTGATAGACACTCGTCGTGATAGACACTCGTCGTGATAGACACTCGTCGTGATAGACACTCGTCGTGATAGACACTCGTCGTGATAGACACTCGTCGTGATAGACACTCGTCGTTATAGACACTCGTCGTGATAGACACTCGTCGTGATAGACACTCGTCGTGATAGACACTCGTCGTGATAGACACTCGTCGTGATAGACACTCGTCGTGATAGACACTCGTCGTGATAGACACTCGTCGTGATAGACACTCGTCGTGATAGACACTCGTCGTGATAGACACTCGTCGTGATAGACACTCGTCGTGATAGACACTCGTCGTGATAGACACTCGTCGTGATAGACACTCGTCGTGATAGACACTCGTCGTGATAGACACTCGTCGTGATAGACACTCGTCGTGATAGACACTCGTCGTGATAGACACTCGTCGTGATAGACACTCGTCGTGATAGACACTCGTCGTGATAGACACTCGTCGTGATAGACACTCGTCGTGATAGACACTCGTCGTGATAGACACTCGTCGTGATAGACACTCGTCGTGATAGACACTCGTCGTGATAGACACTCGTCGTGATAGACACTCGTCGTTATAGACACTCGTCGTGATAGACACTCGTCGTGATAGACACTCGTCGTGATAGACACTCGTCGTGATAGACACTCGTCGTGATAGACACTCGTCGTGATAGACACTCGTCGTGATAGACACTCGTCGTGATAGACACTCGTCGTGATAGACACTCGTCGTGATAGACACTCGTCGTGATAGACACTCGTCGTGATAGACACTCGTCGTGATAGACACTCGTCGTGATAGACACTCGTCGTGATGGACACTCGTCGTGATAGACACTCGTCGTGATAGACACTCGTTGTGATAGACACTCGTCGTGATAGACGCTCGTCATGATAGACACTCGTCAGTGTAGACACTTGTCGTTATAGACATTCGTCATAGACACTAGTCGCTATAGACACCCATCGTTAAAGACCACTCGTCCTTGGAAACAACCTGTCAGTAGAGACAACTTCATCACCGTTTGAAGATCCAGACCCAGCTCCTGTAACCAGTCAGGACATATCTATACCAAGCATCTGAAAACCAACTCCTGCGACGTGTCAGGTACTCATTTTCTTTTGCAGGTATGCAGGTTCTCGCTAAGGAATCTCTTACGCGATCAACATCCAGATGGCATCTATAAGCCCATCATCCTACCCATCAATCTCTAAATGGCATCTATAAGCCCATTCCCCCACCACACTGCTACCATGTGAGCGCAAATTTCTGGGCACTCTAGTGTCCAATCATCTTCTACCCTCGGATTACAAAAGGCACGTCAGCCAATCTCCATCCTCAGGTCTAAGAAGATTGAACAGGGGCAACTGTTGTACCCCAAAATTTGCCCTCCCATATTCTCCAAGCTACAAAATTCCCCAAGAATTGCACAATGCAAAGGCCTCCATACAGTCAAAACTAGGGTTTGTGTGTTGATCAAGAAAAGGAAGTTTTCAAAGGCTCAATCAAGTCTCATATGCTTACAAACATGGTCAAGCATCCTCATATCAAGTTTCAAGGCATTCAGCTCAAGATTGTACAGTCAAAACCCTAAATTGCACTACGGTCAACTGTAGGGGCAAAATGGTCATTTGGCAGTCAAAAGTTCAAATTTTTGGTCAATATATCATTTTGAAGCCACAAACATCATTTGATCAATGCTTGATCATGATTCTCAAAATTTGGCTCAGAAATCATCAAAGATGCAAAAGTTGCTATATTTGGACAGCTGAAAAAGTCAACTGAAATTGACCAGGGCATAACTTTCACATGGATTATCAGAAAAATTCCATCCAAAGCTCATTTTGAAGAGAAAGACATTTCCTACAACTCATCTTCATACTTCAAGTCCAAGAAATGCTCTCACAAAAAGT
Source organism: Vicia faba (assembly GCA_948472305.1). Taxonomy (NCBI): domain Eukaryota; kingdom Viridiplantae; phylum Streptophyta; class Magnoliopsida; order Fabales; family Fabaceae; genus Vicia; species Vicia faba. Next base: position 983,787,791 of record OX451740.1, read on the forward strand.
TATCAATTTCAACATTATAGGTCATTTTCAAAAGTCAACAAAAAGGGACTTTAAGTCAAAGGCCATAACTTGAGATTGGTAAATCAAAATGACATGGGACCAAAGGCATTGGTTAAAGGACTCAAAGACCTTTCCAAAATGTCCAAGAACATGTGAAAAGCTTAAAAATTGAGCAAGTTGTGCCTTGTAGAAGTTGGGAAATTTTAGTGAAATGGCAAAAGTCAACTATCATTGAAAATCCAATTTTTGACAAAAGGGCCCCATTTTTTCCACTTGGTTCATCCTTGTCATGCCACACACGTGTCCCATGGTTAATTTCAAGACCAAATATTGATTTTTTTTATTTTATTTAATTTTTGATGATTTAATTCATTTTTAATCTTTGAAAATTCAAATAAAATTTAAAAACCAATGGAATAGTGTCATGTGAACTTGGACAATTTCTATGTATCATGAACCAACTCAAGAAATCAGGCTAGGGTTCATTTGCACACTAGGTCTAGGTTTTGGCTAAAAAGGAGGAAAATGGTTAAGGATGAAAACCCTAGGACTTATTCTTTCCCAAGCATGAATTAAGGTGAGTTAGCAAGCCAATTCCATTCCATGATCATCACTGAGTCAAACCCTAGGCCTAAGACATTATAAGCTGCGCCCAAACAAGCATTGAGAGATTGAAAATTTTGGACAAAAACACAAATCTGAAATCAGTGCTAGACAATCTTTGAAGCCTTAATTCTTTTCCCATTAGCATCCTGGACAATCACTGAACACGTCCCAACCCCTAACTTCAATCAAAACGCGAAGAAATAGTTGCTACAACCCAAACTGTACAGCAAATTTTTTGAAATCGTACTCTCCATTTTAAGCATCTTCATTGCATTTCAATTGTATATTCTTGTTCCATGTGAAGTTTCTAAGCTAACCATAACTGTTAATTGAATTTTCGTGCACTTTTGGCCAATTTCCACATTATTTTTCAAAACAAAATTCTATGCTTTACTAACTTCCAGGTACACCATATGCCTCCGTCCTCAAGACATACACGTGTCCTAGATGATCATCCAAGGGCTCAGAGTCAAGGTGCACCATGAACAAAAGTCAATGCACTGATACACAAGCCAAAAGGTCAATGGACTTCAAGGTCTAATGGGCCAAATTCCAGGCCTGGACCCTCCAAATTGGGGTTACCCCCCCTGGTTTGCATGTTTTATATTTTTCTTCTTACCTTTATTTTTGCTATTTTATTTATTTTATTGTTTCAACATAATTAGTTTATTTTTACTATAAAATATAAAAACATTCAAAAAAATCAGAAAAGTCAAAATTTTAATAATTATTTTATTTTAAATATTGTTTTTTTTTTGTATAAATAATAACATGTAAAATGTTTAGTTTTAATTAAGTTTTCAACTTTAATTCCTTTTAATAAAAATCAAAAAACAAAAACATAGAATTAGGTTAATGACTTTTTCCTTTTAACTTTCCTTGTTTTTTGCCATAGTATTAGTGTTTTTCATAATTAAACTAGGGTTGCATTTTAGGTTAGATTTTAATTCTTTTAATAACTAAAATCCAAAAAAATAGAGTTTAGGTTTAATAACTTTTTATTTTCTTTTTTTTTAATAATAATATTATTTATTTATTTTAATTAATTTAGAATTAAATTAGGTTAAAAGTCAATATTTTCATAATAAACTTAAAAGACATTAGAACTAGGATTTTAATTTTAATTAACTTTTCTTTTTTTTTTCTTTTAAATCTAAAAAACACAAAAATACCATTTTTCATTTAATTTTAATTTTAGATAACTTAATTATTTTAATTCTTTTAAAGGGTTCAACGCCCTCGCATTTGATTATTTTCTTTTTTTCGCGCGTTTCATTTATTTCTTTTGTAAATAATTATGTATATGTACCAAAGCCGTGTAATAGCTATTAGACATTTCTTTTCTGCAATTTATTTTAAAACGGGTCTGGATTAATTTGGCGTTGTAGACCCTCGCCTTTGTAATAGCGTAGGACTTTTATCTTTTCCGCACTTTAAATTCCCGCACATTTAACTGTTAAACAATAACATGAAAGAATGAATGCCCAAAAATAAAATCGAATCGTTAGATCACCAATGCATGACAAGACAAACAATAAACTGAAAATGACACACAATTCGCACACACCACCCCTAGGGTACGCCTCACTGTTGCCTTTCGAAAGGTGGTCGTCGAGTATAGGACGTTTTAGTAAGTCCTTATGTCCATGACATGATCCAGTTGCCTCGAAACGGTTGCCTCGGAAAATAAAGGATCAATGGCATAAGGGTAGCTTCTAAGGTGTCCTACTGTTGCTCTGGTGACCACCACGTCCCTAAAACTCGAATTGACCCGAACACCTCCAACGGTGGTGCTACCTACCTCTCAATGGTGGGATGGCACTACTTCAAAGGACATTTACACAGACGAATTCCTTAGGGTAGGTAGGTTCTCAAGGGTACTTGCTCTAATTTCAAACAAAACAAAAACTCTTTTCACACCAACACACTTTCAAAAACTTTCAAAACAAACTTTTCAAACACTCTGACATACGAGTTGAACTGAAACTTTTCAAAGAATATTTTTGAAACCCACATTGAAAAGCAAGCAAACAATTTTTGAAAACACATTGAGCAAGTACCTAAGAGCCCATGGATAACCATGGATAGAAAGGGTGCTAACACCTTCCCTTTCTATAACCTACCTCCCGAACCGAGAGCAATCTCTTTAAGGAATTTTTCTGTGCTTTTGTCCTTTCCTATTGGAGAAAATAAAAGACGGTGGCGACTCTTGCTTCCGCGACATTTCGCGAACCAGCTTTAAAACAGTCAGTTCCAGATCCACCGATCACACATGTCCTTCTAGCGGTACTAACTCGAGCGTGTTGTTTTTAATGAAGGTCACAAAGATGGATGTGGTTCTCACAGGTGAGAGCGACAGTTCTTCTGCCATGGTGAGCAAGCTAGAGTCGGAGAAAATGGCTCTCTTAGAAAAAGCACAGAAGTTGAAGACTATTCTCGAGCGAGGCGAGGAAAAGTTTCAGGCACAAGATGATGAGCTAGTGAAAGAAAAGGAGGTGGCTAAAGCTCTGAGGAGAGGGACTCATTGTTGCTCGAGAAGAAATATATAGAGAAAGAGGTCGCTAATTTGAAGGTTGCCATGCTGCTCGCGGAAGATGAGCCCAGGAGAATCACCAGCTTAAAGACTCGTGCAGAACTGGTTGTTCGAATCCAGGTTCTTGAGTCAGAATGCATGGATGTTGTTCAACGACTTTAAGAACACGATGGCTCAACTGACCTTGTTGAATCTGGGGCTCAATACTGAATGCGCTGGAGTTTTATCCCGGGTTGTTGATGGTATATTAGTCCCTCCTCATGAATCTTCCGAGCCAGAGACCAAAGAGGATACTCCGAGGAGTGATTGATGTTTTCTTGATAATTTGGTTGTTTTATTTGGGCCTGCATGCCCGTAATTTTGTAATCACTTAGATTGGGGGCCTGCATACCCATATTTTTTAAACTTTTTGACAAGGGCTTCACCCGATTATCTTTTATTCGGGTCCACGTTCCTTTCATTCTGAATGCCTTTACTTGTCGTAAGATGTTTACTTGTCATTTGTGATCGACATGCTTATTCCAGTGTGGAAATATGACAAGTGGAAATTTATGCTCAACCTTAGTTGTGGTCGACACATGTTGGGATGTGTCGAGAAAGTGGAGTAGGAGTATGTATGGACGAGGTCAAGATTACGGTCGGGGTCTTGACTTCGTGCCATTAAATGCCCATCGCGAGCTGGGTGTTTTTCCTATTAGGTACTTTAACGGTGGAGCTTGGTCGAGGTGTCCCCGTCGGGCTAAGGTTCTACTCGACCAATGAGCAAAAAACCGCCTTTCGTTATTGGTTGGAGGCTATGTTCGTACCTCAATATGCTTCCGTGGTCGAGCGAGCCCTGTAGTTTGTCGGAGAGGGTACGTCAATTACTGGGCCTCGACGTTTATTAGGGACCTAGCTATAATACTGTTTCAGCTTTGTAGCGTTCCATGGTTGAGGTAGTGGTTCTCCACTTAGGTGTTCGAGGTGATAGACTCCAGTGTCTGTTTCCCCATGGACGCGGTAAGATCTTTCCCAGTTGGCAGCCAACTTTCTTTCACGGGAATCTTTCTGATTTCTCTGCAAGACTAGGCTGCTGACCTGGAATTCGTGTTTTATGACTTTGGTGTCATATAACGTAGGGTTATATGTTGTTTCAGTGTGGCTTTGCAAAGAGCTGCTCCTGATCGAATTTCTTCGACCAAGTCGAGCTCTCCCCTTAGGGCCTCATCATTTAACTCCTCGTCTAAAAGGAATTCAGTCTGTTTAGATGGCTCTAGGATTTCCACGGGGATGACGACTTCAGTTCCATAGTTTAATCGGAATGAGGTTTCACCGATTGTTGAGTGTGGTTTCCTTCGGTAAGCCCACACGACACTGTAACTCTTCTACCCGCCCCTTTTTGGCTTCACCAAACTTGCACTTGAGTCCTTGCAAGATGACATTTTTCGCGGCCTCGGCTAGCCCGTTGGTTTGAGGGTGTTTGATAGACGTGAAATGTTATTTGGTACCGAGCTTGGCAACAAAGTATTGGAAGCTTTGGTCAGTGAATTGTGTCCCGTTGTTAGTGGCAAGCGCTTGTGTTATGCTGAATTGGGCAAGCATATTTCATTTGTAGAAACGAAGGATGTTGTGTGATGTGATTCTGGCCAGGGCTTCAGCCTTTATCTACTTCGTGAAATAGTTGACGACCACGATCATGAATTTATTTTAATATGATCCTTGTAAGAACGGTCCGAGGATGTCCATCTCCCACCAGGTGAACGACCATGGGGACGACAATGTTTTGAGTTCGTGTGGGGGTGCGAGGTGCATGCCCGCGTGTCTTTGGCAATTGTCACATTTTTTAACGTACTCGTTCGTGTCTTGCTCTATGGTGGGCCAGTAATACCCTACTCACAGCGCCTTTCATTCCAGAGATCTTCTGCCCAAGTGTTGGGCGTTGATTCCCTCATGGATTTCCCGTAAGATCTCAAGGATTTTGGATTCCTTGATGCATTTCAGAAGTGGGATGGAGAATCCCCGTCGATAGAGTTTATGCTCGACTACTACGTAAGAGTAGGCTCATCATTTGGTTGCATTGGCCTCTTTTTGGTCAGCGGGTAATTCTCCCTTTGTGAGATAATTAAATATCATGGTCATCCAACATGAATTATCCCCGGTGACATTCACCTCGGACGACATAGTGGGTTTTTTAATACTCTGATGAGAAAGAGATTCTTGGATAACTGATTTGTTCCCACCTTTTTTCTTTGTGCTCACGAGTTTTGAAAGTATGTCGGCCTGCGTGTTCTGTTTGTGGGGTACATGTTTGATTTCCGCCCGGTCGAACTTCTTAATCATTTCTTTGACTATGTTCAGGTATTCGATGAGGCTATCATTCTTGGCCTGATATTCTCCTCGAACTTGAGAAGCGACGAGCTGAGAGTCCGTGAATACTTGTACTTCTCAGGCACCTAGGTCTTCAGCCAGCTTTAATCTTGCGAGCAGGGCCTAGTACTCAGCCTGGTTGTTTGACGTGGAAAACGACAGGGCAAGCGAATGTTTGATCACAATGCCCTCTTCGTTTTCGAGGAGGCTTCCTGCTCTGCTTTCGGTCGAGCTGGATGCTCCTTCCACGAAGATGGTTCACTTGTGTTTCCTGCCCGTCGGGGGTTCGTGGGTGGTCATCTCTGCAACAAAGTCGACCAACACTTGGGTTTTAAGGGTTGTCCTGCTTTCATACTGAATGTTGAACTCCGAAAGTTCTATGGACTACTTTAGCATTCGACCGACCATGTCTGGTCGACCTAGAAGTTGTCTTATGGGCTGATCTATTCACACTACGACCATGTGGGACACGAAGTAATATCTGAGTCTCCTCGCCACAATAACAAGCGCCAAGGCTACCCTTTCAATTTGTTGATATCTTACCTCGGTGCGCTGCAACACTTTGCTAGTAAAGTACAATGGTTTCTGCCTATCTGGTGTTTTGTAGATGAGGGCCGCACTCACGGCTTTGATGGAGACGGCCAGATAAAAGAACAAAGTTTCCCTCCTCTCTGGCCATGATAACACGGGCGGTTGCGAAAGGGGTTGCTTGAGGTGGAGGAGGGCTTGCTCGCACTCCTCGGTCCACTCAAAATCCTCATCTTTACGCAAGAGTTTGAAAAATGTGAGTGTGTGTTGCGCGAACTTTGTAACACCCCAATTCTACCCCTCGACATTCATTATAAAAATCAGAGTAAATCAAAAATTCCAAACAAACACAAATTGAGGTATCACATGTTCATTGTTTTTCACTTTGCATTTTAATGCAACAACACAACAATCAAAATTCGGATATACCGATCACATCATCATATATCATGCAGGCATATAACTGTGAACATAGCAGCGAAATACATCAATATCATACCATTAAGGCATATACATCGTCAAAATAATAAAATCAAGTACTGGACATAAACATGTCAAAACCATCATTAGTCACATAAACAACATTAGGATATACACAAATGTTATCCTAACAAAATAATCAAAACGCCCCATCCCGAGTGTTACTCTAATCAGAGCAGAGGCGACTCGATAGACTCGAGCTAATCCAAATCATCCGCGAGGATCACCTACACGTTACCAGTATAAAGGCAACGACGAAACAAATAAAGGGTGAGATAAATCATTCATATAAATAAAAGAATGATAAATAATATATAGTTTACGGAATTATAAAAGATATTGATAATAATTATTATCCAACTTATAATCCAAACCTCACGCCTTCATCGTCATCACTTAAACGTCATAATTCGTCATTAAAATTCATCATAATCATCATAAATCATCAAACAATCATCCAATCCATAAACTCAAAACAAACGTAATCGACACAATGTGACTCGACTATGTATGCATGTGGTACCAACACAATGTCCATAATTAGGGACTCGTCACTAGGCCGAAGCCCTCGTCATTAGGCAAAAGCCCTCGTCACTAGGCATAAGCCCTCATCATCATAATATGCAATATATGTGACTCGATAAAATGACAACACATACTCATCACAACAACAATAATAATAACATCGTCATAATCATCAAAAATGGCATAAGCCCTCGTCATTAGGCAAAAGCCCTCGTTATTAACATCATCACATTTTGCATTATGCAAAAATCATCAACATCAATTTATCAACGTCAAAAATCCATGCATTCGATATTAAATGGGAGCATAACAACAATCGCAATTTAATTAATATGGTTACGGATTAATTATTTCACCAAAATATACTCATCATAAAAATCACCTCCATTTAATCGGAATTATTAATAATCTTAAACGCCACGACCGGACCTCCGAAATGCCGCTCGAATCATCCAAATCAGACTCTTTTTCATCAATTACCGGTCTCCCGATTTTCCCGATTAAATCAACTATTTTTAATCTTCTCTACCTAAATATATTTCTCATAATTTAGAAATATTTTTTTGTCCAAAATGGTATAATTTTTACGGTCACCGCGCAATTTTATAGTTATACTGTAAATTAAATGTATCTGTATAAAAATACTGATACAGCAGTGAAACCTCTTGCTAAATTATTTTCTATCAAAAAGAAAAACTGCTACTGTCAAAATATATTTTTCTACTGTCAAAATTTATTTTGCTACTGTCAATGTGCCTTGCTTATTCCTCCTTATTTTCTCTTCTGTTATTGTTTCCTCTGCTTTATTGTTTTTCAATATTTTACGGTCTAAAAATCTAACATAATTTCAACAAAACGACATAATCACATTTACCTACTAATTAAACTTAGTTACCCTGTCAAATTTCATTAAATTCCGGACAACTAATTATACCGTCTAATTTGGCTAATTCGCCCCAAACGGAGTTGTTTTCGACTTTCAGCATCTTGTTACTAATAATACTTTGCTGCTAATTAATCATATCTACCAAAAAAATTTAGTACCAAATCCAAGCATCAATACACCATATTATTTTCATTATTATTTTCAGAAAAACACCACAAAATCTCAACCCTAACATACATAATATTTACCACAAATTTATTTATAGAAAGATCTATCAAACCCCTTACCTCAACAATGTTCTTGGTATTTCTTCTTGATTTTTTCTCCACCAAAAACCCTAGCTTTTGCTCTTTGGTCTCCTCCTCTTCAAACCCTTTTTTCTTCTTTTCTTTTCTCTTCTGTTCTATTGTTTTTCACTATATAACAGTATATCTCCTTTTCTCTCTTACCCTACTCCTTTATACCACTTCTTATACTCTCTTATTTTAATATATAATCTTATACTACTTCTACCCCACTTCTTCTATTATTATTTTAATACATTACTACTTTACTACCTTTTTATTATTATAATATATTCATTTATACTACTTCTTTCTCTTTTCACATATAATATATACTGCATAGCTTATTTTTTTGTTTCTATCTAACATATATATAATACTACTACTAACATACATATATAATATTATACTATATATATACACCACACTTCTATAAATCATATAATATCATAACACCGTATACTAATATATTAATTCCAATTAATCAATTAATATTACTAACACATCAATTAATTAAATAAGTCTGCATAAATAATTTTCGGTCCGATTAAATATCGTCGAAAACAATAGTAATTATACCGGCTAAAATATCATATTTTTGCGAAATCGATATTAATTAATAATTCCAAAAATAATAAAATAAATACGACGCGAATAAAATCGGGGCGTTACAACTCTCCCCCACTAAAAAGGATTTTGTCCTCGAAATAATACCTGATTCGAAGAGCTCGGGGTATGCATCCCGCATCTTGCTCTCCAATTCCCACGTCATACTTTCACCGGCCGCTCCGATCCAAACAACTTTGACCAAAGCTACCTCTTTACCACGAAGAGACTTCATCTCACGATCTTCAATCCTCAACGGCATTGTCTCTACCGTAAGATTGTCTCAAACCTCAACATCATCCATCTCAATCACATGTGACAGATCCAGAACATATTTCCGAAGTTGCGACACATGGAACACATCATGCAAATTTGAAAGATTTGGCGGTAACGCCACTCTATAAGTCACATTTCCAACTCTACTAGTGATCTGATACGGACCAATAAAATGAGGAGTCAACTTCTTCGACTTCAAGGCTCGTCCAACACCGGTCGTAGGAGTAACTCTCAAAAACACATGATCACCAACTTGGAACTCCAAATCTTTCCTCCTCTTATCATGATAACTCTTTTGCCGACTTTGAGAAATCTTTATCTTTTCTCTAATCATCTTAACCATCTCAGTAGTCTCTCTAACCAACTCCGGCCCAAGTACTACACGTTCATCTGACTCATGCCAACACAAAGGAGTTCTACACCTTCGACCATACAAAGCTTCGAACGGTGCCATTCTAATACTAGCATGAAAGCTGTTGTTATAAGTAAACTCAATCAAAGGAAGGTAAGTATCCCATGAACCACCATGCTAAAGAATACAAGCCCGTAACAAGTCTTCCAACGATTGAATCGTTCTTTCCGTCTGACCATCGGTTTGAGGATGATAAGCCAAACTCAACCTCAACTTAGAACCCAAATCCTCTTGCAAGATTTTCCAAAAATCTCAAGTGAACCTCGGATCTCTATCCGAAACAATACAAAGAGGAATACCATGCAACCTCACAATCACACTCGTATAAATCTCTGCCAACTTTGCTACAGGATAAGTGATATTAATAGGAATAAAGTGGGTCGACTTTGTAAGCATATCAACAATCACCCATATAGCATCATGTCCTCTTGGTGTATTCAGTAACCCTGTCACAAAATCCATAAAAATGCTATCCCATTTCCATTCCGGAATTTCTAATGGTTGCATTAACCATGCAGGTTTCTGATGCTCCACCTTAGACTTCTGACACGTCAAACAAGCATACACAAATTGAGCTACTTCTCGCTTCATACCTGACCACCAAAATAACTTCTTCAAGTCTTGGTACATCTTAGTCGCACCAGGATGAATACTCAATTTACTTCGATGACTCTCTTCCAAGATCATTCTTTTCAAGTCCACATCACCGGGAATACAAATTCTATCACGGAACCTCAACACACCTTGAGCATCCAATTTAAAGTCCTTATTCTCAGCTTGTCCAACATTAACCAACAAATCAACAAGCTTCACATCAAGCTTCTGAGCCTCTCTAATACTATCAAGGAAATCATTGATAATCTTCAACATTCCTAAAATCACACTCTCAGGCTTCACTTCAATCACAAGAATCATATCTCTAAATTGCTCAATCAATTCCAACTCTTTCACCACCAAAAGTGACATATGCAAAGTCTTGCGACTTAAGGCATCGGCCACTACATTAGCTTTTCCCGGGTGGTAATTCAATCCAAAATCATAATCTTTCAACAATTCAAGCCACCGTCTCTGTCTCATGTTAAGCTCTTTCTGATCAAACAAATACTTCAAACTCTTATGGTCACTAAACACTTCAAATCTAGAACCATAAAGATAATGCCTCCAAATCTTCAATACAAACACAATCACCGCAAGCTCTAAATCATGCGTAGGATAATTCTTCTCATGAATCTTCAATTGTCTAGAAGCATAAGCAACCACCTTACCATCTTGCATGAGCACACCACCTAAACCCATCAAGGAAGCATCACAATAAACCAAAAACGGTTCCTCCGGCTTAGGCAAGATCAAAATCGGAGCCGTTGTCAACCTCTTCTTCAATTCCACAAAACTTTCCTCACATTTAACATCCCACACAAATGCAGCTCCTTTACGAGTCAACTTCGTCAAAGGAAGTGCCAATTTCGAAAAGCCTTCTATGAACCTTCTATAGTAACCTGCCAAGCCTAAGAAACTTCTAATCTCGGTAACAGACTTAGGAGTTTCCCATCTCAACACTGCATCAACTTTTGAAGGATCCACCGCAATGCCATCACTGGAAATGACATGGCCTAAGAAACTTACTTCACTTAGCCAAAACTCGCACTTTGACAACTTCGCATAAAGTTTCTTTTCTTTTAACACTTCTAACACAATACACAAATGCTCCACATGCTCCTCTTTCGACTTAGAATAAATCAGAATATCATAAATGAACATAACCACAAAACGATCTAAGTAAGGATGGAAAATACGATTCATATATTCCATGAATACTCCCGGATCATTTGTAACACCGAAATGCATCAACATATACTCGTAATGTCCATATCTAGTTTTGAATGTGGTCTTCTGAATATCTTCATCTTTCACCCTTATCTGATGGTAGCCCAATCTCAAATCAATCTTACTAAACATGCGAGCACCAACCAATCGGTCCATCAAATCATCAATTCTCGGAAGTGGATATCTATTCTTGATTGTTACTTTGTTCAACTGACGGTAATCAATGCAAAGTCTCATGCTACCGTCCTTCTTCTTTACTAACAAAACGGGGGCTCCCCAAGGTGACACACTTGGTCAAACAAACCTCTTCTCAAGCAAATCTTCCAATTGACTTTTCAATTCGGCCAATTTAGATGCGGACATCCTGTATGGTGCCATAGAGATAGGTCTGGTACCAGGTACAAGATCCACAGAAAACTCAACTTCTCTCACTGGCGGTGCACTTGTAATCTCATCAGGAAACACTTCAAGAAAATAGCACACCACCAGATGATCTCCAATCACTGCTTGACTCTCCACAAATAGAGTTGCCATCAATGCAAACACCAACGCCTCTTCCTTCATGAACTCATTCAATTTCTTCGTCGATACCACAAAGACTCGCTCTTCTTCTTCCAAAGAAGAAAACCTCACAGTGTTGTTGTAGCAGTTGATATGAACATAATTGGATTTCAACCAGTTTATACTGTTGTACCCCAAAATTTGCCCTCCCTTTTTCTCAACATTTTCTCATCACAAGACCCTTGGAGCTCAAGATCCAGTTAGGGTTTCCTCTGCTCAAGACTTCTCCTTCCACTGTTGACCCAAATTAGGGTTTGTGTTTGAACAAAGATATTCTGACCTAAAATGCCTAAGATGACTTTCATGCTTCATGTTGGACTCCCAAGTTTATCCATACCAAGTTTCAAGTCTTAATTCCAAATTTTGCCCAGTCAATTGGACAGTTGACCTAGAAATCAATTGTATTGGGGAAAAAGTCAACTGTGGCCAATTGACAGTTAAACCTCATGAAAATTGACCCACATCAACATTATGAACTCACATGGACCATTTGATCAAGTTTGGATCACAATTCCACAAGAAATTTGATCAGATCACCAAAAGGGCAAAATGGTCATTTTTAGGATTTTGACTGCACAAAGGCAATTTTTGACTGTTTGACCTAGCCAATGGCAAACCAAGCTCACATATGGACTCAAGGACCCCATGGAATTATCTTGACATACTCAACAAGTTCAAAAGATCCCAAATGCACAAGATTGACATTTGAATTTCCCAGTCAATTGATCAATTTTGACTGTATACTGAAAAGTCAAACTTTGACTTTTTGGTCAAAATCAAGTGTCAAGATTCATTTTTCATCAAAACATGCCAAATCATGAAACTTGTTCATCAAGAAATCAAGAATTACAAATTAGGGTTTGAAATGAAGATTTTTCATAACTTAGAATTTTTCTAAGTTATGAAAAACCCTAATTTTTTCCTAACTTTGTCCCACTTTCTCACCAAGATTAATTTGGATTCAAGGAAAAGTAAAAACATTAAAGTTGTAGCCTATTGCAAAATCTACAACTTTGATTCACAAAGTTTTCCTAAAAGAAGCTTGTAGCTCAAGTTACAATTTTTGGAACAAGGGTACCAAACCATTCTTAACTTAGAGAAAATTTGACCTATTTTAGGCAAGGTTTTTACCTAACTTCAAGACCATTTTTCACATACTTCCACTTGGAATTTCAATTTGCATTTCAAAGATGGATTGTAGTACACATTCCAAGCTTTCCAAAATGTCCAAGAACTCATCAAACAACCTCATGGTTAGGGATAATCGAATTTGGCAAGATGGGAAAAACTCACTTTTGATTTGGCCAAGTTACATGTTCATACATCTAGGCCATTTTGAAATCAGCTTGCACAACTTGATTACAGGTCCTATATCCCTTTTGTACTCATAAATTTAATGCAAACTCATTGTGCCAAGACCATATTTTATGTGTTCAAGCATTACATAAAGGTTTAGTCCCAAAATGGAAAAAAGCATAATGTCCATTTTTGCAAAAGTTAAACTTTATGTCAATTAGCAATCCAAGCAAGTACAGTGCAAATCTCTTTGGCACAAGTTTATGAGCTAAGTACACTGATCAAGGCCAAGGTATGCAGCACATTAGGGGGGCCTCTATCAGTCTAAAAACTCAAGTGGACATTTGTTGCTTAAAGTTGAAGAAACATAGCATAACCATACACAACTCTCATCTCAGCCAAGACAAGCTTAGACAAACTTCTTGAGCACATTCTAAACATCCATCCTGGCCTGAGACACGAGCCTATCACCTCCAATACCTCCCCATTCACAGAATCACCCTCAAACTGCCAAAACAGGGGACCTGCTGCAGATTGAGTTCCATAACCCATTCCATTCGTGCATTCTTGCTAAAAACACTTCAAACACATCCCACAACATCCCTTGAAGCTATTCCAAACCTCAAACACGACCTGTAACACCCCCAATCAACATCACCATTTTCACTTTTCTGTTTTGCAGGTGGAGTTCTATAACTCGATTCAACTAGTTTCAAAGCAAAGTAAAACTTGGAATAACATCCCTGGACATCAAGGAAGCTGTACCAATCATCACCTTGCACTGAAAGTACCTCCATCACCAGATACGATTCCAACTGAACAGGTAAGTTCATGAACTCATATCTCTCTATCCAGGCATTGTTAGCTTTAGGTTTGTGAAGAAAATATGTCACATTCATAGCCCTGAACATGCCCATGTAATTAGTTTTCATTTATATTATGTGTACTGTGAGAATTTAATGTCTGAACATGGAACAAAAACTAGGTCAGGAATTGGGGGAGAAGAAATTCTCTCTCATCTTAGAGAGTTAAGTCAAGTTCTTTATATGTCTGGATTCGTCTCTTAATGCTCTACATTTTTCATGTTGTGAGTTTTGCTTGAAAGTCCAGGAATTGGGAGATAGAAAACGCGTGTTGGTTGTTGTTCATACAGGTTCAGAGGTTGAAGAAGGACTTTTTGGGCTGGGCTTTGTTTCAGTTTCCTATTTGCACCCTTTTGTTACTTTTAAACCCCCTTGGCCCATTGTACTTATTTTAATCATTTTTTGACTTTTGTTTTTTATTCCTGACTTATTTATTTTTCCTCACAATATTAAAAATATAAAAAACATTTTTCACACCATTTTTATATTTATTAGGTATTTATTTGTTTAAATTGATGTTTTGTATATAAATAAATACTTATATACTTTTATTTAAAAAATACTAAAATAATGCAAACACATTTTATTTTCCATTTTTATTTTATTTTATCTTCTGAAAATATTTTATATAAAATATACCTTTTTTTATAAATACTAAATATTATTATTTTGTATATATTAAATATATTTATCATATAAAATAAATATTTACATATATATTAGTATATTTAGGTTAAAAATACAAGATATATACATTTTATTTTTTATTAATATTTAACATTAAAAAATACCCTTTTTACAAATATACTTCATTTTGATTTTATTTTTGTACATAACTAATAAATATTGTATATATTAAACAATTAATACCTTTTAATTAATAAATTAGGGTTTTGTCCTAAATACATAAAAACTCCAAAAAAATAATACTTTTTATTTTTTATTTTTGTTTATTTGATATATAAAAAACACTTTTTTTTCATACATATAAAAAACATTTTTTGCATCTTGTATATTTATTCCCTTTTTTGTTTAATTATTGTATATTAAATGATTTGATAATTCCCAATTTGATGTAATAGTCTAGGTTTAAATTCCTTGTCAAAATATCCCCCATTTGAACATTTGTACCCCCATTCCCATATATTGTGTTGTAATAATTTAGGAACTTTATTTTTCGCACTTTAATGCTTTCTAAATATACCATGTTAGAATTAGGGTTTGTATGCAAATAAATTAACAAAAATAGTTTGACCTAATTCCAAGATAAACAAGCATGAAAATGGACAACACCAATCACACTTGCACCCCTAGGGTATTCCACTTGTTGCCTTCAATAATTGGGCCATATTGCATGTTAGGTCTCTTTGGGCAAAACAAACAATCAAATGATCATAGTCCCTCGATGACGCTTTCAAAAGTTGCCTAAAAAAATGATCAAGTCCCTTGAAGGAAAAATTGCCCAAAGATACTTGACACCATTGCAGTCATGGTCTAAACGATGACCCGCGCCCGTCCCTTTCACCTCCTAACACAAGATTGTCCACCAAATGCAATGGTGGAACAAAATTGTTAAAAGGGTTAAAACATAGCAAAAATCTTTGAGAACTTTAGGGTAGATAGATCTTAAGTACTTGTCAACTTGCAAAACAAAAACACTTGCCTATTTTTCAAACCACACTTCACAAACACTTTCAAAACAAACTTTCAAAAAAAACCTTGAAACATCTTTTCAAAAAGACAAACACCTTTTGTAAAACATTCGAGTAAAGAATTGTTACAAGGGTAGCCTAGACAAGGCATCTTTTTCAAAACATTTTCAAAACCACGCACAAAGCACCATTTCAAACAATTGAAAACCAAGGCAAGTTGATCTAAGCAAGTAACTAAGAGCCCATGGATAACCATGGATAGAAAGGGTGCTAATACCTTCCCTTTCTATAATCTACTCCCCGAACCCAAGAAAATATCTCAAAGGTTTTTGCTGTGCTTTTTAAACCATTCCTTAGGATAAAATAAAAAGTCAGTGGCGACTCTTGCTCAACCGAAACATTTGCGAAAACAAACGCAAAACCTCAAGTCAGTTCTCCCACCGTATCACAGAACTGGCGACTCTGCTGGGGAAAAATTTAAAAGTGGAGTAACCTTAGGGCTTAGATCACCCTCTTGCATGATTAATTGTTTGTTTTGATTGCTTTATATCTTGGCTCTTTTGTTTGGGTTTGCAATCCTACACCCGGATTTTGGGAAACATTCATAGATAGCAATACGTTGTGGAAACTGTGTGGGGTATACCGACAAGGTCAAAGCAATAGCTATATTAGTGCGACATATTTGTGAGTACCGGTAACCCTTGAGTTCAATCAAGGAGAGTACGGGGCCGCTGAGTGATGTCACTAAGCACTAATGACCTAGAACCTTACTTGACCATCTTGGCCTTCTATTAGGGGTAGTGAGATGACCGGCTTTGGTGCAGTCCGAAGTTGGTAGATACTCGATACTACACTCATTGAGGGTTGTTTTCTTGGAATATTTTGGTCGCTAGTTAAGTGGCTAAACCAAAACCATGAACGATGAAAACAATCCAATGATATTGAGCTCCTTAGAACCCGGTTACTATTTATAGGACAGGTTTTTAAGCCAACTACACTCAAGAGGGTACTTACCTATGAAACCCCATGCAAGCCTGAAACTAGGGTTTGGTGTGATTTTCCTGTACATATGTTTGTGCATACATCATGAACATCATAAAGCATCATATGCATTCACTAACCATTTCAAGGGTTTAGATCTTCATCTTTGTTCTTGTTTTGTAGGTCATGGAAATTCTTCGAAGAAAAACCATCCAAGTCAACCTTGTGAGAATCCCTCCTCAACTCAAGGAGCTCACATCAAGAATTCCGGAAAGCTCTTCCTTCAGTGAAAGACATGGTAGACTGCTCAGCTTAGTCAACACCAACATTGAAGAAGACATGATAAAGGTGCTATTCCAGTTCTTTGACCCTCTTCACCACTGTTTCACTTTCCCTGACTACCAGTTGGTACCCACTTTGGAGGAATTTTCTCAACTCCTGAGAATTCCTATCCTTAATCAACTACCTTTCAACGGTACAGAAAAGGAACCAAAGCCTGAAGATGTTTCTCGAGCAATACATCTACAGCCTTCTGACATCAAGGGGCATTGGGAAACTAGAAGCGGTGTCAAAGGCTTCTTAGTAAAATTCTTGTTTGAGAAGGCACAAGAGTGTTGGAATTCATTGGACCTACAAGCCTTTGAAGAGATTGTGGCACTCCTTATCTATGGGTTGGTCCTATTCCCAAATTCTGACCAATTGGTAGATGTCAACGCCGTCAAAATCTTCTTATCCAGAAATCTGATACCAACATTGCTTGGAGACATTCTTCACTCATTTTACACACGAACAATGAGAAAGAGGGGTGTTCTCATGTGCTGTACTCCTCTCCTTGCAAGGTGGTTTATTTCGCACCTTTCACAATCTGTCTTGAAGAATGACCAAGGCTCAAGGTGGTCCCAACGATTGATGACTCTTACTAACTCTGATGTACACTGGTGTTCTCGGTCCATAGAAAATGTCAACATCGTCGATCATTGTGGAGAGTTCCCTAATGTCCCATTACTTGGCATTAGAGGGGGCATTACCTACAACCCTTGCCTAGCTTTGAGGCAATTTGGATATGCACAGAGGGATGGCCCTTACGACATGTTGATTCCTGACCTAGTTTTTGACTTTGACAATGATGCGCAAGGACTTCGCCAAAGATTCATCAGAGCTTAGAGGATGCCCAACAAGGTTGATAGCAAGGCACTGGGGCACAAGAACTCCATCCCTCTTGAGCCTTATCTCAAATGGGTACGAGCCCGAGCCCAGAGTCTAATGATGCCTTATCGTCATGTTCTCCCTGTGATTAAAGAGCCTGTTAAGGAAGGGGAGGTTCCCTACACCATCCTATATCCTGACATGCCTACATCGTGGGAGGAAATGCAGAAGAGTTGGATCCAACTCAAGGAGGAACAAAACACTTTTGAAGCCAGCTTCTACGCCAGCGAGAAGAAGGTTTTAGAGCTCACCCGCCGACTCCATGAGGAAGAGACCCTCAACACCTACATCGCACCAAAGAGGATGCACAATGTCTTTTTACCTTGAGAAATTGTTTTTGTAATATTTGGCCCATGGGGCATTTATGTACTAACAAATTTCTTCTTATTAATATGACGTGCGTTCTTTTTTGTCTGCAACAAGTTTGAATATTCTAAATCCTTGAATGCATTGCATACATAAGCATACCCTTCATCATGTGCATAAGCAGGTCTCACGCCAGGTTTCCTTATCTGTCTGCTGTTTATTTCAGTAGGATGGATCTCGAGTAAACAGTCAAAGACCTACAGGCTCAAAATGCACAGTTTCAGCAACTCCTGATGACCTTGGCTAAGGGCCAGGAGGATCTAAAGACCTTGCTGGGGAATAAAGACCCAGTGAAAAAGAAGAAAAAGAGACTCGGGTGGCTACTTTAGGGAGAAGATTTGAAGGAGAAGCCCGAAGAGTGCTTGAATTTCCTCCTACTTCTGAGGAAGGAACCAGTAAAGGGGGTGCGGCTGCGGTACCTTCCGAGTCCGATATGGAAGAAGAGGAGGCTGAAGAGGATGAAGACTACTCTGATCAACAATACCCTCCGGCTGATGATAAATACAAAGGTTTAGAAGACAGGTTGGCAGCCATGGAGCTACAGAGAGTGCCGGGTTTGGATTTCGAAGACTTGGGTTTAGTTGCCGAGATTGTGATTCCCCCAAAGTTCAAAGTGCCAGTTTTTATGAGGTATGACGGGCTGTCCTGTCCAAAAATGCATCTCAGGTCCTACATAAGGAAGATCCAACCTTATAAGGCAGATAAGAACCTTTGGATCCATTTCTTTCAAGACAGCCTTTCTGGGGCTCAACTAGAGTGGTTCTATCAGCTAGAGGGAACCAGCGTCCGAAACTGGGAAGACTTGGCCACCGCCTTTTACAAACAATATCAGTATAATTCTGACCTTGCTCCCACGCGTACCCAACTTCAGGGTATGTCACTGGGAACAGGCGAAGGATTCAAAGAATATGCACAAAAATGGAGGGATTTGGCTGGCAGGGTGCAGCCTCCTTTAACCGACCGTGAACTTGTTGACATGTTTCTAGGGACCCTGTCTGGTCCATTTTTCAACCATCTAATTGGTAACTCTTCCATGGGGTTTACCGATTTGATCTTAACAGGCGAGAGAATAGAAGCTGGCATCAAGTCAGAGAAGATTCAGAAGGGTGCCGCTGCAAGTGTTGAGAAGAAGCCTTTCAAGAAGGAAACGGCTGTGGTATACTCTCAGAGAAGAGCGGGGAAGACTGAACGCCGGCCAACTGTGGGGGCCGCAATGATTCAAAACCCGTCAAGTGAACAGCCTCGCTATAACCAGTCCAGACCAAATCAACAACGGGTGGAACAGCCACAACGACAGTTCACCCGCATTAATATGACGCCAGCGCAAGTGCTTCCCCATCTGTTAAAGTTGAATCTCGCCACTATCAAAGAGGCACCAAAAAATGTGAATACGTCCTCTCCACATTATCATCCTAATGCTAAATGCGCCTACCATTCTGACAGTGTCGGGCACGACACCAACGATTGTTGGGCACTCAAGCATAAAATCCAAGACCTGATAGAGGCAAAGGAGGTGGAGTTCGACACTCCAGAGAAGCCAAACATGATATCTGCTCCAATGCCGAAGCATGGCCGAAATGTCAATGCCATTGAAGAAGATTTGTATGTTGCTGATGTCAATGATCTGATAACTCCGTTGTTAACCATCAAGTTGAATCTGTTAAGGGCCGGTATTTTCCCGGGATGTAAAGAAGATTGCTACTGCTGTTACTCCCTGCCGTTTGATTGTCCGTTACTAAAGAAAGGCATCCAAGGCCTAATGGACAGTCGACAAATTTTGTTTGAAAAAGTTTCTGCTATTCCAACCCATACTGAAGATGTCTCAATTATAACCATTCACGCCAATCTTTCCAAGGCCGTCAAAAAGCCTGTTAAGATTACACCAGTTACGAAGTCTGTTCCTTTGAAGATAACAATGCCAGGGCCTGTCCCCTATATTTCTGAGAAGTCAATACCATGGAACTATGGCAGTGACGTCTACTACCATGGTATTAAACAAATCGAAATAACTGAAGAAAGTTCGGATGAAGAAGAAGCCAGCATTGGAAACATTGCAGGCACGAGCAAAATCACCCGGAGTGGGAGAATATTTTCTCCAGAGATTGCCCCTCCAAGAGCAATCTTTGGACCCTCATCTGCTGACAAGGTTATCCCTGCACCAATAAAACTCTCCGCTAGAACCCCATTGATTGAATATGTTGCTGTTCCTAGTATTGTCCCTCCTACCGCTGCTGATAAAGGTAAGGGAACCCAAGATGAGCTCGTCAGGACGAGGGCTCAACCCTTGGTCATCCCGGAAACCTCCAAGAAAGAAATGGAAGAGATCTTGAAGATAATAAAAAGGAGTGATTACGATGTGGTAGAACAACTGGGGCAAACCCCCTCAAAGATCTCCATGTTGGCACTACTACTTTGCTCAGAAGCGCACGCTAAAGCTTTGATAAAATTCCTGAAGGCAGCCCATGTGCCCCAGGAAACCTCTGCAGATCAATTCCAAAATTGCGTGGCCAGCCTTACTGCGGACAATGGATTAGGTTTCTCTGATGTCGACCTAACTCCTAAAGGTAGAAACCATAATGATGCTTTGCACATTTCAGTCGAGTGCCGAGGAACGACTCTCGCACATGTTTTGGTCGACACGGGTTCTTCACTGAATGTACTGCCTAAGAAAGCTTTGGACCGACTAGATTGTGAAGGGTTAGAGTTGAAGCCGAGTGATATTGTTGTCAGAGCTTTCGATGGTTCGAAGAGGATGGTCCATGGGGAGGTTGATATTCCCATCAAGGTAGGCACTGAGGTGTTTAAGTCTACTTTCTATGTGATGGACATCCGTTCGTCATACTCTTGCTTGTTGGGTAGGCCTTGGATACACAATGCCGGGGCAGTCACCTCTTCCTTACATCAAATGTTGAAGTATCCTGTCAAGGGAAAGATCATAACCGTCTATGGTGAAGAGGAGTATATGATCAGCCACCTGAACTCCTTCCGGTATGTGGAGGTAGAGGGGGAGTTCATTGAGACGCCTTTCCAGCATTTCGAAGAAGTCCCTCCTGAAATAACAGTAGCAAAGTTGGTAGCTGAAGTACCGAGGCAGATGGCCAGGATGACATCTTTGGAGGACGCAAAGGCCGCAATAAAGGAGGGGAAGAGTTCAGCATGGGGGCAGTTGCCTGATATTCCACATAAAACAGACAAATTTGGATTAGGGTTCACTGCCGCGGGCCAGAAAGCTATGCGCCGTTCGAAGATTGAAAGAGCGCCAATCAAGATTTCTCCTTACGGAATCAACGCTTTGGAGGATGAAGACGAAGAGAACAACATCGAAGAGTGGATCTACCCAACTGTCAAAGGAGGATTATGCAACTGGAAGGCAAAAGACTTTGTCCCCATCACTTTTATTCATCAGTAATTTATCTGTCAAACATTTCCTATTGGTCTGTAATATTTATTTTTGAACAATCCGTACACTATCTTTTTACCTCATGCCTTGCCCGGGGCATGTAGGTCCATTTGTAAGGGTTTTGATTATTTTCATATCCATATGCCATGTTTAATGATTCATTGGACGTTTTTCATTTTGATAAACTGTTGTGTTCATTTTCTTTCCTTTTGCATTTTTGTTTAAGGATGGCTATCCTTTACACACACCCACACTCACAAATGCAGGTACCCATCCACTCCGGATTCCATGGGTGACTATTCTGCTATATCCTTCAATAACTCTGAAGATCTGGTCAATCAAGCCGAGTATGAAGATGACGAAGGTTGTGAAGTACCAGGGGAACTAGCCAGACTTCTACAGCAAGAGGAAAGGGCCATCTTACCTCATGAAGAGTTGTTGGAGACTGTCAACTTAGGAACCGAGGAAGACCGGAAGGAGGTACAAGTGGGTGCCAATCTGGAACCAAGTGTCAAGGAGCGCCTGATACAGTTGTTAAATGAGTATGTTGAAATCTTCGCTTGGTCTTATGAAGACATGTCGGGTTTAGACACAGACATCGTGGTTCACCGTCTCCCCACAAGAGAGGATTGTCCACCGATCAAACAAAAAGTCCGCCGAATGAGGCCTGACATGTCTGAAAAGATCAAAGCAGAAGTGATGAAGCAATTCGACGCTGGCTTTCTGGCTGTTACATCCTATCCTCAATGGGTCGCTAACATCGTGCCAGTACCTAAAAAAGATGGCAAAGTCAGGATGTGTGTGGACTACCGGGATTTGAATAGGGCCAGCCCCAAAAATGATTTTCCACTTCCATACATTGACATTTTGATCGACAACACAGCTCAGCACAAAGTGTTTTCCTTCATGGATGGATTCTCGGGCTACAATCAAATCAAAATGGCCCCCGAAGATATGGAGAAAACAACTTTTGTCACACAATGGGGTACTTTCTGTTACAAGGTGATGCCGTTCGGGCTGAAGAACGCAGGGGCAACTTATCAACGCGCCATGGTAGCTTTGTTTCATGATATGATACATCATGAGATTGAAGTTTACGTAGACGATATGATAGCTCGGTCGCAAACAGAGGAGGAGCACCTTGAACATCTAGAAAAGCTGTTTGCCAGGTTGAAAGAATACAAACTCAGGCTGAATCCAAGTAAGTGCACTTTGGAGTTAGGTCTGGTAAACTTCTAGGATTCATTGTAAGCAACAAAGGCATTGAAGTCGATCCAGCAAAAGTGAAAGCAATACAAGAGATGCCTGCTCCCCGTACTGAAAAGGAGGTTAGAGGGTTCTTGGGGCGCTTGAACTATATTGTCAGATTCATCTCTCATCTGACTTCTACCTGTGAGCCAATTTTCAAACTCTTGAAGAAAGATCAGGTAGTCGAATGGAACGACGATTGCCAAGCTGCTTTTGATAAGATCAAGGAGTATTTGCTAGAACCTCCTATTCTGATGCCACCCGTCGAAGGAAGGCCATTGATCATGTATCTGACCGTCTTGGATAACTCAATGGGGTGTGTTTTGGGCCAGCATGACGAGTCTGGTCGAAAAGAGCATGCTATTTATTACCTTAGCAAAAAGTTTACCGACTGTGAGACTCGCTACTCACTGCTCGAGAAAACTTGATGCGCTTTGGTATGGGCTGCTCGCCGACTAAGGCAGTATATGTTGACTCATACTACCTTGTTGATTTCCAAAATGGATCCTATCAAGTATATCTTCGAAAAGCCTGCTTTATCTGGAAGGATAGCTAGATGGCAAATGATCCTAACTGAGTATGACATCCAGTACACCACCCAAAAAGCTATAAAAGGGAGTGTACTAGCTGACCATCTGGCTCATCAAGCTATCGAAGATTACCAACCCATGAGATTTGACTTCCCAGACGAGGACATCATGAATTTGGACAACATTGAAGGTAACGGACTGTATGACGGACCCGAAAAGGGATCCCGATGGACCCTGTACTTTGATGGTGCTTCAAATGCACTTGGAAATGGTATCGGCGCGGTACTCATTTCCCCGGAAGGTTGTCACACACCTTTCACGGCCCGACTTTGCTTCAGCTGCACAAATAACATGGCTGAGTATGAAGCTTGCATCTTTGGTCTCAAGGCTGCTATAGACTTGGGGATCAAATATTTGATCGTATTTGGGGACTCGGCTTTGGTTATCAGTCAAATCAAAGGAGAGTGGGATACCAAGCATCCTAATCTTATCCCATACAAAGAACATGTCTTGACATTGTTGCCTCATTTCGAGCAAATTACCTTCGAGCATTTCCCGCGAGAAGAGAATCAGCTAGCAGATGCTCTAGCTACAATGTCTTCCATGTTTAAACTCAACTAGGATAACGAGGCTCCCCAAATCACCACCGAGCGAATGGATGAACCCGCACATTGTCACGAGATTAATACCGAAGAAGTAGTGGAACAACCCTGGTTCCATGAAATCAAAAGGTATCTCCAGAATAGAGATTATCCCGAAGGAGCTTCCGTAAATGACAAGAAGTTCTTAAGGAAATTTGCTGCCAAATTCTTCCTGAGCAACGACATCCTTTACAAACGAAGCCATGATTGTGTATTACTCCGATGCGTAGACAAAGCTGAAGCAGAGTTGATCATGACTGAGATGCACAGCGGCACATTTGGCACTCACTTGAGCGGGCATACAATGGCTAAGAAGATCCTAAGGGCAAGCTATTACTGGTCTACCATGGAAGCTGACTGCCATCAGCATTCCCGTACTTGCCACAAATGTCAAGTCTACGCTGACAAAGTTCATATCCCTCCGGTTCCTCTCAACGTTCTGACCGCTCCTTGGCCATTTGCAATGTGGGGCATTGACATGATTGGAGAGATCAAGCCCACGGCTTCCAACAGACATTGTTTCATCCTGGTCTCCATTGACTATTTCACCAAATGGGTCGAAGCAGCTTCCTTCGCCTCTGTTACTAAAAA
Organism: Vicia faba; assembly: GCA_948472305.1. Taxonomy (NCBI): domain Eukaryota; kingdom Viridiplantae; phylum Streptophyta; class Magnoliopsida; order Fabales; family Fabaceae; genus Vicia; species Vicia faba. Next base: position 983,812,432 of record OX451740.1, read on the forward strand.
TGTGGTTGCCCGCTTCATCAAGCAAAATCTCATATGCCGGTATGGTGTTCCAGACAGGATCATCACAGACAACAGTACTAATCTGAATAACACGATGATCACCGCATTGTACAAACAGTTCAAGATTTATCATCACAATTCATCTCCCTATCGGCCAAAGATGAACGGTGCTGTTGAAGCTGCGAACAAAAACATTAAGAAGATCATTCAGAAAATGACTGTCACTTACAAAGACTGGCATGAGATGTTACTGTTTGCTCTGCACGGATACCGTACGACGACACGTACTTCAACCGGGGCAACCCCGTTTTCTTTGGTATATGGCATGGAAGTTGTCCTGCCTATGGAGGTTCAAATCCCTTCTCTAAGGATTATGAAGGACGCATGTTTGAATGAAGATGATTGGATTCAGACCCGACTTGATCAACTCAATTTGATTGACGAGAAGCGACTCGCTGCTGTATGCCATGGTCAGACGTATCAAAAGCGGATGATCAAGGCCTTCAATAAGAAAGTCAGATGTCAAGTGTATCAAGTCGAAGATCTCGTAATCAAGCGGATTATCTTGCCGCAAAGTGATCCCAGGGGCAAATGGACTCCTACATACGAAGGACCATTTGTGATCAAAAGCAAATTTTCTGGTGGTGCAATGATTCTGACCACCATGGACGGCGACGATTTGCCACACCCTGCGAACGCAGACATAGTCAAAAGATACTACGCATAAAATAACCCGACAAGTCGAAAACCCGAAAGGGCGACTTGGGCAAAAATGGGCATCCCGGTGGACCGAAAACCCGAAAGGGCGGTTCAGGCAAAAGTTAGGGATAAAAATAAAAAAATCTGTACACCCGGCAAGTTGAAAACCCGAAAGGGCGGCTTGGGCAAAAAGGGGTTTCCCGGTGGATCGAAAACCCGAAAGGGCGATTCAGGCAAAAGTTAGGGAATTAAAGCGTATGACTATGTCTCGTCGGATCACTTCAAAGACAATATCTTCATCAACCAGTTCCAGGCTTCTGATTAATCCAGTCATTGGCAGACGAAGCATTGAATGGACAGATATTCAGAGTTGTGAAGGCTATAGCGGAATGGAATCCCATGGAATTATTTCACATAGCCATCTTTCTTTTATATAAATCTTTCAATATTTACGACGAAATCCTCTTACTAGGATGATTGTCTCCTTTGTACAAATGTACTCATAGAAAGTTAATACAAATACTTTTCCCAGAAATTTGTGTCGTTTCCTTTTTCTTTTCTCTTGCACTATTTGTTTTATTTTGAGAAACGTCCAATGTTTTGTTAAATAGGTATATGCATTTGAACATAATCATTTCCTTATGAATCAAGAAAGAGGATTACTGATAGGTTGAAGGTGCAGTTGGATATCTTGATACCCTTTCACAAGGAAGTCCCGAGCAAATTTGAAATCCCCATTCCTCTGTCAAAACTTAAATCCCCAAACAGAGTCAGACTTCAGGGTCCTCATCAACAAAAGCTCTCTCAAAACTGATTTCCCCAGCCAGAGAATCCTCCAGAACTCCATTCCCCTCAGAGTTTAAGTTTCAGTATCCCCAACAGAGCTAAAACTTCAGGCTATCAATCCCCAGCAGAACCAGACTAGTGAACCTTCTCCCCACAGAAATTCTTCTCACCAGACTAAAGATTCTCAGTCTTACCTCCCCAGCATGAGTCTATCAGGTTTTGAACTCCCCAGTAGCAGTCATCAGAAATTCTCTTACCCCGCAAGTCACCAAGGAAATTTCAAATCCCCGCGGTGGTCTTGAGGCCCCTCACGGATTGAAGATCTGGTATTCCCCAAGCAAATCTGAAAACTTTCATGTTCAGTTTATCATTGAATATTCGAAGATTCTCCAGTGAAGATCTCCTCAAGACAGGAATTCCCCAGAAGATTGGTATACAACCCGAGCTCTTAATTCTCTAGCAGCAGCCAAGGAATTATTCTTCCCGGCTGCAGTCAAGATGCTTTTATCTTCAGCCTTCTCGGATTCATCTATCCTCCGCAAGACAGCTCTCCAGCTTACATGCACATTCATTCACATTCATATCATATAACATACATTATATCATGCATCATGACATTGCATGTAACTAACTCTTTACCTTTTCAGGTAAGATCAGTCGACAGACAAAAATCATTATCTTCCGAGATCCTTTCTAGAAATAGTTTAGATGTGACCTAGACATGGCGACATTCTGATGCTTATTCCAGATTCATCCAGATGCAGTTTTATACGAGCTCATCATCAGGAAACCCTACACCGGTTCCTCCTCAACTTCAAGATTTCTGAAAACAGTTCACGGGTTCTCCAGTAACGGATGTTAACCTATCGCTTGTTCAGATTCTCCTCAAGACTTCTGAAAACAGTTTATGGATTCTTCCCAACAACGGATGTTAATCTATCAACTTGTTCAGATGCAATTTTTGAAAACAGTTTACGGACGCTTCCCAACAACGGATGTTGCTCTATTGCTTATTCAACTTCAAGATTTCTGAAAACAGTTCACGGGTTCTCCAGTAACGGATGTTAACCTATCGCTTGTTCAGATTCTCCTCAAGACTTCTGAAAACAGTTTATGGATTCTTCCCAACAACGGATGTTAATCTATCGCTTGTTTAGATGCAATTTTTGAAAACAGTTTACGGACGCTTCCCAACAACGGATGTTGCTCTATTGCTTATTCAACTTCAAGATTTCTGAAAACAGTTCACGGGTTCTCCAGTAACGGATGTTAACCTATCGCTTGTTCAGATTCTCCTCAAGACTTCTGAAAACAGTTTATGGATTCTTCCCAACAACGGATTTTAATCTATCGCTTGTTCAGATGCAACTTCTGAAAACAGTTTACGGATGCCTCCGGATACGGATGTCAATCTATTGCTTATTCAGACCCCAGTTCAGAGATGGTCCTAAACATGGGCACCTTTCTGATACTCATTCCAGATGGCATCTCTAAGACCATCCCCGACAAGTTTCTGTCACTCCTCCCGACGGCATCGTTAAGCCCATCTCCAAATGGCATCTCTAAGCCCATTCTCGCATCCATTGCTTTGACGAGTGCAAATTTAAGGGCACTCTAGTGTCCAATCTCCTTTTACCTTCGAGTCACGAAAGGCAAACTTGCCAATCTAACTCTTCAGATTCAAGAAGATTGAACAGGGGCAACTGTTGTACCCCAAAATTTGCCCTCCCTTTTTCTCAACATTTTCTCATCACAACACCCTTGGAGCTCAAGATCCAGTTAGGGTTTCCTCTACTCAAGACTTCTCCTTGCACTGTTGACCCAAATTAGGGTTTGTGTTTGCACAAAGATATTTTGACCTAAAATGCCTAAGATGACTTTCATGCTTCATGTTGGACTCCCAAGTTTATCCACACCAAGTTTCAAGTCTTGATTCCAAATTTTGCCCAGTCAATTGGACAGTTGACCTAGAAATCAACTGTATTGGGGAGAAAGTCAACTGTGGCCAATTGACAGTTAAACCTCATGAAAATTGACCCACATCAACATTATGAACTCACATGGACCATTTGATCAAGTTTGGATCACAATTCCACAAGAAATTTGATCAGATCACCAAAAGGGCAAAATGGTCATTTTTAGGATTTTGACTGCACAAAGGCAATTTTTGACTGTTTGACCTAGCCAATGGCAAACCAAGCTCAAATATGGACTCAAGGACCCCATGGAATTGTCTTTACATACTCAACAAGTTCAAAAGATCCCAAATGCACAAGATTGACAGTTGAATTTCCCAGTCAATTGATCAATTTTGACTGTATACTGAAAAGTCAAACTTTGACTTTTTGGTCAACATCAAGTGTCAAGATTCATTTTTCATCAAAACATGCCAAATCATGAAACTTGTTCATCAAGAAATCAAGAATTGCAAATTAGGGTTTGAAATGAAGATTTTTCATAACTTAGAATTTTTCTAAGTTATGAAAAACCCTAATTTTTTCCTAACTCTGTCCCACTTTCTCAACAAGATTCATTTGGATTCAAGGAAAAGTCAAAACATGAAAGTTGTAGCCTATTGCAAAATCTACAACTTTGATTCACAAAGTTTTCCTAAAAGAAGGTTGTAGCTCAAGTTACAATTTTTGGAACAAGGGTACCAAACCATTCTTAACTTAGAGAAAATTTGACCTATTTTAGGCAAGGTTTTTACCTAACTTCAAGACCATTTTTCACATACTTCCACTTAGAATTTCAATTTGCATTTCAAAGATGGATTGTAGTACACATTCCAAGCTTTCCAAAATGTCCAAGAACTCATCAAACAACCTCATGGTTAGGGAGAATCGAATTTGGCAAGATGGGAAAAACTCACTTTTGATTTGGCCAAGTTACATGTTCATACATCTAGGCCATTTTGAAATCAGCTTGCACAACTTGATTACAGGTCCTATATCCCTTTTGCACTCATAAATTTAATGCAAACTCATTGTGCCAAGACCATATTTTATGTGTTCAAGCATTACATAAAGGTTTAGTCCCAAAATGGAAAAAGCATAATGTCCATTTTTGCAAAAGTTAAACTTTATGTCAATTAGCAATCCAAGCAAGTACAGTGCAAATCTCTTTGGCACAAGTTTATGAGCTAATTACACTGATCAAGGCCAAGGTATGCAGCACATTAGGGGGGCCTCTATCAGTCTAAAAACTCAAGTGGACATTTGTTGCTTAAAATTGAAGAAACATAGCATAACCATACACAACTCTCATCTCAGCCAAGACAAGCTTAGACAAACTTCTTGAGCACATTCTAAACATCCATCCTAGCCTGAGACACGAGCCTATCACCTCAAATACCTCCCCATTCACAGAATCACCCTCAAACTGCCAAAACATGGGACCTGCTGCAGATTGAGTTCCATAACCCATTCCATTTGTGCATTCTTGCTAAAAACACTTCAAACACATCCCACAACATCCCTTGAAGCTATTCCAAACCTCAAACACGACTTGTAACACCCCCAATCAACATCACTATTTTCACTTTTCTGTTTTGCAGGTGGAGTTCTATAACTCGATTCAGCTAGTTTCAAAGCAAAGTAAAACTTGGAATAGCATCCCTGGACATCAAGGAAGCTGTACCAATCATCACCTTGCACTGAAAGTACCTCCATCACCAGATACGATTCTAACTGAACAGGTAAGTTCATGAACTCATATCTCTCTATCCAGGCATTGTTAGCTTTAGGTTTGTGAAGAAAATATGTCACATTCATAGCCCTGAACATGCCCATGTAATTAGTTTTCATTTATATTATGTGTGCTGTGAGAATTTAATGTCTGAACATGGAATAAAAACTAGGTCAGGAATTGGGGGAGAAGAAATTCTCTCTCATCTTAGAGAGTTAAGTCAAGTTCTTTATATGTCTGGATTCGTCTCTTAATGCTCTACATTTTTCATGTTGTGAGTTTTGCTTGAAAGTCCAGGAATTAGGAGATAGAAAACGCGTGTTGATTGTTGTTCATACATGTTCAGAGGTTGAAGAAGGACTTTTTGGGCTGGGCTTTGTTTCAGTTTCCTATTTGCACCCTTTTGTTACTTTTAAACCCCCTTGGCCCATTGTGCTTATTTTAATCATTTTTTGACTTTTGTTTTTTATTCCTGACTTATTTATTTTTCCTAACAATATTAAAAATATAAAAAACATTTTTCACACCATTTTTATATTTATTAGGTATTTATTTGTTTAAATTGATGTTTTGTATATAAATAAATACTTATATACTTTTATTTAAAAAATACTAAAATAATGCAAACACATTTTATTTTCCATTTTTATTTTATTTTATCTTCTGAAAATATTTTATATAAAATATACCTTTTTTTATAAATACTAAATATTATTATTTTGTATATATTAAATATATTTATCATATAATATAAATATTTACATATATATTAGTATATTTAGGTTAAAAATACAAGATATATACATTTTATTTTTTATTAATATTTAATATTAAAAAATACCCTTTTTACAAATATACTTCATTTTGATTTTATTTTTGTACATAACTAATAAATATTGTATATATTAAACAATTAATACCTTTTAATTAATAAATTAGGGTTTTGCCCTAAATACATAAAAACTCCAAAAAAAATAATACTTTTTATTTTTTATTTTTGTTTATTTGATATATATAAAACACTTTTTTTCATACATATAAAAAACATTTTTTGCATCTTGTATATTTATTCCCTTTTTTGTTTAATTATTGTATATTAAATGATTTGATAATTCCCAATTTGATGTAATAGTCTAGGTTTAAATTCCTTGTCAAAATATCCCCCATTTGAATATTTGTATCCCCCTTCCCATATATTGTGTTGTAATAATTTAGGAACTTTATTTTTCGCACTTTAATGCTTTCTAAATATACCATGTTAGAATTAGGGTTTGTATGCAAATAAATTAACAAAAATAGTTTGACCTAATTCCAAGATAAACAAGCATGAAAATGGACAACACCAATCACACTTGCACCCCTAGGGTATTCCACTTGTTGCCTTCAATAATTGGGCCATATTGCATGTTAGGTCTCTTTGGGCAAAACAAACAATCAAATGATCATAGTCCCTCGATGACGCTTTCAAAAGTTGCCTAAAAAAATGATCAAGTCCCTTGAAGGAAAAATTGCCCAAAGATACTTGGCACCATTGCAATCATGGTCTAAACGATGACCCGCGCCCGTCCCTTTCACCTCCTAACACAAGATTGTCCACCAAATGCAATGGTGGAACAAAATTGTTAAAAGGGTTAAAACATAGCAAAAATCTTTGAGAACTTTAGGGTAGATAGCTCTTAAGTACTTGTCAACTTGCAAAACAAAAACACTTGCATATTTTTCAAACCACACTTCGCAAACACTTTCAAAACAAACTTTCAAAAAAAACCTTGAAACATCTTTTCAAAAAGACAAACACCTTTTGTAAAACATTCGAGTAAAGAATTGTTACAAGGGTAGCCTAGACAAGGCATCTTTTTCAAAACATTTTCAAAACCACGCACAAAGCACCATTTTAAACAATTGAAAACCAAGGCAAGTTGATCTAAGCAAGTAACTAAGAGCCCATGGATAACCATGGATAGAAAGGGTGCTAATACCTTCCCTTTCTATAATCTACTCCCCGAACCCAAGAAAATATCTCAAAGGTTTTTGCTGTGCTTTTTAAACCTTTCCTTAGGATAAAATAAAAAGTCGGTGGCGACTCTTGCTCAACCGAAACATTTGCGAAAACAAACGCAAAACCTCAAGTCAGTTCTCCCACCGTATCACACATACCAAAGACCACATCCAACCCAACAAGCGGTAAACAAACAAGATCCACAACAAAATCTTTATCAAAGATTGACAAAGGACATCTTGCACACATAAGGGAAGTAGTAACTGATCCTTTAGCTGGAACCTCTACAATCATATCTCTATCCAAAGAAGATAAGGTGAGATCCAACCTCATCACACAATCAGCAGAAATAAAACAATGAGTAGCACCAGTATCAATAATAGTAATGAGAGGAATGCTATTAATGAAACTAGTACCTCGAACAAGTCCATCTTCATTTGCCGTCTGATTACCCGACATAGCAAACACCCTTCCCACTTCTAGAGCTTTCTTCGGATTCTTGCATTGAGTGCTAATATGGCCTCATTCACCACAGTTAAAGCAAACCACATCCTTATGCCTACAATCGTGAGTAATATGTCCCGCTTTGCCGCATCGGAAACATCTTACCTCCTTATCCCTATCTCCCATACCGCTTCTACAAACATTACTCTTGTGACCAGGTTTTCCACATTTGAAACAAACAATGCTAGCAGGAGCATCTCCCCCACTGAACCTTCGCCCTTGCACCATCTTTTGTTTCCCTTTACCAACTGGAGTATCATATGGTTTTCCACGGCTTTGCTGCCTCTTGTTCCTCTTATCAGAAACGATCTTATAATGAGCATTACTATCCTCCTCAAAGATCCTACAACTATCAATCAAATCCGCAAAGACACGGATCTTCTGATAACCCACAGCTTTCTTGATTTCAGGTCGCAAACCATTCTCAAATTTAATGCATTTTGAGAACTCGTCATTTGGCCCATCATAGTGCGGATAGAACTTCGCCAACTTTGTGAATCTAGCAGCATAATCAGTGATAGACATATTTCCTTGCTTCAACTCAAGGAATTCAATCTCCTTCTTGCCTCTAACATCCTCCGGGTAATACTTTCTCAAGAACTCCCTTCGGAAATCATCCCAAGTAATCTCTTCACCAGCAAGTTCCAACCTTTGGCGGGTCTCAACCCACCAATCATCAGCTTCAGCAGTCAACTTGTGCGTACCATAACGGATCTTTTGCGCAAGAGTGCAATCCATCACCCTGAAGATTCTTTCAATCTCCTTGAGCCAATCTTGAGCTCCTTATGGATCATACTTCCCTTCAAAGGTAGGAGGGTTCTCCCTCTGAAAGGTAGCCAAGCTACGAGACCCCACGTTCTCGTCAACATTTGGAGGATTCTGAAATGCCTGAGCCATTGCCTGCATAGCAGCAGCAAGGGCAGCATCGTTCCTACCAGCATTACCTCCAACCATCACAACTTCTGCTCAAAACAAAACAAGGATTAGAATCAACAAATAACAATACTCAATTGTTAAACAAATCAAGACTCAACAACTTGGCCGGATAGACCGACCTGCTCTGATACCACTAATGTAACACCCCAATTCTACCCCTCGTCATTCATTATAAAAATCAGAGTAAATCAAAAATTCCAAACAAACACAAATTGAGGTATCACATGTTCATTGTTTTTCACTTTGCATTTTAATGCAACAACACAACAATCAAAATTCGAATATACCTATCACATCATCATATATCATGCAGGCATATAACTATGAACATAGCAGCGAAATACATCAATATCATACCATTAAGGCATATACATCGTCAAAATAATAAAATCAAGTACTGGACATAAACATGTCAAAACCATCATTAGTCACATAAACAACATTAGGATATACACATATGTTATCCTAACAAAATAATCAAAACGCCAAATCCCGAGTGTTACTCTAATCAGAGCAGAGGCGACTCAATAGACTCGAGCTAATCCAAATCATCTGCGAGGATCACCTGCACGTTACCAGTATAAAGGCAACGACGAAACAAATAAAGGGTGAGATAAATCATTCATATAAATAAAAGAATGATAAATAATATATAGTTTACGAAATTATAAAAGATATTGATAATAATTATTATCCAACTTATAATCCAAACCTCACGCCTTCATCGTCATCACTTAAACATCATAATTCGTCATTAAAATTCATCACAATCATCATAAATCATCAAACAATCATCCAATCTATAAACTCAAAACAAACGTAATTGACACAATGTGACTCGACTATGTATGCATGTGGTACCAAAACAATGTCCGTAATTATGGACTCGTCACTAGGCCGAAGCCCTCGTCATTAGGAAAAAGCCCTCGTCACTAGGCATAAGCCCTCATCATCATAATATGCAATGTATGTGACTCGATAAAATGACATCACATACTCATCACAACAACAATAATAATAACATCGTCATAATCATCAAAAATGGCATAATCCCTCATCATTAGGCAAAAGCCCTCGTCATTAACATCATCACATTTTGCATTATGCAAAAATCATCAACAACAATTTATCAACGTCAAAAATCCATGCATTCGATATTAAATTGGAGCATAACAACAATTGCAATTTAATTAATACGGTTACGGATTAATTATTTCGCCAAAATATACTCATCATAAAAATTACCTCCATTTAATCGACATTATTAATAATCTTAAACGCCACAACCGGACCACCGCTCGAATCGTCCAAATCAAACTCTTTTTCATCTATTCAACCTGGCTCTCAAACTTTGTACTTGTTAAGAAGGATAATAGAAAATGGCGTATGTGTGTTGAATATATTGATCTCAATTGGGCATGTCCCGAAAATTCTTTTCCTTTACCTAACATCGACATGTTGGTCGATAGCCGGCTACAAAATTTTATCATTTATGGACACTTACTCGGGCTATAATCAAATTCTCATGGTGATGAGCGACAAACATTGCACCGCCTTCATGACTGGGTCGGGCAATTACTATTATAATCTAATTCCCTACGGCCTAAAAAATGCAGGGGCAATATATCAGCGGGTGATGAACAAAGTCTTCCATGGTGAGATCGGGGACATGCTCGAGGTATACATGGATGACATGATCGTCAAATCTCAAATAGAAGCTGACCACGCTTCCACCTCAAAAGAGTTATCTCCCAATCAAGGTAATATAAAATGAGATTCAACCCAGAGAAATGCACCTTCGTCATCAAGGCGGGAAAATTCTCAGTTTCTATCTGACTGGTCGTGGAATTGAAGCCAACCCCGACAAGTGTCGAGCATTTTTCGAGCTCCATACGACAAGCTCGAAAAAATTCATACAAGTCCTGAACGACATGCTCACCTTGCTCTCCCGCTTCGTGGCGAAGTTTGTAACGCCCCGATTTTATTCGCGTCATATTTATTTTATTATTTTTGGAATTATTAATTAATATCGATTTCGCAAAAATATGATATTTTAGCCGGTATAATTACTATTGTTTTCGGTGATATTTAATCGGACCGAAAATTATTTATGCGGGCTTATTTAATTAATTGATGTGTTAGTAATATTAATTGATTAATTGGAATTAATATATTATTATATGGTGTTATGATATTATATGATTTATAGAAGTGTGGTGTATATATATAGTATAATATTATATATGTATGTTAGTAGTAGTATTATATATATGTTAGATAGAAACAAAAAAATAAGTTATGCAGTATATATTATATGTGGAAAAAGAAAGAAGTAGTATAGATGAATATATTATAATAATAAAGAGGTAGTAAAGTAGTAATGTATTAAAATAAGAGAGTATAAGAAGTGGTATAAAGGAGTAGTATAAGAGAGAAAAGGAGATATACTGTTATATAGTGAAAAACAATAGAACAGTAGAGAAAAGAAAAGAAGAAAAAAAGGGTTTGAAGAGGAGGAGACCAAAGAGCAAAAGCTAGGGTTTTGGGTGGAGGAAAAATCAAGAAGAAATACCAAGAACATTGTTGAGGTAAGGGGTTTGATAGATCTTTCTATAAATAAATTTGTGGTAAATATTATATATAACGGGTTGAAATTTTGTGGTGTTTTTCTGAAAATAATACGGTGTTGATGCTTGGATTTGGTACTGAAATTTGTTGGTAGATATGATTAATTAGCAGCAAAGTATTATTCGTAACAAGATGCTGAAAGTCGAAAACAGCTCCGTTTGGGTCGAATTAGCCGAATTAGACAGTATATTCAATCAGACTCTATATATATATACACCACACTTCTATACACCACAGCTCCGTTTTGCTTCGTTTGGTCTCCCCAGGATGCAGTTGTAGAGAGACGAGCAATCGATCACCAGAAACCGCACTATGACCTGTCAGAATGTAGTTTCCTCCATGAATGTGACAAACAGCTCGACATAGCCCCATGGCTTAGAGGTTGAACCGTTAAATCCTTACAGGCCAGACTCCGTATATGGTGACACATGGGTATCGTCGAGCTGCAGAGTGCGGAACAAGTGGGTGTACATGACATCGACAGAACTCCCCTCGTCGACCAGGATGCAATTTACATCAAAGTTGGCCATCTTCGCCCTCACCAGCAGAGGAATGCTAGAGTTGGGGGCTCTACCGAGCAGCTCCTCGAGATAGAAGGTGCGACTCAGAGTTTCCCTTGAATCTTTCAAGGGTTACTGTCTGGATCGGGGTTGCATTGTGATAGTGAAGCATGGCTTCAAATCTGTTGATGTGGTCAACGGGGTCAATAATGTCGTCATATTTCTTTAGAAGGGGAGGCTTCTCCGTCCCATTAGGAATAGGGGCCTCCATGATGGTCTGGGACAGTGGACCACAGGGGCCGTCTTCGTTGCTTCTTTCTGGGGAAGGAGATGAAGACCGATAGTAACGACAACCTTTGTGTCAGTTTTGGTCACGAGGAGGGTTCCTCGGCCGAAGTTTCTTCTTTTCCTCGCCCCTGTTTCTTTTATGTTTAGGGGATCGTCACTCTTTGCGCAGGGGGATGGGGGGGGGGGGGGGGTGGCCGCATTTCTTGACAGCTTCAGGCTGAGTCATCTCTAATGCAGGACCTCGCCCAGTTCGGCGAGGAGAATGGCTTCAAGAGTCGTCCCGTCTGTGTCTCTAGAGGGGAGATCAGGAGCGGTCCTCGTTCATGGGAGGAGGATTTAGAGAATCGGGTCTTCAAGGATTTATAGGGAACCGACGAGTCTGTTCCAGCATCATTAAGCGTTCACCCTACGCGAAGATCATGTAGCTCGTCTGGTTGATCGCTACGAACAAGGCTCTGGTCGTGGCGTCACCGTTTTCGTGAACGGGAATTTCTTGATACGCGGTCGACTCGTAATTCTGCCGAGGATGGTGGGCATCGTCACGTTGTTGCGAGCGGGTGGAGGAAGATGTGGTCATCCCATTTCGGGGTTCTTTTCTCGGGGGCGTCAACGTGAAGGAAAATGGCGATCAAAAGCGCAGCGGAATTTAAAATTTTCCTTTAGCGATCCTTACGAATGAACATGGTCAGTGATAGAAATATTTACCTCTTGTGGCGATTCAGACCTTTGATGTTGTGATCACGAGCGTTGATGAAGAACAACGCCTCTACTCAGTCCACACGAACAAATCGCTTCCGGTCACAGTGCTAGCTGATCATGAACAGAAACCTTGAGTGAGAGAGAGAATCAAAAACGAAATTGTATCAAGTGAAATTGCTTCATCACAAGGGATCTATTTATAGAATCACTCGTGTGGGCTACAAGCTAAAAGCCCAATTAAGGCTATAAGCTAAAAGCCCAATTAAGCTTATGGACATCATACCTTATGATTTACCATATATCACTTATCCACGTGGTACCTTACCACTTTCCGTATTACACTTAAGTGCACCGTATCTTACGGTGTTCCTTATTTATTCTATCTCTCATCAACCTGTCCTTATGTGTGTGACCCTGTAGGTTTTCGCGACGTTGGAAATTATATTAAATCACACATTTAATATAATAAACAGTGAGTGGTATCTAGCAACACATCACTGTTACCCAAGTCACGAAAATGTCATGTGATCTGACCAAACCTTTTCCGTGATAATATTTGTGTTGTACAATTACCCTTTTGCCCTCATGTCTATATTGAACACAAGGCATATACTGTGTCACCCTTGTCCAGTTCAATATTGGACCCTTAGACATTTATCCTGTTATGCAGGATGAGAAAATTCCATCTAGGTCACTCATGTCCCTTAGCATGCTTTGTGAAGTACCCATCAACCGTCTTTATAGTCATCCAGTTACGGATGACGTTTGATCAGCAATAAAGTACTTGACTCTACATCTAGGGTCCATAGTGGTTTCAGGTCGAAGGGTGGTATACACCATTATCATCATGAGAATAACTTATGACACTTTGCATAACATTCTATGTAGTATTCTCATAGCGGGTCAATCCAGTATAAATATTACTCCTAATATTCATACCTATGTCAAGACTTGATAACTCCTTATCTATGATCCATGAGATGTGATCATCAATCTATCTTCATAATAATCTTAATGCTTTAATGTTATCCCACTTCACATTAAAGCTTGACTACGGATACTTTAAGAATAGTGTCTTATGTTTAATGGGATCTCATGATTAAGTCACACTTAACATTTCATTAAACAAATAAACCATTCTAGGGACTTTATTATTTTGGGAAGCAAACATAATAAAGAAATGCATTTTATTATTAATAAATAATTCGATACAAGTACCAAAAGTATTGGCCTCTAGGGCTTACACCAACAATCTCCCACTAGCACTAGAGCCAATTAGACATACCCCTAATAACCATAGATCTAGTATGTCCATCATGCTTCAGCTGCGCAAGAGGCTTTGTTAATGGGTCAGCAACATTGTCAAGTGTAGGTACTCTGCATATTTTCACATCTCCTGATCGATTATCTCTCGAATGAGATGATAACGCCTAAGTATGTGTTTGGATCGTTGGTGAGATCTAGGCTCCTTAGCTTGTGCGATAGCACCATTGTTATCACAATAGAGATCAATGGGATCCACAATGCTATGGACTATGCCAAGTTCACTAATGAACTTCTTGATCTAAACAACTTCCTTTGCTGCAGTTGAGGCAGCAATATACTCAGCCTCGGTTGTAGAATCAGCAAATGTATCTTGCTTTGAACTTTTCCAGCTCACAGCACCACCATTTAAACAAAACACATAACCAAATTGCGATCTAAGGTCATCCTTATCTATTTGGAAGCTAGCATCGGTGTATCCAATTACAACAAGCTCTTCCTGACCTCCATATATCAAGAATGAGTCCTTAGTTCTTCTCAAGTGCTTAAGGATATTCTTGACAGCTACCCAATGAGCATCACCGGGATTAGACTGGTACCTACTCGTTGCACTTAAAGAATACGAGACATCTGGTCGAGTACATAGCATGGCATACATGATAGATCTTATTGCAGATGCATATGGAATCTTATTCATGCGATCCCTTTCTTCCTTACTTGAAGGGGATTGTGTTTTTGACAGACACATGCCATGTTGCATAGGTATGAATCCTTTCTTGGAATCATGCATATTAAAGCGTCTCAACACTTTTTCTATGTATGTACTCTGACTTAGGCCAAGCAGTTTTTGTGACCTATCTCTATAGATCCTAATTCCTAATATATAGGCTGCTTCACCTAGGTCCTTCCTTTAAAAGCATTTCCCTAACCAAGTCTTCACTTGTTGCAAGGTGGGACATTGTTTCCAATGAGTAATATGTCATCTATATATAATACCAGGAATACGATCATGCTCCCACTAACCTTCTTGTAGACACAAGGCTCATCTTCATTCTTGATGAATCCATATTGTTTTACTGTTTCATCAAAATGAAGATTCCAGCTTCTGGAAGCTTGCTTCAATCCATAAATTGATCGCTGTAACTTACATATCTTTTGGGCTTCTTCTGGTATGTCAAATCCTTCAGGTTGTGTCATGTACACATCCTCAAGAAGATTCCCATTAAGGAAAGCAGTTTTGACATCCATCTGCCATATTTCATAATCATGATATGCAGCGATAGCAAGTAAAATCCGAACAGATTTAACCATTGCAACTGGTGAAAAGGTTTCATCATAGTCAACCCCATTAATTTGTTTATAGCCTTTTGCAACCAGTCTTGCCTTATAGGTATGTACCTTACCATCCATGTCAGTCTTCTTTTTGAAGACCCACTTGCATCCTATAGGGTTAACTCCTATAGGAGGCTCTACCAAGGTCCAAACCTGGTTTGTGTACATGGAATCCATTTCAGACTTCATGGCTTCTAGCCACTTCTCGGACTCAGGACCAGTTATGGCCTCTTGGTAGGTCACAGGCTCATCTTGATCCATGAGTAATACATCACCCTGATCACTTATGAGATATCCATATCTCTCAGGTTGTTGACGTATCCTGCTTGACCTACGCTGGTCTTATTCTACTTGAGCAGGTTGCTCTTCCACAACTACTTGTGTTTCCTGCTCTAATTCCTCCATGGGTGTATCAATGCTTTGTGGTTCTTGAATTTCTTCAAGCTCTATTTTCCTCCCACTGATTCTTTTGGAAATAAAATCCTTTTCCAGAAAAACTCCAGTTCGAGAGACAAACACTTTGCCCTCAGAAGGATTGTAGAAGTAATACCCTCTTGTTTCTTTAGGATACCCCACAAATAAGCATTTGTCAGATTTGGGCTCAAGCTTAGTTGAAATTTTTCGTTTCACATAAACTTCGCAACCCCAAATCTTCATGTAAGACATATGTGGTTTCTTACCACTCCATATCTCATATGGTGTCTTCTCAACCTTTTTAGATGGAACCCGGTTAAGTGTGTAAGCTGCAGTCAATAGTGCATGTCCCCAAAAGGAGTTCGAAAGATCGGCGTGACTCATCATGGATCGGACCATGTCTAACAAGGTTCGATTTCTTCTCTCAGATACACCATTCCATTGTGGTGTTCCGGGAGGAGTAAGTTGGGATAAAATCCCACATTCCTTTAGATGGTCATCAAACTCTAGGCTTAAATATTCACCGCCTCGATCCGATCGAAGAACTTTAATATTCTTACCTAGTTGGTTTTGTACTTCATTCTTGAATTCCTTGAATTTTTCAAAGGTTTCATATTTGTGTTTCATTAAATATACATAACCATATCTACTGAAATCATCAGTAAATGTGATGAAGTATTGAAAACCTCCTCTGGCTGGTATGTTCAGTGGTCCATATACATCAGTATGTATGAGGGACAAAAGATCATTAGCCCTTTCACCTTTTCCTGTGAATGGGGACTTTGTCATCTTTCCAATTAAACAAGATCTGCATGTCTCATATGATTCATAATCAAAAGAGTCAAAGAGTCCATCTTTATGGAGTTTGGAAATGCGTTTGTCATTTATGTGGCCTAAGCGGCAGTGCCAAAGGTAGCTTGGATTTAACTCATTTGGTTTAATCCGTTTAGTATTAATGTTATAAATTGGCATTTCAAGATCAAGGACATATAGTCCATTGTTCATTTGTGCAGAAGCATATAATATATCATTCAAATAAATAAAGCAACAATTGTTCTTTATTATAAATGAAAAACCAAACTTGTCCAAACAAGAAACGGAAATAATATTCCTACTAATTGCAGGTACATAATAACAGTTCTCTAACTGAATTATTAAACCACTAGGTAAAGTCAAAACACAAGTTCCTACGGCTAAAGCAGCAACCTTTACTCCATTTCCAACTCGTAGGTCAACTTCACCTTTTGCCAAATCTCTACTCCTTTTTAGCCCCTGCACATTAGTACAAATGTGAGAACCGCATCCAGTATCTAATACCCATGATGCAGAAGTAGATAAATTAATTTCAATAACAAAAATACCTGAATTTGAAGTCCCTACTCCATTGTTCATATCTTCCAGGTACTTTGGGCAATTTCTCTTCCAATGTCCGGTCTTACCGCAATGGAAGCAAGTGCCCTCCTTTGCTATGCCTCCACTAGGCTTCAAAGCAGGAACAATAGGTTTAGTCTTGGCAACTTCCTTGCCTTTCCCTTTACCAACCTGCTTGGTAGGCCTCTTGTTCAGCTTCTTTCCATTACTGACCATCAGAATGGACTTCCCTTTTGTCTTCATATTCTGCTCAGCAGTTTTCAACATGCTTAGCAATTCTGGAAGACTATTATCCATGTCATTCATGTTGAAATTCATGAAAAACTGATTAAAGCTATCTGGCAATGATTGCAAGATAAAATCAGTTGCAAGTTCCTTTCCAAGCGGAAACCCTAAACTTTCAAGGTTCTCCACATACCCAATCATTTTGAGTACATGGGGACCTACAGGGTTTCCCTCAGATAACTTGCTGTTAAAAAGGGCCTTTGAAACCTGAAACCTCTCGTTTCTTGCCTGCTCTTGATAGAGCATTTTCAGATGTCCGATCATATCGAACGCTGACATGTTCTCGTGTTGCTTTTGCAACTCCGAGTTCATAGTAGCTAGCATGAGACAAGCGGCTTCGTTAGCATCATCAAAATGATTCTTATAAGCATCTCTTTCTGCCTTAGGTGCCGAACTAGGCGGTTCCTCTTCAGGAACAGGTGTCTCCAAGACATACAACTTCTTATCGTGTTTGAGGATAATCCTCAGATTTCGGTGCGGAAATTTGTCCCAGACAATTTTTCCTTATCTAGGATTGATCGCAAAATATGGTTGTTTGTTGTCATGATAATCTATAAAAAAATGAAAATATAAGTATCATTAAAACAACATATTTAATTAGGCCTTTAATCAAATATGCTCCCACTATTTTACTCAAACCAAATGACCCTCATCATTTGATTCGGAAAATCCCGTTGGAAGACTTTCTAGTGGGTCGAGATCCATATTTCACTTCGTTCTAAGTCAGCGTTAGGCTGATTACACAAAACTAGGTTATTTAGGTAGGAACTCCTTCCAATTGTATCTCATACAACTCTCGAATATTTTCAGTTGGGTGAATAACTCCTTATTCTAATTCATCATATGAATCATTCCCAACTCTTGCTTCTAAATATGTATAGTCTTATTATAATGTGTTTAGTTAAGTTTGACCCATTGTTTTAGCAGTTGGATATTACAATCATCCCATCGCACCTTACTAATATAGAACATGCACCTCGCGTAGGCGAAACCTACACTGTTCGATACTAGTCTTGATGAGTGCTAAAACTTGGAAAGCATGAACTTAATATTTAACTTGAGGGATTTTGTTATTAGTTTGATCTCACCGGCTTAACATGCAATCCGTCTCTCTCATGCATCAACATACAAACACATGCATCAATATACATAAAAGGATACAATTATGGCCCCTAGCGCAATTGTTCTCCCAAGCAAACTTCTCCAAGCAAGATCTCCAAGGTTATCCTCCTTTGATATTGTATTCTTCTCTTTCTTCATAACATTACATTACATAAAAGAAACTCGTTTTACATACGAGGGAGTGAGATGAGAAAAGAAGTTACATCAAGAATTTTAGAGAGAGGCACGACACGCAGGCCGTATTTTACAATCCCAAAACAAAATAAAGAAAAAAACTAAGGCCATAACTGATCACCACAAGATAATAATAATAAACACACTTTTATTATTAGTTTAAATTTTGTTAATTAAAAAAAAGGCAAATTAAATTTCGACGATTGATCACACTACGCAGAGTTAGTCGGGGGTTCCGCTGCCCGGTCAGCGGACATCAAAATTTTAATGAACAATTCATTTGAAATCGGCGTCATTTTCGCACAACTCTTGTGCATTCACAACCCTAATCGCATAACTCTGCAACAACACAACCCTTGTGCCGTCATGAACCCTAATGCAACAGTTTCATGCTGTCAAACACATTTCGATTGATAATTCAGTATGATTAATCACATGCCATTGCTTCACCATACTAATGTCGGATTCCGAAGCATATGAACAGTGATCGGTCAAAGGAATAACAATCATCAAGTGTTTGAATGAACGAAACAGAAACAGTATATCCCATATACCATCGTTGCATCAGATTTACTTATATCATATATAAATGTGATCGATCTTATTTGTGTAACCTATGGACGATCGATGTATCGCTGCTTCACCATACTAATGTCGGATTCCGAAGCATAGTCAACATCAATCATCCAAATCGTACACAACAAATGCCAAATTTAATTACTCGTTTATTATTCAATTCATTCTGGTCTTAATCGAATCAAAACAAAAAATATAGAACATAAACAACTATCAGATCCATGGTTTCGTAAGTGGCTCTGATACCACTGAAGGAAAATTGTGATCAAAAGCGCAGTGAAATTTAAAATTTTCCTTTAGCGATCCTTACGAATGAACATGGTCAATGATAGAAATATTTACCTCTTGTGGCGATTCAGACCTTTGATGTTGTGATCACGAGCGTTGATGAAGAACAACGCCTCTACTCAGTCCACACGAACAGATCGCTTCCGGTCACAGTGCTAGCTGATCACGAACGGAAACCTTGAGTGAGAGAGAGAATCAAAAACGAAATTGCATCAAGTGAAATTACTTCATCACAAGGGATCTATTTATAGAATCACTCGTGTGGGCTACAAGCTAAAAGCCCAAATAAGGCTATAAGCTCAAAGCCCAATTAAGCTTATGGACATCATACCTTATGATGTACCATATATCACTTATCCACGTGGTACCTTACCACTTTCCGTATTACACTTAAGTGCACCGTATCTTACGGTGTTCCTTATTTATTCTATCTCTCATCAACCTGTCCTTATGTGTGTGACCCTGTAGGTTTTCGCGACGTTGGCAATTATATTAAATCACACATTTAATATAATAAACAGTGAGCGGTATCTAGCAACATATCACTGTTACCCAAGTCACGAAAATGTCATGTGATCTGACCAAACCTTTTCCGTGATAATATTTGTGTTGTACAATTACCCTTTTGCCCTCATGTCTATATTGAACACAAGGCATACACTGTGTCACCCTTGTCCAGTTCAATATTGGGCCCTTAGACACTTATCCTGTTATGCAGGATGAGCAAATTCCATCTAGGTCACTCATGTCCCTTAGCATGCTTTGTGAAGTACCCATCAACCGTCTTTATAGTCATCCAGTTACGGATGACGTTTGATCAGCAATAAAGTACTTGACTCTACATCTAGGGTCCATATTGGTTTCAGATCGAAGGGTGGTATACACCATTATCATCATGTGAATAACTTATGACACTTTGCATAACATTCTATGTAGTATTCTCATAGCGGGTCAATCCAGTATAAATATTACTCCTAATATTCATACCTATGTCAAGACTTGATAACTCCTTATCTATGATCCATGAGATGTGATCATCAATCTATCTTCATAATAATCTTAATGCTTTAATGTTATCCCACTTCACATTAAAGCTTGACTACGGATACTTTAAGAATAGTGTCTTATGTTTAATGGGATCTCATGATTAAGTCACACTTAACATTTCATTAAACAAATAAACCATTCTAGGGACTTTATTATTTTGGAAAGCAAACATAATAAAGAAATATTATTAATAAATAATTCGATACAAGTACCAAAAGTATTGGCCTCTAGGGCTTACACCAACACAACGTTGTTGTTGTTTCCCGCATCGGCGAAGTGAACATTCTGGTCATTGTTGATAGCTTGGTCGACCATGAAAACCTGAAGGTTGAAAGTGTTGCTTTGGTCTTACGTGAATGATAGACGGGGAAGCCTTATTCCCAAAGTCGACCCCACTGATCGTACCTGATTAGAAGAGATCGTCAAGGCCCACAAGCTTCAAGTCGGGCAGCGGTTGAATGTGAAGTGGGGGGGGGGGGGATACCTGTAAGACACTCCGATACCAAAGTAAGGTTCATAAAAAGTGCAGGTAGAATGTGAAAGTATAGATAAATGAATACCTGACCCTTTCAAGTGAAAGGGTATTTATAGACCCCAGCGTTGGGCCAAAGTCCTCATATTGGATTAACAGAGCAGGCTCGAAATGAAGACTGTTAGGATCCACGTGAGTAGTGGAGACCAATATGTGGTCTCCTTGCTGAGCATACTGCTCCGAATTACCAGGAGGACGTGGTTGCAGTATTTTCGGGGTCAAGATGACTCAGGATATTCGGAGACGGGGGTGCTGCTCTACGAAGAGGGTGTCGTTTAAGATCTCCTGGGAGCCGTTAATACTCCTTGACATCCTTATTGCGAGGAAGGCTCATGGGACATGTCCTCGGTGCAAGGGTGGAGTTGCTGCCCGACATAATCAAAGATAACCTCATTCTTACTGGCCTTCTCCTGTAACATGGTTGAATTGGGCCTTACATACTGTTTGGGCCAAGCGTAGGCCCAATCTAAAACACTATATATCAACTACCATTCTAAAGGAACAAATATTATAATTGTATGACAATTATCACACCATGTTTTGACCTATGTGATCTTTTATAATTTAGAAATTTTGTTGGTATTTTTCTAGATTAAAACTGTTGGCTGGAATATTACTTACTCACTTCTTACTCACTTGCAAGTGTCTTCTACAATAATTGAGTATACATGCATTTTGATATGAAGAATTAAAAATGGATGAGAGATGAAAAGGAATACGATAATATAGATTAGAAATTTAATATATTTAAATGTTATCGAATGAAGGTATCTTTAATTGTTTTCAATTTGTAATTATCATTTTATTTTAAATGTAGTGAAATTTGAATGTAACTATTAAATATGGTATAATTCTATTATCTTTTAAAAGATGGTTAAGTGGGCTGAAAAAGTAATTGGGCCTAAAAATATGATTATTCCAATAATCCGTTAAAATCCATCATATTAACCCGTGAATCGATTAGACCCAACCCGACAAAAATGATCTTAAACTTGGGCGAAAATAGACCTTATAATCTCAACCATAATTTTGGTTGGATGGCAAATTTGGGCCCGGACCCGTCCAATTGGCTCGCTGTCCACCCATATCCTCAATGACATGATGCAAGCACACGATTATATGGAAGTAATGTAAAAGAATTATTGTTTCTGAAAGATTAGTTCCAGTACCAAGTTCTAGTGTTTATCTAAGGCAGTCAATAATATCGTTTTAAAGTTTATTTTGCTCTAACAAATAAATTCTTTAAAAAATAAGATTTATGATTTATAATTCTTATCCTAATCTTACGAAAAGCTACTCAAACATACTTGCAACCTATGAAGCACGGACACCTCTAGACGTAGGTGTGTCGCGGTGTCTGATACGTGTCGGTGTCTGACACTTATATGACTCCTGTACGACACGTGTCAAAAAAGTCAGACATGTGTCAGAAAAATCAGACAAGTGTCGCTAAAAAAATAACTTTTTTCATATGCTTCGACACCTGTTGAATCAATGTCGGACACAAGTATGACACTCATACAACACATGTCACACAATTCAGACAAGTTTTTCAACAAGAAATTATTGTTCTTTTTGTTTCATCACATCTTATTCATTTATGTTAGAATAATAATGAAAGTGTAGGACTAGATACCTTTGTGAGAGAAATACCACTTGTCCACCTAAAACTTTAAGGTGATATGTGAGTGAGTTCTCCTACTTATATATGTTCAAGTCTCCACATTCATATCTAATGTGAGACTATTTATCTACTTATTCACACTTACATTATTATTCTAATAGGTTAAACATATTTTAAAATAATAATATCAATAAAAAATTAAAAATATTAGTTTTAATTAGAATATTTTTAATTCTTTTAATGAAAGAGGGATAAATAAAATTCAAATATTATATATATATATATATATATATATATATATATATATAGTGGTGTCGGTGTTTATATTTTTACATTATCGATATCAAAGTATTCGTATTTATATCATGTCGCTGTGTACATGTCGAAATTTGTGTTTCATAGCTTACAACTAAAACATGTATAACATCGTTTAAAAACTTTAAACATGAAAATAAATTATATAAAAATTAAATAAAAACCTATTGTAGTGAAAATAATTGTACCAAGTGCTCTACAGAGACTTTACAAAACAATAACAAACTTAAACCTTACTGAATGGAATTATATAAAACTTTGAATTGGAAATGAAAAATATCTAAAAATTTAGTGTTTTGTTTCGAGTTACAAGTCAAATATATAAGCCTTAAGACATAAATTCACACTAAAGTCCCTTAATCATGAAGAGAAACAAGTGAAAAAGTCAAAAGTCAACAAAAGAAAGATGAAACGTGAAAAAACCATACTTGTTACGAAGAGAATGTAATTCTCCTAGTGGATTGTAATTCCTCGTTACATTCAGGATATAATTTCCAATGAGAGTTCAAAAATAAAATCTTGATGAGAGAGAAATTATAGTCGTAATTTAGAATTATGGGCTGACCATAACTCCTTCCCTCTTGCTTTTCTTCTTGGATTGTTATTCTGAACATCGACAATTGACCTTATACTTTCGAAATACCTAAAACATAGACAAAAATGAGAATTCTCTAATAAAAACGAACATAGAGAATTGAAGAATTTAAGAAAGACACTAAAAGCATATCGCTAAAAATGATGAAAAACTCACTAATCACTCAACATTGTTGAATGTCATGCTCCATCCATTGTTGAACTCACCATTTCTTTGCAAAGAATACCAAGATCCCCTTCCCACTCCTTAGAATGTTGTTACTCAATTCTTTAGCTCTAATTCATCCAAGAACAATGCGTTTGACCTTAAACTTTCAATTAAACTTAAGACAACAATTTTCTTCTTTGAAATCATTAAATTGAAGGTGTCATTCTCACAAAAAAAATGTACGAATTTGTTGAAAATTAATGAATTCCACCAAAATTTAAGATTGAATCAGATCGTCAAGCTAAAATTATCTTCGTCAAGTATATTTATTTATTTTAATTAATGAATTCCAAAAAATAGAGTTTTATTATGAAGTATTTCAGTTTTAATAAATGTTGCTTCCATGTAAAATATACGTGAAGGTAATTGAGTCCTTATGCTTTATTTAATGTATAATTAAATTAATTATTAATTTTGGTAAAAAGAGTTGAAACAGTGGCAGCTATTAAAATATATAAATAAAGCCCATTACCTCAGTTGAAATTTACCAACTTTTTACTATGAATATTCCAGTCATTAGCAGATTCGAAGAGTCTTTGACTTGATTAACGAAAAAGGATACAAACGATCAATGCATGAAAGCAATAGAGATATAACACGTGGTGCATGTTGTAAGCTGAAAGATACGTACTATAAACAAATGGCCCATTAGCTCAGTTGGTTAGAGCGTCGTGCTAATAACGCGAAGGTCGCAGGTTCGAGACCTGCATGGGCCACATTTTTCAATTTCAGTTATCTAACTATTTTTTCTATTTTAATTATTATTATTATTATTTTAAATTTCAGCCGAACCATTAATCGCTTTCCAGAAACGCGTTACTCATCTTCTTCTTCGCGACTCTGCATCAGCTCCAAATCTCCAACCACAATCGATTATTCATTCAATCATGGTATTTCTCTATTTCATCTTCCGATTTTCGATTAATCGGTTAATTTTTCCGATTCTAAAATTTATAATTTTCTTTTGCTGATTTAGGTTTGCTTGTTTTGCTTGTTGCCCCTTTTCCTCGTTCCGATCGTGAACGTATTGCCGATTCTCTTCTACTATGTTCTGGTAACTGCTTTTTGTTATCGTTCACCATAATAATCTTGTTCTTTCACCTGATTTTAAATTTGTTGCAAATCATCAATTCTAACTAACCCTATTAACCCGCGAGTTCAATGATCTTGAAAAATTTGTTGTGAAATTTGAATCATTCTTGATGCTCTCTCTTGATAGTTGTTGATCTTGAAGTTTGGGTAATTTGCAGGGAAAAGTATATCGGCTTTTAGGATGGGAGTTTAGGAAACCGGAGATTGTCCCTCCATCATGTCCTTATAAGCCTGCATCCAAAGCGGAGAGTAAAGTAAGTGAATTTCTGAATAAATTATGATCAATATATTATTTAGCTATGAAATGAATGACTATGAAGCGTATTCGTCTAAGCAGTATAGCTAATTTCATCTCCACTTCTGAACTTCTGTTTTATTAAAGTAACTTGGGTTGCAAATTGTAATTGATTGTAAGATCTTATGTGCTAAGGATGCCTGAGACTGCTACGATCAGAGAAAAACCGTTTTCGTCGTCAGCATGGTCAAGATCGAGCTTTTAGAAGCAAGATTGTAAAAAAAAACGTGTTGGGTCTTTTTTTTTGGGCCCGTGTTCTGATTTTCTTGTTTTATTTATGTGTATGTATATATATGTATGAATATAAAACCCAAAATGAAGCAGCTCAAGAATTATCAATTAAAAGAATGCACAAGTGAGAAGTCGATATCAAAGATGACACTAATCCATGAAAACAATCCACTCCGATGTTCAAAGCACATAGCCACTCTTAGGCCAAGTTAATCTCCAAATTATTTAACCCACAGTGGCCTCATAGAATGTATAAATAGGAAGGCATGGTTTTCAAACTCTTTAATTGACTCATGAATTTACGACTCTAGGTATAGGTATTAATATCAAGTTAACTAGCTGATAAAATACTTTCTTTTCCACACATGGATAGTCTCTTACAGGCTCAAACAAAATCCTGAGTTTGGGGACGATTGCTTGGGTCTACAATATAATGTGGTTAGTTCCCCTGAATGACAGTGTTTTGGACTTTTTTTGAAAACCCAAAATGTAACAGTTGAACAATAAGGCTCAGTTGAGCACAAAATATTAGCCTTGCTGTTGTAGTACCTGATTCCACCAATGCATCTAATCTAACATACATCCCAGCATGAACCCCCATTGTTCCCAAGCATAAATGAAATCACAAATTAGAGAAGATGAACAAACTCATTGTTGCATGGTTACAATGAGCCAAACAAGCCATCAAAGTGAATGAACCTGGCTCCAATGAGCTGAAACCTACCTCCATCAAGTTGAATCCAATTTCAACAAAGGGATTAGGGAACCCAATCCCACCATCCTTCACTCTTAAGTAATCTGGAGCCTTGTGATTTTTTAATTCGTCCATTGATTTTGAATTTGTTATGCTCTTTTTGTTTGTTGAGCTCCGAACCTGTTTTGGGATTTGCGAATATCTCTATTGATGTTGAGTTTTAATGCTGTTTTTGTGCATATTGCTCCAGTCAGGTCCATAGACTATGTATGTTTTAATAATTCTCTGATTTGTTATGCATCTGTACATGTATCTAATATTGATTTGATTGCTGGTTTTCTTATCGTAGCTGATCCCACTTAGTGGGATAAGACTTGGTTGTTGTTGTTGTTATTGGCTTTCTTATCAACGGTTGAGATGTCTAACTTTTTCGTCTAAAGTGGATTACTTGCACATAGAAGCAGTTCCCCTTGTGCTAATCAAACTTTTTTTTTTTGCTTAATTATTATATTAAGATTTTCTTTCTGCTGAGATTGTTTCTGAAACCCAGTAAGAACAGTATTTTAGGTCTATTGTTCTAATTACCGAAACGCTTTGTCCTGGAAGAGTAGTCTAGATTTATTATCAGAGGAGACTCTATGTTATGAAATACTCTAGGTTTACTGTTCTACGTAACTTGGATTCCTTTAAACACAATTTTTCTCAATACATTGTTATATGTTAACCTAATAGGATGATATGCCATTCTTGGAGGGTGTTCGCATATACAAATTGTTAGAATACTTATGTCAGGGGAGAAATATGATCCATGCCATAGTTGTTAGTTAAATCTCAGTCATAAACATTTGGTTTAAGCAACAGGATCATGCTGCTAGTATCCACACATATCCATGTATTTGTGTTTTTTGGAGTTTGAGTGATCCTCAATAGTTGGTTCTGCGTCATGAATGTGATGTAAAATGTTTACATTGACATACGTGCATGTGCATCATTACATGCCTAGAAATAAATGTTGATGCTTTTAATGTTGGAAACTGCCATGAAATTTAAAATCCAAATGATTTGCCAGGTTGAAGCAGAAGCTGTTCCGGCTATAGAACCTGTTAAAGCTGGAGGAGTAGATGTCAAGCAGGACTAACAAGGGATCGCGACATAAAGTGTAAGGACGGGGAAATAAAATATGGTCCCATAAGATGGTTTATGTATATAACAGTTATTACTATTTTTGTTATCAAGGAATTACATTGCAAGGACTGAGATAGTTTGTAAGTTTGAGCAAGATGAAACAAAGCATGTTTAAATTGGCAGACATTTTATTAATCAGTAATAGACGTGACTCATAACTACGTGAAACACGATGAAACAAAACATATTTAAATTTGCAGACATTTGATTACAAAAAATACTTGAACTAGTTGGGATTGTTTTCTTTCTATTATTTTTGTTATGCTTGAACAAAGTTACTCTTATATACTAGTAGATATTACCAGAAGACAGAGACTTGTAATATAGTATTTATATATTACATGTATTCAAGAGTATGGTATGGTCAGTCCTGTAAGGACTGCATTGCACTTGTTTCTATCTAACAAATCAAGCAGCCCTCAGTTTCCATACTATTTAATTTTTTAACCTAGATTCTAATTCTATGATCTAGTTATACCAATACTTATATAAGATATAGTTTCTTTGAGATTAAATTTGAACACTCTTTTTAGCACCCTCTCTAAAACTCCGTTAAAAGACATGCGAGTGTTTGCTTTTATTCATGCATATGGAAAATAAGGGTTACTTTCATTACTTTTTGTTTTTATTTGATAATAGGTTACTTTCATTACTTTTTGTTTGCAATGAATTTATTTTAACATAATTGCTTTTAACAATTGTTCTGGACTGGGCCGACACTTGCCCCACTGTTGGGGAGGCTCAATCCAGCGCCTTTATGAAGGCCTAAAAGCATGCAGTTCAAATTGAAGATCGTTGGACATTTTTTCACTTGTCCACTAGAAGAGCATGACCCACGTGTCCACATTGTCATCATCCTGTTCTCTGAGAATAACATATCCAACTTCTCTTTTTTCTCGGAGCAGTTCATTAGGGAGGAGGCCACTTGCTGGACATCATATACCCGTAAATTCTGACAGTCTTTATTATTGAGCCTTATCGTGGTCCAACACTGAAGACTTTGGCCCAACGCTGGGGGATATATAAACCCTCCCACTCGAGAGGGTCAGGTATTCATTCATTCACTCATTCTATCTCACTTATGTTACTTGCACTCTGATTGTCTAGACTCTTATTTTGACATTAACGTATCTTGCAGGTATCCCCTAATTCACGTTCAACTGCTGCTTAACTTAAAGCTCGTGGGCCCTGACGTTCCCTTCTGATTAGGTGCAATCAGTGGCGCTGTCTGTGGGAACTTGCTTCCCCATCTTTCACTAATTGAAGATCAAAGCAACTTTCTCAACCTTTGTCATGGCCGACCAAGTTATCAACAATGACCAGAACGTTCACTTTATCGACGCCGATAACAACAAATACAACGTTGTCGCCCCCGAGCAAGACCCACGGGACGGGATGATAGCATCTTCCTCCACCCGCTCACAACCACACGATGACGCCCACCATCCTTGGCAGAATTACGAGCCGATTGCGTATCAGGAGATCTTCGTTCGGGAAGACGATCCCTGCGGTCCGCTGTCCCAAGCCATCATGGTGGCTCCTATTTCTAAAGGGATAGAGAAGCCTCCCCTTGTGAAGGAATACAACGGCATTGCTGACCCTGTCGACCACATCGATGACTTCGAAACCATACTTCACAATCACAACGTCGGGGCCCCCATTAAATGTAGTCTGTTTCCGACGATGCTGAGGAAAACAACCATGGACTGGTATAAGAGTTTATCCCCCGAGTCGATCACCTCGTGGAGGATCTGAAGAACAAATTCATCAGTAGCTTAACTGCATATCGTCAGCACCCGAAGACCGAGGCCTCCCTCGAGGCAATCTTTCAGAGGAGCGATGAGACCCTTAGAGAATACATTGATCAGTTCAACTGCGAGGTCATTCAGATCCCCTGCGTCGATCATATGAAGAGATACTTGCTCAAGAGGGTACTCCTCCCGGACACTGAATTTAGAAAGGTCGTCGGCATTGAGCCCCCCATGTCTTTTGATGCACTTCTCAAAAAAGCCCGGGTGTGCATGGACTACGAGGAAAAAGAGGCCGCCAACAACGCCCGCAATTCGAGGAACCACGAACCAACTAACAGTCCGCGGCACAATGTCGCGAGCTCTTCTCGACGAACAAGGGATACGAGAAGGGAAGAGAACCCCCCCCCCCCCCCCCCCCCCCCCGCGAGCACAGAGGACCAGTCGGGCGATTCACTGAATACACCCCGCTGACCATTTCCCGCGAGCGTATCCTTGTAGAGTGCTCCAATGTTGAGTTTAAGGACGGCGGGGTCAGACATCCTCAACCCATCCCTGCAAAGCCTGGGGTCGTCATAATAAAATACTGTCAGTATCACCAGAGCCATGATCACCTGACCGAAGACTACGTCCACCTGAAGGATGCCATTGAGACTCTCATCAAGGCAGGGAGACTCGGGAAGTACAAGAAGAACAACGTTCCCTCGCTGGGACACCCACAAGGTTAAAGAAATTGGGGAGGATGTCCGATCATCTGATGACTCTAGTCCTTCCAGGTAGCCTTCTGCGTCTCAAGGTCCGAAGACTTCCACATCCTTGACAGTCTTGAGATGACGAGTCTTTGTTCACCCATAGCAGATGGGAGAACTCTGCCATGGTCATATCTGGCGGGGATTCACTGACATCTTAGTAAATTCAGCAAAGAGGAAACTCAACGAGCTGGTGGATGCAGCCCCAATCCAGGCTGTAACCCTTGAAAGATTCAAGAGAAAATCTGAGTCGATCACCTTCTATCTTGAGGAGCTGCCCAATGAAGACCCGAACAAAGGCATGAAGATCGATGCTGGACTCCCCGACCTGGCGAGGAAGCAACTCAAAGCCTACTCGAGGGAGAACTCTGACCTGTTCGCGTTGAGCGCTGCGGAGATGCCCGAACTTGACCCTGAGGTCGCTTGTGACCAACTTACTGTGGATTCAGCCTCTTGGGCAGTAGTACAACGTAGGCGTAGGCAGTCTCCCGAAAAATTGAAGGCTGCTGAGAAAGCTGTAAAATACCTTCTAGAGACAAATTTTATTTCTGAGGCCCGATATTTAACCTGGCTCTCAAATGTTGTACCTGTTAAGAAAAATAATGGAAAATGGCGTATGTGTGTTGACTATACTGATCTCAATCGGGCAATGTCCCAAAGATCATTTCTTTTACCTAATATCGACATACTGGTCGACATCTCGACCGACTACAAAATTTTATCATTTATGGATGCCTACTCGGGTATAATCTAATCCCATGGCGATGAGCAACAAACATTGCACTGCCTTCATGTCCGGGTCGGGCAATGGCTACTACAACGTGATGCCCTTTGGCCTAAAAAATGCAGGGGCAATATACCAGCGGATGATGAACAAAGTCTTCCTCGGTGAGATCGGGGACATGCTCGAGGTATACATGGATGACATGATCATCAAGTCCCATGCGGAAACCGACCATGCTGCCCATCTCAAAAGAGTTTTCGACCAAGCAAGGCGATGCAATATGAGGTTTAACCCGAAGAAGTGCACCTTCGGGGTCAAGGCGGGAAAATTTCACGGTTTCTATCTAATTGAACGGGGAATTGAAGCCAACTCCGACAAATGTAGGGCGTTCTCTAAGCTCCCAACTCCTAACTCGAAAAAATACATACAAGTCTTGAACGACATGTTCACCTCGCTATCCCGCTTCGTGGCGAAGTCCGCACAACACACACTCCCGTTCTTCAAACTCTTGCGTAACGTTCGAGTATACTGAGGAGTGCGAGCAAGCTCTCCTCCACCTCAAACGAGCCCTTTCACAACCACCTGTGTTATCACGGCCAGAGAGCGGGGAAACTTTGTTCCTTTATCTGGCCGTCTCCACCGAGGCCGTAAGTGCGGCCCTCGTATGTGAGACACCAAACGGGCAGAAACCAGTGTACTTTACTAGCAAAGCGTTACAAGGCTCCGAGGTCAGATATCAATAAATTGAAAAGTTATCCTTAGCCCCCATCAACACGGCGAGGAGACTCAGATATTACTTTCTGGCCCACACAATCGTCATACGAACAGACCAACCCATGAAACATCTCCTAGGTCGACCAAACATGGCCGGTCGAATGCTGAAATGGTCTCTAGAGCTTTGAGAGTTTGACGTTCAGTACGAAATTAGGAAAAACCTTAAAGCCTAAGCATTGTCCGACTTCGTTGCAAATATGACCACCCTCGAACCCCCTGCGGGTGGGAAACACAAGTGGACCATCTTCGTGGACGGAGCATCCAGCTTGACGGGAAGCGGAGCAGGAATCCTCCTCGAAAATGAGGTGAGCATTGTGATCGAACATTCGCTCGCCCATCATTTCTCACGTCGAACAACCAGGCCGAGTACGAGGCCCTGCTCGCAGAATTAAGGTTGGCCGAAGACCTAGGCACCCGAGAAGTGCAAATATTCACAGACTTCCAACTCGTTGCATTTCAAGTTTGAGGAGAATATCAGGCTAAGAACGATAGCCTCATTGAATACCTGAACCTAGTCAAAGAGAGGATGAATAAGTTCGACCGGGCAAAAATCAAACACATATCCTGCAAACAGAACACGCGGACCGACATACTCTTAAAACTCGCGAGCACAAAGGAAAAAGGTGGGAACAAATTCGTTATCCAAGAATCCCTTTCTCGTCGGAATATTGAAAAACCCATTACATCTCCCGAGGTGAAAGCCATCGGGGACATTTCGTGTTGGATGACCCCAATATTTAATAATCTCACAAAGGGAGAGTTACCCGCTGACCAAAAAGAGGTCAATGCGACCAAACGACGAGTCTGCTCTTATGTAGTAGTCGAGCAGAAGCTCTATCGATGGAGATTCTTCATATCACTCCTGAAATGCGTAGAGGAGTCCAAAATCCCCGAGATCTTACGGGAAATCCACAAGGGAATCAACGCCCAACAATTGGGCGGAAGATCTCTGGCATGAAAGGCACCGCGAGTAGGGTATTACTGGCCCACCATGCAGCAAGACGCGAAGGAGCATGTCAAAAAATGCGACAAATGACAAAGAAACGCGGACATGTACCTCACACCGCCATACGAACTCAAAACATTTTCGTCGCCGTGGCCATTCGCCTGGTGGGGGATGGACATCCTCTGACCGTTCGTACAAGGATCATATCAAAATAAATTCCTTACTGTAGCCGTTGACTATTTCACGAAATGGATAGAGGTCGAAGCCCTGGCCAAAATCACATCACACAACATCCTTCGTTTCTATAAACGAAACGAGCACTCCTGTGATACGGTGGGAGAACTGACTTGGGATGTTTTGCATTTGATCACAAATGTTGCAGTTAGTAAGAGTCGCCGCCGACTTTTCTTTTATCCAAAAGGAAAGACTGAAAAAAACAGGAAAGACCTTTGAGATCATTTTTTGAGTTCAGGGGGTAGATTATGAAAAGGGAATGTGTTAGCATCCTTTTCATCCATAGTTATCTATGGGCTCTTAGTTGCTTGCTAGATCACTTGCTTTTGTTTGAAAATATGCTTTGTGGTGATTTTTGAAAGTATTTTTAAAAGGCGCATTCGTTTAGGCAAACTTTGTAATGGTTCTCGTTCGTAAGAACGTATACAAAGTGTTGGACTTTTGAAAAATGTTTCATGTTTTGAAAGTTTGTTTTTGAAAGTGTTTGGTGTTTGTTTTGAAAATGAGCAGGGATGTTTGTTTTGAAAATGAGCAAGCAACTAGGAACAATCTACCTACTCAAAAGTCTTTTGTTTATTTCCTCCTTTCCTTTGATATTGCTGTCTCACCATTGATTGATAAGAAGCCTTATCTTTGGATGTAAAGGGACGGGCGTGGGTCATCATATAATCATGATAACAATGTTGTGAGATGTCTTAGCATTTCTTTTTGAGGGACTAAGATCATTTTGAAAGATAATATTTGTAGCGCCATCGAGGGACTATGATCTTGTATTTTTGATTTGTTTTTGCTAAGATGTCCCACATGCATAACATGACCATTTTTATAAGGCAACAAGTGGGATTACCCTAAGGGTGCAAGTGTTCAAGTGTGTTTGACTTACATGCATTGTTTATCTTGAATTAGAGTGTACTAATTGTTGATTTTAATCTTGCCATACAAATCCTAATTACTAACATTTATATAAAAGCGATAAATTGCAGAAAGTAAAATTACCACGATATTACATCATTAGGGGAGTGGATATACAAATTTATAAATGGGGATTGCGAGAAAATTAAACCTAATTATCTATTACAACCATATTGAATAATGTACAAGAATTAAAAATATAATGTACAAGAAGATAAATGGAAAATAAATGATTTTTGTTTGGTTTTAATGAAAGGGATTTAGTTTTGACCTAATTAAGAAAATGATTAATTAAAATTAAAAAAATTAAACCTAAACTAATTAAGAAAAGAAATTAAGTTAGAAAGCATTTTTTTGGGTTTTTTTATGAAAGGTTTTAAGTTAATAAAAATAATATGAAAATTAATTAATTAAAAAACTTAAGTTCTAAATTAATTTCAAATAAAAAAAGAAAAATAGTTAAACCTAAATCTAATTATTTATTATTTAAGAAAAAATTAAATTAATTTATTGAGAAAAATGTTTTTGTTCTTTTGTTTTTATAAAGAAAATAAATAAATAAGTGTGAAAAAAATATTTTTGGATTTTTTATTAATAAAAATAATAGTAATAATAATAATAGTAATAAAAATAATAATAAAGAAAACTGAAATAAAATAAGAAAAGAAAAGAAATTAAATTAAAAATGATAAAAGAGTTGTTTGGGCCAGGTGTGTGAAAGCAGGAGGGATGGTGCAGCAAAATGGCAAGGCCCAACCGAGAGGAGGCCCAACGCGCTAGTTATTGGCAAAAAAGAAGGAAAATATTGAAAAATTGAACAAAAGGCAGCGCTGAGACTTGAACCCGTGACCTTGAGATGTGCGCTGCCTTTGCCACTGGGGTGGCTGTACATCCGCTAACATAAGTGAAATGATAAATACATAACATAAGTCAAGTCCTGAAAGTGACTTCATCTTCATCCTCCGGCCATGGTTCCTGTAACTTGTTCATTTCTCAATAAAAATGAAAGATGCAAACATGAAAGTTGCTCCATTTTTCCATACGAATCCAACCATATAAATATCATAAGCTATAAATTAAAGATGAATGAGAATTTCTAAAAGTACCAAATTCCGACCTAACTTTTTTCACAGATTCAAGCATAAAATTCTCTAAGCTCAATCAATATAAATGAAATCTATGGACATGTACAGTTTCAGGGCAATGATATCTACATTTTATCTTCACAAATGTAAGCTTAACAATGCCTAAATGAAAAGATAGAAGTTCAGAAAAGATACCTCAAAACTGGAAATCGTGAAATGCAAATAAGCTTGATTCAAGGTGCTGCAATGATCAGGTTAGCTTCCTCAAGTTCCCGGAAAGCTAATGCAATGATTAGCTTAAGCAATGGATGGCTGGAATGGCCTGGAGAAGTCAAGGTGCAAGCTTCAGTTTTTGAAAATGGAGGATGATGAAGATGGAGTTACAGAAGTGTAACAGGGTGTGGGATTGTTTACGTATGGTGTTTAGAAGCTTTAGGAATCAAAAGGCCAAGAAACGCACGAGTAGATTTGAAGATTGAGTTCAAAACTCAGAAATGACAAGTTTTGAGATGTGCTTGGTGATTCTCTATTTTAGGGTGTTTCATGGCTTAAGCATTCATCCTTTAGCTTGCAAATAGTGCATGTATTTATAGGTAAGAGATTTCAAGTGTTACAATAACTCAGAATTTGAATTCTCAAGTTGTGGCAACTTTGCTTGCTTTTGAAGTAAACATGACAAACATCTTTCCAAGGCTTGTACCATGCTATCTAAAGTGGTTTCAAACTTTAAACACGTTCTTCTGACTTTGTAGAGGAAGCTTGTGCAGAAGGAACAAGTTAGAGGCTCAATGCAAGTTGACTTTGTGATTAAAGTCACTTTTCAAGAATGGCAATGTTGCTTTCTTCCAAAAATGGATGAATCTTTTGGACAATGGCTCTAATGCTTGGATCATGGCTCTAGAAATTGTGCAAAACATTAATTATGGAGTGAAAAACAAGTTTGAGGCCTGCAAAGCAAAGATTATGCAGCCTGGCATGAATTTGGTTCATGTTCATCCTAAAAATCTGCCTTGTAAAACACGAATGGAACCCTAACTTCTTGCCTTCAATTATCCTTGCTCAAGTATGACCTTAATGAGTTATTGAACATTTAGGAAAGCTTATAACATTCCATAAAACCTTCATGTTGGACATTTTTGAAAATTCAAATTGGAACTAGGTGAAAAATTTCCATGAAATTAGGTCAAAATCCTGCCTAAACTAGGGCAAAATTTCACTAAGTCCTCAAGTTTCATGAGCATGTCTTCTCAAAATCATAACTTTAAATCTAATCATTTATAGGAAAAGTTATGCCCTACAATGTTTTAGATATAATTGATATCTACAACTTTCATGTTAGAAGTTTCCTTTGAATCATCTTGCATCATGGTGTAAATTTGGCTCAAAGTTATGAAAAAAAGTGAAATTTTCAACACAGAAAAAATTCTAAGTTTAGAAATTTTGACTTTTCAAAATGAAATTTGACTTTTTGATTTCTTGATGAACAAGTTTCATATTTTGACATGTATTAATGAATTGTGATCTTTGAAACTTGATTTTGATCAAAAAGTCAAAGTTTGACTTTTTAGTGTACAGTTGACTTTTCATCAATTGACTCGAATCCATCTGTCAATCTATTGATTTTGAGAAATGTTTTGAGTCATTACATTAAGTAAAAATGATGCATTTGAATCCTTAAGATCATGCCTTGAACCAATAAGTCATTTGTTAGGTCAAAAATCTGAAATTGCACATTCTCAGTCAAAACCCTAATTTTGACCATTTTGCCCTTTTGATGATCTGATCAAATATCTTAAGGAATTGTGATCCAAACTTGATCAAATGACAAATATGAGTTCATATTGTTGACATGGACCAAAAATTATGAAGTTTGACTGTAAATTGACCACAATTGACTTTCCCCCCAATACAACTGATTTTAGGTCAACTGATCAATTGACTGAGCAGAAGTGTGATCCAAGACTTGAAACTTGACATGAGTAATCTTGAGGGTCCAAAATGATCCATGAAAGTCAAATGGGTATCTGAAAGCTCAATTTTCCTTGTGCAAACTCAAACCCTAATTTCCAGTCATCAGTGCTAGAGGAGGTGTCTTGAGTTGATCAAACCTTGTGCAGTCTTGGACCAATGGAGATCTTGTGAGAGATTACTTGAGAAATGAGAGGGAAAGTTTTAGGGTACAACAATTCCCAATTCAGCATACCACAAGCGCTTGTCACCGGCAACAAGACGTAGTTCACTGACCCAAAGCTTCCAAGAGTTCGTCGCTAATCTCGACATCAAACAACACTTCACGTCAATCGAACACCCTCAAACCAACGGGAAAGCCGAGGCCACAAATAGATTCATCTTACGAGGACTCAAGTGTAGGTTGGGTAAATCCAAAAAGGGGTGGTTCGAAGAGTTGCACAATGTCTTATGGGCTTACCGAACGTCACCACACTCGATGACCGGCGAAACCCCATTTTGACTAACACATGGCACCGAAGCAATCATCCCTGTGGAAACCATGGAACCATCCAGACAATTTGAAGTCCCTTTAAACGAGAAACTAAATGACGAGGCCCTAAGGGTAGTGCTTGACCTGGTCGAAGAAATCCGATCAGGAATAGCTCTCCGCGAAGCCACACTAAACAATAAATAACCCTGCGTCATGACACCAAAGTCATAAAATGCAAATTCCAGGTCGGCAACCTAGTTTTGCAGAGAAATAAAAAAAGATTCCCGTGAAGGAAAGATGGTTACCAGCTGGGAAGAACCTTACCGCGTCTGTGGGGAAACGGGCACTGAAGCATACCACCTTGAACATCTAAATAGAGAACCACTAACTTGACCATGGAACACTACAAAGCTGAAACATATTACAGCTAGGTCCCTGATATATGTCGGGGCCCAGCAGTCGACGTACCCTCTCTGACAAACGGTAGGGCTTGCTCGACCACGGAAGCATGTTGAGGTACGGACATAGCCTCCAACCATTAACGAAAGGCGGGTTTTTACTTATTGGTCGAGCGAAACCTTAGCCCGACAGGGACACCTCGACTGAGCTCCACCGTCGAAGTACCCAATAGGCAGAACACCCAACTCGTGATGGGAAGTTCACGCCAGAAATTCAAGACCTCGATCGTGATCTTGACCTTGTCCATACAGACTCCTACTCCACTTTCTCGACACATCCCAACATGTATCGACCACAACTAAGGTCGAGCACAAACCTCCACTTATCAAAATTACAAATTTCCTAAAATAAATAGATCAAGCACAACGACAATTGATCATGCAAAACATAAGGGTAAAAAAAAGCATTAGAAATCCAACACGAAGGCCGGTGTTGTCTATAAAATATTAAAAGGGGGCACGCAGACCCAAACTAAACAGACACAGAAAAGGGGCAAAGCCCCTTATCCAAAACAGTTAAACAAAAGGTGGCACGCATGCCAAATAAACAAACAGGCACGCAGGCCCGAAAACTTAATCTTGGCCTCCATCGTCCTCAACATCGCTTTCTTCCTCTAGATTATCCTCAGGAGGATAAAATATTTGCCCGTCAACCACCTTGTTAAAGGGCCTAACACCTTCGACCACAAGCTCGACCCTCTGTTGACGATCTTGAGCTGCTCCACGATAGTCTTGAAGCCATAACTAAGGGTGTCCATGACATCCTGCTCGAGCACACGATTCCGAGCAATCAGGTCTCACCTGGTCAGAAGGGCCTTATCTGCGTCATTCTCTCCATCGGCAAGCGGCACAATCTCCTCCAACTCCTTTGCCCGAGCGACAAGTTGCTTTTTCTCCTTAGTCATAGCCTCTATGATACGGTGGCAGAACCGACTGTTTATACTGGTTTTACGTTTATGTTCACAAATGTTTCGGTAAGCAAGAGTCACCACCGACTTTTCTTTTATCCAAATTAAGGAAAGGGTGAAAAGAACATAAAAAGACCTTTTCGAGAATTTTTTGAGTAAGGGGGGTAGATTATGGAAAGGGAAGGTGTTAGCACCCTTTCCATCCGTAGTTTTCTATGGGATCTTAGATTCTTAGCTCATTTTTTAAATACCTTATGCTTTGTGCTTTTGAAAAGTATTTGAAAATGCCTTATGCGGCGATTCGCTTTATGATAACTCTTGTATCAGTCCTCAAGAGTGTTGATAAAGTGTTTTTTTGAAAGTGTTTTTGAAATTTCTTGTGTGAGTATAAAAAGTTTGTTTTTGAGCATGCATTTAAGAACTATCTACTTATACTCGAAAAGGTTCGTTCTTTTCCTCTTATCCTTTAGACAATGCTATCCTACTATTAATGAGTAGGTGACCCTATCATTGGATGTATGAGGGACATTTGAAGGGACTGTTTACAGTGATTTCTGGTAAACAATCGCTAGTCCTCCAAACTATTGAATAATCTTACTGACTGTTATTCAATCTCTCTGTTAACTCGCAGGATCGACTAGATTGATCCTAGGATGTGTTGGTCATTAGGGTGACTCTCATGATAAAACTGGTATTTATGGTTGGTATTTAGAATGTTGTGTAGGCGTTTAACTTACTTCGATTTCTCTATTAAAGATCTAAAGGTGTGATCAAGTAAATGTGCGCGAAACTAAATTGCATGAATAAAGTTCAATTGTAAAGACATGTAAAAACTGCATAAAAGACAAGTAAATGATTTCGAAGCATAAAACAGTTAATGTAAAAGATTCTTTGGAATGTAAAAGATTCGAAATATGAAGAAAGCGTTTAAATGCAAGAAAACTGTAAAATGACTTTAAGTAAAAGAGGTGTTCGAATGATAAAAGCTTGAAGATAAAGGCATGAAATGTACGACGGTTTCTGAAATGTAAAGTATTTGAAATGGAAAGAAAGCATTTAAATGTAAGGCATCAGTAAAAAGACTTCGAATGAAAACATTTTAAATGCAAAAGCTTGTGAATGGTATTGACATGAAGATAAAGGAAAGTACTTGAAATGATAAAGAGTTTTCATTAAATCATAAACATGTGGTGTTATCATACGTACATTGCTCGTGCATTCTTTTCCCTAGCCATGTGGTATTTTGAATGTTTACTGAGTTTTTTGTACAATAGATATGACACACGAAATCCTAATGCTAAGACTTCTATTTATACTATTTCGACCATAACGGTCTTGCTATAAGATTCTGCCACGTTCAGAACATGCAGAGCAATGCCTCTCTCTTGCTTCCACGCGTCTTCGAATGCTCCAGCGCATATATTTCAAATTTCGAACATCCCGCTTGCATTTGAATTTCAAATGTTTTGGCACTCCCTCGCTTCGAACACATTTCTTGGACACAACATTGTTAGCATTTCGAGACTTCTTTGAATATATTCTCATAACTGTCACTCGAAACCCCAAGTTTTGATATGCCCATTCGAAGCACTGCTTCTACCATTTCGAAACATGACGTCTTGCTTTATTCCAATCGAAACGTCCAATTTGCTTTGCTTCTAATAATATCATCAAAATCTTCAGCCAACAAAATACCCCTTT
The DNA here is from genome assembly GCA_948472305.1 of Vicia faba. Classification (NCBI taxonomy): domain Eukaryota; kingdom Viridiplantae; phylum Streptophyta; class Magnoliopsida; order Fabales; family Fabaceae; genus Vicia; species Vicia faba. The sequence goes on from OX451740.1 coordinate 983,852,479, forward strand.
AAAATATGTATTTCGATTCCTTTGAGAAATACTTATTTTAAACATATACACAAGATTTTGATGCGACCCTCGAATCATCGTAACATTTATTGCATATGACTCCAGTCACGTCAATCACAATGCTTTTCAGATTCCTTAACGTCCTTGAACCATTTCACAGCATGGTGCAGTTACAAAACAATGATTATCTTTAATCACGCCTATTACCAATATTAACTTTACGCCACCTCTTCATCAAACCAACCCACGACTACCACGTATCACAATCTTACTCAGTGGATGCTTAAACTTCCACATTATAAAAACCCATCAACTTAGTCTTTTCTTTTCTTCCCACATTTTGAATCTTTTCTTCCTCTTTTCTCACCGAAACCCTAAACTTCCAACATTCTTCCAACAATGTCTTCTTCAACTTCATCTCAACTAAAAAAGGTTTCCAAAAAGAAAGGAAAGACCACAAGAACCACAATGGAAAGCAAGGTTGGCACCTACCAAGGTCAATCTGTTCTTGTTCCCCAGATGATCTCAAAAGAGAAAGAAATGCTTTATGCATCCCAGGTACTAATTCCTACTAACGCTGCTGGCAAGAGGTTAGCTTTAATGGGCCCTCTTACAGTCTTTGAAATTTTAAAAGACACCAGAAATTATTTTCCAGTTTGCTATAATTTCAAACCTCTGTTTAATAAAATGGATAGCCCCAAGACTATAGAGTCTTCTGATTCAACCACCGTAGAAAATCCAATCGTTCCCCCTAAGGACCCTTTCGTGCTAGATTATGTAAAGAGTAACTTCAAACCGTTTCGATCTTGCCCCACCTCCGACACAGCCTATCACAACTGGTTTAATAAGGTAGAAGCTAAGAAATCCCAGCAATGGGAAGAATTAGGTATCTACAACTTGACTAAACTGTCGAAACCAGGTTTTACTTATAGCCACCCATTGTTATTCGCGTCCCTATATTTCTGGGACAGTACTTACAATACTTTCCATCTCCCCGGTGGAATGATTACCCACTACAAGAAAAAATGAGTTTTACGACACATGAGTTGCGACGGTTCCCATAAATCCGTCCTTATTCTTGGACTGCGACAGTTGTCACGACAGTTAGAGCCAACCGTCATAGATTTTTAAGCATATTGAGTAACATAATTGAGATAGTTGCCAAAGAACTGCCCTCTTTCCACACTCGCGACCAATATAACAGAGTGTCGCGACTACTTTGACCAATCATAATTATTATTTTGTTATTATTTTATTTTCTCACTTTTTTCCATTTGTTTTATTTTTCCATCTTTTCACTTTTATTAATTAAATATAATAATAGTAATTAATTAATTATAATATTAGTATTATAATATTACTTACTAACTATTAATTATATTAATAGTAGTTATATAATATAATAGTAACTATATTAATATTAGTAGTATTTAAATAATATAATAGTAATGTCAATAGATATTCAATAAAAAATAGAATTATAGCATATAAATATATTTAAAAAAACAAGAAAGCTTTTTAACGCATCTTGTTTCACGATTATTCCTTTCACCGTCCCTTTGGCTGGAACGTATCATATCCCACGACGGTTTAAGAACCGACCCCGCTCAGATTTATGATCGTTCTCAACCTTTCGTAACGTTCTTTCAATTCACGCGCTAAGATTCTCAAATTCTACCGCAATTTCCTTTTCTTTTCAGAATCACAAACTCCTTTGTACATAAAGACGACTACGTGTCAGATCTGAGATATCCAATCGAAAGCATCAAATGTCCTCTAGAGATCTTCGTACTGGCCTCCTTCGATTGCTAAGCAAAGGGGAAGATCTCTCTTTGAAGTCGCACAAAGAAGGTATTCCGTGTCGCACAAATCAGCAGCAATGTCTGGAGAATCCGCCACCGCTATTCACAAGGGTCAAGTAAGATTCAAACTCTATCATTCACTATTATGATCATTGTCAAGTTTATCTTATTTGATGTAGGGTACACAAGTTCTAACCTAGTTCATATACTCTTGATTAGGTTGATCTCTTAGGCTTCATAGATTGGATTGGTGTTGAATGCCTCACTCAAAGCACCACTCTCTCTGTTTCCAGTGCTATCAAACAGGTTATGTTTCTTTTTTCTATGATTCAATTCAGAAGCAAAAACCCTTATTGTGTTAGCTATGATTTTATCTTAATGTAACTTTGCTTGATGAAAATTAGGGTTATAGAGAAGATAAAGGTTTTCATCTAGAAATTGGTGTATCTAGTTAATATATGATCTAGATACATTAATTGTTAATGAACCTAAAATAATTAAATTTGCTTATGAAAGTGACCTGATGGTGTGTCTATGAGTCACATGATTTATCTAAGTTTAAACTGGATGTTGAATGCTGTGATTCTTACTTTTACTGTAATAGTTTTTCTGATTTGGTTCTCACTTATTGTAGAAGAAAAGTCGACTGCTCAATTTTTTGTTTTATTATTGCTGATTTATCTTGTGGTCAACGGTGAATTGCAGCTGCTGATGTCTTATTATGGAAGAACAAGAAGATATCTGGTGGTGCACTCGGTGTTGCAACTGCTATTTGGGTTTTCTTTGAGCTGCTTGAGTACCACTTTCTTACCCTCATTTGTCACAGTTTGATTCTGGTTCTTGCACTATTGTTTTTGTGGTCCAATGCTCATACATTTATTCACAAGTAAGATTCTCCAGGACCTGTTAATTTATTGTTTTGAGGCACAATTTTGCATGATTGGCTCTTATTTAATCATATGCATGTGATGAATGTTATAATGTTTTGTAGGACTGCTCCTCACATCCCAATTGTTCATCTTCCTGAAGAACCAATTCTGCAGTTTGCAGTTGCATTGAGAATTGAAATTAACAGAGGATTTACTGCCTTGCGTGATATTGGTTCTGGAAGAGATTTGAAGAAAACATTGAGTCTTATACAAATCAATCTCTTTTAAGGTAATGTGAGGCACTGGGTTATGGTTTTGGAATTAAGTGTAAAGATTAGTTTCTTACTTCTTTTGGAATTTTTCTAGTGAACAAATTAATCCAAGGGGTGGTGTTACTGATGGAGATGAAGTGTGTGCGCCCTTACCTGTTATAAGGGAAACTCTTTATGATAATACAATGCTGTATGGGTATGTTTTTCTTTTAGTCACTTCTTTGTTTACTTTGGTAACGACAGGATTTTGGTGTAATGTAGATGTATGTGTAAATGGTATTTTTAGCCTTTCTTTATTAAGTATTTTGATGCAAATGCAATTCATTAGGTAGGATTAAATGATGACATTGATTGGGTTTAAATCCAGTAGACTATCCTTGCAACAAAGTTTGATGCTTTTACCATTCATTTCACCGTGTCACTAATTATTCTTTTGATTACATATAATAGTTCTGTAGTTAATATATAGTTCTTCTCCCCCGCACATGTGTGTTTTCCTTTGTAAACTAGTAAGTGACGAAAAAAAGGGGGATTAAGATGAAAGAAAAGTGGAATTGAATTGCTGGCGCTGGACAGGCTGTCTTGTGAACTTTATGCAACTAGAATCAATCAACTCTTTCTGAGTGGTGTGTACTGTTGTCGGTGACATATCAACAAGTGTTATGCTAGTATCTTTTTATGGAATTTAAAATCTTTATGTAATATGTACTTATTTTTCTGTTATATTTTTCTTGCATATTAAACGGTAGTGTGCTAGGGCTGTCTTCTTTTATCTCATTTTTTATCTGTTGTTTCATAATATAAATTACATTGATGCCTCTTGTAGAGATATTGTGGTCAAAAGTCAACCGGTGCTGTTTTTGTTTCTTCTTTATCCTGGAAATGTTTTCTGTAATTAAGTTGTGCTCATTAAGCTTCATAAGTAAACAAACATTGTCATTTAGTACATACATCATTATATCTCTAGGTTTTGTGCGTGCATATATGTATGTGTGTGTATTGTTTGTTCTGAAGTCACATCAGTTACATTTCGTGGCCCTAGTGATACTCATTTGGACAGTCTTGTTGGACAAGCACTCTTTGGAGATGGAGCTGCTGCACTTATTGTTGGTTCTGACCCAATACCAGAAATTGAGAAACCTATCTTTGAGATGGTTTGGACTGCACAAACAATTGCTCCAGATAGTGAAGGAGCCATTGATGGTCACCTTCGCGAAGCAGGGCTAACATTCCACCTTCTTAAAGATGTTCCTGGGATTGTTTCAAAGAACATCGATAAAGCATTGGTTGAGGCTTTCAAACCATTGGGAATTTCTTATTACAACTCTATCTTTTGGATTGCACACCCAGGTGGACCGGCAATTCTAGATCAAGTCGAACAAAAGTTAGCCTTGAAGCCCGAAAAGATGAGGGCCACTAGGGAAGTCCTAAGTGAGTATAGAAATATGCCAAGGGGTGGTGTTACTGATGGAGATGAAGTGCGTGCTCCCTTACCTGTTATAAGGGAAACTCTTTATGATAATACAATGCTGTATGGGTATGTTTTTCTTTTAGTCACTTCTTTGTTTACTTTGGTAACGGTAGGATTTTGGTGTAATGTAGATGTATGTGTAAATGGTATTTTTAGCCTTTCTTTATTAAGCATTTTGATGCAAATGCAATTCATTAGGTAGGATTAAATGATGACATTGATTGGGTTTAAATCCAGTAGACTATCCTTGCAACAAAGTTTGATGCTTTTACCATTCATTTCACCGTGTCACTAATTATTCTTTTGATTACATATAATAGTTCTGTAGTTAATATATAGTTCTTCTCCCCCGCGCATGTGTGTTTTCCTTTATAAACTAGTAAGTGACGAAAAAAGGGGGATTAAGATGAAAGAAAAGTGGAATTGAATTGCTGGCGCTGGACAGGCTGTCTTGTGAACTTTATGCAACTAGAATCAATCAACTCTTTCTGAGTGGTGTGTACTGTTGTCAGTGACATATCAACAAGTGTTATGCTAGTATCTTTTTATGGAATTTAAAATCTTTATGTAATATGTACTTATTTTTCTGTTATATTTTTCTTGCATATTAAACGGTAGTGTGCTAGGGCTGTCTTATTTTATCTCATTTTTTATCTGTTGTTTCATAATATAAATTACATTGATGCCTCTTGTAGAGATATTGTGGTCAAAAGTCAACCGGTGCTGTTTTTGTTTCTTCTTTATCCTGGAAATGTTTTCTGTAATTAAGTTGTGCTCATTAAGCTTCATAAGTAAACAAACATTGTCATTTAGTACATACATCATTATATCTGTAGGTTTTGTGCGTGCATATATGTATGTGTGTGTACATACACATGTTTTGTTTATATGTTTAATAAATAACATTAGTAGGAACACTTCTCTATGGTTTGAAATATGATGAAGTTTGTGAATAAATAACATTAGTAGGAACAGTTAATAATTTGGAATATGGCCTCAATACAAAGAACTAGCTTTCTTGTTATTTTCTTTTCTTCTGATACATGATATAGTAGTACATGATAAGCTTGGTAGACTCTGCTGTTAGTAATTGGTTTAATCTATTTAATGACTCACTTATTTATTTTGCCTTGCCTGTGTTAAATACTTGAGTAGAGGCCAGAGAATAAGCTTGGAGATGATGAAACGTGGGATAGGGCTGAAAGTGCTCTCAAGGAGGCTTTGGATGAGTTTGGCAAGCCATGGTAGGTATATGCTTTTCATGTTTTGAATTCAATTATATGTTTCTTGATACTATTTTTTATATTCTCATACATTCTTTTATTTTTTGTATATCTGTTTTATTATTTTCAATGTAATGCATCATTTGTTAACTTCAATTATGTGCTTATAATCCAAATAAAACTCTGCAGTTGAATGAAGGGGATGGTGCATTCTATGGACCAAAGATAGATATCAGTGTATCTGATGCATTGAGTAGGAAATTCCAGTGTGCAACTCTACAGGTTTACACTCTTTGGCTTGACTTGCATTCACATGGTTCAGTTGTTAATTATTTTTACTGATAATTGGATAAATTGGCTCCTTGCAGCTTGACTTCCAGCTTCCTGATCGTATCACATATCTTTAGAACCAATAAATTTTTATTTATTGCTTCATGCTATCCATTCACTGGAAAATAATGCTATCACGCTGTCATTCATTCACGGGAAAATTTGTCAGTTAATTATGTTCAAATACTGTAAGTGTTGAAACTAGGCTGTTTGCCAGTGAATATGGCCCCAGTTAATAATGAATAACAATCCTTACCATTGCTCAATGTACTGCTTTCTTAAAGTTAAATTTTATGAGTATTATTTTAAAGATAATTATTTTAATACCTTTTTTTAGGGATTGGAATCACCCGCTGATGGTAGACGTTCATCTGAGTCTAGCTACCGTATTGGAGATAATGGAACTTCAGGGGGGACAAATTAGACTTTGCTATGATCGAGATAATTAGATTGTGAACTTTCTCATGTATTTTTGGCATAATGATATTTATTATTATAAGATTAAGAATTGATATATTTTGGGTTTTTTGTACTACTTGACATGATTATGGAACTCGCATTTTACATGATTATGGAACACACATTTTTTTGGATATTATAATACTTATTTGATGTTAAATATTTTTTATTGAAATTATTTTTACTATATTACAAAGTGATAGAAAATAAAACAAAAAATAATACTATAAATAAATATATTAAAGAAGAAATAATTTAAAGAAAAAAATAACACAAAAAAAAACTATATTTAAAATTTTTTACATAGATAATAATTTAAATAAAAAATATATATAATAGAAAAATAAAAAAAAATCAAGACATAAACAAAAGTCATGGCGACAGTACCGAACCGTCGTAATCAACAATTAAAAATAATCAACAAAAGTCATGACGGTATTGAACCGTCGCCATAAACAATTTAATCAATTTCAAAAGATATTCACGACAGTATCGAACCGTCGCCATCAATAATTAAAAGAAACTCAAAAGATAGTCACGGCGATATCAACCCGTCATAAACTTGAACGACAGTTTTTGTAACCGTCGCGAAATAGGTTGGGGACACACACTTCTGCGACGGTAAAGCAACCGTCGTGGAAAGCAAATTGCGACGGTTTTAACCGTCGTAATCTACAAAAATACCTGTCGCAATCTACCAATTTTCTTGTAGTGACCCCTACCTTTTTTGACATAGCAGCCATTACTGGGCTATCACCAATAGGAGAAACCTATATTCCTGACAATGAAGAGCATTCGAGTATCATTGACTTCGAAGTCAAGCTAGCAAGCTTTTCAAAGTTTATCAGCCACTATCACACTGAAGGAGACAGTGTGTCGGATGTGGAACACATTGCTTTCCTTACCTTATGGTTGTCAAGGTATGTCTTTTGCAGCAGATCCCTACAGGTAGCCAGTAGGTTTATTCCTCTAGCTAGAGATTTGCATGAGAATCAGAGGGTGTGCTTAAGCGAACTGCTATTAGTTGATCTTTATGAAAGTCTAAGGTCAGCTGTTTCGAGTCTAAAATCTCACACCTCCAAGAATATCCTGCTAGCTGGCCCTTTCTGGTTACTTCAGTTATGGCTAAATGCCATGTTCGAACCTTCACTATCAACTGCCAATACTATTGCTGAACAAGACCCTGAAATAGCGGATAGAATCATCGAAGGCACTAGGCTGCGAAGACTAACCCCAAACGATGATAAGGATGACTTCAAAGTTCTATTCTCAAAATATATCATGATATTCTCCAAGAGGCATAAGTTCGAAGAGACCACGGCGCCTTTTGCTTCAAGGGCTCATGGACCTTCATGGTTCACCATGGCTCTCTCAGAAGCTGTCAAAAGCAAAGAAATTCAAGATGTATGGAGAGCCTTTTTGCTACCCAAACTAATCTCTTCAAGAATTACTCCTGCTAAGAATCAAATTTTCCTTTTTGCTTATCAGCCCAACTTCGTTTCGAGATAATTTGGCTTGTGCCAACTAATTCCTGAACCCCTATTCCAAACGGAAAATGCCATCACCTCTGGGCGAACCTTCAAGGCACGAGAAGCCAAACTACAGCAGGAACAATACCAAGGCTTCGCCCATTTTGAACTAATAACTTTCGAACCTACACACCTTACAGCAAAGGGGTTTCTGGAATGGTGGACAAAGTTCTATCAGACTTATATGTTCGATACTCTTACTATTCAGCAGAAACTAACTGATGCATTCGATGTGCAGGTACCATCCAAGAAAGGTATGTTTACTCATGCCAAAGAGATTAAGGCTTTTCAAAATTATTTCGAAACTACTTATGATCCCACACACTTGGAATCCACGGTGCATCAAGCGGCTGAGACCTTGAAGGAAAAATTCAAAGAAAAAGTTTCTAAGTTAAAACTTCCTTCAGGGTTGTCACCTGAGGATAGGTATAGGTTGGCATTCGAAATGCATCCACCTAAATTTCCTAGATTACCTACCTCAGAACTGGCTCTGGCTTGGTTTCCTCCATACCCTTGGTGGTTCACTTGCAAAGAAATGTTCAAATATCTTCAAAAGAAACCAAAGCCATCTGAGACTGTGACATGGGCTCGACACTGGCTCCACGATTTCCCAGGACATCTTCGCTATGACCTTTCTGCCATGTCGATTAAATCTGATCAAGGCACAGGTGCGAATGCTCGGGAAAATCCCAAATGTTTCTCATTTTCTATATCTTTAACTTTTGCCTTAATTGTTTCGATTTTCAGCCATCAGGATAAAGACTGCTGCTTCAAAGTCAAAAGAAGGGAGCGCCTCTCAAGCCTCTGTCGAAACCATTGACAATGTGACTCTATCCGAACCAACAACAATTGCTGCAACAACAACAACAACAACACCCGTAATAGCCAGTGCTCCAACTCCACAGGTAATCACTTAGCCTTGATGTTTCGAATTCACTAATGTTTCATGATTTGCATCTAACTTATTGTTTAAATCTTTTCAGACCAACAAACTTCCGCCAACCACTCCAAAGAAGCGAAAATCAAACACTACTGGGGAAGACCCCAAGGCTGGAGGGAATTTACCAGTTGCTTCGAAGAAAAAGCAAAAGAAGGAAATTTCCAAAAGTGCTGTACCAACTAGTGTCTCTGGACTCGATTCCAGGGACGCTGCTCCCTCACCTAAATCCAAAATTCCATCGTCGACCTCCAACGTAATGTTGGAACGCATAGCTAGCAACCTCTCTTCTGAGAGTCCACGGGTAAATTGAACTTTAAATCTTTGAAAAAATAATTTCTCATTACCTTGGTGCATGCTTTTAATATTCTTTTGCTTCTTGCAGGATATTTTAAATCCAGCTCTTACCACTTCGACCTCACCATCAAAAGCTTCTGCTCCGATCAACTCTTCTCCTCAAGGGGATTCCAGCAATCTTGTACAGAACAAGGGTTCCTCTAATATGGTGGTTCTGGCTGGGGCTTCTGAGCAGCAAGATGATCAGAGTACTTCTCCTCCTCTAAAAGAAACAAATGAAGCAACGCTTCATGAATCTGCAGAGGCGTTACAAAGAACTTCTCTCCAAAAGTCCCTTCTTGAAACCCTTCAAGAGGATCCAAAGGACACTCACGCTGAAGGAGAGAAAGCTGATTCTGGTCAAAGAAACGAAGAATCTGCAGGAGAAGGGTCTGAGGAGGAAGATGCCAACGATGGTTCGACTGTTGGGACAGAGTCAAATGCAAATAGCAGCGAGAACGAAGATATCGAAGTGGTGGATTTGGATGACGATGAAGAAGATAATGAGCACGAAACGAATGAAAGGGATGGTGACGCGACCAATAAACCCATGGAAGTCGAAATGGACGTGACCCCCCTGCGTGTGGAACTCCCTCAACCGTCTCTGTCCCGAATGAATGACGAGGAGCTTGCTCTCCTGAGACGAAATGACCCTATTGGGTACATGAAGGCGAAGCTGGCTCAAAGGGATATTCCACCTGCTAGGGCTGGCACAAGTTCGACTAGCCATCCGCTGCCCACAGATGAAAGAATTGTACTTCTTAACAGGATCAAGAGAACAATTCTAGATGTGGATTTGTTCGAAGTGCTCAAACAAGATAGCACAGCTTGCTACACTATGAAGGAGTTGCTTACAAAAGTCAACCTCGCTACCTGCTCCTTGCCAGTTAGTTCTATCTTGTTTGATCTTCAATCTTTGCTGGACAACGTGACTGGGTACCTTCTCCAAGATGAATTTGCTGCCAGAAAGGTTCAAGAAAAACGAACTGCAATGGATGCTGCTTATGAGCATGCTTCGAAACTCTCTCAAGAAGCTAAGGATCAAGCCATGCATCTAAAGCAAGCAAAAACTGATTATGAGGCTCGAGCTGAGTCCATCCTTCTCTGGGAAAGGCAAATTCAGGAACTTCAACAGAAGGTTAAAGAGGCTCAAGAACAACAATTGGCCTACGAAACCAATACTTCTGGTAACCAATTCGAAGAGCTTCTCAACCAGGGGCTTGCAGAAATGGAAACTGCAGAACAACTCAAGGGAGAAGTGGCCACCTTAGAGGGAGCAAGACGTTTTGCTCAACAAAGGCTTGAGTCTTTTCGAAGTACCTTCAACAGATTGAAGAATAATTCCTATTTCTAAATCTCAGTGTTCATTTGATTAAAATTTAGTTTTTTATATGTAATATTTGAACAACGCCATTTTGGCATCCCATATTGCCATTTTGGCATTTTTATGATATTTTGATTACGTTGTTACTATTAGAATCTCCTGCAGGCGTGGCTTATATTTCTTTAAATACTTCCCATTAACCTTTAGGATACGTTTATCATCCATCAGCTCTTCGATTTCATATGCATTGTTTGAGAATACCTTCATTATTCGAAAAGGCCCTTCCCAATGAGGTGACCATTTACCTAATGTTTTATTTTTCTTGTCCATGGGTAATATGACTTTCCAGACTAAGTCATTAATAGTGAATGCTTTCCTTTTCACCCTTTTGTTATATGTCCTGGCCACTCTTTCTTTTTGTCTCATCAAGATTTCCAATGCATGTAATCTAACTTCGTCCAATTCCACTAACTCATTCATCATCATCTCCCAATATAATGCGGCTGGAATTTCGTTTTGTCTTTGAATTCGAACTGATTGTAGATGAATTTCTACTAGCAGAACTGCATCATGACCAAATGTGAGTTGGAAAGGCGTGGTGTTAGTAGCTTCTTTAGGAGATGTTCTACAGGCCCATAGTATTTGGTCCAAAGTTTTGTGCCAGTTCCTTGGTTTTTTACCAATATGTTTCTTAATTAACCCTATTATCACTTTATTAGCCGCTTCGACCTGACCATTTGCTTGAGCATAATATGGCGTTGATGTTAGTAATCTAAACCCCATTTCTTGGGCAAATTCTTGCATCTTTCTACCAGTAAACACAGAGCCTTGGTCTGTGGTTATGCTTTCTGGCAATCCGAACCTATAGATAATTTGTTTCTGTATAAACTCAATAATAGCCTCTTGATCAGCAACTATTAATGGTATATCTTCGATCCACTTGGTAAAATAATCTATTCCTACTAAGATATATTTCTGTCCTTTAGACGAAGCGGGATTTATTTCTCCTATTAAATCCAATGCCCATCCTCTAAATGGCCATGGTTTAATGATTGAATGTAACTCACTTGCAGGGGCATGTTGAATCCCTGCATGTTTCTGACACTCTTCGCAACCTTTAGCAAAGTCTATACAATCTTTGAGCATGCTGGGCCAATACATGCCATATCGAAATAACAGCCATTTCATTTTATGACCCGCTTGATGTGCCCCACATGCCCCATTGTGGACTTCTGACAATGCTAAGTATGCCTCACTTTCTCCTAGGCACTTCAGTAATACGCCTTCTTGGGTCTTTTTGAACAATTCGTTTCCCATGAGGACATATGACAATGCTCTATATTTTATCTTCCTATCAACATTCAGAGTTGGGTTTGTTAAATAACTCACCAGTGGACTTCGCCAATCTGCATCTGATAAAGTGTTTATGGCTAATATTTCGAATCCCTGTTTCTCAGCATAACCCAATTTCATACTCTCTAGATCTGATGGTGTGAATCTAGTAGCCATAACTCTACCCCTTAATTCAACTAAATCCTTAAAGTTTCTGGCAGAAACTTTATAACCCGAAGCCAACTGTGCTAAGTCATTTGCTTCTTGGTTTTCTATTCTTGGTATATGTTGAATATCCATGTATTCAAATTTCCTAAGTAGCCTGTTAACTATGACGAAGTATATCATCAGGTTTTCCTTTATGCATTTATACTCCTTTGTTATTTGCTTGACCACTAATTCTGAGTCTCCTTTAATTTCGACTCTAGTTGCCCCCAATTCCAACAAAGCTTCAAGTCCAACAATGAGCACTTCATACTCAGCTTCGTTGTTCGAGCAACGAGGACCATCTAATTTATACTTGAATTTTGTTGGAATTCCTTCAGGAGAAATTAGAAGGACTCCAACACCACTTCCATTCCTGTGGGTCGAACCATCAAAGTATAATTTCCATGGTTGCATTTCGACGTAACTCATGACAGTCTTCTCAACCAACGAATGGTCCACAATGAAATCAGAAATCACTTGGCCTTTCACAGGTTTTAAAGGCATGAAAGTCAAAGAATATTCTGTTAAGGCTAAAGCCCATTTACCAACTCTGCTATGCATTATTGGTTTCGAAAGCATGTGTTTAATGACATCAAAATGAGATGAAACATAAACATCAACAGGCTTTATATAATACTTGAGTTTCATACAAGAGAAATACAAACAGAGACATAGCTTTTCTAAATTGCTATATCTGGTCTCTGCATCATTCAATACTCTACTTAAATAGTATATGGCTCTTTCGATACCATTGCTATCTTCTTGTGCTAACATACTACCTATACTAACTTCAGAGGCAGATATGTACAATCTCATGGGCTTTCCCCATGAAGGTGGAGACAAGATGGGAGGCTGAGAGAGGTATCTTTTTATCTTGTCAAATGCCTCTTGATGGGCTTCGTTCCATTCGAAGGCTTGGCCTTGCTTTAGACGAAGCAACAGAGAGAAAGCTTGGGTTCTTCCACTCAGATTCGAAATGAACCTTCTGAGAAAGTTAATATTCCCTAGCAAAGATTGCAGCTCCCTTTTTGACGTAGGTGCTTTCGTCTCCATTATGGCTTTGGTTTTGTTCTGGTTGATCTCAATCCCTTTCTTGTGAACCACAAAGCCAAGGAAATCTCCAGCCTGCACAAAAAATGCACATTTAAGGGGATTCATCTTTAAGCCACGTTTTCTCATTCGTTTGAATGATTGGCTCAAGTGATGTAAATGTGTTTCTGCAGATATAGATTTGATGACTATATCATCAATATACACCTGCATAAAGGTTTCAATGAAATCATGGAAAATCGAATTCATTGCCCTTTGATAAGTTGCCCCAGCGTTCTTTAAACCAAAAGGCATCACCACCCATTCGTAAGTGCCTAAGGCTCCTGGGCAACAAAATGCTGTCTTGGCAACATCTTCTTCAGCAATAAAAATCTGATTATACCCAGAGTATCCATCTAACATACTCAAGTATTCGAACCCTACAGCAGAGTCTACTAGCATTTCTGCCACAGGCATGGAGTACTCATCCTTAGGGGTTGCAGTGTTTAAATCCCTAAAATCTATGCAGATTCTCAAAGAACCATTTTTCTTAATAACAGGTACTATATTTGCTAACCATTCGACATACCTTGTGGTTCTGATGAATCTGCAACGCAACAACCTTTCGATCTCAGCTTTAATCTTTGTGAGAACCGCTGGTGCGAATCTTCTAGGAGTTTGCTTGATGGGCTTCTTGCCATCTTTGATTGGAAGTCTGTGTTCGACTAACTCCCTCTTTAAACCAGGCATTTCGTCATAATCCCATGCGAAGCAATCTTTGTTTTTCTTGAGGACTTCGATCACTTCCTGCTTGAGGCCTGGGCTAATTTTTGCACTTATGTAGGTTATTCTTTTCGTGTTTTCATCCCCTAAGTTCACTTCTTCGAGTGGATCCTGTGCCAACATTTTGGCACCTGAGTCTATGGGGTCCCTTTCGAAGCCTAAGGGTTCTTTATCATAGATGGCGTCCAGCCTTTGATCTATCTCAATTTCTTTAAAGGGTGAGCCTTTCGAGCCATCCCCACTTATTTCGTTCATCTTCACAGCCAGTTTATTCATTTCAGCCTCTAAGGCCGCCTTTGATTCGTTCTCAGCCATATAGGCCGAAATCCTTTCGAAAAAGGAGGACTCAGTCATGAGTAAGGTTGTCGAAGTCCCAGCCTGCTGGCCGTCTTTGTATAGTATTTTCGACTCCTTCGTCATCACTGATTATTCTTCTATCCCAGTATAGGCCATCATGGCGAAGGGTCATATAGTAGTGGGCGTTTCTGGTTTCGTTGATTTCATCATTTGGGACACAAGGAGCAATCTTTGCCAGATGTTTGTCATAATTCCTCTTGTCAACTAAATTGAATGTTGACATGAAGTAACTCTGGTCTGCTTCAATGTTTTCCACGATCCCATCTTCTCTCCATAGAACTAATCGCTGGTGCATTGACGAAGGAACTGCCCCTACGCCATGGATCCACTCCCTTCCCAGCAACAAGTTGTAGTTGGCCTTGGCTTCGATCACCATGAACATGGTGGGCCTACAGCTTGAGCCTATTGTCAAGTCCAATTGAACCACCCCCAGTGTTTTGCCCACTTTCCCTTCATAATTGGATAGAACCATATTGTGGGGCTTGATGTCTCCTTCGCGTATTTCTAACCTTTTCAGCATGAAGTGGGGTATCAAGTTGACTGCAGCACCCCCATCCACTAGAACCTTATTCACGCCATGGGCACCAACCTTTTCCCGAATAAATAGTGGCTTAAGATGGTTCTTCATAGCTGGTTCTGGACGTTCGAAGAACGCATTCTGCTCCTCGACAGCCCCATTATCCATCACATAGTAGCACACAGGCCTATGCTTCATCAGGTCTATGGTATCTTCTTCCTCATATTCATCAATTTCAGTTTCCTGTCCAAACTCACAGGGAAGCACAGATACCACGTTGCAATTGAGGTTGAACGAAGACTCCCCCTCTGATTCGAAGTTATCCGTTATCATATCTTCGTCTTCTTCTGGGCCTGGAGTATATTCCTTTGGTTCATCTAGTTGTACTTCAGAGAAAAGCCTCCTATTAACTGGGGGTTTGTCTTCAGTTTGATTTTTTGGTGTGGGTTTGCTGGTGCTAGATTCACCTTGGTTCTTTGTTGAAGTTGCCCCTTTATTTGCCACAACTTCCCTCTCAGCCTTTCGAATCCTCTGTTTCCTTCGCCACTGGGATCTCGACATGGGGTTCCTTCCTTTGTAGTTCTCTAATATCACCTCTTCCCTCTTCGCTATGTTGAATTGCCTTCTGTATGTCATAGCATGGCGTGCGTTTTGTTCGGTGTTTCTTCATCTGTCTTTGCCTTTGTCATTTCTGACTTGCAGCTATCTGTCTGTTGGCACTTCAGCAGGGAGTTTGAATGTCACTCTTCGAGCACCCTTGGGATGAGGACTATCAGGCCTTCGTTGTTTGTATTTGCTATCGAAACATGGGCCCATCTGAACAATTTCTTGATGGTTCCAACAAGGGGCGAAGGGGACTGTTTCGAAGGCTCTGGCCATGCTTTGATCATACACAGCAGAACACCTTGGGCATATCAAGCACTTGGTTGCCCCTTTGTAGCAGCGAAACACAAATTCCAACAAACTTTCTCCAGCCTTAGGATAACACCTAAATAGCTGGTTATCCTGGCGCCAGTTGTTGCCAGTTCGCTCCCTCTGTACCCTCTCGAAGTTCGTAGCGATTCTCTGATTGCAGAGGATGCTGCACCTAGGGCATAGTATCATTCCTGTATCTCCCTTGTGGCACGTCATGAGGTAATCCTTGAGACTAGCATCTCCAGCATGATTATCCTCCATTTTATACTTCTCTTTTTCTAAGTATCTCTCTACCTCCTCCATCTCAGAGCGAGGCCTCTCCATATCCACCATGTTTACCTCAACATCCTCCCCCTTAGCTTCATTATCTCCCCATCCTGTGGGTTTTATATCTTCAATGTGGACCTTTGAACTCTCTGGGGCAGAATATTTGACCAAATAGTCAAATTTTCCACCGGGTTCCCCTAAAGTGTCCCATATTTCTTTCTGAGGGGAGGTTGGCTTCGTGATTTGGACTTTCTCCAATTCCAGCCTCAGGCCTTCAGTGACCTGTGTCAATTCTTGGTTTTTGTTTTCCTGGCCTTCAGTAGCCTGGATTTCTTTTGCAACAGCTAAAGGTGCTGCTTCAATCGAAGTCTCTGGTTGCTTGTGGACGTCTTCAGCGACCTCCTTATTGACTTCGACTATCACCCAACTTTCGTTTTCAGTACCTTTCTCTCCTATTGGGGCATCACTTTGGTCAGCTTCCACCATGTTAATCTCTCCAATGCATGCAGGCTCGGAGTAATTGGTGTCTGCGACATCCAAAGGATCTTCGTCCACTTTCATTTTTGCTTTATCAGCAAACTTCAGTCTGCCATCTTTAATTGCATTCTGAATTAGGTCCCTGAAAAGAAAACACTGTGAGGTTTTGTGGCCTAGGAAACTATGATATTTGCAAAATCCTCTTTTCTTTCTTTGATCTAAAGGAGGTATTTTGACATTTGATGGCACAATGAGTTGGCCATCTTTGACAAGTAAATCAAAAATCTCGTCACATTTAGTGACATCGAAGGTATAAACCTTCTTTGGGAATTTGTCACTTTTCTCATTTTCAACAATCTCTTTCCCTTTTGTGGGAACTAATAATTTGCAGGAGTAAGGTGGTGCCTGTTTTAATTCAGCGAGGTCGATTTCGACCTCTTCGAATTCGAATTCAGGGTAATCTTCTGCTTCCTCAGTTCCAACATAGGAGATCCTTTCCTTCTTGTTATTTTTAAAGACTCTGGCCTTTTCGGCCTTTAGCCTTTCGACCTGTCGAACCCTATCGGCTAATTGAGCCATATCCCTCAAATATTGAGTGTCTAGTTTCTTTCGAATAGAGTAATCCAAGCCTCCAGCGGCCATTTCGACTAACTCATGTTCAGGCACTACTGTGAAACATCTGGATTTCAAAAGCCTGAACCTATTCAGATAATCATCTATGGGTTCAGTGAACTTTCTCTTGACACTGGCTAGTTCCTTCAGACTTATTTTTGATTGTCCCATGTCGAACTGTTCATGGAATAATCTCTCCAAAAGAGCCCAAGTGTCAATGGACCCAGGAGGCAAAGTGGTGAACCATGTGAAAGCGTTCTTAGTCAGGGAACTTGGGAAATATTTGATCCTGAGGTCTTCATTATTGGCTATATCTCCCGCTTCGGTTAGATATCTGGCTATATGTTCGACTGTTGACTCATTGGTATCCCCAGTAAACTTTGTAAACTTAGGGACTTTGTATCCCCTTGGTAAATCAGTGTGCATTATGTAATCTAATATAGGGGAAGCATAATTTGGCCTTCTAATTCCTGTGTTGAGGCCATTCTGGGCCATGATTCTCTCTATCATGGTGGTTAAATTATTTTCTGCCAAGATGTTATCGTTTCGAATTCTATGAACGACTGCATCAACATCTTGATTTCGACCCACCATAACAACCCCTCTAGGTTGTTCTTCTTGAAACTCTGGGACTTCCAGCCTTTCGATCCTTGCCCCTGGTTCCATAATTTCCCTTTGTGGGCCTTGGATCATTGGGGCTTCTAATCTTTGTGCCCTTGCCCCCACATTAACTTCCTCTCTGGCTGGTCTATAGGTTGGTTCGTTAGCAACTTGTTCTATAATAGGTACGTTCGCTCGAACCCCCGCCTGATTCTGCCTACGCCTCTCTGGGGGAGGAAAGAAATCTGCTATTCGACTCATGTTATCTGCGTTTTCTCTGTTTGTCACAGTCACATTTTGTACTATTGGTGCGAATATTTCCTGCATAGTTTGTGCTAATATCCCTATCATATTATGGTTACTGTCATCCATCAATTGCCTAAAAGCCAACTGGTTTTCTGTGGTTAAAATAGGCATTGCGCTATAACCCACTGACCCTTGGTTATTTGTCATAAACTGATTTGCCCCAAACCCTAATTATGGTGATGAATTCGATGTGGAATTGTGTAAGCCTGCCATAAAAGATGTTGGCATTCCATAAGAGGAGTTTTTGGTTCTATTACCATCGAAACCGGGTGGTCTAGTTAGTGGGGTGGCGAAATGGGTTTGTGTCCCTGATGGTGGGACGAATCCCCCAGGATAACCAATGGTTCCAGTATTTCCTAGGATCGAACTATTAGTTGATATGCCACTTATTCCATTAGTGGCTATATTACTGGTAGAGGATGCAACAGACTGTGCATTCGAAGGGATCACATTAGATGTTCCCATCGAAGCGGACATATTAGTGCCTGCTGTATGTGGGGCATTTTGTTTCCCTTGTTGATTGTCAGAATTAGACATCTTGTTCAAACGTTTTCTTCTGGATAAGGGTTGGTTGCTATTGGTTATTCTACCCCTTCTAAGGTTCATAAAACAACAAACTTAACACTCAAAGTATTCTTACAATGGTTACGTCTCAACAATTTTTATTTCTGTTCTAAATTCCGTAATGGCCAACGATTGGTCCCACTGGGCGTGCCAATTTGTTTACAGTGATTTCTGGTAAACAACCGCTAGTCCTCCAAACTATCGAATAATCTTATTGGCTGTTATTCAATCTCTCTGGTAACTCGCAGGATCGACTAGATTGATCCTAGGATGTGTTGGTCATTAGGGTGACTCTCATGATAGAACTGGTATTTATGGTTGGTATTTAGAATGTTGTGTAGGCGTTTAAATTACTTCGATTTCTCTATTAAAGATCTAAAGGTGTGATCAAGTAAATGTGCACGAAACTAAATTGCATGAATAAAGTTCAATTGTAAAGACATGTAAAAACTGCATAAAAGACAAGTAAATGATTTCGAAGCATAAAAACAGTTAATGTAAAAGATTCTCTGGAATGTAAAAGATTCGAAATATGAAGAAAGCGTTTAAATGCAAGAAAACTGTAAAATGACTTTAAGTAAAAGAGGTGTTCGAATGATAAAAGCTTGAAGATAAAGGCATGAAATGTACGATGGTTTCTGAAATGTAAAGTATTTGAAATGGAAAGAAAGCATTTAAATGTAAGGCATCAGTAAAAAGACTTCGAATGAAAAAATTTTAAATGCAAAAGCTTGTGAATGGTATTGACATGAAGATAAAGGAAAGTACTGGAAATGATAAAGAGTTTTCATTAAATCATAAACATGTGGTGTTATCATACGTACATTGCTCGTGCATTCGTTTCCCTAGCCATGTGGTATTTTGAATGTTTACTGAGTTTTTTGTACAATAGATATGACACACGAAATCCTAATGCTAAGACTTCTATTTATACTACTTCGACCATAACGGTCTTGCTATAAGATTCTGCCACGTTCAGAACATGCAGAGCAATGCCTCTCTCTTGCTTCCACGCGTCTTCGAATGCTCCAGCGCATATATTTCAAATTTCGAACATCCCGCTTGCATTTGAATTTCAAATGTTTTGGCACTCCCTCGCTTCGAACACATTTCTTGGACACAACATTGTTAGCATTCCGAGACTTCTTTGAATATATTCTCATAACTGTCACTCGAAACCCCAAGTTTTGATATGCCCATTCGAAGCACTGCTTCTACCATTTCGAAACATGACGTCTTGCTTTATTCCAATCGAAACGTCCAATTTGCTTTGCTTCTAATAATATCATCAAAATCTTCAGCCAACAGGGACATACAGTCATAAAGGCAACATATGGAGACACTTTAGAAATTTTGTTTAAGGGACTAGATCATTTACCGAAAGGCAACATTGTAGGGTCATCGAGGGACTATGATCTTTTGATTTACGAGTCCTTGCTAAAGCGTCCCCATTTTCGAGGGACATGACTGTTTTATTTTCAGAAAGGCAACCAAAGTGGGAGTACCCTAGAGGTGTATATGTGCAAGTGATTCAATTCATATCATTTATATTTGTTATTAGGTTTGCTAACGCTTTGTTTTCAGTCTTTCCATACAAGCATAGTTACTAGCAGTTAATATTTTGCAGAAATTTAAAGTGAGGAAAGTTAAATCTACGCTATTACAATGCTTCGGGGATGGGGTATTTACATATCCAATAAATGGAAAAAAAATAATGAAAGCGATAAATTAACGCCCTAGTTTAAGCTATTACATACTGTCAGTAGATACATTAGTATATACAAAATGCGAAAATAAAATAACGCGTGCGAGGTGGAAAGAGACGTCTAAAACCCTAAAAAAAAATCTAAGTAAAAGAAATCTTTTGGTTTTTGTTTATTTTATTTTTGGAAAAATGATTTAATTAAAATCCTAAGTCTATTTAGTTTTAATTTTAAGAAAAAAAGGAAAATATTAAAGCAATTAATTAATTAGTTTAAAGAAATTAATTTTAATTGTAAAAGACTAGACCTAATTTTTTGTGATTTTTGTTTTAATATTGATAAAAAAAGCAAAAATAAAATAAATAAACAAAACCAAAAATAAGAAAATTAAAAGAGGTCCTTCGATCCAGGGAAGGAAATGATCCTTCGATCATGGGAATGATATGGTTCTTTTGGCCCAGGGAAAGAAATTATTTTCTTCCATACAAGGAAAGAGGTGGTTTTCGATAAACCTGCAAGACCAATGTTAGCAAAAATAAAAAGCATGACCTGGGTGTCGATCCCAGGTCCTTCGATCCCGTGCATGTTGGTTTGTTTAGGCTAGATCTGTAGTATAGGCGTTAGAGATAAAAAAAACAAATGTGGACCTGGTATCGAACCCAGGCCCTTAGCTTTGAGTACAAATTGAACAAAGCTACATGATACTCTGAGCATGAATCAAACACTAAACAAACATTAATACATCATGAAATCATAGATATGAATTTGAAAATTTACCAACGATGTGAGGCTTCGATTTGGCACTTCTGGGCGTGAATTGGCTAGCGCAAGGTGTGGAGATGACTCCTAGAGGCCTCAAGAGCACGTTGCAATGCCTGGTTTGAATGGAGGAAGGCTGGGGAATGGATTTTGGAATTTCACAACTTTGAATATTTTTGCAATTTTGGAGTGTTCTCTCTAGGCTGTGTATCCGTCCATTTCCTTGTGCGTATGTATGTGCATTTATAGGGGATGAAGGGTGCATGGAAATGGCAAGGGGAAGCCATTAACCAGGATTTGAAGGCAAAAATCAAACACATTAAAAGATTTCCATTTTGAAAATATTCACACCTCTTTGAGCTTTGGGATGAACCTGGACATACTTCATTCCTTCGAATACCTTCAAGCCATGCCTTTCGATTGGCCTTGAGTTGCCTCCTTTGAATGGATCTGGTTTCATTCTTATAGCTCATTCAATTGAGCCCATCTATATCAATTCGAATTGCTCAGATCTTCCCTTATCAGGACTTCTTTGAAAGCCCCTCAGATCTTTGCTCTTCGATTGGCTCTGACACTACCCAACTAGCCCAATCGAAAGACTTCATTCTGGCTAGTCGAAGCTTCCTTTGGCATGAATGTGCTTGTGCATGTTGGCTTGAACCTGGAAGTATGTTGGATTTTGGGCCAACAAGCATCTTTGAATATTTCTCTTTATTTTTGACGAACTAGATCCATCCTTCGACCAGACCCCTTTTTAGACAACAATATGTATTTCCAATCAAAGTGTCCTTTGAATAGGCCCTTTGTGTATCCTTAGTTTTGAACCAATGTGTGTGTTCTTTTGAAGGGACCACATGCATCACTTGTGTACATCACTTGCAATTCCTTCGAATGGGCCAACAAAGTATATCCTTCGAATGGAACACCCGCGTATGCCCCTTTAAATCCATCAATACATGTCCTTCGAATGGGGAAAATATATGTCCTTCGAATGGACCATGTTCCTGTCCTTCGAATGCATGATAAACCAGAAATATATCGAATATTTGGATCAATTTACGTGAATTTTATCCACATTTTAATTAATTAAATTACTCTTTATTCGTATTATGCTGGTATTTTCTATGTTTTCAGGAATTTGATGTTTGCAAGGCATGTGCGAAGAAAGTCAAGAAAAGTCGAGCTAATCGTATTTAAAATCCGCATAAAGAAAGAACAATTATGCAATTGAGGGGTGTGTGGCAGAATTGGGTGCATTACAAGTAAAAAGCCTTTGAAGAATAAAGAAGAAAGAAGCGCTGGGCCCAATCCACCCAATGCCCAAAGGAGTGTAACGACCGTTACACATTACCTAGCCAGGGTGTAACGACCGTTACACCTTGCCACACCAGCCCTTCCCAAAAAGCAGGAGTGTAACGACCGTTACACTGAGTCCTTCAATCCGTAGCGGTCGCTACGAAGGCAAATCCGAAGGAGAAAATATCTCAACCCCCTGCGCATCTCCAAGCTTATAAATAGGACCTTAAATCCCCATTTTGAGACACGTTTTTTTCTCTGCTTTTACTGTTACTCTGCCGAATATTTTCCGCATTATTTCTTTTTGTTTATTTTGCCGATCTGTGGGAGACACCTGAAGTCAACCAAATATTCTGCCATAGTATTTTCAGGTTTAATTTATGTATTTTATTTATTTATGCCAGGATTGTCTGAAATGTTTAGTTTATTTAAATTGTTTGATGGTAGTTATTTCTGTTGCACTGTTATTGAATTGTATAACATGCTAGGCTAAATTTATTTATCAGTATGTAAGGTCATATAGCCAACGAGGTTTAGCAACGCCAATTGATCAGTTCCTTTTAAAAAAGAATAATTTTATGGTTTCAATTACTAGTTCTAAATATTAAATGTTTTATTATGAGAGTAAAATACAGATAGAAGTTAGGATCAATAAAACGAGAGTTTGAGATAATAACTGGACAATGGTAATTGTGCATCAACTTAAAATACAGCGAGAGGGCTTTTAAGTTGATTAGGTTTTGTGTGTTTCCAAAAACTATTTTTAAACTCTAATTGAAACAGCGAGAGCACTCACTTAGGTTTGATCGTAGGATCTGAATCAATAAACACGAGAGTGTGAGAAGAGGGTTTTCAAACAAATACTTCCTACTGAAAACTATTTTGTTAATCCGAGTTAGGTCAATGAGTTACTAAATCCCCGAAGTCCGACCATTACATACCGATATTCTACCTTGAATCTAAACTAGATTATAATCAGTTGGGTTCCCTAAACCCCCTATTAATTACATTATTAGCCTTAGATTTATGTAGTAACCTAAGATAACGGTAGTTCGACATTTAGTCCCTTGGGATTCGATAATCTTTAAAGCTATACGCGATATGACTATATACTTGCGGTATAGATTCTTTAAGACTCACAAACTAGTGATCAAGTTTTTGGCTCCGTTGTCAGGGACTAACAAGTCAATATTGTAACTCTTTTAGTTACGTTGTAGAGACTAAGGCACCATTCCCAATTGTATGCCAAGCACTCGCTTAAAGGTGAAGGCTTAGTGCTACCAATTTCCGAACCTGAGTGCTCTATTAATAGAAGACGCCGAGTACGAGTATCTCGTACAAATCAATACCTCTCTCAATCTTCTATCCCTGATGAACCAGTTGAAGAACCAGACATGGGTGATCAGACACGTCCGCTCAAATATTATGCTATTCCTTCATAGGAAGAACCACATAACAACATTGCTGCTCCTCCGATCGAGGCTAATAACTTCGAACTCAAACCTTCCTTGTTGTCTGCTGTACAATAAAACCAGTTTTCTGGAGGGTCAATGGACGACCCTAATCTACATTTATCGATGTTCCTGCAATATGCAGATACAGTTAAGAACAATGGAGCCAGTCAAGAAGTGATAAGACTTCGTATTTTCCCTTTTTGTCTAAGAGACAGAGCCTGAGCCTGGATCCAGTCTCTACCAGCTAACTCGGTTACCTCTTGGGATGAGTTGAAGAAAGTCTTTCTTGCAAGATATTTCCCACCAAGTAAGACAGATATGCTAAGATCCCAAATAAGCGATTTCTGACAAAAGGACAACGAGTCTCTTTTTGATGCTTGGGAAAAATACAAAGACATGCTGAGGCTCTGTCCACATCATGGCCTAGAAGAATGGTTAATCATTCATACCTTCTCCAATGGTGTTATTTATAATACAATATTAACGATAGACACCACCGTAGGTGGCGCACTTATGGATAAATCCTAGGTTGCTGCTTATGCTCTCATAGAAAGTATGGCTCAAAACCACTATCAGTGGGGGAGTGAAAGAGGTCAAGCATACAAAGATCCAATAGAGAAAGCACCGACAAAAGGAGGTATGTACGAGATCAGCAGTCTTGATCGCGTTCATGCTAAGTTAGATGCTCTCGTCCAGAAGATAGATAGCTTAATTGTAGTACCTCCAGTCACCGTGGCTGCTATAACCCCGAATTGCGAGATATGCGGAGTACCTGGACATGCTGCTTCTGAATGTAAAATCTTAGCAGGAACACCCCCCGACCAAGTACATTATGCTCAAGGAAACCCTTACTCGAACACTTACAACCCTGGATGGAAAAATCATCCAAATTTATCATATAAGAACACCAATGCGTTGTATGCGCCTGGCCAAGCACTTGCTGTACCACCGGAATATCAAAAAGCACCTGTAAATGCTCCTAATATGCCTAGGAAGTCTAACCTCGAAATTCTAATGGAAAATTTTATAGCTACCCAAGCTCAAACTAACAAGGAATTTCTAAACCAAAATATTCACACTAGTGACCAAATCAAACAGTTAGTGAACAAAGTAGATGCTTTAGCCACCCATAACAAAATGCTTGAAACCCAGATTTGTCAAGTGGCCCAACAACAAGCACCTACTGCTGCACCTGCTTGTACATTTCCAAGTCAACCTCAACCAAATCCAAAAGGACATGCTCAGGCTATTATATTGCAAAGTGGAACTGAATACGATGCACCAATTGATCTAGAGCTGAAAACCCAGCCATGTCCCAAAGTTCTAGAAAAACAACCGAGGAGGAAAGCGAACCAAAACAGAAGGAGAAGGTAGGTGATGGGGAGATAGAAGAAAAGGAAAAACCTTACGTGCCTCTTCCGCCTTACAAACACCCAATCCTGTATCCTCAAAGACTTAATCAATCTAAAAGTGTGGGGCAATTTAAGAAATTTGTTGAACTTCTGAAACAATTAAACATCACGATACCATTCACAAAAGCTATCACTCAAATGCCCTCGTACGCTGAGTTTCTCAAATAAATCTTGTCAAACAAGAAAAAGATAGAGGATAACGAGAGAATTACACTCAGTGCTGAGTGTAGCGCAATCATTCAGAACAAAATGCCTCAGAAGCTGAAGGATCCCGAAAGTTTCTCTATACCCTGTAATATAGGTAAGTATGTCATAGATAAAGCTTTATGCGACTGTTGGCTGAAGATTTTGATGATACAGTTTGAAACGAAGCAAGTTGGGTGTTTCGTTGGAATAAAGCAAGATGTCATGTTTCGAAATGGTAGAAGCAATGCTTCGAATGGGCATGTCAAAGCTCGGAGCTTCGAGTGACAGTTATGGGGATATATTCAAAAGAAGTCTCGAAGTGGTAACAAGGCTGTGTCCAAGAAATGAGTTCGAAGCGAAGAGTGTCAAACATTTGAAATTCAAACGCAAGCGGGACGTTCGAAATTTGAAATATATGTGCTGGAATATTCGAAGACGCGTGGAAGCTAGAGAGGGGAAGTGCTTTGCATGTTCTGAACGTGGCAGAATCTTATAGGCAAGACCGTTATGGTCGAAGTAGTATAAATAGAAGTCTTAGCGTTAGGATTTCGTGTGTCATATCTATTGTACAAAATTCAGTAAACATTCAAAATACCACATGGCTAGGGAAACGAATGCTCGAACAATGTATGTATGATAACACCAAATATTTATGATTCAATAAAACTCTTTATCATTTCCAGTTTATCCTCTATCTTCATGTCAATATCATTCAAAAGCCTTTACATTAAAATCTTTTTCATTCAAAGTCATCTACTGATTTCTTGCATTTGAAAGTCTTTCTTTCTATTTCGAGTACTTTACATTTCAAAAATTCTTATATCTTTTATGCTGTTATCTTCATGCTTTTATCATTCGAATACCCTTTTCATCCAAAGTCATTTTACTGATTTCTTGCATTTAAATGCTTTCTTTCTATTTCGAATCTTTTACATTCCAGAAACGCTTTTACATTACATGCTTTTATACTTCGAAGTTATTTACTTGTCTTTTTGCAGTTTTACATGTCTTTACAATTGAACCTTTATTCATGCAATTTAGTTTCGCGCGTATTTATTTGATCATGTCATTAGATCTTTAATATGGTAATCGAAGTAAGTTAAACACGTACACAACATTCTAAATACCAACCATGAATATCAGTTCTATAATGAGAATTATCCAAACGACCAATACTCCATAGGATCAATCTAGTCGATCCTGCAAGTTACCAGAGAGATTAAATAACAGTCATTAAGATTATTTGATAGTTTGGAGGACTAGCGGTTGTTTACCAGAAATAACTGTAAACAAATTGGCACACCCGGTGGGACGCGTCATTGGTCATTACGAAATTTAGAACAAAGTAAAAAATTGTTGAGACATAACCATTGTAAAAGTACTCTCTGAGTGATAAGTTTGTTGTTATATGAACCTTAGAAGTGGTAGAATAACCAATAGCAACCAACCCTTACCCAGAAGAAAACGTTTAAACAAGATGTCTAATCCAGACAATCAACAAGGGGAACAAAATATCCCACATACAACAGGCACTAATATGTCCGCTTCGATGGGAACATCTAATGCGATCCCTTCGAACGCACAGTCTGTTGCATCCTCTACCAGTAGTGTAGCCACTAATGGAACAAGTGGCATGTCAACTAACAGTTCGATCCTAGGAAATACTGGAACCATTGGTTATCCTGGGGGATTCGTCCCACCATCAGGGGCACAAACCCATTTCGCCACCCCACTAACTAGACCACCCGGGTTCGATGCTAACAGACACATAAATTCCTCTTATGGGATGCCAACATCTTTTATGGCGGGTCTGCACATTTCGACATCGAATACGTTACCATAATTAGGGTCTGGGTCTGGGGCAAACCAACTTATGACAAATAACCAAGGATCAGTGGGTTATAGTGCAATGCCTATCTTAACCATAGAAAATCAGTTGGCCTTTAGGCAATTAATGGATGACAGTAACAATAATATGATAGGAGTATTAGCACAAACTATGCAAGAGATCTTTGCCCCAATAGTACAAAATGTAACTGTGACAAACAGAGAAAACGCGGATAACATGAGTCGAATAACAGATTTTTTTGCTCCCCCAGAAAGGCGTAGGCAGAATCAGGCGGGAGTTCGAGCAAACATACCTATCATAGAACAAGTTGCTAACGACCCACCCTATAGACCAGCCAGAGAGGAGGTTAATTTGGGGGCAAGGGCACAAAGGTTAGAAGCCCCAATGATTCAAGGACCACAAAGGGAAATTATGGAACCAGGGGCAAGGGTCGAAAGGCTAGAAGTCCCAGAGTTTCGAGAAGAACAGCCTAGAGGAGTTGTCATGGTGGGTCAAAATCAAGATGCTGATGCAGTCGTTCACAGAGTTCAAAACGTAACATCTTGGCAGAAAATAATTTAACCACCATGATAGAGAGAATTATGGCCCAGAATGGCCTCAACACAGGAATTAGAAGGCCAAATTATGCCTCTCCTATATTAGATTACATAATGCACACTGATTTACCAAGGGGATACAAAGTCCCTAAGTTTACAAAGTTCGTCGGAGATACCAATGAATCAACAGTCGAACACATAGCCAGGTATCTAACCGAAGCAGGAGATATAGCAAATAATGAAGACCTTAGGATCAAATATTTCCCAAGTTCCCTAACTAAGAATGCTTTCACATGGTTCACCACTTTACCTCCTGGGTCCATAAATACTTGGGCTCTGTTGGAGAGATTATTCCATGAACAGTTCTACGTGGGACAATCTAAAATAAGTCTGAAGGAACTAGCCAGTGTCAAGAGGAAGTTTACTGAACCCATAGATGATTATCTGAATAGATTCAGGCTCTTGAAATCTAGATGCTTTACAGTAGTTCCTGAACATGAGTTAGTCGAAATGGCTGCTGGCGGTCTAGATTACTCCATTCGAAAGAAATTAGATACCCAATACTTGAGGGATATGGCTCAATTAGCCGATAGGGTTCGACAGGTCGAAAGGCTAAAGGCCGAAAAGGCCAGAGTTTTTAAAAATAACAAGAAAGAAAGGGTCTCCTATGTTGGAGCTGAGGAAGCAGAAGATTACCCTGAATTCGAAGAGGTCGAAATTGATCTCGCTGAATTAAAACAGGCCCCACCTTACTCCTGCAAATTATTAGTTCCCACAAAAGGGAAAGAAATTGTTGAAAATGAGAAAAGTGACAAATTCCCAAAGAAGGTTTATACCTTCGATGTAACTAAGTGTGACGAGATTTTTGATTTACTTGTCAAAGATGGCCAACTCATTGTGCCATCAAATGTCAAAATACCTCCTTTAGATCAAAGGAAGAAAAGAGGGTTTTGCAAGTATCATAGTTTCCTAGGCCACAAAACCTCACCGTGTTTTCTTTTTAGGGACCTAATTCAGAATGCAATTAAAGATGGCAGACTGAAATTCGCTGATAAACCAAAAATGAAAGTAGATGAAGATCCTTTGGATGTCGCAGACACCAATTACTCCCAGCCTGTATGCATTGGAGAAATCAACATGGTGGAAGCAGATCAAAATGACGCTCCAGTAGGAGAGAAAGGTACTGAAAATGAAAGCTGGGTGTTAGTCGAAGTCAACAAGGGGGTCACTGAAGACGTCCACAAGCAACCAGAGGCTTCGCTCGAAGCAACACCTTTAGCTGTTGCAAAAGAAATCCAGGCTACTGAAGGCCAGGAAAACCAAAAGCAAGAGTTGACACAGGTTACTGAAGGCCTGAGGCTAGAATTGGAGAAAGTCCAGATCACGAAGCCAACCTCCACTCAGAAAGAAATATGGGATACTTTAGGGGAGCCCAGTGGAAAGTTTGACTACTTGGTCAAGTATTCTGCCCCAGAGAGTTCAAGAATCCAAATTGAAGATATAAAACCTACAGGATGGGGAGATGATGACACTAAGGGGGAGGATGTTGATATAAACATGGTGAATATGGAGAGACCTCATTCTGAAATAGAGGAGGTGGAGAGATACTTAGAAAAAGAAAAGTATAAAATGGAGGATAATTATGCTGGGGATGCTAGTCTTAAGGATTACCTCATGATGTGCCACAAAGGAGATACGGGAATGATACTATGCCCTAGGTGCAACATCCTCTGCAACCAGAGAATTGCTGCAAACTTCGAGAGGGTACAAAGGGCACGAACTGGCATCAACTGGCGCCAGGATAACCAGTTATTTAGGTGTTATCCTAAAGCTGGAGAAAGCCTGTTGGAATTTTTGGTTCGCTGTTACAAAGGGGCAACCAAATGCTTGATATGCCCAAGGTGTTCTACTGTGTATGATCAAAGCATGGCCAGAGCCTTCGAAACAATCCCTTTTGCCCCGTGCTGGAACCACCAAGAGACTGGTCAGATGGGCCAACGTTTTGATAACAAATACAATCAACGAAGGCCTATAGTCCTCATCCCAAGGGCGCTCGAAGAATGACGTTCAAAATTCCTGCTGAAATACCAACAGACAAATGGCTGCAAGTCAGAACTGACAAAGGCAAAGACAAATGGAGAAACAATGAACGAAACGCATGCCACACTATGACATATAGAAGGCAGTTCAACATAGCGAAGAGGGAAGAAGTGAGGTTAGAGAACTACAAAGGAAGAAACCCCATGTCAAGATCTCAATGGCGAAGGCAACAGAGAATTCGAAAGGCTGAAAGGGAAGCTGTGGCAAATAAAGGAGCAACTTCAATAAAAAACCAAGGTGAATCTAGCACCAACAAACCCACACCAAATAATCAAACTGAAGACAAACCCCCAGTTAGTAGGAGACTCTTCTCTGAAGTACAACCAAATGAATCAAAGGAATACACTCCAGGCCCAGAAGAAGACGAAGATATGCTAACGGACAACTTCGAATCAGAGGGGGAGTCTTCGCTCAATATCAATTGCAACATGGTATCTGTACTTCCTTGTGAGTTTGGACAGGAAACTGAAATCGAAGAGTATGAGGAA
The DNA here is from genome assembly GCA_948472305.1 of Vicia faba. Taxonomy (NCBI): domain Eukaryota; kingdom Viridiplantae; phylum Streptophyta; class Magnoliopsida; order Fabales; family Fabaceae; genus Vicia; species Vicia faba. The sequence goes on from OX451740.1 coordinate 983,882,780, forward strand.
GAAGATACCATAAATCTGATGAAGCATAGGCCTGTGTGTTACTACGTGATGGATAACGGAGCTGTCGAGGAGCAGAATGCGTTCTTCGAGCGTCCAGAACCAGCTATGAAAAATCATCTGAAGCCATTATTTATTCGGGCAAAGGTTGGTGCCCATGGCGTAAATAAGGTTTTGGTGGATGGGGGCGCTGCAGTTAACTTAATACCCCATTTCATGCTGAAAAAGTTAGAAATACGCGAAGGAGACATCAAACCACACAACATGGTTCTGTCCAATTATGAAGGGAAAGTAGGCAAAACATTGGGGGTGGTTCAATTGGACTTGACAATAGGCTCAAGCTGTAGGCCCACCATGTTCATGGTGATCGAAGCCAAGGCCAACTACAACTTGTTGCTGGGAAGAGAATGGATCCATGGCATAGGAGCAGTTCCTTCGTCAATGCACCAGAGATTAGTTTTATGGAGAGAAGATGGGACCGTGGAGAACATTGAAGCGGACCAGAGTTACTTCATGACAGCAGTCAACTTAGTTGACAAGAGGAATTATGACAAACATCTGGCAAAGATTGCTCCTTGTGTCCCAAATGATGAAATCAACGAAACCAGAAACGCCCACTATTATATGACCCTTCGCCATGCTGGCATATATTGGGATAGAAGAATAATCAGTGAAGATGAAGGAATCGAAGGTACTATGCAAAGACGGCCAGCAGGCTGGGAATTCGACAACCTTGCTCATGATTGAGTCCTCCTTTTTCGAAAGGATTTCGGCCTATATGGCTGAGAACGAATCAAAGGCGACCTTAGAGGCTGAAATAAATAAACTGGCTGTAAAGGTGAACGAAATAAATGGGGGTAGCTCGAAAGGCTCACCCTTTGAAGAACTCGAAATAGATCAAAGGCTGGACGCCATCTATGATAAAGAACCCTTAGGCTTCGAGAGGGACCCCATAGACTCAGGGGCCAAAATGTTGGCACAAGATCCACTCGAAGAAGTGAATTTAGGGGATGAGAACACGAAAAGAATAACCTACATAAGCATAAAACTTAACCCAGGCCTCAAGCAGGAAGTGATCGAAGTCCTCAAGAAAAAAAAATATTGCTTCGCGTGGGACTATGACGAAATCCCTGGTTTAAAGAGGGAGTTAGTGGAACACAGACTTCCAATCAAGGATGGCAAGAAGCCCATCAAGCAAACTCCTAGAAGATTCGCACCAGCGGTTCACACAAAGATGAAAGCTGAGATCGAAAGGTTGCTGCGCTGCAGATTCATCAGAACCACAAGGTATGTCAAATGGTTAGCAAATATAGTGCCTGTTATTAAGAAAAATGGCTCTCTGAGAATCTGCATAGACTTTAGGGATTTAAATACTGCAACCCCTAAAGATGAGTACTCCATGCCTGTGGCAGAAATGTTAGTAGACTCTGCTGCGGGATTCGAATATTTAAGTATGTTAGATGGATACTCTGGGTATAATCAGATTTTTATTGCTGAAAAAGATGTTTCCAAGACAACATTTTGTTGCCCAGGAGCCTTAGGCACCTACGAATGGGTGGTGATGCCTTTTGGTTTAAAAAATGCTGGGGCAACTTATCAAAGGGCAATGAATTCGATTTTCCATGATTTCATTGAAACCTTTATGCAGGTGTATATTGATGATATAGTCATCAAATCTATATCTGCAGAAACCCATTTGCATCATTTGAGCCAATCATTCGAACGAATGAGAAAACATGGCTTAAAGATGAACCCCCTTAAATGTGCATTTTTTGTGCAGGCTGGAGATTTCCTTGGCTTTGTGGTTCATAAGAAAGGAATTGAGATCAACCAAAATAAAACCAAAGCCATAATGGAGACGAAAGCACCTACGTCAAAAAGGGAGCTGCAATCTTTGCTAGGGAAGATTAACTTTCTCAAAAGGTTCATTTCGAATATAAGTGGAAGAACCTAAGCTTTCTCTCTGTTGCTTCGTTTGAAGCAAGGCCAAGCCTTCGAGTGGAACGAAGCCCATCAGGAGGCATTTGACAAGATAAAAAGATATCTCTCTCAGCCTCCCATCTTGTCTCCACCTTCATGGGGAAAGCCCATGAGATTGTACATATCTGCCTCTGAAGTTAGTATAGGTAGTATGTTAGCACAAGAAGATAGCAATGGCATCGAAAGAGCCATATACTATTTAAGTAGAGTACCGAATGATGCAAAGACTAGATATAGCAATATAGAAAAGCTATGTCTCTGTTTGTACTTTTCTTGTATGAAACTTAAGTATTATATAAAGCCTGTTGATGTTTATGTTTCATCTCATTTCGATGTTATTAAACACATGCTTTCGAAACCAATAATGCATAGTAGAGTTGGTAAATGGGCTTTAGCCTTAACAGAATATTCTTTGACTTTCATGCCTTTAAAAGCTGTGAAAGGCCAAGTGATTTCTGATTTCATTTGTGGACCATTCACTGGTTGAACAAACTGTCATGAGTTACATTGAAATGCAACCTTGGAAATTATACTTTGATGGTTCGACCCACAGGAATGGAAGTGGTGTTGGAGTTCTTATAATTTCTCCTGAAGGAATTCCAACAAAATTCAAGTATAAATTAGATGGTCCTCGTTGCTCGAACAACGAAGCTGAGTACGAAGCACTTATTGTTGGACTTGAAGCTTTGTTGGAATTGGGGGCAACTAGAGTCGAAATTAAAGGAGACTCAGAGTTAGTGGTCAAGCAAATAACAAAGGAGTACAAATGCATAAAGGAAAATCTGATGATATACTTCGTCATAGTTAACAGGCTACTTAGAAAATTCGAATACATGGATATTCAACATATACCAAGAATAGAAAACCAAGAAGCAAATGACTTAGCACAGTTGGCTTCAGGTTATAAAGTTTCTGCCAAAAACTTTGAGGATCTGGTCGAATTACGAGGTAGAGTTATGGCTACTAAATTCATACCGTCAGATCTAGAGAGTATAAAATTAGGGTGTGCTGAGAAACAGGGATTCGAAGTACTAGCCATAGACACCTTATCAGATGCAGATTGGCGAAGTCCACTTGTGAGCCATTTAACAAATCCAACTTTGAATGTTGATAGGAAGATAAAATATAGAGCATTGTCATATGTCCTCATGGGAAACGAATTGTTCAAAAGGACCCAAGAAGGCGTATTACTGAAATGCCTAGGAGAAAGTGAGGCATACTTAGCATTGTCAGAAGTCCACAATGGGGCATGTGGGGCACATCAAGCAGGTTATAAAATGAAATGGTTGTTATTTCGATATGGCATGTATTGGCCCAGCATGCTCAAAGATTGTATAGACTTTGCTAAGGGGTGTGAAGAATGCCAGAAACATGCAGGGATTCAACATGCCCCTGCAAGTGAGTTGCATTCAATCATTAAACCATGACCCTTCAGAGGATGGGCATTGGATTTAATAGGAGAAATAAATCCTGCTTCGTCTAAAGGACAGAAGTATATCTTGGTAGGAATAGATTATTTTACCAAGTGGATCGAAGCAATACCATTAATAGTTGCTGATCAAGAGGCTATTATTGAGTTCATACAGAAACAAATTATCTATGGGTTCGGATTTCCAGAGAGCATAACCACAGACCAAGGTTCTGTGTTTACTGGTAGGAATATGCAAGAGTTTGTGCAAGAGATGGGGTTTAAATTACTGACATCAATGCCATATTATGCTCAAGCAAATGGTCAGGTCGAAGCAGCTAATAAAGTGATAATAGGGTTAATCAAGAAACATATTGGTAAAAAGCCAAGGAACTGGCACAAAACTTTGGACCAAATACTATGGGCCTGTAGAACATCTCCCAAAGAAGCTACTAACACCACGCCTTTCCAACTCACATTTGGTCATGATGCAGTTCTACCAGTAGAAATTCATCTACAATCAGTTCAAATTCAAAGGTAAAACGAAATCCCATCTGCATTATATTGGGAGATGATGATGAATGAGTTAGTTGAGTTGGATGAAGTTAGATTGCATGCATTGGAAATCCTGATGAGACAAAAGGAAAGGGTAGCCAGGGCATATAACAAAAGGGTGAAAGGAAAAGCGTTCACTATTAATGACTTAGTCTGGAAAGTCATATTTCCCATGGACAAGAAAAATAAAACGTTAGGTAAATGGTCACCTCATTGGGAAGGACCTTTTCGAATAATAAAGGTATTTTCAAACAATGCGTATGAAATCGAAGAGTTGATTGATGATAAGCGAGTCCTAAAGGTTAATGGGAAATATTTAAAGAAATATAAGCCACGCCTGCAGGAGATTCGAATAATAACAACGTAATCAAAATATCATAAAGGAATGCCAAAATGGTAATATGGGATTGCCAAAATAGCGTTGTTTGGATATTACAGACCAAAACCAAATTACAAAACTAATTAAAACTGAGATTTAAAAATAGGAATTATTCCTCAATCTATTGAAGGTACTTCGAAAGGACTCAAGCCTTTGTTGAGTAAAGCGCCTTGCTCCTTCTAGGGTAGCTACTTCTCCTTTAAGTTGTTCTGCTGCCTCCATTTATGCAAGTCCTTTGTTGAGGAGCTCTTCGAAATGTTCACCAGCAGTATTGGTTTCGTAGGCCAATTGTTGTTGTTGAGCCTCCTTAACCTTTTGTTGAAGTTCATGAATTTTCCTTTCCCAGAGAAGAATAGACTCAGCTCGAGCTTCATAGTCAGTTTTTGCTTGCTTTAGATGCATGGCTTGATCTTCAGCTTCTTGAGAGAGCTTCGAAGCATGCTCATAAGCAGCGTCCATTGCAGTTCGTTTTTCTTGGACCTTTCTGGTAGCAAATTCATCTTGGAGAAGACACCCAGTCACGTTGTCTAGCAGAGATTGAAGATCGAACAAGATAGTGCTGACTGGCAAAGAGCAGGTAGCGAGGTTGACTTTTGTAAGTAGCTCCTTCATGGTATAGCAAGCTGTACTATCCTGTTTGAGCACTTCGAACAAGTCCACATCAAGGATTGTTCTCCTAATTCTGTTAAGGAGTACAACTCTATCATCTGTGGGCAACGGATTGCTAGTCGAACTAGTACCAGCCCTAGCAAGAGGAATATCCCTTTGAGCTAGTTTCGCCTTCATGTACCCAATTGGGTCATTTCGTCTTAGGAGGGCTAGCTCCTCTTCGGTCATCTGAGATAGAGAAGATTGGGGAAGTTCCATGCGCAAGGGAGTCACATCCATTTCGACTTCCATGGGTTTATTAGTCGCGTCACCGTCACCTTCACTCGTTTCCTGCTCATTGCCTTCTTCATTATCAACCAGATCCACCACTTCGATATCATCATTCTCACTGCTATTTGCATCTGACTCTGTTCTAGCAGTCGAACCATTGTGGGCATCCTCTTCCTCAGACCCTTCCTCTGCAGATTCTTCGTTTCCTTGATCAGAATCAGCCTTCTCTCCTTCAGCGTGAATGTCCTTTGGATTCTCTTGAAGGGTTTCAAGAGGGGACTTTTGAAGAGAAGTTTTTTGTAAAGTCTCTGCAGATTCATGAAGCGTTGCTTCATTCATTTCTTTCATAGGGGGAGAAGTACTCTGGTCATCTTGCTGCTCTGAAGCCCCAGTCAGAACCGCCATGTTGGAGGATGCTTTGTTCTGCACCAGGTTGCTAGAGTCCCCATGAGGAGAAGAGTTGATGGGAGCAGCAGTCTTTGAGGGAGAAGTCGAAGTGGTAAGAGCTGGGTTCAAAATGTCCTACAGAGGCAAATAATATTGAGAGCATGCACCAAGGTAATGAATAATCATTTTGTTAAAAATTAGAGTTCAATTTACCTGTGGATTCTCAGAAGAGAGGTTGCTATCTATATGTTCCAACATTACGTTGGAGGTCGAAGGTGGATTTTTGGATTTAGTTGAGGGAGCAGCATCTCTGGAATCGAGTCCAGAGATACTAGTTGGTGCAACACTTTTGGAAATTTCCTTCTTCTGCTTCTTCTTCGAAGCAGCTGGTGAATTCCCTCCAGCATTGGGATCCTTCCCAGTAGTGTTTGTTTTTATTTTCTTTGGAGTGGTTGGTGGGAGTTTGTGAGTCTGAAAATATTTAAACATGAGTTAGATCCAAATCATGAAACATTAGTGTATTCGAAACATCAAGGCTAATTAATTACCTGTGGAGTTGGAACAGTGGTTATTACTGGTGTTGTTGTTGTTGCAGCAGTTGTTGTTGGTTTGGATAGAGTCACATTATCAATGGTTTCGACAGATGTTTGGGAGGCGCTTCCCTCTTTAGACTTTGAAGAAGCAGTCTTTATCCTGATGGCTGAAAATCGAAACAATTAAGGCAAAAGTTAAAAATGTAGAAAGTGAGAAACATTTGGGATTTTACCAAGCATTCGCACCTGCGCCTTGATCAGATTTAATCGACATGGAAGAAAGGTCATAGCGAAGATGTCCTGGGAAATCGTGGAGCCAATGACGAGCCCATGTCACAGTCTCAGATGGCTTTGGTTTCTTTTGAAGATATTTGAACATTTCTTTGCAAGTGAACCACCAAGGGTATGGAGGAAACCAAGCCAGAGCCAGTTCTGAGGTAGGCAATCTAGGAAATTTAGGTGGATGCATTTCGAATGCCAACCTATACCTATCCTCAGGTGACAACCCTGAAGGAAGTTTTAGCTTAGAAATTTTTTCTTTAAATTTTTCCTTCAAGGTCTCAGCCGCTTGATACACAGTGGATTCCAAGTGTGTGGGATCATAAGTGGTTTCGAAATAATTTTGAAAAGCCCTAATCTCTTTGGCATGAGTGAACATACCTTTCTTGGAGTGTACCTGCACATCGAACGCATCAGTTAGTTTCTGTTGAATAGAGAGGGTATCGAACATATAAGATTGGTAGAACTTTGTCCACCATTCCAGAAAACCCTTTCCTGTGAAGTGTGTAGGTTCAAAAGGTATTAGTTCAAAGTGGACGAAGCCTTGATATTGTTCCTGCTGTAATTTGGCTTCTCTTGCTTTGAAGGTTCGCCCAGAAGTGATGGCAGTTTCTGTTTGGAACAGGGGTTCAGGGATTAGTTGGCACATGCCAAATTGTCTAGAAACGAAGTTGGGTTGATAAGCAAAAAGGAAGATTTGGTTCTTAGAAGGAGTGATTCGTGAGGAGATTAATCTGGGAAGCAAAAAGGCTTTCCAAATATCTTGAATTTCTTTGCTCTTAACTGCTTCTGAGAGAGCCATGGTGAACCATGATGGTCCATGAGTCCTTGAAGCGAAAGGCGCCATGGTCTCTTCGAATTTGTGTCTCTCGGAGAAAATCATGATATAGTTGGAGAAGAGAACTTTGAAGTCATCCTTATCATCGTTTGGGGTAAGTCTTCGCAGCCTAGTACCTTCAATGATTCTATCCGCTATCTCTGGATCTTGTTCAACAATAGTGTTAGCAGTTGATAGTGAAGGTTCAAACATGGCATTAAGCCATAACTGGAGTAACCAGAAGGGGCCAGCTAGCAGGATGTTTTTGGGAGTGTGGGATTTCAAACTCGAAACGACTGATCTTAAACTTTTGTAAAGATCAACAAGTAACAGTTCGCTTAAACACACCCTGCGATTCTCATGTAAATCTCTAGCTAGAGGGATGAACCTGCTGGCTACCTGTAAGGACCTGCTGCAGAATACATACCTTGATAACCATAAGGTGAGGAAAGCAATGTGTTCCACATCTGACACACTGTCTCCTTCAGTGTGATAGTGGCTAATGAACTTTGAAAAGCTGGCTAATTTGACTTCGAAGTCAATAATGCTCGAGTGCTCTTCATTGTCAGGAATGTAGGTTTCTCCTACTGGTGACAAACCAGTAATGGCTGCTATGTCAAAAAAGGTGGGTGTAATTATTCCCCCAGGGAGATGGAAGGTGTTGTAGGTGCTGTCCCAGAAATATAAGGACGCAAATAATAATGGATGGCTATAGGTGAAGCCTGGTTTCGATAATTTAATCAAGTTGTAAATGCCTAATTCCTCCCATTGCTGGGATTTCTTGGCTTCTACTTTGGTAAACCAGTTGTGGTAAGCTGTGTCAGAGGTGGGGCAGGATCGAAATGGTTTAAAGTTACTCTTCACATAATCTAGCACAAAAGGATCCTTTGGGGGAATGATTGGAGTTTCCACGGTTGTCGAATCAGAAGACTCCCCTGTCTTAGGGATATCCATTTTATTAGACAAAGGCTTAAAATTATAACAAACAGGAAAGATTTTTCTAGTATCTTTTAAGATTTCAAAGACTGTAAGAGGACCCATTAAAGCAAACCTCTTGCCAGCGACGTTAGTGGGAATTAGTACCTGAGATGCGTAGAGCATTTCCTTCTCTTTGGAGATCATCTGAGGAATAAGCACAGATTGACCTTGACAGGTGCCAACCTTGCTTTCCATTGTGGTTCCTGTGTTCTTTCCTTTCTTTTTGGAAGCTTTTTTCAGTTGGGATGATGTTGTAGAAGACATTGTTGAAGATTGTTGGAAGTTTTAGGGTTTCGGTGAGAAGAGAGGAAGAAAAGATTCAGAATGTGGAAAGAAAAATAAAAGACTAAGTTGATGGGTTTTTATAGTGTGGAAGTTTAAACATCCACTGAGTAAGATTAGGATACGTGGGAGTCGTGGGTTGGATTGAGAATGAGGTGGCGTAAAAGTTGATATTGGTAATAGGCGTGATTAAATAATAATCATTGTTTTATAACTGCACCATGCTGTGAAATACTGGTTCAAGACGGTTAAGGAATCTGAAAGGCGTCGGGATTGACGTGACTGGAGTCATACGCAATAAATGTTACGATTACTTAAAGGTCGCATCAAAATCTTGCATATATATTTAAAATAAGTATTTCTCAAAGGATCGAAATACATATTTTAAAGGGGCATTTTGTTGGCTGAAGATTTTGATGATACAGTTTGAAACGAAGCAAGTTGGGTGTTTCGTTGGAATAAAGCAAGATGTCATGTTTCGAAATGGTAGAAGCAGTGCTTCAAATGGGCATGTCAAAGCTCGGAGCTTCGAGTGACAGTTATGGGGATATATTCAAAAGAAGTCTCGAAGTGGTAACAAGGCTGTGTCCAAGAAATGAGTTCGAAGCGAAGAGTGTCAAACATTTGAAATTCAAATGCAAGCGGGACGTTCGAAATTTGAAATATATACGCTGGAATATTCGAAGACGCGTGGAAGCTAGAGAGGGGCAGTGCTTTGCATGTTCTGAACGTGGCAGAATCTTATAGGCAAGACCGTTATGGTCGAAGTAGTATAAATAGAAGTCTTAGCGTTAGGATTTCGTGTGTCATATCTATTGTACAAAATTCAGTAAACATTCAAAATACCACATGGCTAGGGAAACGAATGCTCGAACAATGTACGTATGATAACACCAAATATTTATGATTCAATAAAACTCTTTATCATTTCCAGTTTATCCTCTATCTTCATGTCAATATCATTCAAAAGCCTTTACATTAAAATCTTTTTCATTCAAAGTCATCTACTGATTTCTTGCATTTGAAAGTCTTTCTTTCTATTCCGAGTACTTTACATTTCAGAAATTCTTATATCTTTTATGCTGTTATCTTCATGCTTTTATCATTCGAATACCCTTTTCATCCAAAGTCATTTGACTGATTTCTTGCATTTAAACGCTTTCTTTCTATTTTGAATCTTTTACATTCCAGAAACGCTTTTACATTACATGCTTTTATACTTCGAAGTTATTTACTTGTCTTTTTACAGTTTTACATGTCTTTACAATTGAACCTTTATTCATGCAATTTAGTTTCGCGCGTATTTATTTGATCATGTCATTAGATCTTTAATATGGTAATCGAAGTAAGTTAAACACGTACACAACATTCTAAATACCAACCATGAATATCAGTTCTATAATGAGAATTATCCAAACGACCAATACTCCATAGGATCAATCTAGTCGATCCTGCAAGTTACCAGAGAGATTAAATAACAGTCATTAAGATTATTTGATAGTTTAGAGGACTAGCGGTTGTTTACCAGAAATAACTGTAAACAGCGACTTAGGCGTTGGTGTCAGTGTTATGCCCCTCTCCATATCCAAAAGGCTTGACATGGGAGAATTAAGACCAACCAAGATGTCAGTACAACTAGCAGATCGCTCTGTCAAATACCCCGTGGGAATTCTAGAAAACGTTCCGGTACGCATAAGTCAATTCTACATCCCTACAAATTTCATCATTATGGACATTAAAGAAGACAGTGTAACCCCTATAATATTGGGAAGACCATTTTTAGCCACTGCTGGAGCTATTATAGATGTTAAAAGAGGAAAGGTAACTTTTGAAGTTGGAGAAGAGAAAGTTGAGTTTATCCTGACATAGTTCCTACATGCCCCAACTATAGATGATACATGCTATCTGTTAGATGTAATAGACGAATATGTCAAAGAGATGGAGTCAGGAGAAGAAACTCATTCCGAAACTATGAAGACTCTGATGCCCCTAATTTTTGAATATGATGATTAGTGTCCCAAATATCGAGATGACAGTTTAAGAAAATGCCTAGAACTGACACCAAATCATATGCCTTGTCCGAAGAAACCCAACTTGGAACTTAAAGTTTTACCCAAAACCCTAAGATACGAATTCCTAGATTCCAAACTTAAAAGACCTGTGATAGTCAATGCAGACTTAGGACAAACTGAGACATAAAAACTATTGCATGTCTTAAGAAAATATCCCTCGGATTTAGGATATAACATTGCTGATCTTAAAGGAATAAGTCCTTCCATATGCATGCATCACATTATGTTGAAAGATGACTGTAAATATTCTAGAGAACATCAGAGAAGAATTAACCCGATCTTGAGACTGTAGTGAAGGATGAAGTAACTAAACTTCTAAATGCAGGTATCATTTATCCAATCTCAGATAGCCAATGGGTTAGTCCAGTCCATTGTGTACCTAATAAAGGAGGAATCACAATCACGACAAATAAAGCGGGAGTGCAAATAGCAGAAAGAGTTGTGAGTGGAGCCAAAATGTGCATTGACTACAGAAAACTAAATAAAGCAACTCGAAAAGACCAGTTCCCTCTACCTTTTATTGACTAAATGCTTGAGCGATTGGCTAAGCATTCTTACTACTGCTATTTAGACAGTTATTCAGGATTCTTTCAAATTCCTATCCACCCTGATGACCAGGAAAAGACAATGTTCACGTGTCCTTATGGTACGTTTGCTTATCGGCGAATTCCGCTCGGACTATGTAATTCCCCTGCAACATTCCAAAGATGTATGATGTCCATCTTTTCCGATTTTATAGACGACATCATGGAAGTGTTCATGGATGACTTCCTATATGCGGGCAAAGTTTTGAAGGATGCCTGTCAAACCTGGAAAGGGTACTAGAAAGATGTGTACAGGTAAACCTAGTGTTGAACTGGGAGAAATGCCATTTTATGGTAAAACAAGGAATTGTACTTGGACACATAGTTTCTGAAAAGGGGATAGAAGTAGACAAAGCTAAGATTGAAGTAATAGAAAGCCTCCAACCCCCAAGAAACGTAAGAGAAATACAAAGTTTCTTAGGCCATGCCGGTTTCTACCGATGCTTCATAAAAGATTTCTTGAAAATTTCTAAACCTCTGACTAACCTCTTAATGAAAGAAGCCGAGTTCATCTTCAATGATGACTGCCTGAAGGCGTTTGAGCGGTTAAAAGCAGCTCTCATATTCGCACCTATCATACAACCACCTGATTGGAGTCTACCATTAGAGATAATGTGCGACGCAAGCGATTATGCAGTAGGTGCAGTCCTAGGACAAAGAAGAGACAAAAAACTCCATGCAATATACTATGCAAGTAGGACTTTGGATTATGCACAAATAAACTACGCCACTACAGAAAAGGAACTCTTGGCAGTCGTTTTAGCATTAGATAAATTCTGCTCCTATCTAGTAGGCACAAAGATTATTATCTACACTGATCACGCAACAATTAGATACCTATTAGCTAAATAGGATGCCAAGCCAAGATTATTAACATGGATCTTACTCTTACAAGAGTTTAATTTGGAAATCAAAGATAAACCAGGATCTGAAAATCTTGTTGCCGACCATCTATCTAGGTTGGAAAATCTTAAACCTGAAGAGATACCCATCAATGGCGATTTTCCATATGAACACCTGGTAGCCCAGATGAGGTCTGAAAACTCAGCTGAAGAATGCCCTGAATTTTGCAACAATGAAGAGACAACTGAAGTATTGGAAGCAGTATCTACTCAAATTTCACTGCCCTGGTATGCTGACTATATCAACTGCTTAGCAGCAAAAGTCCTTCCACCTGATTTAACTTATCAGTAGAAGAAGAAATTCTTTCACGATCTCAAACACTATTGTTGGAACGAGCCCTTACTATTCAAGCGAGGCCCCGATGGTATTTTCCGTCGATGTGTTCCTGAGAGTGAAATAAAGAGCGTAATATCTCATTATCATGAAGCCCCTTATGGTGGACACGCTAGCACCTCAAAGACTTGCTCAAAAATCCTACAAGCTGGCCTTTATTGGCCCAGTCTATGGAAAGATGTCCATGCTGCAATTACAACATGTGACCGCTGTCAATGCACTGGAAACATATCTAGGCGCGATGAGATCCCTCAAAAGGGTATTCTAGAAGTAGAGATATTTGACGTATGAGGAATTAACTTTATGGGACCTTTCCCATCATCTTCTAGCAACAATTACATATTAGTGGCAGTAGGTTACGCATCCAAATGGATAGAGGCTGTAGCCTCTCCAACAAATGATGCACAAGTAGTGATTAGGTTATTCAAAAACATAATTTTTCCAAGATTCGGTGTTCCGAGATTAGTCATCAGTTATGGTGGCTCTCATTTCATTTCCAAAATTTCCAATAAACTCTTAGCAAAGTATGGAGTCCGACACCGCGTAGCAACACCATACCACCCACAAACAAGCGGGCAAGTGGAAATCTCTAACAGGGATATTAAGCAAATACTTGAGAAAACTGTTTCCACATCTAGGAAAGATTGGTCGTCTAAACTACATGAAGCAGTATGGGCATACAGAACAACATACAAGACACCTATTTGAACCACGCCTTTCAAACTGGTTTATGGTAAATCATGCCATCTACCCGTAGAACTAGAACAAAAAGCCTATTGGGCCATCAAAACCATGAATCTAAGTTACAAAGCCGCTGGAGAAAAGAGAATTCTATACATCCATGAATTGGAAGAGCTTAGGCTAGATGCATACGAGAATGCCAAAATCTACAAGGAGCGGACTAAGAAATTGCATGACAAATGCATCTCTAGGAAAGAATTCAATGAGGGCGATGTAGTACTTCTGTTTAACTCCAGACTAAAACTATTTCCAGGGAAACTTCGCTCTAGATGGTCAGGACCTTTTGAAGTTATTAAAATACTCTCAAGTGGAACTGGAGAAATCAAAGGAAAAACCAGCGATCCGTTTATTGTAAACGGGCATCGTTTGAAGCACTACCACTGCATCGAGAATAGAGACTACTCAGCTAGTTTGAGATTTATACAGCTGTCGGCTGAGTCACCAAAATAGATTTTCTATTTTCAATATAGGTCGAGCTTTCGGCTTTAAACAAAGTGCTTCGTGGGAGGCAACCCACCATTTTTATTAAAATTTTATTTACTAAAAGTTTTTCTATGTTTCTCTTAAAAATTTTACAAAATTTTTCTATTATTTTCTTCTTTTCTATTTTTAGGCATTAGGCCGATGCTGATTTAAAACTAATTTTAGATTAACCAACAGGATTCACATTTCTTTTTCTTCACTGATTTTCGCTATGGACTTTTCTGACACTATGCCTGTCACCTTCATGGGTGATGCTGAACAGAAGCGTTATGAGATGCTTGCTCTGAGAGAGATATATCCCACCATCTTTGTGCACGACCCTACATTGTCCGCATTAGGCATCAGGGAGAGTGTCCGCTTCATGTTCAACCAGTTTGGTTGGGATTATTTTATTCATCATCAACAACCTACCTACCGCAACCTGACGCTGGAGTTCCTCGGTTCGTTGCATTACAAACCCGATATTGGTTTAGGGTTGGCCAGAGGTTTGGATCCATTCAGATTGTTTGGTTTTACCCACAGGTTCACCATTCATGAATTTGCTGCTTTATTGGATTTCCCGGTTAGTGCTGATGCTGTCATTGAAATTCCAGATGACAAGTATATGGACAACCAACTTGACTACTTTTGGGGAGAGATATCTGATATGTGACAAGAGATCTCTATTCCTAGACACTATTAAGAGATTCATAACCCCTCTATTAGGTATTTCCACATGATTATGGCGTTTACCCTATTTGGAAAACTTCAGAATGATACCTTAGTGTCTAAGGAAGAGCTGTTTATCATGTTATGTGTGTTTCAGTCCAGAACGGTAGTTGGTGCATATTTTATGATTGCTCGTCTCTTGAGTATAGCCCAGGCTCCTCATGGCCCGGTTTGTGTTGGTGGTTTAGTGACTATGATCGCTAAAGCCCTATTTTTGAGAGAGCCACTGTCCCGTCTAATCCCTGCTGGTAACTATACCCCGTTAGACCTTACTCTTTGTTTTAATGTTGGGATGATCAGATATTTAGAGCCAAATCAATTTCAATTGCTGATACATCATGAGCCAGTATACCACATCACACTTCCTGACATTGCACGGTCCAGTGTGCATGACAGGAAGAACTGGATTTATGACCTGGAGGGTATAGCTCAGAATGACATGGAAGAAGAAAAGTCCGATCCTTTGACACCGACCCATTATTATGACCCTCTAGTAAGATTGGGAGAGTTTGATCCTGAGATGGCAGAGACTGATCCTGTGACACCTCCTTTACTTGAACGCCATCCAGCTTGCGACCCACCATCAGCTCCTGCTACCGCCGCTGTCCATATTCCTTAGACTGATTATGGTGCTGCTATGGATGCTATCACGATAGAGCTTGCTGATATTAGTTCTAATATTACTACCCTCCGCGGATATTTTTATGGTTTCATGGATCTTGTTACGACAAATATAGATCACCTGTCTCATTCTAGAGGTGGCTGATTTATGTCTTTAGAACATTGAGGGTACTATTTTCTCTAAATGTAGGGGTGTTCATTCTAGGAGTGTTTATTCAATCTTTAGTTTTTCATTAGCATCATTATTTTTATTTTCTAGTTGGATTTACTTATTTTGATTTATTTATTTATTTTTATTTATTTATTTATTTTTTGTAATTATTCATTTATTTATTTATTTCAGTATTTTAAATATTTACTCCTCATTATGCTATTATATATTATGATGCTATTATGTTATTGTGTTCTCCCAAAATAGAATGCATGTTGATCTAGTAGACTAAATAATATAATTAAATTATGCATCACACTTAATTGTCACTTCATTGTCTCCTAGCATTATAAATTTATTATTCGCACTAGACAATGGATTAACACATCCATGCCATGTCTCGGTCAACCAAGCAAAGTCCCTCATGCATGGCTGACAAACCGACCGTTACAAGCACATGATTCTCTTGGAAATCAAGCCCTTGTAACGACCATTACAAGAGTGCCTTGTAACTTGAAGCCAAGTGTAACGACTGTTACACCCTCATCTCCTCCCACTTTTTAAACTCTTCCAGCCGTTGCATCTTCATTTGATTTTCAATTCAAACTTCTTTTTCAAACTTCCAATCTGTTCCATTTCTATTCCACACAAATAAACACCCCCTAAATACCATTCAATACCCCCACTAATTTTCTCTTCATCATTAAAACCTTGGTTCGATATAAACTCTTGAAGAGAATTTTACTATCACACCAACTTTCTTCGACAACTCTTCTCCCTTATAAACTTTATCATTTCCAACACATTTCCCAAATGTCCAGAAGAGCTCAAGAAGAAAGAGAGGAGCCAGGCCTCACTGATATGATATTAAAAAATGAAGCCGATGGACATCGACAAGAGCAACTTTACCGAAGGTTTCATCAGAGACGTATACTTCCAACAAGGTATATCGATGAAGATTGCTTACGTGACTTGGGATTGCTTGAAAGTGTGAAATTTATGCTCCATGAATCTGGTCTACACTACATTGCCACCATGAATCTTCCAACTTATGAATCCCTCACGTTAGAATTCTTGAGCTCTTTTTCCTACCAAACACCATCCACTCCAGAAGCCAGTCAGTATCTAATCAACGTAGCAACTTTCATATTATTCAACACAGAGTACACCATGAATCAAGAGACTCTGAGTCAGATACTCCACTGCAACCATGGTGAAGGTGTGGAATATAGAATTCTGCCTGAAGAAGATTGGAAAGTAAGATCGTTTGAAATTTGGGAACGTTTAACTAATACTCAGGTCAACGAATGGGCTAAGCTTTTATCCACTCACATACATAACCCATGCATCCGCTATTTCCACCGTGTTCTAGCCAATACAGTGTTTGGGCGAGCGAACAACAATAAAGTGAACACTAGGGAAATGTATTTTCTGCACTTCACCCTTGATCTCGATCTTAGAATAAATGATGCTCCATTCCTTCTCAACCACATCCAGTCTCTGTTATCAAGGAGCACAAGCACACCACCTTTATGTATAGGAGGTTTAGTCACCGCTATTGCCAACTATCTGAATTTGCAAAACAGGTTGGTTCAACTACCTTTTTGGCAAGCTGAGTTTCTTGATATTGAATATTGCCACTTTGGTCATCTTGTCAAAGCAAGAAGGGGTGGAAGGTACAACCTGATGGTGCAGCACAAGGTCGTCCCAAGTATTATTCTGCCGAATCCGGATGTAATAAGAATTGACATCTCCGCAAATTGGATTTATGATTTGCAGGCACCAACCCCTGGAGCACACATGCAGGATAATCAAGCAGGTGTAGAAAATGTAGTACCAGAAGTGAATCAACAAGGGCAACAACAAGAACAAGCAGGAAATGATCTTCATCCGACCACCATCGAATCTATCTATGCATCACTTTTACTACAAGATCAACATCAACGAGAACTGATGCAGATGATGTAAGAGCTGCTGCGCGATTAACGCGATAACGCTTACTGGAACCATCACGACATTTCTAACCTGACTGATGAAATGCGGTACTTGTCATTCCGTGTTGAAGGCCTGCATGCTTATGTGTCCAACACTGGCGAGGAACCTCCTAGACCCAGAAGAAGTGGAGTAAGGACACGAGGAGGAAAAGTACAAGGTGAAGCATCCAGCAGCAGAAACGTCAGAGACGACAATGAGGAGTGATCTATGTTTTCTCCATTCCTTGCATTTTTATTATTATTTCTTAAGTTTCCTGTTCGTTTTCTTTTCTAACTTTATTTGTCGTATTGAGGACAATGCTCAGTTCAAGTGTAGGGGAGGAAACCTATGTTACCTATGTTATGTTTTTTATTTTCCTAGTAAGTTATTCAAATTTCTGCTATTTCCCTTTCCATTCAATAAAAAATCATTTTCGTAAGTTATTTGTACTTCAACATTTTTCTTGAACCATAAAAAGTTTTTTTTACTCGACGCATTAGCTCGGTACATTCGAAAAGTATATAGGTTGTTCACAATTAGGTTGCGTTATATTTTTTGAAAAAGAGTCGACAAAAATAATACCACCTTGACACCTAAATCTTCCAGATTATGCAAATCAGTTTGAGTGGTTATGATACCGAAGCCTTAAGTTTTAGTTTTAGATCAACCCCGAGTAGTTTATACTAGCAGTCAACACCTTCTTATCCATAAACTACACAGGGAGCCGATGAATATAAGTGACTGGTCCTAATAAAAAAAGTAAAGAAAAATAAGCTAAGCATCAAGATATAATAGGGAATGCGCTAATCAAGTTAGTTGACCCTTGTAACACGCCGTTTATATTTAAATGTTATTTCATTAATTATTTTCCAAAACTATTAAATTATATCTATTTTGAGAAATATATTCAATTGATATCGATTAAAATATTAATTGGGTAATATGAAATAAAAATATTTATTATGTCAAAATATTATTTTGAATAATATTAATTTGGTGTGTAGTAATATTTGACTTTGTTTGATTAATTGGCATGATTAGGTTTATATAGAATAAATATTATTTAGTGTAATATTGTTTAATAGGGTTATATATTATAATTTGAATTAAATAATTGTTGGGGCCAAATTATAATTTTAGAAAGATAGAGGGAGGAAAGTTAGTAGTAGAAGGATAGTTTTATAAAATAGAAAAGGAGAGTTAGTAAGAGTAGTTGGAAAGAAGAAAGAAAAGAGGAGACAAAGAGGAGAAGAGAAGAAAGGAAGCTAGGTTTGGAGTTGCAACATCTTCATCATCTTGTTTCAAGAAAACCCACACCAAGGTAAGGGGTTTGATTCTCCATCTCATATTGTTAGGTTTTGATAGATATATTTTGGATTTGGGGGTAAAATTGATAGTTGATTTATAGGGTTTTGTTGGTTGATTGTTGGAATGGTTTAGAAAAGTTGGATTAGGAGTATGGTTTGTGAGTGTATTAGGTGCTAGCTTGTAGAAATTAAGAGTATTGAATGGGAAAGAAAACCATGGTGGTAGAATGAGAAAAACTCAAAAGAATGAAGTTTTCACGCAGGTCCATCCACACGGGCCGTGTTGATGCACACGGGTGCCCATGTTGATGCTCCGACTTTGGAAATTTTTGCACGTTCTGGTGGCTTTTCCATACGGGCCGTGTTGATGCACACGGGTGCCCGTGTTGATGCTTCTGTAGCCTCCAAAATTCTGATTTTTCGCACTTCCTTTGGAACCCAATTGTGTTCCGATTTTCCGATTTGGAATTGTTTTATAGTTGATGGTTTATGTTTTGGTTGAGTAAGTAACTTGTTTGTATACATTTTACTTGACGTTGTGATTGTTAAATTATATGTATGCATGCATGTACAATAGTTGATGTTCCATTGGCTGGATTTGATGGTATGTGTATGTTAAGATTATTGTGAATCTTAATTGCATGCATTGGTTATATTGTACATTGCATGGCATGGTTGGTCTTGAAACAGAGACGGTGAAACTGTGGGTTCACATGATTTTATAGACGGTGACCCTATTGTGGGAAAAGACGTAGTGACCTTGATCCGGAAGGGAAATATAGGTGGTGGAACATTGGGTCCACAATATCTAGACGGTGACCCTATTGTGGGAAAAGACGTAGTGACCTTGATCCGGAAGGGAAATATAGGTGGTGGAACATTGGGTCCACAATATCTAGACGGTGACCCTATTATGGGAAAAGACGTAGTGACCTTGATCCGGAAGGGAAACATAGGTGGTGGAACCTTGGGTCCACGAGTCGGTACCGCATTCGTATACGTTGAGTCGTGTTGTGAGTCTCATGTATATTTGTGCATGTTATGTATGTGTGTTGATGTGTTTGATTATGTGCCAATATTGTTGTTGTTTGAATTATGGTTATGTGCCAAGGATGTGAGTATTCGGATAATCAGTTTACATGGTTAATGTGTTGGAAATGGATTCCTTGAGTAAGGATACTACAGGTGATAAAATGAACATGATCATTATGTATTGCTTTATTTATTGCCATTTCATTTACTTAAAATTACATGTTATATGATTATTTGAATTCTTACCCTTTTGTTGGCCAATGCTTTTGATGGCATTGTGCAGGTACCGAGGACGGTAGCGCGAGGCGCTAGCTAACAGATGCATTGGATTGAAATCTGTTTTATTTTGATTAGAGTCGAGTCGATGCTCTGGTAGTAACACATGGGGGGGGGGGGATTTAGTTAGTGTCGAACTCGATTATTTTGTATTTGGATTATGATGTATATAATCCTTATTCGTGTATATGATGTTTTGTATATGTGAGACTTGATAACATATGCTTATGTGAATTATGATGGCTTGATGCCTTGAATTATGTTTTGATTCCTCCATAAATGGAGATGATGTGAAATTATGAAACTCCGTTGCGTTTGCACAAGAGAATGAAGTGAATATTTATTGTATGTTTGTTTTGTGTTGGAATGCTTATACTTTCAAACATACCCTGTCCGTTTTTCTTTAAAAACTTTGGAATGTGATGTGTGTTGTGGCATCCCTTCCGTGCAATTTTATTTCTCTGATTTTAATCTTTACCTTTAATTGGGGTATTTAGAAGGGGTGTTACAACCCTCACCAGGTCATTTAATCCAATAGTTGCGGTACCTACAAAACTAATGTAATAACCAGTTGTAAGCTTGTTCAGTGGTATCTGGTGTTGAACTTGGTAGGGCGAACTATGGTTCGATCACCCGAGACTTATAATATGGGAAAGAAAAAGGGTTACCAACTTGTGTACCAGAAACCCGTGCAGAAGAGACCAAAATCGCTAACCGGCTACTCTACTATGTGCGTGCGAAAGATAAAGGGCTTAATGTGATTGCGCTAGAATGAAAGCGGTTGATTTCGAATGAAAAGAATTAGGTTGAGCTATGATAGCATAATTTGGACTAGTTTTCATAGGATGGAGGATTTTGACCATGTCCTATGGTTTCGTGTCATTTTTGTATCATTAGTGTCAGAACCTAGTTCCATCTTTCTAATGTAACGCCTCTCAACCACGTACGATTCGAGTCGTGTCATGCGATTGTGTCGGAAACCGTGCGTTAAATGATTTTTAGCTCTATTATTTGCTTGAGGACAAGCAAAGGTTCAAGTGTAGGGGAGTTTGATAAACCAGAAACGTATAGAATATTTGGATCAATTTGCATGAATTTTATCCGCATTTTAATTAATTAAATTACTCTTTATTCGTATTATGCTGGTATTTTCTATGTTTTCAGGAATTTGATGTTTGCAAGGCATGTGTGAAGAAAGTCAAGAAAAGTCGAGCTAATCGTATTTAAAATCCACACAAAGAAAGAGAATTATGCAATTAAGGGGTGTGTGGAAGAATTGGGTGCATTACAAGTAAAAAGCCTTGGAAGAATAAAGAAGAAAGAAGCGCTGGGCCCAATCCACCCAAGGCCCAAAGGAGTGTAACAACCGTTACACATTCCCTAGCCCAGGTGTAACGACCGTTACACCTTGCCACGCCAGCCCTTCCCCAAAAGCAGGAGTGTAACGACCGTTACACTGAGTCCTTCAATCCGTAGCGGTCGCTACGAAGGCAAATCCGGAGGAGAAAATATCTTAACCCCCTGCGCGTCTCCAAGCCTATAAATAGGACCTTAAATCCCCATTTTGAGACACGTTTTTTTCTCTGCTTTTACTGTTACTCTGCTGAATATTTTCCGCATTATTTCTTTTCGTTTATTTTACCGATCTATGGGAGACACGTGAAGTCAGCCAAATATTCTGCCATAGTATTTTCAGGTTTAATTTATGTATTTTATTTATTTATTCCAGGATTGTCTGAAATGTTTAGTTTATTTAAATTGTTTGATGATATTTATTTCTGTTGCGCTGTTATTGAATTGTATAACATGCTAGGCTAAATTTATTTATCGGTATGTAAGGTCATATAGCCAACGAGGTTTAGCAACGCCAATTGATCAGTTCCTTTTAAAAACGAATAATTTTCTGGTTTCAATTACTAGTTCTAAATATTAATTGTTTTGTTATGAGAGTAAAATGCAGATAGAAGTTAGGATCAATAAAACGAGAGTTTGAGATAATAATTGGACAATGGTAATTGTTAATCAACTTAAAATACAACGAGAGTGCTTTTAAGTTGATCAGGTTTTGTTTGTTCCCAAAAACTATTTTTAAACTCTAATTGAAACAGCGAGAGCACTCACTTAGGTTTGATCGTAGGATCTGAATCAATAAACACGAGAGTGTGAGAAGAGGGTTTTCAAACAAATACTTCCTACTGAAAATTGTTTTGTTAATCTGAGTTAGGTCAATGAGTTGCTAAATCCCCGAAGTCCGACCATTACATACCGATATTCTCCCTTGAATCTAAACTAGATTATAATCAGTTAGGTTCCCTAAACCCCTTATTAATTACATTATTAGCCTTAGATTTACGTAGTAACCTAAGATAACGGTAGTTCGACATTTAGTCCCTTGGGATTCGATAATCTTTAAAGCTACACGCGATAGGACTGTATACTTGCAGTCTAGATTCTTTTAAGACTCATAAACCAACGATCAATGCACCAGTTGTGTACCTTTTGAGAGGGGCATCCAGGTATGTCATAATGCAGAAACTATGTGTGTTGAAGTTTTTCAAGGGTGGAATTGAAGCTTACATGCAGGAGGTCCCTGCCTTGTTAATGGAAGAAAATCTTTTAAAAGGCACTTGTCTTTTGAATCGAAGGGCGCCAGTAGGAAGCCAACACCTTCTGAATTGAAAGAAACCAGTAAGATACGTTCAATCGAAACTTGGAAATTTGAAGCAAGTTTGAAGGAGGTTAGGTTCTCAATCGAAACCAAATCAAGCCTACTCGAAGGAAGCTAGATGCTTAATCGAAGCAAATTTTGTGCAGCCTTGACTTAGTGGAAATTTTGTGAGAAAATTCTTGAGAAATGGGAGGGAAAATTTTGGGGTACAACAGGTTCCCCTGTTCAATCTTCTTAAACCTTAAGATTTAGACTGGCTTATTTGCATTTCATGATCTGAAGATGGAAGATGATTGAACACTAGAGTGCTCTGAAATTTGCACTCACATGAAGTAACACTGATGGTTGATGATGGCGGGAATGGGCTTACAGATGCCATTTGGAGAAGATGATTGAGAGTCGTCGAAGATGGGCTTAAATATGTCATCCAAAATAGATGCTGATTTCATAAATGGTCCTTTTGTGGGGAATTCTTGCTCCTGCTGTCTGAGGAAGACTCCACTGGGGAATATGGGTTTCTATTGTTCCCCTGCTTGAGGAAAACTCTGGGGAATAGAGTCTAGGATCTTCAGTTGTCCAAGGCTCTACTGAGGAGTTATCTATGTACTGGAGAGATGGGAGTTTGCTGCTTTCTGGTTGAAATCCAGGCTTCATAGTAACTTGCTGGGGATAATGGAATTAACCGCATCTGGGAACGTATTAGAAAGAGCCTGTGTAAGACTGCTTCAGGATGAGTTTGTGTTATACTACATCTAGAGATCATGAGAAGAAACCTGTGTAAGATTGCTTCATCTGGTCATATAGATAGTTTTCCTGTCTGGTTTCAGGTGTTAATCTACAAATCAACTGTTCAAAGATAGTTGTCCTATTTGGTTTCAGGCATTAATCTAGAACTTGAAAATTGTCGGTCGTTGAGATAGTTCTCCTGGCTGGTTTCAGGTATTAACCTCTGACCCGAGAAAGAAAGATAGTTTTCCTGTTTAGTTTCGGGTATTAATATTTAATCTCTTCATGTAGATAGTTTTCATGGCTTGTTAAAGGTATTAACCTACAGTCGATTGTCCACAGATAGTTGTCTCGGCTTGTTACAGGTATTAATCTAAAACTTGTTTTTGTTGGTCGTTGAGATAGTTGTCCTGTCTGGTTTCAGGTATTAACCTCTAACTTGAGAAAGAAAGATAGTTTTCCTGGCTTGTTACGAGTATTAATCTTCAATCTCCTCATTTAGATGGTTTTCCTGGCTTGTTACAGGTATTAATCTACGGTTGGTCGTCCAGAGATAGTTGTCCTGGCTTGTTACAGGTATTAATATGGGAGTTGGCAACATTGCTCACATAGATAGTTTCCCCGTCTGGTTTCGGGCATTAATATGTTGCCTGTTGCATTTGTTGGTAAACCCGCCTTGCTTCAGGAGTTCATACCACTTGGTCTTGTAGATAGTTTCCCCGTCTGGTTTCAGGCATTAATCTTTGACCTGCTGTATAAGTTGATAGTGTTTGTCTGTCTTCTAACTCAACCTGGAAAGGTAAAGTCAGTTTCATATAATGTCATGATGTATGAATTGCATGATGTTCTCAAAATAAATGAGATTGTGATATATGCATTTGTGTTACATATGCTATGATGTTTGTAGAAATGATGTATGAATGAAATGTATGAACGTATCAGCTGTTCTATTATAGTGCTGTTGAATTAGGGAAAATAAATCCCTGATTGCAGCTGGGGATGAAAAATGTATGTCTTCAGATTTTGTTTGAAGTTGACATGCTGGGAGACAAACTTCCGTTGTTAGAGAAATAAACTCTGTTGGGGAAGGAGAGCTTTGTGAACTGCTTGGGGATTTTGTGGAAATTCGGCTGGGGAATCCTGAGAAGCTTGGCGACTTCATTGGGGAATCTTTTTGTTGGAGCAGTAATTTGGAGATTTTGCTCTGTCAGAGATACGAGAACCTGACACCATTAGGCTGCATACTGAGAATATTGCAGTGACCTTGTAGCAGGATGCCCCCGCCTCTGTACCTGCTGGAGAAAATATCTGCAGGGATTTTGTGGATGGCCCTTAGATATTGTCCCGTTTATTAAAGTCATTAGTAACTGTCTTTCTGTTTTTTTATACGTATATTTGAAAGAAGTAATCACATTCAAATGCATATATATGTTCAAAAATAATGACTGGACTTTTTTGCAAACAAAACATAAAAATAAAAACAAATGGTTTGGCACTTTTAAAGGAATAGCTTTATAATAACTTGAATAAGCGTTTTTGTACAAGGAGACGAATATCTTAGTAAGATAATGGCGTTGCAAGAATGAAACTTTACAAAATAGCATACAAAGAAAACAACTATGTAAAATAATCCCATTGGGTTCCTATTTTGCTATCTCCCTTATGTCTTTGAGCGTCTCATCTCTTTCGCCATTTGTCTGAAGCTGACTGGATTGCTTAGTACTATTTGAGCTTGATGGTTCAAAATGAAGATTGGTGGTAAGGTGATCCAACGAGACATAGTTATACGCTTTAAATCCCTAAATTTTTCCTGGACCGCCTGTAATACGGTGGGAGAACTGACTTGGGATGTTTTGCATTTTGATCGTAAATGTTACGATTAGCAAGAGTCGCCACCGACTTTTCTTTTATCCAAAAGGAAAGGTGGAAAAGAACAAGAAAGACCTTTGAGATTATTTTTTGAGTTCGGGGGGTAGATTATGAAAAGGGAAGGTATTAGCACCCTTTTCATCCATAGTTATCTATGGGCTCTTAGTTGCTTGCTAGATCACTTGCTTTGTTTGAAAACGTGCTTTGTGGTGGTTTTTGAAAGTATTTTGAAAAGGCGCCTTCATTTAGGCAAACTTTGTAATGGTTCTCGTTTGTAAGAACGTATACAAAGTGTTGGACTTTTGAAAATATTTTAAGTTTTGAAAGTTTGTTTTTGAAAGTGTTTGGTGTTTGTTTTGAAAATGAGCAAGGATGTTTGTTTTGAAAGTGAGCAAGCAACTAGGAACAATCTACCTACTCAAAAGTCTTTTATTCATTTCTTCCTTTCCTTTGATATTGGTATCTTACCATTGATTGGCAAGAAGCCTTATCTTTGGATGTAAAGGAACGGGTGTGGGTCATCGTATAGTTACGATAACAATGTTGTGAGATATCTAAGAATTTTTCTTTGAGGGACTAAGATCATTTGAAAGACAACATTTATAGCGTCATCGAGGGACTATGATCTTGTATTTTTGATTTGTTTTTGCTAAGATATCTCACATGCATAACATGACCATTTTTGTAAGGCAACAAGTGGAATTACCCTAAGGGTGCATGTGTGAATGGTGTGTTAGATTTGTATGCATTTTATCTTTGATTAGGGTTATCTATTTGTTGATTTTTATCTTTCCATACAAACCCTAATTGCTAGCATTTATATGAAAGCGATAAATTACGGAAAGTAAAATTACTACGCTATTAAATCATTAGGGGGATGGGGTATACAAATTTACAAATGGGGATTGCAAGAAATTAAAGTCCTAATTATCTATTACAACTATATTGAATAATGTACAAGAAATAAAAATATAATATACAAGAATATAAATGGAAAGGAAATGATTTTTGTTTGGTTTTTTTGGGGAAAAGGTTCTAACTTAATTATCTACAAGAAAATTAATAATTAAATTAAGAAAATTAAGCCCAAACTAATTAAGAAAAGAAAACAAGTTAGGAAGTATTTTTTAGGGTTTTTTAGAAAAAAGGTTTTAAGTTTAATAAAAATGGTATGGAATTTAATTAATTAAAAGAAACCTAAATTCTAAGTTAATTTTAAATAAAAATAAAAATAATTAAACCTAAATCTAATTATTATTAAGAAAAAGAAATTAAGTTGTTTAAGAAAATGTGTTTGTCTTTTTATTTTATAAAGAAAATAAAAATATAAGTATGTAAATAATATTTTTGGATTTTTATTAATAAAATAATAATAATAATAATAATGATAATAAAAATAAAAATAATAAATAAAATAAAATAAAATAAATATGAAAATAAAGTCAGGAGGTGAAAAAAGGAATTTAGGGGTTTAATAGAAAAAAACAGTTTTTTGTTGGAGTTTGGCCCAAATGGGGTTTTTTGTAATCAGCAAAAATAAACAAAATAAAAAAAGTGGGCATGTATTGTGTAGTGAAGTGGGGGTGAGGATCAGCAAAAATGGTAGAGGCCCAGTATACTAAGCCCAGGCGCTGGTTGTGGCAAAAAGAGAGAAAATGTTTGAGAAATAATAAAAAGTGGTAGCGCTGGGGCTTGAACCCACACCCTGAACATGAAACGCACGCTGCCTTACCACTGGGGTGGCTATACATCTGTTAACTTAAATGAAACAATAAATACATAACATAAATCAAGTCATGAAAATGACTTCATCTTCAACCTCCAACCCTGGTTCCCGTAACTTACTCATTTCTCATCTAAAATGAAAAATGTAAACATGAAAGTTGCTCCATTTTCCCATACGAATCTAACCATATAAGTATCATAAGCTATAAATCAAAGATGAATGAGAATTTCTAAAAGTACCAAATTCTGACCTAACTTTTTTCAGAGATTCAAACCTAAAATTCTCTAAGCTCAATCAATATAAATGAAAACTATGGACATGTACAGTTTCAGAGCAATGATATCTACATTTTATCTTCACAAGTGCAAGCTTAACAATGCCTAAATGAAAAGATAGAAGTTCAGAAAAGATACCTCAAAACTGGAAATCGTGAAATGAGTTTGAGCAACTTTCAAGGAGTTGTGATGATTAGGTTAGCTTCAGTGAACCTCCGGGAAGCTAATGCAATGATTAGTTTGGAATGAGGATGGCTGAAATGGCCTGGAGAAGTCAACTTGTAGACTTATTTTTTGGTTATAGAGGTTGGTGAAAATGGTGTTACAGTTCTGGAACAAGGACAGGGATGGACTATATTTGAAGTATAGAAGCTTTGTGATTGATTAGGAATGAAAACGCACGAGGGAAATGTGAGTTACAAGTTCAAAGTTAGAAACTGTGCATCAATGGAGATTTTGTGCAATTTATGGCTTTTGAGTGTTTGAGAGAGTTTCAGGGTGTTTTTTCTCATGTCTTAGCTTGAAAATAGTATCCCTATTTATAGGCAAATAGTTTTGAGACTTGTAGTTGATCAGAATTCAAATTCACATGTTTAAGCTCAACATGTGATTTTCTTGACAAAACAAGTTTCCATGCCTTTGCACTTTCTATTGTAGAGTGGTTACACTTTAAACAAACTTTCTTCTGACTTTGTAGATGGAGTATGATCAGAGGGAACAAGTGATTGGCTCAAGAATTGACTTTGTGCATAAAGCTTGATTTTCAAGAATGGCAGTGTTAACTTTCTTCCTAAAATGGTAAATTGACTTGGACAATGCTTAAACCACTTGGATCATAGATCAAAAGTTTGTGTAATCCATTAATTATGGATAGATACATAAGTTAGAAGGACTGCAAAGCAAGATTATGCAACATAACATTGAGATTGGATTATGTGTTCATCAAGGAAATGGCTTGTAAATCAAGTTGGAAACCCTAACTTCTTGCTTTCGACTCTCCTAGCTTAAGTATGATCTGAATGAGTTCTTGGACATTTTGGAAAGCTTTTAACACCCTCTATAACCTTCATGTTGTACATTTTTGAAAATTAAATTTGGAACTTGGTGGAAAATTGCCATGAAGTTAGGTCAAAATCCTGCCTAACTAGGGCAAAATTTAACTAAGTTTTTTAAGTTTCATGAACATGTATTCACAAAATCATAACTTGAAATCCAAGAATTTCTAGGAAAGGTTCTGCCCTGCAATGTTTTATATCTCTTTGATATCTATAACTTTCATGTTGGAAGTTTCCTTTGAATCATCTTGCATCGTGGTGGAAATTTGGCACAAAGTTGTGAAAAAAGTGAACTTTTTAACACTTAGAAAAATTCTAAGTCTTGGAAATTTTGACTTTTCAAAAATGAAATTTGACTTTTTGATTTCTTGATGAACAAGTTTCATATTTTGACATTTCTTGATGAATTGTAATCTTTGGAACTTGATTTTGATCAAAAAGTCAAAGTTTGACTTTTCAGTGTACAATTGACTTTTCATTAGTTGGCTGAAATTCAATTATCAATGAATTGATCTTGAGAAATGTTTTGAGCCATGTCATTAGGTAAAAGTGATGTATTTGAATCCTTGAGATCATGCCTTAAACACATAAGTCATTTGTTAGGTCAAAATTCAAAAATTGAACTTCCTCAATCAAAACCCCAATTTTGACCATTTTGCCCTTTTGATAATCTGATCAAATTTCTTGAGGAGTTGTGATCCAGACTTGATAAAATGGCATATATGAGTTCATAATGTTGATATGTACCAAAAATTATGAAGTTTGACTGTAAATTGACCATAATTGACTTTTTCCCCAATACAACTGATTTTAGGTCAACTGATCATTTGACTGAGAAAAAATGTGATCCAAGACTTGAAACTTGACATGAGCAATATTGAGGGTCCAAAATGATATAGGAAAGTCATATGGGAATTAAAAGTCCATTTGTCCTTGTGCAAACTCAAACCCTAATTTGAGTCATCGGTGCTTAAGGAGGTGTCTTGAGCTGATCAAACCTTGTGTGGTCTTGAACCAAATGAGATCTTTATGAGGGATTACTTGAGAAATGAGAGGGAAAATTTTATGGTACAACAGATGCCCCTGTTCAATCTTCTTAAACCTGAAGAGTTAGATTGGAGGATCCACCATTCGTGACTTGAAGGTGGAAGACGATTGAACACTAGAGTGGCCAGAAATTTGCACTCAAAGATGGATTGTGAATGGGCTTATAGATTCCATTTGGAGGAATGATGGTAAACCCTGGAAAATTATCAATACAAGTCTTCGGTCAATTTATACTAAAACTTGATGTTTTACTTGTGGGAAAAAGGGTTAGTTAAATGCAGATGTATGCATGACGTTCTCAAGATGAATGAGATTATGATAAATGCATTTTGCATGTATATGCTATGATGTATGAATGTATGATGCATATTCGTCCGGGAAAATAAATCCCTGACTACTGCTGAGGAATTCTAGAAAGCTGAATCTCGGATCACTATTGGGGATGAAGAATATACATATCTTCAAACTCTATTGAAATGATGCTTCTGTCGGGGAATATCTCTTGAATGTTAGCTGTTATTTGGTCGGGTCCAGGCTTCACAACTTGCTGAGGATGAGGAAGTCAACTGCTATCTGGTCGGATCCAGGCTTCACGGAAGATTTCTTGAAATCAAACTGTTATCTGGTCGGATCCAGGCTTCGCAGATTTCTTGAAGTGGTAACTACTATCTGGTCGGGTCCAGGCTTCATAGTTTTTTGAAAAGTTATACTATGATCTGGTCGGGTCCAGGATTCATGGTGTCTCTCTGGGGATTATAGCTAGTTGTTATTTGGTCAGACTCCAGGCTTCACAATAACTTGCTTGAATAGATGAAGTTGAACTGATATCTAGTCGGATCCAGGCTTCACAGATTTTGAGATGGATGAAATTAATTACTATTTGGTTGGTTCTAAGCTTCACAATAAACTAGTCTGAAGAGATAGGGTTGAACTGATATCTGGTCGGGTCCAGGCTTTACAATAACTTGCTTGGAACTTAGTTGTTATCTGGTCAGATTCCAGGTTTCATAACAAACTTCTGAAGGGAATTGCTATCTGGTCAGATCCAGGCTTCACAATAACTTACTTGAAAAGATGAAATTGAAAACTGATATTTGGTCGGATCCAAGCTTCACAGTAACTTGCTAGGGTAGAGGAAAACTCTACTGGGGAAAAGAAGTTAAACCCTGGTCTGGTTGAGTCTAGGTTCTTCTATATCTCGAAGAGCTAAACTATTATCTGGTCGAGCCCAAGCTTCATAGTATCTTGAAAAGTTAACTGTTATCTGGTCGGATCCAGGCTTCACAGTTACTTGAGAGTTGAACTAATATCTGGTTGGGTCTAGTCTTCATAGTATTTGAAAGGTTACACTATTATCTAGTTGAGTCCAGGCTTCATAGATACTTGAGAAGCTACATTATTATCTGGTTGGGTCCAGGCTTCATAATATCGAACGAATGAAGTTGACTGCTATCTGGTCGGATCCAAGCTTCACAACGACTTTTGGAGATAGAAAAGGCTTTGTTGACAACTTCACTGGGGATTAGGGGTTATGGCCCCCTGATTTGTAATAGTCTGAGAGGCCCACTCAAGCTGGAGAGGATAGACTATGCCGAGGAAGACAGACTCAGCTGGGGAGTTTTGCTACTCATTGTTTGTTGGGGAAATAAACCCTGTTAAGGAATACTTGATGAACTGATGAAGAGGTGAATTCTTTTAGGGAGAGATTCACAAGGCTTCTTCTTTTAGGACCAACTTAGCTGGGGAGAGAGTCGTTAAGAGATTGAGACTCTGGTTGGGGGTCGACCTATGCAAGGGATTTTGTGGGTAACTCTGTTAAGGGAAAGGTTTATTGTAACTCCAGATACATTAAAGATATGCTTGCTGCTGCTTAGCAGGACACATGTGCCAAATAGTTTTAATAATGTTCACATGCATATGTTTGTTCGATTTTAGTCATTGGACATTTTTGCATTCAAAACAAAAACAGAAAGTTTGCACTTTAAAGTATATTTGTATTGATATTTTGCCCATGAATAGGAATTTTTGTACAAAGAGACGGAGATCCTATTAATAGGAAATCGTCAAAAGGAAAACAAAAATTGAAAACAAAAACAAATAGCCATGTGGAAATGATCTCATTGCATTCCTACTCTACTATTGCCCCAATGTCTTCGAATGCCCCTTGCTGTTGACATAAGTTGATTTGATTGATCTTGGACCGTTTGAACTTGGACCTTGGTAATAAAGTCGACTGTGGTGATTCCACGGGACATAGTCATATGCTTTCAATCCTTAATTTTTGCCTAGACCTCCCTTTCGGGTTTTCAGCCCACCAGGATACCCATTTTTGCCCAAGTTGCCCTTTCGGGTTTTCAACTTGCCGGGTGTACAATCTTTTGCATATATCCCTAATTTTTTCCCAAACCATTTGGTTTGCCGGGATGTCCTTAATTTGCCTAAGTGTGTCAACCTAGCGGGTCCTTTATGCGTAGTATTTTTTAACTATGTACGTGTTTACAGGATGTGGGATGTCTTCACCATCCATGGTAGTCAGCATCATGGCACCGCCATAGAACACTCTTTTGATAACAAATGGCCCTTCGTAGGTGGGAGTCCATTTGCCTCTGGGGTCTCCTTGTGGCAGAATGATGCGCTTTATCACCAAGTCACCAGCTTGATATACTCGAGGCTTGATCTTTTTGTTGAAAGCCTTGATCATACGTTTTTGGTACGTCTGACCATGACAAACAGCAACCAATTATTTTTCATCGATCAAGTTCAACTGATCCAATCTTGTCTGAATCCACTCGTCTTCGCCTAGACCTGCTTCATTCATAATCCTTAGTGAGGGAATTTGAAATTCCACTGGCAAAACAACTTCCATGCCATAGACCAAAGAAAAGGGAGTTGCCTCAGTTGATGTCCTAACTGGAGTACAGTAGCCATGAAGAGAAAACGGTAACATCTCATGCCAATCCTTATAGGTTACTACCATCTTCTACATAATCTTTTTAATGCTTTTATTGGCCGCTTCGACTGCGCCATTCATTTTAGGTCTATATGGAGAAGAATTGTGATGCTTGATTTTGAACTGAGTGCAAAGTTCGGTAATCATAGCATTGTTGAGGTTAGTCCCATTGTTGGTGATGATCCTTTCGGGGATACCATAGCGGCAGATGAGGTTATGTTTGATGAATCTGGATACCATGCTCTTTGTGACTGGGGAAAATGAGGTGGCTTCGACCCATTTGGTGAAATAATCAATAACAACAAGAATGAAGCGGTGTCCATTAGAAGCAGTGGGCTTGATCTCTCCAAACATGTTAATGCCCCACATTGCAAATGGCCATGGAGCGGTGTGATACGGTGGGAGAACTGACTTGGGTCGTTTGCATTTGATCACAATTATGCGGTTAGCAAGAGTCACCATCGACTTTTCTTTTATCCAAAAGGAAAGGTAAAAAAGCACAGGAAAGACCTTTTGAGATTATTTCTCGGGTTCGGGGGGTAGATTATGAAAAGGGAAGGTATTAGCACCCTTTTCATCCGTAGTCATCTACGGGCTCTTAGTTACTTGCTAGATCACTTGATCTTGTGTGCTTGTGGTGTGGGCTTTGAAAGTATTTTGAAAATGTCTTTTTGTAATGGTTCTCGTCTCTATAAGAACATATACAAAATGTTTTGTCTTTTTGATAATGTTTTGAGATGAAAGTGTTGGTGTGGAAATGTTTTTTTCGTGAGCAAGCGAGCAATTTGGAGCGAATCTACCTACTCGAAAGTTCTTAAATGTTCTTTTCTTCCTCCTTTAGATGTTTCTATCTTGCCATTGATTTGGCAAGAAGCCCCATCGTTGGATGTGAAGGGACAGGTGCGGGTCAATCATACAGTCATCGAAAGCAACTTATGAGATGCTTTTAGCAATTTTCATAAGGGGCTAAATCGTTTTATCAAAGGCAACATCGAGGGGCATCGAGGGACTACGATCTTTTTTATCGAAGGGTCTTTGCTAAAGCGTCCCATATTCGAGGGACATGACTGTATTTCTGAGGTAACGAGCGAGGTTACCCTAGAGGTACGCGTGTGAAAAGTGTGTTTGATTTAAGTTATTTTGTCTTTGAAATTAGGTTATCTAGCGATTGATTTAAAATCTTGCCATGCATGCCTAATTACTATACAGTATAAGGAAAACAGTAAATTGCAGAAATTAAATTTCTACACTATTACAGAACTTTCGGAAATGGGGGTACAAAATTTACAAATGGGGATGGATTAATGCAATTAAATGTCTAAGTAGGCAAATAATACAACCAAATCGAATCGAGCAATTAATCAAAATTACAACAAGTTTATGAAGTAAATTAGTCAACAAAATAAAGATAAGGAAATAAGATTCTTGTTTTTTGTTTGAAAAGTTTGAAAAGAAAAACAGAAAAATCTATTCTATTAATTAGCTAAAGAATTAAATCAAATGCATGTATTTTTGTTTTTTTAGGGTTTTTGTTATTATGAAATTAAATAAACAAATTAAGACTAAAATACGAAAATGAATTAGTAAAAATAATTACAAAGTTTTTTTTTCCAAAATGAAATTAGAACTAAGAACTAAATTTAATTAAGAAAATTAATTAACAAAATTCATGAGTTATTAAATTAATAAACACAAATAAAATAAAAAACTAAGTATAAAAACAAAACAAAAAAATGGAATGGGGTGTTAAATTTACAAATGGGGTGATGCTGTCTTTTTTGAACATGGGCTTTAGAGGCTTAAGCCCAAGGGGTTTTGTTTTAACAAAAAAAATGAAATAAACAATAAAAAAAATGTCCCAAGGGGGCCTTGAACCCAGGACCTCACCCATATCATACACACCCCCTAACCGCTACACCAAATGCTCATTCATTACCTTAATCACATTTGCAAACATATATTGTGAGACTTAAAAAATGGGCTGGGCCAAAATAAACCAGGCCCAAACCTGGTTTTAGGAAGGAATTGGAAGGGGGTTTTGCCCTAAACAGAAGGGGACGCTATTGTTGTTGTTGTTTCAATTGGGAACCCTAACAGCAAACCCTTTCTCTCTTCCTAATTTCACGCTATCTTCTTCCTTCTCTCTCGATACCTAAGAATTCCAACATCATCTTGTCCTCACCTTCTTCCAACCCTCTGTAATCAGAACCTATCTCTCTCGTATCTCTCATCCGAACCAAATTGACCTAGCGACTTTTCTCTCTTTATCGATACAAGCCTGAACCTTTCGCTAACCCTAAACTCCGCCTCTCATAATACTCATGAAGGGGAATCGGTGATGGATTTGGAGAAGATTGAAGGTTTGTTCTACTGTATTTTTGCAATTTTCTGTGTCTAATGATTTTTGTTTTTTTATGCCCTAGTTGATGCCGAAAATATATGAGTAGAGGCGTGAGAATAGGGGAAAGGATTATTCCTATGGAAACTCTTCTTTCTGGTATGGCTTCTTCCTTCGTTTTGCTAGCTTTCGTTCTCTTGTGATTCCCTTTGCAATTTGTGAGCTTTGCTGGATGGAGGGATGAGGCAAATGATGGTGTTCAGTGGTGACTGAGGGTGAGTCAGGAAGGGAGATGATGATGAGGTGAAAACAGTTGGAAAAGGGCCGTGGATCTATGTGGTGATGAATTCTGTTCTATCTCTTTTTGTTTTCTGGCTTTTGTGTGTATATTGGCTTAGTTGGTATATTGTCTTGCTGGTCTGCTCTCTTAGTTTTTGTATCTTTGTTGGCCTTGCTGTTTTTATTTTGTATATTGTCTTGCTGTTTGGTTTTGTATCTTTTTTGGTTTTTGCTCTTGGTTTTAATCTTGCTGGTTTTGCAGCTTGGTTGGTTTGTATATTGTTTTCGCCACACCTTTTGCTTTGTGAAATAGCAACTGGTATTATAATGAAAACAGGATGAAAAGTGGGGGGGGGGGGGGGAATTTTAGGGTTAGAATATTTTCTGATATGCTGACTGTGGTCTTTTGAGGTGCAGGCCTTGAGTTGCTTTTTTGTGCAACAATTGGGATGAGTTTTTGGTATATAGTAGGACTTTGGACTGTATTGCTAGGTGATATCTCTTTCATCTTTCCTCTTTCTCTTTCCATGACGCAAAGTCATTTTTCTCTTTACCCAATAATTCTGAAGGGTTTGCAATAGGAAAATGATGACATGTTTTAGATATGAGCTAATGCTAGCTTGCATATTGTTTTTTTTTTGTATTGCTGCTGCTTTTTCATTTGTTCTCTTGGAAGCCTATGCTGCCTTGCTTGCTGCGTTGTTCTATCATCTTGCTGCACTTGTTTTTACTTTGTGCTGCTATGCTATTTGACAGCCTGCTGTTGCTGCTGTTTGCCTGTTTGGTGTATTTGTTTGCAGGTCTGCTGTTTTGTATGCTGATTTTTGGCAATGCAGCCCTGTTTTGTGTAGCAGTTTGCTTGTTTTGTTTGCTGATTTTGCAATGCAGCCCTATTTTGTTTGGACTGTTTTTAGGACTGCCTTGTATATTTCTTTTTCCCTTTTTTGTGAACCAAAATTCAGGTTTTGAGATTTGAAAAATAGGGAAAAATGGATTGTGATTAAAATAAACAAACATTCTGATTCCAAGACGCAAACCCTAATGATGAATTTCTCTTCTTTGCACATTACTTTTGATTGAATGCTTGCTAACTTTTCTTTATTTTTTTTGTTTTCATGGATGGCGAGCGAGGCAAGGTGAAGAGAAGTTATGGCTAGCAAAGAGGAGTTTCTTAAAGATGAAGCAAACATTTATTTCTTTCTTTGTAAACAACAAGTGTATCTTGTAATTTAAATTTTGCATTGTAAACCCTTTTTTTTGTTGCAAATTGTCCAAGAATGTAACCATAACATAACATTTGAATGAAATGTATGAATTGATGAATTTGTTATACCAAACTTTGAGTTCTAATTTAAACTTTTCAATTCTTGATTGAATGCTTTGAATAAAACATCTTGGTTTGGTAACTTGTACTTTAAGCAATCACGAAATGATCAGATAAACCATGTGCCTTGTACTCCAATCAAAATTTTTAAACAAAATAAATGCTTAAGAACTCAATTCCAACATGGCTAACTTGAATCCAAAATCATGATTGTTTTAAATGAAAGTCTTAATTTTTAAATTGTATCCAATTCAAACTTGCATTCAAAATGGACTCGCATACAACGCTCGATTAAAAATGGAACTTTATTGCCAAACAAACATGCTCTGAGAACATTCGTCAATCTTTCAACAAACTGTGATTAAGAACATTCAAAATCAACAAATGACTTACGACAGTTCGATAATTTTTGAGGTCTTCCAAACACAATTTCCTTTTGATCTTTGAAAATAAACTCGTGAGCGACATTACTTATGACCATATACAGAAATAATCGTCTCAAGATCTTGTAATTTGAAGAAATCACAATTTTCAGAAATCAAACGACTGTTATTTAAAATTAGGTCAAAATCCATGATGCGACTTCTAACGTACTCCAATTTTGGTGATCTTATATACGTAATTAGCTCTTGATTTGTGAAGAGAAATTGGAGATGGAATCAAGGAGAATCATACGCAATAAGAACCACTAAAAAATATTGAATAATGAAGAAGTTACAATATTTTGAACTTGTTCTTGCAAAAAGGTCGATTTTTGGGTCAATGTAGTCATTTTCAGTTATCTGAACCATTGATTGAGCAAACTTGCAATGCGAGGTTTGAAAACTGGCTTAAACAACCTTGAGGAGACATGAAGTTCTATGAATACCATTTTAAATCTTGAAGACTCAATTTTCTTTGGGAAATGCAAAACCCCAATTGTGGACTTACTGTCCAGGAAGAGAATCTGTCTAATCAACTTCTGAGTCAAATTGAGTATTCGAGAAGACCAAGGATAGTATCCTGAATAAAAATGAAGGGCAAATTTTGGGGTACAACAGCTTCCCCTGTTCAATCTTCTTAAACTTGAAAAGTGAGATTGGCATGATTGCCGTTCGTAGTCTGAAAGTGGAAGATGATTGAACACTAGAGTGCCCAGAAATTTGCACTCGATGATATGTTGTGTAGGGAATAGGCTTAAAGATGCCATTCAAGGAAATGATGGAGAGTTGTTGGAGATGGGATTATAGATTCCATCCGAAGGTGATTGTTGACATAAAATGGACTAAGTCTGAACTTGATTTCAACTGGGAACGAATCAAAATAAATCTTTGGAGTGATTTATCTGAAACAAAAAAAGTACCTATTAGGAAAGAATCAGAATAATCGTTGAGAGATTTATCTGAACCAGCAGAGGTCTTGGATGAGCAACAAAACAATATTCATAAATGAATTGTATCTGACTCGTATCTGGACCATATTTTGAATGAGTGACAAAAAGACATTCGAATTTGGAGCGTATCTGAACTGTATCTGAAAGCTGAATATGAATGAGTATCAAAATAGCATCCGTATCTGAAGCATATCTGAACTGTATCTGAAAGATGAATCTGAATGAGTATTAGGATGGTATCCGTATCTGGAGCGTATCTAAACTGTATCTGAAAGCTGGATCTGAATGAGTATCAGGATGACATCCATATCTGGAGCGTATCTGAACTGTATCTGAAAGCGGGATCTAAATGAGTATCAAGATGGCATCCGTATCTGGAGCGTATCTGAACTGTATCTGAAAGCTGGATCTGAATGAGTATCAGGATGGCATCCATATCTGGAGCGTATCTGAACTGTATTTGAAAGCTGGATCTGAATGAGTATCAAGATGGCATCCGTATCTGAAGCGTATATGAACTGTATCTAAAAGCTGAATATAAATGAGTATCAGGATGGCATCCATATCTGGAGCGTATCTGAATGTATCTGAAAGCTGGATCTAAATGAGTATCAGGATGGCATCCGTATCTGGAGCATATCTGAACTGTATCTGAAATCTGGATCTGAATGAGTATCAGGATGACATCCGTATCTGGAGCGTATCTGAACTGTATCTGAAAGATGGATCTGAATGAGTCTCAGGATGGCATCCATATCTGGAGCGTATCTGAACTGTATCTGAAAAAGCCTTTGAATATTGGTAGCTGTTGATTATCTTTATCCTATAAAGGGTAAAAAGTTAGCCAATATACAATGTCATGTTGCATGAAATGTATGCATAATGGGATTAGGTTGTATGCATTCGTGTTATCAATGTTTATGATATATGAATGTGGTGTATGCGTATGTGAGCTGATCCGCTGCACTGCTGTTGGATTAGGGAAAATAAATCCCTGACTTCTGCTGAGGATATGGAGTGCAAGTCTTCATGTTGTGAAGTTGAAGTGTTGATGAATTTCCTTTTATAGAAATAAACTCTATTGTAATGGAAATGCCGTGTACTGCTTGTGAAATCCTGTTGGGAGATCCTAAGAAATCTGGTGACTTCTATCGGGGATTGTTAACTGAAAGCGTTGTTCCGCTGGGGATTATACTATATATTGTGGGGATTTTTGAAATAGCATAGAGAGATTTCCCTATCCCTTAAAGCCATTAGTAATTGTATTTCTATTTTGTTTATTTGCAAACAGTAATTATGTTCAAATGCATATGTTCAACAATAAATCATTGGACGTTTTTGCAAACAAAACACAAGAGTAAAGAAAACAGATAGTTTTTGCACTTTCAAAGGGATATCTTTGTATTGACCTTGAGTAAGTATTTTTGTACAATGAGACAAACACTCTAGTAAGAGAATACCGTCGTAAAAAAATGAAAATTTTATACAAAGAAAAGATAACTATGTGAAATAATCCCATGGGGTTCCTATTCTGCTATAGCCTTCATATCTCCGAGCATCCTGTCTATTTGTTTCCTCATCCGAAGATGATTTAATTGATTCGAACTTCTGAGTTTGTCAACGGAAGCCAAAGGTTGTCCGTAACGTGATCCAACGGGACATAGTCATACACTTTAATTCCCTAACTTCTTCCTGGACCGCCCTTTTGGGTTTTCAGTCCATCGGGAAACCTTTTTTTGCCCAAGTTGCCCTTTTGGGTTTTCTACTTGCCGGGTGTACAGATTTTTTGTTTTATCCCTAATTTTTGCCCGAACCTCTTTGGTTCGCCGGGATGCCCTTGTTTTGCCTAGGTGTGTCAACCTAGCGGGTCTCTTATGGGTAGTATCTTTTAACTATGTTTGCGTTCGCAGGGTGCGGCAGGTCGTTGCCATCCATGGTGGTCAATATCATTGCTCCACCAGAGAAGATGTTTTTAATTACAAATGGTCCTTCGTATGTAGGAGTCCATTTTCCCCTGGGATCACCTTGCGGCAGTATGATGCGCTTGATCACCAGATCCCCGATTTGATACACTTGGCGTCTGACCTTTTTGTTGAAAGCCTTGATCATCCGTTTCTGATACATTTGACCATGGAAAACAGCAGTAAGCCTTTTCTCATCAATTAAGTTCAGTTGATCAAGTCGAGTCTGGATCCAATCTTCTTCGTTCAGCCCTGCATCCTTCATAATTCTCAGAGAGGGGATCTGGACCTCAATAGGTAAGACATCCTCCATGTCGTATACAAGAGAATAGGGTGTTGCCCCGGTTGATGTGCGAGTTGTGGTTCGATACCCGTGGAGAGCGAATGGTAGCATCTCATGCCAGTATTTATATGTGACTATCATTTTCTGTATGATCTTCTTAATGTTCTTATTTGCAGCTTCGACAACACCATTCATCTTCGGCCGGTAAGGGGAAGAATTGTGATGTTGGATCTTGAATTTCTCGCACAAGGCGGTGATCATAGTGTTGTTTAGATTCGTACCATTTTTAGTGATGATTCTCTCTAGGATACCGTACCGACAGATGAGATTCTGCTTGATGAACCGGGAGACAACATTCTTGGTAACGAAAGTGAAAGAGGCTGCCTCCACCCATTTTGTAAAATAGTCAATGGCCACTAAGATGAAGCAGTGTCCATTGGAGGCTATTGGCTTGATTTCCCCAATCATATCAATTCCCTACATAGAAAAGGGCCAAGGAGCTGTCAAGACATTCAGAGGAACCGGAGGTACGTGCAATTTATCAGCATAAATCTGACACTTATGGCAAGTTCGAGAGTGTTGATAGCAATCTGCTTCCATGGTAGACCAATAATAGCCTGCCCGTAGGATTTTCTTTGCCATCGTATGCCCACTGGAATGGGTACCAAAAGTGCCTTCATGCAATTCATCCATGATCCTTTCAGCTTCAACTTTGTCTACGCACCAAAGTAATACAAAGTCATGATTGCGTTTGTACAAAATGTCGTTACTAAGGAAGAACTTAGCCGAGAATCTTCTTAAGAATTTCTTGTCATTAACTAAAGCTCCTTCCAGATATTCTTGAGACTCGAGATACCTCTTGGCTTCGTGAAACCAGGGTTGGTCCACTACTTCTTCAGCATTAATCTCGTGATAGTGTGCTGGTTCATCCATTCGTCCGATGGTGATCTGGGGAGCCTCGTTATCCAATTAAGTTTAAACATAGATGACATTGTAGCTAGTGCGTATGCTAGCTGGTTTTCTTCTCGCGGGAAATGCTCGAAGGTAATCTTCTCAAAATGTGGCAGCAATGTCAAAACATGTTCTTTGTAAGGGATAAGGTTAGGGTGTTTGGTGTCCCATTCCCCTTTGATCTGACTGATGACCAAAGCTGAATCTCCGAACACACTCAAAGATTTGATCCCCAAATCTATGGCAGTTCTGAGACCAAAGATGCACGCTTCGTATTCTTCCATGTTGTTTGTACAATTGAAGCAGAGTCTTGCGGTAAAGGGAGTATGACACCCTTCAGGAGATACGAGTACAACACTAATACCATTGCCAAGTGCGTTGGATGCCCCATCAAAAAACAGGGTCCATCGGGATCCTTGTTCAGGTCCGTCATATGGCCTGAATTCTTCAGAGTTGTTTACCGTCATGATGTCCTCATCTAGGAATTTGAACTTCATGGATTGGTAGTCTTCCACAGCTTGGTGAGCAAGGTGATCAGCTATTACACTGCCCTTTATTGCTTTCTGGGTAGTATATTGTATGTCATATTCTGTCAGGATCATCTGCCATCTTGCTATTCTCCCAGAGAGAGCAGGCTTCTCAAAGATGTATTTTATTGGATTCATTTTAGATATCAACAAGGTAGTATGGGTCAGCATATACTGTCTTAGCCGGCGAGCAGCCCATGCCAGAGCGCAGCAAGTTTTCTCGAGCAGTGAATATCTTGTTTCATAGTCGGTAAATTTTTTGCTCAAGTAATAAATAACATGCTCTTTTCGGCCAAACTCGTCATGCTGCCCCAGCACACACCCCATTGAGTTTTCTAAAACAGTCAGATACATGATCAATGGTCTTCCCTCGACTGGTGGCATCAACACAGGAGGTTCTTGTAAATACTCTTTGATTTTGTCAAAAGCAACTTGGCACTTGTCATTCCATTTGACTACTTGATCTTTCTTCAATAATTTAAAGATTGGTTCACAAGTAGCTGTCAAGTGAGAGATGAATCTGGCAATGTAGTTCAATTGTCCCAAGAATCCTCTGACTTCCTTCTCAGTACGAGGAATAGGCATCTCTTCAATCGCTTTAACCTTGTCCGGATCGACCTCGTTACCTTTGTTACTGACGACAAAGCCTAGAAGTTTACCAGACCGTACCCCAAACATGCATTTGTTTGGATTCAACCTCAGTTTGTATTTCCTTAGCCTCTCAAACAGTTTCTGTAAATGATCGATATGCTCTTATTTCGTTTGAGATCTGGCTGTCATATCGTCCAGGTAGATCTCTATTTCGTGATGTATCATGTCATGAAATAGAGCTACCATGGCACACTGATAGGTTGCCCCAGCATTCTTCAGTCCGAATGGCATAACCTTATAGCAGAATATGCCCCACTGTGTAACAAAGGTTGTTTTCTCCATATCCTCAGGCGCCATTTTGATTTGGTTGTAGCCTGAGAAACCGTCCATGAAGGAAA
The DNA here is from genome assembly GCA_948472305.1 of Vicia faba. Lineage (NCBI taxonomy): Eukaryota > Viridiplantae > Streptophyta > Magnoliopsida > Fabales > Fabaceae > Vicia > Vicia faba. The sequence continues at coordinate 983,924,779 of OX451740.1, forward strand.
ACACTTTGTATTGTGCTGTATTGTCAACTAGAATATCAATGTGGGGGAGTGGAAAATCATCCTTAGGGCTTGCCCCATTCAAATCTCTGTAGTCCACTCACACTCGTACTTTGCCGTCCTTTTCTGGGACGGGAACAACATTGGCAACCCATTGCGGATAAGAGGTGACGGCCAAGAATCCAACGTTGAATTGTTTAATGACTTTTGCCTTAATATTCTCCAACATGTCTGGTCACATACGACGAACCTTTTGTTTTGCTGGTAGACAATCTTCTCTTGTATGTAGACGATGTACCACAATGTCTTCATTAAGTCCCGGCATATCTTCATACGACCAGGAAAAGACTTCGACATATTCGTGTAACAACTGAATCATACGCTCCTTGACACTGGGTTCCAGATTGGCACCCATCTTGACTTCTCTTTTATCTTATTCGGTACCTAGATTGATCATATCCACGGGTTCCTCGTGGGGCTGAATGGTCCTTTCTTCTTGTTGTAGTAATCTGGAAAGTTCCCCTGGTACTTCGTAATCTTCCTCACCTTCGTCTTCGGCTTGGTATATTAGATTCTCAGAGTCACGAAAGACCATAGCAGTACCGTTACCCATGGGATCCTGAATGGAGGTAGACCTGCATTATGAGTGTGAGTTTGTGTAAGAGTATAACTATCTTTGAAAAAAATGAAAATGTAAAAAAGAAGAAAAAATGGTGCGAAAGTTTGTATGCAAAACGTCCATGATTCATTGATGTCATATGGAAATGAGATAATAACCCTTACAAATGGACCATTGTGCCTCGGGTAAGACACAAGGTTTTAAGAGTCTGGATTGTTTTAATATTACAAATCCAACAAAATGTAAAGACAAATTACTGTGGGATAAAAGTGATCGGGACAAAATCTCTAGCCTCCTAGTTGCTGAGCCCTCTACTGACAGTTGGAAAAATCCAATCCTCCAGGTCACAACTATATTCATCATATTCCACGGCATTGACTTCGCGGTTGCTGATCTTCAACGGTGGTCCTCCGGCACGAGCGCGGCGTACCGCCTTCTGGGCACCTGAAGTGAAACCTAGGCCAAATTTGTCAGACTTATATGGGATATCTGGGAGTTTCCCCCAGATAGTGCACCCATCTTCTTCTACCACTTCCTTAGCATCCTTCAAAGATGACATCCTGAGCGGAGGCCTTGTAATCTTGGGCACTTGAGACACAACCTTGGTCAGTGCCACATCTTGTGGGACTTCTTCAAAGTGTTGAAATTGAGTTTCAATAAATTCACCATCTAATTCCACATATCTGAAGGAATTGAGGTGGCTGATCATGTACTCTTCCTCTCCATGAACGATGATAATCTTCCCTTGAATTGGATATTTCAGCATTTGGTGCAACGTAGAAGTAACGTAACCAGCATTGTGAATCCACAGACGGCCTAGCAAACAGGAATATGAGGGGCAGATATCCATTACTTAAAAAGTTGAATCAAATGTTTGGGTTCCAACTTTTATGGGAATATCTACTTCCCCATGCACCATACTTTTTGAGCCTTCAAAGGCCCTCACCATTATATTGCTTGGTTTCAATGTCAATCCTTCGCAGTCAAGCCTATCAAGAGCCTTTTTAGGCAACGCATTCAGATATGAACCGGTATCAACCAACACATGAGCCAACGCCATGCCTCTACATTCAACCAAGACATGCAATGCCTCATTATGCTTCCTACCTCTTGGCGTTAAATCAACATCCGAAAAACCTATACCATTATCTGCAGTCAAGTTGGCTACGCAGTCTTGGAACTGATTGGCAAATGTTTCTTGGGGTACATGGGCAGTTTTCAGGAATTTTACCAAGGCCTTTGCATGCATCTCGGAACATAATAGGAGAGCCAACATGGAAATTTTTGATGGAGTTTGCCCCAGCTGTTCGACTACATTGTAGTCGCTTCTTTTTATGATCTTTAGAATTTCCTCCATCTCTTTCCGGGAGGTCTCGGGGATTGCTACCGATTGGGCCTTCGTCTGGACAGGCTCAATCAAAATACTTTTACCTCGAGTCTTGGTTGACTCGGCAACAGGAATGTCAGTAGGGGTGATAACAGGGATTGTAACAACTTTGTCAACAGGAGCATTTGTAGAGATGATTATGGGATTAGGAGTAACCTTCGGAGGAGCAACAACAATAGAAATGATTACGGGTCCAAAAATAGCCTTTGGGGGAGCAATTTCTGGAGAGAAAATCCTACCACTTCGGGTAATCTTACTAGTCCTTGCAATATTACTGACATCAGAATCATCTTTCTCAGAACTTGAATCTTCGACCGCTGGCCAATCTTTCTTAATACCGTGGTAGTAGACATCCCCTCCATAATTCCATGGCACAGTTTTGTCTGACGTGTACGAGATTCGTCCAGGCATTATGATTATTAAAGGAGCTACTTTTGGAATTGATGTAATTCTAACGGGTCTTTTGGTGGAGACCCTGGAAGAATTGGCGGATATGGTAATGATGGAAACATCATTATAAGGAACTGCTGGAATATGAGTCTTCTCGAATAAAATTTCTTTGTTATCTATTAGGCACTGAACGTCTGTTTTCAACAAAAGACAGTTGGTTGGTGAGGTCAAACAGAAATGGTAGCTTTCATTACAGCCTGGGAAAACACCGACTTTTAACAAGCTCTTTTTGATAGTCAGGAGTGGGGTCACAAGTTCATCAACTGAAGCAACAAACATATCCTCCTCAATGGCGTTGGCATTATGGCCGTGTTTGGGCATAGGGGAAGAAATGACATTGGGCTTTTCTGGCGCATCGAATTCAATCTCCTTAGCTTCAAGGAGGTCGTGTACCTTGTTCTTTAGAGCCCAACCGTTATTAGTATCATGGCCAGGACTTTCAGAGTGATATGTGCAACGAGCATTGGGATGATAATGAGGAGAGGTTGTATTAGGGTTCTTCAGAGCTTCTTTCAAGGTCACCAAATTGGATTTTAACAGATGTGGTAATACCTGAGATAGGGTCATGTTAATTCTGGTGAATTACCTGACCGGTATTTCCATCCTTGGATGAATGCTTCTTTGTTTATCAGGCACAGGTTTAGGAATCATAACATCCCCCGCCATTGGTCGGCGTTCAACCCTATCTTGGTTTCTTTGAGGATATACAACAACCACTTCTTTCTTTCTAATGAATGGCTTTCTCACAGTTGCGGAAGAGGTTGCATCTTTTTGGATCTTTCCATTCTTTATCCCGACTTCCACTCTTTCTCCGGTCAATATCAATTCAGTAAAACCGACCGATGAACTCCCAATTAGATGATTGAAGAAGGGACCAGACAAGGTGCCCAAGAACATGTCTACCAATTCTCTTTCCGATAGAGGAGGCTGAACTCTTCCGGCTAAATCTCTCTATTTTTGCGCATAGCCCTTGAAGCCCTCACTTGAAACCATGGCCATACTCTGGAGTTGAGTACGGGTAGGCGCAAGGTCGGTTTTGTATTGGTATTGTTTGTTAAAGGCAGCAGCGAGATCTTCCCATTTGTGAACGTTGGCTCTTTCTAGTTGGTAAAACAAGTCAAGTTGAGTTCCAGACAGACTGTCTTGGAATAAGTGTACCCATAAATCCTTGTCAGTGGTATGAGGTTGGATTTTCCTTACATAGGACTGGAGATGCATTTTGGGACATGAGACCCCATCATATTTGGCGAATACTGGTGCTTTGAATTTTGGAGGGATGACAATCCCAGATACTAACCCCAATTCCTCAAAGTTCAATCCAGGCACTTTTTGGATTTCCACCGCACTCAACCGTTCTTCGAGATGTTTATACTTTTCATCAGCTGAAGGGTATTGTTCTTCAGAATAGTCTTCTTCTTCCTCTTCCTCTTCTGGTCCTGACAGGATAACTGTTTCCTTTCCTTTCCCATCTTGATTGTCTCTCTCACCGGATGTCGTTGCAAAGTCTAGGGTCCTCCTTGTCTGCCCATGAAATCTTCTTCCCATTATTAGAACTCCGGTCACCTTCTTTATTTTCTTCTTTTTCTTTTCAACCAGCAAGGTCTTCAACTCTTCTTGTCCTTTGGCTAGAGTTAAAAGCATCTATTGAAACTGTGCATTCTGAGCTTGGAGGTCCTTCACTGTTTGCTCGAGATCCATCTTACTGTAATAAACAATAGAAAGATGAGGAGACTTGTCGCAAGAAACTTGCTTATGTTATGATGAATGGTAAATGTGTATGCAATGATTTCAAGGAACTTAGAGATTCAAATTCGTTTTAGACAAAAAGGAAACACACGTTATATTAAGATATTAAAGCGTGAGTACATCAATGCCTCTTGGGCTTACACATAAATAGAACAAAAAGCTCTAAGATAAAAAGGATGTGTGCATCCTCTTTGATGCAATGTGGGCATTCAGGGTCCGTTCCTCATGGAGTTTCTTAGTGAGTTCCAAAACCTTCTTCTCACTAGCTTAGAATTGGGCCTCAAAAGTGTCTCGGTCTCCCTTGAGCTGTATCCAATATCTTTGTAAATCTTCAAGAGAGGTGGGCATGTCAGGATGTAGGATGGTGTATGGAACATCTCCCTCCATGACAGGCTCGATGATTACTGGGAGAACGGAGGGATAAGGCATCATAAGACTCTGAGCACGAGTTCATACCCATTTGAGGTAAGGTTCAAGAGGGATGAAATTTTTGTGCCCCAAAGTCTTGCTATCTACCTTGTTCAACATCCTCCAGGCTCGGATAAACCTCTGGCGAAGACCTTGATTGTCACTTTCGTAGTCAAATACTATCCCTTAAATTAGCATATCATGTGGACCATCCCTTCGGGCGTAACCAAACTGTCTTAATGCCAAATAGGGGTTATAGGTGATACCTCCCTTAATGCCAAGTAAGGGGACATTAGGGAACTCTCCACAATGATCGACGATAATAACATTCTCTAATGATCTGGAACACCAATGGATGTCTGAATGTTTGAGCGTCATCAATCTTTGTGACCACCTTGAACCTTGCTCGTTCTTTAAGACAGATTGGGGAAGATGCGAAATAAACCATCTTGTCAAGAGAGGAGTACAACACATAAGAATACCTCTTTTCCTCATAGTGCGAGTGTGAAAAGAATGTAGGATATCCCCTAGCAAGGTAGGATCCGGGTTGCGAGATATGAAGATCTTGACGGCGTTCACATCTATGAGTTGGTCAGGATTTGGAAACAAAACCATCCCATATATGAGGAGAGCCATAGTTTCCTCGAAGGCTTGCAAATCCAAAGAGTTCCAACAGTTTTGGGCTTTCACGAACAAGAACTTTGCTAGGAAACCTTTGACACCACTCCTTGTTTCCCAATGAGTTGTGACATCAGATGGTTGCAAGTGTAGAGCTTGAGCAATCTCTTCTGGCTTTGGGTCTCTTTTCGTACCGTTGAAAGGTAGTTGATTGAGAATGAGAATCCTAAAGAGTTGGGAGAATTCTTCCAAAGTTGGCACAAGTTGATAATCAGGGAATGTGAAGCAATGGTGTAGAGGATCAAAGAATTGGAAGAGCACCTTCAACATATCTTCATCAGTTTTAGAGGTAACCAAGTTTAGGAGACAACCATGTCTTTTGGTGAATGGAGAATTCTCAGGAATCCTTGAAGCTAACTCTTTGAGTTGAGGAGGAATCCTTACGAGGTTGACTTGAATAGTTTTCCTGCGAAGAGAGTCCATATCCTACAAAACAGAACAAAGATAAATCCCAAGATCCTTGAAATGGTTAGTGAATGTGTATGATGTTATGATGTTCATGATGTTATATACAAGTAAAATATACACAAACAAAGCAAACAAGTCCTTAGGTTTAGGCTTGCGTGGAGTCTCATAGGTAAGTATCCTCTTGAAGTTTAGTTGGCTTAAACCTGTCCTAGCAATAGTAACCGGGTTCTAAGGAGCTCAATATCACTGGTTTGTTTCCTTGGTCATTGTTTCAGCGCAAGCCTCTTTAATGGCGACCAGAATATCCCAAGAAACCAAACCTTAATGAGTGTAGTATCGAGTATCTACCAACTTCGGACTGCACCAAAGCCGGTCATCTCACTACGTCATAATGGCTAAGTTGGTCAAGTAAAGGTTCTAAAAGTTCATTAGTGCTTCATGAAATCACTCAGCGGCCCCGTATTCTCCTTGACTACTCAAGGGCTACCAGTACCCATAAATATGTCGCACTAACGTAGCTATTGTTTAGACCGTGTCAGTATACCCCGCACAATTTCCATAACGTATTGCTACTTACCTATAAGGTATCCCAAATACGGGTAGAGGATTCAAACCCAAACAAAGAACCATAATGTAAAGCATACAAGTCAAACAATGAAAGCAAGTAAATGTGATCTAAACCCTAAGCTAACCCCACTTTTAAAATTTTATCCCCAGCAGAGTCGCCAGTTCTGTGATACGGTGAGAGAACTGACTTGGGTCGTTTGCATTTGATCGCAATTGTGTGATTAGCAAGAGTCGCCACCGACTTTTCTTTTATCCAAAAGGAAAGGTAAAAAAGCACAGGAAAGACCTTTCGAGATTATTTCTCGGGTTCGGGGGGTAGATTATGTAAAGGGAAGGTATTAGCACCCTTTTCATCCGTAGTTATCTACGAGCTCTTAGTTACTTGCTAGATCACTTGCTCTTGTGTGCTTGTGGTGTGGGCTTTCAAAGTATTTTGAAAATTTATTTTTGTAATGGTTCTCGTCTCTATAAGAACGTATACAAAATGTTTTGTCTTTTTGAAAATGTTTTGAGATGAAAGTGTTGGTGTGAAAATGTTTTTATCGTGAGCAAGCGAGCAATTAGGAGCGAATCTACCTACCCATAAGTTCTTAAATGTTCTTTTCTTCCTCCTTTAGATGTTGCTATCTTACCATTGATTTGGCAAGAAGCCCCATCATTGGATGTGAAGGGACACGTGCGGGTCAATCGTACAGTCATCGAAAACAACTTATGAGACGCTTTTAGCAATTTTCATAAGGGACTAGATCGTTTTATCGAAGGCAACATCGAGGGGAATTGAGGGACTACAATATTTTTTTATCGAAGGGTCTTTGCTAAAGCGTCCCATATTCGAGGGACATGATTGTATTTCTGAGGTAACGAGCGAGGTTACCCTAGAGGTGCGCGTGTGAAAAAGTGTGTTTGATTCAAGTTATTTTGTCTTTGAAATTAGGTTATCTAGCAATTGATTTTAAATCTTACCATGTACGCCTAATTACTGTACATTATAAGGAAAACAATAAATTGCGAAAATTAAATTTCTACACTATTACAGAACTTTCGGGAATGGGGGTACAAAATTTACAAATGGGGATGGATTAATGCAATTAAATGTCCAAATAGGCAAACAATACAACCAAATCGAATCGAGCAATTAATCGAAATTACAACAAGTTTATGAAGTAAAATTAATTAACAAAATAAAGATAAGGAAATAAGATTCTTGTTTTTTGTTTGAAAAGTTTGAAAAGAAAAATAGAAAAATCTATTCTATTAATTAGCTAAAGAATTAAATCAAATGCATGTATTTTTGTTTTTTTAGGGTTTTTGTTATTAAGAAATTAAATAAACAAATTAATACTAAAATACAAAAAATAATTAGTAAAAATAATTACAAAGTTTTTTTTTCCAAAATCAAATTAGAACTAAGAACTAAATTTAATTAAGAAAATGAATTAACAAAATTCATGAGTTATTAAATTAATAAACACAAATAAAATCAAAAACTAAGTATAAAAACAAAACAAAAAAATGGAATAGGGTGTTAAATTTACAAATGGGGGGATGCTGTCTTTTTTGAACACCGGCTTTAGAGGCTTAAGCCCAAGGGGTTTTGTTTTAACAAAAAAAAAGAAAATGAAATAAACAGTAAAAAAAATGTCCCAAGGGGGCCTTGAACCCAGGACCTCACGCACATTATACACACACCCTAACTGCTACACCAAATGATCATTCATTACCTTAATCACCTTTGCAAATGTATATTGTGAGACTTAAAAAATAGGCTGGGCCAAAATAAACCAGGCCCAAACCTGGTTTTAGGAAGGAATTGGAAGGGTTTTTTGCCCTAAACAGAAGGGGACGCTATTTTTGTTGTTGTTTCAATTGGGAACCCTAACATTAAACCCTTTCTCTCTTCCTAATTTCACGCTATCTTCTTCTTTCTCTCTCGATACCTGAGAATTCCAACATCATCTTGTCCTCACCTTCTTCCAACCCTCTGTAATCAGAACCTATCTCTCTCGTCTCTCTCATCCTCACAAAATTGACCTAGCGACTTTGCTCTCTTTATCGATACAAGCCCGAACCTTTCACTAACCCTAAACTCCGCCTCTCATAATACTCATGAAGGGTGTGATACGGTGGCAGAACCGACTGTTAATACTGGTTTGCGTTTTTGTGTTTTTTGTTTGCAAAATGTCGCGGTAAGCTAGAGGCGCCACCGACTTTTATTTCATCCAATCATGGAAAAGGAAAAAGAACAGAAAAAACCTTTTTTCGAGATATTCTGAGTACGGGGGTAGATTATAGAAAGGGAAGGTGTTAGCACCCTTTCTATCCATGGTTTTCCATGGGCTCTTAGGTACTTGCTCATTTTTTCAAATTGCTTGTGTGTGCTTGTTTTGAAAATGTTTTACTTCGTGATAACCCTTGTATCAGTACTCAAGGGTGTGACGAAGTTTGTTTTGAAAGTTTGTTTTGAAAATTTGTTTTGAAAGGTGTTTGTGTGAAAAATTTTTATTGAGCAAGTATTTAAGATTCTACCTAGTAAAAAAAAGATTGTTCGTTCTCGTTTCCTTTAGACAGCGCTATCCTACTATTAAGGAGTAGGTAGCCCCGTCGTTGGAGTTTGTAAGGGACATTCGAAAGGGACAAGTACAGTCACTAAAGCAACAGTTAGAAAACTTTAGTAGTAACCTTAGAGTCTTAAGATCTTTCCGAGGCTATATTTCCGAGGCAACATTCGAATGAGACATTTTGATCTTTCAGACTGGAGGGCAACCACTAAAATCTCCTATGCTTAATGACTGTTTACCGAAGGCAACCGAGGTGAGGTAAACCCTAGGAGTGAACATGTGCATGTGAATTTTTCAGTTAATTAGTCTTTGCACATTAGGTGATCTACCATTTTAATTTCGATATATTCTTCCCACACAATCCTATTAGCATGCATCTAGACAGTTAAATATTTGCAGGAATTTAAAGTGCGAAAAATAAACCTAGCTATTACAAGGCTTTGGCAGTTACATAATTATCTTGACGGAAAATAAAAATGCAGAAGCTTAAAACCCTAATTACTATTACAACCTCAAAACAATTACACTAATAATAAAAAGAATTAAAAGGCGTACGGCAAATTAAATGCGAGAAAAAAAATCGAAAACCCTAAAAATCTAATTGAAAAAATATCTAAGTTATTTTTGAGAAAAGACTTAATTAGGTTATGTACAACTAAAACCCTAATTTTAATTATTTTTAATTATAAAAAGAAATTGAAATTAACCTAATTTAAACTAAATTAAATAATTCAAGAAAATAAAATATTTTATAAAAAAAAAAGATTATTTTTTGTGAATTGTTGATTTTATGATTAATAAAAAAAAGTAATTTATTTTTAGTGAAAAATAATTAAACCAATTAATTAAAATAAAATAAATAGAAGAAATAATAAAAAAATGAATTAAGAAAGGGCCTGTGTTATGCTGAATAGGGGGTGTGATCCTGAAATTTCCAGGCCCAATAGTCCTTCAAGCCCAGTCAGCGCATGCTTTCCTGTGGCATTGACTTGAGGGTGTACCGTAGATCCCCCACTATTATGCGTTAGATTTGGAGAGGATGGGATCCATTGGTGATGACTTGAGGAGTATGGAAGGCGCATGCAAGGTTGATGCACTAGATCTGTGAACAAAAATTGAGAAAATAAGAAAATGGTTGGACCTGGGATCGAACCCAGGTCCCCACACTTGCCACTAGCACGCTCTTCCACTGGGCTGTATGTGTTAGTTGTACAAATAATAGAAGAAAAATATAATATATAAAACAAGTGGGTTAGTGGGAAACGCACGCGATATTTCAAATGGTCCACTGATTGGCTGACACCTAATCTTCTTCTACCTTTCTCCGTCGTCTTAGCTGCATGCCTTTTACCTACAATCATGTGTTTGTAGCTATAGCCCTGTGAATTTCCAAAGTGCACAAGACACACGATAAATTACTTCCAATTATGTGGATCAATTCGTCTTGATCTCGTGAACATCATGGTGTTCTTCTTTTGGCCCAATTTAACTTGTGTGACAAACCCCTAAAACGCACACGAAAACCCTAATAATGGCAAAGGCACGTATATGCGTCAAAAACACAATTAAATCATCCAGTCAGGTTGCAAACATATCCATGATCACAAATATATCACTTAAATATGCTAATGATGCAGGAAATTCAATAATCAATTTGAAAAAAATAATCAAACTGTGGGAGTGATTGCGTACGTTTCTGGGCGAGATAAGGCTTGAAAATGATCCAGTTGGCTTCAAGGATGCTCCAAGATACGATTGATGGCTTTGAATTATTCTGAAAGGCCCCGTGGAGTGAAAATCGAGTCACACTTTTTGTCCACATTTTTGAGTTTGTTCTTTCTCTTCTACGACTACAAAACCTTGTCTCATGCCTTGTACATGTTTCCTATATATCTTAGAATGAATTAGGGTTATAAACTTGGATTGAATCTTTGCAATTATGAGAGATTTGATTTGATTTTCATGCTACATGTAAACTTGCTATTTTGAGCCAAATCATCCCTTTCTTGTACCAATTATGCTTAATTCATTTTGATCTTGATAACTTAGCATATTTTGATTGCAAGCCTGTCAAAAAATCAAATCTAATCATATCTTTGCTATTATTCACCAATTATTTGATTTAATTCAATTTTTTATTAATAAAAAATCCAAATAAATTGAAAAATTAAGAAAATAATGTGTGGGTGAATATTTGGGTCGTGGACCATATTATAAGTGAGGTGCAAGCATAAAAATTAGGCCCATTTGACAAAAAATGTAATTTTGAGCCTATTTGACTTTTGGCAATTTTGCAAAAAAGGGTCAACTTTGACAAGGCATATCTCCTCCAATTTTAACCCTAGAGAGGTGTTCTTAGACTTTTTAGAAAGCTTAGGATGTCCCCTAAGCAACCTTTTTATTCTCATTTCAATTGAGTCTTCCATGTTCTTGTAAGAAGCTTTGACCCAAAAGGTGTTTTTGTTGACTTTCCAAAAGGACCCATAATGTAGATATTCATATCTTTTTGTGAGTGCATATTTTGAACTTGTGGGCTGAAGATGAGTTGTAGGGAATTGCATCCTATTCAAAATGAGCTTTGGATGGAAAATTTCTGATAAAGCATGTGGAAGTTATACTTGGTCAAGGTTTGGTTGACTTTTCATGAGAAACCCTAATTTAGCAACTTTTGGGTTTTGATGAATTTGGAGTATTCCTTGAGGAATCATGATCAACCCTTGATAAAATGATGAAAGTCACTTCAAAATGTTAATGTTTACCAAAAATCTTGAAGTTTGTCTGTATGTGGGTGTCAGTTGACTTTTGACCTAATACAATCGATTCTCAAGCATCTGAGCAGTTGACTGAGCAAACTTCTTGTGCAAGGCATGAAACTTGACATGTAGGGTCTTGAGAACATATTAGGACCAAGGAGAGCATATGAGGTCTTTGGAGTCCACCTATCTTGATAAAAATGGAAACCCTAATTTGAGACACCCTGCCTTAGGAGAGAGTTTGTCTGGTCAACTCTTGGGCAAACATGAGCAACTTGAGGACCTCTAGGAGTATGTATTGAGTAAAATGAGAGGTAAAATTTTGGGGTACAACAACTGCCCCTGTTCAATTTTCTTAAACCTGAGGATATAGATTGACTGTCTGCCTTTCGTAATCTGAAAGTGGAAGATGATTTAACACTATGGTGCCCAGAAATTTGCACTCGCATGAAGTAATACTTGATTAGTGATATCGGGAATGGGCTTATAGATGCCATTTGGAGGTTGATGATATAATATTGTCGGAGATGGGCTTAAAGATGCCATCCTGGATGTGACGAAGAATCGTCGGAGATGGACTTAAAGACGCCATCTAGAGAATGTAGATTTCCTGAGATATTCCTTTGATGAGAGTCCCTACTGTTGTACCCCAAAATTTTCCCTCTCATTTTATTAACAATTCTCATCACAAGGCTCTTGGAACTCAAGATCAAGCTAGGGTTTGCTCTGCTCAAGACATCTCCTTGCACTGATGACCTAAACTAGGGATTGAGTTTGCACAAGGATTTTTGGACCTTAAATGCTTAAATTGACTTTTATACTTTATATTGGACTCATAAGTTTGTCCATACCAAATTTCAAGCCTTGAATCAAATTTTTGCCCAGTCAATTGGACAGTTGACCTAGAAATCAGTTGTATTGGGAAAAAGTCAACTGTGGCCAATTTACAGTCAAACCTCATTAATTTTGACCCACATCAACATTATGAACTCATATGAACCATTGGATTAAGTTTGGACCACAACTCCACAAGAAATTTGATCAGATCGCCAAAAGGGCAAAATGGTCATTTTTAGGGTTTTAACTATACCAAGGCAATTTCTGACTTTTTGACCTAGCCAATGGCAAATTAGGTTCAACCATGGACTCAAGGACTCAATGACATCATCTTGACTTATTTAACAAGTTCAAAAGATCTCAAATGCATGGGATTGACAGATGAATTTTTCAGTCAACTGATCATAATTTGACTGTACACTGAAAAGTCAAACTTTGACTTTTTGGTCAAAATCAAGTGTCAATGGTCATTTTTCATCAAGATGTGTCAAATTATTAAACTTGTTCATCAAGAAACCCAAAATTTCTAATTAGGGTTTAAAGTTGAAAAATTTCATAACTTAGAAATTTTTCTAAGTTATGAAATTTTCTTAATTTTTCCTAACTTTGCCCCACATTTTCACCATGATGCAAATGGTTTCAAACAAAACCTCCAACATGAAAGTTGTAGTCCTCCACAAAGTCTACAACTTTGATTTACAAAGTTTTCTAAAAAGAAGCTTGGATCTCAAGTTATGATTTTTGGAACAAGGGTCCCTAAAACTTTTAACTTAGTGAAATTTTGCCCTAGTTTAGGCAGGATTTTAACCTATCTTCTTGGCCATTTTTCACATTGTTTCACTTGGAATCTCAAGTTGAATTTCAAATATGGATTATAGATCATGTTGCAAGCTTTCCAAATTGTCCAAGCACTCCTAAAACACATTTGTGGTTAGGGAGAATCGAAGGCTTGAAGTTGGCAAAAACTCACTTTTCATCCATGGAATATTCATGTTCATGCAAGTTGCAATTTCAAGTCAGCATGCCTTACACTAGTTTACAGGCCTCTAAACCACTTCACACTCCATAATTAAATGCAAATCCATCAGTCTAAGCTTTTGTTTTAGCCATTTGGACATTGTACACAAGATTAAGACCTAAGTAGAAAAAGGCGCATTTCCATTTTTGCCATAATGTGCTTTATGTAAAACCACTATCCCTTGAGCATTGGTCCATATCTAAGAGGGCAAATCAAATCCACAAGTTGGAGGGGCCAAGAGCAAAGTATGCAAGCATATTTGATAGCCTGTACAAGCCTGTAACTTCACTTCCACATTCTTACTTCAAAAAGAAGAAACTTGTCAAAAACTTGATAACTTGAAAACCAGCCAATACCAACTTATGCAAACAGTTTGAACATCTTTCTCACACCCCTTTGAGTTAGAAACACGATTGCTTGAGCCTCTAAACACCCCATATCCAGAAATCACATTCCTTTGGCAAAACAGGGCAAGTTCTGCAACTTGAGTTCCATAGCTCATTTGGCTCGTGCGTTTTGCCCCAAGTTGCTTCAAACACCTTCCATTCAACTCACCCAAGCTATCCCACACTTCAAACACCAACTGTAACTCCATTTACAGTGTTCACCATTTTCATTTTGAGCTTGTACAGGTTGGGTTCTATAGACTGATTCAAGGACATTCAAGGCAAGCTAGCTATTGGAGAAGGTCAAGTGAAGTTCAAGCAAGCTACCAGACATCTCAAGCCTTGTTGAAAAGCACTACATTTCCCTACATGAATCCAACTGAAACAGGCTTTTCTCCACTTTCTATCTCTCTATTTAGGAACATTTAGCCTTAGGTTTGTGAATAAAAAATGTAGTGTTCTTTGCCATGAAGCTGTACATATGCTCAGTTTTCATTTATGTTAAGTGTGCTAGGAGAATTTCATCCATGAACATGCTGAAAAAACTAGGTCAGATTTTAGGGCCAGAGAAATTCTCTCTGGTCTTTGAAAGTTAAGACAAGTTGTTTATATGGTTGGAATCGTCTTGAAATTCTCTACAAGTTTGATGTTGTGAGTTTTTGCAATAGAGCTCATATGCAGGATGTCCAAGTTTGTACAGGCGCGCGCGATTTTTTCAAAATCTGGAGGTTGAAGATGAAGTGTGGGCTGGGCTTGGCCTGGCTCACTCTTGACACCCCCTCTTTTCCTTTTTGCACCCTTGGCCCAATTTCTTGTATTTTTATATTTTTGCATTTTTGTTTTCATTTCTGATTTTGTTTATTTATTTCCAAATATAAAAAATGCTCAAAAATATTTTCATAAATTTTTTACATTTATTTGGCATTTTATTTTAATTTTTCTAACATGAAAAAGTATTTAAATACTTTTATATTATTTATTAAGACTTGAAAATATATATAATTTATACTTTTATTTTTGTTCTTTATTTTTATTCATACTAAAAATATTTTCCTAAATATATTTTATTTTTGTACATATTTTATTTTATATTGTACATATTTAATTTGATTAATATACATATATAAATATATACTTTTTATTTTATTAAATACTCTAGAATAAAAAATACAAAATATTACATTTTTACTTTTATTTTTATTTATACTAAAAAAATACTTTTTCTAAGTATATTTTACTTTTACATATATTAATATATTTTATTGTATATAAATAATATAATGTATTTATTTTCTTAAAGAAATTAGGGTTTTACCCTTAAACAAATAAAATAAATCTTTTGTTTATTTCTTTATTTTTTACATTAAATATTTTTCATACATCAATGAACAAAAACCCCTTTTTTGCATATTTCATATTATTTGATATATTTGTCTTTTTTGTTTATTTAAATATTATCCATTTATTATTCATGCAATTAAATTCAATTTGGATGTAATAGTAAACTAGGGTTTATATTTCTTGTCAAATACCCCCCATTCAAAGATAGTACCCCCATCCCTATAATCATGTTGTAATAGCTTAGAATTTTAATTCTCGCACTTTACGCTTTCAATTATGCCATGATTAGAGAATTAGGGTTTGTATGCAAAAATCCAAATCAACAAATAGTTTGACCTAATCAAAGACAAAAATGCATGGAAATCAAACACAATGCACACTTGCACCCTTAGGGTTACAATCCACTTGTTGCCTTCAAAAATGGGCCATGTTATGCATGTTGGGTACTTTGGCAAAACAAAAACAAACTAAAATATCATAGTCCCTCGATGACGCTATCTTGGTTGCCTAAACAAAAATGATCAAGTCCCTCAAAAAATTGCCAAAGATACTTGACACAATTGCTATCATGGTCTATACGATGACCCACGCCTGTGCCATTTAACATCCTAACACAAGGTTGTTCACCAAATGCAATGGTGAAACAACACTGTCCAAAGGGTTAAAAACATTAGGAAGGATCTTTGAGTAAAATAGGGTAGATAGCTCTTAGTTACTTGATCAAAAAGCTTGCAAAAACATCCTTGCTATTTTCAAACACACTCCACAACACAATTTCAAAACATTATCCAAATCAAACTTTCAAACATTGAAATCTTTTCAAAAGACAAAAACACCTTTGTATACATTCAAACAAGAATCATTACAAAGGTTGCCACAACGATGGCCTCTTTTCAAAACATCTTTCAAAACCACACACAAAGCACCATTTCAAACAATTGGAAAAGCAAAGCAAGTGATCTAAACAAATAACTAAGAGCCCATGGATAACCATGGACGAAAAGGGTGCTTGCACCTTCCCTTTTCATAATCTACTCCCCGAACCCAAGAAAACATCTCAAAGGTCTTTCCTGTGCTTTTTGACCTTTGCTTAGGATAAAATAAAAAGTCGGTGGCGACTCTTGCTAAACCGAAACATTTGCGAACACAAACACAAAACCTCAAGTCAGTTCTCCCACCGTATCACAGAACTGGCGAATCTGCTGAGGATCTACTTTAAAAGTGGAGTAACCTTAGGGTTTAGATCACCTTTGCATGCTTATCTTGATTGCTTTGATTGCTTTACATTTGGTTCTCTTTTTTGGGTTTTGAATCCTCCCCCCAGATTTTTGGGAAACATTCATAGGTAAATAGCAATACATTGTGGAAACTGTGCGGGGTATACCGACATGGTTGAAGCAATAGCTATATTAGTGCGACATATTTGTGAGTACCGGTAACCTTTGAGTCAATCAAAGAGAACACGGGGCCGCTGAGTGATGTCATGAAGCACTAATGAACTCTTAGAACCTTACTTGACCATCTTGGCCTTTTTTAGGGGTAGTGAGATGACCGGATTTGGTACAGTCCGAAGTTGGTAGATACTCGATACTACACTTATTGAGGGTTGTTTTCTTGGAATATTTTGGTCGCCAGTTAAGTGGATAAACCAAAACAATGAACACAGAAAATAATCCAATGATATTGAGCTCCTTAGAACCCGGTTACTATTTATAGGACAAGTTGAGCCAACTAACTTCAAGAGGGTACTTACCTATGAAACCTCATGCAAGCCTGAAACTAGGATCTTATGTGACTTGTTTGTACATATGCTTGTGCATACATCATGAACATCATAAAGCATCATATGCATCCACTAACCATTTCAAGGGTTTGGATCTTCATCTTTGTTCTTGTTTTGTAGGTCATGGAATCTCTTCGCAGGAAAACAATCCAAGTCAACCTTGTGAGAATCCCTCCTCAACTCAAGGAGCTTACTTCCAAAATTCCAGAGAATTCTCTCTTCAGTGAAAGACATGGTAGACTTCTCAACTTGGTCAACTCCAACATTAAAGAAGACATGGTGAAAGTTCTCTTCCAGTTCTTTGACCCCCTACACCACTGTTTCACATTCCCTGATTACCAACTAGTACCTACTTTGGAGGAATTTTCTCAACTCCTGAGGATTCCTATTCTCCATCAACTACCCTACAACGGTACGGAAAGAGAACCAAAGCCTGAAGACGTTGCTCAAGCCTTACACTTGCAACCATCTGATATCAAAGGTCATTGGGAAACCAGAAGTGGTGTCAAGGGTTTCTTGGTAAAGTTTCTATTTGAGAAGGCACAAGACTGCTGGAATTCTCTAGATCTACAAGCTTTTGAGGATATTGTAGCACTTCTCATCTATGGGTTGGTCTTGTTCCCAAACCCAGATCAACTTATAGATGTGAATGCTGTCAAGATTTTCATATCTCGAAATCCTGTGCCTACATTGCTTGGGGACATCCTACACTCATTTCACACACGAACAATGAGGAAAAGAGGTTTTCTCATGTGTTGTACTCCTCTCTTAGCAAGGTGGTTTATTTCTCACCTTCCCCAAATAGTTTTGAAGAATGAGCAGGGTTTAAAGTGGTCACAACGGTTGATGACCCTCACACATTCTGATGTTCATTGGTGTTCTCGGTCCAGAGAAAATGTCATCATCATTGATCGTTGTGGGGAGTTCCCTAATGTCCCACTACTTGGCACTAGGGGAGGCATTACCTACAACCCCTGCTTAGCTCTAAGGCAATTTGGGTATGCCCGGAGAAATGGACCTCATGATATGCTGATTCCTGACTTAGTTTTTGACTTCGACAGCGATGCGCAAGGACTTCGACAAAGGTTTATCAGAGCTTGGAGGATGCCCAACAAAGTGGATAGTAAAACACTGGGGCACAAGAATTCCATCCCCCTTGAGCCTTATATCAAGTGGGTACGAACCCGCGCCCAGAGTCTTATGATGCCTTACCCTCACATTCTCCCCGTGATCAAAGAGCCTGTTATGGAAGGAGAGGTTCCATACACCCTCCTACATCATGACATGCCAATATCATTGGAAGAATTACAAAAGAGTTGGATACAACTCAAGGAAGAACGAAATACTTTTGAAGCCAGCTTCTATGCCAGTGAGAAGAAGGTTTTAGAACTTACCCGCCGACTTCATAAGGAGGAAACTCTCAACACTTAAATCTCACCAAAGAGGATGCGCAATGTCTTTTTACATTAAGAATTTTGTAATATTTTACCCATGGGGAATTTATGTACTAACAAATTTCTTCTTAATATGACGTGTGTTCTTTTTGTTTGCAACAAATTTGAATTTATGAATCCTTGAATGCATTACATGAATAACATATCATTCATCATATGCATAAACAGGTCTTCACACCAGGTTTCCTTATCTTTTTGCTGTTTATTTCAGCAAGAATGGATTTAGAGCAGATGGTTAAAGATCTGCAAGCACAGAATTCGCAATTCCAGCAACTCCTCATGACCTTAGCAAAGGGTCAAGAGGATCTTAAAGCACTGTTAGAGAAAGAGAAGGAACCAGAAAGGAAGAAAAAGAAAAGAGTTGGGGTAGCCACTATGGGAAGGAGATTTGAGCATTAGGCTAGGAGAGTTCTGGAATTTCCCTCAACGTCTGACGAAGGGGTTGGTAAGGGAAAAGGAGTTGCAATGCCTTCCAAATCTGAAGCTGAAGAAGAAGAAGAGGAAGAGGATGAAGATTACTCCAAACAACAATACCCCCCAGCGGATGATAAGTATAAAAATCTCGAGGATCGGTTGGCAGCCATGGAATTGCAAAGGGTACCTGGGTTGGACTTCGAATAACTAGGGTTGGTTGCTGGGATCGTCATTCCTCCCAAGTTCAAAGTACCTACATTTGCTAAGTATGACGGTTTGTCCTGTCCAAAGATGCATATGAGATCCTACATCAGAAAGATCCAACCTCACTCTTCTGATAAAGATCTTTGGGTCCACTTTTTTCAAGATAGTTTGTCAGGCACGCAATTGGACTTGTTCTATCAACTTGAGAGATCTGATGTTCATAACTGGGAAGATTTGGATGCTGCATTCTACCGACAATACCAATACAACGCAGATTTAGCGCCTACTCGTACTCAACTACAGAGTATGGGTATGGCCTCTAATGAGGGATTTAAGGAGTATGCCCAGAAGTGGCGGGATTTGGATGGAAGGGTGCAGCCACCATTATCGGATAGAGAGCTGGTTGACATGTTTTTAGGGACTCTGTCAGGCCTGTTCTTCAATCACTTGATCGGGAGCTCATTTGCAGGGTTCACCGAATTAATTCTGACCGGTGAAAGGGTCGAAGCTGGCATTAAAAGTGGTAAAATTCAGAAGGATGCCTCCGCTTCCACTGCTATTAAGAAGACCTTCCCAGCCAAGAAGGAAGTTTCTGCTATTCATACCCAGAGAAACCTAGGGAGAACAAAGCGCCGACCAACGGTGGAGGCTGTTATGATCCAAAAATCCTCAGCTGACCAACCTCGCAGCAATCAACCAAGAGCTAATCAGCAAAGGGTAGAAAGGCCACAACGACAATTCACCTGAATCAATATGACACCGGCTCAAGTCCCCCCTCATCTGTTAAAGCTGAACCTTACCAACTTGAAAGAAGCGCCGAAAAACCCTAATACCTCTTCTCCTTATTATCATTCCAATGCAAAATATGCATACCACTCGGACAGTGTAGGGCATGATACCAACAACTGTTGGGCTCTTAAGAACAAGATCCAAGATCTGATAGACGCCAAGGAAGTAGAGTTTGATGCTCCCGAAAAACCCAACATGATATCCGCCCCTATGCCAAAACATGGTCATAATGTCCATTCCATTATGGAAGATCTTCATGTTACCACTGTTGATGACCTTTTGACTCCGTTACCAGTGATTAAAGTGAATTTGATGAAAGCCGGGATATTCCCAAGCTGTGGAAAAGACTGTTACTTTTGTTCAAACTTGCAAACTGACTGCCCACTGTTGAAATCAGGCATCCAGCGCCTGATGGATACCCAAGAGATCCTCTTTCAGAAAACCCTTGTTGCTACTATCACTCATGTTACTCCTATTACCTTTGATACTCCAATCAATGACATTGCTATAATAACCATCTCCGATAATCTTTCCAAGACCTCTAAAAGGCCTGTTAAGATTACGCCTGATCCTAAGTTTGTGCCGCTGAAAATCACCATGCCGGGGCCTATCCCGTATAAGTCCAACAAGACGATACCATGGAATTACGGAGGAGAGATCTTCTACCATGGTGTCAAACAGATCGAATCAGTCCAAGAGAATTCTGATGGTGAAACCCCTGATATAGGGAATATTGCGGGGACGAGCAAGATAACTCGCAGTGGAAGGATCTTCTCTCCGGAGATTGCTCCTCCACGGGCAGTCTTCGGACCCTCGAGAGTTTCTGTACCTGTCAAGCCATCTGTGCAAAGTCCGGTAATTGAAGAAATCGATGCACCCGAAGTTAGACCCTCTGATGTTACTACCAATAAAGGTAAGGGGATCCAAGAAGCACCTGTCAGGACGAAGGCTCAAACTGTGGCTATCCCTGAGACCACCCAAAAAGAGATGGAAGAAATCTTAAAGATAATCAAGAAGAGCGACTACGATGTCGTGGAGCAGCTAGGGAAAACCCCTTTAAAAATCTCCATGTTGGCTCTCTTACTCTGCTCCGAGGCTCATGCCAAAGCCTTGATCAAATTTCTAAAGACGGCACACGTGCCTCAAGAAACTTCTGCGGACCAGTTTCAAGAGTGCGTGGCTAGCCTTACAGCCGATAATGGTCTTGGTTTTTCTGATGCTGATTTGACCCCTAAGGGAAGAAAGCATAACGATGCGCTTCATGTCTCGGTAGAGTGCAGGGGGACCACACTTGCTCATGTTCTGGTAGATACCGGTTAATCCTTAAATGTTCTACCAAAGAAGGCGTTGGAAAGATTGGACTGTGAAGGTTTGACCCTAAAGCCCAATAACATCATTGTTAGAGCCTTCGACGGTTCTAAGAGGATGGTTCACGGAGAAGTGGACATTCCAATCAAGGTGGGTACAGAAATTTTCAACTCTACATTTTATGTGATGGACATCCGTCCTTCATATTCATGCTTGTTGGGAAGGCCATGGATCCACAACGCTGGGGCAGTCACTTCTTCTCTACAACAAATGCTAAAGTATCCAGTTCAGGGTAAGATCATAACGGTTCATGGTGAGGAGGATTATATGATAAGTCACCTTAACTCCTTCCTCTATGTGGAGTTAGATGGCGAATTCATAGAAACGCCTTTCCAACACTTTGAAGAGGTTTCTCCTGGAGTCGCAGTAGCAAAGACAATGACTGATGTGCCGATCATTTCCAAGCCTGTGCCTCGGATGGCATCCCTTAAAGATGCGGAGGCTGTAATCAAAGAAGGAGGAAGTACAGTGTGGGGGCAACTGCCTGATTTTTCTCACAAGACGGACAAGTTCGGACTAGGTTTTACTGCCGCTGGCCAGAAAGCTGTGCGTCGCTCCCGGGCTGGAGGACCGCCCTTAAAAATCACTCACCATGGAATTCATGACTTAGAAGATGATGATGAAGAAGACAACTTTGAAGATTGGATCTTTCCAACCATTGAAGGAGGATTAAGCAACTGGGAGGCGAAAGACTTCGTTCGCATCACTTTCATCAATCAGTAATTTATCTTTGAACAATTTCCTGTTTGGTCTGTAATAATTAAACAATTCATACACTCTTTTTGCCTTGTGCCTTTCCCGGGGCATATAGGTCCATTTGTAAGGGCTTGATTTCTTCATTATCATATGCCATTTTTAATGAATCATTGGACGTTTTCATCTATAAACTGTTGTGTTCATTTTCTTTCCTTTTACATTTTATTTTGTTTAAGGATGGCTATCCCTTACACTCACCCACACTCACAAAATACAGGTACCCATCCACTCCGGATTCCATGGGTGACTATTCTGCTTTGGCCTTCGGTGACTCTGAAGATTTGATCAATCATGCCGAGTACGAAGGTGATGAAGACTGTGAAGTGCCTGGAGAGTTAGCTAGACTTTTGCAACAAGAGGAAAGGGCTATCCTGCCCCATGAAGAATTGCTAGAGACTATCAATTTAGGAACAAAGGAAGACAAGAAAGAGGTTAAAGTGGGTGCCAACCTGGAGCCAAATGTCAAAGAGCGTTTAGTTCAGCTGTTGAATGAATATGTTGAGATCTTCGCCTGGTTCTATGAAGACATGCCGGGATTGGATACAGATATTGTGGTTCACCATCTCCCTACAAGAGAAGACTGCCCACCAATCAAACAAAAAGTCCGCCGAATGAGGCCCGGTATGTCCGAAAAGATCAAAGCTGAAGTGATGAAACAATTCAATGCTGGTTTTCTGGCTGTTACTTCCTATCCATAATGGGTTGCTAACATTGTGCCCGTGCCTAAGAAGGACGGAAAAGTCAGAATGTGTGTGGACTACATAGACCTAAACAGGGCTAGCCCTAAAGATGATTTTCCACTGCCACACATCGACATCTTGGTTGACAATACAACTCAACAGAAGGTATTTTCCTTCATGGATGGATTCTCGGGATACAACCAGATCAAAATGGCCCCCAAAGACATGGAGAAGACTACTTTTGTTATGCAGTGGGGTACCTTCTGCTATAAAGTGATGCCATTCGATTGAAGAATGTCAGGGAAACCTATCAACGAGCCATGGTAGCTTTGTTTCATGACATGATACATCATGAGATCAAATTCTATGTAGACGACATGATAGCCCGTTCATAAACAGAAGAAGAACACCCCGACCATCTGCAAAAGCTGTTTGTCAGATTTAAGGAATATAAGCTCAGACTGAACCCTAGCAAGTGCACTTTCAGCGTCAGGTCCGGTAAACTTTTGGGATTCATCGTCAGTAACAAAGGCATCGAGGTTGATCCTGCTAAAGTCAAAGCTATACAAGAAATTCCTTCCCCCCGCACTGAAAAGGAGGTTAGAGGTTTCTTAGGACGCTTAAACTATATTGCAAGGTTCATCTCTCACCTAACATCTACCTGTGAACCAATCTTCAAGCTGTTGAAGAAAGATCAGGTGGTTGAATGGAATAATGACTGTCAAGTTGCTTCTGATAAGATCAAGGAGTATTTGCTGGAACCTCCTATCTTGATGCCACCCGTTGTAGGAAGGCCTTTAATCATGTATCTGACTGTTTTGGATAACTCAATGGGGTGCGTACTGGGCCAACATGACGAGTCTGGCCGAAAAGAGCATGCCATTTATTACCTTAGCAAAAAGTTTAGCGACTGTGAGACTCACTACTCACTGCTCGAGAAAACTTGTTGCGCTTTGGTATGGGTTGCTCGCCGGCTAAGGTAGTATATGTTGACACATACCACTTTGCTGATTTCTAAAATGGATCCGATCAAGTATATCTTCGAGAAGCCTGCTTTATCCGGAAGAATCGCTAGATGGCAGATGATCCTGACTGAATATGATATCCAGTACACAACCCAAAAATCTATAAAGGGGAGTGTACTAGCTGACCATCTAGCTCATTAAGCCGTTTAAGATTACCAATCTATGAGGTTCGACTTCCCTGACGAGGACATTATGACATTGGACAACATTGAAGGTAACGGACCGTATGAAGGACCTAAACAAGGATCGCGATGGACCCTGTACTTTGATGGTGCTTCAAATGAACTTGGCAACGGTATAGCACGATACTTATTTCTCCAGAAGGTTGCCATACACCTTTCACTACTAGACTCTTCTTCAGCTGTACCAACAACATGGCCGAGTATGAAGCTTGTATCTTTGGTCTCAGGGATGCTATTGACTTGGGAATCAAATCTCTGATTGTATTTGGGGACTCAACTTTGGTTATCAGTCAAATCAAAGGAGAGTGGGACACTAAAAATCGTAATCTTAACCCATACAGAGAACATGTCTTGACATTGTTGCCTCATTTCGAGCAGATTACCTTTGAGCACTTCCCGCGAGAAGAAAATTAGCTAGCGGATGCTCTAGCTACAATGTCTTCCATGTTTAAACTCAACTGGGATAATGAGGCTCCCCAAATCACCATCGAGCGAATGGACGAACCTGCGCACTATCATGAGATTAATACCGAAGAAGTAGTGGAACAACCCTGGTTTCATGAAATCAAAAGGTATCTACAGACTCAAGAATACCCTGAAGGAGCTTCCGTCAATAACAAAAAGTTCTTAAGGAGATTTGCTGCCAAGTTCTTCCTGAGCAATGGTATCTTATATAAGCGCAACCATGATTATGTTCTACTTTGTTGTGTGGACAAAGTTGAAGCTGAGCTGATCATGACTGAATTGCATAGTGGCACATTTGTCACCCACTTGAGCGGACATACGATGCCTAAGAAGATTCTAAGGGCAGGCTACTACTGGTCTACCATGGAAGCTGACTGTCATCAATATTCCCGTACTTGTCACAAATTCCAAGTCTATGCTGACAAGGTACATATTCCTCCAGTTCCTCTTAATGTCTTAACAGCTCCTTGGCCATTCGCGATGTGGGGTATCGACATGATTGGAGAGATCAAGCCTACGGCATCTAATGGACATCGCTTCATCCTGGTGGCTATTGATTACTTTACCAAATGGGTCGAAGTAGCTTCCTTCGCCTCCGTTACAAAGAATGTGGTTGCCCGCTTCATCAAGCAGAACCTCATATGCCGGTATGGTATCCTCGACAGGATCATCACAGACAATGGTACAAACCTGAATAACACTGTGATCACCGCTCTGTGCGAGCAATTCAAGATTCAACATCACAATTCATCTTCCTATCGGCCAAAGATGAACGGTGCTGTTGAAGCCGCGAACAAAAATATCAAGAAGATCATTCAAAAGATGACAGTCACCTACAAGGACTGACATGAGATGTTACCGTTTGCTCTGCACGGATATTGTACCACGGCGCGTACTTCAACAGGGGAAACCCCCTTTTCTTTGGTATATGGCATGGAGGCTGTTTTACCTATGGAAGTTCAGATTCCTTCCTTAAGGATTATGAAGGATGTTGGTTTAAGTGAAGACGATTAGATTCAGACCCGGCTTGATCAACTTAATTTGATCGACAAGAAGTGACTTACCGCTGTTTGTCATGGTCAGACGTATCAAAAACGGATGATCAAGACTTTCAACAAGAAATTCAGGCGTCAGGTATATCAAGTCGGAGATCTTGTAATCAAGCGAATCATCTTGCCGTAAAGTGACCCCAGGGGCAAGTGGAATCCTACCTACGAAGGATCATTTGTGATCAAGAACATCTTTTCTGGTGGGGCTATGATTCTGACCACCATGGACCGCGACGATCTGCCGCACCCTGCGAACGCATACATAGTCAAAAGATACTACGCATAAATGACCTGACAAGTTGAAAACCCGAAAGGGCGGCTTGGGCAAAAAAGGGTTTCCCGGTGGATCGAAAACCCGAAAGGGCAGTCCAGGCAAAAGTTAGGGAATTAAAGCGTATGACTATGTCTCGTTGGATCACTTTAAGGACAATCTCTTCACGACCAAACTCCAAGCTCATGATCAATCCAATCATCCGCGGACGAAGCAATGAATGAACAAGATACTCAGAGTTGTGAAGGCTACAGTAGAATGGGAACCCCATGGAATTGTTACACATAGCCGTCTTTCCTTTTGTATAAATTTTTTCTCAAATTGTTCGACAACATTCTCTTACTAGGATGTCTGTCTCCTTTGTACAAAGATACTTACAAAAGTTAATACAAAAATACTTCAAAGTGCAGAAATTTGCTTGCCTTTCCTTTCTTTTTTACACTTATGTTTTATTTGAAAACGTCCAATGGTTTGTTAAAAAGGCATATGCATTTGAATATAATCACTGCTTACAAATAAAACGAAATAAGAAAAGATAATTACTGATAGGTCGAAAGTATAGGAAAGCGTCTTTAGGCTATTCCAGAAGAAATCCCCTACAGTATGTCGTTCAGATCCTCAATAGAGCTAAAACCCTGAAATGCATATCCCCAGCGGAGTTAAATTTCAAAATTCCCATCAGAGTGAAGTTTCTAAAAAACTCCCGATCCCCAGCGGAGCCAGAATACTCTAAACTTTCATCACCGGCAGAGTTCTCCACAAAACAAGGAATCCCCAATAGATTTGCATACAACCCAAGCTCCTGATTTCCCTGGCGGAATAAACACTCTCCCCACAGAGTTATTTCCCGACAAAATGAAGATTCTAGTTCCCATTTCTCAATTTGAAGCCTCCTAGGTTTTAATTCCCCAGTAGAGGTCGTCGGATTTTTCCTTATTTCCCCAGGAAAGTCATGAAGGATTCTCACATCCCCACAGAAGTTGTCAAAGTTTTGATAATCCCCGCAGGTTGCCAAGGATTTTCTATCCCCAACAGTAATCAGCAAGGTTTTCTCATCTTCAACAGTCAAAGATTTTTGGAATCCCCAGCACCGGTCAAGGATTTAGGTTCCCTTGCAGCAGTCAAAGATTTCATTATCTCCAGTTATCAAGGATTTATTTTCCTCAGCAAGACAACTAATCAGCTTACATGCACATCCATTACATTCATATATCATAAACATTGATGGAACACATTTTATTGCATCATACATATCATGCAACATAACTTTGTGCTTTAGCTAACATTCTACCCTTTTCAGGATAAGATTAAAAAGCTATCGTTAACAACTATTTAGAGATTTCAGATACAATATGGATACACCCCCAGACACGGCGGTCATTCTATTACTCATTCAGAATTTCAAGTCAAGATACAGTATGGATACACCCCAGATGTGGCGGTCATTCTATTACTCATTCAGACTTCAGCAATCAAATACAGACTAGATACACTCCAGACACGGAAGCCATTCTATTTCTCATTCAGATTCAGCTATCAAACTCAAGTTCAGATACACTCCAGACACAGAAGTCATTCTGTCACTTGTCCGGATCCCAGTTACAGTATGGATATACTCCAGACACGAAAGTCATTCTGCTACTCATACAGATCTCAACTTCAGATACAGTCCAGTTACGCTCCAGACACGGTTGCCATTCTGTCACTCATTCGGAATTTATCCCCAGCACGTAGATGCTCCATACACAGACGTTTCTCTGTTACCCATTCAGAATACAGATACACTCCAGACACGGCAGTCGTTATTATATTCATTCAAGAATCAAATACAATTACAACTTGGATACTGTTGTACCCCAAAATTTGCCCTCCCATATTCTTCAAGATTTGACAAGAATCACCTTCAAATGGTTCAAGACTACTCAAAGGTTGCACAGTCTAAATACCTCCTAAGCCAGTCAAAATTAGAGTTTTCGGTTCTTTCAAGGAATTTTAGGTTTTCAATGGTTCAAACAAGTCTCATGGGCCTATATACATTGTCAAGCATCTACATGTCAAGTCTCAAGACTCACAGTGCCAATTTGTACAGTCAAAAGCCCTATTTGATCCACAGTCAACTGCAGGGGCAAAATGGTCATTTTGCAGTCAAAAGTCAGAATTTTTGGTCAACATCTTATTTTGAGTCCACAATTATCATTTGATCAAGTCTTGATCATGATTCCATAAGAATGGCTCAAAAATCATCAAGATGCAAAAAGTTACTATTTTTGGATAGCAGAAAAGTCAACTGTATCTTGACCAAGGCATAACTTTTTCATGGTTCATCAGAAAAATCCCATCCAATGCTCATTTTGAAGGGGAGGACATTTCCTACAATCCATCTTCACATTACAAGTCCAAGAAATTCTCTCACAAAAAGTTATCAATTTCTACATTATAGGTCAAATTCAAAAGTCAACAAAAGTGCACTTTAAGTCAAAGACCATAACTTGAGATTGGTAAATCCAAATGACATGGGACCAAAGGCATTGGTTAGAGGACTTCAATACCTTTCCAAAATGTCAAAGAACATGTTCATATGATCAAAATTGAGCAAGATATGCATTGGAGAAGTTGGGAAATATTTATGAATTTGCAAAAGTCAACTTTGCTCAAAACACTTTGTTTTTGCTAATGGGCCTCAAATTTCTTCTTGAAACTTTATCCAAGGCCTATGCACGACCCATTAAGTTTAATTGAATTATTTTCTTATTTTTTATTAATTAATTGGAGTTTTAATCAATATTAATTCATTTAATTAATTTAAATTGTAGGAAATACAAAGATTTGATTTTTCAATCTTTTTGTGAAGCAAGAATGACCTAAAAAGGCTGGCAATTTCGTGTACCAATCAAGGATGCAAGTATCTCCCAATTTGGCAACTTTCTTCAATCAAAAAGATTCAAAAAGATGTGATTTCCAATCAAATATTGAATCATCATTCCATGGATTTTTTGTGCAAGATTTTAACCTAATTTCAGTCTCCTATAAGTACACAAGCCAACCCTATTCATACAGACGTGAATTTGTTGCAGAAAAAGACATAATTACATTGAAAAAATTCTAAGAAAACTCAAAACTGTTTTCTGCATTCTAGGGCGAATTAAGGACATTTGTTGATTTCAATACACTGCAGGAGGTTCCCAGAACGATTGGCAATCAATTTCCAGCTTCATAGCTCAAAGAATCACTAGTTACAGAGTCACAGTTTGTGTTTTATGTTCAGAATCGTATTGGCTATTTCATGTATAATTAACATGTTTTATTGATTGTTTTATATTGTTAGAACTCATATGAAGCTAATGGCATAAGTTAATTGGATTATAATGCACAGAATCGAAAGTTACCATGGACAAATTCTAGGGTTCCTAAGCTTTGGATTTGGGGCTTTGTAGTCCAGGAAAAATTAGAACCTTTAAGACCCATGGTTAGAATCGTTGAATCTGGACGAACACGAGGCAACCCTCGCGAAACATTTATGTAAATCCTAGAGATAATCGCTATTTTTGGTCACTGTAGGTTGTGGGGGTTAAAAACCCCCGCTATCTAATGTGTTTTTATGCAGGCGAAGGAAGAAGATGATGTGCTGTTGATATATCATTGGTTCATTAAAAAAAAAGGCGCGCGTGTTTTGTTTTACAGCATATGCGTTAATTTTTATATATTATAATTGATTGTTATTATATTAACAAAAGCAGGCAAATGGCGTAGTGGTTGATGTGCTGGCTGGAAATCATTGGGACCTGGGTTCGAATCCCAGGTCCCCCAAATATTTGTTTCTATTTTTCTCCATATGATTACATGTAGGTTGCTTAGTGTTGTCCACCATATACCCCAATCATCCAAGCGCCAAGTGGCTTGCAAGGCAGATCTGAAGGCAAAAGATGAGTGACTACCATACTCCCAGTCAACATGTGCCCTGGACAATCTCCAAAGTCAAACAGGCTTGTGTGTTAATGGGCCAGAAATTCCAGAACAAACCTCCTTAATGGGCCAACACCCCCCCTGGTTTCTTTTTATTCTTTTATATTTTAATTATTTTACTTTTAATAATAATTATTATTATTATTTAATTAACTCATAAATTAATTTTTCATAACAAATTCAGAAAACTAGAATATTTTATTATTATTATTAATTTCACCTTTAATTTATTATTTTCGTAAATAAATGTAATTAATTAATTTAGTCTTTTTTAATTAGGTTAACTTTAATTATTTTCATAACAAATAAAATAAATTAGAATTAGGGTTTTCTTGACAATTTTAATTTCTTTTCTTTTATTTCATTAAAACATTAAAAACTTAAAAATACTTTTTTTCTTTTAATTAATTAATTAATTAGAATTAGATTTAATTAAATGCAAATAACCAAAAATTCATTCTTTTCTCAAAAAGGGTCAAAACCCTAATGACTTCTCCGATTCAATTTCTATTCGCGCATATTATTTTTTGATCATATTTATGTAATTGCTCCGAGGATGTAATAGCGTAATTAGGTCTTTTTATCGCTTTCTTTATTTTCTCGCATTTATTTTTCAAAGGGTTTGTTTTTGGCGATGTAAATACCCGACGCCTTGTAATAGCGTAGATTTACTTTCCGCAATTTACTTTCCGCACAATTATTAACTGCTATGCATGACAAGACTTGTTCTCAAAATAAAATCAAAACGTAGCTCACCATAACATGTGCAAAGATAATATAAACTGAATCCTGACACACTCGCACATGCCACTCCTAGGGTACGCCTCACTTGGTTGCCTCGACGTGGTCATTGAGTATATGGTGTTTTAGAGGTCTCCCTCCTGTCTAAAGATCCAAGTTGCCTCGAAAAGGTTGCCTCGGATAAAAAAGGATCTAGGACATTAGGGTTACCGCTAAGGCGTCCTACTATTGCTTTGGTGACCACATGTCCCTATAATCAAATTGACCAGAAAACTCCAACGACGGTGCTACCTACTTCTCAATAGTGGGATAGTACTGTCTAAAGGACATTTACACAGCTTAATTCCTTTGAGTAGGTAGAGGTTCTAAGGTACTTGCTCTTTCAAAACAAAAAAATACTTTTCGCACTTACACTTTTCTGATAAAAGTTTTCAAACAAACACTTCATACACTCTTGAGGACTGATACAAGAGTTAAAACGAAGTTTTCAAACAAACTTTTTTCAAAACCCACGAACACAAGAAAAGCAAACATTTTTGAAAACATAGTGAGCAAGTACTTGAGAGCCCGTGGATAACCACGGATAGAAAGGGTGCTAACACCTTCCCTTTCTATAATCTACCTCCCGAACCCGAGAAACATCTCAAAAAGGAATTTTGCTGTGCTTTTGTCCTTTCCTTGTTGGAGAACATAAAAGACGGTGGCGACTCTTGCTTACCACGACATTTCGCGAACCAGCATTCCAAAACAGTCAGTTCTATTTCCACCGATCACAGAACTGGCGACTCTGCTGGGGACATGTTAATAAGTGAGGTGTACCTTAGGATTAGATCACTATATGTTTTCAATTGTATTCCTTGTTTGCTTTAATATTGTGGGCTTGCATCGGAGTTTCATAGATCCTAACTCGGATCTGGGGAATACCCTTTAGGTAGCAATAAACTGTGAGGGACCTGTCCGGCGTAGACCGACACGGGTGAAGCAGTAGCTACGTTGGTGTGACACCTTGGTCTGTACCGATATCCCTTGTGTTGGAACGAGGAGAATATGGGTCTTCTGAGGAGTCATTAAGCACCAACTGACCTTAGAACCTTAAATTGACCCAACTTGGCCATAGAACAGTAGCAGTATGCTACACTCATTGAGGCTAAACTCTCGCGATGGTTCCGGCCGCAAGAAAAGATTGTGAAGCTGGAGTTATGACCGATTGAGGGTAGTCAGTGATATTGAGATCCTCTAGAACCCGGTTACTATTTTTTAGGACAGATCTTAACCAACTGAAACTGAAAGAGGGTAGTACCTAAACTTCATGCTGGCCTAAAATCTAAGGGCTGTCTTGTGTGACTTGTGTGCCTTACCATGTTTGCCTTTTGTGTGTCTTTATCATAACATCATACCATCATAACATTGCATGCATCCTGCATAAGGACTGAACCATTTCAAAGACAAGAGGGTTTCATATTTGCTCTATTTTATAGGACATCATGATGCCCGTGCGAAGGAATACTATCCGGCTCAACTTTGTTCACCCACCTGATTTGCTTAAAGAATTGGTTGACAGAATTCCAAATACTACTTCCTTCATCAAGAGGCATGGTTCTCTTCTCGGTTTAGTCACTTCAAAGTGGGACCAACAACTGATGAGTGTCCTGACCCAGTTTTATGATCCCCTATACCATTGCTTCACCTTTCAAGACTTCCAGCTGGTCCCTACCCTGGAAGAATTCTCTGATTTGCTTGGTATCCCTGTTTTGGAACAGACTCCATTCACTGGTTGGGAAAAGACTCTTAGGCTTGAGGAGATTGCTGCAGCCCTTCCCTTGACCAACAAAGAGGTAATGGATAACTGGGAGACTAGAAGCAGAGTTAAGAGCTCTTTGGCTAAGTTTCTGATTGGCAAAGCTAATAGTTTATGGAATGACTTAGACTTCAGGGCGTACGAAGACATTCTGGCTCTCTTAATCTATGGTCTAGTATTGTTTCCAAATCCTGATACCTTTGTTAATGTCAGTGCCATAAGGATCTTCATCTCTCGGAATCCTGTACCCACTCTCTTGGGTGATATCCTGCAACAGCTCTATGCTCGTACTGCCCAAAGACGGGGAACTCTGTGGTGTTGTGCTCCTTTGTTAGTGAGGTGGTTTATTTCGCACCTCCCTAGGTTCGTGCTGAAGAACAAGGAAAGAAGGGCCTGGGCTCATAGGATAATGTCTCTTACTGATAATGACATCATTTGGACTCTCAGAGGTTTAGATGAAGTGGCTGTTATTGATCGTTGCAGAGAATATCCTAATGTTCCATTAATCGGTACCCAGGGAGGAATCTCTTATAACCCCATGTTTAGCTCTCCGTCAATTTGGAAGAGCCAGAAGAGCAGGGCCTCATGAGATGTTGATACCTCACATCAGTTTTGAGTTTCAGGTAGATAGTGACGAGCTGCGTCGTAGATTCATCAGGCTTGGGATAAAATTCACAAAGCTGACCCACATGAGTTGGGACCGAAGACTTCTCTGCCTATGGAATCCTACTACAGATGGGTCCGCATCCGTGCTCAAAAGTTAGGTATGCCATACGAAGCCGTCAGACCTATTATTCTTGAATTTCCTGATAGAGACGAGGTTCCTCTAACTGTACCCCCTCCTCAGATACCCACTGATGTTGACACACTAAAGAGGTATTGGGCGCAACTGCAGGAAGAACGGGATTCTTATCGGGAAAGGTTCAATGAACAAGAACATAAAATCCAGAAGCTGACCAAGCAATTGTAGAACGAGCGGATCTTGAATGACTATATCTGTACTGAAAAGAAGAGGCCATGGGAGCACTGATGGGCCTTGGATGTTTCTTTTACAGCTTTTATTTCCTTTTCAGTATTTTCATTCTTGTAACGCCTAAGGGCAATTTGTTGAACAAGTTAAATTCCAAAGTTGAATCTAATAAAGTTTGTTTCCTTTTTGTCTACAAAGTTGAATCCCGATTATCTTTGAAAACATAAATCATACGCATTCCATTCATCATATGCATAACAGGTACCCCTTTTTACAGGTCACTTATCTTCTTCGCTGTTTATTTAAGCAATCATCATGTCTTTTGAACCTACTATTGAACAAGCTATCAAGGCCCTCCAGGCCCAAAATGCCCAGTTCCAAGAGTTGGTAATGAGCCTAGCCCAGGGTCAACAGGAGTTGAAGACTCTGATTTTGAAGAAGAAGAAGAAGAGGACTGTGTTGTTCAACACTGGACGCAGATTTGGGAATGGACTACAAAATGAGGTTGATCTGACTACTTCCTCTGTAGGGAAAGACAGTCCCCAAGAGAGAAGGGTTCCTAGTCCCGTGGTCTCCGACAACGAGACAGACTATAATGATGAACAGTACCCTCCTGCTGAGGATAGGTACAAACAGTTGGAAGACCGCATAAGTTCTATGGAGATTCAACATGTGCCCGGGTTGGACTTTGGAGACATAGGCTTATCCTCTGGGGTGGTGATTCCCCATAAGTTCAAGGCACCTGCTTTTGCAAAGTACGACGGAGCTTCCTGTCCTAAGCTGCACCTCCGATCGTATGTAAGGAAGATCCAACCTTATACAGCTGACAAGAATTTATGGATCCACTTCTTCCAGGATAGTCTTTCAGGGACTCAACTCGAATGGTTCTATCAGCTGGATGGAGCCAGTATTCGTAACTGGGAGGACTTGGCTACTGCGTTCTATAAGCAGTATCAGTATAATTCCGACCTCGCTCCTACGCGTACCCAACTCCAGGGTATGTCACTAGGGACGGGTGAAGGATTTAAGGAGTATGCTCAAAAGTGGAGAGACCTTGCTGGAAGGGTGCAGCCACCTTTGACTGACCGTGAACTGGTGGATATGTTTCTGGGGATCCTGTCTGGTCCGTTCTTCAACCATCTGATTGGAAATTCTTCTGCTGGGTTTACAAATCTGATCTTAACTGGTGAGAGGATAGAAGCTGGTATCAAGTCTGGGAAGATACAGAAAGGTGCATCCTCGAGCACTGAGAAGAAGCCGTTCAAGAAAGAAGCTAGTGTTGTTTATGGTTCAAGGAGACAGAATAAACCGGAACGCCGCCAAGCTGTCAACGCGGTGGTGATTTCAAAGCCTGCTGCTGCTCCTCAGCAATATAACCAACAAAAGGGTGAGAGACCCAGAAGACAGTTTACTCGTCTCAGTATGACCTTGTCCCAGATATTTCCACAACTACTGTTAACCAATCTGGTTACTATTAAAGAAGCTCCGAAGGTTGTAAACACGACATCTCCAAAGTACAATCCCAACGCCCGCTGCGCTTATCACTCTGACAGCCCGGGGCATACTACGGATGATTGTTGGGCTCTGAAGAATAAGGTTCAAGACCTTATTGATGCTAAAGAGATAGAGTTTGAAGCGCCCGAGAGGCCCAATGTTGTGACTGCTCCCATGCCCAAGCATGAAGCGAATGTTGTAGAGGAAGACCTGTATGTAGCCTCTGTGGATGATATTGTTACTCCGCTGTTGACCGTCAAAAGGAACCTGTTGCTAGCCGGTTTATTTCCGGGATGTAGTAAAGGTTGCCCTCTATGTTCTGTTTCACCTGCTGGTTGCCCTCTATGTTCTGTTTCACCTGCTGGTTGCCCATTTTTGAAGTCAGGTATCCAAAACCTGATGGATAATAAAGAGATCTTGTTCGAAAAGGTTGTTGTTCCTGCTACCCCCACTGAAGAAGTGTCCATTGTCACCATTTTCAATAATTCTCCCAAGGCTCCCTCAAAGAAGCCTATCAAAATCATGTCTGCTCAGAAGATTGCTCCCATAATCATCACTGTTCCGGGGCCCATCCCCTATACATCTGACAAAGCTGTCCCTTGGCACTATGGGGCAGATGTTTATGTGCTTGGAGTTAAACAAGAGTTTGATACTAGTATCGGCATCAGCAACATCACCGGGCCTGCCAAAGTCACTCGCAGTGGTAGACTGTTCTCACCAGATATTGCGCCACCAACAATCCAGAGACCTATTGTCATCACACCTGCAAGTGTGCCTCCTTCCCTTCCTGACCAAGTTCATATTTCTACCCCTGCCACCGAGTCATCTGACGCTCGGGGCAAAGGGATCGCTACTGATATGCCTGCCCAGACGGAGGCACCGAAGACAACCAATGTTGAAGCTTTCAAGCAAGAGATGGAAGAGATCCTTAAGATTATCAAGAAGAGTGATTTCAACGTAGTTGAGCAGCTGGGGCACACCCCATCTAAAATTTCTATGCTATCACTGTTATTGTGTTCAGAGGCCCATGCCAAGACCCTGATTACCTTCCTGAAGACGGCCCACGTGCCCCAAGAGACGTCAGATGATCAATTTACCGATTGTGTGGCCAACTTAACTGCTGATAATTGTTTGGGTTTCTCCGACGCTGATTTGACTACTAAGGGGAAGAACCATAACGATGCCCTGCATGTCTCTATTGAATGCAGGGGCACTACTCTTTCCCATGTGCTGGTTGGCACTGGTTCTTCGTTGAACGTATTTCCCAAGAAAGCACTAGACAGGCTGGATTGTGAGGGTTTAGAGCTCAAGCCAAGTAACATTGTTGTTCGGGCCTTTGACGGGTCCAAAAGGATGGTACATGGCGAGGTTGCCATTCCAATCAGGGTTGGTTCTCAGGTCTTTGATTCTACATTCTACGTTATGGACATCCGACCATCCTATTCTTGTCTGCTGGGTCGTCCATGGATCCATAAAGCTGGAGCTGTGACCTCCACATTGCATCAGAAGTTGAAGTACCCAGTCAAGGGGAAGATTGTGACAGTTCAGGGGGAGGAGGAGTATATGGTCAGCCATCTCAACTCGTTCCGGTACATAGAAATGGATGGGGAGTTCATTGAGACCCCCTTTCAACACTTTGAAGAGGTTCCTCAGACACTGGCATCAGCAGAAACTGTGATTGAAGATCCTCCTTTGAAGATGGCTTCCTTAAAGGATGCCCGGGCTGTTATTGAGAAGGGTGAGTGCGCAAACTGGGGCCGACTTCCTGATTTCACTCAGAAGACTGACAAGTTTGGTTTGGGTTTCACTGCAGAGGCTCAGAGGGCTGTTCGTAAGGCAAGGATTGGAAGACCTCCTGTGTTCATCAGTAACTCGGGAGTAAATGCCAATGAAGACGACGTGGAGGAATCTGAATTCGACAGCTGGATCTACCCAACAACCAACGGTGGACTGAACAACTGGACTGCGAAAGACTTCGTCCCTATTACTTTTGTCACTCAGTAATGAACTCCTTTGTTTTGAATTTGTAACAGACAATAATTCTAAACTTTATGGCCCGGTCTCTTACCCGGGGCACCGTGGCTTCACCTGTGAGGGCTTTTGTGTGTCATTTTCATATATCATTAATAAAAGCATTGGACGTTTTTGCATTTCAAATCTTGCGCTTCTTGTCTTTCTTTATTATATATTGCAAAACAGCTATATTTACACACACTCACCTATACAGGTTCCAATCCACTCTGGATTTCACTAGTAACGACTCTGCTACTGCCAGTTATGACTTCGAAAATCCGATCAACTTAGCCGAAGACGAAGGTGAAGATGATTGTGAAGTGCCTGGTGAGCTTGCAAGACTGCTACTCCAGGAAGAGAGGGCCATTCAGCCACATGAAGAGCCAGTGGAAACGGTAAATCTGGGTACTAAGACAGACAAAAAGGAAGTCAAGATTGGTGCCAATCTGGAGCTTAGTGTGAAACAACGGTTGATTCAGATGCTGCATGATTATGTGGAAATCTTTGCCTGGTCCTACGAAGACATGCCTGGGTTGGATACCGACATTGTGGTTCATCACCTGCCTACCAAGGAAGAATGCCCTCTGGTAAAACAGAAGGTCCGCCGTATACGTCCAGAGATGTCCGAGAAAATCAAAGCTGAGGTTATGAAACAATTCGACGACGGTTTTCTAGCAGTGACTTCTTACCCTCAGTGGGTTGCCAATGTGGTTCCGGTACCGAAGAAAGATGGTAAGGTCCGAATGTGTGTTGACTATAGGGATTTGAACAGGGCGAGCCCTAAGGATGATTTCCCTCTACCTCACATTGACGTTCTGGTTGACAACACTACTCAGCATAAGGTATTCTCCTTCATGGACGGTTTCTACGGTTATAATCAGATAAAGATGGCTCCTGAAGACATGGAGAAGACCACTTTCGTCACTCAGTGGGGCACCTTCTGTTACAAGGTCATGCCTTTTGGGTTGAAAAATGCTGGGGCAACCTACCAACGTGCCATGGTTTCTTTGTTTCATGACATGATCCATCATGAGATCAAAGTATATGTCGACGATATGATTGCAAGGTCCCAAACTGAGGAGGAACACATTGACCATCTACAGAAGCTGTTTGACCGGTTGAAGTTGTACAAGCTGAGGTTAAACCCGAACAAGTGCACCTTCGGGGTAAGATCTGGAAAACTGCTAGGCTTCGTCGTGAGCGATAAAGGTATTCAAGTGGACCCTGCCAAAGTGAAAGCCATACAAGAGATGCCAGTTCCCAAGACTGAGAAAGAAGTCAGAGGCTTTCTAGGACGGCTGAACTACATTGCCCGATTCATCTCACATCTAACTGTTACCTATGAACCAATCTTCAAGCTGCTGAAGAAAGATCAAGTAGTACGTTGGAACTATGAATGTCAGGCCGCTTTCGAAAGGATCAAAGAGTATCTCCAAGAGCCACCCATTCTTATGCCACCGGTTGAAGGGAGATCTCTAATATTATACTTGACAGTACTCGACAACTCAATGGGATGTGTGCTGGGGCAACATGACGAGTCTGGCCGAAAAGAGCACGCTATTTATTACCTTAGCAAAAAGTTTACCGACTGTAAGACCCGATACTCACTGCTCAAGAAAACTTGCTGCACTTTGGTATGGGCTGCTCGTCGGCTGAGACAGTATATGTTGACTCACACTACTCTGTTGATTTCAAAAATGGATCCGATCAAGTACATCTTCGAAAAGCCTGCCTTGTCCGGAAGAATAGCAAGATGGCAGATGATCTTGACTGAATATGACATCCAATACACACTCAAAAAGCAATCAAGGGAAGTGTGTTGGCAGACCATTTGGCACATCAGGCAGTGGATGACTACCAGTCTATGAACTTCGAATTTCCAGACGAGAATATCATGGTAGTGATTGATTGTGAAGTACCTGGACCAGATGAAGGACCTGAGGAAGGATCCCGATGGTCTATGCACTTTGACGGAGCCTCAAACGCCTTGGGTAATGGCATTGGCGCTGTGATCATATCTCCTAAAGGCACTCATACTCCACTGACCACCCGACTATGTTTCAACTGCACCAACAACATGGCGGAGTATGAAGCATGCATCATGGGACTTCAAGCTGCAATTGACCTAAGGATCAAGTTTCTGAGTGTCTTCGGAGATTCCGCTCTCGTGATCAGTCAGATCAAAGGCGAGTGGGATACGAAACACCCAAATCTTATTCCTTACAAGGAGTATGTATTGACGTTGCTTCCCCACTTCGAGGAAATAACCTTTGAACACTTCCCAAGAGAGGAGAATCAGTTGGCGGACGCGCTAGCTACGATGTATTCTATGTTCAAAGTCAAATGGGACAACGAGGCTCCCCGGATCATTATTTGGAAATTGGATGAACCTGCACACTGCTGTGATCTTGAGACTAAGGAGGCAACAGAAAAACCTTGGTATCATGAAGTAAAGAGGCACTTGGAAGCTCAAGAATACCCCGAGGGCGCATCTGTTAATGACAAGAAGTTTCTGAGAAGGTTCGCAGCAAAGTTCTTCCTCAGCAATAACATTCTCTACAAGCGAAACTATGATTCAACCTTACTGCGTTGTGTGGATAAGACTGAAGCAGAAAGGATCATGGCAGAGCTGCATGAAGGTACTTTCGGAATGCATTCCAGTGGACATATCATGGCAAAGAAAATCCTTCGGGCAGGATACTACTGGTCCACAATGGAAGCCGACTGTTATCAACATTCTCGGACGTGTCACAAATGCCAAATCTATGCTGATAAGGTGCACATTCCTCCGGTTCCTTTGAACGTCTTGACAACACCTTGGCCTTTTGCAATGTGGGGCATTGATATGATCGGCGAGATCAGACCTACGGCATCCAACAGGCATCGCTTCATCCTGGTAGCGATTGATTACTTTACAAAATGGGTTGAAGCAGCTTCCTTTGCCACCGTAACCAAGAATGTCGTGGCACGGTTCATTCGGCATAACCTGATCTGTCGCTACGGTGTACCTGAGAGGATCATTACGGATAATGGTACCAATCTCAACAATAAGATGATCACTGAGCTCTGTGAACAATTCAAGATATAGCATCACAACTCTTCTCCCTACCGGCCGAAGATAAATGGGGCTGTAGAAGCAGCGAATAAGAACATTAAGAAGATTATGCAGAAGATGACAGTGACCTACAAAGATTGGCACGAGATGCTACCATTTGCTCTTCATGGGTACCGTACCTCAGCACGGACGTCAACAGGGGCAACACCCTTTTCCTTGGTATATGGCATGGAGGCAGTCCTACCCATCGAAGTTCAGATACCCTCTCTCTGGATAATGAAGGATGCAGGTTTGAGCGAATATGACTGGATCCAGACTCGGCTTGATCAATTAAACCTAATTGACGAAAAGAGACTCACCGCTATTTGTCATGGTCAGACATACCAAAAACGGATGATCAAGGCATTTAACAAGAAAGTCAGACGACAAGAGTATCAAGTTAGGGACCTGGTAATCAAGCGCATCATCCTACCTCAAGGTGATCCCAGGGGCAAATGGACCCCCACGTACAAAGGGCCATTTGTGGTTAAGAACATCTTCTCAGGAGGTGCGATGATTCTAACCACCATGGATGGTGACGACCTTCCTCACCCCGCCAATGCAGACATAGTAAAAAGATACTACGCATAATTAAAAGACCCGCTAGGTAGACTGGCCTAGGCAAAAATAAGGGCTTCCCGGCGAACCAAAAGGGTTCGGGAAAAAATAAGGGATGAAAAATGAAAAAATCTGTACACCCGGCAAGTCGAAAACCTGAAAAGGCGGCTTGGGCAAAAATGGGTATCCCGGTGGACTGAAAACCCGAAAGGGCGGTCCAGGCAAAAGTTAGGGATTAAAGCGTAATGCTATGTATCATTGGATCACCCTGCATCCAGACTTCGGTATCGACTATCAGGTTCAGACGGCATCAATCAATCAACTTCATCTCCAACTAAGCAGCAAAGTGATGAGACGCTT
Organism: Vicia faba; assembly: GCA_948472305.1. Lineage (NCBI taxonomy): Eukaryota > Viridiplantae > Streptophyta > Magnoliopsida > Fabales > Fabaceae > Vicia > Vicia faba. The sequence goes on from OX451740.1 coordinate 983,965,363, forward strand.
GAAGACATAAAGGCGATAACAGAGTTGGAACCCAGTGGGATTTTTCACATAGCTGTTTTGTTTTCCTTTTCACAAATTATATAAACTCTATTTTGTTCGGCGACGTTCTCTTACTAGGACGTCAGCCTCTTGTACAAAAATGCCTATTTACAGGCAAATTTCAAAATCAATACAAGCTCATTTTTCAGACAAATCGCAAATTGTTTTTCCTTTATCTGTTTTGTTTTGCAAAGAACGTCCAATGTTCATTTTTGATATATGCATTTGACATTAATTGCTAACTCATAAATATTTGCATGCGAAACAAAGGACTAATTACGGGTGATATCAGAAGTAGGGGCAATAAGAATTGTCTAAGCGATCTAGCTGCTCTGTCCACTAAGGTACCAAGGTAAGTTCAGCTGAAGAATATGACCAAGATACCTTCACTCCCCGCAGAGTAAGACAAGATTCAGCAATACTCTCCCCAAACAGAGTTGGTCTCCCATCAGCCTTAAAAAGGCACAGTGTCTCCAACAAGTCAGCAATACTCTCCCCCGAGCAGAGTTAGGCTACTGTCATCCCTAAGGAAGTTGGGTATCCCCAGAAGATCTCAGTATTCTCCAGTAGAGTATACAGATATCCTCAGCAAGCATCCCCGGCAGTCTCAATATTCCTCAGCAGAAATATAAGATTGTTCCCCGGTGGAATACAGACACCCCAGTGGAGCCATTTCCCCAGTGCAGTCTAAAAAGTCTCCCCAGGAGAGTTGAACCATCTCCCCAAGAGATTCTGGAAGCTTGTCCCCTGCAGAGTACAAATGTCTCTCCCCAGCCATATTCAGAAGGTTATTCCCCACCAGAGTCTAACTGGGTTATCCTCATCAAATTACAACGGAAAGATCGTCCTCAGCAAATTTCTTTCTATCCCCCAACGGAGTTTATTCATCAAATTCCCCAACAAAGCTTATCAACGGAATCCCCAGTGGAGTTATCGTTAAAATATCAACGAAGCATCTCTCCCCACAGAGTAATTCCCCGCAGAGTAATCTCTTCATCAAGTTTACTCTCCAATGGAGTCATCTTCTCCTACTGGTTCATCATCCCCAGCAAAACAGTCAGTTCTATTTCCACCGATCACAGATACGCTCTAGACACGAACGCCATTCCCTTGCTCATACGAAACCAGTCTCCAGATACAACTCAGATACGTTCCAAATACGGATACCATTCTGATGTTCATTCCACTGATTTTCAACAAATGAGTTTTGGATGGCATCTCTAAGCCCATCTCCAGCAAGATTCTACCATTTCCAAATGGCATTTTTAAGCCCATTCCCTCAGCTACATTTTGACGAGTGCAAATTTACAGGCACTCTAGTGTCCAATCCTCTTTTACCTTCGAGTCACGAAAGGAAAACTTGCCAATCTAACTCTTCATGTTCAAGAAGATTGAACAGGGGCAACTGTTGTACCCCAAAATTTGCCCTCTCATTTTATCAATATTTCTCATCACAAGGCTCTTGGAACTCAAGATCAAGCTAGGGTTTGCTCTACTCAAGACATCTCCTTGCACTGATGACCTAAACTAGGGTTTGAGTTTGCACAAGGATTTTTGGACCTTCAATGCTCAAATTGACTTTCATACTTCATATTGGACTCATAAGTTTGTCCATACCAAATTTCAAGCCTTGAATCAAATTTTTGCCCAGTCAATTGGACAGTTGACCCAGAAATCAGCTGTATTGGGAAAAAGTCAAATGTGGCCAATTTACAGTCAAACCTCATGAATTTTGACCCACATAAACATTATGAACTCATATGAACCATTGGATCAAGTTTGGACCACAACTCCACAAGAAATTTGATCAGATCACCAAAAGGGCAAAATGGTCATTTTTAGGGTTTTGACTGTACCAAGGCAATTTCTGACTTTTTGACCTAGCCAATGGCAAATTAGGTTCAACCATGGACTCAAGGACTCAATGACATCATCTTGACTTATTCAACAAGTTCAAAAGATCTCAAATGCATGGGATTGACAGATGAATTTTTCAGTCAACTGATCAAAATTTGATTGTACACTGAAAAGTCAAACTTTGACTTTTTGGTCAAAATCAAGTGCCAAGGGTCATTTTTCATCAAGATGTGTCAAATTATGAAACTTGTTCATCAAGAAACCCAAAATTGCAAATTAGGGTTTAAAGTTGAAAAATTTCATAACTTAGAAATTTTCTAAGTTATGAAATTTTCTTAATTTTTCCTAACTTTGCCCCACATTTTCACCATGATGCAAATGGATTCAAACAAAACCTCCAACATGAAAGTTGTAGTCCTCCACAAAGTCTACAACTTTGATTCACAAAGTTTTCTCAAAAGAATCTTGGATCTCAAGTTATGATTTTTGGAACAAGGGTCCCTAAAACTTTTAACTTAGTGAAATTTTGCCCTAGTTTAGGCAGGATTTCGACCTATCTTCTTGGCCATTTTTCACATTTTTTCACTTGGAATATCAAGTTGCATTTCAAATATGGATTATAGAGCATGTTTCAAGCTTTCGAAATTTTCCAAGAACTCCTCAAACACATTTGTGGTTAGGGAGAATCGAAGGCTTGAAGTTGGCAAAAACTCACTTTTCATCCATGGCATATTCATGTTCATGCAAGTTGCAATTTCAAGTCAGCATGCCTTACACTAGTTTACAGGCCTCTAAACCACTTCACACTCCATAATTAAATGCAAATCGATCAGTCTAAGCTTTTGTTTTGGCCATTTGGACATGGTACACAAGATTAAGCCCTAAGTAGAAAAAGGCACATTTCCATTTTTGCCATAATGTGCTTTATGTCAAACCACTATCCCTTGAGCATTGGTCCATATCTCAGAGGGAAAATCAAATCCACAAGTTGGAGGGGCCAAGAGAAAAGTATGCAATCATATTTGATAGCCTGTACAGGCCTGTAACTTCACTTCCACATTCTTACTTCAAAAAGAAGAAACTTGTCAAAAACTTGAGAACTTGAAAACCAACCAATACCAACTTATGAAAACAGTTTGAACATCTTTCTCACACCCTTTTGAGTTAGAAACACGATTGCTTGAGCCTCTAAACACCCCATAGCCAGAAATCACATTCCTTTGGCAAAACAGGGAAAGTTCTGCAACTTGAGTTCCATAGCTCATTTGGCTCGTGCGTTTTGCCCCAAGTTGCTTCAAACACCTTCCATTCAACTCACCCAAGCTATCCCACACTTCAAACACCAACTGTAACTCCATTTAGTGTTCACCATTTTCATTTTGAGCTTGTGCAGTTTGAGTTCTATAGACTGATTCAAGGACATTCAAGGCAAGCTAGCTATTGGAGAAGGTCAAGTGAAGTTCAAGCAAGCTACCAGACATCTCAAGCCTTGTTGAAAAGCATTATATTGCCCTACACGAATCCAACTGAAACAGGTTTTTCTCCACTTTCTATCTCTTTATTTAGGAACATTTAGCCTTAGGTTTGTGAATAAAAAATATAGTGTTCTTTGCCATGAAGCTGTACATATGCCCAGTTTTCATTTATGTTAAGTGTGCTAGGAGAATTTCATCCATGAACATGCTGAAAAAACTAGGTCAGATTTTAGGGCCAGAGAAATTCTCTCTGGCTTTGAAAGTTAAGACAAGTTGTTTATATGGTTGGAATCGTCTTGAATTCTCTACAAGTTTGATGTTGTGAGTTTTTGCAATAGAGCTCATATGCAGGATGTCCAAGTTTGTACAGGCGCGCGCGTTTTTTTCAAAATCTGGAGGTTGAAGATGAAGTGGTGGGATGGGCTTGGCCTGACTCACTCTTGACAACCCCTATTTTCCTTTTTGCACCCCCTGGCCCAATTTCTTGTATTTTTATATTTTTGCATTTTTGTTTTCATTTCTGATTTTGTTTATTTATTTCCAAATATAAAAAATGCTCAAAAATATTTTCATAAATTATTTACATTTATTTGGCATTTTATTTCAATTTTTCTAACATGAAAAAGTATTTAAATACTTTTATATTATTTATTAAGACTTGAAAATATATATAATTTATACTTTTATTTTTCTTCTTTATTTTTATTCATACTAAAAATATTTTCCTAAATATATTTTATTTTTGTACATATTTTATTTTATATTGTACATATTTAATTTGATTAATATACATATATAAATATATACTTTTTATTTTATTAAATACTCTAGAATAAAAAATACAAAATATTACATTTTTACTTTTATTTTTATTTATACTAAAAAATAAATTTTCTAAGTATATTTTACTTTTACATATATTAATATATTTTATTGTATATAAATAATATAATGTATTTATTTTCTTAAAGAAATTAGGGTTTTACCCTTAAACAAATAAAATAAATCTTTTGTTTATTCCTTTATTTTTTACATTAAATATTTTACATACATCAATGAAAAAAAACCCCTTTTTTGCATATTTCATATTATTTGATATATTTGTCTTTTTTGTTTATTTAAATATCATCCATTTATTATTCATGCAATTAAATTCAATTTGGATGTAATAGTAAACTAGGGTTTATATTTCTTGTCAAATACCCCCCCATTCAAAGATTGTACCCCCACCCCTATAATCATGTTATAATAGCTTAGAATTTTAATTCTCGCACTTTACGCTTTCAATTATGCCATGATTAGAGAATTAGGGTTTGTATGCAAAAATCCAAATCAACAAATAGTTTGACCTAATCAAAGACAAAAATGCATGAAAATCAAACACAATGCACACTTACACCCTTAGGGTTACAATCCACTTGTTGCCTTAAAAAATGGGCCATGTTATGCATGTTGGGTACTTTGGCAAAACAAAAACAAAATAAAAGATCATAGTCCCTCGATGACGCTATCTTGGTTGCCTAAACAAAAATGATCAAGTCCCTCAAAAAATTGGCAAAGATACTTGACACAATTGCTATCATGGTCTATACGATGACCCGCGCCTGTCCCATTTAACATCCTAACACAAGGTTGTTCATCAAATGCAATGGTGAAACAACACTGTCAAAAGGGTTAAAAACATTAGGAAGGATCTTTGAGTAAAATAGGTTAGATAGCTCTTAGTTACTTGATCAAAAAGCTTGCAAAAACATCCTTGCTATTTTCAAACACACTCCACAACACAATTTCAAAACATTATCCAAATCAAACTTTCAAACATTGAAATCTTTTCAAAAGATAAAAACACCTTTGTATACATTCAAACAAGAATCATTACAAAGGTTGCCACAACGATGGCCTCTTTTCAAAACATCTTTCAAAACCACACACAAAGCACCATTTCAAATAATTGGAAAAGCAAAGCAAGTGATCTAAACAAATAACTAAGAGCCCATGGATAACTGTTGTACCCCAAATTTTGACCTAAGATACCATCTCCCATCTGCATCATTACATTGCAAGTGTTTTGATCTTTTGATTTTTAAAAATTCATAACTTTTTCGAGTCGAGAGCTGTTTATTTTTGAACGCTAAATTTATTAATCGATTCATGCTAAAACAATGTTTATTAATTATTTATTATCTTAAAAATTTAAATAATTGGAATTTATTTTCAATTGTTATATAATTTAAAGATTTATAGATAACAAATAAATATTGGAAAAGAGGTTTATTAATTGATCAAACAATGTTTATTAATTATTGATTATCTTAAAATTAAATAATTGGAATCTATTTTCGGTTATTATATAATTTAAAGATTTAGGAATAATGAAATAAACATTTGAAAAGAGGTTTATTAATTGGTCAACAGTGATTATTTAATTATTTATCATTCTAAGTTAAATAATTGAAATTCTATTTTTCATTATTATAATTTAGAAAATTATGAATAATGAATTAAATAATTTAAATTATTAATTGATCAATGATGTTTATTTATTTGTTTATTATTCTGAATTTAAGTGATTGAAATTGATTTTCAATTATTATACAATTTAAAGAATTATAAACGATAAATAAATAATTGGAAAGAAAAAGAATTAATTGGGAAAACAATGGAATTTTATTCACTTTATTCTATTTATTACAATTGTTATTTAAATATTGTATTATTTACAAAATATTTATAACGACAATTACATAAAGAGTTTAAAGTAAAATAAAAAAACTATTTTCCTAAATTCTAAATCTTCATCTTCTATCCAATGCCTTTTTGTCTGCTCATTTAATTTTACATGCAAAAACAATTAAAAGAAAAAGTCAGAATTAAATAAATAATTAAAAGCAGAAAATTATTTATTAGTGTTCATCATTAAAAGCAAACGGCTGGAATCAGTTTACCCTTTTTTGCAAATCACGGGATTTCTCCCGGTTCACAAAAAGGGAGGAATTTTTATTTTCATAAATGAATGCACAATTTAAAACACGCACAAATTCATTTTTATTTTTCAAAACTGCATTGCATTTTTAAAAAAAAAAGGGCCAAATGCATATTTCAAAAATATACACAGCATACAAAATCCACAGCATATGCATAAACAAATGACATGTTCAAATGGCAACGTAAACCATGCAACCATATAAGAAGAAGCCAAAAAACATAGGCTCCACGCTGTACCACATGGTTGACAAAAAGAAGCATGCATTTTAAAACCAATTTGCAAGCAAGGCATATTTCCCATTTCATCATTTTCCAGCATGTTTACTCTTTCAGAACAGTTAGTACATAGCATCATTTTATGTCAAAATGTACCTATGAGAGAGAAGAGAGATAGAAAGATGGTTTTTACAGGTTTTGGTTTAGGCAGAAGGAGATACAAAACAAACTGTAACAGTAACTCAGTAGGAGAAAGAAGCATGAAAGAGGAATACAAATAAACCATATGAAGCAGATGTGCAGAAGGCCAAGAGAATATTGTAAAATATTCAAACCTAAGTCTGTAACGTAAACCAAGCAAGCAGTTGTTATAACAAGCACAAAACCCCCTTTCAAATAGAGGAGTTGAACCTGTCTAAAGAACCTTGAAGCCTCCAACACAAAGATTGTCAAAAACCATTTTCAAAACCTACTGTCAAACCAAAGGTTAAACCTGCTATAACATAAATCACATCAGAACCATTTTAACCTGTTATCTCATAAACCTTCATGGCCTAAAACCAGTAAGAACCTGCATAAACCATTTCTACTGTCTAAACCATCAAACCTTCATGGCCTAAAAACAATGGAACCTGCATACACCATTCAAAACCTACTGTCATAAACCAAAAATTCCATAAAACCATAAATAAAACAAAAACCATGGCCTACTGCATAAAAACCAGTAAAACCAATTTCCATCAAACACCATAAAAACCAGTAAAACCAATTTCTATCAAACACCATAAAAACCAGTAAAACCATAACCATTACCAAAAACCTTCCGTCTACTGTCCAACAAACACCATCACCATTTCAAAACCAACAAAGCATAAACCATTGAAACCAATGTCCAATACCGAAAACCTCAGCATATCATCATAGGTCAAGTTCAAGGCAATGAAGTATTAACAAAAGCGTACAGAATCACAGTGACGAAGAAGAGAGAAAATCAAAGGTATTCAGAAGCGTTCAAAGCATCTAGGGCAACAGTAGCAAGGCAATAGAGGAAGATAAAAGACAGGGTACCAGGATACTAAGCAATAGCTAACGCGCCTCCGCCTCTCCGTCCGCCCTTGGCCTCCGTAGCAACCACAATCTCCTCCTCCGTCTCTAGGTAACATGTCCCATTTCTCTTTCTTTCAAAACCTCAAACAAACATTAAAAAACTTGAAGTTAGAATAAAAGGATTAGACAATCACAACATGCAATCGTAACAAACCGTAACGAATTAAAAATTGGAATTGTTACCTAATTCTGTCGCCTTAACGCTGTCGTCGGAGGGAAGAGGAAATGGAGGAAGCTGGTGGCCTTGGGCTGAGGAAACGCAGAGGCATGCATGAGGAAGACGAAGAAGAACGCATGAGGAAGCGAACGGCGCCGTCGCTGTTAAACCAAGAACCTAATCCCTTTCTCAACTGAAACCCTTTGCTTAACCCCTAAAACAAATTAAAATGTGAATGGACCCGGTTCCCTGCCTAAGCCCAACGAATTTTACATAATACCCCCCATACCTTCTTTGTTACCTCTGTTTAGGCCCTCTTGAAACCTTTTGGCCCATACATTATCAACTCACCCTTTTATTTTCTTGATACCTTTTTATTTTATTTATTTTGTTTTCTTTAGCCATTTTTAGAGTTTTTATTAATATTAATTAGACTTAATTAATAAGAGGTATATTTTAATTAAAACATTTTAATAATTGATCAATTTTATTAGTTTAACTTTTAGGATTTAATTTGATAATTTTAGTATCCTTTTTTAATTAGACTTAAGTTAGAAGTTTTTTTTTAGTTTTAATTTAGTTTAAAAATCATTCAATAACTCTTAAAAAGAATATTTTTATATTAATACAAAACATATAAAAAGTAGAAACATATAAAAAACATTTTATCCTTAATTAATTCTCATTACTTTTATCCATATAAAAAATGCGTAAAAAATGAAAACTATTAAAATATTTTCTTTTCATTAATATTAAACAAAAATCCAAAAATGCATATTTACACCATTTAGTCATTTATTTAACTGTTGTTATTTAATCATTATCCGCATAATTTTTCTGTTTAATTATTTCATATTTACTTGTTTATTCTGTTCACGTTTAAATCCAAGGGAAAAACGATTAAATTTGTCGACTTCATGTCCTCAAGTCTAATCGCGCGAACATTCGCATTTCATCAAAACTTAGGATAATTTTTCTTCAAATATCCAATCTTTTCAAAACTTATACCTTTTAAGCAAAAACTTCGACATTAGGTCGTCGTCTCTTCAAAAACCCGTCCGTACCCCTTTTTGGCCAAAACGATTCATTTTTTATTATCAAACGAACATTTTAATAAAACAGATATTTCAAAAGGTTCCTATAAAGTACTATAGATACATTGGGTGCTAATACCTTCCCATTGTATAACCAACCCCCGAACCATAGATCTCTTTTTCAAAAACGCCTTGTATTTATATTACTTTTAAAAGTATTATTTACATTGCATATTTAGGGTTTTATTTCGCTCTTTCCCCTTTCCCTTGGAAACAATAAAGCGCGGTGGCGACTCTTGCTTTTGTGAGACGAATTAATCAATAATTCGATCTCCGATTTACCCCGTTACATTTTTTATCGCTACAATAACCATGGATGAAAAGGGTGCTTGCACCTTCCCTTTTCATAATCTACTCCCCGAACCCAAGAAAACATCTCAAAGGTCTTTCCTGTGCTTTTTGACCTTTCCTTAGGATAAAATAAAAAGTCGGTGGCGACTCTTGCTAAACCGAAACATTTGCGAACACAAATGCAAAACCTCAAGTCAATTCTCCCACCGTATCACACCTGCTCCTGTCGTTGAGGAGGAATCTATTGAGGATTGTTGGTATCTATCTTGGGAGAAATATAATTTTAGGAGCTTTGATTGTCCGTTACTCTACTGGGGAAATAACTCCGACTTGAGGAAGCAGAAGTGAACTGCATATCTGGTCGGTGTACAAGCTGCACCATGACTTGCTAGGGAAATGTGAAACAAATCGTGTTTGATTAGGTCCAAGTCTTACAGTGTTGTGGACTGCTGTCTAGAGATAAGAGAGAAGGAACCTGGATAGTAAGGTTATGAGAAGGGACCTGGATAGTCGGGTTACTTTGAAATGACAGCCTGAATAGTAGGGCTGTGAGAAGGAACCTGGATTGTCGGGTTACTTTGAAATGACAGCCTGGATAGTAGGGCTGTGAGAAGGAACCTGGATAGTAGGGTTACTTCGATATGAGAGCCTGGATAGTAGGGCTGTGAGAAGGAACCTGGATAGTAGGGTTACTTCGATATGAAAGCCTGGATAGTAGGGTTGTGAGAAGGAATCTGGATAGTAGGGTTACTTCGATATGAAAGCCTGGATAATAGGGCTGTGAGAAGGAAACTGGGTCGTAGGGTTACTTTGATATGAAAGCCTGGATAGTAGGGCTGTGAGAAGGAACCTGGATAGTAGGGTTACTTCGATATGAGAGCCTGGATAGTAAGGCTGTGAAAAGGAACCTGGGTCGTAGGGTTACTTCGATATGAAATCCTGAATAGTAGGGCTGTGAGAAGGAACCTGGGTCGTAGGGTTACTTCGATATGAAAGCCTGGATAGTAGGGCTGTATGAAGGAACCTGGGTCATAGGGTTACTTCGGTATGAAAGCCTGGATAGGGCTATAAGAAGGAACCTGGATAGTAGGGTTACTTCGATATGAAAGCCAGGATAGTAAGGCTGTGATAAGGAAGTTGGGTCGTAGGGTTACTTCGATATGAAAGCCTGGATAGTAGGACTGTGAGAAGGAACCTGGATAGTAGGGCTGTGAGAAGGAACCTGGGTCGTAGGGTTACTTTGATATGAAAGCCTAGATAGTAGGGCTGTGAGAAGGAACCTGGATAGTAGGGTTACTTCGATATGAAAGCCTGGATAATAGGGCTGTGAGAAGGAACCTGGGTCGTAGGGTTACTTCAAAGCGATAGTGTAGATTAGTTGACCCATTTGGTTTCAAGAATTGAGTTTCCATTAGTCGTCTGCAGATGTGACTTGCATAACTGCTGAATTTGTTGAAGCTAATCCTCTTTTCCTGGAAAGATATCAGGGTTAGTTATATGTGATGCATGAAATGCAGGGTGAGATGATGTTCTAAAATAAATGAGATTATGATGTATATGACATGTATGCGTATGTCATGATGTATGTTTACGAAGTGCTATCGGGGTATGCTCGCGTTTGGGAAAATAAATCTCTGACGGTTGCTGGAGATTTATAAGTATTCTGCCGGGAAGAGATGCTGGAGAATAACCTCTGCAGGGACCAAACTTAGGGGGAGGAGACACTCTGTTGGTAGACCCGCTGATCTGGAGGAATAAGCTTAGCTGGGGATGAAATTCCGTTGCTGGAGATGTTGAACTCTGTTGGGGATTGAGCTTCTGTATCTGGAGAAATAAACTCCGCTTGGGGAATGAAATTTACTAACTCGCTCACGATTATGAACCTCGGTTGGGGTGGTTACGTCTTGTTTCGGGAAAGCTGACATTAGTGCCTTTGGATACTTTTACTCTGTGGGGGAGTGTATGTACCAATAATTATGTTCCCAAGCTGGCTCTATCCCGGTACCTGCTGGGCAGAGTAACTGTAGGGTTTGGAACTTCTTGTTTTTTCCTGTTTCTGGAATTACGAGTAATTGTCTTTTGTTTCTTACGTAAATATTTACGAGCAGCAATCATTTTCAAATGCATATATCAAAAATAAATCATTGGACATTCTTGCAAAACAAAACAGAAAGAAGTAAAAACGAATTGAAGTTTCTTATGAAAATGATTTGTATTGATTTTTGAAGTTGGCCTGTAATAGGCGTTTTTGTACAAAGAGGCTGACACGCCAGTAAGAGAACGCCGCCGAAAGAAATTACAATTTGTGCAAAAGAAAGAAAAACAGCTATGTGAAACAACCCCATTGGGTTCCAACTCTACTATTGCCTTTATATCTTCAAGAGTCTCATCACTTTGCTACTTGGCCGAAGGTTGATCAGATTAGTTGGCGCCGTCCGAGCTTGATAGTCGATACCGAAGTCTGGTGGCAAGATGATACAATGAGACATAGTGATACGCTCCAATCCCTAACTTTTTCCTGGATTGCCCTTTCGGGTTTTCAATCCACCGGGATACCCTTTTTTTGCCCAAGCCTCCCTTTCGGGTTTTCGACTTGCCGGGTGTACATATTTTTTCATTTTCATCCCTTACTTTTGCCCGAACCCTTTTGGTTCGTTGGGAAGCCCTTATTTTTGCCTAGGCCAGTCGACTTAGCGGGTCTTTGATTATGCGTAGTATCTTTTCACTATGTCTGTATTGACAGGGTGAGGAAGGTCGTCACCATCCATGGTGGTTAGAACCATAGCTCCTCCCGAGAAAATGTTCTTAACCACAAATGGCCCTTCGTACGTGGGAGTCCATTTGCCCTTGGGATCACCTTGCGGAAGTATGATGCGTTTGATCACCAGATCCCCGACTTGATATTCTTGACGCCTGACTTTTTGTTAAAAGCCTTGATCATTCGCTTTTGATACGTCTGACCATGGTAAATAGCAGTAAGTCTTTTTTCATCGATTAGATTTAGTTGATCAAGTCGGGTTTGGATCCAGTCGTCTTCGTTCAAACCCGCATCCTTCATAATCCTGAGAGAAGGTATCAGGACTTTAATGGGTAGGACTGCCTCCATGCCATATACCAGGGAGTAGGGTGTTTCCCCTGTCAACGTCCGTGCTGAGGTACGGTACCCATGAAGAGCGAATGGTAACATCTCATGCCAGTCTTTATATGTCACCATCATCTTCTGTATAATCTTTTTGATGTTCTTGTTAGCTGCTTCAACAACTCCATTCATCTTCGGCCGGTAGGGAGAAGAATTATGATGCTATATTTTGAACTGTTTACAGAGATCAATGATCATTGTGTTGTTGAGATTCGTACCATTTTCAGTAATAATCCTCTCAGGCACACCATATCGACAGATTAGATTATGTCGGATAAACCGTGCCACTACGTTCTTAGTTACTGTAGCGAAGGAAGCTGCCTCAACCCACTTCGTGAAGTAATCAATGGCTACTAAGATGAAGTGATGTCCACTGGAAGTGGTGGACCTGATTTCTCCGATCATGTCAATGCCCTACATTGCAAAGGGCCATGGGGCTGTCAAGACGTTCAAGGGGACTGGAGGCACATGCACCTTATCAGCGTTGATTTGGCATTTATGACAAGTTCGAGAGTGCTGATAACAATCGGCTTCCATAGTGGACCAATAATATCCTGCTCATAGGATCTTCTTAGCCATGGTATATCCACTAGAATGGGTTCCGAAGGTGCCTTCATGTAGCTATGTCATGATCCTCTCTGCTTCGATCTTGTCTACACACCATAATAGTGTGGAGTCATGGTTGCGTTTATAGAGGATCCCATTACTGAGGAAGAACTTTGCAGCGAACCTTCTCAGAAACTTCTTATCATTGACAGATTCCCCTTCGGGATACTCTTGAGCTTCGAGATACCTTTTGACTTTGTGAAACTAGGGTTTGTCTGCCACTTCTTTGGTATCGATCTCACAGCAGTGTGATGGTTCATCCAACCTCTCAATGGTGATTTGGGGAGCTTTATTGTCCCGCCTAACCTTGAACATAGAGGACATAGTAGCTAGCGCATCCTCTAACTGGTTCTCCTCTCGTGGGAAATGTTCAAAGGTTACCTCCTCAAAGTGTGGGAGCAATGTCAGTACATATTCTTTGTAAGGAATAAGGTTTGAGTGCTTCGTATCCCACTCGCCTTTGATATGACTTATCACCAGAGCGGAATCCCCGAATACACTTAAGAACTTGATCCTTAGGTCGATAGAAGCCCTAAGACCCATGATGCATGCTTCATACTCCACCATATTGTTGGTGCAGTTGAAACACAATCGGGCAGTGAACAGAGTATGACAGCCCTCGGGGGATATGATTACAGCGCCAATGCCGTTACCCAGTGCGTTTGAGGCTCCATCAAAATACATAGACCATCGGGATCCCTCCTCAGGTCCTTCATCCGGTCCAGGTTCTTCATAGTCAGTTACCAACATGATATTCTCATCTTGGAACTTAAAATTCATGGACTGGTAGTCATCCACGGTCTCATGAGCCAGATGATCAGCCAATACACTCCCCTTTATTGCTTTTTGGGTCGTATATTGTATGTCGTACTCAGTTAAGATCATTTTACACCTTGCTATCCTTCCGGAGAGAGCAGGCTTCTCGAAAATATACTTGATCGGATCCATCTTCGATATCAATAAGGTAGTGTGAGTCAACATATACTGTCTTAGTCGGCGAGCAGCCCATGCCAAAGCGCATCAAGTTTTCTCGAGCAATGAGTATCGTGTCTCACAGTCGGTAAAACTTTTGCTAAGGTAGTATATTGCATGCTCTTTTCGACCAGACTCGTCATGCTGCCCCAGCACACACCCCATTTAATTGTCTAGCACTATCAAGTATAGTATCAAAGGTCTTCCTTCAACTGAAGGCATCAGAATTAGTGGTTCTTGAAGGTATTCTTTGATTCTTCCGAAAGCGGTCTGGCATTCATCATTCCACTTTACTACTTGATCTTTCTTCAAAAGCTTGAAGATTGGCTCACAAGTAGCAGTCAAATGTAAAATGAACCTGGCAATATAATTCAGGCATCCCAAGAAGCCTCTAACCTCTTTCTCTGTACGGGGAGCTGGCATTTCTTGTATAGCTTTCACCTTTGCAGGGTCTACCTGAATACCCTCGTCGCTGACAACGAATCCCAGAAGCTTACCAGACCTTACCCCGAAGGTGCACTTGTTCGGATTCAACCTCAACTTGTACGTCTTCAACCTGTCAAACAATTTCTGGAGATGATCAAGGTGCTCTTCCTCAGTCTGAGAGCTAGCTATCATATCATCGACATAGACTTTGATCTCATGGTGAATCATATCATGGAATAAAGCGACCATAACGCGCTGATAGGTTGCCCCAACATTCTTCAACCTGAAAGGCATCACCTTGTAGCAGAAGGTGCCCTACTGTGTAACAAAGGTTGTCTTCTCCATGTCTTTAGGAGCCATCTTGATCTGGTTGTAGCCAGAGAAACCGTTCATGAAGGAGAAGATTTTATGCTACACGTGTTGTCGACCAGAACGTTAATGTGAGGAAGAGGGAAGTCATCCTTGGGGTTTTCCCTGTTCAGATCTTTGTAATCCACACACATCCGTACCTTACCGTCCTTCTTAGGTACCAGAACGACATTAGAAACCCACTATGGGTATGAAGTGACAGCTAAGAACCCTGCGTCGAACTGTTTCATGACCTCTGCCTTGATCTTCTCTGACATTTCAGGGTGCATACGGCGAACCTTCTGTTTAACTGGAGGACAGTCTTCTTTAGTCGGCAGGCGATGTAACACAATATCAGTGTCCAAACCAGGCATGTCTTTATAGGACCAAGCGAAGATCTCAACATAGTCGTGCAGTATCTATACCAACCTATGTTTGACGCTAAGCTCCAGATTTTCACCTATTTTAACCTCTTTTCTGTCTTCCTCAGTACCCAAATTCACCATCTCAACCGGCTCTTCATGAGGCTGTATGGCCCTTTCTTCCCGCTCTAATAGTCTAACAAGTTCTCCAGGAACCTCACAATCATCCTCACCTTCGTCCTCGGCTTGGTTGATCGGATTTTTGAAGTCATAACTGGCAATAACAGAGCTGTTATCAATGGGATCCAGAGTGGATATGGATCTGCATTATGATACGTGAGTGTGTGTAAGAGAATAGCTGTTTTGATAAAGTAAAAACAGAAAAGAAAAACAGAGAGCGCAAAATTTGTATGCAAGAAATGTCCAATGCTTTATTAATGATATATGAAATGACAAAATATAGCCCTCACAAGCAAAGCCAATGTGCCTCGGGCAAGGCACCAGACCTTAGAGTTTTAAATTGTTTATTACAAATCTCAAAACAAGTAAGACAATTATTGCGAAATAAAAGAAAATGGTATAAACTCCCTAGCCGTCCATTTACTCGGTCCATCATTGGTAGTTAGGTAGATCCGGCTGTCGATGTCTGAGTACTCCTCGCTGTCTTCAATGGCATTAATTCCCCGATTACTGATGTGTAGGGGAGATCATCTAGCCCGAGCGTGTCGCACAACCCTTTGAGCCCCTGTAGTAAAGCCCAAACCAAGTTTGTCAGTTTTGTGAGTGAAATCAGGGAGCTGACCCTAATTGGTACACCCACCTTCTTCAACCACGGCCCTGGCATCCTTGAGGGAAGCCATCTTCGACGGAGGTTTGCTTCTAGTAGTAGTTTCAGTCAATGCCAAGATCTGCGGGTCCTCTTCAAAATTCTGACGAGGAGTTTCTATGAATTCCCCGTCCATCTCTATGTAGCGGAAGGAATTGAGGTGGCTCACCATTTATTCTTCTTCACCCTACACCGTGACAATCTTCCCTTTTACCGGATACTTCAGCATTTGGTGGAGTGTGGAAGTAACTGCTCCAGCCTCGTGGATCCAAGGACGACCCAGCAAACAAGAATACGATGGTCTGATATCCATCACATAGAAGGTGGACCCAAAAGTCCAAGAACTCACTTTGACAGGGATGTCCACCTTCCCGTGCACCATTATCTTCGATCCGTTAAAATCCCTTACCACAATATTACTAGGCTTTAAAGTTAAACCCTCGCAATCCAACCGGTCCAACGCCTTCTTCGGCAGAACATTCAGTGGAGACCCATTATCTACCAGCACATGAGCCATAGTGGTGCCCCTGCATTCAATCGAGTCATGCAGAGCATAATTATGCTTCCTTCCCTTTGGTGTCAAATCTGCATCTGAAAAACCCAGTCCATTATCAGCAGTCAGGCTGGCCACACAATCGTTGAACTGATCAACTGAAGTCTCTTGCAGCACATGTGCAGTTTTGAGGAATGCAATCAAAGCCTTCGCATGGGCTTCGGAGAACAACAACAGGGATAACATGGATATTTTTGATGGGTGTGCCCCAGCTGCTCGACCACATTGTAGTCGCTCTTCTTAATGATTTTCAGTATTTCCTCCATTTCTTGCTTAGAGGTTTCCACAACAATTTTCCTAGGCACCTCCGTTCGGGCAGGCTCACCTATAATTTCCTTGCCGCGGGTATCAGACGATTCGTCGACAGGGGTAATAACTGGAGTAAGAACAAGAGTTGTAGTTGATGTACTAGCAGGAACGACAAATGAAATGCCAATAGGTTTGTTGACAGTCTTAGGGGAAATCTCGGGAGAGAAGACCCTTCCACTTCGGGTAACTTTGCTGGTTCTGATAATTTTACCAATATCAGGATCAACTTCTTCATCTTTCAAATCTTGTTTGATACCATGATAGTACACATCGACACCATAATTCCATGGGACAACTTTGTCCGAGACATACGGGACATGACCAGGAACAGTGATTATCAGCGGAGAAATTCTTGGAGCAGATGTAATCCTAACAGGACTTCTCGAGGAAACCTTGGAAGGATTGGCGGAAATGGTTATAATGGCAATGTCTTCAGATGGAACAACGGGAACCAAAGTTTTCTCAAACAAAATTTCTTTGCTATCTATCAGGCGTTGAACACCTAATTTCAGCAAACGACAACCAGAAGGTAGAAACGAACACATGTGGCAACCTTCACCACAACCCGGAAATAAACCGGCCAACAACAAATTTTTCTTGACAGTCATGAGAGGAGTAGAAACTTCATCAACAGAGGTAACAAACAAATAATTATCAACAACATTAACTCCACGACCGTGCTTGGGCATGGGAGCCGTTATGACATTTGGCTTCTCTGGAGCATCAAACTCTATTTCCCTGGCTTCAATTAAGTCTTGTACTTTGTTCCTCAGAGCCTAGCAGTCATTTGTATCGTGGCCAGGACTCTCAGAATGATAGGCACACCGGGCATTTGGATTATATCGGGGAGATGTAGTATTTGGATTCTTGGGAGCCTCTTTCAAGGTTGCCAAGTTGGATCTCAGCAGATGAGGTAGCACTTCAGCCAATGTCATGTTGATGCGGTTAAACTGCCATTGTGGTCTTTCCACCCTTTGTTAATTGTTGCATTATAGAGCAACTGCAGGTCTAGGTATCATCACGACAATTACTGTCTGACGATGTTTAGCCCTGTTTTGGCCCCTCATGCTATAGATGGCACTGGCTTCCTTCTTACCAGCGAAAGGCTTCTTTACTGAGCTCAAAGAGGCGTCCTTCTGTATTTTGACGCTTCGAATCCCAGCTTCTACCCTTTCTCCAGTTAGAATCAAATCGGTGAAACCAGTTGATGAGCTGTCGATCAAATGATTGAAAAATGGACCGGATAGCGTCCCCAGAAACATATCAACTAGCTCCCTATCAGACAATGGGGGTTGAACTCTCCTAGCCAAGTCTCTCCATTTTTGTGCATAGTCCTTAAAGCCTTCACTTTCTCCCATGGACATACTCTAAAGTTGAGTATGAGTAGGAGCAAGGTCGGCGTTGTATTGATACTGCTTGTAGAAAGCAGCAGCCAAATCTTCCCAGTTTCAGACATTTTCTCCCTCCAGCTGGTAGAACCATTCAAGTTGTGTCCCTGATAGACTATCTTGGCAGAAATGAACCCACAAATTTCTATCAGCGGTGTGGGGATGGATCTTTCTGACATAAGAATAGATATGGAGTTTTGGGAGGGACACTCCATCATACTTAGCAAAAACTGGAGCTTTGAACTTCTGCGGGATGACCACCCCCGACACCAATCCAAACTCTTCGAAATACAGTCCATGTATCCTCTGAACTTCCATGGCACTCAGACGATCTTCTAATTGTTTGTATCTATCCTCAGCAGGAGGATATTGCTCATCATTATAATCGATATTATTGTCAGAAACTACAGAACTGGGATCCTTCTCTTCTTCCTGATTCTCCCCTTCCTTAGATGAAGAGGTCAGATTGACTTGTCCCTTCAACCGCTCTCCAAACCTTCTGCCCATATTCAGAATACCGGCAACCTTCTTCTTTTTCTTCTTCTCTTTCAGGATGAGGGCTTTCAGATCCTCCTGCCCTTTTGCCAGACTTATGAACATTTGTTGGAACTGGGCGTTCTGTGCCTGGAGATCCATGATGGTTTGCTCGGAAGACATTTCATGCTGAAATAAACAACGAAGAAGATGAGAAACCTGTAATGGTACCTGCACATGTAATGTTATGAATGGGATGCGTATGCAATGATTTCAAAGACTTCGGGAAATTTAAATTTGCAAACCAAAATAAAACAAAGACTTTGTTAGCTGAATTCAAAGTTCAAATTCCTTTTAGGCGTTACAATTAAAATAAATCTAAAACTAGAAATCAAAATTCCCATGGATGCTTCCTCTTTGTGCCGAGATAATCATTGAGTCCTTTTTCCTCATGGAGCTACTTTGTGAGCTCTAAAACCTTCTACTCCTGAGCATGGACCTGATCCCTGTAAGTATCCCTCTCCTTCATCAACTGAATCTAAAACCTCTATAATTCCCCAAGACCAGTGGGCATATAAGGATAGAGAACCATGTAAGGAATACCCCCTTGAGTAGTGGGTTCCACAATCACTGGTAAAACAGCCACATAGGGCATCATAAGCTTCTGGGTGCGAGCTCGTACCCATTGGAGGTAAGGTTCCATAGGAATGTAAGCCTTTGGCCCCAAAGCCTTGGCGCCAGATCTGTTTACCATGTCCCAAGCTCGTATGAACCTCCGATGATACTCTTGAACATCATCCTCATAGTTGAATACAATTCCCTCGATAAGTAACTCATGGGGACCATCTCTTCGAGCGTAACCAAATTGTCGCAGAGCTAAACAAGGATTATAGGTTATATCCCCTCTAATACCAAGTAATGGGACATTAGGGTACTCCTCGTAGCGGTGAATAATAGCAGTGTTTTCCATAGCTTGGGAACACCAGAGAATATCCATGTGAGTGAGTGACATTATCCTTTGCGACCAACCCAAACCTTCTTCATTCTTCAGTACAGACTTAGGGAGGTGAGAAATAAACCACCTCGACAGCAACGACATGCAACACATAAGAACCCCTCTTCTCTTCATGGTACGAGTATGGAGAGCGTGAAAAATATCTCCGAGCAAGGTAGGAACAAGGTTGCGGGAGAGGAAGATCTTGATAGCATTCACATCTATGAATGAGTCTGGATTAGGGAATAAGACTAACCCATAGATTAGAAGAGCCAAAACCTCCTCAAAAGCCTGAAAATCCATATCATCCCAAAACAGCTGGGCCTTGTCTATCAGAAACTTAGCTAGAAAACCCTTGACTCCGCTTCTTGTTTCCCAATTGGATACCACATCGGCCCGTTTCAGATGCAAAGCTGAGGCAATGACTTCTGGCTTAGGAACTTCCTCTAGACCTGTGAAGGGAAACTGTTCAAGAATGGGTATATCCAACAGCTGATAGAATTCTTCCAAGGTAGGCACCAACTGATAGTCTGGAAAGGTGAAGCAGTGGTGCTTGGGATCAAATAACTGAAAGAGTACACTCATCATCTTTTCATCAAAGTTTGAAGTAACCAGGTTGAGAAGTTGACCATGTCTCTTAGTGAACGCAGAAGTTTTAGAAACCCTTGATACTAGCTCTTTGAGTTGGGAAGGTATCTTCACAAAGCTGATTCGGATAGTGTTTCTGCGAACAGAAGCCACGATCTGTAAAACAGAACAAAGATAAATTCCCTTGGTCTTTGAAATGGTTAGTGCAATAAGAATGGATGCTATGTTATGATGCATGATGTCATGATAAACCAAAAATATAACAAACACAGACAAATCACACCAAGTTCTTAGGTTTAAGGCTTGCATAAGGTTAAAGGTCACACCCTCTTGAAGTTTAGTTAGTTTCAAACCTGTCTTAAAAGTAACCAGGTTATAAGGGATCTCAATATCACTGACCATCCTTTATCGGGCATTGTCTCAGCTCAAGCAATCTTTTCTTGTGGCCGAAATATCCCAAAAGTCTGATCTCAATGAGTGTAGCATCAAGTATCAACTAATCCTCAACTCTATACCGAGGCCGAATATCTCACTACTTTCTAATGGCCAAGTTTATTCAACTAAGGTTCTAAGGTCCGTTAGTGCTTCACGACACCACGCGACGGCCCCGTATTTTCCTCGTTTCCCCACGAAGGATACCGATACCAACCAAAGTGCCACACCAACACAGCCATCGCTTAAACCATATCGGTCTACACCGTACAATCTCCACGATCTATTGCTGTTTACCTAATAAGTGCCCCCAGATCCGGGTGTAGGATCTACAGTAACCCAAGCAAAACCCTTTAAGAATAAAGCAATCAAGACAATCAAGAGAAGCAATTTAATGACCTAGATCCTAAGGTATACCCCACTTATTTTTCCCCAGCAGAGTCGCCAGTTCTGTGATACGGTGGCAGAACCGACTGTTAATACTGGTTTGTGTTTTTGCGTTTTTTGTTTGCAAAATGTCGCGGCAAGCTAGAGTCACCACCGACTTTTATTTCATCCAATCATGGAAAAGGAAAAAGAACAAAAAAAACCTTTTTTCGAGATATTCTGAGTACCGGGGGTAGATTATAGAAAGGGAAGGTGTTAACACCCTTTCTATCCATGGTTTTCCATGGGCTCTTAGGTACTTGCTCATTTTTTCAAATTGCTTGTGTGTGCTTGTTTTGAAAATGTTTTACTTCGTGATAACCCTTGTATCAGTCCTCAAGGGTGTGACGAAGTTTGTTTTGAAAATTTGTTTTGAAAGGTGTTTGTGTGAAAAGTTTTTATTGAGCAAGTACTTAAGATTCTACCTACTCAAAAAAAAAAAGATTGTTCGTTCTCGTTTCCTTTAGACAGCGCTATCCTACTATTAAGGAGTAGGTAGCCCCGTCGTTGGAGTTTGTAAGGGACATTCGAAAGGGACAAGTACAATCACTAAAGCAACAGTTAGAAAAATTTAGTAGTAACCTTAGAGTCTTAAGATCTTTCCGAGGCTACATTTCCGAGGCAACGTTCGAATGCGACATTTTGATCTTTCAGACTGGAGGGAAACCACTAAAATCTCCTATGCTTAATGACTGTTTACCGAAGGCAACCGAGGTGAGGTAAACCCTAGGAGCGAACATGTGCATGTGAATTTTTTAGTTAATTAGTCTTTGCACATTAGGTGAACTACCGTTTTAATTTCGAGATATTCTTCCCATATAATCCTGTTAGCATGCATCTAGACAGTTAAATATTTACAGGAATTTAAAGTGCAAAAAATAAACCTAGCTATTACAAGGCTTTGACAGTTACATAATTATCTTGACGGAAAATAAAAATGCGGAAGCTTAAAACCCTAATTACTATTACAACCTCGAAACTGTTACAATAATAATAAAAAGAATTAAAATGCGCGCGGAAAATTAAATGCGATAAAAATCGAAAACCCTAAAAATCTAATTGAAAAAATATCTAAGTTATTTTTGAGAAAAGATTTAATTAGGTTATGTACAATTAAAACCCTAATTTTAATTATTTTTAATTATAAAAAGAAATTGAAATTAACCTAATTTAAACTAAATTGAATAATTCAAGAAAATAAAATATTTTATAAAAAAAAAAGATTCTTTTTTGTGATTTGTTGATTTTATGATTAATAAAAAAAAGTAATTTATTTTTAGTGAAAAATAATTAAACCAATTAATTAAAATAAAAGAAATAGAAGAAATAATAATAAAAAATGAATTAAGAAAGGGCCTGTGTTATCCTGAATAGGGGGGTGTGATCCTGAAATTTCTAGGCCCAATAGTCCTTCAAGCCCAGTCAGCGCATGCTTTCCTGTGGCATTGACTTGAGGGTGTGCCGTAGACCCCCCACTGCCATGTGTTAGATCTGGAGAGGCTAGGATCCATTGGTGATGAATTGAGGAGTATGGAAGGTGCATGCAAGGTTGATGCACTAGATCTATGAACATAAATTGAGAAAATAAGAAAATGCTTGGACCTGGGATCGAACCCAGGTCCTTACACTTACCACTAGCACGCTCTTCCACTGGGCTGTATGTGTTATTTGTACAAATAATAGAAGAAAAATATAATATAGAAAACAAGTGGGTTAGTGGGAAACGCGCGCGAGATTTCAAATGGTCCACTGATTGGCTGACACCTAATCTTCTTCTACCTTTCTCCGTCATCTTAGCTGCATGCCTTTTACCTACAGTCATGTGTTTGTAGCTATATCCCTGTGAATTTCCAAAATGCACAAGAAACACGATAAATTACTTCCAATTATGTGGATCAATTCGTCTTGATCTCGTGAACATCACGATGTTCTTCTTTTGGCCCAATTTAACATGTGTGACAAACCCTTAAAACGCACACGAAAACCCTAATAATGGCAAAGGCACGTATATGCGTCAAAAACACAATTAAATCATCCAGTCAGGTTGTAAACATATCCATGATCACAAATATGTCACTTAAATATGCTAATGATGCAGGAAATTCAATAATCGATTTGAAAAAAATAAGCAAACTGTGGGAGTGATTGCATGCGTTTCTGGGCGAGATAAGACTGAGCGACTTCTTCAGTATGAACTAAGGGAACAACAGTCTTCTCAAACATAATGTCTTTACTATCCATCAGGCGCTGGACACCTGATTTCAAAAGATGGCAACCGGTTGGTAGGGCAGAACACATACGGCAACCTTTGTCACAGCCCGGAAATAAACCGGCTAGCAAAAGGTTCTTCTTCACAGTCATCAAAGGGGTAACAATGTCATTCACAGAAACCACAAACGCGTCTTCATCTATAGCATTCACTCCATGCTTGGGCATAGGAGCAGTCACAATATTAGGTCTTTTGGGCGCCTCGAACTCAATCTCCTTAGCATCAATTAAGTCCTGTATTTTGTTCTTCAAAGCCCAACAATCATCTGTATTATGTCCCGGGCTATCAGAGTGAAAAGCACAACGGGCATTAGGGTTATACTTTGGTGATGTAGTGTTGGGATTCTTCGAGGCCTCCCTTGGAAACACTAGATTAGTTTTCAATAACTGCGGCAAAATCTGAGACAAAGTCATGCTGAGACGGGTGAATTGCCTTCAAGGTCTCTCGTCCTTTTGTTGATTGTTGTGCTGAGCAGCACCTGCAGGTCTTGAAATAACAACCACATTAACAGCTTGGCGGCGTTCAGGTCTACTCTGGCTTTTCGAACCGTAGGCAGCATTAGACTCTTTCTTAAAAGGCTTTTTCTCGGTGCTTGATGAAGCACCCTTTTGTATCTTACCAGCCTTAATACCAGCCTCAATCCTTTCATCGGTCATAATTAGCTCTGTAAACCCAGACAAAGAGCTCCCAATCAGATGGTTGAAAAATGGACCAGACAAGGTCCCCAAAAACATATCCACAAGCTCCCGATCAGCCAAGGGTGGTTGCACTCTTCCGGCGAGGTCCCTCCACTTCTGAGCATAATCTTTGAAACCTTCACCCGTTCCTATAGACATACCCTAGAGTTGGGTACGCGTGGGAGCGAGGTCGGAATTGTATTGGTACTGCCTGTAGAAAGCAATAGCCAAATCCTCCCAACTGCGGATACTGGCTCCGTCCAACTGGTAAAACCATTCAAGCTGAGTCCCTGAGAGACTATCTTGAAAGAAGTGGATCCATAGGTTCTTATCAGCGGTGTACGGCTGAATCTTCCTTACATATGACCAGAGGTGCAGCTTCGGACAAGAAACTCCGTCATACTTAGCAAAGGCTGGTGCTTTGAATTTATGGGGAATCACCACCCCAGATGATAGACCTAGATCACCAAAGTCCAGACCAGGAACTTTCTGTACCTCCATCGCACTCAACCGGTCTTCCAGTTATTTGTATCTATCCTCGGCAGGAGGATACTGGTCTTCGTCAAAGTCTGTCTTGTTGTCGGAGACCACAGGGCTAGGAGCCCTCCTTTCTTCCTGACTATCTTTTCCTCCAGATGAGGTGGTCAAATCAACTTCATCCCGTAGCCTGTTTCCAAACCTGTGACCTACGTTAAACAGGATTGTCCTCTTCTTCTTCTTCTTCTTCTTCTTCTTCTTCTCTTTCAGAATCAGGGTCTTCAAATCTTGCTGACCCTTAGCTAGATTCATGAATAGCTCTTGGAATTAGGCATTCTGGGCCTTGATGGCTTGCTCAGTTGATGGTTCAGCAGACATGATGAGTGCTGAAATAAACAGCGAAGAAGATAAGAGACCTGTAATGGGTACCTGTTATGAAGTGCATGGGATGAAATGTGTATGACATGATTTCAAAGACAATCGAGAGATTCAAATTTGTAAACCAGAAAGGAAACACACTTCATTAGATAACTTTGAAATTCAAATTGTTCAACTGATGCCCTTGAGGCGTTACAAGAAAGGAAATACTGAAAAGTAAATAAAAACTGGAAAGGAAATAATCAAAGGACAATCAGTGCTCCCATGGTCGCTTCTTGTCGGTGCAGACATAGTCATTAAGGATCCGCTCGTTCTCCAGCTGTCTAGTCAACTTCTGGATCTTCTGCTCTTGCTCGTTGAACCTTTCTCGGTAAGCATCCCGCTCTTCTCTCAGCTGCATCCAAGACCTCTTCAGTTCCCCAATGTCAGTGGGCATGTAAGGATGGAGGATGGTCGGAAGAACCCCTTCTTCATTAGTAACTTCAACAATGATAGGCAGGACGACTTCATATGGCATACCCAGCTTTTGGGCACGAATATAGATCCATCTGAGATATGGCTCCATGGGAAGAGAAGTCTTTGGACCCAGCTCATGTGGATCAGATCTGTGAACTCTATCCCAAGCCCTTATGAATCTGCGGCGTTGCTCATCGCTATCCCCTTGAAAATCAAAGATGATACTAGGCATTAGCAGCTCATGAGGTCCTTCTCTTTTGGCTCTTCTAAACTGACGTAAGGCCAAGCACGGATTGTAAGAAATTCCTCCATGGGTTCCTATCAGTGGAACATTGGGGTACTCCCCACAGCGATCAATGATAGCAACTTCATCCATACCCTTGATAGTCCAGATGATGTCATTATGCGAGAGAGACATAACCCTATAATCCCAGCCCATGCCTTGTTTGTTCTTCAGCACTGATTTGGAGAGGTGCGAAATAAACCACCTCGCCAATAATCGAGCACAACACATCAAGGTTCCTCGCTTTCGGGCAGTACGGGCATAAAGCTGATGAAGAATGTCACCCAAGAGAGTGGGTACAGGATTACGAGAAATGAAGATTTTCATCGCATTCACATCAACAAAGGAGTCAGGATTCGGAAACAATACCAAGCCGTATATCAGAAGAGCTAGAATATCTTCGAATGCCTTGAAGTCTAGACTATCCCAGAAATAGTTAGCCTTACCAACCAAGGACTTAGTCAGAAAGCCCTTTGCTCCACTTCTAGTATCCCAATTAGCCATTACCTCATCCTTTGTCATATGAAGGGCTGCAGCAATCTCTTCCGGCCTAAGAATCTTCTCCCAACCAGTAAACGGGGTCTGCTCCAGAATAGAGATACCGAGCAGATCAGAGAACTCTTCTAAGGTGGGAACCAACTGGTAGTCCTGGAATGTAAAGCAATGGTACATCAAATCATAGAATTGGACCAGGACACTCCTGTCTTTGAAATAGGTTAGTCCAATGCAAGATGTATGCAATGTTATAATGTCATGATCGAAAGCACACCACAAGTATCCACAAACAACAAACATGGTAAAGGCACGCAAGTCACACATAGAGCCCTTAGCTTTCAGGCTGGCAAGGAGCTTAGGTACTACCCTCTTTTAGTTCAGTTGGTTTAAACCTGTCCTAAAAATAGTAAACGGGTTCTAGAGGATCTCAATATCACTGACTACCCTCGATCGGTCATAATTCCAGTTTAGCAACCTTTTCTTGCGGCCGGAATCATCGCGAGAGTTTAGTCTCAATGAGTGTAGCATACTGCTACTATTCTATGGCCAAGTTGGTCAATTTAAAGGTTCTAAGGTCAGTTGGTGCTTAATGACCCCTTAGAATACCCATATTCTCCTCGTTCCAACACAAGGGATATCGGTACAGACTAAAGTGCCACACCAACGTAGCTACTGCTTCAACCATATCGGTCTACGCCGTACAGTTCCCTCACAGTTTATTGCTACTTTTTTGAGTTTGTTCTTTCTCTTCTACGACTGCAAAACCTTGTCTCATGCCTTGTACATGTTTCCTATATATCTTAGAATGAATTAGGGTTATAAAATTGGATTGAATCTTTGCAATTATGAGAGATTTGATTTGATTTTCATGCTACATGTGTGATACGGTGGGAGAGAACTGACTGTTTTTGGAATGCTGGTTCGCGTTTTGCGTTTGTTTTTGCAAAATGTCGCGGTAAGCAAGAGTCGCCACCGTCTTTTATTTTATCCAACAGGGAAAGGAAAAAATCACATAAAAATTCCTTTTTCGAGATGTTTCTCGGGTCCGGGGGGTAGATTATAGAAAGGGAAGGTGTTAGCACCCTTTCTATCTGTGGTTATCCACGGGCTCTTAGGTACTTGCTCAAAGTGTTTTCAAAATTTGATTTTCTTTGTGTTTGTGGGTTTGAAAAGAGTTTTTGTTTGAAAGGTGTAAGTGTGAAAAGTTTTGTTTCGTTTTGAAAGGAGCAAGTACTTAAGAACCATCTACCTACTCAAAAAAAGAATCAATCTGTACTAATGTCCTTTAGACAATGCTATCCCACTATGAATGAGTAGGTAGCACCGTCATTGGAGTTTAAGGGTCAATTCGATTAAGGGACGTGTGGTCACCAAAGCAATGTTAGGACGCCTTAGCGGTAACCCTAATGTTTTAGATCATTTTTCCGAGGCAATCGTTTTGAGGAAACTATGATCTTTGGACAAGAGGGAGACCTCTAAAACTTCCTATACTCAATGACCACGTTCGAAGGCAACCAAGTGAGGTGTACCCTAAGAGTGCGCATGTGCGAGTGCGTTGTTTTCAGTTTAATTTTGTCTTTGTACATGTCAATGGTTATCTATGTTGATTTTAGATTTAAACATTTGATCTTGTCATGCATCCCCTATTACCAAACATCTAACAGTTTATAAGTTGCGGAAATTAAATTGCGGAAATTAAACTAACTATTACAAGGCGTCGGGTATTTACATCGCCAAAAGCAACCCTTGAAATTAAAATGCGGAAAATAAATAAAGCGATAAAAATATTTAAAGTCCTATTAAACTATTACATTCCTGGAAACAGATACAATATTAAAATAAAATGGCACGCGTGCGGGAAATTAAATCGGGCGAGTTTTAGGGTTTTGACCCTTTGATTATTAAAGAAAGAATTTTTTTTTTGGTTATTTTGAATTAAAAAGAAATTAAACTAAGTTAATTGTTAAATTAATAAATTAATTAATTAATAAAAATGTTTTTGGGTTTTTAAGTATTTAAAGAAATAAAAATAATTTGATCAATGTTAATAAAAACCTAATCTTCTAAGTTAATTTTAATTATTGCAAAATATATTAAAAGTTATTCCTAATTATAACTAAATTAATTAAATGATATTTATTAGCAAAAATAAAAATGCTGGAATTTAATTTTAACAAAGAAAATATTTTTTGTGGTTTTAATTTATTAAGAAAAAGTTTTGATTGGTTGATTAAATAATAATAACAATAAATAAATAAAAGAAAATAATAAAAGAAAAAAGAGAGTTTAGGAGGTTTTGGGCCTGATTAGGGGGTATGAATGGCAATTCTGAAGCCCAATAGTCCATTGGCCTGGCTGACTTTCTGGAATTCCATGTGGCACGTTGACTAGAGCATATGGTGGACATCACATCTGGACCACCAGATCTGGCCTGGGGCCGTCTGGCAAGCATTTGAGTGAGGGAGTATCATGCATCACGCACTTGGTCTTGTACTGGATCACCTGAAGAAAAAATGTAACAAATGCATGGGGGGACCTGGGATTCGAACCTAGGTCCTGTGAGTCATTGCATACACTCCACTACCACTCAACCAACGCGCTTCATCTGTTATTATATTGGAGACTAATAATAATATGGGAAAACAATTAAATGCCAGAAAATATAAAAAATAAAGCGCGAAGTATTTGAATCAACCAATGGGGGAGGGCCACGTTTTCATCCCTAACCTCCAGCCCTGTACATTTTTCCTGCGGATTCGTATCCGCAACTGGATTCGTAGGTTAATCCTACAATTGATTCTAGGCCATGAAAACTCAATCCAAGACCATGGCCAGGCTCGTCTTCCTCCACTGATCATGCCTATGTCCATCAATGGCATCAATTTTGCCTGTAAATAAAAAGCCCAAAACACAAGCTACGAAACCCTAGGTTCGGTCATAAGACTACAGTCCATATAAATGCAATCAAATAATGCAGAAAGCTTGCAAATTGAACAAGGATTATGAATATGCCCAAGATTTGTCAAAAAAATGCAAGAATATGGAGTTGCGATTTCAAATGAAAAGCGGTTTTTTGAGAGACTTACAGAGCTTTAGGGCGTGTATGGGGATTGATTATGGGTTGGTTCTGCTTCAAGGATGGTCCAGCAATTGATTCCCGTTGAGTTTTGCTTCTGAATTGGCCTCTATGCACGATTTCAGTTTCACACTTTTTGGCAATTTTTTCAAGTTTTCTTTTGATGATTCTACATCCCTAACCCTTGAATTCGTGTGCTTTAGCTTGTATAAGTAATGAGCAATGCATTAGGTCAACAAATGTGGGTTGAATCCTTGTACATCAGTGCTTGGAGATTTGATTTGATTCACCATTGATAACCTTCCAATTTTGTCCAAAATCCAATCTTTTTCACATGGAATGATTGATACGAATTTGATTCACTTGATGATGATGATTAGGTCCTGAAATAGTCAAAAAGAGATCCAATAATCAATGTTTGGATTTTATTTGATTTAAATTGATTAAAAATGAAATAATTCATTAAAAAATCAAATTAAATAATAAAATTGATAAATGGTCACAAGGCTGAAGCTAGGACACGTGTCGAGTGTGACAAGATCAAATCAAGTGGAAAATAATGGGCCTATTTGACAAAATTTGAAGTTTTGGGGATAGTTGACTTTTGGCAATTTTGCAAAAATGCCCAACTTCAACCATGCATAACTTCTTCAATTTTGAACTTTTGGAGATGTTCTTGGACGTTTTAGAAAGCTTGAGATGTCCTCTAACCAACCCTTTTGGTCGCATCGCATTTTGATATTCCGTGCTCAAGTTATAAGCTTTTGCAAAAAAGGTGTTTTTGTTGACTTTCAAAAATGACCTATAATGTCCAAATTTGTAACTTCTTGTGAGTGCATTTATTGATCTTGGGGTATGAAGATGGATTGTTGGAAATTGAATCCTATTAAAAATGAGCTTTTAATGGGTCATTTCTCATAAAGTATGAGAAAGTTATGCTTGGTCAAATTTGAGTTGACTTTTCCTACAAAACCCTAATTTAGCAACTTTTGAGTCTTGATGAATTTTGGGCAATCCTTGATGAATCGTGATCAACCCTTGATCAAATGATTAAATATCCTTCAAAATGAGAATGTTGACAAAAAATCTTGAATTTTGACTGTATTTGGGTCACTGTTGACTTTTGCCCTAGCACAGTCGATTTTTGGACCTCTTGAGCAATTGACTGAGCAAACTTCCTCTGCAAGGCTTGAAACTTGACATGGATGATTTTGAGAGAATATTAGGACATTGGGGGAGCACTTTAGGTCATTTGGATGTAAGGACCTTGATGCAACACAAAACCCTAATTTGAGGTTGACTGCCTTAGGAGATGATTTGACTGTCCAACTCTTGAGCAATCTTGAGCCACTTGGAGATTTTTCTTGCAATGTCTTGAGAAATATGAGAGGGCAAATTTTGGGGTACAACAGCTGTCCCTGTTCAATCTTCTTAAACCTGAGGATGTAGATTGGCTTTCGGGCCTTTCGTGATCCGAAGGTGGAAGATGATTGAACACTAAAGTGCCCAGAAATTTGCACTCGCATGAAGTGGTATCAGTCTGGCGATATCGGGAATGGGCTTACAGATGCCATTTGGAGACTGTTGATAGGTGGTATGAACTTCGACTGGAATAGGAATTAGGGAGATCTTATCGTCGATCTAACTGAACCAGAGAAGGTCTTAGATTAACTTTGACTGGATCGGCATCAGAAAAATCTTAGGAGCGATTTAACTGGACCAGACAAGGTCTTGGATTAACTTTGACTGGATCGGCATCAGAAAAATCTTAGGAGCGATTTAACTGGACCAGATAAGGTCTCGGCATATCTTCAACTGGAATACGAATCAGGGAGATCTTAGGGTCGATCTGACTGAACCAGAGAAGGTCTTGGATTAACTTTGACTGGATCGGCATCAGAAAAATCTTAGGAGCGATTTAACTGGACCAGACAAGGTCTTGGATTAACTTTGACTGGATCAACATCAGAAAAATCTTAGGACCGATTTAACTGGACCAGACAAAAGTCTTAGAATATCTTCAACTGGAATACGAATCAGGGAGATCTTAGGGTCGATCTGACTGAACCAGAGAAGGTCTCGGATTAACTTTGACTGGATCGGCATCAGAAAAATCTTAGGAGCGATTTAACTGGACCAGACAAATGTCTTGGAATAACTTTAACTGGAATACGAATCAGAGAGATCTTATCAGCGATCTGATTGAACCAGAGGAGGTCTTGGATTAACTTTGATTGGATCGGCATCAAAAAAATATTCGAATTAATTCAATTGGACCAGACAAGAGTCTTGGATCATCTTCAACTAGAATACGAATCAGGGAGATCTTATGGTCGATCTGACTGAACCAGAGAAGGTCTTGGACATAGCTGAGAATTTAACTGCATCTTTCCTGAAAGGTAAAGGTCAGTCATATGCAATGCATGATATGGATCACGCAATGATGCTCTCACCAATGAGATTGTATGGTATGATGCGTATATGCATGTATCATGATGTATGGAAATGTAATGCTTTAGCTGGGGAAAATAAATCCCGGATAGCTGTTGGAGAATAGAGTTGGATTCTTCGCTTTCGTTGGGGATGGTGAACGAAGATGATAAACCTGCAGGAGAGGATGACTCCGTTGGGGAATAAATTGATAAGGAGATTACTCTGTGGGGAAGAGACGCTCTACTAAGGCTTCCACTGATAAACTCTACTGGGGATGGATTACCGTTGCTGGCAATATTGAATCTGTTGAGGATTGAATTCCTGTTTGTGAAAGGTAAGGACTCCATTGGGGATGATCTTTCAGTTGCAACTTGCTGGGGATAACCCTTTAGACTCTTATGGGGATAACCCTCTGAATTCTGCTGGGAATGATCCTTTGGACTTGGCTGGGGAGATTTATTTTTTGTACTCCGTCGGGGATAAACTTCCAGAGTCTACTGGGGATGATGCTTCAACTCCGTTGGGGAAGCTTTTTCAAACCGTGCTGGGGAAATATTGACTCCACTGGGGGTATCTTGTATTCTACCGGGGAACATTCTTATACTCCGTTGGGGAATATTAAGACTGCCGGGGATATCGAGCCTTTTTAGTGTTGATGGTAGATCAACTCTTCTTGGGGAGAGCATTGCTGATTTATTCATAGTTGCAAGTCTCAGCTGGGGGAGAGCTACCATTACTCTCTTACTCTGCAGGGAGTGAAGGTATCTTAGCCATGTTCTTCAGCTGAATCTACCTTGGTACCTGATGGACAAAGCAACTATAAAGTTTGGACAATTTTTTATGCCCCTGTTTCTGATATTACCCGTAATCGTTTTTTTGTTTCGCATGTAAATATTCATGAGCAACAATTAATGTCAAATGCATATATCAAAAATGAACATTGGACGTTCTTTGCAAAACAAAACAGAAAAAGGAAAAACAGTTTGAAATTTGTCTGAAAATGAATTGTATTGATTTTGAAGTTTGGCCTGTAAATAGGCGTTTTTGTACAAGAGGCTGACGTCCTAGTAAGAGAAGGCCGCCGGACAAAAGAGTTTATACATTTTGTGAAAAACTAAACAAAACAGCTATGTGAATGATCCCACTGGGTTCCAACTCTGCTATTGCCCTTATGTCTTCGAGCATCTCATCGCTTTGCTACTGATTGAAGGTGAATTAGATTGATTAGTGCCGTCCGAGCTTGATAGTCGATACCGAAGTCTGGATGCAAGGTGATCCAATGAGACATAGTGTTACGCTTTGATCCCTAATTTATGCCTGGATCGCCCTTTCGGGTTTTCAGTCCACCGGGATACCCTTTTTTTCTCAAGCCGCCTTTTCAGGTTTTCGACTTGCCGGGTGTACAGATTTTTTTTCATTTTCATCCCTTATTTTTACCCGAACCCTTTTGGTTCGCCGAGAAGCCCTTATTTTTGCCTAGGCCAGTCAACCTAGCGGGTCTTTGTTCATGCATAGTATCTTTTCACTATGTCTGCATTGACGGGGTGAGGAAGGTCGTCACCGTCCATGGTGGTTAAAATCATAGCTCCTCCTGAGAAAATGTTCTTAACCACAAATGGCCCTTCGTAAGTAGGGGTCCATTTTCCCCTGGGATCACCTTGAGGTAGAATAATGCGCTTGATTACCAAATCCCCAACTTGATACTCTTGTCGTCTAACTTTCTTGTTAAATGCCTTGATCATCCGTTTTTGATACGTCTGACCGTGACAAATAGCAGTAAGTCTCTTTTCATCGATTAGGTTCAGCTGATCAAGCCGGGTCTGAATCCAGTCATCTTCGCTCAAACCTGCATCCTTCATGATTCAGAGAGAGGGTATCTGAACTTCGATGGGCAAGACTTCCTCCATACCATATACCAAGGAATAGGGTATTGCCCCTGTTGACGTTCGCGTTGAGGTACGGTACCCATGAAGAGCAAATGGTAACATCTCGTGCCAGTCTTTGTATGTCACCGTCATCTTTTGCACTATCTTCTTAATGTTCTTATTAGCCGCTTCAACAACCCCGTTCATCTTCGGTCGGTAGGGAGAAGAGTTATGATGCTGTATCTTGAATTGCTCGCAGAGCTCGGTGATCATTTTGTTGTTGAGATTGGTACCATTGTCCGTAATGATCCTTTCTGGTACACCGTATCGACAGATCAGATTGTGCCGAATGAACCATGCCACGGCGTTCTTGGTTACAGTAGCAAAGGAAGCTGCTTCAACCCACTTCGTAAAGTAATCAATTGCTACCAGGATGAAACGATGCCCGTTGGATGCCGTAGGTCTGATCTCGCCGATCATATCAATGCCCCACATTGCAAAAGGCCAAGGAGCTGTCAAGAAGTTTAGAGGGACTGGAGGTATGTGCACCTTATCATCATAGACTTGACACTTGTGACATGTCCGAGAATGCTGATAACAATCAGCTTCCATAGTGGACCAATAATATCATGCCCGAAGGATTTTCTTTGCCATGGTGTGTCCACTAGAATGAGTTCCGAAGGTACCTTCATGTAATTCTGTCATGATCCTTTCTGCCTCGTTCTTATCCACACAACGCAGTAAGGTCAAATCATGGTTACCCTTGTAAAGAATGCCATTGCTGATGAAGAACTTTGCTGCAAACCTCCTCAGAAACTTCTTGTCATTAACAGATGCCCCCTCGGGGTATTCTTGAGCCTCAAGGTATCTCTTCACCTCATGAAACCATGGCTTTTCTGTTACCTCTTCAGTCTCAATATCACAGTGATGTGCAGGTTCGTCCAATATTTCAATGATAATCCGGGGAGCTTCGTTGTCCCAATTGACCTTGAACATAGAAGACATCGTAGCTAGCGCGTCCGCCAACTGATTCTCCTCTCTAGGGAAGTGTACAAAGGTTATCTCCTCGAAATGGGGAAGCAGAGTCAACACATACTCCTTGTAAGGAATAAGATTTGGGTGTTTCATATCCCACTCGCCTTTGATCTGACTGATCACGAGAGCGGAATCTCCGAAGACACTCAAGAACTTAATCCTTAGGTCAATTGCTGCTCGAAGACCCATGATGCATGCTTCATACTCCGCCATATTGTTGGTGCAGTTGAAACATAGTCGGGCGGTGAATGGAGTATGAGAGCCTTTAGGAGATATGATCACGACGCCAATGCCATTGCCCAAAGCGTTCGAGGCTCCATCAAAGTACATAGACCATCGGGATCCTTCCTCAGGTCCTTCATCCGGTCCAGGTGTCTCACAATTAATTACTAGCATGATATTCTCGTCCG
The DNA here is from genome assembly GCA_948472305.1 of Vicia faba. NCBI lineage: Eukaryota > Viridiplantae > Streptophyta > Magnoliopsida > Fabales > Fabaceae > Vicia > Vicia faba. The sequence continues at coordinate 984,000,281 of OX451740.1, forward strand.
GAAATTCAAAGTTCATAGACTGGTAATCATCCACTGCCTGATGTGCTAAATGGTATGCCAACACACTTCCCTTGATTGCCTTTTGGGTCGTGTACTGGATATCATACTCAGTCAAGATCATCTGCCATCTCGCTATTTTTCCGGACAAGGCAGGCTTTTTGAAGATATACTTAATTGGATCCATCTTTGATATCAACAGAGTAGTGTGAGTCAACATATACTGTCTCAGCCGGAGAGCAGCCCATGCCAAAGCGCAGCAAGTTTTCTTGAGCAGTGAGTATCGGGTCTCACAGTCAGTAAACTTTTTGCTAAGGTAATAAATAGCATGCTCTTTTCGGCCAGACTCGTCATGCTGACCCAACACACACCCCATTGAGTTGTCGAGTACTGTCAAGTATAAGATCAAAGGTATCCCTTCAACTGGAGGCATCAGAATGGGTGGCTCTTGGAGATACTCTTTGATCTTTTCGAAAGTGGCCTGGCATTCATCGTTCTAACGTACTACTTGATCTTTCTTCAGTAGCTTGAAGATTGGCTCACAAGTAGCAGTCAGGTGCGAGATGAACCGGGCAATGTAGTTCAGCCGTCCCAGAAAGCCTCTGACTTCTTTCTCTTTTCTGGGAGCTGGCATTTCTTGTATAGCCTTCACCTTTGCAGGATCCACTTGAATACCTTTATCGCTTGCAACGAAACCCAGCAGCTTACCAGATCTCACCCCGAAGGTGAACTTGTTCTGGTTTAACCTCAGCTTGTACAACTTCAACCTGTCAAATAGCTTTTGAAGGTGGTCAATGTGTTCTTCCTTTGTCTGGGATTTTGCAATCATGTCATCGACGCATACCTCAATCTCATGGTGGATCATGTCATGAAACAAAGCAACCATGGCACACTGATGCGTTGCCCCAACGTTCTTTAATCCAAAAGGCATGACCTTGTAGCAAAAGGTACCCCACTGAGTAACAAAGGTTGTCTTCTCCATGTCTTCGGGAGCCATTTTAATCTGATTATAACCAGAGAAACCATCCATGAAGGAGAATACTTTATGCTGCGCGGTGTTGTCAACCAAGACGTCATCGATATGAGGCAGAGGGAAATCATCTTTGGGGCTCGCCCTGTTCAAATCTCTGTAGTCAACACACATTCGAACCTTACCATTCTTCTTCGGCACAGGAACCACATTGGCCACCCATTGAGGGTAGGAAGTAACTGCTAGAAAACCGGCGTCAAACTGTTTCATAACTTCAGCCTTGATTTTCTCAGACATCTCTGGGCGCATTCGACGGACTTTCTATTTCACTGGAGGACATTCTTCCTTGGTAGGCAGGCGATGAACAACAATATCAGTATCCAAACCAGACATATCTTCGTAAGACCAAGCAAAGATCTCAACATAGTCATGCAACATCTGAATCAACCGTTGCTTCACACTAAGCTCCAGATTTGCACCGATCTTAACCTCTTTCTTGTCTATCTCTGTACCCAGATTCACTGATTCCACCGGCTCTTCGTGTGGATGTATTGCCCTCTCTTCTTGAAGTAACAGTCTCGTAAGTTCAACAGGCACTTCGCAATCATCTTCACCTCCATCTTCTGCTAAGTTGATCAGATTTTCGAAGTGATAACTGGCAGTAGCAGAGTCGTTACCAGTGAGATCCAGAGTGGATGTAGACCTGTATACGTGAGTGTGTGTAAAATAGCTATTTTGCAATATATAATAAAGAAAAACAAGGAGCGCAAAATTTGAAATGCAAGAACGTCCAATGCTTTTATTAATGATATATGTAGATGACACACATAAAGCCCTCACAAATGAATCCACGGTGCCCCGAGTAAGACACCGAGCCGTAAAGTTTAAAACATTGTCTATTAAAAATTCAAAACAAAAAGTTTCATTACTGAGTAACAAAAGAAATAGGGATGAAATCCTTTGTTGTCCAGTTGCTTGGTCCACCGTTGGTCGTAGGATAGATCCAGCTGTCGAACTCAGACTCTTCAACATCGTCTTCAATGGCATTCACTCCCGAGTTGCTGATGAACATGGGAGGTCTTCCGATCCATGCATTCCGAACAGCCCTTTAAGCTTCTGCAGTGAAACCCAAACCAAACTTGTTAGTCTTCTGTGTAAAATCAGGGAGTTGTCCCCAATTTGCACACCCACCATTCTCGACAACAGCCTGAGCATCCTTAAAGGAAGCCATCTTCATAGGAGGATCTTCAACAACAGTCTCGGCTGACGCCAGTGTCTGGGGAACCTCTTCAAAATGCTGAAATGGGGTCTCAATGAACTCCCCATCCATCTCTACATATCGGAAAGAGTTGAGGTGGCTCACCATGTACTCCTCCTCTCCTTGCACTATCACAATCTTCCCTTTGACCGGGTACGTCAGCTTCTGGTGGAGCGTTGAGGTTACGGCCCCAGCTTCGTGGATCCATGGACGACCCAGCAAACAAGAATAAGATGGCCGAATGTCCTTCACATAGAATGTAGATTTGAAAACCTGAGAACCAACCTTAATCGGGATATTAACTTCTCCGTGCACCATCCTCTTAGACCCATCGAAGGCCCTAACAACAATATTGCTTGGCTTCAACTCCAACCCTTCACAGTCCAACCGGTCTAGAGCTTTCTTAGGTAAAACGTTCAATGAGGAACCAGTATCCACAAATACATGAGCAAGAGTAGTGCCCCTGCATTCAATGGAGACATGCAGGCATCGTTGTGATTCTTCCCTTTAGCAGTCAAGTCGACGTCCGAGAAACCCAACCCATTATCAGCAGTCAGATTGGCCATGCAATCTTTAAACTGATCAACTGATGTCTCTTGTGGTACGTGTGCAGTCTTCAGAAATGTAATCAGAGCCTTGGCATGAGCCTCTGAGCATAGCAACAGTGACAACATAGAAATCTTGGACGGGGTTTGCCCCAGCTGCTCGACTACGTTGTAGTCGCTCTTTTTGATGATTTTCAGAATCTCTTCCATCTCTTGTTTAGAAGCTTCAACAGTAATCGTCTTCGGTGCCTCCGTCTGGGCAGGCTCACTGGTGGTCCCTTTTCCCCGAGCGTCAGATGACTCGGCGACAGGGGTAAGAATAGGAACTTGAACAAGAATAGCGGTAGGTACACTGGCAGGTGTAATAACAATAGGTTTTCAGACAATTGGTGGAGAGATATCAGGTGAGAAAAGTCTTCTGCTGCGGGTGACTTTAGCAGGTCCAACAATATTGCTGACATCAGTATCAGCATCCAACTCTTGTTTAACTCCATGGAAATAAACATCGGCCCCGTAATGCCAAGGGACAGTTGTTGTACCCCAAAATTTTCCCTCCCATATTCTTCAAGATTTATCAAGAATCATCTCCAAATGGTTCAAGACTTTTCAAAGGTTGCACAAACCAAATGCCTCCTAAGCCAGTCAAAATTAGGGTTTTGGTTCTTGCAAATAATTTGAGGTTTTCAAGGGCTCAATCAAGTCATATAGGCCTATATACATTGTCAAGCATCCACATGCCAAGTTTCAAGATTCACAATGCCAGTTTACACAGTCAAAAGCCCTATTTGGTTCACAATCAACTGCAGGGGTAAAATGGTCATTTTACAGTCAAAAGTCAAAAATTTTGGTCAACATCTTATTTTGAAGCCACAATCATCATTTGATCAAGTCTTGATCATGATTCCACAAGCATGGCTCAAAAATTATCAAGATGCAAAAAGTTTCTATTTTGGGACAGTAGAAAAGTCAACTGTATCTTGACCAAGGCATAACTTTTTCATGGTTCATCAGAAAAATCCAATCCAATTCTCATTTTTAAGAGGATGACATTTCCTACAACTCATATTCACATTCCAAGTCCAATAAATGCTCTCACAAAAAGTTATCAATTTCTACATTATAGGTCAATTTCAAAAGTCAACAAAAATGCACTTTAAGTCAAAGACCATAACTTGAGATTGGTAAATCCAAATGTCATGGGACCAAAGGCATTGGTTAGAGGACTTCAAGACCTTTCCAAAATGTCCAAGAACATGTTCATATGATCAAAATTGAGCAAGATATGCATTGGAGAAGTTGGGAAATTTTTATGAATTTGCAAAAGTCAACTATCCTTAAAACATCAATTTTTGACAAAAGGGCCCACTTTCTTCCACTTGATTCAGCCTTGTCATGCCACACACGTGTCCCATGATTAATTCCAAGATCAAACATTTATTTTTCTATTTTATTTAATTTTTATTGATTTAATTCATTTTAAATCCATAATAATTCAAATAAAATCTAAAAAAATTAATGGAATAGCATCTTTTGATTTGAATAGCTTTTATATGTCATATGCCAGCTAGCCAATTCGTGCCAAGCCTTTTTGTGCATAAAATCCAAGATTTGAACCAAATATGGAAAGGTCTTTTAATGGTGGTCAACAAAATCTCAAGACTTCAATACACCAAGATTAAGGCCCAGCTGCTGACCTAATTTTGTTCTCACATACATAAGCAAGCAGTACCAACCTAAGACACGACATATACATTGCACAAACGGCCTGAGCAAAAGTGAAAATTTGTTGAAAAAGTGTGAGATCAAGAACAAGGTTGCAGACATTTTCAGATCAAAATAAGCACGTGGCCTTCTTCCTTGCCATCCCCTGAAGCTAACACGACCCTTGCCACGTCCTAAAATTCACCATACAGCGTTGTAAGTTTTCAGAAACAGGCCCCTGAACACGAAACCTCAATTCTTCATTCTTGCACTTTTTCTCGAAAATGTTAGCATATTCATACTCCTTGCTTGATTTCCAACGTAACTGTAATAGCCGATTTGGTTTTTTGGCCTCATATGATGATACCCTACCAAGGGTTTGTTTGTGTGGTTTTTAGGCATTTTTTTCCAGGTGAAATCAGAACAAATCATGAGCATGGATGGACTCAGGAGGTGGAGACGAGACCAACCATGGTCTTGGAATAAGTTTTTGAGGCCTAGGGACAATTTTAAGAAAAGCCTACGAAACTACCTGCGGATAAAAATCCGCAGGTAAATAACCAGCAATTTGATGAAGAAGACGATGATGTGTCTTCCTATCACTGGCCCGTTCAAACTAAACGCGCGCATTTTTGTTTTAATTCCAGGATATTGCTTTTTATTGCATATAATATTAATTGTCTATTGCTATGACGAATGGAACGCGGTGGCTGAGTGGTTGGGAAGGCATGCATATGTCCCTTGGGATCTGGGTTCGATTCCCAGGTCCCCCAAATAATTGTTTCTATTTTTCCCATTGTGTTCACGTGCAGGTATTCTAAAAGCATCCTACCGTACGCTCCAAGCAATCAGGCGCCATGTGGCCACTATCACCAATCCAATGGTCAACAGGTGATGGACACCATGCTCCTAGTCAACCCTGTGCATAGGCAAGCAAGAAGGTCAAACGTGGCTGAGTGTTAATGGGCCCAGGATTTCCAAAGACACCTTCAAATCTGGCCCAAACCCCCCTTGGGTTTGCATTTTATCATTTTATTTTATTTTCTCTCTTTCATTTGCTTTATTTATTTTTATTGTTTTTTTAATTAATTACTAACCAGCAAATTAATTAACCTTTTCACAATAAAAATTCAGAAAAACTAAAAAATGTAAATATTTTATTTATTATTATTATTTTCACTTTAGTTTAATTATTTTGTAAATAAACACTAACTTAAATTAATTTAGTTTAATTAGGTTTAATTTTAATTTTCTTTTACAATAAATAAAAATGATCTAGAATTAGGTTTTTCCTTTGACATTTTTAATTTCTTTTTTTATTTATTTTATTTCATTAAAAACATAAAAACACATAAAAAAAACTTTTTCTTGTAAATAATTAATTAATTAGTAAATTAGGTTTAACATTTAATTTAATTGCAAAAAGGACCAATTTCAATTCTTTTCTCAAAAAAAGGGTCAAAACCCTAAGGACGTCCCGATTCAACCTTTCGCGCGCATGTTTATTTTAATTCATTATATTTATGTATCTGCTCCGGAAATGTAATAGTTAATTAGGCTTTTATCGCTTTCTTTTACTTTCTCATTTATTTTCCAAACGGGTTATGTTTTTGGCGATGTATAGACCCGCGCCTTGTAATAGCGTAGATTCAACTTTCCGCAATTTATTTTCCGCACTCTTAACTGTTAATATGTATGCAAGACTTGTTTGACAAATAAAATCAACCCGTAGCTCACAAATAACATGTACAAGACAATTTAACTGAAAAACAACACACATGCACATGCCACTCTTAGGGTACACCTCACTTGGTTTCCTCGACGTGGTCGTCAAGTATAGGGTGTTTTAGAGGTCGCCCTCCTGTCTAAAGATCCAGTTGCCTCGAAACGGTTGCCTCGAATAAAAAGGATCTAGGACATTAGGGTTACCGCTAAGGCGCCCTACCATTGCTTTGGTGACCACACATGTCCCTAATAATCGAATTGACCCGAACAACTCCAACGACGGTGCTACCTACCTCTCAATAGTGGGATAGTACTGTCTAAAGGACTCTTACACAGCCTAATTCCTTAGAGTAGGTAGATTTCTCCTGGGTACTTGCTCTTTCAAACAAACGAAACATCTTTTCACACTGACACTTTCAAAAAGTTTTCAAACAAATATTTCACACACTCTTGAGGACAGATACAAGAGTTACCTAGAAATTTTTCAAACGAAACTTTTTCAAAACCCACAAACACTTGAAAAGCAAACAATTTTTGAAAACATAGAGCAAGTACCTAAGAGCCCGTGGATAACCACGGATAGAAAGGGTGCTAACACCTTCCCTTTCTATAAATCTACCTCCCGAACCGAGAAACATCTCAATAAGGAATTTTGTTGTGCTTTTGTCCTTTCCATGTTGGAGAACATAAAAGACGGTGGCGACTCTTGCTTACCGCGACATTTCACGAACCAGCTTAAAAAACAGTCAGTTCTATTTCCACCGATCACAGAACTGGCGACTCTGCTGGGGACACTTATAAGTGAGGTGTACCTTAGGATTAGACCACTCTTATGTTTTCAATTTCTTGCTTTGTTTGCTTTAATATTGTGGGCTTGTCTTGGAGTTTCATAGATCCTAACCCGGATCTGGGGGATACCTTCTTAGAAGTAGCAACAAACTGTGAGGGAACTGTGCGGGGTATACCGACATGGTTGAAGCAGTTACTACGTTGATGTGGCACTTTGGTGAGTACCGGTAACCCTTGAGTCAAGTCAAAGAGAGTACGGGGCCGCCGCGTGGTGTCGTGAAGCATCAACTGACCTTAGGAACCTTACTTGACCATCCTGGCCTCTTTAGGGGTAGTGAGATGACCGACTTTGGTGCAGTCTGAAGTTGGTAGATACTCGATACTACACTCATTGAGGGTTGTTTTATTGGAATATTTTTATCGCCAGTTCAGTGGCTAAATCAAAACAATGAACATAGAAAACAATCCAATGATATTGAGCTCCTTAGAACCTGATTACTTTTGATAGGACAGGTTTTGAGCCCACCAACTTCAAGAGGGTAGTACCTAGACCTCATGCTGGCCTAAACTCTAAGGGTTGTCTAGTGTGACTTGTGTGCCTTATCATGTTTGCCTTTTGTGAATACTTGTGGTGTGCTTTTATCATAACATCATAAAGCATCATATGCATTTACTAACCACTTCAAGGGTTCGAATTTTCATCTTTGTTCTTGTTTTGTAGGACATTGAAACTATCCGCAGAAAGACAATTCAGGTCAACCTTGTAAGGATCCCTCCTCAGCTTAAGGAGCTTACATCCAGGATTCCCGAGAACTCTTCCTTCAGTGAAAGGCATGGTAGACTCATCAGCTTGGTCAACACCAACATTGAAGAGGATATGGTGAAAGTGTTGTTCCAGTTCGTTGACCCCTTGCACCACTGTTTTACATTCCCGGATTATCAATTTGTGCCTACTTTGGAAGAGTTTTCTCAGCTTCTGAGGGTTCCCATTCTCAGTCAACTACCCTACAACGGTACGGAAAGGGAACCAAAACTTGAAGACGTTGCTAAAGCATTACGTCTACAACCATCTGACATCAAGGGACATTGGGAAGTTAGAAGTGGTATCAAAGGATTCTTGGCAAAGTTCCTGTTTGAAAAGGCACAAGAATGTTGGAATGCCCTTGACCTACAAGCCTTTGAAGAAGTTATGGCACTCCTTGTCTATGGGTTGGTGTTGTTCCCGAATCCAGATCAGCTTGTAGATATCAATGCTGTCAAGATCTTCATGTCCAGGAATCCCATACCTACGTTGCTTGGGGACATCCTCCACTCATGTTACACTCGAACCATGAGAAAAAGAGGTGTTCTCATGTGTTGCACTCCTCTCCTGGCAAGGTGGTTTATTTCGCACCTTCCACAGTCAGTTTTGAAGAACGAGCGGGGTTTGAGATGGTCACAATGATTGATGACTCTTACACATGCTGATATACATTGGTGTTCTCGGTCCAGAGAAAATGTCACTATCATTGATCGTTGCAGAGAGTTTCCTAATGTTCCTTTACTTGTAATTAGAGGGGGCATTACTTACAACCCATGTTTGGCTTTGAGATAGTTTGGATATGCTCGGAGGGATGGCCCTCATGACATGTTGATTCCTGACATAGTTTTTGACTTCGACAATGATACGCAAGGACTTCGACAGAGATTCATCAGAGCTTGGAGGATGCCCAACAGGGTAGATAGTAAGACACTGGGGCACAAGAACTCCATCCCCCTGGAGCCTTATCTCAAGTGGGTACGAGCCCGCTATCAGAAGCTGGTGATGCCATATCCTCATGTTCTCCCCGTGATCAAAGAACCTGTGGTGGAAGGAGAGGTGCCCTACACCATCCAACATCCTGACATGCCAACATCTTGGGAAGAAATGCAAAAAAGCTGGATCCAACTCAAGGAAGAGCGGAATTCTCTTGAAACCAGTCTACATGCCAGTGAGAAGAAGGTCTTGGAGCTCACCCGCCTACTGCACGAGGAAAAGACCCTCAATACCTACATCGCTCCAAAGAGGATGCGCAGTGTCTTTTGGGATTAAGTATTTTGTAATATTTCGCCCATGAGGCATTGATGTATTGAACAGATTATTTCTTAATATAAAGTGTGTTCCTTTTTGTCTACAACGAATTTGAATTTTCGAACCCTTGAATGCATTGCATAAATAGCATATCATGCATCATGTGCATAACAGGTACCCTTTTTACAGGCCACTCATCTTCTTCGCTGTTTATTTCAGCAATCATCATGTCTTCCGAGCTTACCAACGAACAAGCTATCAAGGCCCTCCAGGCCCAGAACGCCCAATTTCAAGAGCTGGTCATGAGCTTAGCCCAGGGACAACAGGAATTAAAGACTCTGCTTTTGAAGAAGAAGAAGAAGAAGAGGACTGTGCTGTTCAATACCGGACGCAGATATGGGAATACACTGCAGAATGAAGCTGAGCTGACTACTCCATCTGTTGGGGAAGGCAGTTCCCAAGAGGGAAGGGTTCCAAGTCCCGTGGTCTCCGACAACGAGACAGATTACAATGATGAACAGTACCCTCCTGCTGAGGACAGGTACAAACAGCTGGAGGACCGGTTAAATGCTATGGAGATTCAACGTGTGCCCGAGTTGGACTTTGGAGACCTAGGCTTATCTTCTGGGGTGGTGATCCCACACAAGTTCCAGGCACCTGCCTTTGCGAAGTACGACGGGGCTTCCTGTCCTAAGCTGCATCTCCGATCATATGTAAGGAAGATCCAACCTTACACTGCAGACAAGAATCTATGGATCCATTTCTTCCAGGATAGCCTTTCAGGGGCTCAACTCGAGTGGTTCTATCAGCTGGATGGAGCCAGTATTCGAAACTGGGAGGACTTGGCTACTGCATTTTATAAGCAGTATCAGTACAATTCCGACCTCGCTCCTACGCGTACCCAACTCCAGGGTATGTCACTAGGAACAGGTGAAGGTTTTAAGGAGTATGCGCAAAAGTGGAGGGACCTGGATGGAAGGGTGCAGCCACCTTGGACGGACCGTGAGCTTGTCGACATGTTCTTGGGGACCCTATCAGGTCCATTCTTTAACCACCTGATTGGTAATTCTTCAGCTGGGTTTACAGATCTGATCTTAACCGATGAGAGGATAGAAGTCGGTATCAAGTCAGGGAAGATATAGAAAGGTGCCTCCTCGAGTACTGAAAAGAAGCCCTTCAAGAAGGAAGCTAGTGCTGTGTATGGTCCCAGAAGACAAAATAAACCGGAACGCCTCCAAGCTGTCAACGCGGTGGTTATTTCTCAGCCCGCTGCTGCTTCTCAGCAATATAACCAACCAAGGGGTGAGAGACCCAAAAGGCAGTACACTCGGCTCAGTATGACCCTGTCTCAGATATTGCGGCAACTGTTGTCAACCAATCTGGTAACCGTCAAAGAAGCTCCAAAGGTGGTAAACACAACATCTCCGAAGTACAATCCCAACGCCCGCTGCGCTTATCACTCTGACAGCCCGGGGTATACTACAGATGATTGTTGGGCTCTGAGGAATAAGGTGCAGGACCTTATTGATGCTAAGGAAATACAGTTCGAGGCACCCGAAAGGCCCAATGTTGTGACTGCTCCCATGCCCCAGCATGGGGTGAATGCTGTGGAAGAAGACCGGTATGTAGCCTCTGTGGATGATATTGTTACTCCGTTGTTGACTGTCAAAAGGAACCTGTTGCTAGCCGGTTTATTTCCGGGATGTAGTAAAGGTTGCCTTCTATGTTCTGTTTCACCTGCTGGTTGTCCTTTGTTGAAGTTAGGTGTCCAAAACCTGATGGATAACAAAGAGATCTTATTCGAGAAAATTGTTGTTTCTGCTATCCCTGCTGAAGAAGTTTCTATTGTCACTATTTTCAACAAACCTCCTAAGGCTCCCTCAAAGAAGCCTTTCAAAATCCTGTCTACTCAGAAGATTTCTCCCATCATCATTATTGTTCCGGGGCCCCTCCCTTATACATCTAACAAAGTTGTCCCGTGGCACTATGGGGCAGACGTTTATGTGCTTGGAGTAAAACAAGAGTTTGATACTAGTACCGGTGTCAGCAACATCACCGGGCCTGCCAAAGTCACTCGTAGTTGTAGGCTTTTCTCACCTGATATTGCGCCACCAGCTATTCAGAGACCTCTCATCATTACACCTGCAAGAGTGCCCACTTCCCTGCCTGACCAAGTTCCTAGTTCTACCACTGCTGCCGAGCCATCTTACGCTCGGGCAAAGGGATTGCTACTGATGTGCCTGCCCGGACGGAGGCACCGAAGACCACCAATGTTGAAGCTTCCAAGCAAGAGATGGAAGAGATTCTTAAAATTATCAAGAAGAGTGATTTCAATGTAGTTGAGCAGCTGGGGCACACCCCCTCTAAAATTTCTATGCTATCACTATTGTTATGTTCATAGGCCCATGCCAAGGCCCTGATTTCATTCCTGAAGACGGCCCATGTGCCACAAGAAACGTCTGCTGATCAATTTACCGATTGTGTGGCCAACTTGACTGCTAATAATGGGTTGGGTTTCTCTGACGCCGATCTGACCGCCAAGCGAAAGAACCATAACGACGCCCTACATGTCTCCATTGAATGAAGGGGAACTACTCTTGCCCATGTGTTAGTAGACACCGGTTCTTCGTTGAACGTATTACCCAAGAAGGCCCTAGACAGGTTAGATTGTGAGGGTTTAGAGCTCAAGCCAAGTAACATTGTTGTCCGGGCCTTTGACGGGTCCAAAAGGATGGTACATGGGGAAGTTGACATTCCAATCACGGTTGGTTCTCAAGTTTTTTATTCTACTTTCTATGTGATGGACATCCGACCATCCTATTCTTGCTTGCTGGGTCGTCCTTGGATCCACAAGGCTGGAGCTGTAACCTCCACATTACATCAGAAGCTTAAGTACCCGGTCAGAGGGAAGATCGTAACAGTGTAGGGGGAAGAAGAATATATGGTCAGCCACCTCAGCTCGTTCCGGTACGTAGAGATAGATGGGGAGTTCATTGAGACCCCCTTTCAACACTTTGAAGAGGTGCCTCAGACACTGGCGTCAGCAGAAACTGTGACTGAAGAAGATTCTCCTTTGAAGATGGCTTCCTTAAAGGACGCCCGGGCTGTGGTTGAGAAGGGTGAGTGTGCAAACTGGGGCCGACTTCCTGATTTCACTCCGAAGACTGACAAATTTGGTTTGGGTTTCACTGCAGAAGCTCAGAGGGCTATCCGTAAGGCAAGGATTGGAAGACCTCCTGTATTCATCACCAACCCGGGAATAAATGCTATTGAAGACGAAGTGGAGGAATCTGAATTTGACAGCTGGATCTACCCAACGATCGACGGTGGACCAAGCAACTGGACTGCGAAAGACTTTGTACCTATTACTTTTGTCACTCAGTAATGAACTCCTTTGTTTTGAATTTGTAACAAACAATATTACTAAACTCTATGGCCCGGTGTCTTACCCGGGGCACCGTGGCTTCATTTGTGAGGGCTTATTATTTGTCACTTTCATATATCATGAATAAAAGCATTGGACGTTTTTTGCATTTCAAATCTTGCACTCCCTTTCTTTCTTTATATATTGCAAAATAGCTATATTTACACGCACTCACCTATACAGGTTCCAATCCACTCTGGATCCCACTGGTAACGACTCTACTACTACCAGTTATGACTTCGAAAATCCGATCAACTTAGCCGAAGACGAAGGTGAAGATGATTGTGAAGTGCCTGGTCAGCTTGCAAGACTGTTACTCCAGGAAGAGAGGGCCATTCAGCCACATGAAGAGCCAGTGGAAACGGTAAATCTGGGTACTGAGACAGACAGAAAGGAAGTCAAGATTGGTGCCAATCTGGAGCCTAGTGTGAAACAACGGTTGATTCAGATGCTGCATGACTATGTGGAAATCTTTTCCTGGTCTTACGAAGACATGCCTGGGTTGGATACCGACATTGTGGTTCATCACTTTCCTACTAAGGAAGAATGCCCTCCGGTAAAACAGAAGGTCTGCCGTATGCGTCCAGAGATGTCCGAGAAAATCAAAGCTGAGGTTATGAAACAATTTGATGTCGGGTTTCTAGCAGTGACTTCTTACCCTCAGTGGGTTGCCAACGTGGTTCCAGTGCCGAAGAAAGATGGTAAGGTCAGAATGTGTGTTGACTACAGGGGTTTGAATAGGGCGAGCCCCAAGGATGATTTCCCTCTACCTCACATCGACGTTCTAGTGGACAATACGGCTCAGCACAAGGTGTTCTCCTTCATGGACGGTTTCTCCGGTTATAATAAAATCAAGATGGCTCCTGAAGACATGGAGAAGACCACTTTTGTTACTCAGTGGGGCACCTTTTGCTACAAGGTCATGCCTTTTGGGTTGAAAAATGCTGGGGCAACCTACCAACGTGCCATGGTTGCTTTGTTTCATGACATGATCCATCATGAGATAGAAGTATACATCGACGATATGATTGCAAGGTCCCAAAATGAGGAGGAACACCTTGACCATCTACATAAGCTGTTTGACCGTTTGAAATTGTACAAGCTGAGGTTGAACCCGAACAAGTGCACCTTCGGGGTGAAGTCTGGAAAACTACTAGGCTTTGTCGTAAGCGACAAAGGTATTCAAGTGGACCCTGCCAAAGTGAAAGCCATACAAGAGATGCCAACTCCCAAGACAGAGAAAGAAGTCAGAGGCTTTCTAGGACGGCTGTACTATATTGCCCGATTCATCTCACATCTAACTGCTACCTGTGAACCAATCTTCAAGCTGCTGAAGAAAGATCAAGTAGTACGTTGGAACGACGAATGTCAGGCCGCTTTCGAAAGAATCAAAGAGTATCTCCAAGAACCACCCATTCTTATGCCGCCGGTTGAAGGGAGACCTCTAATCTTATACTTGACAGTACTGGACAACTCAATGGGGTGTGTGTTGGGGCAGCATGACGAGTCTGGCCGAAAAGAGCACGCTATTTATTACCTTAACAAAAAGTTTACCGACTGTGAGACCCGATACTCACTGCTCGAGAAAACTTGCTGCGCTTTGGTATGGGTTGCTCACCGGCTGAGACGGTATATGTTGACTAACACTACTCTGTTGATTTCAAAAATGGATCCAATAAAATATATCTTCGAAAAGCCTGCCTTGTCCGGAAGAATAGCAAGATGGCAAATGATCTTAACCGAATACAACATCCAGTACACGACTCAAAAAGAAATCAAGGGAAGTGTATTGGCAGACCATTTGGCACACTAGGCAGTGGACGATTACCAGTCGATGAACTTTGAATTTCCAGACGAGAATATCATGGTGGTGACTGATTGTGAAGTACCTGGACCGGATGAAGGACCTGAGGAAGGATCCCGATGGTCTATGCACTTCGACGGAGCCTCAAATGCTTTGGGTAATGGTATGGCGCTGTGATCATATCTCCAAAAGGCACTCATACTCCACTTACCGCCCGACTATGTTTCAACTGCACCAACAACATGGCAGAGTATGAGGCATGTATCATGGGTCTTCAAGCTGCAATTGACTTAAGGATCAAGTTTCTGAGTGTCTTCGGAGATTCCGCTCTCGTGATCAGTCAGATCAAAGGCGAGTAGGATATGAAATACCCAAATCTTATTCCTTACAAGGAGTATGTGTTGACATTGATCCCCCATTTCGAAGAGATAACTTTTAAACACTTCCCAAGAGAGGAGAATCAGTTGGCAGACGCGCTAGCTACGATGTCTTCCATGTTCAAAGTCAAATGGGACAACGAGGCTCCCTAGATCATTATCTGGAAATTGGATGAACCTGCATATTGTGGTGATCTTGAGGCCGAAGAGGTAACATAAAAGCCTTGGTATCATGAAGTGAAGAGGTACTTGGAAGCTCAAGAATACCCCGAGGGTGCATCTGTCAACGACAAGAAGTTTCTGAGAAGGTTCACGGCAAAGTTCTTCCTCAGCAACGACATTCTATACAAACGAAACCATGATTCGACCTTACTGCGTTGTGTGGATAAGACTGAAGCAGAAAGGATCATGGCAGAGCTACATGAAGGTACCTTCGGAACACATTCCAGTGGACATACCATGGCAAAGAAAATCCTTCGGGCAGGATATTTCTGGTCCACAATGGAAGCCGACTGTTACCAATATTCTCGGACGTGTCACAAATGCCAGATCTACGCAGATAAGGTGCACATTCCTCTGGTTCCCCTGAACGTCTTGACAGCACCTTGGCCTTTTGCAATGTGGGGCATTGATATGATCGGCGAGATCAGACCTACGGCATCCAACGGGCATCGCTTCATCCTGGTAGCAATTGATTACCTTACGAAGTGAGTTGAAGCAGCTTCCTACGCTACGGTAACCAAGAACGTCGTGGCACAGTTCATTCGGCATAACCTAATTTGTCGCTACGATGTACCCGAGAGGATCATTACGGATAATGGTACCAATCTTAACAACAAGATGATCACTGAGCTCTGCGAGCAATTCAAGATACAACACCACAACTCTTCTCGTTACTGGCCGAAGATGAATGGGGCTGTAGAAGCAGCTAATAAGAATATCAAGAAGATTGTGCAGAAGATGACAGTGACCTATAAAGATTGGCACGAGATGTTACCGTTTGCTCTTCATGGGTACCGTACCTCAGCACGGACGTCAACAGGGGCAACTCCCTTTTCCTTGGTCTACGGCATGGAGGCAGTCTTGCCTATTGAAGTTCAGATACCCTCTCTCCGGATAATGAAGGATGCAGATTTGAACGAAGATGACTGGATCCAGACTCGACTTGATCAGTTAAATCTAATCGATGAAAAGAGACTCACTGCTATTTGTCATGGTCAAACGTACCAAAAACGGATGATCAGGGCATTTAACAAGAAAGTCAGACGACAAGAGTATCAAGTCGGAGACCTGGTAATCAAGCGCATCATTCTTCCTCAAAGTGATCCCAGGGGAAAATGGACCCCTACGTATGAAGGGCCATTTGTGGTTAAACATATCTTCTCAGGAGGAGCTATGATTCTAACCACCATGGATGGTGACGACCTTCCTCACCCCGCCAATGCAGACATAGTAAAAAGATACTACGCATGCATTAAAGATCCGCTAGGTTGACACATCTAGGCAAAAATAAGGGCTTCCCGGCGAACCAAAAGGGTTCGGGCAAAAATAAGGGATGAAATGGAAAAAATCTGTACACCCGGCAAGTCGAAAACCTGAAAAGGCGGCTTGGGCAAAAATGGGTATCCCGGTGGGCTGAAAACCCGAAAGGGAGGTCCAGGCAAAAGTTAGGGATTAAAGCGTAATACTATGTCTCATTGGATCACCTTGCATCCAGAATTCGGCATCAACTATCAGGTTCAGACGGCACTGATCAATCAGCTTCCATCTTCAACTAAGCAGCAAAGTGATGAGACGCTTGAAGACATAAAGGCGATAGCAGAGTTGGAACCCAGTGGGATTATTCTTTCACATAGCTGTTTTGTCTTCCTTTTCAAAATTGTATAAACTCTATGTTGTTCGGCGGTGTTCTCTTACTAGGACGTCAGCCTCTTGTATACAAAACGACTATTTACAGGAAAATTTCAAAATCAATACAAATTCACTTTTCCAGCCGAATGGCCAATTGTTTTTCCTTTATCTGTTTTGTTTTGCAAAGAACGTCCAATGTTCATTTTTGATATATGCATTTGACATTAATTGCTGATCACAAATATTTGCATACGAAACAAAGGACTAATCACAAGTGACATCAAAAACAGGGGCAATAACGAGTTGTCTAAGCGATCTAGTTGCTCTGTCCACCAAGGTACCAAGGTAAGTTCGGCTGAAGAACGACCAAGATGCCTCCACTCCCCGCAGAGTAAGACAGATTTCAGCAATACTCCCCTTAAACAGAGTTGGTCTCCCATCAGCCTCGAAAGGGCACAGTATCTCCAGCAAGTCAGCGACCCTCTCCCCAAGCAGAGTTAATCTACTGTCAGCCTTAAGGAAGTTGGATATCTCCAGAAAAACTCAATATTCCCCAGCGGAGTATACAGATGTTCCTAAGCAAGCATCCCCGGCAGTCTTAATATAAGATTGTTCCCTGGAGGAATATCAGACACCACAATGGAGCCATTTCCCCGGTGCAGTCTAAAAGTTTCCCCAGGAGAGTTGAATCAACCTCCCCAGTAGATTCTGGAAGCTTATCCCCAGTAGATTCTGGAAGCTTATCCCCAGTAGATTCTGGAAGCTTGTCCCCTGCAGAGTACGAACGTCTCTCCCCGACCACATTCAAAGGTTATTCCCCACCAGAGCTTATAACTGGGTTATCCTCAGCTAATTACCACGGAAAGATCGTCCTCGAAGAAGTTCTTCCAACCCCCCAGCGGAGTTCATCAATTCCCCAACATAACTTATCAATGGAATCCCCAGCGGAGTTCTCATTAAAATCTCAGCGAAGTATCTCTTCCCCCAGAGTATTTCCCCGCAGAGTAATCTCTCCATCAAGTTTATTTCCCAACGAAGTCACCTTCTCCTACCGGTGTATCCTTGCAATCATCATCCCCAGCGGAAACGAAGAACTCCACTCTTCAAATATCAGCCCAGGATTCAACAAGCTCCCGGCATTCGTCAAGGATTTATTTTCCCAGACGAAAACACATTCATAAACATATCACATTTCATACATCCTGCTTACATATATGATAAAGTGCATACGACACAATCTCATCATGACATCATGCATTTCATACATCATGACATTGCATACAACTGATGTTTTGCCTTTTCAAGAAAAAGGTCAATCCAAAGATGATTACCATCAACCTTTTGTTCCAGATTCGATACCTGTATCTAGCCAGGGCATATCTGTGAGTGATTGATTGTGGATTCGACACCTGTATCTAGCCAGGGCATATCTGCATGAAGAGTTTAGAGATTCGATACCTGTATCCAGCCAGGGCATATCTGTAGACGACTAATTCCAGATTCGATACCTGTATCTAGCCAGGGCATATCTGTGAGTGATTGATTATGGATTCGACACCTGTATCTAGCCAGGGCATATCTACATGAAGAGTTTAGAGATTCGATACCTGTATCCAGCCAGGGCATATCTGTAGACGACTAATTCCAGATTCGATACCTGTATCTAGCCAGGGCATATCTGTGAGTGATTAATTGTGGATTCGACACCTGTATCTAGCTAGGGCATATTTACATGAAGAGTTTAGAGATTCAATACCTGTATCTAGCCAGGGCATATCTGTAGACGACTAATTCCAGATTCGATACCTGTATCTAGCCAGGGCATATCTGTGAGTGATTGATTGTTGATTCGACACCTGTATCTAGTCAGGGCATATCTACATGAAGAGTTTAGAGATTAGATACCTGTATCCAGCCAGGGCATATCTGTAGACGACTAATTCCAGATTCGATACCTGTATCTAGCCAGGGCATATCTGTGAGTGATTGATTGTGGATTCTACACCTGTATCTAGCCAGGGCATATCTACATGAAGAGTTTCGAGATTCGATACCTGTATCCAGCCTCTGTAGATGACTATTCCAGATTCGATACCTGTATCTAGCCAGGGCATATCTGTGAGTGATTGATTGTGGATTCGACACCTGTATCTAGCCAGGGCATATCTGCATGAAGAGTTTAGAGATTCGATACCTGTATCCAGCCAGGGCATATCTGTAGACGACTAATTCCAGATTCGACACCTGTACCTAGCCAGGGCATATCTACATGAGGAGTTTGAAGATCAACACCTATAACAGGCCAGGAAATTATCTTTCTTTCTCAAGTACGCAAGTTCTCGCTAAGCAATCTCTTACGCGATCGACACCTTCAGATGGCATCTTTAAGCCCATCTCCACAACTATACATTACACTTCCAAATGGCATCTATAAGCCCATTCTCGACGAGGTTCTGTCACATCTTCAGATGGCATCTATAAGCCCATCCTCCCATCCATCATATCTCCAAATGGAATCTGTAAGCCCATTCCCGCCATCACATTGCTGATACCACACTATGCGAGTGCAAATTTCTGGGCACTTTAGTGTTCAATCATCGTCCACCTTCGGATCACGAAAGGCACGCAAGCCAATCTACATCCTCAGGTCTAAGAATATTGAACAGGGGCAACTGTTGTACCCCAAAATTTGCCCTCCCATATTCTTCAAGATTTATCAAGAATCATCTCCAAATGGCTCAAGACTTCTCAAAGGTTGCACAGTCCAAATGCGTCATAAGCCAGTCAAAATTAGGGTTTTGGTTCTTGCAAAGAATTTGAGGTTTTCAAGGGCTCAATCAAATCATATAGGCCTATATACATTGTCAAGCATCCACATGCTAAGTTTCAAGATTCACAATGCCAGTTTACACAGTCAAAAGCCCTATTTGGTTCACAATCAACTGCAGGGGTAAAATGGTCATTTTACAGTCAAAAGTCAAAATTTTTGGTCAACATCTTATTTTGAAGCCACAATCATCATTTGATCAAGTCTTGGTCATGATTCCACAAGCATGGCTCAAAAATTATCAAGATGCAAAAAGTTTATATTTTGGGACAGTAGAAAAGTCAACTGTATCTTGACCAAGGCATAACTTTTTCATGGTTCATCAGAAAAATCCCATCCAATGCTCATTTTGAAGAGGATGACATTTCCTACAACTCATCTTAACATTCCAAGTCCAAGAAATGCTCTCACAAAAAGTTATCAATTTCTACATTATAGGTCAATTTCAAAAATCAACAAAAATGCACTTTAAGTCAAAGACCATAACTTGAGATTGGTAAATCCAAATGACATGGGACCAAAGGCATTGGTTAGAGGACTTCAAGACCTTTCCAAAATGTCCAAGAACATGTTCATATGATCAAAATTGAGCAAGATATGCATTGGAGAAGTTGGGAAATTTTTATGAAGTTGCAAAAGTCAACTATCCTTAAAACTTCAATTTTTGACAAAAGGGCCCACTTTCTTCCACTTGATTCAACCTTGTCATGCCACACACGTGTCCCATGATTAATTCCAAGATCAAACATTTATTTTTCTATTTTATTTAATTTTTATTGATTTAATTCATTTTAAATCCATAATAATTCAAATAAAATCTAAAAAATTAATGGAATAACATCTTTTGATTTGAATAGCTTTTATCTGTCATATGCCAGCTAGCCAATTCGTGCCAAGCCTTTTTGTGCATAAAATCCAAGATTTGAACCAAATATGGAAAGGTCTTTTAATGGTGGTCAACAAAATCTCAAGACTTCAATACACCAAGATTAAGGCCCAGCTGCTGACCTATTTTTGTTCTCACATACATAAGCAAGCAATACCAACCTAAGACACGACATAAACATTGCACAAACGACCTGAGCAAAAGTGAAAATTTGTTGAAAAAGTGTGAGATCAAGAACAAGGTTGCAGACATTTTCAGATCAAAATAAGCACGTGGCCTTCTTCCTTGCCATCCCCTGAAGCTAACACGACCCTTGCCACGTCCTAAGATTCACCATACAACGCTGTAAGTTTTCAGAAACAGGCCCCTGAACACGAAACCTCAATTCTTCATTCTTGCACTTTTTCTCGAAAACGTTAGCATATTCATACTCCTTGCTTGATTTCCAACGTAACTGTAATAGCCGATTTGGTTTTTTGGCCTCATATGATGATACCCGTACCTAGGGTTTGTTTGTGTGGTTTTTAGGCATTTTATTTTCAGGTGAAATCAGAACAAATCATGAGCATGGATGGACTCAGGAGGTGGAGACGAGACCAACCATGGTCTTGGAATAAGTTTTTGAGGCCTAGGGACAATTTTAAGAAAAGCCTACGAAACTACCTGCGGATAAAAATCCGCAGGTAAATAACCAACAATTTGATGAAGAAGACGATGATGTGTCTTCCTATCACTGGCCCGTTCAAACTAAACGCACGCATTTTTGTTTTAATTCCAGGATATTGCTTTTTATTGCATATAATATTAATTGTCTATTGCTATGACGAATGGAACGCGCTGGCTGAGTGGTTGGGAAGGCATGCATATGTCCCTTGGGACCTGGGTTCGATTCCCAGGTCCCCCAAATAATTGTTTCTATTTTTCCCATTGTGTTCACGTGCAGGTATTCTAAAAGCATCCTACCGTACGCTCCAAGCAATCAGGCTCCATGTGGCCACTATCACCAATCCAATGGTCAACAGGTGATGAACACCATGCTCCTGGTCAACCCTGTGCACAGGCAAGCAAGAAGGTCAAACGTGGCTGAGTGTTAATGGGCCCAGGATTTCCAAAGACACCTTCAAATCTGGCCCAAACCCCCCCTTGGGTTTGCATTTTATCATTTTATTTTATTTTCTCTCTTTCATTTGCTTTATTTATTTTTATTGTTTTTTTAATTAATTACTAACCAGCAAATTAATTAACCTTTTCACAATAAAAATTCAGAAAAACTAAAAAATGTAAATATTTTATTTATTATTATTATTTTCACTTTAGTTTAATTATTTTGTAAATAAACACTAACTTAAATTAATTTAGTTTAATTAGGTTTAATTTTAATTTTCTTTTACAATAAATAAAAATGATCTAGAATTAGGTTTTTCCTTTGACATTTTTAATTTCTTTTTTTTTTATTTTATTTCATTAAAAACATAAAAACACATAAAAAAAACTTTTTCTTGTAAATAATTAATTAATTAGTAAATTAGGTTTAACATTTAATTTAATTGCAAAAAGGACCAATTTCAATTCTTTTCTCAAAAAAAGGGTCAAAACCCTAAGGACGTTCCGATTCAACCTTTCGCGCGCATGTTTATTTTAATTCATTATATTTATGTATCTGCTCCGGAAATGTAATAGTTAATTAGGCTTTTATCGCTTTCTTTTACTTTCTCATTTATTTTCCAAACGGGTTATGTTTTTGGCGATGTATAGACCCGCGCCTTGTAATAGCGTAGATTCAACTTTCCGCAATTTATTTTCCGCACTCTTAACTGTTAATATGCATGCAAGACTTCTTTGACAAATAAAATCAACCCGTAGCTTACAAATAACATGTACAAGACAATTTAACTGAAAAACAACACACATGCACATGCCACTCTTAGGGTACGCCTCACTTGGTTGCCTCGACGTGGTCGTCAAGTATAGGGTGTTTTAGAGGTCTCCCTCCTGTCTAAAGATCCAGTTGCCTCGAAACGGTTGCCTCGGATAAAAAGGATCTAGGACATTAGGGTTACCGCTAAGGCGTCCTACCATTGCTTTGGTGACCACACATGTCCCTAATAATCGAATTGACCCGAACAACTCCAACGACGGTGCTACCTACCTCTCAATAGTGGGATAGTACTGTCTAAAGGACTCTTACACAGCCTAATTCCTTAGAGTAGGTAGATTTCTCCTGGGTACTTGCTCTTTCAAACAAACGAAACATCTTTTCACACTGACACTTTCAAAAAGTTTTCAAACAAATATTTCATACACTCTTGAGGACAGATACAAGAGTTACCTAGAAATTTTTCAAACGAAACTTTTTCAAAACCCACAAACACTTGAAAAGAAAACAATTTTTGAAAACATAGAGCAAGTACCTAAGAGCCCGTGGATAACCACGGATAGAAAGGGTGCTAACACCTTCCCTTTCTATAAATCTACCTCCCGAACCGAGAAACATCTCGATAAGGAATTTTGTTGTGCTTTTGTCCTTTCCATGTTGGAGAACATAAAAGACTTTGGCGACTCTTGCTTACCGCGACATTTCGCGAACCAGCTTAAAAAATAGTCAGTTCTATTTCCACCGATCACAACAGCTTTATCAGAGGTGTAGGGGATAGGCCCAGGAACATAGATGATCAATGGTGCGATTCTTGGAACAAATGCAATTCTAACAGGCTTCCTCGAGGGAGCCTTGGAAGAATTGTCGAAAATGGTGATAATAGCGACTTCTTCAGTATTAACTAAGGGAACAACAGTCTTCTCAAACATAATTTCTTTACTATCCATCAGGCGCTGGACACCTGATTTCAAAAGATGGCAACCGGTTGGTAGGGCATAACACATACAGCAACCTTTGTCACAGCCCAGAAATAAACCGGCTAGC
Organism: Vicia faba; assembly: GCA_948472305.1. Taxonomy (NCBI): domain Eukaryota; kingdom Viridiplantae; phylum Streptophyta; class Magnoliopsida; order Fabales; family Fabaceae; genus Vicia; species Vicia faba. The sequence continues at coordinate 984,023,405 of OX451740.1, forward strand.
AAAAGGTTCTTCTTCACAGTCATCAAAGGGGTAACAATGTCATTCACAGAAACCACAAACGTGTCTTCATCTATAGCATTCACTCCATGCTTGGGCATAGGAGCAGTCACAACATTAGGTCTTTCGGGCGCCTCGAACTCAATCTCCTTAGCATCAATTAAGTCCTGTATTTTGTTCTTCAAAGCCCAACAATCATCTGTATTATGTCCCGGGCTATCAGAGTGAAAAGCACAGCGGGCATTAGGGTTGGGATTCTTCGGGGCCTCCCTTGGCAACACTAGATTAGTTTTCAATAACTGCGGCAGAATCTGAGACAAAGTCATGATGAGACGGGTGAATTTCCTTCGAGGTCTCTCGTCCTTTTGTTGATTGTTGTGTTGAGCAGCACCTGCAGGTCTTGAAATAACAACCACATTAACAGCTTGGCGGCGTTCAGGTCTACTCTGGCTTTTCGAACTGTAGACAGCATTAGACTCTTTCTTAAAAGGCTTTTTCTTGGTGCTTGATGAAGCACCCTTTTGTATCTTACCAGCCTTAATACCAGCCTCAATCCTTTCACCGGTCATAATTAGCTCTGTAAACCCAGACGAAGAGCTCCCAATCAGATGGTTAAAAAATGGACCAGACAAGGTCCCCAAAAACATATCCACAAGCTCCCGATCAGCCAAGGGTGGTTGCACTCTTCCGGCGAGGTCCCTCCACTTCTGAGCATAATCTTTGAAACCTTCACCCGTTCCCATAGACATACCCTAGAGTTGGGTACGCGTGGGAGCGAGGTCGGAATTGTATTGGTACTGCCTGTAGAAATCAGTAGCCAAATCCTCCCAACTGCAGATACTGGCTCCGTCCAACTGGTAAAACCATTCAAGCTGAGTCCCTGAGAGACTGTCTTGAAAGAAGTGGATCCATAGGTTCTTATCAGCGGTGTACGGCTGAATCTTCCTTACATATGACCGGAGGTGCAGCTTCGGACAAGAAACTTCGTCATACTTAGCAAAGGCTGGTGCTTTGAATTTGTGGGGGATCACCACCCCAGATGATAGACCTAGATCACCAAAGTCCAGACCAGGCACTTTCTGTACCTCCATCGCACTCAACCGGTCTTCCAGTTGTTTGTATCTATCCTCGGCAGGAGGATACTGGTCTTCGTCGAAGTCTGTCTCGTTGTTGGAGACCACAGGGCTAGGAGCCCTCCTTTCTTCCTGACTATCTTTTCCTCCAGATGAGGTGGTCAAATCAACTTCATCCCGTAGCCTGTTTCCAAACCTGTGACCTGTGTTAAATAGGACTGTCCTCTTCTTCTTCTTCTTCTTCTCTTTCAGAATTAGGGACTTCAAATCTTGCTGACCCTTAGCTAGATTCATGAACAGCTCTTGGAATTAGGCATTCTGGGCCTTGATGGTTTGCTCAGTTGATGGTTCAGCAGACATGATGAGTGCTGAAATAAATAGCGAAGAAGATAAGAGACCTGTAATGGGTACCTGTGATAAAGTGCATGGGATGAAATGCGTATGACATGATTTCAAAGACAATCGAGAGATTCAAATTTGTAAACCAAAAAGGAAACACACTTCATTAGATAAACTTTGAAATTCAAATTGTTCAACTGATGCCCTTGAGGCGTTACAAGAAAGGAAATACTGAAAAGTAAATAAAAACTGGAAAGGAAATAATCAAAGGACAATCAGTGCTCCCATGGTCGCTTCTTGTCGGTGCAGACATAGTCATTAAGGATCCACTCGTTCTCCAACTGTCTAGTCAACTTATGGATCTTCTGCTCTTGCTCGTTGAACCTTTCTCGGTAAGCATCCCTCTCTTCTCTCAGCTGCATCCAAGACCTCTTCAGTGCCCCAATGTCAGTGGGCATGTAAGGATAGAGGATGGTCGGAAGAACCCCTTCTTCATTAGCAACTTCAACAATGATAGGCAGGACGACTTCATATGGCATACCCAGCTTTTGGGCACGAATACGGATCCATCTGAGATATGGCTCCATGGGAAGAGAAGTCTTTGGATCCAGCTCATATGGATCAGATCTGTGAACTTTATCCCAAGCCCTTATGAATCTGCGGCGTTGCTCGTCGCTATCCCCTTGAAAATCAAAGATGATACTAGGCATTAGCAGCTCATGAGGTCCTTCTCTTCTGGCTCTTCCAAACTGATGTAAGGCCAAGCACGGATTGTAAGAAATTCCTCCATGGGTTCCTATAAGTGGAACATTGGGGTACTCCCCACAACGATCAATGATAGCCACTTCATCCATACCCTTGATAGTCCAGATGATGTCATTATGCGAGAGAGACATAACCCTATAAGCCCCGTCCATGCCTTCTTTGTTCTTCAGCACTGATTTGGGGAGGTGAAAAATAAACCACCTCTCTAATAATCGAGCATAACACATCAAGGTTCCTCGCTTTCGGGCAGTACGGGCATAAAGCTGATGAAGAATGTCACCCAAGAGAGTGGGTACAGGATTACGAGAGATGAAGATTTTCATTGCATTCACATCAACAAAGGAGTCAGGATTCGGAAACAATACCGTATATCAGAAGAGCTAGAATATCTTCGAATGCCTTGAAGTCTAGACTATCCCAAAAATAGTTAGCCTTACCAACCAAGAACTTAGTCAGAAAGCCCTTTGCTCCACTTCTAGTATCCCAATTAGCCATTACCTCATCCTTTGTCATATGAAGGGCTACAGCAATCTCTTCCGGCCTAAGAATCTTCTCCCAACCAGTAAACGGGGTCTGCTCCAGAATAGAGATACCGAGCAGATCAGAGAACTCTTCTAAGGTGGGAACCAACTGGTAGTCCTGGAATGTAAAGCAATGGTACATCGGATCATAGAATTGGACCAGGACACTCATCATCTGCTCGTCCAATTTGTAAGTGACCAAACCCAAAAGGCAACCATGTCTCCTGATGAAAGAGGTGGTATCAGGCATCTTTGCAACCAACTCTTTAAGCATAGTGGGAACCTGGACAAAGTTGATCTGGATGGTATTCCTATGCATAGGCATCATGACCTACAAAACAGAACAAAGATGAATCCCTCCTGTCTTTGAAATAGGTTAGTCCAATGCAAGATGTATGCAATGTGTTGTACCCCAAAATTTGCCCTCCCATATTCATCAAGAAATTGCCAAATCAAGGTCACAAAATCCCCCCAGGGTTGTGCAGCTCAACTGTCTCCTATACAGTCAAAACTAGGGTTTGAGTTCTGGTCAAGCAAATGAACTTTTCAAAGGCCCAATCAAGTCTCATATGCTCACAAAGATGGTCAAGTGTCTTCATGTCAAGTTTCAAGACATTCAGCTCAAAATTGCACAGTCAAAACCCTAAATTACACTACAGTCAACTGTAGGGGCAAAATGGTCATTTGGCAGTCAAAAGTTCAAATTTTTGGTCAACATATCATTTTGAAGCCACAAACATCATTTGATCAATGCTTGATCATGATTCTCAAAATTTGGCTCAGAAATCATCAAAGATGCAAAAGTTGCTATATTTGGACAGTTGAAAAAGTCAACTGAAATTGACCAGGGCATAACTTTCACATGGATTATCAGAAAAATTCCATCCAAAGCTCATTTTGAAGAGAAGGACATTTCCTACAATTCATCTTCATGTTCCAAGTCCAAGAAATGCTCTCACAAAAAGTTATCAATTTCAACATTATAGGTCATTTTCAAAAGTCAACAAAAAGTGACTTTAAGTCAAAGGCCATAACTTGAGATTGGTAAATCAAAATGACATGGGACCAAAGGCATTGGTTAAAGGACTCAAAGACCTTTCCAAAATGTCCAAGAACATGTGGAAAGCTTACAAATTGACCAAGTTATGCCTTGTGGAAGTTGGGAAATGTTTGGAAATTTTTGAAAGACAACATTGATGCAAAAGGCCTAAAAATGCAAATGGGCCCATTTTTCTTCCAAATTTCTTCATGCCAAGCCTATGCACGACCACTAGGCCCAAAGGGAAGTATTCTCATATTTTTTAATTATTTATTTGAATTAATATTAATTTATATTCATTTAAATGATTTTAATATATGAAAAATATCAAACTAACCTAAAAAAATCTTTTTGTGCACATTCTAATCTCTACAATTCGTGCACATCTCAAATAGGCAAGCTTTGGTGCTAATTGATCAGATTTGGTACAAGATACATGAGAAAAAGATTGGAAAAGATTCTTAACAAATCAAATATTGAAATCCATTATGGCATGAGATTTTATTCAATCTTTTTAACCTAATTGCTTCCATACAAATATGAGATCACAACCCTAATGCTACTAGACTCCATACTGCGCAGCAATTGACATTACAAACTTGCAAAAATCCTTAAAAAGTTCAATACTGAATTCAAGGTTTTAGGCCGATTCAAGCATCAACTCTCATCCCATTAGCATTCTGAGACATCATTGAGTGTTTCTCAATCATTAACAACAAGCAAAACACCTTGTACTGGTATCCATGAGTCCAACCGTACCTTGAAAATTTTGAAATCACATAGCATGATTCCATCATCTTTATGCATTTTTTTTCATGGATTCATGTTTATATTGATGTTTCTGAACTAACCACTATGTTTAATTATGTTATTTTGCCCTATATGCCAATTCACCATTAGAGAGGCCTAGGGTTCCGAAACTTCCAAATTGGGCGTTATCAGTTCTTGTAAAATTAAGACATACCAATGCTATGATTGAAATCTGCAGGTTGAGACGGAGAAGACAAGATGCTCGCGCTCAATTTATGAGCATTCAGGACCTAATCGCTATTTTGGAAACATGCGTATATGGAGGGGGTTCAAAACCCCCGTTAAACGTTTGTTCTTTTTTCAGGCAGAAAGAAACATGAAGAAGACGAATACATGGCATCATCTGAGTGGCCGTTTCAAATTTTGGCGCGCGTTCCAAGCGTGAATCCACTTTTCTTTTATATTGTTTGTATTATATTATATGTTAACTAAATGCGTTTGGTTCAGCTGGTAACATGTGAGTAGAATAATCCTCAAGACCTGGGTTCAAGTCCCAGGTCTGGCAAAATTTCACTATTATTTTTCAACGCATATTCTCATGCAGGCACCATCCTAAGACTCACCATACACACTCAATATTCATCGCCCACGTGTCCCAGACAACCAAATCAAGGGCATGGATTCCAGGAGTGCAATGAATATCAGTCAACGCATGATACATAATCCAGGAAAGTCAGCAAATTGCAAGCTTAATTGGGCCAGGCCTCTCAAAGCTATACCTCCAATTTTGGGGCAACACCCCACCATGGTTTGCCAATCTAATTTTATTTTTCCTTATATCTTTTTAATTTTGATTTTAATTATCATGTTTATTTTAATTATTGTTTGTTTAAATTTTAATCAAAATATAAAAACATTATAAAAATCAGAAAAAGACCAAAAATATAATATTATTTCATTATAATTATTTTCATAAATAAGTTAGAATGTAAATTATGTAGTGTAATTAGGTTTTAATTTTAATTCCTTTTTTAATAAAAATCCAAAAATGTAGAATTTAGGTTTTAATTGTTAATTCTTTTTATTTCCCTTTTTTCCACAATAATAATTATTATTTATTTATTTATTTTCCTATTTAAATTATACATAAATAAATTAGGTTTAATTTAGGTCATATTTTAATTCTTTCTTAATAATTAAAAAAATATTAGAATTAGGGTTCGCCGTTTAATTTAATTGACTTCTTTTCCTTATTGAATCTAAAAAATACAAAAAATATCAAAAACATTTAATTCTTTTTTAATCATTTAATTTTTAATTCTCATTAAATTTAATTGTTTGCAAAAGGGTCCAACGCCCTAGTTTTGTTTTGATTATTTTCTTTCGCGCATTTACTTTTTATCGTTTATATAATTATGTAATTGTCCCTAAGCCATGTAATTTTACTTTTCGCACTTTATTCTATCGCTTTATTTAATTTTCCGCTAAATCGGGTCCGGTTTAATTTTGGCGATGTGGACCCGCGCCATTTGTAATAGTTTAGATTTATTTCCTCGCAAAATATTTAACTGTTAACCAAGCATGCAAGAATGAATGGACAAAAATAAAAACAAACGCATAGATCACCTTGACATGAATAAGACAAAATAACTGAACATGACACACAAATCACACACCACCCCTAGGGTACGCCTCACTGTTGCCTTGCCTCGAAAGGTGATCGTCGAGTAGAGGATGTCTTAGTAAGTCCTCATGATCCGGGAACCTGGCATGAGGGTAGCTTCTAAGGTGTCTTCCCATTGCTCTGGTGATCACCATGTCCCGAACCTCGAATTGACCCGAACACCTCCAACGGTGGTGCTACCTACCTCTCAATGGTGGGATGGCACTACTTTAAAGGACTTTTACACAGACGAATTCCTTAGGGTAGGTAGGTTCTCAAGGATACTTGCTCTAACTTCAAACAAATCAAAACATACTTTTCACACCAACACTTTTCAAAAGCTTTCAAAACAAACTTTTCAAACACTCTGACGTACGAGTCGAACTGAAATTTTTCAAAGAAACTTTTTAAACCCACATTGAAAAGCAAACAAATAATTTTGAAAACACATTGAGCAAGTACCTAAGAGCCCATGGATAACCATGGATAGAAAGGGTGCTAACACCTTCCCTTTCTATAACCTACCTCCCGAACCGAGAGAAATCTCTTTAAGGAATTTTTCTGTGCTTTTGTCCTTTCCATTTGGAGAAAATAAAAGACGGTGGCGACTCTTGCTTCCGCGACATTTCGCGAACCAGCGTTAAACAGTCAGTTCCAGATCCACCGATCACAGAACTGGCGACTCTGCTGGGGATATTACTTAAAGTGAGGTGTACCTTAGGATTAAGATCACTGTGTTTTCAATTGTTTTCCCTGTGTGCTTTAAATTATGGGTTGCCTGGGAGTTCTATAGATCCTAACCCAGATCTGGGGGATACCTTCTTAGAAAGTAGCAACAAGGCTGTGAGGGAACTGTGCGGGGTATACCGACATGGTTGAAACAGTCTGCTACGTTGATGTGGCACTTTGGTGTGTACCGGTAACCCTTGAGTTCAGTCAAGGAGAGTACGGGGCCTCCGCGTGGTGTCGTGAAGCATCAACAGACCTTAGGAACCTTAATTGAACTATCTTGGCCTCTTTAGGGTAGTGAGATAACTGACTTTGGTGCAGTCCGAGGTTGGTTGATACTCGATACTACGCTCAATTGAGGGTTGCTTTCCTGGAATATTTCGGTCGCCAGTTCAGTGGCTAAATCGAAACGATGAACAATGAAAGCAATCCCGTGATATTGGGAACCTTAGAACCCGGTTACTTTGATTAGGACAGGTTGAACCCACCAACTTCAAGAGGGTACTACCCAGACCCCATGCTGGCCTAAGCTTTAAGGGCTTCTCTTGCGTGACTTGTGTGCCTTCGTACTTGACTATCTGCATGCTTGTGATCTAACACTTGTTTCTTGCAGGTCTTGTTTCAGTCCTTAATTAGGACTCATAACAGGATTCACTCACATTACCCCATGCATAGCATAACATCATACCATTGCATGCATCCTGCATACATCCTGACTCATTTCAAGGATCTCAAGGGCTTGTGATGCAGGTCATGATGAATCAAACACCCAACAAGGGGCAAAGGGGATTTATTTTCCTCTAGCCAAGGGTGTCAGGGGCTATGACCCACTGGATATGGTGAGCCTTTGACCCTTGAGGAAGGATTTTCTACAACAGGAAGTTTCTTCAATCAAGTTACCGGTTTTCAACTCTAACAAGTTTCTCTATTTACCCCGCGAGATCCTTGAAATCATTGCATGCATGCCATACATCTCATTGCACTACAGGTACCCTTTCTCTGCAGGTTACTTACCTTCTTCGCTGTTTATTTCAGCCGATCGTCATGAATCCTGGATCATCAGCTGAACAGTCCATCAAGGATCTCCAGGCTCAGAACGCCCAGTTCCAAGAGCTGATCCTGAATTTGACCCAGGGGCAACAAGACTTGAAGGCTCTGCTTTTGAAGAAGGACAAGAAAAAGAAGAGGACTGTTCTGTTCAGCCCTAGACGCAGATTTGGGAATACACCACAAGTTGAAACTGAGAGGACAACCCCATCTGTGGGAAAAAGAAGTCATCATGAGAGAGAGGTTCCCAGTCCAGTGGTCTCCGACAATGAGACAGATTTTGATGAAGAGCAGTACCCTCCTGCTGATGACAGATATAAGCAACTGGAGGACAGAATGAAAGCTATGGAGGTTCAACAGGTACCTGGGCTGGATTTCGGAGACTTGGGTTTGTCGACTGGTGTGATTATCCCACATAAATTCAAAGCACCAACTTTCTCGAAGTATGACGGGACGTCTTGTCCCAAGCTGCACTTAAGGTCCTATGTTCGGAAGATTCAGCCGTACTCTGCGGATAAGAATCTATGGATCCACTTCTTCCAGGAGAGTCTTTCAGGGACTCATCTCGAATGGTTCTATCAGCTGGATGGGACCAAGGTTCGTAACTGGGAGGAGTTGGCTACTGCTTTCTACAAGCAGTATCAGTATAATGCCGACCTTGCTCCTACGCGTACCCAACTCCAGGGTATGTCGTTAGGATCAAGTGAAGGTTTCAAAGAATATGCGCAGAAATGGAGGGATCTCGCTGGAAGGGTACAACCACCTCTGACTGACCGTGAACTTGTGGACATGTTCTTGGGGACCCTGTCTGGTCCATTCTTCAACCACCTCGTTGGTAACTCATCTGCTGGATTTACCGACCTCATCCTGACCGGCGAAAGAATTGAAGCTGGTATCAAGAGCGGGAAAATTCAAGAGGCCACACCTTCTGACACTCACAAAAAGCCTTACACGGGAAAGAAGGAATCTAATGCTGCATACGGTCAAAAGGGTCGCCGTGATCAACATGCAGGGGCAGTCATGATCTCTGGTTCTGCACCACGCCGCCAGCCACAGAGGGGAAACCAGCAAAGGCCGGACGGGCCTAAAAGGCAGTTCACCAACATTAACATGCCATGGTCGCAAGCACTGCAACATATGTTGAAGATGAACCTGATTGCAGTGATCAACCCTCCTGCCAATCCTAAGACCTCCTCTCCCAGCTACAATCCAGAAGCCAGATGCGCTTATCATTCTGATAGCCCGGGGCACGATACTGAAGACTGTTGGGCGTTAAAGTACAAAATTCAGAACATGATCGATGCCAAAGAGATCGAGTTCGAGCCTGCTGAGACTCCCAATGTGATCAATGCTCCATTGCCAAAACATGGCTAGGATTGAGAAATTTTTTGTTCATTTGAATTCAAGTTGTATTTTTCCTTTCTTGTTCAGATAAACAATTATTATGTTAAACTCTTTTATTTCATGAATGCATTACACATGTCTGTCTTGATTAATTATGTTTGCTATGCTTAAAACCGCTTTCATATTTTTGCAATGGTCAACTCTTAATTGAAAACTCTAAACCTCTTGAGGGAGGATGACGAAAACGATACCACGATCTTTACAGTATGCTTTTGAACAAACCCCGCTGATGAGGTACAGGCATTGTTTCAACCCCTAAACACTGGAGTTATAAGGATGATAATCCCTCGTCAACCCATCAGAGCCAAAGAAGTAGGAGTTTTTATTTGCGAAAATCAAAACCCTTAATCATAACCTGGGGCAGGGTAGTTCTCTCAGTTGAGCCAAGTGCATCTTTACAGAACGAGCAAAAGACAGTAATGGTTCAGAACAATCAAAAGGGCAGGCAGTCATCATCAAAATTCATAAACAAAAAGCCCAAAAAGTCAAAACCTGTAAAAGGGACTTATGAAACTGGGGCATCCCGCTGACTGTAAGTCCAAAAAAGGAAACAGTTCAGGCAAAAAAAAAGAAAGGGATAACAAAAATCAAGCGAGAAGTCTTACAACCAAAGCAAAAATGACTACCTGTTCAGAATAAATCATCAATATCTGAACCATTAGTGGTATCTCAAAGCAAAGACTCAAACAAGGTCTAACGCACGACCAACTGAGTGTAGGTTTGAAGAACATCAGGAAGAGCGGGTGGGTACAAATAATTTGAGCCTTTATCCTTTGTTTCTTAAACCGTGAACCAAGCCACGTTACAACCCTTAAAAGTCCTAGCTGAAGCATGGATTAGTTCGAAAGCATACTGTTACGAAGGTATCCCGACTCCTGAAGGTTTGTTGTAAAATCTTGAGTTGACACCGCACTATATTACAAAAAATGCATTTTCAAAATTCAAGACAGACATAGACTTTTGCATTCTTAAAATAACCTTGTTTGCATATGACTATTTGTTTGAACAGCAGGGAAATTCGCACGATGAACACCTTGTGAACAGAAGTACCTCCAATCAAGGGGCACAGTAGGAGCAGTGCTCATTATCTGGGGCATGGCAAAATACTTCCAACAGGGGCAACTCCCTACATTCTGAGAGCGTGGACATAGTCGAAAAAATACTACGCATAATCAAAGACCCGCTAGGTTGACATACCTAGGCAAAAATAAGGGCTTCCCGGCGAACCAAAAGGGTTCGGGCAAAATGAAGGGATGAAACGAAAAACATGTACACCCGGCAAGTCGAAAACCTGAAAAGGCGGCTTGGGCAAAAATGGGTATCCCGGTGGACTGAAAACCCGAAAGGGCGGTCCAGGCAAAAGTTAGGGATCAAAGCGTACGACTATGTTCCGGTATCTCGTCACTTGCCTACCCGAAGATTTGTCGATCCCCCACACAGGTATCCTCTTCCCTCACCTCCGAAGCAGGGGCAATAATGAGCTATCCAGGCGATCCAATTGCTCTGTCAACCAAATTACAAAGGACAGATCAACATAAAAATGATTACCATCTACCTTTACAAATTCCAGATCGTGGGCTAACGTCCGAGCCAAACAGGACAATCATCCACTTAATCAAAATCATGCAACCCAACACCGGTTTCTGCTCAACCTTCAGACAAAGTCATACACAGACCCCTCCTCCATAAGATGACCTAACCCCGGTTCATCAAGAAGTTTTACACAAACTTATCCAAGTAACCTAACCCCGGTTCCTCCTAAAGTCTTACATGGACCTATCTCAAGATGACCTAACCCCGGTTCATCAAGAAGTTTTACACAAACTTATCCCGAAGTAACCTAACCCCGGTTCCTCCTGAAGTCTTACATGGACCAATCTCAAGATGACCTAACCCCGGTTCATCAAGAAGTTTTTACACAAACTTATCCAAGTAACCTAACCCCGGTTCCTCCTAAAGTCTTACATGGACCTATCTCAAGATGACCTAACCCCGGTTCATCAAAGTTTTACACAAGCTTATCCAAGTAACCTAACCCCGGTTCCTCCTGAAGTCTTACATGGACCTATCTCAAGATGACCCAACCCCGGTTCATCAAAGTTTTACACAAACTTATCCAGGTAACCTTACCCCGGTTCATCAAGAAATCTCACACGGATCTATCTCAAGGTAACCTAACCCCGGTTCCCCCAGAAGTCTCACATGGACTCGCTTCCAGTAACCTTACCCCGGTTCGTCAAGAAATCTCACAGGGATTTACCCCAAGGTAACCTAACCCCGGTTCCTCTAGAAGTCTTACATGGATTCATCAAAAAGTTTTACATGAACTTACCTCACCAAGCAACCCTACGCCGGTTCCCTCTCTTCAAGATGCAGTTTTACGTGGATTCGTCACCCAGAAACCCTATACAGGTTCTCCCTTTCCAAAAACGAAGTTTTACACGAACTCATCATCAAAGTAACCCCACCCAGGTTCCTTCTCCATTTCAGATACGGTTTTACACGAACAGGCAACCCTACATAGGTTCCCTCTTTCAACCTCCAGTTCAAAACTTCCCCCAGGAGAGTTCAATCCAGTTCCCCAGGAAAAGTTGGAATTCATATCTCCCCAAGCAGCGAGCTTATCCCCAGTAGATTCTGGAAGCTTATCCCTCGCAGAGCACGAACGCGTCATCCCGGCTTGATTTAAAGAGTTATTTCCGTAACAGGATATAACTGGGTTATCCTCAGCCAAAAGCCACGGAAAGAGCGTCCTCAGCAAAATATCTTCCTACCCCCAGCGAAGTCTATCAACACTTCCAGCATAACAAGGATATCCCCAGCATAACTCATCAACGGAATCCCCAGCGGAGTTATCTTCATCAACTTAGCAAAGCATCGCTATCCCCACCGAGTAGCACTCCCCAACATGATTGCTAGAGTATCTTTTCTCCCGCAGAATTATTTCATTTGCCAAGTTTATTCCTCAACGGAGTTATCTTCTCCTACCGGTATTCTTGCAACAATCATCCACAGCGGAAGCAAAATCTCTTCCTCAACATCAGCCCAGGATATGACTTCCCGGCACCCGTCAAGGATTTATTTTCCTAGACGAAAACATACATTCCTAATCATTACATACATCATCATAGCATGCATAACGCACTGCATCATATCATACGAATCTCATTTATGTTGAGAACATCATTGCTTGATCCATATCATGCATTGCATATAACTGACCTTTACCTTTCAGGAAAGATGCAATTGAAATTCTCAAACATATTTCAAGGATTTCTCTAGTCCAGTTAAATCGACTCCAAACAGATTTTTCTGATAAAGACTCAGTAGAAGTTCTCTTATAGTTCCCTCTCCGGCATGAGCGTGAGGTGATATTCTCTTATGGTCCCCTCTCCAACGGCGTGTGAGGTGGTAAATCCTTTTTCAGATGTTTCCCTCTCCGGCATGAGCGTGAGGTGATATTCTCTTATGGTCCCCTCTCCAACGGCGTGTGAGGTGGTAATTCCTTCTTCAAGATGTTCCCCTCTCCGGCATGAGCGTGAGGTGATATTCTTTTATGGTCCCCTCTCCAACGGCGTGTGAGGTGGTAAATCCTTTTTCAGATGTTTCCCTCTCCGGCATGAGCGTGAGGTGATATTCTCTTATGGTCCCCTCTCCAACGGCGTGTGAGGTGGTAATTCCTTCTTCAAGATGTTCCCCTCTCCGGCATGAGCGTGAGGTGATATTCTCTTGTGGTCCCCTCTCCAACGGCGTGTGAGGTGGTAATTCCTTCTTCAGATGTTCCCCTCTCCGGCATGAGCGTGAGGTGATATTCTCTTGTGGTCCCCTCTCCAACGGCGTGTGAGGTGGTAATTCCTTCTTCAGATGTTCCCCTCTCCGGCATGAGCGTGAGGTGATATTCTCTTATGGTCCCCTCTCCAACGGCGTGTGAGGTGGTAATTCCTTCTTCAGATGTTTCCCTCTCCGGCATGAGCGTGAGGTGATATTCTCTTATGGTCCCCTCTCCAACGGCGTGTGAGGCGGTAAATCCTTTTTCAGATGTTTCCCTCTCCGGCATGAGCGTGAGGCAGTAATCATCCCTGGTTCATTCATCAGCGTTTGAAGCTCCAGATTCAGCTCCTGTAACCAGTCAGGATATATCTATACCAAGCATCTAAAATCAGCTCCTGCGACGTGTCAGGTACTCATTTTCTCTTTTGCAGGTATGCAGGTTCTCGCTAAGGAATCTCCTACGCGATCAACATCCAGATGGCATCTATAAGCCCATCATCCTATCCAGCAATCTCTAAATGGCATCTATAAGCCCATTCCCCCATCACACTGTTACTATGTGAGCACAAATTTCTGGGCACTCTAGTGTCCAATCATCTTCTACCCTCGGATTACGAAAGGCACGTCAGCCAATCTGCATCCTCAGGTCTAAGAAGATTGAACAGGGGCAACTGTTGTACCCCAAAATTTGCCCTCCCATATTCATCAAGAAATTGCCAAATCAAGGTCACAAAATCCCCCCAGGGTTGTGCAGCTCAACTGTCTCCTATACAGTCAAAACTAGGGTTTGAGTTCTGGTCAAGCAAATGAACTTTTCAAAGGCCCAATCAAGTCTCATATGCTCACAAAGATGGTCAAGTGTCTTCATGTCAAGTTTCAAGACATTCAGCTCAAAATTGCACAGTCAAAACCCTAAATTACACTACAGTCAACTGTAGGGGCAAAATGGTCATTTGGCAGTCAAAAGTTCAAATTTTTGGTCAACATATCATTTTGAAGCCACAAACATCATTTGATCAATGCTTGATCATGATTCTCAAAATTTGGCTCAGAAATCATCAAAGATGCAAAAGTTGCTATATTTGGACAGCTGAAAAAGTCAACTGAAATTGACCAGGGCATAACTTTCACATGGATTATCAGCAAAATTCCATCCAAAGCTCATTTTGAAGAGAAGGACATTTCCTACAATTCATCTTCATGTTCCAAGTCCAAGAAATGCTCTCACAAAAAGTTATCAATTTCAACATTATAGGTCATTTTCAAAAGTCAACAAAAAGTGACTTTAAGTCAAAGGCCATAACTTGAGATTGGTAAATCAAAATGACATGGGACCAAAGGCATTGGTTAAAGGACTCAAAGAACTTTCCAAAATGTCCAAGAACATGTGGAAAGCTTAAAAATTGACCAAGTTATGCCTTGTGGAAGTTGGGAAATTTTTGGAAATTTTTGAAAGACAACATTGATGCAAAAGGCCTAAAAATGCAAATGGGCCCATTTTTCTTCCAAATTTCTTCATGCCAAGCCTATGCACGACCACTAGGCCCAAAGGGAAGTATTCTCATATTTTTTAATTATTTATTTGAATTAATATTAATTTATATTCATTTAAATGATTTTAATATATGAAAAATATCAAACTAACCTAAAAAAATCTTTTTGTGCACATTCTAATCTCTACAATTCGTGCACATCTCAAATAGGCAAGCTTTGGTGCTAATTGATCAGATTTGGTACAAGATACATGAGAAAAAGATTGGAAAAGATTCTTAACAAATCAAATATTGAAATCCATTATGGCATGAGATTTTATTCAATCTTTTTAACCTAATTGCTTCCATACAAATATGAGATCACAACCCTAATGCTACTAGACTCCATACTGCGCAGCAATTGACATTACAAACTTGCAAAAATCCTTAAAAAGTTCAATACTGAATTCAAGGTTTTAGGCCGATTCAAGCATCAACTCTCATCCCATTAGCATTCTGAGACATCATTGAGTGTTTCTCAATCATTAACAACAAGCAAAACACCTTGTACTGGTATCCATGAGTCCAACCGTACCTTGAAAATTTTGAAATCACATAGCATGATTCCATCATCTTTATGCATTTTTTTTCATGGATTCATGTTTATATTGATGTTTCTGAACTAACCACTATGTTTAATTATGTTATTTTGCCCTATATGCCAATTCACCATTAGAGAGGCCTAGGGTTCCGAAACTTCCAAATTGGGCGTTATCAGTTCTTGTAAAATTAAGACATACCAATGCTATGATTGAAATCTGCAGGTTGAGACGGAGAAGACAAGATGCTCGCGCTCAATTTATGAGCATTCAGAACCTAATCGCTATTTTGGAAACATGCATATATGGAGGGGGTTCAAAACCCCCGTTAAACGTTTGTTCTTTTTTCAGGCAGAAAGAAACATGAAGAAGACGAATACATGGCATCATCTGAGTGGCCGTTTCAAATTTTGGCGCGCGTTCCAAGCGTGAATCCACTTTTCTTTTATATTGTTTGTATTATATTATATGTTAACTAAATGCGTTTGGTTCAGCTGGTAACATGTGAGTAGAATAATCCTCAAGACCTGGGTTCAAGTCCCAGGTCTGGCAAAATTTCACTATTATTTTTCAACGCATATTCTCATGCAGGCACCATCCTAAGACTCACCATACACACTCAATATTCATCGCCCACGTGTCCCAGACAACCAAATCAAGGGCATGGATTCCAGGAGTGCAATGAATATCAGTCAACGCATGATACATAATCCAGGAAAGTCAGCAAATTGCAAGCTTAATTGGGCCAGGCCTCTCAAAGCTATACCTCCAATTTTGGGGCAACACCCCACCATGGTTTGCCAATCTAATTTTATTTTTCCTTATATCTTTTTAATTTTGATTTTAATTATCATGTTTATTTTAATTATTGTTTGTTTAAATTTTAATCAAAATATAAAAACATTATAAAAATCAGAAAAAGACCAAAAATATAATATTATTTCATTATAATTATTTTCATAAATAAGTTAGAATGTAAATTATGTAGTGTAATTAGGTTTTAATTTTAATTCCTTTTTTAATAAAAATCCAAAAATGTAGAATTTAGGTTTTAATTGTTAATTCTTTTTATTTCCCTTTTTTCCACAATAATAATTATTATTTATTTATTTATTTTCCTATTTAAATTATACATAAATAAATTAGGTTTAATTTAGGTCATATTTTAATTCTTTCTTAATAATTAAAAAAATATTAGAATTAGGGTTCGCCGTTTAATTTAATTGACTTCTTTTCCTTATTGAATCTAAAAAATACAAAAAATATCAAAAACATTTAATTCTTTTTTAATCATTTAATTTTTAATTCTCATTAAATTTAATTGTTTGCAAAAGGGTCCAACGCCCTAGTTTTGTTTTGATTATTTTCTTTCGCGCATTTACTTTTTATCGTTTATATAATTATGTAATTGTCCCTAAGCCATGTAATTTTACTTTTCGCACTTTATTCTATCGCTTTATTTAATTTTCCGCTAAATCGGGTCCGGTTTAATTTTGGCGATGTGGACCCGCGCCATTTGTAATAGTTTAGATTTATTTCCTCGCAAAATATTTAACTGTTAACCAAGCATGCAAGAATGAATGGACAAAAATAAAAACAAACGCATAGATCACCTTGACATGAATAAGACAAAATAACTGAACATGACACACAAATCACACACCACCCCTAGGGTACGCCTCACTGTTGCCTTGCCTCGAAAGGTGATCGTCGAGTAGAGGATGTCTTAGTAAGTCCTCATGATCCGGGAACCTGGCATGAGGGTAGCTTCTAAGGTGTCTTCCCATTGCTCTGGTGATCACCATGTCCCGAACCTCGAATTGACCCGAACACCTCCAACGGTGGTGCTACCTACCTCTCAATGGTGGGATGGCACTACTTTAAAGGACTTTTACACAGACGAATTCCTTAGGGTAGGTAGGTTCTCAAGGATACTTGCTCTAACTTCAAACAAATCAAAACATACTTTTCACACCAACACTTTTCAAAAGCTTTCAAAACAAACTTTTCAAACACTCTGACGTACGAGTCGAACTGAAATTTTTCAAAGAAACTTTTTAAACCCACATTGAAAAGCAAACAAATAATTTTGAAAACACATTGAGCAAGTACCTAAGAGCCCATGGATAACCATGGATAGAAAGGGTGCTAACACCTTCCCTTTCTATAACCTACCTCCCGAACCGAGAGAAATCTCTTTAAGGAATTTTTCTGTGCTTTTGTCCTTTCCATTTGGAGAAAATAAAAGACGGTGGAGACTCTTGCTTCCGCGACATTTCGCGAACCAGCGTTAAACAGTCAGTTCCAGATCCACCGATCACACAATGTTATGATGTCATGATGTCATGATAGAAAGCACACCATAAGTATCCACAAACAACAAACATGGTAAAGGCACACAAGTCACACATAAAGACCTTAGCTTTCAGGCTGGAAAGGAGCTTAGGTACTACCCTATTTCAATTCAGTTGGTTTAAACCTGTCCTAAAAATAGTAAATGGGTTCTAGAGGATCTCAATATCACTGACTACCCTCGATCGGTCATAATTCCAGTTTAGAAACCTTTTCTTGCGGCCAGAATCATCGCGAGAGTTTAGTCTCAATGAGTGTAGCATACTGCTACTGTTCTATGGCCAAGTTGGTCAATTTAAAGGTTCTAAGGTCAGTTGGTGCTTAATGACCCCTTAGAAGACCCATATTCTCCTTGTTCCAACACAAGGGATATCGGTACAGACTAAAGTGCCACACCAATGTAGCTACTGCTTCAACCATACCGGTCTACGCCGTACAGTTCCCTCACAGTTTATTGCTACTTTTTTGAGTTTGTTCTTTCTCTTCTACGACTGCAAAACCTTGTTCCATGCCTTGTACATGTTTCCTATATATCTTAGAATGAATTAGGGTTATAAACTTGGATTGAATCTTTGCAATTATGAGAGATTTGATTTGATTTTCATGCTACATGTGTGATACGGTGGGAGAGAACTGACTGTTTTTGGAATGCTGGTTTGCGTTTTGCGTTTGTTTTCGCAAAATGTCGCGGTAAGCAAGAGTTGCCATCGTCTTTTATTTTATCCAACAAGGAAAGGAAAAAAGCATAGAAAAATTCCTTTTTCGAGATGTTTCTCGGGTCCGGGGGGTAGATTATAGAAAGGGAAGGTGTTAGCACCCTTTCTATCCGTGGTTATCCACGGGCTCTTAGGTACTTGCTCAAAGTGTTTTCAAAATTTGATTTTATTTATGTTTGTGGGTTTGAAAAGAGTTTTTGTTTGAAAGGTGTAAGTGTGAAAAGTTTTGTTTCGTTTTGAAAGGAGCAAGTACTTAAGAACCATCTACCTACTCAAAAAAAGAATCAATCTGTGCTAATGTCCTTTAGACAATGCTATCCCACTATGAATGAGTAGGTAGCACCGTCGTTGGAGTTTAAGGGTCAATTCGATTAAGGGACGTGTGGTCACCAAAGCAATGTTAGGACGCCTTAGCGGTAACCCTAATGTCTTAGATCATTTTTCCGAGGCAACCTTTTCGAGGAAACTATGATCTTTGGACAAGAGGGCGACCTCTAAAACTTCCTATACTCAATGACCACGTTCGAAGGCAACCAAGTGAGGTGTACCCTAAGAGTGTGCATGTGCGAGTGCGTTGTTTTCAGTTTAATTTTGTCTTTGTACATGTCAATGGTTATCTATGTTGATTTTAGATTTAAACATTTGATCTTGTCATGCATCCCCTATTACCAAACATCTAACAGTTTATAAGTTGTGGAAATTAAATTGCGGAAATTAAACTAACTATTACAAGGCGTCGAGTATTTACATTGCCAAAAGCAACCCTTGAAATTAAATAGCGGAAAATAAATAAAGCGATAAAAATATTTAAAGTCCTATTAAACTATTACATTCCGGGAAACAGGTACAATATTAAAATAAAATGGCACGCGTGCGGGAAATTAAATCGGGCGAGTTTTAGGGTTTTGACCCTTTGATTATTAAAGAAAGAATTTTTTTTGGTTATTTTAAATTAAAAAGAAATTAAACTAAGTTAATTGTTAAATTAATAAATTAATTAATTAATAAAAATATTTTTGGGTTTTTAAGTATTTAAAGAAATAAAAATAATTTGATCAATGTTAATAAAAACCTAATCGTCTAAGTTAATTTTAATTATTGCAAAATATATTAAAAGTTATTCCTAATTAAAACTAAATTAATTAAATGATATTTATTAGCAAAAATAAAAATGCTGGAATTTAATTTTAATAAAGAAAATATTTTTTTGTGGTTTTAATTTTATTAAGAAAAAGTTTTGATTGGTTGATTAAATAATAATAACAATAAATAAATAAAAGAAAATAATAAAAGAAAAAAGAGAGTTTAGGAGGTTTTGGGCCTGATTAGGGGGTATGAATGGCAATTCGGAAGCCCAATAGTCCATTGGCCTGGCTGACTTTCTGGAATTCCATGTGACACGTTGACCAGAGCATATGGTGGACATCACATCTGGACCACCAGATCTGGCCTGGGGCCATCTGGCAAGCATTTGAGTGAGGGAGTATCATGCATCACGCACTTGGTCTTGTACTGGATCACCTGAAGAAAAAATGTAACAAATGCATGGGGGGACCTGGGATTCGAACCCAGGTCCTGTGAGTCATTTCATACGCTCCACTACCACTCAACCAACGCGCTTCATCTGTTATTATATTGGAGACTAATAATAATAGGGAAAACAATTAAATGCCAGAAAATATAAAAAATAAAGCGCGAAGTATTTGAATCAACCAATGGGGCAGGGCCAAGTTTTCATCCCTAACCTCCAGCCCTGTACATTTTTCCTGCGGATTCGTATCCGCAACTGGATTCGTAGGTTGATCCTACAATTGATTCTAGGCCATGAAAACTCAATCCAAGACCATGGTCAGGCTCGTCTTCCTCCACTGATCATGCCTATGTCCATCAATGGCATTAATTTTGCCTGTAAATAAAAAGCCCAAAACACAAGCTACGAAACCCTAGGTTCGGTCATAAGACTACAATCCATATAAATGCAGAAAGCTTGCAAATTGAACAAGAATTATGAATATGCCCAAGATTTGTCAAAAAAATGCAAGAATATGGAGTTGCGATTTCAAATGAAAAGCGGTTTTTTGAGAGACTTACAGCGCTTTAGGGCGTGTATGGGGATTGATTATGGGTTGGTTCTGCTTCAAGGATGGTCCAGCAATTGATTCCCGTTGAGTTTGCTTCTGAATTGGCCCCTATGCACGATTTCAGTTTCACACTTTTTGGCAATTTTTCAAGTTTGCTTTTGATGATTTTGCAGCCCCTAACCCTTGAATTCGTGTGCTTTAGCTTGTATAAGTAATGAGCAATGCATTAGGTCAACAAATGTGGGCTGAATCCTTGTACATCAATGCTTGGAGATTTGATTTGATTCACCATTGATAACCTTCCAATTTTGTCCAAAATCTAATCTTTTTTCACATGGAATGATTGATACGAATTTGATTCACTTGATGATGATGATTAGGTCCTGAAATAGTCAAAAATAGATCCAATAATTAATGTTTGGATTTTATTTGATTTAAATTGATTAAAAATGAAATAATTCATTAAAAAATCAAATTAAATAATAAAATTGATAAATGGTCACAAGGCTGAATCTAGGACACGTGTGGAGTGTGACAAGATCAAATCAAGTGGAAAAGAATGGGCCCATTTGACAAAATTTGAAGTTTTGGTGATAGTTGACTTTTGGCAATTTTGCAAAAATGCCCAACTTCAACCATGCATAACTTCTTCAATTTTGAACTTTTGGAGATGTTCTTGGACTTTTTAGAAAGCTTGAGATGTCCTATAACCAAAACCTTTAGTCTCATCTCATTTTGATATTCCATGCTCAAGTTATAAGCTTTTGAAAAAAATGTGTTTTTGTTGACTTTCAAAAATGACCTATAATGTCCAAATTTGTAACTTCTTGTGAGTGCATTTCTTGATTTTGGGGTATGAATATTTATTGTAGGAAATTGAGGCCTCTTAAAAATGAGCTTTGGATGGGTCATTTCTCATAAAGTATGAGAAAGTTATGCTTGGTCAAAGTTGAGTTGACTTTTCCTACAAAACCCTAATTTAGCAACTTTTGAGTCTTGATGAATTTTGAGTAATCCTTGATGAATCATGATCAACCCTTGATCAAATGATTAAATATCCTTCAAAATGAGAATGTTGACAAAAAATCTTCAAGTTTGACTATATTTGGGTCACTGTTGACTTTTGCTCTAGCACAGTCGATTTTTGGACCCCTTGAGCAATTGACTGAGCAAACTTCCTCTGCAAGGCTTGATACTTGACATGGATGATTTTGAGATCATAGTAGGACATTGGGGAGCACTTGAGGTCATTTAGATGTAAGGACCTTGATGCAACACAAAACCCTAATTTGAGGTTGACTGCCTTAGGAGATGATTTGACTGTCCAACTCTTGAGCAATCTTGAGCCACTTGGAGATTTTTCTTGCAATGTCTTGAGAAATATGAGAGGGCAAATTTTGGGGTACAACAACATGTAAACTTGCTATTTTGAGCCAAATCATCCCTTTCTTGTACCAATTATGCTTGATACCTTTTGGTCTTGATAACTCAGCATATTTTGATTGCAAGCCTGTCAAAAAAATCAAATCTAATCATATCTTTGCTATTATTCACAAATTATTTGATTTAATTCAATTTTTTATTAATAAAAAATCCAAATAAATTGAAAAATGAAGCAAATAATGTGTGGGTGAATATTTTGGTTGTGGACCATATTATAAGTGAGGTGCAAGCATAAAAAATTAGTCCCATTTGACAAAAAAAATGTAATTTTGAGCCTATTTGACTTTTGACAATTTTGCAAAAAAGTCTCAACTTTGACAAGGCATATCTCCTCCAATTTTAACCCTAGAGAGGTGTTCTTGGACTTTTTAGAAAGCTTAGGATATCCCCTAAGCAACCTTTTTTGTATCATCTCAATTGAGTCTTCCATGTTCTTGTAAGAAGCTTTGACCCAAAAGGTGTTTTTGTTGAATTTTCAAAAGGACCCATAATGTAGAAATTCATATCTTTTTGTGGGTGCATATTTTGAACTTGTGGGATGAAGATGAGTTGTAGGGAATTGCATCCTCTTCAAAATGAGCTTTAGATGGAAAATTTCTGATAAAGCATGTGGAAGTTATACTTGTTCAAAGTTTGGTTGACTTTTCCTAAGAAACCCTAATTTAGCAACTTTTGGGTTTTGATGAATTTGGAGTATTCCTTGAGGAATCATGATCAAATGATGAAATTCACTTAAAAATGTTAATGTTGACCAAAAATCTTGAAGTTTGACTGTATGTGGGTCTCAGTTGACTTTTGACCTAATATAGTCGATTCTCAAGCATTTGAGCAGTTGACTGAGCAAAATTCTTGTGCAAGGCATGAAACTTGACATGTAGGGTCTTGAGAACATATTAGGACCAAGGAGAGCATATGAGGTCTTTGGAGTCCACCTATCTTGATAAGAATGGAAACCCTAATTTGAGACACCCTGCCTTAGGAGAGAGTTTGTCTGGTCAACTCTTGGGCAAAATGAGAAAATTGAGGACCTCTAGGAGTATGTATTGAGTAAAATGAGAGGGCAAATTTTGGGGTACAACAAAGGGGAATTGGTGATGGATTTGGAGAATATTGAAGGTTTGTGCTACTGTATTTTTGCAATTTTTTGTGTCTAATGATTTTTGTTTTTTTATGCCCTAGTTGATGCAGAAAATATATGAGCAGAGGCATGAAAATAGGGGAAAGGGTTATACATGTGGAAACTCTTCTTTCTGGTATGGCTTCTTCCTTCATTTTTCTGGCTTTCGTTCTCTTGTGATTCCCTTTGCAATTTGTGACCTTTGTTGGATGGAGGGATGAGGCAGATGATGGTGTTCAGTGGTGACTGAGGGTGAGTGAGGAAGGGAGATGACGATGAGGTGAAAACAATTGGAAAAGGGTCGTGGATCTATATGGTGATGGATTCTGTTCTATCTCTTTTTGTTTTTTGGCTTTTGTGTGTATATTGGCTTAGTTGGTATATTGTCTTGCTGGTCTGCTCTCTTAGTTTTTGTATCTTTGTTGGCCTTGCTATTTTTATTTTGTATATTGTTTTGCTGTTTGCTTTTGTATCTTTTCTGGTTTTTGCTCTTGGTTTTAATCTTGCTGGTTTTGCTGCTTGGTTGGTTTTGCTGCTTGGTTGGTTTGTATATTATTTTGGCCACACCTTTTGCTTTGTGAAATAGCAACTGGTATTATAATAAAAACAGGGTGAAAAGTGGGGGGGAAATTTTAGGGTTTGAATATTTTCTGATATGCTGACTGTGGTGTTTAGGTGCAGGCCTTGAGTTATCTCTTTTGTGCAACAGTTGGACTGAGTTTTTGGTATATAGCAGGACTTTGGACTGTATTGCTAGGTGATATCTCTTTCATCATTCCTCTTTCCTCTTTCTCTTTCCATGATGCAAAGTCATTTTTCTCTTTACCTAATAATTATGAAGGGTTTGCAATATTAGGAAAATGATGACATGTTTTAGATATGAGCTAATGCTAGCTTGCATATTGTTTGTTTTTTTGTATTGCTGCTTCCTTTTCATTTGTTCTCTTGGCAGCCTATGCTGCCTTGCTTGCTGCGTTATTCTGTCATCTTGCTGCACTTGTTTTTACTTTTTGCCGATGTGTTATTTGACAGCTTGTTGTTGCTGCTGTTTTCCTGTTTGGTGTATCTGTTTGCAGGTCTGCTGTTTTGTATGCTGATTTTTGGCAATGCAGCCCTGTTTTGTGTAGTAGTTTGCTTGTTTTGTTTGCTGATTTTGCAATGCAGCCCTGTTTTATTTGGACTGTTGCAGTAGCTTGTTTGGTTTGCTTTTAGGCCTGCCTTGTATATTTCTTTTTCCCTTTTTTGTGAACCAAAATTCAGGTTTTGAGATTTGCAAAATAGGGAAAAATGGATTGTGATTAAAACAAACAAACATTCTGATTCTAAGACGCAAACCCTAATGATGAATTTCTCTTCTTTCCACATTACTTTTGATTGAATGCTTGCTAACTTTTTTTTTGTTTTAATGGATGGCAAGCGAGGCAAGGTGAAGAGAAGTCATGGATAGCAAAGAGGAGTTTCTTGAAGATGAAGCAAACATTTCTTTCTTTCTTTGTAAATATCAAAATGTATCTTGTAATTTAAATTTTGCATTGTAAACCCTTTTTTGTTTGCAAATTGTCCAAGAATGTAACCATAACATAACATTTGAATGAAATGTATGAATTGATGAATTTGTTATACCAAACTTTGAGTTCTAATTTAAACTTTGCAATTCTTGATTGAATGCTTTGAATAAAACATCTTGGTTTGGTAACTTGTACTTCAAGAAAACACGAAATGATCAGATAAACCACGTGCCTTGTACTCCAATCAAATTTTTAAACAAAATAAATGCTTAAGGACTCAATTCCAACTTGGCTAACTTGAATCCAAAATCATGGTTGTTTTAAATGAAAGTCTTAATTTTTAAATCGTATCCAATTCAAACTTGCATTCAAAATGGACTCGCACGCCACGCTCGATTAAAAATGGAACTTCATTGCCAAACAATCATGCTCTGAGAACATTCGTTAATATTTCAACAAACTGTGATTAAGAACATTCAAAATCAACAAATGACTTGCGACGGTTCGATAATTTTTGAGGTCTTCCAAACATAATTTCCTTTTGATCTTTGAAAATAAACTCGTGAGCGACATTACTTATAACCATATACAGAAATAATTGTCTCAAGATCTTGTAATTTGAAGAAATCACAATTTTTAGAAATCAAACGACTGTTATTTAAAATTAGGTCAAAATCCATGATGCGACATCTAACCTACTCGAATTTTGGTGATCTTCTATACATAATCAGCTCTTGGTTTGTGAAGAGAAATTGGAGATGGCATCAAGGAGAATCATACGCAATAATAACCACTCAAAAATATTGAATAATGAAGAAGTTACGATCTTTTGAACTTGTTCTCGCAAACAGGTCAATTTTTGGGTCAATGTAGTCGTTTTCAGTTATCTGAACCATTGATTGAGCAAACTTGTGATGCGAGGTTTGAAAACTGGCTTAAACAACCTTGAGGAGACATGAAGTTCTATGAAGACCATTTGAAATCTTGAAGACTCAATTTTCTTCGGGAAATGCAAAACCCTAATTGTGGACTTACTGTCTAGGAAGAGAATCTGTCTGATCAACTTCTGAGTTAAATTGAGTATTCGAGAAGACCTAGGATAGTATCCTGGATAAAAATGAGAGGACAAATTTTGGGGTACAACAAGCGGTCATGACGTTTAGAGGGATAAGAGGCATATAGACCTTGTCAGCATAGATTTGGCATTTGTGGCAAGTCCTAGAGTGTTGATGGCAATCATTCTCCAGTGTTGACCAATAATAACTAGCCCCCAGGATCTTCTTGGCCATAGTATGTCCGCTTGAGTGAGTTCCAAAGAGACCATCGTGCATGTCTTCCATAATTTCCTTGGCCTCCTTCTTGTCCATACATCGGAGTAGAGTAGAATCATGGTTGCGCTTGTACAATATTCTGTTACTTAGGAAGAATTTGGCTGAAAATCTTTGTAAGATTTTTCTGTCACTGATGGATGCTCCCTCGGGATACTCTTGTTATTCAAGGTATCTCTTCACCTCATGGTACCATTGCTCTTCTGTGTCAGTGTCAAGCTCACAGCAGTGTGCAGGTTCGTCGAATTTCTCAATGGTAATCATAGGAGCTTCGTTGTCCCATCTGACCTTGAACATAGAAGACATGGTGGCCAAAGCATCACCCAACTGATTTTATTCCCTAGGGAAGTGTTAAAAGGTGATCTCTTCAAATTAAGGAATCAGAGATAGCACAAGATCCTTGTAAAGGATGAGATTAGGGTGCTTAGTGTACCAATCTCCTTTTACTTGGCTAATCACTAAAGCGGAATCCCCAAACACATTCAAATGCTTGATCCTCAAATCAATGGCAGCCTTCAGAACCACAATGCATGTTTCGTACTCATCCATGTTGTTCATACAATCGAAGCATAGTCTGGCAGTGAAAGGAGTGTGGCAACCTTCAAGGGAGATGATCACAACACCAATTCTATTACCCAAGGCGTTGGAAGCCCCGTCGAAGACCATAGTCCACCGGGATCCTTGTTCAGGTCCATCATACGGTCCAGGTTTTACGCAGTCGGTCACTAGCATGATGTTCTCATCTGAGAAGTCAAAGTTCATAGACTGATAATCTTCAACAGCTTGATGGGTTAAATGATCTGCTAGTACACTTCCTTTGATGGCCTTTTGTGTTATGTATTGAATATCGTACTTAGTCAAGATCATTTTCCATCTGGCTATCCTTCTAAAAAGAGCAGGTTTCTCGAAGATGTACTTGATTGGGTCCATCTTAAAAATCAACAGAGTGGTATGAGTTAACATATAATGTCTTAGCCGGTGAGCAGCCCATGCCAGAGCGCAACAAGTTTTCTCGAGCAGTGAATATTTGGTTTCACAGTCGGTAAACTTTTTGCTCAGGTAATAAATAACATGCTCTTTTTGGCCACACTTGTCATATTGGCCCAAAACACACCCCATAGAATTCTCTTGCACTGTGAAGTACATGATCAAGGGTCTTCCTTCTACTGGAGGCATGAGAATAGGAGGTTCTTGCAGATATTATTTTATTTTGTCGAAGGCAGCTTGGCCTTCATCATTCCATCTGACTACTTGATCCTTCTTCAAGAGTTTGAAGATTGGCTCACAAGTAGCAGGAAAGTGAGATATGAAACGGGCGATGTAATTGAGACGACCCAAGAATCCTCTAACTTCTTTTTCAGAGTGAGGGACTGGCATTTCTTGGATGGCCTTCACCTTGGCAGGATCGACTTCGATGCCTTTACCACTAACAATAAAACCTAGAAGATTTCCATATCGTACTCCAAATGTGCACTTGTTAGGGTTTAACCTCAACTTGTACTTTTTCAACCTTTCGAATAGCTTGTACAGGTGATCGAGATGTTCCTCTTCAGTTTGTGATCTTGCAATCATATCATCCATATATACCTCTATTTCATGATGGATCATATCATGAAACAAAGCTACCATAGCCCTTTGATATGTTGCCCCTGTATTATTTAATCCAAACGGCATGACCTTGTAATAAAAGGTGCCCCATTGCGTGACGAAAGTGGTCTTTTCCATGTTTTCGGGAGCCATCCTAATTTGATTATAGCCGGAGAAACCATCCATGAAAGAGAAGACTTTATGTTGAGTAGTGTTATCGACCAAGACATTAATATGAGGTAGAGGGAAGTCATCTTTGGGGCTTGCCCTATTTAGATCCCTATAATCTACGCACATATGAACTTTTCTGTCTTTCTTCGGCATTAGCACCACATTTGCAACCCATTGGGGATAATATGTCACATCTAGAAACCATGCGTCAAATTGTTTCATCACTTCAGCTTTTATCTTTTCAGACATGTCTGGCCTCATGCGACAAACTTTTTGTTTGACAGGAGGACAATCTTCTTTTGTCGACAGACGATGAACTACGATGTCGGTATCCAACCCTGGCATATCTTTATATAACCAAGCAAACACTTCCACATAATCATGCAACATCTGAACCAATCTTCTTTTGACACTACTTTCCAGGTTAGTGCCGATCTTGACTTCTTTCTTGTCTGTCTCGGTACCCAGATTGATGACTTCAACTGACTCTTCATGCGGCTGAATAGCTTTTTCCTCTTGTAATAGAAGTCTGGATAGTTCTCCTGGTATTTCACAATCTTCCTCACCTTTGTCTTCAGCTTGGTTAATTAGATATTCGAAATCATAGTCGGCAATAGTAGAGTCATTGGCAATGAGATCTAGAGTGGATGAGGACCTGCAAGAATGTGTGTGTGCATGTAAGACACGTGACTATTTTGAAAAATGTACTTGAAGGAAAATAAAGACAATGAACACAAAGATTTGAATGCAAAGAGTCTAATGGTTTATATTGAATGATCATATGATAAGATGATTATAAATAAAACCCTTGACAAATGGACCAAAGTGCCCCGGGCCAGACACATGGCTTAAAAGTCATTGTTTACTATTACAGAAAAAGTGTTCTTGAATTAATAAAAACCAATAAACAAGTGATTACTCCTCAATGAAGGAGATGGAAACGAAGTCCTTTGCGTGCCAATTGTTGAGCTCCGTTGTAGTAGGGTATACTCAATCTTCAAATGCAACATCATTATCAGAATCACCTACAACGTTAACCTCGTGACTTCCAATATGGAGAGGGGGCTTCCCTGCACGAGCGCGCCTTACTTCCTTCTGAGCCTTGATGGTGAAACCCAAACCACATTTGTCTTCTTTGAATGGGATCCCAAGGATTTTCCCCCAAGTATCACAGCTTCCTTCTTCGACTGCAGAACGGGCATCCTTGAATGAAACCATCTTTGGTACGACCTTAACAGCTTTGGACGCATCAGAGGAACATTTGGCAGTAGCAATCATTGGTGGCACAACTTCAAAATCTTGACACGGGGTCTCTATAAATTCGCCATCCATCTCCACGTATTTGAAAGAGTTGAGGTGGCTTACCATGAACTGCTCCCCACCATAGACAGTGACAATCCTTCCTTTGACGGGATACTTGAGCTTTTGATGAAGAGTTGAGGTTACTTCCCCAACTCCATGGATCCAAGGGAGACCCAACAAACAGGAGTACGCAGGACAGATATCCATGATGTAGAAAGTAGAGTTGAAAATTTGTGATCCCACCTTGATCGGGAGATCCACCTCTCCATGAACTGTCCTTTTGGACCCATCGAAAGTCCTCACAATAATATCACTTGGTTTCAAAACTAAACCTTCACATTTTAAACGGTCTAACGCCCCCTTGGGTAGCACATTTAAATAAGAGCTAGTGTCGACCACAATGTGTGCTAAGGAAGTCCCTTTGCATTCAACAGAAACATGTAGAGCTTTATTATGGTTCTTTCCGAGCGGTGTCAGATCAGCATCCGAGAATCCCAAACCATTATCGACCGTCAAGCTTGCCACACAATTTTCAAACTAGTCAGTTATGGTCTCATGAGAGACATGAGCCTTCTTCAAGAATTTTATTAACGCCCGAGCATGAGCATCGAAACAGAATAGCAAAGACAACATAGAAATCTTGGAAGGGGTTTGCCACAACTGCTTCACGATCTTGAAATCACACCTTTTTATAATTTTTAATATCTCATCCATTTCACGAGCGGAAGGATCTCCATCAACAATGTCCTTTGCAGGTATCTCTGCCTCAACAGGCTCAACTACCTTCTCTTTTTCCCTTGTGTCAGTATTTGGCTTAGCAGCAGTGATACAGACAGGTGCCTTTGAAACAACTGGCGGTGAAATATTGGGTGAAAAGATTCTCCCAATTCGGATTACCTTGCTTGAGCCAGTAATGTTACCAACGTCATCATCTTTGCTTTCTTCAATCCAAGCATCTTGTTTTTCCCCATGGTAAAACACCTCAGCACCATAGTTCCATGGCACTTCTTTGTTGGAAGAGTATGGAATTGGTCCGAGAGCGGTAATTATCAGAGGAGCAACAATTGGTTCATTTGAAATCCTGATAGGACCTTTAGAGGAGATCCTAAGAGGCTTGTTTGAGATGGTTATAATGGAGAGATCTTCACACTTATTAGTCAAACTTTTGGCAGGCGGACTCTTCTCAAATATGATCTCGTGGCTATTCATCAGGCGTTGAATGCCTTCTTTCAGCGCTTTGCATCCATTGAGTTGTTTGGCATAAAAAACAAAATCCTTCAAACAGCCATGGAAAATTCCGGCTTTCAACAGATTCTCTTTGATGATAATTAACTGAGTAGTCAAGTCTTTGACAGATGAAAATAAAATGGTATCTTCAACAACATTGACACCCTTGCCATGATTTGGCATAGGCGCGGTGATTACATTCGGAGTTGGAGGAGGATCAAATTCAATAGTCTTGTTATCTATCAAGTCTTGAACTTTATTCTTCAATGCCCAACATTGGTCAGTCTCATGCCCGGGACTATTTGAGTGATATGCACATTTGGCGTTCGGGTTGTATTTAGGTGAAGAGGTATCTGGATTGGCTGGAGGATCACGCAGTGTAACCAAATTAGCCTTTAACAAGTGTTGTAAGGCTTGCAATAATGACATGCCTATGCTCGTGAATTGTCTTCTCGGAGTATCAAACCATTGATGATTGGAAATTCAGACGGCATTAACAGACGGATGATCATCCTTCTTGGTACAGGCCCTTGCCCCATACGCAACATTGATTTCTTTCTTCACGGTAAAAGGTTTCTTTACAGGATTGGAAGTGGAGGCAGACGCCATGGGAATATTCCCGCTTTTGATGCCGCTTTTAACTCTTTCTCTAGTTAAGATCAGCTCGGTGAAACCGAATGAAGAGCAGCCAACCAATAAGTTAAAGAATAGACCAGATAAAGTGCCCATAAACATATCAATGTGCTCCCTATCAGTCAAAGGTGGTTAAACCCTACTGGAAAGGTCTCTCCACTTTTGGGCGTATTCTTTGAACCCTTCATTATTCCCCATTGCCATATCTTGCAACTGAACCCTTGTCGGCGCCAAGTCAGAATTATACTGGTACTGGTGGTAGAAAGTGGTGGCTAAGTCTTCCCATGTATTGATACGGGAACCATCCAACTGGTAAAACCCCTCTAGTTGTGTCCCAGCCAAGCTTTCTTGAAAAAAGTGAACCCAAAGTTTCTTATCAGCGGTGTGCGGATGAATTTTGCGCACATTAGATTTCAGGTGAAGTTTTGGACAGGAAACCCCATCGTATTTTGCAAAGACTGGTATCTTGAATTTGTGGGGAATGACAACCCCATATATTAAACCCAAATCATCAAAATCCAAACCGGGGACGGCTTGAATCTCAACGGCCTTCAATCTGTCTTCTAACTGCTTGTACTTGACATCGGCAGGAGGATACTGCTCATCAAAAAAATCATCACCATCAGACGCTTGACGTTGATACACCCAGCCCGGGTAATCCTAACTTCTCCAATCTGATTCTCATCTTCCTTAGATGA
The DNA here is from genome assembly GCA_948472305.1 of Vicia faba. NCBI lineage: Eukaryota > Viridiplantae > Streptophyta > Magnoliopsida > Fabales > Fabaceae > Vicia > Vicia faba. The sequence continues at coordinate 984,054,737 of OX451740.1, forward strand.
GTCTTCCACTACCGGGATCTGACAGACCGACTCTTTGAATCTTCTTCCCATGTTGACTAGGGCTTTCCTCTTTGGTTTCTTTTTAGATGCTAGCAATGCCATCAAGTCTTGTTTCCCCTTGGCTAGGGTCAACAAAGTCTCTTGAAATAGAGAGTTTTGTGCTTGTAGATCCTTCACTGTTTTCTCTATATCCATCTTGCTAAAATAAATAGCGGAAAAATAAGGAAACCTGTTGTGTGAAAACCTGTTATGTTATGATGCATGGAAGATGTATATGCAAATGATTTCAAGGATTTATGAAATTTAAATTTGTATAGACAAAGAATGAACAAATGTCAATTTTCATTAATTATTTCAAAATGATTACATCATGCCTCTTAGGCTTACAAAATAAATCTCTAAGATAAAAAGGTCAAACACATCCTCTTCGGTGCAATGTAGGCGTTCAAGCTTTGTTCTTCATGTAGCTGCTTTGTAAGCTCCAAGACCTTTTTCTCACTAGCATAGAATTAAGCTTCGAAGGCATCTCGTTCTTCCTTTAGATGAATCCAACCTTTTTGCAACTCTTCAAGAGAAGTAGGCATGTCAAGATGTAGGATAGTGCATGGGACATCTCCTTCAACTACAGGCTCCATGATAACTGGTAAGATAGAGGGATAAGGCATCACGAGCTTCTGAGCACGAGCTCATACCCACCTAAGATAAGGTTTGTGGAATAGAATTCTTGTGTCCTAGAGTTTCACTAGCCACTTTGCTTACCATCCTCTAAGCTCGTATAAACCTCTGACGATAGCCTTGGTCGTCGCTCTCGTAGTCGAATACCACTCCTTGGATGAGCATCTCATGAAGACCATCTCTTTGGGCGTATCCAAACTGCCATAAGGCTAAGCAAGGGTTGTAAGTGATGCCTCCCCTAATTCTAAACAAAGGTACATTAGGGAATTCCCCATAACGGTCGATGATAGTAATGTTCTCCAAGGATCGAGAACACCAATGAATATCTAAATATCTGAGTGTCATCAACCTATGGGAGCACCTCAAACCTTGCTCATTCTTCAACACAGACCGGGGAAGATGGGAAATAAACCATCTAGCCAAGAGAGGAGTGAAACACATGAGGATCCCTCTCTTCCTCATAGTGCGAGAGTGAAAAGAATGTAGGATATCTCCGAACAAAGTACGCACCAGATTGCGAGATATGAAGATTTTGATTGCATTTACATCTATAAGTTGGTCAGGGTTTCGAAACAAAACCATCCCTTAGATGAGAAGGGCCAATATTTATTCAAAAGCTTTTAAATCCAAAGAGTTCCAACAATCTTGAGCTTTCTCAAACAAGAACTTGACTAAGAACCCTTTGACTCCACTCCTTGTTTCCCAATTAGTCGTGAAATCAGATTGTTGCAAGTGTGGGGCTCAGGAAATCTCTTTAGGTTTTGGATCTCTTTTCGTACCGTTGAAAGGTAGTTGATTGAGAATAGGAATCCTGAAGATTTAACATAATTCTTCCGTAGTAGGTACAAGCTGATAATCAGGAAAGGTGAAGCAATAGTGTAGAGGATCAAAGAACTGGAAAAGCACCTTCATTGTATCTTCATCAATGCTAGAAGTAACCAAGTTTAGGAGGAGACCATGTCTTTCGGTGAATGAAGAATTCTCAGGGACCCTCAATGCTAACTCTTTGAGTTAAGAAGGAATTCTTATGAGATTGACTTGGGTAGTGTTCCTGCGGAGGGAAGCCATGTCCTACAAAACAGAACAAAAATAAATCCCAATAATCCTTGAAATGGTCAGTGAAAATGAGTATGATGTCATGATGTTTATGATTTTATGTACAAGTAAGCATATACAAACAAGGCAAACAAGTCCTTAGGTTTAGGCTTGCATTGAGTCTTATAGGTAAGTACCCTCTTGAAGTTCAGTTAGCTCAGACATGTCCTAGAAATAGTAACCGGGTTCTAGGGGATCTCAATATCACTGATCTTTCTTATCGAGCATTCTTTCAGCGCAAGCCTCTTTCACGGCGACTGAAATATCTCGAGAAGTCTGATCTCAATGACTGTAGTGTCGAGTATCAACCAACATCAGACTACACCAAATCTGACTATCTCATTACTTCCTAATGGCCAAGTTGGTCAAGTAAAGCTTCTAAAGTCAGTTAGTGCTTCATGACACCAGACAGCGGCCCCGTATTCTCCTTGAATACTCAAGGTCTACCGGTACCCACAAATGTGTCACACTAACGTAGCTATTGCTTAGACCATGTCGATATACCCCGCACAGTTTCCATAATGTATTGCTACTTACCTATAAGGTATCTCAAATCCGGGTAGAGGATTTAAAACAAACCCAAACAAGGAACCAAAATGTAAAGCAAGCAAGTCAAATAATGAAAGCAAATAAAGTTGATCTAGCCCTAAGGTAACCCCACTTTTAAATTTCTCCCCAGCAGAGCCGCCAGTTCCGTAATATGGTGGGAGAACTGACTTGGGATGTTTTACATTTTGATCACAAATGTTGCAGTTAGAAAGAGTCGCCACTGGATTTTCTTTTATCCAAAAGAAAGGTGGAAAAGAACAGGAAAGACCTTTGAGATTATTTCTTGAGTTCGGGGGTAGATTATGAAAAGGGAAGGTATTAGCACCCTTTTCATCCATAGTTATCTATGGGATCTTAGTTTCTTTCTAGATCACTTGCTTTGTTTGAAAATGTGCTTTGTGGTGGTTTTTAAAAGTATTTTGAAAAGGTACCTTCGTTTAGGCAAACTTTGTAATGGTTCTCGTTCGTAAGAACGTATAAAAAGTGTTGGACTTTTGAAAATATTTTAAGTTTTGAAAGTTTGTTTTTGAAAGTGTTTGGTGTTTGTTTTGAAAATGAGCAAGGATGTTTGTTTTAAAAGTAAGCAAGCAATTAGGAACAATATACCTACTTAAAAGTCTTTTATTCATTTATTCCTTTCCTTTGATATTGATATCTTACCATTGATTGGTATGAAGCCTTATCTTTGGATGTAAAGGGACGGGTGTGGGTCATCGTATAGTCATGATAACTATGTTGTGAGATATCTTAGCATTTTTCTTTGAGGGACTAAGATCATTTGAAAGGCAACATTTATAGCGTCATCGAGGACTATGATCTTGTATTTTTGATTTGTTTTTTCTAAGATATCTCACATGCATAACATGACCATTTTTGTAAGGCAACAAGTGGAATTACCCTAAGGGTGCACGTGTGAATAGTGTGTTTGATTTGCATGCATTTTATCTTTGATTAGGGTTATGTATTTGTTGATTTTTATCTTTCCACAAACCCTAATTACTAGCTTATATATGAAAGCGATAAATTGCAGAAAGTAAAATTACTATGCTATTACATCATTAGGGGGATGGGGTAAACAAATTTACAAATGGGAATTGTAAGAAATTAAAGTCCTAATTATCTATTACAACCATATTGAATAATGTACAAGAAATAACAATATAATATACAAGAATATAAATGGAAAGGAAATGATTTTTGTTTGGTTTTTTGGGGAAAAGGTTCTAACTTAATTATCTACAAGAAAATTAATAATTAAATTAAGAAAATTAAGCCTAAACTAATTAAGAAAAGAAAACAAGTTAGGGAGCATTTTTTAAGGTTTTTTAGAAAAAAGGTTTTAAGTTTAATAAAAATGGTATGGAATTTAATTAATTAAAACAAACCTAAATTCTAAGTTAATTTTAAATAAAAATAAAAATAATTAAACCTAAATCTAATTATTATTAAGAAAGAGAAATTAAGTTGTTTAAGAAAATGTTTTTGTCTTTTTGTTTTATAAAGAAAATAAAAATAAAAGTATGTAAATAATATTTTTGGATTTTCATTAATAAAAAATAAATAAAAAAATAATAATAATAATAATAAAAATAATAATAAATTAAAGAAAATAAAATAAAAATGAAAATAAAGTCAGGAGGTGAAAAAAGGAATTTAGGGGTTTATTAGAAAAAAATAACTTTTTGTTGGAGTTTGGCCTAAATGGTATTTTTTGTAATCAGCAAAAATAAACAAAATAAAAAAAGTGGGCCTGTGTTGTGTAGTGAAGTGGGGGTGAGGATCAGCAAAAATGGTAGAGGCCCAGTTCACTAAGCCCAGGTGCTAGTTGTGGCAAAAAGAGAGAAAATGTTTGAGAAATAATAAAAAGTGGCAGCGCTGAGGCTTGAACCCACACCCTAAACATGAAACGCGCGCTGCCTTACCACTGGGGTGGTGTTGTACCCCAAAATTTGCCCTCCCATTTCTCATTAATTTCTCACCACAAAGCCCTTGAGGCTCAAGATCCAGTTAGGGTTTCATCTGCTCAAGACTTCTCCTTGCACTATTGACCCAAATTAGGGTTTGTGTTTGCACAAAGATGTTTTGGCCTAAAATGCCTAAGATGACTTTCATGCTTCATTTTGGACTCCCAAGTTTATCCATACCAAGTTTCAAGCTTTGATTCCAAGTTTTGCTCAGTCAATTGGACAGTTGACCTAGAAATCAGCTGTATTGGGGAAAAAAGTCAACTGTGGCCAATTGACAGTCAAACCTCATGAAAATTGACCCACATAAACATTATGAACTCATATGGACCATTTGATCAAGTTTGGATCACAATTCCATAAGAAATTTGATCAGATCACCAAAAGGGCAAAATGGTCATTTTTAGGGTTTTGACTGCACAAAGGCAATTTTTGACTGTTTGACCTAGCCAATGGCAAACCAAGCTCATATATGGACTCAAGGACCCCATGGAATTATCTTGACATGCTCAACAAACTCAAAAGATCCCAAGTACACAAGATTGACAGTTGAATTTCCCAGTCAATTGATCAATTTTGACTGTATACTGAAAAGTCAAACTTTGACTTTTTGGTCAAAATCAAGAGTCAAGATTCATTTTTCATCAAAACATGCCAAATCATGAAACTTTTTCACCAAGAAATCACAAAATGCAAATTAGGGTTAGAAATTAGAATTTTTCATAACTTAGAATTTTTCATAACTTAGAATTTTTCTAAGTTATAAAAAACCCTAATTTTTTCCCAACTTTGCCCCACTTTTTCACCAAGATCCATTTGGATTCAAACAAAAGTCAAAACATGAAAGTTGTAGCTTGTTGCATAATCTACAACTTTTATGCACAAAGTTTTCCCATTTGAGGCTTGTATCTCAAGTTACAAATTTTTGAATAAGGGCACTAAACCATCCTTAACTTAGTGAAATTTTAACCTATTTTGACAAGGTTTTCTACCCAACTTCAAGGCCATTTTCCATACACTTCCACTTGGAATTTCAATTTGCATTTCAAAGATGGATTGTAGTAAACATTCCAAGCTTTCCAAAATGTCCAAGAACTTCTCAAACAACCTCATGGTTAGGGAGAATCGAATTTTGCAAAATGGGAAAAAGTCACTTTTGTTCTTGGCCATGTACATGTTCATAACACTATGCATTTCAATCTCATCATGCTTAAGCTACATTACAGGTCCTAAAACCCTTTGACACTTAATAATTTAATGCAAAACCATTGTGCCAAGTTGTTATTCTAAGCATTTGGACATTACATGGAGAATTAACCCTAAACTAGAAAAAGCACTATTTCCATTTTTGAAAAGGAGAGCTTTATGTCAAGTTTGCAATCCAAGAAGTACAGTCCATATCTAATTGGCACAAGTTTATGAGTTAATCACACTGATCAAGGAGGGATTATGCAGCATAGTATGAGGTCCTGTACAGGCTAGAGGCACAAAGTAACCATTGCTTGCTTAAAGTGTAAGAAACACATCATAACTTAGAACAACTCTCATATCAGCTTGCAAACACTTAAGTGAACTTGTGAAACACACTCAAGACATCTCAACCAAGCTATTGCACGACCCTAACACCTCTCACACACTCCCAATCTCAGAATCATCTTCAAACTGCAAAAAAAGGGCCAGGCCTGCAGTTTGAGTGCCATCTTCCATTTCCCTCAAGCTCTCTTGCCCAAACCAGTTCACATACATTCCCTAGCATCTATGCAAGCTAACCATGACTTGAAACACGACCTGTAATCCCTCTAACTAGTTCCACCATTTTCAGTTTCTTGTTTTGCAGGTGAAGTGCTCTAGCACGATTCAAAAGCTTTCAAGACAAAGTAAACATTGGAATAGCATCCCTGGACCTCAAGGAAGCTTTTCCAATCATCACCTTGCACTGAAAGCTTCCTCATTGCCAGATAGAACTTCAGCTGAACAGGTATTTTGGTGAACTTCTATCTCTCTTATTAAGCATCATTAGCTCTAAGTTTGTGAATAAACAATGTTCTACTCATGCCACTGAACATGTACATGTTTTTACTTTTCATTTCTTTTGCTTGAGCTGTGAGAATTTGAGGTTTGAAAATGGAAGAAAATCTAGGTTAGGATTTGGGGGAGAAGAAATTCTCCCTCATCTTAGAGAGTTAGATCAAGTTCTGCATATGGTTGGATTCGTCTCTTGATGCTGAACATTTTTTATGTTATGAGTTTTCATTAATAAGCCAGGAATCAGGAGTTAGAAGTTTGAGAAGAAGGGCGCGCGTTTTTGAACTGGTTTGTCTGAAGGTTGAAGACAATGTCTTCTTGGGCTGGGCCTGAGCTTTTTTCTTATTCACACCACTTTTTTGGTTTTGCACCCCTGAGCCCATTTGCTTCATTTTTGATGTTTTTTGACTTTTTCTTTTTTTAATTGACTCATTTATTTTTTCTCAGCATATTAAAAATATAAAAACATTTTTTCTCATCATTTTTAAATTTATTAGGTATTTCTTTGATTTTTTCTTTTAGTTTGAACATAAATAAATATATATATATATATATATATATATATATATATATATATATATATATATATATATATATATATATATATATATATATATATATATATATATATATATATATATATATATATGTTTTGTTTAAAATATTAAAATATTGGAAATACATTTTTACACGCTTTTATCTTATTTTTACTTCCTGAAAATATTTTATAGAAAAATACTTTTTTTAATTTAAATATTAAATATTATTAATTAATATACATAATACATATTTTGTAAATAATATAAATAAATAGATATATATTAATACACTTAGGATATAAATACCAAAAAATGTACATATTTTATTTTTTAATATTTAATACTAAAAAATACATTTTTATAAATATACTATATTTTTATCTTATTTTTTTGTATATAAATAGTAAATATGATATATATTAAATAACTAATACCATTTTGATTAAAATTAGGGTTTTGCCCTAAATATGAGAATACTCCAAAAAATAATACCTTTTTATTTCTCTTTTTATTTTTACATAAATAATACTTTTTTTTCATACACATAAAAATTCTTTTTACATTTTTGCATATTTATTTCATTTCCATTTAATTATGCAATTATTTGTATTGTAAATATTCAAAGAAAAATGATGTAATAGCTAGGTTTAATTTCTTGTCTAAATATACCCCATTTGAGACATTGTACCCCCTCCCCATATTATTATGTTGTAATAGTGTAGGAATTTAAATTTCGCATTTTAATGCTTTCTAAACCTACCATGCTAGAATTAGGGTTTGTATGCGAATAAAACGAATAAAATAGTTTGACCTAATTTCAAGATAAATAAGCATGAAAATGGACAACACATTTCACACTTGCACCCCTAGGGTATTCCACTTTGTTGCCTTCGAATAATTGGGCCATATTGCATGTTGAATTTCTTTGGGTAAAACAAATAATCAAATGATCATAGTCCCTCAAATTGTTGCCTAAATGAATGATCAAGTCCCTTTTAAAGAAAAAATTTCCCAAAGACATTTAACACTATTGCAATTATGGTCTAAACGATGACCCGCGCCCGTCCTTTCAAACTCCTAAGACAAGATTGTCCACCAAATGCAATGGTGGAACAAAATTGTCAAAAGGTTTAAAACATAACAAAAATCTTTGAGAAAACTTTAGGGTAGATAAACTCTTAAGTACTTGTCAATTTGCAAAGAAAACACTTGCCTATTTCCAAAACCCACTTCACAAACACTTTCAAAACCAACTTTCAAAAACCTTGAAACATATTTTCAAAAGACAAACACCTTTTGTAAAACATTCGAGTAAAGAATTGTTACGAGGGTAGCCTATACAAGGCATCTTTTCAAAACATTTTCAAAACCACACATCAAGCACCATTTCAAACAATTGAAAACCAAGGCAAGTTGATCTAAGCAAGTATCTAAGAGCCCATGGATAACCATGGATAGAAAGGGTGCTAATACCTTCCCTTTCTATAATCTACTCCCCGAACCCAAGAAAAATCTCAAAGGTTTTTGCTGTGCTTTTTAAACATTTCCTTAGGATAAAATAAAAAGTCGGTGGCGACTCTTGCTCAACCGAAACATTTGCGAATACGAACGTAAAACCCTAGTCAGTTCTCCCACCGTACCACAGAACTGGCGACTCTGCTGGGGAGAATACTTAAAAGTGGAGTAACCTTAGGGCTTAGATCACCCTCTTGCATGACTAATTGTTTGATTTGTTTGCTTTATACTTTGGCTCTATTGTTTGGGTTTGCAATCCTACACCCGGATTTTGGGAAACATTCATAGATAGCAATACATTGTGGAAACTGTGCGGGGTATACCGACACGGTCGAAGCAATAGCTATATTAGTGCGACATATTTGTGAGTACCGGTAACCCTTGAGTTCAATCAAGGAGAGTACGGGGACGCTGAGTGATGTCACTAAGCACTAATGACCTAGAACCTTACTTGACCATCTTGGCCTTTTATTAGGGGTAGTGAGATGACCGGCTTTGGTGCAGTCCGAAGTTGGTAGATACTCGATACTACACTCATTGAGGGTTGTTTTCTTGGAATATTTTGGTCGCTAGTTAAGTGGCTAAACCAAAATAATGAACGATGAAAACAATCCCGTGATATTGAGCTCCTTAGAACCCGATTACTATTTATAGGACAGGTTTTTAAGCCAACTACACTCAAGAGGGTACTTACCTATGAAACCCCATGCAAGCCTGAAACTAGGGTTTGGTGTGATTTGCTTGTACATATGTTTTGTGCATACATCATAAACATCATGAAGCATCATATGCATTCACTAACCATTTCAAGGGTTTGGATCTTCATCTTTGTTCTTGTTTTGTAGGTCATGGAAATTCCTCGCAGAAATACCATTCAAGTCAACCTTGTGAGAATCTCTCCTCAACTCAAGGAGCTCACCTCAAGAATTCCGGAAAATTCATCCTTCAGTGAAAGACATGGTAGACTGCTCAGCCTAGTCAACACCAACATTGAAGAAGACATGATGAAAGTGCTATTCCAGTTCTTTGACCCTCTTCACCACTGTTTCACTTTCCCTGATTATCAGTTGGTACCCACTTTGGAGGAGTTTTCGCAACTCCTAAGAATCCCTATCCTTAATCAACTACCCTTCAACGGTACGGAAAAGGAACCAAAGCCGGAAGATGTTGCTCGAGCATTACATCTACAACCATCCGACATCAAGGGGCATTGGGAAACCAGAAGTGGCGCCAAAGGATTCTTAGCAAAGTTCTTGTTTGAGAAGGCACAAGAATGTTGGAACTCATTGGACCTACAAGCCTTTGAAGAGATTGTGGCACTCCTTATCTATGGGTTGGTCTTGTTCCCAAATCCTGACCAATTGGTAGATATCAACGCCGTCAAAATCTTCTTGTCCAGAAATCCAATACCAACATTGCTTGGGGACATCCTTCACTCATTTTACACACGAACAATGAGAAAGAGAGGTGTTCTCATGTGCTGTACTCCTATCCTTGCAAGGTGGTTTATTTTTCACCTTTCGCAATCTGTCTTAAAGAATGACCAAGGTACAAGGTGGTCCCAACGGTTGATGACTCTTACCCATTCTGATGTGCATTGGTGTTCTCGGTCCAGAGAAAATGTCATCATTGTCGATCGTTGTGGAGAATTTCCTAATGTTCCTTTACTTGGAATCAGGGGAGGTATCACCTACAACCCTTGCCTAGCTTTGAGGCAATTTGGATATGCACGGAGGGATGGTCCTCATGACATGCTGATTCCTAACCTAGTCTTTGACTTCGACAACGATGCGCAAGGACTTCGCCAAAGATTCATCAGAGCTTGGGGAAAACTCAACAAGGTTGATAGCAAGACTCTGGGACACAAGAACTCCATCCCTCTTGAGCCCTATCTCAAGTGGGTACGAGCCCGAGCCCAACGTCTAATGATGCCTTATCCTCATGTACTCCCAGTAATTAAAGAGCCCGTCAATGAAGGAGAGGTCCCCTACACCATCCTACATCCAGACATGCCTACATTGTGGGAGGAAATGCAGAAAAGTTGGATTCAGCTCAAGGAAGAACAGAATACTTTTGAAGCTAGCTTCTACGCCAGTGAGAAGAAGGTTCTAGAGCTTACCCGCCGACTCCACGAGCAAGAGGCCCTCAACACCTACATCGCACCAAAGAGGATGCGCAATGTCTTTCTGCCTTAAGAAGTTTATTTTGTAATATTTGGCCCATGGGGCATTTATGTACTAACAAATTTCTTCTTATTAATATGACGTGTGTTCTTCTTTGTCTGAAACAATTTTGAATGTTCTAAATCCTTGAATGCATTGCATACATAAGCATACCATTCATCATGTGCATAAGCAGGTCTCACTCCAGGTTTCCTTATCTGTCTGTTGTTTATTTCAGTAGGATGGATCTCGAGCAAACAGTCAAAGACCTACAGGCTCAGAATGCACAATTCCAGCAACTCCTGATGACCTTGGCTAAGGGTCAGGAGGATATCAAGACTCAGTTGGGGAATAAGGACCCAGTAAAAAAGAAGAAAAAGAGGATTGGGGTGGCTACTTTGGGGAGAAGATTTGACGGAGAAGCTCGAAGAGTGCTTGAATTTCCTCCTACTTCTGATGAAGGGACCTGTAAGAGAGATGGAGTTGCGGTGCCTTCCGAGTCTGATGCGGAAGAAGAAGAGGTTGAGGAGGATGAGGATTATTCTGATCAACAATATCCTCCAGCTGATGATAAATACAAGGGTTTAGAAGACAAATTGGCTGCCATGGAACTACAAAGAGTACCAGGTTTGGATTTTGAAGACTTGGGCTTGGTTGCCGGGATTGTGATTCCCCCAAAATTCAAATGCCGGTGTTTGTAAGGTATGATGGGCTGTCCTGCCCCAAAATGCATCTCAGGTCCTACGTGAGAAAGATTCAACCCTATACAGCAGATAAAAACCTCTGGATTCATTTCTTTCAAGACAGCCTGTCGGGAGCTCAGTTGGAGTGGTTTTATCAGCTAGAAGGAACCAGTGTCAGAAATTGGGAAGATTTGGCCACCGCTTTCTACAAGCAATACCAGTATAATTCTGACCTTGCTCCTACTCGTACCCAACTTCAGGGTATGTCACTAGGAACAAGCGAGGGATTCAAAGAATATGCACAAAAATGGAGGGATTTGGCTGGCAGGGTGCAGCCTCCTTTAACCGACCGTGAACTCGTTGATATGTTTCTTGGGACCTTATCTGGGCCATTTTTCAATCATCTAATTGGTAACTCTTCCGCGGGGTTTACCGATTTGATCTTAACAGGCGAAAGAATAGAAGCTGGCATCAAGTCAGGAAAGATTCAGAAGGGTGTTGATGCAAGTGTTGAGAAGAAGCCTTTTAAGAAGGAGACAACTATGGTATATTCTCAGAGAAGAGCAGGGAAGTTGGAGCGTCGGCCAACTGTGGGGGCCGTAATGATTCAAAACACTCCAAGCGAGCAGCCTCGCTATAACCAGTCTAGACCAAGTCAACAACGGGTGGAACGACCACAATGGCAGTTCACCCGCATTAACATGACTCCAGCGCAAGTGCTTCCCCATCTATGGAAGTTGAACCTCGCCACCATCAAGGAGGCACCAAAGAATGTGAATACGTCCTCTCCGCATTATCATGCCAATGCTAAATGCGCCTACCATTCAGACAGTGTTGGACACGACACTAATGATTGTTGGACACTCGAGCATAAAATCCAAGACCTGATAGAGGCTAAGGAGGTAGAGTTTGACGCTCCAGAGAAGCCTAATGTGATATCTGCACCTATGCCGAAGCACGGCCGAAATGTCAATGCCATTGAAGAAGATTTGTATGTTGCTGATGTCAGTGATCTGACCACTCCACTGCTAACCATTAAGTTGAATTTGTTAAGGGCCGGGATCTTCCCGGGATGTAAGGAAGACTGCTATTGTTGCTACTCTCTGCCGTTTGATTGTCCGCTACTGAAGAAAGGCATCCAAAGCCTTATGGATAGTCGACAAATTTTGTTTGAAAAAGTTTCTGCTGTTCCAGTTCGTACCGAAGATGTCTCAATCATAACCATTCACACCAATCTTTCCAAGGCCGTCAAAAAGCCTGTTAAGATTACACAAGCTGCAAGATCTGTTCCTTTGAAGATAACAATGCCAGGGCCTGTTCCCTATGTTTCTGAGAAGTCGATACCTTGGAACTATGGCGGTGACATCTACTACCATGGTATCAAGCAAATTGAGGTAATTGAAGAAAGTTCGGATGATGAAGAAGCCAGCATTAGTAACATTGCGGGCACCAGCAAAATCACCAGGAGCGGGAGAATATTTTCTCCAGAGATTGCCCCTCCAAGAGCAGTCTTTAGACCCTCATCAGCTAACAAGGTCATCCCTGCACCAATAAAGCTCTCTGCTAGAACTCCTCTGATTGAAGACATTGTTGTTCCTAGTACTGTCTCTCCTACCGCTGCTGACAAAGGTAAGGGAATTCAAGATGAGCCCGTCAGGACGAGGGCTCAGCCCTTGGTAATCCCGGAAACCTCCAAGAAGGAAATGGACGAGATTTTGAGGATAATCAAAAGAAGTGATTACGATGTGGTAGAACAGTTGGGGCAAACCCCCTCCAAGATTTCCATGCTGGCACTACTACTTTGCTCAGAAGTGTACGCTAAAGCCCTGATAAAATTCCTGAAGGCAGCTCATGTGCCCCAGGAAACCTCTGCAGATCAATTTCAAAATTGCGTGGCTAGCCTGACTGCGGACAATGGATTAGGTTTTTCTGATGCCGATCTAACCCCTAAAGGCAGAAACCACAATGATGCTTTGCATATTTCAATCGAGTGTCGCGGAACCACTCTTGCACATGTTTTGGTTGATACCGGTTCGTCGCTGAATGTTTTGCCTAAGAAGGCCTTGGACCGACTAGATTGTGAAGGGTTAGAATTGAAGCCGAGTGATATTATTGTCAGAGCTTTCGATGGTTCGAAGATAATGGTCCATGGAGAGGTTAAAATTCCCATCAAGATAGGCACCGAGGTGTTTAAATCCACTTTCTATGTGATGGACATCCGTCCGTCATACTCTTGCTTGCTGGGTAGGCCTTGGATACACCATGCTGGGGAAGTCACCTCCTCCTTACATCAGATGTTGAAGTATCCTGTCAAGGGAAAGATCATTACCGTCCACGGCGAAGAGGAGTACATGATTAGCCACTTAAACTCTTTCCGGTATGTGGAGGTAGAAGGGGAGTTCATTGAGACGCCGTTTCAACATTTCGAAGAAGTCCTTCCTGAAATAGCAGTAGCGAAGTTGATGGCTGAGGCACCGAGGCAGATGGCCAGGATGGCATCTCTGGAGGATGCAAGGGCCACGATAAAAGAAGGGAAGAATTCAGCATGGGGGCAGTTACCTGACATTCCGCATAAGACTGACAAGTGTGGGTTAGGGTTCACAGCCGCCGGCCAGAAAGCTATGCGCCGTGCGAAGATTGAAAGGGCGCCAGTCAAAATTTCTCCCTACAGAATCAACGCCTTGGAAGATGAAGACAAGGAGAGCAACATTGAAGAGTGGATTTATCCATCTGTCAAAGGAGGATTGAGCAATTGGGAGGCTAAGGACTTTGTTCCCATCACTTTTATTCATCAGTAATTTACCTGTTAAACATTTCCTATTTGGTTTGTAATATTTACTTTCAAACAATCCGTACACTATCTTTTCACCTCCTGCCTTGCCCGGGGCATGTAGGTCCACTTGTAAGGGTTTTGATTATTTTTCATATCCATATGCCATGTTTAATGATTCATTGGATGTTTTTCATTTGATAAACTGCTTATGTTCATTTTCTTTCCTTTTGCCTTTTTTGTTTAAGGATGGCTATCCCTTACACACACCCACACTCACCAATGCAGGTACCCATCCACTCCGGATTCCATGGGTGACTATTCTGCTATATCTTCCAACAACTCTGAAGATCTGGTCAATCTAGCCGAGTATGAAGATGGCGAAGGTTGTGAAGTACCCGGGGAACTAGCCAGACTTCTGCAACAAGAGGAAAGGGCCATCTTACCGCATGAGGAATCATTAGAAACTGTCAACTTAGGGACCGAGGAAGACCGGAAGGAGGTACAAGTGGGTTCCAATTTGAAACCGAATGTCAAGGAAAGCCTGATACAGTTGTTGAATGAGTATGTTGAAATCTTCGCTTGGTCCTATGAAGACATGCCGAGTTTAGACACAGACATCGTGGTTCACCGTCTCCCCACAAGAGAAGACTGTCCACCGATCAAGCAAAAATTTCACCGAATGAGGCCTGACATGTCTGAAAAGATCAAAGCAGAAGTAATGAAGCAATTCGACGCTGGCTTCCTGGCTGTTACGTCCTATCCTCAATGGGTCGCTAACATCGTGCCAGTACCTAAGAAAGATGGAAAAGTCAGGATGTGTGTGGACTACCGGGATTTGAATAGGGCTAGCCCTAAGGATGATTTCCCGCTACCTCATATTGACATCTTGATCGACAATACAGCTCATCATAAAGTGTTTTCCTTCATGGATGGATTCTCGGGCTACAATCAAATCAAAATGGCTCCCGAGGATATGGAGAAAACGACTTTTGTCACACAATGGAGCACTTTCTGTTACAAGGTGATGCCGTTCGGGCTGAAGAACGCAGGGGAAACTTATCAACGCGCCATGGTAGCTTTATTTCATGATATGATACATCATGAGATTGAAGTTTACGTAGACGATATGATAGCTCGGTCACAAACAGAGGAAGAGCACCTTGAACATCTAGAGAAGCTGTTTGCCAGGTTAAAAGAATACAAGCTCAGGCTGAATCCAAGTAAATGCACTTTCGGAGTTAGGTCTGGTAAACTCCTGGGATTCATTGTAAGCAACAAAGGCATTGAAGTCGATCCCGCAAAAGTAAAAGCAATACAAGAAATGCCTGCTCCCCGTACTGAAAAGGAAGTTAGAGGATTCTTGGGGCGCTTAAACTACATTGCCAGATTCATCTCACATCTGACTTCTACCTGTGAGCCAATTTTCAAACTCTTGAAAAAAGATCAGGTAGTGGAATGGAACGACGATTGTCAAGCTGCTTTTGATAGAATCAAGGAGTATTTGCTAGAACCTCCTATTCTGATGCCACCCGTCGAAGGAAGACCATTGATCATGTATTTGACCGTCTTGGATAACTCAATGGGGTGTGTTTTTGGGCCAGCATGACGAGTCTGGTCGAAAAGAGCATGCTATTTATTACCTTAGCAAAAAGTTTACCGACTGTGAGACTCGCTACTCACTGCTCGAGAAAACTTGCTGCGCTTTGGTATGGGCTGCTCGCCGATTAAGACAGTATATGCTGACTCATACTACCTTGTTGATTTCCAAAATGGATCCTATCAAGTATATCTTCGAAAAGCCCGCTTTATCTGGAAGGATAGCTAGATGGCAAATGATCTTAACTGAGTATGACATCCAGTACACCACCCAAAAAGCTATAAAAGGGAGTGTATTAGCTGACCATCTGGCTCATCAGGCTATTGAAGACTATCAACCCATGAGATTTGACTTCCCAGACGAGGACATCATGAATTTGGACAACGTTGAAGGTGACGGACCGTATGAAGGACCTGAAAAGGGATCCCGATGGACCCTGTACTTCGATGGTGCTTCGAATGCGCTTGGAAACGGTATTAGCGCAGTGCTCATTTCTCCGGAAGGTTGTCACACACCTTTCACGGCCCGACTTTGCTTCAGCTGCATAAACAACATGGCCAAATATGAAGCTTGCATTTTTGGTCTCAAGGCTGCTATAGACTTGGGGATCAAATCTTTGGTCGTATTTGGGGACTCGGCTTTGGTTATCAGTCAAATCAAAGGAGAATGGGATACCAAACATCCTAATCTCGTCCCATACAAAGAACATGTCCTGACATTGTTGTCGCATTTCGAGCAAATTACCTTCGAGCATTTCCCGCGAGAAGAGAATCAGCTAGCAGATGCTCTAGCCACAATGTCCTCCATGTTTAAACTCAACTGGGATAACGAGGCTCCCCAAATCACCATCGAGCGAATGGATGAACCGGCGCATTGCCACAAGATTAATACCGAAGAAGTAGTGGAACAACCTTGGTTCCATGAAATCAAAAGGTATCTCGAGACCCGAGATTATCCTGAAGGAGCTTCCGTGAATGATAAGAAGTTCTTAAGGAAATTTGCTGCTAAGTTCTTCCTGAGCAACAACATCCTTTACAAACGAAGCCATGATTGTGTATTACTCCGATGCGTAGATAAAGCTGAAGCAGAGTTGATCATGACTGATATACACAGCGGCACATTTGGCACCCACTTGAGCGGGCATACGATGGCTAAGAAGATCCTAAGGGCAGGCTATTACTGGTCTACTATGGAGGCTGACTTCCATCAACATTCCCGTACTTGCCACAAGTGTCAAGTCTATGCTGACAAAGTTCATATCCCTCCGGTTCCTCTCAATGTCCTGACTGCTCCGTGGCCCTTTGCAATGTGGGGCATTGATATGATTGGAGAGATCAAGCCCACGGCTTCCAACGGACATCGCTTCATCCTGGTTGCCATTGACTATTTCACCAAATGGGTCGAAGCAGCTTCCTTCGCCTCTGTGACTAAAAATGTGGTTGCCCGCTTTATCAAACAAAATCTCATATGTCGGTATGGTGTTCCAGACAGGATCATCACAGACAACGGTACAAATCTGAATAACACGATGATCACTGCATTGTGCGAACAGTTCAAGATTTATCATCACAATTCATCTCCCTATCGGCCGAAGATGAACGGTGCTGTTGAAGCTGCGAATAAAAACATTAAGAAGATCATTCAGAAAATGACAGTCACTTACAAAGACTGGCATGAGAGGTTACCGTTTGCTCTGCATGGATACCGTACGACGACACGTACTTCAACTGGGGCAACCCCATTTTCTTTGGTTTATGGCATGGAAGTTGTTTTGCCTATGGAAGTCCAGATCCCTTCTCTAAGGATTATGAAGGATGCAGGTTTAAATGAAGATGATTGGATGCAGACCCGACTTGATCAACTCAATCTGATCAACGAGAAGCGACTTGCTGCTATATGCCATGGTCAGACGTATCAAAAGCGGATGATCAAGGCCTTCAATAAGAAAGTCAAACGTCAAGTGTATCAAGTCGGGGATCTCGTAATCAAGCGGATTATCTTACCGCAAAGTGATCCCAGGGGCAAATGGACTCCTACATATGAAGGACCATTTGTGATCAAGAGCATATTTTCTGGTGGTGCAATGATTCTGACCACCATGGACGGCGACGATTTGCCGCACCCTGCGAATGCAGACATAGTCAAAAGATACTACGCATAAAATAACCCGACAAGTCGAAAACCCGAAAGGGCGGCTTGGGCAAAAATGGGCATCCCGGTGGATCGAAAACCCGAAAGGGCGATTCAGGCAAAAATTAGGGATAAAAACAAAAAAAATCTGTACACCCGGCAAGTTGAAAACCCGAAAGGGCGGCTTGGGCAAAAAGGGGTTTCCCGGTGGATCGAAAACCCGAAAGGGCGATTCAGGAAAAAGTTAGGGAATTAAAGCGTATGACTATGTCCCGTCGGATCACTTCAAAGACAATCTCTTCATCAACCGGTTCCAGGCTTCTGATCAATCCAGTCATCATCAAATGAAGCATTGAATGGGCAGATATTCAGGGTTGTAAAAGCTATAGCGGAATGGAATCCCATGGAATTATTTCACATAGCCATCTTTATTTTGTATAAATCTTTCAAATATTTACGACAAAATCCTCTTACTAGGATGATTGTCTCCTTTGTACAAATATACTCATAGAAAATCAATACAAATACTTTTCCCAGAAATTTGTGTCATTTCCTTTTCTTTTCTCTTGCACTATTTGTTTTATTTTGAGAAACGTCCAATGTTTTGTTAAATAGGCATATGCATTTGAAACATAATCATTCTCTTATGAGTCGGGAAAGAGGATTACTGATAGGTCAAAGGTACAATTCGATATCTTGATACCCTTCAAAGGAGACCCCCTGGAGATTTGGAATCCATATTCCTAGCAATCTTTGAAACTCACCCCCAGTAGATTCTGGAAGCTTATTCCCTGCAAAGTACGGACGTCTCTCCCGAGTTTTATTCAAAGTTATTCCTCGCAAGGCCTTATAACTGGGTTATCCTCAGCTAACAACCACGGAAGATCGCACTCGCCAAAATTCTTCCTATCCCCAGCGGAGTTCATCAAAATTCTCCAGCAATAACTTATCTTTGCAAATCCCCAGCCAGAGAATCCTCCGGAATTCAATTCCCCTCAGAGTTTAAGTTTCAGTGTCCCCAGCCGGACTAAAGCTTCAAATTATCAATCCCCAGCGGAGCCAGACTAATAAACCTTCTCCCCACAGAGTTTTAAGAGAATAAATCTTGAGTTCCCCAGTGAAGTCGCCAGAGACACTTCCCACCGAACTGAAGATTCCCGGTCTTGTATCCCCAGCATAAGTCTGCTAGATTGGTGCTCCCCCAGTAGAAGTCATCAGGAATTCCCCAGAGGTTTGGTATACAACCCAAGCTCCTTATTCCCCAGTCACAGCCAAGGAATTATTCTTCCCGGCAGCAGTCAGGATGCTTTTATCTTCAGCCATCCAGGATTCATCTATCCCTAGCAAGACAGTTCATCAGCTTACATACGCATTCATTACATTCACATCATAAACATTGATATAACATATTGCATCATACATTTCATGCAACATAATTTTGTGTTCAGCTGACATTTTGTCCTTTTCAGGATAAGAATAAAAAGCTATCCTTAACAGTTTCAGATGCAGTTTTACACGGATTCATCATCAAGCAACCCTACACTGGTTCTTATTCAAATCCAAGACTTCTGAAAACAGTCTATGGATTCTTCCCAACAACGGATGTTAATCTATCACTTTTTCAGACTCTTCTCAACCGTTGAAAACAGTTTACGGACGCTTCCCAACAACGGACGCTGTTCTATTGCTTATTCAACCTCAAGATTTCTGAAAACAGTTCACGGGTTCTCCCAGTAAACGGATGTTAACCTATCACTTGTTCAGATTCTTCTTCAAGACTTCTGAAAACAGTCTATGGATTCTTCCCAACAACGGATGTTAATCTATCGACTTGTTCAGATGCAACTTTCTGAAAACAGCTTACGGACGCTTCCCAACAACGGATGCTGCTCTATTGCTTATTCAAACTTCAAGACTTCTGAAAACAGTTTACGGGTTCTCCAAGTAACGGATGTTAACCTATCGCTTGTTCGGTTTCTTCTCCGGACTTCTGAAAACAGTCTATGGATTCTTCCCAACAACGGATGTTAATCTATCACTTGTTCAGACACAACCTCCCGAAAACAGTCTATGGATTCTTCCCAACAACGGATGTAAATCTATCACTTGTTCAGACACAACCTCCCGAAAATAGTCTATGGATTCTTCCCAACAACGGATGTTAATCTATCAACTTGTTCGGATGCAACCTCCTGAAAACAGCTTACGGATTCCTCCCAACAACGGATGTCAATCTTTTGCTTGTTCAGACCCCCAGTTCAGAGATGGTCCAAAGCTTGGACACCTTCCTGATATTCCCTTCCAGATGGCATCTCTAAGCCCATCCCCGACAAGATTTCTGTCACTCTCCCAGATGGTATCGTTAAGCCCATCTCCAAATGGCATCTCTAAGCCCATTCCCGCATCCATTGCTTTGACGAGTGCAAATTTAAGGGCACTCTAGTGTCCAATCTCCTTTTACCCTCGAGTCACGAAAGGCAAGCTTGCCAATCTGACTCTTCGGATTCAAGAAGATTGAACAGGGGCAACTGTTGTACCCCAAAATTTGCCCTCCCATTTCTCATTAATTTCTCACCACAAAGCCCTTGAGGCTCAAGATCCAGTTAGGGTTTCATCTGCTCAAGACTTCTCCTTGCACTGTTGACCCAAATTAGGGTTTGTGTTTGCACAAAGATGTTTTGGCCTAAAATGCCTAAGATGACTTTCATGCTTCATTTTGGACTCCCAAGTTTATCCATACCAAGTTTCAAGCTTTGATTCCAAGTTTTGCTCAGTCAATTGGACAGTTGACCTAGAAATCAGCTGTATTGGGGAAAAAGTCAACTGTGGCCAATTGACAGTCAAACCTCATGAAAATTGACCCACATCAACATTATGAACTCATATGGACCATTTGATCAAGTTTGGATCACAATTCCATAAGAAATTTGATCAGATCACCAAAAGGGAAAAATGGTCATTTTTAGGGTTTTGACTGCACAAAGGCAATTTTTGACTGTTTGACCTAGCCAATGGCAAACCAAGCTCATATATGGACTCAAGGACCCCATGTAATTATCTTGACATGCTCAACAAACTCAAAAGATCCCAAGTACACAAGATTGACAATTGAATTTCCCAGTCAATTGATCAATTTTGACTGTATACTGAAAAGTCAAACTTTGACTTTTTGGTCAAAATCAAGAGTCAAGATTCATTTTTCATCAAAACATGTCAAATCATGAAACTTGTTCACCAAGAAATCACAAAATGCAAATTAGGGTTAGAAATTAGAATTTTTCATAACTTGGAATTTTTCTAAGTTATAAAAAACCCTAATTTTTTCCCAACTTTGCCCCACTTTTTCACCAAGATCCATTTGGATTCAAACAAAAGTCAAAACATGAAAGTTGTAGCTTGTTGCATAATCTACAACGTTTATTCACAAAGTTTTCCCATTTGAGGCTTGTATCTCAAGTTACAAATTTTTGAATAAGGGCACTAAACCATCCTTAACTTAGTGAAATTTTAACCTATTTTGACAAGGTTTTCTACCCAACTTCAAGGCCATTTTCCATACACTTCCACTTGTAATTTCAATTTTCATTTCAAAGATGGATTGTAGTACACATTCCAAGATTTACAAAATGTCCAAGAACATCTCAAACAACCTCATGGTTAGGGAGAATCGAATTTTGCAATTAGTCGTGAACCCCTTGACTAAGAACCCTTTGACTCCACTCCTTGTTTCCCAATTAGTCGTGAAATCAGATTGTTGCAAGTGTGGGGCTCAGGAAATCTCTTTAGGTTTTGGATCTCTTTTCGTACCGTTGAAAGGTAGTTGATTGAGAATAGGAATCCTGAAGATTTAACATAATTCTTCCGTAGTAGGTACAAGCTGATAATCAGGAAAGGTGAAGCAATAGTGTAGAGGATCAAAGAACTGGAAAAGCACCTTCATTGTATCTTCATCAATTCTAGAAGTAACCAAGTTTAGGAGGAGACCATGTCTTTCGGTGAATGAAGAATTCTCAGGGACCCTCAATGCTAACTCTTTGAGTTAAGAAGGAATTCTTATGATATTGACTTGGGTAGTGTTCCTGCGGAGGGAAGCCATGTCCTACAAAACAGAACAAAAATAAATCCCAATAATCCTTGAAATGGTCAGTGAAAATGAGTATGATGTCATGATGTTTATGATTTTATGTACAAGTAAGCATATACAAATAAGGCAAACAAGTCCTTAGGTTTAGGCTTGCATTGAGTCTTATAGGTAAGTACCCTCTTGAAGTTCAGTTAGCTCAGACATGTCCTAGAAATAGTAACCGGGTTCTAGGGGATCTCAATATCACTGATCTTTCTTATCGAGCATTCATTCAGCGCAAGCCTCTTTCACGGCGACTGAAATATCTCGAGAAGTCTGATCTCAATGACTGTAGTGTCGAGTATCAACCAACATCAGACTACACCAAATCCGACTATCTCATTACTTCCTAATGGCCAAGTTGGTCAAGTAAAGCTTCTAAAGTCAGTTAGTGCTTCATGACACCAGACAGCGGCCCCGTATTCTCCTTGAATACTCAAGGTCTACCGGTACCCACAAATGTGTCACACTAACGTAGCTATTGCTTAGACCATGTCGATATACCCCGCACAGTTTCCATAATGTATTGCTACTTACCTATAAGGTATCTCAAATCCGGGTAGAGGATTTAAAACAAACCCAAACAAGGAACCAAAATGTAAAGCAAGCAAGTCAAATAATGAAAGCAAATAAAGTTGATCTAGCCCTAAGGTAACCCCACTTTTAAATTTCTCCCCAGCAGAGTCGCCAGTTCCGTAATATGGTGGGAGAACTGACTTGGGATGTTTTACATTTTGATCACAAATGTTGCAGTTAGAAAGAGTCGCCACTGGATTTTCTTTTATCCAAAAGAAAGGTGGAAAAGAACAGGAAAGACCTTTGAGATTATTTCTTGAGTTCGGGGGTAGATTATGAAAAGGGAAGGTATTAGCACCCTTTTCATCCATAGTTATCTATGGGCTCTTAGTTTCTTTCTAGATCACTTGCTTTGTTTGAAAATGTGCTTTGTGGTGGTTTTTGAAAGTATTTTGAAAAGGTACCTTCGTTTAGGCAAACTTTGTAATGGTTCTCGTTCGTAAGAACGTATAAAAAGTGTTGGACTTTTGAAAATATTTTAAGTTTTGAAAGTTTGTTTTTGAAAGTGTTTGGTGTTTGTTTTGAAAATGAGCAAGGATGTTTGTTTTAAAAGTGAGCAAGCAACTAGGAACAATATACCTACTTAAAAGTCTTTTATTCATTTATTCCTTTCCTTTGATATTGATATCTTACCATTGATTGGTATGAAGCCTTATCTTTGGATGTAAAGGGACGAGTGTGGGTCATCGTATAGTCATGATAACTATGTTGTGAGATATCTTAGCATTTTTCTTTGAGGGACTAAGATCATTTGAAAGGCAACATTTATAGCGTCATCGAGGACTATGATCTTGTATTTTTGATTTGTTTTTTCTAAGATATCTCACATGCATAACATGACCATTTTTGTAAGGCAACAAGTGGAATTACCCTAAGGGTGCACGTGTGAATAGTGTGTTTGATTTGCATGCATTTTATCTTTGATTAGGGTTATGTATTTGTTGATTTTTATCTTTCCATACAAACCCTAATTACTAGCTTATATATGAAAGCGATAAATTGCAGAAAGTAAAATTACTATGCTATTACATCATTAGGGGGATGGGGTAAACAAATTTACAAATGGGGATTGTAAGAAATTAAAGTCCTAATTATCTATTACAACCATATTGAATAATGTACAAGAAATAACAATATAATATACAAGAATATAAATGGAAAGGAAATGATTTTTGTTTGGTTTTTTGGGGAAAAGGTTCTAACTTAATTATCTACAAGAAAATTAATAATTAAATTAAGAAAATTAAGCCTAAACTAATTAAGAAAAGAAAACAAGTTAGGGAGCATTTTTTAAGGTTTTTTAGAAAAAAGGTTTTAAGTTTAATAAAAATGGTATGGAATTTAATTAATTAAAACAAACCTAAATTATAAGTTAATTTTAAATAAAAAGAAAAATAATTAAACCTAAATCTAATTATTATTAAGAAAGAGAAATTAAGTTGTTTAAGAAAATGTTTTTGTCTTTTTGTTTTATAAAGAAAATAAAAATAAAAGTATGTAAATAATATTTTTGGATTTTCATTAATAAAAAAAAAAAATAATAATAATAATAATAATAATAATAATAAAAATAATAATAAATTAAAGAAAATAAAATAAAAATGAAAATAAAGTCGGGAGGTGAAAAAAGGAATTTAGGGGTTTATTAGAAAAAAATAGTTTTTTGTTGGAGTTTGGCCTAAATGGTATTTTTTGTAATCAGCAAAAATAAACAAAATAAAAAAAGTGGGCCTGTGTTGTGTAGTGAAGTGGGGGTGAGGATCAGCAAAAATGGTAGAGGCCCAGTTCACTAAGCCCAGGTGCTAGTTGTGGCAAAAAGAGAGAAAATGTTTGAGAAATAATAAAAAGTGGCAGCGCTGAGGCTTGAACCCACACCCTAAACATGAAACGCGCGCTGCCTTACCACTGGGGTGGTGTTGTACCCCAAAATTTGCCCTCCCATTTCTCATTAATTTCTCACCACAAAGCCCTTGAGGCTCAAGATCCAGTTAGGGTTTCATCTGCTCAAGACTTCTCCTTGCACTGTTGACCCAAATTAGGGTTTGTGTTTGCACAAAGATGTTTTGGCCTAAAATGCCTAAGATGACTTTCATGCTTCATTTTGGACTCCCAAGTTTATCCATACCAAGTTTCAAGCTTTGATTCCAAGTTTTGCTCAGTCAATTGGACAGTTGACCTAGAAATCAACTGTATTGGGGAAAAAGTCAACTGTGGCCAATTGACAGTCAAACCTCATGAAAATTGACCCACATCAACATTATGAACTCATATGGACCATTTGATCAAGTTTGGATCACAGTTCCATAAGAAATTTGATCAGATCACCAAAAGGGAAAAATGGTCATTTTTAGGGTTTTGACTGCACAAAGGCAATTTTTGACTGTTTGACCTAGCCAATGGCAAACCAAGCTCATATATGGACTCAAGGACCCCATGGAATTATCTTGACATGCTCAACAAACTCAAAAGATCCCAAGTACACAAGATTGACAGTTGAATTTCCCAGTCAATTGATCAATTTTGACTGTATACTGAAAAGTCAAACTTTGACTTTTTGGTCAAAATCAAGAGTCAAGATTCATTTTTCATCAAAACATGCCAAATCATGAAACTTGTTCACCAAGAAATCACAAAATGCAAATTAGGGTTAGAAATTAGAATTTTTCATAACTTGGAATTTTTCTAAGTTATAAAAAACCCTAATTTTTTCCCAACTTTGCCCCACTTTTTCACCAAGATCCATTTGGATTCAAACAAAAGTCAAAACATGAAAGTTGTAGCTTGTTGCATAATCTACAACTTTTATGCACAAAGTTTTCCCATTTGAGGCTTGTATCTCAAGTTACAAATTTTTGAATAAGGGCACTAAACCATCCTTAACTTAGTGAAATTTTAACCTATTTTGACAAGGTTTTCTACCCAACTTCAAGGCCATTTTCCATACACTTCCACTTGGAATTTCAATTTTCATTTCAAAGATGGATTGTAGTACACATTCCAAGCTTTCCAAAATGTCCAAGAACTTCTCAAACAACCTCATGGTTAGGGAGAATCGAATTTTGCAAAATGGGAAAAAGTCACTTTTGTTCTTGGCCATGTACATGTTCATAACACTATGCATTTCAATCTCAGCATGCTTAAGCTACATTACAGGTCCTAAAACCCTTTGACACTCAATAATTTAATGCAAAACCATTGTGCCAAGTTGTTATTCTAAGCATTTGGACATTACATGGAGAATTAACCCTAAACTAGAAAAAGCACTATTTCCATTTTTGAAAAGGAGAGCTTTATGTCAAGTTTGCAATCCAAGAAGTACAGTCCATATCTAATTGGCACAAGTTTATGAGTTAATCACACTGATCAAGGATGGATTATGCAGCATAGTATGAGGGCCTGTACAGGCTAGAGGCACAAAGTAACCATTGCTTGCTTAAAGTGTAAGAAACACATCATAACTTAGAACAACTCTCATATCAGCTTGCAAACACTTAAGTGAACTTGTGAAACACACTCAAGACATCTCAACTAAGCTATTGCACGACCCTAACACCTCTCACACACTCCCAATCTCAGAATCATCTTCAAACTGCAAAAACAGGGCCAGGCCTGCAGTTTGAGTGCCATCTTCCATTTCCCTCAAGCTCTCTTGCCCAAACCAGTTCACATACATTCCCTAGCATCTATGCAAGCTAACCATGACTTGAAACACGATCTGTAATCCCTCTAACCAGTTCCACCATTTTCAGTTTCTTGTTTTGCAGGTGAAGTGCTCTAGCACGATTCAAAAGCTTTCAAGACAAAGTAAACATTGGAATAGCATCCCTGGACCTCAAGGAAGCTTTTCCAATCATCACCTTGCACTGAAAGCTTCCTCATTGCCAGATAGAACTTCAGCTGAACAGGTATTTTGGTGAACTTCTATCTCTCTTATTAAGCATCATTAGCTCTAAGTTTGTGAATAAACAATGTTCTACTCATGCCACTGAACATGTACATGTTTTTACTTTTCATTTCTTTTGCTTGAGCTGTGAGAATTTGAGGTTTGAAAATGGCAGAAAATCTAGGTTAGGATTTGGGGGAGAAGAAATTCTCCCTCATCTTAGAGAGTTAGATCAAGTTCTGCATATGGTTGGATTCGTCTCTTGATGCTGAACATTTTTTATGTTATGAGTTTTCATTAATAAGCCAGGAATCAGGAGTTAGAAGTTTGAGAAGAAGGGCGCGCGTTTTTGAACTGGTTTGTCTGAAGGTTGAAGACAATGTCTTCTTGGGCTGGGCCTGAGCTTTTTTCTTATTCACACCACTTTTTTGGTTTTGCACCCCTGAGCCCATTTGCTTCATTTTTGATGTTTTTTGACTTTTTCTTTTTTTAATTGACTCATTTATTTTTTCTCAGCATATTAAAAATATAAAAACATTTTTTCTCATCATTTTTAAATTTATTAGGTATTTCTTTGATTTTTTCTTTTAGTTTGAACATAAATAAATATATATATATATATATATATATATATATATATATATATATATATATATATATATATATATATATATATATATATATATATATATATATATATATATATATATATATATATATATATATATATATATATATATATATATGTTTTGTTTAAAATATTAAAATATTGGAAATACATTTTTACACGCTTTTATCTTATTTTTACTTCCTGAAAATATTTTATAGAAAAATACTTTTTTTTATTTAAATATTAAATATTATTAATTAATATACATAATACATATTTTGTAAATAATATAAATAAATAGATATATATTAATACACTTAGGATATAAATACCAAAAAATGTACATATTTTATTTTTTAATATTTAATACTAAAAAATACATTTTTATAAATATACTATATTTTTATCTTATTTTTTTGTATATAAATAGTAAATATGATATATATTAAATAACTAATACCATTTTGATTAAAATTAGGGTTTTGCCCTAAATATGAGAATACTCCAAAAAATAATACCTTTTTATTTCTCTTTTCATTTTTACATAAATAATACTTTTTTTTCATACACATAAAAATTCTTTTTACATTTTTGCATATTTATTTCATTTCCATTTAATTATGCAATTATTTGTATTGTAAATATTCAAAGAAAAATGATGTAATAGCTAGGTTTAATTTCTTGTCTAAATATACCCCATTTGAGACATTGTACCCCCCTCCCCATATTATTATGTTGTAATAGTGTAGGAATTTAAATTTCGCACTTTAATGCTTTCTAAACCTACCATGCTAGAATTAGGGTTTGTATGCGAATAAAACGAATAAAATAGTTTGACCTAATTTCAAGATAAACAAGCATGAAAATGGACAACACATTTCACACTTGCACCCCTAGGGTATTCCACTTTGTTGCCTTCGAATAATTGGGCCATATTGCATGTTGAATTTCTTTGGGTAAAACAAATAATCAAATGATCATAGTCCCTCAAATTTTTGCCTAAATGAATGATCAAGTCCCTTTTAAAGAAAAAAATTGCCCAAAGACATTTAACACTATTGCAATTATGGTCTAAACGATGACCCGCGCCCGTCCTTTCAAACTCCTAAGACAAGATTGTCCACCAAATGCAATGGTGGAACAAAATTGTCAAAAGGTTTAAAACATAACAAAAATCTTTGAGAAAACTTTAGGGTAGATAAACTCTTAAGTACTTGTCAATTTGCAAAGAAAACACTTGCCTATTTCCAAAACCCACTTCACAAACACTTTCAAAACCAACTTTCAAAAACCTTGAAACATCTTTTCAAAAGACAAACACCTTTTGTAAAACATTCGAGTAAAGAATTATTACGAGGGTAGCCTATACAAGGCATCTTTTCAAAACATTTTCAAAACCACACATCAAGCACCATTTCAAACAATTGAAAACCAAGGCAAGTTGATCTAAGCAAGTATCTAAGAGCCCATGGATAACCATGGATAGAAAGGGTGCTAATACCTTCCCTTTCTATAATCTACTCCCCGAACCCAAGAAAAATCTCAAAGGTTTTTGCTGTGCTTTTTAAACCTTTCCTTAGGATAAAATAAAAAGTCGGTGGCGACTCTTGCTCAACCGAAACATTTGCGAATACGAACGCAAAACCCTAGTCAGTTCTCCCACCGTACCACAGGTGGGTATACATCTGTTAACTTAAATTAAATAATAAATACATAACATAAATCAAGTCCTGAAAATTACTTCATCTTCAACCTCTAGCCCTGGTTCCTGTAACTTACTCATTTCTCATCCAAAATGAAAAATGTAAACATGAAAGTTGCTCCATTTTTCAATACGAATCCAACCATATAAATATCATAAGCTATAAATCAAAGATGAATGAGAATTTCTAAAAGTACCAAATTCTGACCTAACTTTTTTCAGAGATTCAAACCTAAAATTCTCTAAGCTCAATCAATATAAATGAAAACTATGGACATGTACAATTTCAGGGCAATGATATCTACATTTTATCTTCACAAATGCAAGCTTAACAATGCCTAAATGAAAAGATAGAAGTTCAGAAAAGATATCTCAAAACTGGAAATCGTGAAATGAGTTTGAGTAACTTTCAAGGAGTTGTGATGATCAGGTTAGCTTCAATGAACCTCCGGGAAGCTAGTACAATGATTAGTTTGGAATGAGGATGGCTAAAATGGCCTGGAGAAGTCAACTTGCAGATTCTATTTTTTGGTTATGGAGGTTGATGAAAATGGTGTTACAGTTCTGGAACAAGGACAAGGATGGACTATATTTGAGGTATAGAAGCTTTGTGATTGATTAGGAATGAAAACGCACGAGGGAAATGTGAGTTACAAGTTCAAAGTCAGAAATTGTGCATCAATGGAGCTTTTTGTGCAACTTCTAGATTTTGAGTGCTTGAGAGAGTTTCAGGGTGTTTTTGCTCGTGTCTTAGCTTGCAAATAGTATCCCTATTTATAGGAAAATGGTTTTGAGACTTGTAGTTGATCAGAATTCAAATTCACATGTTTAAGCTCAACATGTGATTTTCTTGACAAAACAAGTTTCCATGCATGTGTACTTGCTATTGTAGAGTGGTTACACTTTAAACAAACTTTCTTCTGACTTTGTAGATGGAGTATGATCAGAGGGAACAAGAGAGAGGATCAAGAATTGACTTTGTGCATAAAGCTTGCTTTTCAAGAATGACAATGTTAACTTTCTTCCCAAAATGGAAAATTGACTTGGACAATGCTTAAACCACTTGGATCATAGCTCAAAATTTTGTGTAATCCATTAATTATGGATAGATACACAAGTTAGAAGGCCTTCAAAGAAGGATTATGCATCATAGCTGTTGTACCCTAAATTTTTCCCCTAACTTTTTCAATCGCACTTTCATACCATATTTTGTCATTTTGGTCACAATCATTAATAAATAGCTTCATTCATCACATTTGCATCCTATCTTTAAGTTTGCTCTTGTGTTGTTAACTAACTTCTAATCAAAATACAAAAAAAATATTTGTCTTTGTCTTTGCATATTTGTGTTTTGTAGGTACCAAGTCGAAGCATCTGACAAATAAGGATTTTTGGTATCATTTTCCTAAAATCTCTATTTGCAAAGAAAAAGAATTAAAATTTTTCATTTTTTTCACTGATGCAATCGATTTCTCTTATAGTGCAATCGATTGCACATAGTGTATTTTGCGCCATTTTTGAAAAAAGACACTGTGCAAATCGATTTGCACTATAGTGCAATCGATTGCACAACATGAAAATTTGAAAAAAAATAAACAATTTTTAAACTTGTCAAATTGTTGGCTCCAATTTTCCTTCATTTTTTAAAGATGTATCATTAATTCAAATTTTAGTGCCAATCTTTCATTTTTAAGAAGAATTATCATTAATTCAAATTTTGGCTCTAATATTTGAAAGAATTATCATTAATTCAAATTTTGGCTCCAAGAATCAATTACCAAATTACCATTAATCCCAATCCTAAACTCTATAAATAGAGCCCTCATCTCATTCAAATTTCAAGCTTTTGATAGCCAAATCCACCTTGCTAAAAAATCTCTCAATTCTCTCCATCTACCAAATTCACTCAAAGCTCCATTTTCAAAAAGTTAGTAAGCTTTGCATTGAAGCTTACTAATCTTTGAGCTAAACCTTCATCCAAACACTTTTTCTTTATCAATTCTCTACATCTAAGCTTGATCAATTGATTCTTGTGGTTGAATTGAAGCAAATTCTTGAAGTTGTTTTGATAATTCTCTAGATCTACCTTTGGTAAGTTGGATAATTCATCTTTCACAATGTGATCTCTTGTTGATCTTTGGGTTTGATTCTTTGAGCATTATTTTGTGATTCCAATGGTGTTATTTTCTCATAATTTGATGGAATTTTCGTGCTCAATTGGATCCATGATCATAAGGTGTTTGATGGAAAGTTTGAACAAGAAATTGGCCTTTTAAAATGCTGTTTTTGCTACTGTAACAGTGTGCAATCGATTGCAGTAACTGTGCAATCGATTGCACAGAAGCAATTTCACGCAGATTTTTGAAAACTGTACTGTGTAAATCGATTTACACAATAGTTCAATCGATTTACACAGGGACAAAATGCATTTTTTTGCCTTGTTTTGGGGCAGCTTTGATCCAAAATGCTTTTTCTACTCATTCTCTTTGATTGTTGGTTTGGATTGCAATTTTAAATGTCCAATTTGTCTTTAATCTCAATGGACTTTGTGATGTAGATGAAGTTGGATAAATGTTCATCAATTCAAATCTACCTAAGAGTGAATTATTTAATTCATTTTTTGTGCTTTGGATTAATGATATGTTTAGTGCTTTAATCCATCTAGAGGAGTGGTTGAATTTAAAGATGAAAGAATTTTGAAATGGTGATCCAAATTAGCTTATCATTTCCCTCCCTCTTCATCTTATCCCTTTCTTTTTTAATTGTGCTACATGTTAAGGGATGATGATCTCTATATCATTTATCCAAACATGAAATACATAAATTGCTATTGACCGGCCTCAAAATAGGTGTGACTTCTACATAAGTCCACTTACGATTGCTTAACATAGCGCTAAATTCTGTCCCGATTCAGATAAATGATCATTCGTGGCCCAAACTTATGATTGCAAGCCCAAGTATGTTAATTTGATCTCTTTGATCCAATAACCTTGAGATTCATTATGTGGAGGCTTTGGTTCTACCAATCCTCTAATGGATCTACAACACCTTTGGTCAACGCGGATCACTTAAACATCGTTGATCATTACATGTTGCCTTGTGAGAATTCTAAAATGGATGATATACTTGACAAAAAGCAAATGCAACTTGTTGTGTGGAGGATTTGGTTCTACCAATCCTCTAATGAGTTCCAAATGCAAGTTTCAAGATGGTCATCCAACTAACCACTAATTACTAACAATTAACTTTACTTTACGCTTTTATTTTCATGCTTTATGTACCATTTACTTTTAGCATTTTAAATTTCGTGCTATTTTCATATTTTCTCACTTGAGCATTTACTTTTATGTCATTTTTATTTTGCTCACTTGAGCTTTTCTTTCTTTTTAAAGACACCTAATAATCAAAATGAATCATAAAAATCATTAATGATACTTGGACTACATGGTTACTATCCTTTGCATTATGGAGTGATGGACTTCTTGGACTTAGGCTTAGAGACCTTAGCCTATCTTGGAGACTTTGTGACTTTATTTGATATTTTGTCTGGAGTTCTTGAGGTTTACCTTAAGACATTGGGTTGTTTGTTTGTTTTGTGTGCAGGTTATTGTGATTACATACTTTGTTTGTAATCTGGAATTCACCCGTATACAGCCGTTACTCTGCCCAATTTTTGCGAAGACTAAATACACTTGAAGTTTGATTCTCTCAAGAGGTCTAGTATCTTTGCTTGCTTGGTTTCAATCCAAAGAATGGGATTTCTACATTGGCTTATAATGTCAAGTATCGGCTTCATGTTGGTTAGACGGTTCTCTTCCTTAGCTTTTACCTTATGCTTTAGGATAGTCCCTTCATCTTCTCCCATCTTCTTTAATTTTTTTAAAAACCTTCTCATCTTCTTTCAAAATCCTCTTTGTTTTTAAACTCGAACCGCTTTCATAATAAACCTCAACTTTGTCGAGTTCCTTTTCTTTTAAAACTTATTTTCTTTAAACAAACTTCAATTCATTTAATCATACTTTGACATTTCTTTCAAAATTAACAAAACACTTCAACTCATTCAAACGCTTTTGTGCGCCCAAGCACCTTTTCCATTCAAAACTTTTTTTCAAGGTGAGACATGATTCATTGATAGTAGAGCAACATTCTCCTATCCCTATGGTTATAAAGGTGTCGACTTTTCCACTTGAGTACTAGAGGCGTTCTCAAACCCTCACTATTGTTGACGCAGGGTCCATCTTTCTTACACCTTGTGGGCGTTAGTCGAGATTTCTCTCCTAACAATGACGACTTGTCTCCTTGTTTAAAAACAATCAACAAACAAGTCTTTTCTAGATGAACTACGTGTACCCTGATCCCCTATTGCACGAAAGGTGGTACGTAGGCATTAAAGGTTCGCAACCGCGGAGGGTGCAAAAATCATAAAAATATTTCTTTTCTCACCTCCACCATCCATTTTATATACAACACATTTTTATAGCCAAAATATACAGATTTTACAAAGAGGTTCCTGCGGAGTACCGTAGATGTTTAGGGTGCTAATACCTTCCCTTTGCATAACCAACCCCCTTACCTTGAATCTTTCCCCCTCTTTTTGGGTTATTCACTCTTTTTTCATTCCTTTGGAAACAATAAAGCGCGGTGGAGATTTTTATTTTGATTTGTATAAAGTCTAGTTAATCCAATGGCTTAGTCTTTCACATTTCTACCGCTACAATAACATTGAGATTGGATTATGTGTTCATCAAGGAAATGGCTTGTAATTTAAGTTGGAAACCCTAACTTCTTGCTTTCGATTCTCCTAGCTCAAGTATGATCTCAATGAGTTATTGGACATTTTGGAAAGCTTGTAACATCCTCTACAACCTTCATGTTGGAAATTTTTGAAAATTAAATTTGGAACTAGGTGGAAAATTGCCATGAAGTTAGGTCAAAATCCTGCCAAACTAGGGCAAAAATTCACTAAGTTTTTTAAGTTTCACGAACATGTCTTCACAAAATCATAACTTGAAATCCAAGAATTTCTAGGAAAGGTTCTGCCATACAATGTTTTAGATCTCATTGATATCTAAAACTTTCATGTTGGAAGTTTCCTTTGAATCATCTTGCATCATGGTGGAAATTTGGCACAAAGTTGTGAAAAAAGTGAACTTTTCAACGCTTAGAAAAATTCTAAGTCTTGGAAATTTTGACTTTTCAAAAATGAAATTTGACTTTTTGATTTATTGATGAACAAGTTTCATATTTTGACATGTCTTGATGAATTGTAATCTTTGGAACTTGATTTTGATCAAAAAGTCAAAGTTTGACTTTTCAGTGTACAATTGACTTTTCATTAGTTGACTGAAATTCAATTATCAATCAATTGATCTTGAGAAATGTTTTGAGCCATTCCATTAGGTCAAGATTATTTATTTGAATCCTTGAGATCGTGCCTTAAACCAATAAGTCATTTGTTAGGTCAAAAGTCAAAAATTGAACTTCCTCAATCAAAACCCTAATTTTGACCATTTTGCCCTTTTGATGATTTGATCAATTTTCTTGAGGAATTATGATCCAAACTTGATCAATTGGCATATATGAGTTCATATGTTGATATGTACCAAAAATTGTGAAGTTTGACTATAAATTGACCATAATTTACTTTTTCCCCAATACAGCTGATTTTAGGTCAACTGATCAATTGACTGAGCAAAAATGTGATCCAAGACTTGAAACTTGACATGAGCAATCTTGAGAGTCCAAAATGATCCATGAAAGTAATATGGGGCATTAAAAGTCCATTTTTCCTTGTGCAAACTCAAACCCTAATTTGAGTCATCAGTGCTTAAGGAGGTGTCTTGAGCTGATCAAACCTTGTGTGGTCTTGAACCAAAGGAGATCTTCATGAGAGATTACTTAAGAAACGAGAGGGAAAATTTTGGGGTACAACACCTCCCTTTCGGGTTTTCAGTCCATCGGGATACCCTTTTTTGCCCAAGCCTCCTTTTCAGGTTTTCGACTTGCCGGGTGTACATATTTTTTTATGTATATCCCTAATTTTTGCCAGAAACATTTTGGTTCGTCGGGATGCCCTACTTTTTGCCTAGGCAAGTCAACCTAGCGGGTCCTTGTTCATGCGTAGTATCTTTTATCTATGTCAGTGTTTATCGGGTGTAGAAGGTCGTCACCGTCCATAGTGGTTAAGATCATGGCTCCACCAGAAAATATGTTCTTGATCACAAATGGCCCTTCGTATGTGGGAGTCCATTTTCCCCTGGGATCATCTTGTGGCAGTTTGATGCGCTTGATTTTTAGGTCACCAGCTTGATATACCTGACGTCTGACTTTCTTGTTAAAAGCTTTAATCATAAGCTTTTGGTACATCTGGTCGTGACACACAACCGCGAGCCTCTTCTCGTCAATCAGGTTTAATTGGTCAAGTCGAGTCTGAATCCATTCGTCTTTGCTCAGCCATGCATCCTTCATGATTCTCAAGGAAGGGATCTGGACTTCAATGGGTAGGACAACTTCCATACTGTATACCAAAGAGAAAGGAGTTTCCCTTGTTGATGTACGCATCATGGTACGGTAACCATGAAGAGAGAATGGTAACATCTCATGCCAGTCTTTGTATGTCACTGTCATGTATGATTTTCTTGATGTTTTTATTAGAAGCTTCTACAACGCCATTCATCTCCGGCCAGTAAGGAGAAGAGTTATAATGTTGGATCTTGAATTGCATGCAGAGCTCGGTGATCATAGTGTTATTGAGATTAGTACCATTGTCTGTAATGATTCTTTCTGGAATACCGTATCGATAGATAAGGTTATTTATGATGAATCGGGCCACAACGTTCTTGGTAACAAAAGTAAATGAGGCTGCCTCAACCCACTTCATGAAGTAATCAATGGAAAAAAGGATGAAGTGGTGCCCATTAGAAGCTGTAGGTCTGATTTCTCCAATCATATCGATGCCCCACATTGCGAACGACCAAGGAGCAGTCAAGACGTTCAAGGTAACCAGAGGTACATGTACTTTATCAACATAGATCTGGAATTTGTGTCAAGTTCGTGAATGCTGATAACAATCTGCTTCCATAGTGGACCAATAGTATCCTTTCCGTAGGATCTTTTTAGCCATCGCGTGCCCACTATAATGGGTGCCAAAGGTACCTTCGTGCAAATCAGCCATAATCTTTTCTGCCTCACTCTTGTCTACACACCGAAGCAAGGTAGATTCGTGGTTGCGCTTGTAGAGGATCCCGTTACCGAGGAAGAACTTGGCAAAGAACCTTCTTAGGAACTTCTTATCATTGACTGAAGCTCCCTCAGGATACTCTTGGGTTTCGAGAAATCTTTTGACTTCATGGAACCAAGGTTTTTCCACTACTTCTTCAGTATCAATCTCGTGACAGTATGCAGGTTCATCTATTCTCTCAATAGTGATATGAGGAGCTTCGTTAGCCCACCTGACCTTAAACATGGATGACATAGTAGCTAGCACGTCCGCTAGTTGATTTTCCTCTCGCAGAAAATTCTCAAAGGCAATTTCTTCAAAATGCAGGATCAGTGTCAACACATGCTCTTTGTAAGGGATGACATTAGGATGCTTTGTGTCCCATTCTCCTTTGATTTGACTGATTACTAAGGCCGAGTCTCCAAATACACTCAAGAACTTGATCCTTAAGTCGATAGCAACTTTGAGACCCATAATTCATGCTTCATACTCAGCCATATTGTTGGTACAATTGAAACATAATCTGGCATTGAAAGGAGTATGACAGCCTTCAGGAGATATGATCACAGCGCCGATGCCATTGCCAAGAGCGTTCGAAGCTCCGTAAAAACCATAGTCCATCGAGATCCTTTTTCAGGTCCTTCATCCAGTCCAGGTTCTTCACAATTAGTAACTAACATGATGTTCTCGTCCGGGAACTCAAAATTCATGGATTGGTAGTCATCCACAACCTGATGAGCCAAATGATCAGCTAGTACACTTCCCTTAATTGCTTTCTGGGTTATATACTGAATTTCGTATTCGGTCAAGATCATTTGCCATCTTTCTATTCTTCCGGAGAGAGCGGGCTTCTCAAAGATGCACTTGATAGGATCCATTTTAGATATCAACAAAGTAGTGTGAGTCAACATATACTGTCTTAGTCAGCGAGGAGCTCATGCCAAAATGCAGAAGTTTTCTCGAGCAGTGAGTATCTTGTTTCACAGTCAGTAAACTTTTTGCTAAGGTAGTATATCGCATGCTCTTTTCGACCAGACTCGTCATGCTGACCCAACACACACCCCATTGAGTTCTCTAACACTGTTAAGTACATGATCATAGGTCTTCCTTCAACTGGAGGCATCAAGATTGGAGGCTCTTGAAGATATTCCTTGATTCTGTCAAAGGCATTTTGGCAATCGTCATTCCACTTCACTGCTTGGTCTTTCTCCAGTAACTTGAATATTGGCTCACAAGTAGCGGTCAGATGGGAAATGAACCTGGAAATGTAGTTTAGACATCCCAAGACGCTGACAACGAAACCTAAGATGCTGCCACAAGATGATCCCAGGGGAAAATGGACTCCCACATACGAAGGGCCCTTTGTGATCAAGAACATATTTTCTGGTGGAGCCATGATCTTAACCACTATGGACGGTGACGAACTTCCACACCCGGTAAACACTGACATAGTTAAAAGATACTACGCATGACCAAGGACCCACTAGGTTGATTGACCTAGGCAAAAATTAGGGCATCCCGACGAACCAATAGGGTTTGGGCAAAAATTAGGGATATACATAAAAAAATCTGTACACCCGGCAAGTCGAAAACCTGAAAAGGCGACTTGGACAAAAAAGGGTATCCCGGTGGACCGAAAACCCAAAATGGAGGTGTTTTACCTCAAAATTTTCCCTCTCACTTATCCAATATCTTCTCACAAAGATCTCTCTTGGCTCAAGACTGCACAAGGATTGATCAGATCAAGACATCTCCTTAGGCACTGATAAATGAAATTAGGGTTTGAGATTGCACAAGGATAATTGAACTTTCAATGCCTCATATGAATTTAAAGGATCATTATGGACCCCCAAGATTACTCATGTCATGTTTCAAGCCTTGAATCACATTTTTGCTCAGTCAATTGAGCAGTTGACCTAAAAATCAGTTGTATTAGGGAAAAAGTCAATTGTGGCCAATTTACAGTCAAACTTCATAATTTTTGATCCACATCAACATTATAAAATTATATGTATCATTTGATCAAGTTTGGACCATAATTCCTCAAGAAATTTGATCAAATCATCAAAAGGGCAAAATGGTCAAAATTAGGGTTTTGACTGAGATTGGGAAATTTCTGATTTTTGACCTAGCAAATGATCAATTGGTTTGAAGCATGATCTCAAGAGTTCAATTGCACCATTTTTACCTAATGGTATGACTCAAAACATTGCTCAATATCAATTGGATTGATAGTTGATTTTTAGTAAACTGATCAAAAGTCAACTGTATACTGAAAAGTCAAACTTTGACTTTTTGGTCAAAATCAAGTGTCAAAGATCACAATTCATCAAAACATGTCAGAATATGAAACTTATTCATCAAGAAATCAAAAGTCAATATTTGATTTTGGAAAGTCAAAGTTTTCAAACTTAGAGATTTTTCTTTGTTGAAAACTTCATGTTTTTTCACAACTTTGGGCCAATTTTTCACCATGATGCAAGATGATTCAAAAGAAACTTTAAACATGAAAGTTGTAGATCTACATGATATATACAACAATTCTTTACATAACTTCTCCTAAAAATTCTTGGATCTCAAGTTATTAATTCATGAAGTCATGGTTTTGAAATTAAACACTTAGTGAAATTTTGCCCTAGCTTAGGCAGGATTTTGACCTAACTTCATGGCACTTTTTCATATAGTTCCAAGAGAAATTTTCAAAAGTGATTCAAATAGGGGTTGTAGAGCACATTACAAGATTTCTAAAATGTCCAAGAACTCCTTGAGATCATTCTTGAGCAAGTAGAATCGAAGAGAGGAAGTTAGGGTTTTAAACTAAAATTTTAGGTCGTTTTCATGATGAACAAAAATGCAATTTCAATATTAGGCTGAATAATATTGCTTTACAGGCCTTCTAACTTGTGTATCCATCCATCATTAATTGATTACACAAACTTTTGAGCTTTAATCCAAGTGGTTTAAGCTTTATCCAATCCACATTTCCATTAATGGCACAAAGTGAACACTTCCATTTTAGAAAAGCAAGCTTTATGTGCAAAGTCAATTCTTGAGCCTCTAACTTGTTCCCTCTGATCACAATCCATCTACAAAGTCAGAAGCAAGTGTGTTTAAAGCATAACCACTCTATCTTAGCCAGTACACAAAGCATTGAAACTTGATTTCTCAAAAAATCACATGTTGAGCTTAAACATGTGATTTTGAATTCTGATCAGATACAAGCCTCCATACCTAATGCTTATAAATAGAGGCACTATTTGTGAGCTAAAGGACGAGTTTAAGCACCCTGAAACACACAAAAACTCTCTCAAATCAGAAATTACACAAAAACTCCATTGTTGCACAGTTTCTGACATTGAACATCAAACTCATATTTCCCTCATGCATTTCTCGGCCTTTTAGTTTCTAAAGCTTCCTTACATCAAGTGTAACCTATCCCTGTCCCTGTTCCGTTACTGTAACATCATTTACCATATCCTCCATAACCAAAAACAGAGCATTTCACATTGACTTCTCCAAGCCATTCCAACCATCCATTGCTCAAGCAAACTATTGCATTATCTTCCTGAGAACTTGAGGAAGCTAACCTGATCATTGCAGCACCTTGAATCAAGCTCATTTGCATTTCACGATTTCCAGTTTTGAGGTATTTTTATTGAACTTCTATCTCATTACTTAGGCATTTAGGCTTGCATTTGTGAAGATAAAATGTAGACATCATTGCCCTGAAGCTGTACATGTCCATAGATTTCATTTATATTGATTGAGCTAGGAGAATTTTAGGATTGAATCTCTGAAAATAATTAGGTCAAAATTTGGTACCATTCAAAATTCATGCTCATTTTTTTAGAATTAGTTTAAGTTGTTTACATTTTCGGAATCATGGAAAAATTTGCCACAAGTTTCATGTTGACATTTTTGCAAATGGTTGAGAAATGAACAAGTTGTAGGGCTTCTGGCTGGAGGTTGAAGATGAAGTATATTTAGGGCAAGGTTTATGTTATATATTTATGGTTTGACATAAGTTAACGGATGTATCACCACCTCAGTGGTTAAAGCGCGCGCCTATCACCATGAGGTACTGGGTTCAAGCCCTAGCGTGACCTTGTTGCTTTTTTTTTCTTTTCATTTTTTGACATTGTTTTGCCTTTTTGCAGCGCTGGGCCTTCCCCCCCTTGGGCTTTATTTTTTGCTACTTCTGACCCTCTACCTTGTTATTCACACCCCTGGCCCATTATTTTATTTTCCATTTTTATTTATTTTTCATTCATTTTATTTTTATTTCATATTTTTATTACTATTATTATCATTTTTATTAATAAAAAATCCAAAAATATATTATTTATTTATTTGCATATTTAAAAAATACTTATGCATTTTATTTTTCTTTTTAAAAAAAAAACTAAAAGCACAAAAAAACATTTTCTTTAATAATTAAATTTACCTTTTTTTTACTTATATTATTTTGTAAATTAAAATCAATTTAGAATTTAGGATCTTTTATTTAATTATTTTTATTTACTAACTTAATTAAATTCACCAAAACCCTAAAACAAACTTTTCCTTAAATTAATTTATTTTACTAACTTAATATTAATTTTCTTTTTTTAGTTAATTATTTTAGTTTAATTAATTAGGTTAAAAAACCCTTTTCATAGGAAACCAAACAAAGATCATATTCCTTTCCACATTTACATTCTTGCATTTTATTTGTCCATTTTTGTACATTTATTCATTTCAATATGGTTGTAATAATTATTTAGATTTAATTTCTTGCAATATTCCTCATTTGTAATTTGTATACCCCTCCCCTAAATGATGTAATAGCGTAGTAATTTCAATTTCTGCAATTTATCGTTTTATATACAAATGATAGTAATTAGGGTTTTTTTGGTATGGAAAGACTAAAACCAACCAATGCTTAGAAAAACCTAATTCAAAGACAAAACAATGCATGTAAATCAATACACTTGCACACTTACACGCTTAGGGTAAATCCACTATGTTGCCTTATGAAAATGGTCATAATACGCATGTAAGATGTCTTAGCAAAAACAAACAAAATACAAGATCATAGTCTCTCGATGACGTTACAAATGTTGCCTTAAGAATGATCTTAGTCCCTCAAATAAAATTCTAAGATATCTTACAACATTGTTATTCATGACTATACGATGACCCTTGCCCGTCCCTTTTACATCCAAAGACAGGGTTACTTATCAAATCAATGGTAAGATAACAATGTCAAAGGAAAAAGGAAATGAACATGAAAGACTTTTGAGTAGGTAGAAAGTTCCTAGTTACTTGCTCAATTTCAAAACAAAACATCCTTGCTATTTTCAAAAACAAACACCTACACTTTCAAAACACCTTTCAAACTTGAAAACATTTTCAAAAGATCAACACCTTTGTATACATTCTTAAAAACGAGAATCATTACAATGTTTGCCTAAACAATGGCCTCTTTTCAAAAATACTTTCAAAAACCACACAAAGCACATTTTCAAACAAAAGCCAGTGATCTAGCAAGTAACTAAGAGCCCATGGAAAACCATGGATGAAAAGGGTGCTAATACCTTCCCTTTTCATAATCTACCCCCGAACTCAAGAAAACATCTCAAAGGTCTTTCCTGTGCTTTTTCACCTTTCCTTTTGGATAAAAGAAAAGTCGGTGGCGGCTCTTGCTAACCGCAACATTTGCGATCAAACGTAAAACACCCAAGTCAGCTCTCCCACTGTATCACAGAACTGGCAACTCTGCTGGGGATATTTATAAAAATGGGGTTACCTTATTTGCTTTCTTTGTTTGACTTACATGCTTTACATTATGGTTCCTTGTTTGGGTTTGTTTTAATCCTACACCCGAATTTGGGGCACCTTTCTTAGGTAAGTAGTAATAAACTGTGAGGGAACTGTGTGGGGTATATCGACACAGTTGAAACAATAGCTATGTTGATGCGATACTTTGGTGTGTACCAGTAGCCCTTGAGTAAATCAAGGAGAATACGGGGCCACCGCGTGGTGTCATAAAGCATCAACTGACTTTAGCACCTTAATTGACCAACTTGGCTTTTAGGACGTAGTGAGATAGATGTCTTCGGTGTAAACTCAAAGTCGGTTGATACTTGATACTACACTCATTGAGGTTTGAACCTTGAATTTTGTTTGGTGGCAAGTAAATTATATATCGGAACGAGAATTAGGGGAAAGACAGGTGATATTAAGATCCCTTAGAACCCGGTTACTATATTTAGGACAGGTTGAACCAATCCAACTTCAAGAGGGTATCACCTTAAAACCCATGCAAGATTTAAACCTAAGGTCTTTGTGTGATTTTCTTGTGTTTAGCTGCTATATCTGAGCATAGTCATAACATCATAACATAGCATGTCATACTAACCATTTCAAGGATTCTTAGGGTTTATTTTTGTCTTGTTTTATAGGACATGGCTCTCGCCCGCAGATTCACTATCCAAATCAATCTGGTAAAAGTACCTCATCAGCTTAAAGAATTGGCATCAAGGGTTTCCAAAAGCTCTCCATTCACAGGAAGACATGGTAGACTTCTCAACTTGGTCACTTCAAACCATGATGAAGAAATGTTAAAAGTGCTCTTTCAATTCTTTGACCCTCTCCATCACTGCTTCACTTTCCCAGATTACCAGTTAATGCCTACTATGGAGGAGTTATCTCTGCTATTGGGGGTGCCTATCCTTAATGAGTTACCTTTTAATGGTATGGAAAGAGACCCTAAACCTGAAGATATTTCTAAAGCTTTGTCCTTATAACAGTCTGACGTAGTGGAAAATTGGGAAACCAGGAGAGGTGTCAAAGGTTTTTGGCTAAGTTCTTGTTCGAGAAAGCTCACAATTTCTGGGATACCTTGGATTTACAAGCTTTTGAATAGGTGTTATCCATTCTCATCTATGGTTTGGTAATGTTTCCTAATTCAGACCAGCTCATAGACGTGAATGCGGTTAAGATTTTCCTGTCACGTAACCCAGTACCTACTCTGCTTGGAGATATCCTACATTCGTTGCATACTCACACTATAAAGAGGAGAGGAACCCTTATGTGTTGCACACCTCTTTTGGCTAGGTAGTTTATTTCGCACCTACCCCGATCCGTCTCGAAGAATGGACAAGGTTTGAGATGGTCTCAAAAGCTGATGACTCTTACACATTCAGGCATTTATTAGTGTCCCCGGTCCTCGGAGAATGTTACCATTATCGATCGCTGTGGTGAATTCCCTAATGTCCCTCTCTTAGGCATTAGGGGAGGAATCACTTACAATCCTTGTCTGGAACTAAGACAGTTTGGATACGCAAGAAGGGATGGTTCTCATGATGCACTTATTCAAGGAATCATTTTTGACTACGAGAATGATGCTCAGGATTACCGCAAAAGGTTCATGAGAGCTTGGGGCATGGTACATAGAGTTGACAGCAAGATACTGGGGCACAAGAATTCTATCCTTCTTGAGCCTTATCTCAAATGGGTACGATCTCGTGCTCAAAGTCTTATGATGCCTTATCCCTCTATTCTCCCAGTTATTATAGAGCCTATTATGGAAGGAGATATCCCGTACACTATCCTGCATCCTGACATGCCCACCTCTCTTGAAGACTTGCAAAGAGATTGGATATAGCTTAAATGGGAGCGAGACACTTTCGAGGCCCAATTCTACGCCAGCGAGAAGAAGGTTTTGGAACTCACTAAGAAACTTCATGAGGAGCGGAGCCTGAACGCCTACACTGCACCAAAGAGGATGCGCACAACTTTTTTATCTTAAAGTTTTTTGTGTTTTCCTTGTAAGCCCAAAGAGGCATGATGTATTCAAACTTTAATTTATTAATATAACGTGTGTTCCTTTTTGGTCTAAAGAAAATTTAAATCTCTAATTTCCTTGAAATCATTGCATATGCATTTACCATTCATCATAACATAAGCAGGTTTCTTACAACAAGTCTCCTCATATTTCTACTATTTATTTCAGTAGGATGGATCTCGAGAAGACAGTAAAAGACCTCCAGGCGTAGAATGCTCAGTTTCAACTGATGTTCTTGACTCTAGCCAAAGGACAAGAAGATTTGAAAACTTTGTTGATTGAAGAAAAGAAGAGGAAAGCAAAGAAAATAACCGGAGTTCTGAATATGGGAAGATGGTTCTAAGGACAAGCCAGACGGACCCTAGACTTTGTAACATCATCTGGTGAAAAAGATAATCAAGAAGGGAAAGGCAAGGAAGCGGTTGTGCAGCCAGAATCTAAAGAGGAAGAAGAAGAGGATTACTCTGAAGAGTAATATCCCCCGACCGACGACAAATACAAGCATCTGGAAGAACGACTAAGCGCAATGGAAATTTAGAAAGTGCCCGGGATAGACTTTGAAGAGATGGGTTTGGTGTCTGGGATTGTCATTCCATCAAAATTCAAGGCACCAATATTTTCTAAGTACGAAGAAGTTTTGTGTCCCAAGATGTATCTCTGATCATGTATGAGGAAGATACAGCCTCACACTGCTGACAGATATTTGTGGGTACACTTCTTTCAAGACAGTCTATCTGGAACTCAGCTTGATTGGTTCTATCAACTGGAAAGGGCCAATATCCATAATTGGGAAGACCTTTCCGCTAATTTTTATAAATAGTATCAGTATAACGCAGACCTTGCTCCTATCTGTACTCAACTCCAGAGTATGGCTATGG
Organism: Vicia faba; assembly: GCA_948472305.1. NCBI lineage: Eukaryota > Viridiplantae > Streptophyta > Magnoliopsida > Fabales > Fabaceae > Vicia > Vicia faba. The sequence goes on from OX451740.1 coordinate 984,099,263, forward strand.
TTTCAAGTGAAGGTTTCAAAGATTACGCTCAGAAATGAAGGGACTTAGCAGGAAGAGTCCAGCCTCCCCTTTCTGAAAGAGAACTAGTAGACATGTTTCTGGGTACCCTGTCCGGTCCTTTCTTTAATCATTTAATTGGAAGCTCCTCATCAGGCTTCACTGAATTAATCTTGACCGGGGAAAGAGTGGAAGCTGGGATTAAGAGCGGGAAGATCCAAAAAGACACATCCTCCACTACTGTAAGAAAACCATTTGTTGGGAAGAAAGAAGTTGGTGTTGTGTATCCTCAAAGAAATCAAGATAGAACTGAACACTGACCAATGGTAGGGCTGTCATGATCCCTAAGCCTGCACCTACTCAACAAAGGAACGATCAGCCTAGAACAGAAAGACCAGTAAGACAATTTACCCGGATTAATATGACATTACCTCAAGTCCTTCCACATTTGTTGAGATCTAATCTGGTAACTTCGAAAGAAGCTCCAAAGAATCCTAACACAACCTCTCCTCACTACCATCCTAATGCTCGTTGTGCTTACCATTCAGAAAGCCCAGGCCATGATACCAACAACTGTTGGGCTTTGAAAAACAAGGTGCGAGACCTTCTTGAAGCAAAAGAAATTGAGTTTGATGCTCCTGAGATCCCAAATGTTATCACCGCCCCTATGCCCAAGCATGGTTGTGGTGTTAACGCTGTCGAAGATGATATGTTTGTTACTGCTGTTGATGAACTTGTTACTCCTCTCCTGGCCGTCAAGAAGAACCTATTGAAGGCTAGTTTATTTCTGAGTTGTGATGAAGGCTGCCACTTCTGTTTATCCCTACCAACCAGTTATCATTTATTGAAAGCAGGTGTTCAGCGCCTAATGGATGACAAAGATATTTTGTTTGAAAAGACTCCCGTTACAACCGTTTCTTACAAAGATGTTTCAATAGTAACTATTTCCGCCAATATTTCCGGGATCTCCACCAAAAGACCCGTTAGGATTACATCAGTTCCTAAAGTGACTCCACTGATAATTACTATGCTAGGTCCAATCCCGTACTCATCAGATAAGACTCTCCCATGGAACTATGGGGGCGATGTCTACTATCACAGCGTCAAGCAAGATTGGATGGCTGATGAAGACTCAATTTTTGAGAAGGCTGACCCCGACATCAGTAATATTGCGGGAACCAGCAAGATAACCCGAAGTGGAAGAATTTTCTCCCCAGACATTGATCCTCTGAAGACTATTACCGGTCTTGTGATCATGCATGTTTCTGTTCCTACCGACACTACTACTACAATCCCTTTGGTTACCCCTGCTGACACTTCTACCATCGAGTTGACTGAGACTCTGGGCAAAGGTATTATGGTTGAGCCTGTCCGGATGAATGCGCAAATAGTATCTATCCCTGAAGCCTCCCAAAAGGAGATGGAAGAAATTCTGAAAATTATAAAGAGAAGCGACTACAACGTAGTCGAACAGCTAGAGCAGACTCCGTCAAATATTTCCATGTTGGATTTATTATTATGCTCCGAGGCTCATGCGAAGGCCTTGGTGAAATTCCTTAAAACTTCCCACGTACCACAAGAAACCTCTACTAATCAGTTCCAAGACTATGTGGCCAGTTAGACCGCTGACAATGGTTTAGGCTTTTCTGATGCTAATTTGACACCTAGAGGGAGGAAGCACAACGAGGCATTGCATGTCTCTATCGAATGTCGGGGCACAACTTTGGCCCATGTCTTGGTTGATACCGGTTCGTCTTTGAGTGTGTTGCCTAAGAAGGCTCTTGATAGACTCGACTGTGAAGGTTTGGCCTTAAAACCCAGCAACATAGTGGTAAGGGCCTTCGACGGTTCAAAAAGAATGGTGCATGGGGAGGTGGACATCCCCATAAAAGTTAGAACTCAAACCTTTGATTCAACTTTTTACGTGATGGACATTCTCCATTCCTATTCCTGCTTATTGGGCCGACCATGGATTCACAATGCTGGTGTCCTCACCTCTACATTACATCAAATGCTGAAATATCCAACCGAGGGGAAAATCATTACTGTCCATCGAGAAGAGGAATATATGGTCAGTCACTTAAACTCCTTCAGATACGTGGAATTGGATGGTGAATTCATTGAAACTCTGTTTCAGCATTTCGAGGAAGTCTCACAAACCGTGGCAGTAACCAAGGTTGTTCCCAAGTCCCAAAGATTACAAGACCTCCGTTATAGATGTCTTCTCTGAAAGAAGACAAGGCAGTGATCCAAGAAGGTGGGTGCACTATTTAGGGCCAACTCCCAGATATCCCATACAAATCTGACAAATTCGGTTTGGGTTTCACTTCTGGAGCCCAGAAAGTTGTACGTCGTGCTCGTGTTGGGGGACCACCCTTGAAGATCAGCAACCACAGAGTCAATGCAGTGGAGGATGATGAGGAAAGCTACAACCTGGAGGAATGGATTTTCCCAACTGTCAACGGAGGACTCGGCAACTGGGAAACTAACGACTTTGTCCCAATTACTTTTATCCAACATTAATTGTCTTTAAATTTTTGTCGGACTTGTAATAATTAAAAAATTCAGACTTTTAAAACCTTGTGTCTTACCCGAGGCACAACGGTCCATTTGTAAGGGTTGTTACCACATTTTCATATGTCATCAATGAATCATGGACGTTTTTGCATACAAACTTTGTGCTCTTTGTATTTCTTTTTTACATTTTTATTTCTTTCAAAGATAGCTATACTCTTACACACACTCACATTCAAAATGCAGATCTACATCCATTCAGGATCCCATGGGTAATGATTCTGCTATGGCCTTTTGTGACTCTAAAAATCTAATCTACCAAGCCGAAGACGAAGGTGAGGAAGATTGTGAAGTTCCATGGGAACTAGCCAGGTTACTACAACAAGAAGAGAGGACCATTCAGCCCCACAAAGAACCAGTGGACACAGTTAAACTAGGTACCGAAGAGGACAAGAAAGAAGTCAGAGTGGGTGCCAATCTGGAACCCAGTTTCAAGAAGCGTCTAACCCAGTTGCTACATGATTATGTTGAGGTCTTTGCCTGGTCGTACAAAGATATGCCAGGACTTGATGCTGATATCGTGGTACATCGTCTACCAACAAAAGAAGACTGCCCTCCAGTAAAACAGAAAGTCCGTCACATGCGACCAGACATGTCATAGAAGATCAAGGCCTAAGTCATGAAACAATTCAGTGTTGTATTCTTAGTCGTTACCTCCTATCCACAATGGGTCGCCAATGTTGTTCCCGTGCCTAAAAAGGATGGTAAGGTACGAATGTGTGTGGATTACAGAGATTTGAATAGGGCAAGCCCTAAGGATGATTTCCCACTTCCTCACATCGATATTCTGGTTGACAATACCGCACATCATAAAGTGTTCTCATTTATGGATGGTTTCTCAGGCTACAACCAAATCAAAATGGCGCATGAGGAAATGGAGAAAATGACCTTTGTTACACAGTGGGGCATATTCTGTTACAAGGTTATGCCATTCGGGTTGAAGAACGCTGGGGCAACCTATCAGCGTGCCATGGTAGCTCTATTTCACGACATGATACATCACGAAATAGAGGTCTATGTGGACGACATGATATCTAGATCTCAAACTGAAGAGGAACATCTTGACCATTTACAGAAACTGTTTGAGAGGTTAAAGAAGTACAAGCTGAGGTTGAACCCGAATAAATGCACATTTGGGGTGAGGTCTGATAAACTCCTAGGCTTTGTCGTCAGCGGTAAAGGTATCAAAGTGGACCCTGCCAAGGTGAAAGCGATACAAGAAATGCCTGCTCCTCACATCGAGAAGGAAGTCAGGATTCTTGGGACGATTAAACTACATTTCCAAATTCATTTCTCACCTGGCAGCTACTTGTGAACCAATCTTCAAATTATTGAAGAAAGATCAAGTAGTCAAATGGAATGACGAATGCCAAACTGCCTTCGATAAGATCAAAGAGTACCTGCAAGAGCCTCCTGTTTTAATGTCGCCAGTGGAGGGAAGACCCTTGATTATGTATCTAACTGTTTTGGAAAATTCAATGTGATGCGTGTTGGGGCAGCATGACGAGTCTGGCCGAAAAGAGCATGCTATTTATTACCTGAGCAAAAAGTTTACCGACTGTGAAACAAGATATTCACTGCTCGAGAAAACTTGTTGCGCTCTGGCATGGGCTGCTCGCCGGCTAAGACACTATATGCTGACCCATACTACCTTATTGATATCCAAGATGGATCCAATAAAATACATATTCGAGAAGCCTGCCCTCTCTGGGAGAATAGCGAGATGGCAGATGATCTTGACGGAATATGACATTCAGTACACTACCCAGAAAGAAATAAAAGGCAGTGTGCTATCCGATCACCTGGCTCATCAAGCTGTGGATGACTACCAGTCCATGAAGTTCGAATTCCCAGATGAAGACATCATGATGGTAAACAACTTTGAAGAACCCAGACCATATGACAGACCTGAACAAGGATCCCGATGGACCCTGTTTTTTGATAGGGCGTCCAACGCACTCGGCAATGGCATAGGTGTTGTACTATTATCCCCTGAAGGATGTCACACTCCCTTTACTGCAAGACTCTACTTCAACTGTACAAATAACATGTACAAAGCGTGCATTTTTGGTCTCAAAGCTGCCATAGATTTGGGAATGAAGTCTTTAAGTGTGTTTGGAGACTCAACCTTGGTCATCATTTAGATCAAAGGATAATGGGACACTAAGCACCCTAACCTTATCCCCTACAAAGAACATGTGTTGACATTAATCCCACATTTTGAGAAGATTACCTTCGAGCATTTCCCGCGAGAAGAAAATCAACTAGCGGATGCGCTAGCCACAATGTCATCCATGTTTAAACTTAAATGGGATAACGAGGATCCCTAGATCACCATTGAAAGAATGGATGAACCATCTCACTATCACGAGATCAATACTGAAGAGGTAGTGGACCGGCTTTGGTTCCATGAAGTCAAGAGGTATTTCGAGGCTCAAGAGTATCCGGAAGGAGCTTCAGTCAATGATAAGAAGTTCTTAAGGAGATTCTCTGCTAAGTTCTTCCTCATTAATGGCATTCTCTACAAGCACAACCACGACTCTGTATTGCTTCGTTGCATAGACAAGGTTGAGGCGGAAAAGATCATCGTTGATCTATATGAGGGCACTTTTGGCACCCATTCCAGTGGACATACGATGGCTAAGAAAATCCTACGGGCAAGGTATTACTGGTCTACCATGGAAGCAGATTACTACCAGCATTCACGAACATGCCACAAATACCAGATCTATGCTGAAAAAGTACATATATCTCCAGTTCTTCTGAATGTCCTGACGGCTCCCTGGCCATTTGCGATGTAGGGCATTGATATGATTGGAGAAATCAAGCCCACAACCTCTAATGGACACTGTTTCATCTTGGTGGCCATTGACTATTTCACAATGTGGGTTGAGGCAACTTCTTTCGCTTCCGTTACCAAGAACGTTGTCGCCCGGTTCATTAAATAGAATCTCATATGTTGGTACGTGTGACACGGTGGGAGAACTGACTTAAGGGTTTTGCATTTGATTGCAAATGTTGCGGTTAGCAAGATTCGCCACCGACTTTTCTTTTATCCAAAAGGAAAGGTGAAAAAGCACAAGAAATACCTTTGATATTGTTTCATGAGTTCGGGGGGTAGATTATTAAAAGGGAAGGTATTAGCACCCTTTTCATCCATGGTTTTCCATGGGCTCTTAGTTACTTGCTAGATCACTTGCTTTTGTTTGAAATTGTGTTTTGTGTGGTTTTGGAAAGTATTTTGTAAACAGACCTTTGTTTAGGCAATCTTTGTAATGATTCTCGTTCGTAAGAATGTATACAAAGATGTTGATCTTTTGAAAATGTTTTCAAGTTTTGTAAGATGTTTTGAAAGTGTATGTGATTGTTTTGAAAATAGAAAAGATGTTTGTTTTGAAATTGAGCAAGTAATTAGGAGCAATCTACCTACTCAAATGTCTTTCTTGTTCATTTTCTTTTCCTTTGACATTGTTGTCTTGCCATTGATTTGGTAAGCAACCCTATCTTTGGATGTAAACGGGACGGGCGTGGGTCATCATATAGCCATGATTAGAAATGTTGAAAGGTATCTTAGCATTCTTTTAGAGGGGCTAAGATCATTTTGTAAGGCAACTTTGAATAGCGTCATCGAGGGACTATGATCTTGTATTTTCTTGTTTTTGCTAAGATACCTTACATGCGTAATATGACCATTTTTGTAAGGCAACCAAGTGGGATAAACCTAAGGGTGCTTGTGTGCAAAGGGTGTCATTTTCATGCTTGTTTTTGTCTTGGATTAGGGTTTTCTATTTGATTGTTTTTATATTGCCATACAAACCCTAATTACTAGCATGTTATGTAAAAGCGATAAATTGCGAAATTTAAAGTTATTACGCTATTACAACATTTGTGGGAGGGGGTATACAATTTATGAATAGGGATTGCAATAATATAAACCTAATTAATATATTACAACCAAATTGAATTTATGCAAGAATTGGAATAAATAATATACAAGATGAGTTAAATATGCAAGAATTTGTAAAAGCAAAGAAAAAAGATTTTTTGTTTGGTTTCTTAAGAAAAAGGGTCTTGATTTTAACCTAATTAGATAAAGAAAATAATTAGTCAAGTTTAATATTCATTAAGAGAAAGATTCTTGACTAAAACCCTAATTCTTCTTGATTGATTAGAAAGAATGAAGTTTATATAAAAAAAGTATATTTTATATATTTTGTCTTGAAAAATAAATTATAGTGTTATAAAATATTCTTTAGTCTTTGGTATCAAAAGTATATTTTCATTAGTATAAAATAAATAATATTTTAGTTTTAATTAAATTTACAAGATAATTAGTGAAATAAAATATATTTTTTTGTAAAAAAAAAAAATAAACTAAGTTAAAATATAACTCTACTATTTTTTGTATTTTTTGTGATTTTTTAATATTGAAATAAATATATTTAAGAAAATAAAATGAGAATAAAATAAAAATAAAATAATAATGGTTCAGGGGTGCAAATATGAGACAGGGAGGAAGTGTTAGAAAAAATACAATAGGCCCATGAGATGGAGGCCCAGCGCTGCAAGAGGCAAAAAAATGTGGAAAAATGTGAGAAAATGCAAAAGGCAGCGCGCTGAGGCTCGAACCCATTACCTCTAGCAATAACGCGCGCTGCCTTACCACTGGGATGGTTGTACATCCGTTTATATAAACAAAACCATAAATATATATTAGAAACTGCTTTCTGAAGGCAACTTCATCTTCAACCTTGAGCCATGGCCGAATCACCTGTATCTTCCTCATTTCTCCACAAAAATGGAAAGTTCAAACATGAAAGTTTTGGCGTTTCTTCCCACGAATTCAACCATATAACTTATGTAAACTAAAAGTTAAAGATGAAATCTAATTTTACTGGCCCTAAATTGAAACCTAATTTTCTCAGAAATTTCAAATCCAAAATTCTCTATACACAGTTAATATAAATGGAAACTATGAACATGGTTAGCTTTAGAGAAAGGATATCTACATTTTGTTTTCACAAATCAGGATCAAATGATGCTTGTAAGAAGAGATAGAAGTTTGAATTTTTACCTCTTGCAGCTGGAGTCGTGAATGGAGTTTGAGCAACTTTTGAGAGGGCCTGAGGATCTGTTTAGCTTTCCTGGACCTCCTTGAGTGTATCCCAACTCTTAGTTTGCCTTGAATGTTCCTGAATCTCTCTACTCAAGTCAACCTGCAAGCTTGGATTTTTGAAAATGGTGGATAGTGATGGAGGAGCTACAGTCTTAAAACAGGGGCCTGGATTGCTTTGGTATGATGTATAGAAGGTGTTTGAGTGATTAGTTTTCAAAACGCATCAGTGGAAATGAAGATCATGAGTTCTGGTTCAAAACTGTATGTTAATTGTATTCTTGAACAGGTTTTTGGTTTTGGGATGTTTGAGGCAGTTTCAGGGCAATAGCATTCGTGTCTCCTCTTGAAAATAGTGTGTCAACTTATAAGCAAGAGATTTTAAGACTTGTAACAACTCAGATTTCAAAAACTCACATGTTTTGCTTGGTTACTTGTTTTTGAAGCAAAGCTAGCCAGTATGGTTTCAAGGTGAAGCACAAAGCTTGTAGAGGGGCTGAGACCTTTAAAAACACTTGTTCTGATTGTGTGGAGTGTGTTTGTCCAGAAAGAACAAATGCAAGGCTCAATGCAAGCTGACTTTGCATAAAGCTTGCTTTTCTAAAATGGCAATGTTGCCTTTCTTCCCAAAATGAAATTAACTTTGTACAATGCATTGAATGCTTGGATTAAAGCTTCCAAAAGTTGTGAAAACATTAAATTATAGAGTGAAAGTCAAGTTAGAAGCCTGCAAAGTGGGATTTGTACAACATGCTTGAGGATTTGATCCAATGTTCTTCACAAAATGGCTTGTAATCCAAGTGACAAAACACCAACTTCATTTCTTCGATTCACCCTACTCATGAATGATCTCAAAGAGTTCTTGGACATTTTGGAAAGCTTGCAATGTGATCTACAACTTATCTTTGAATTGCTTTTGAAGATTTCCCTTGGAACTATGTGTGATACGGTGGGAGAACTGACTTGAGGTTTTGCGTTTCGTTGCAAATGTCGCGGTTGAGCAAGAGTCGCCACCGACTTTTATTTTATCAAAAAGGAAAGGTAAAAAAGCACAGGAAAGACCTTTGAGATGTTTTCTTGAGTTCGGGAGGTAGATTATGAAAAGGGAAGGTGCTATCACCCTTTTCATCCATGGTTTTCCATGGTCTCTTAGTTACTTGCTTAGATCACTTGCTTTGCTTTGAGATTGTTTGAAATGGTTCTTTGTGTGGTTTTGAAATTATTTTGAAAAGAGACCATCGTTTTGGCAATCTTTGTAATGATTCTCGTTCGTAAGAATGTATACAAAGATGTTTGTCTTTTGAAAAATGTTTCAATGTTTTGTAAGATGTTTTGAAATGTGTGTGTGTTTGTTTTTGAAAATAGCAAGGATTGTTTTGAAATGGATCAAGTAACTTAGAAGCTATCTACCTACTCAAATGTCTTTCTTATGCATTTTTACTCCTTTGACATTGTTGATTTACCATTGATTTGGTAAACAACCCTATCTTTGGATGTAAATGGGACGGGCGTGGGTCATCGTATGACCATGATAGCAATGTTGCCAATCATCTTAGCATTTTTTAGGGACCAAGATCATTTTGTTTAGGCAACCTTTTGTATAGCGTCATTGAGGGACTATGATCTTATTTTTGTTTTGTTTTGCCCAGATACTTCGCATGCGTAACATGGCCATTTTATTTTAGGCAACCAAGTGGGTGAAACCCTAAGGGTGCTTGTGTGCAATGTGTGTCATTTTTCATGCATTTTGATTTGTCTTGGATTAGGTCTTTTCTATTTGTTTGGTTTTTGTTCTTGTCATGCAAACCCTAGTTTACTAAACATGGTATAAATGCGATAAATTGCGTAAATGTAAACTAAGCTATTACAACAATTATTATGGGAGGGGGGATACAAGTTTTTGAATGGGGATATTGCACAAAATAAACCCTAAAAATACTATTACAACCCAATTGAATATTGTGCGAATTAAATAAATGTACAAATATTTAAAATGCAATAAAAATGTATTTATGTAAAATGTTTTGTATTTGATTTTTGTATGAGGAAAATGATTTATTTAAGCCCTAAAAATAAGAGAAAAAATATTATTATTTTTTGAAAGGGTGAAACCCTAATTTTCAATTAAAATAAAATATATGTTCTATATTAATATTTTGTCCATTTTTGTACAAGAAAAATAGTAAATAATATTATGTGCAAATATTTAAAATTAAGTATGTATGAAAAAATAAATATTTAATGTGTATAAATAATATAAAAATATTAAGTATTTTTATTATTTGCAAGTTATTTTAAGAAAATGATTTCTATTTTATTAAATAAACTATTTTTTATGCAAAAAATAATAAAATAAAAATGAAATAAAAATGTGAAAATAAATAAATTATTTTTGGGTATTTTTTATCATTAGAAAAAATAAATGCAAGTAATAATATAAAAATATGCAAGAAAAATGCAAAAATATAAAATAATAAGTCAGGGGGTGCAAAAGTAATCCAGGGGGTGTGAAAATAAAAAACAACAGGCCCAAGGCGCCAAAGGCCCAAGACAGTCATCCTTGTCCTCCAGCTTCTTCTCCTTCGCGCGTGTTATGTTCAAATCTGTAACTCTCAGATGCTTGTACAAAAAAAATCTCATAACATAAATAATGTAGCATTCAATCTCACGATTCCAACCATATAAAATTTGTAACCTAACTCTAAAAGATCAAGGAGAATTTTAATGGCCCTAATTTGTGACCTAATTTTTTCATGAACTTCAAGCTTCAAATTCTCACAACATAGTTAATATAAATGGAAAGTATGCATATGTACAGCTTCACCATGTTAAGGACTACATTTTTGCTTCACAAATCGTGGCTTGGGGATGCCTAAATACAGAGATAGAGTTTGAGAAAAATACCTCCTTCAGCTGGATTTGGATATGACAATGTGGGGACTTTGAGGGAGGCATGAGGATCGTGTGAGCTTCCTTGAACTCCCTTCGAACTATTCCAATACCTAGCTTGCTTTGTGGATGGCCAAAACTCTCTATAAAAGTCAAACTGCAAGCTCCGAGTTTGAAAATGGCAATGTCTGAAACAGGGCTTACAGATGCAGGATGAATGCTTGGCTTGCTTTGGTATGATGTTTATGAAGTGTTTCAAATGTTAAAAGGCAAAACGCACGAGCCAAAAATGAAATGGCTATGATTTTGTAGAACTGTTGAGTTTGGGAAGAAATTTTTGTTTTTTGAGTTTGAGTGAGTTCTGGATGTCAAACAATCGTGTTAAGACTTGTAATGAGTTTGTATATTTGTATATAATGATAGAAAGCCCACTCCTTATCAGTCGTACAAGTTCTGACCTCTTTTGCAACTTTTCTTGCCTTTGAAGAAAAGTGAAGTGACCAATGCAAACATGCTTGTACTGGATGGCTTGTGAGCTGCAGAGAGTTGGTATACATTGCTTGTGACCTGTATAAATTTTTTGCATCAAAGGGACAGGTCCAAGGCTCAAGATGGACAAAGTTGCAAAAGTTGCACTTTATGAAAATGGCAATGTGAGCTTTATGCCTAAAATGGAATTACAACTTGTACAATGCTTCAACAGTGAAAATAAAGCCTTTAACCTCTGAGTTTGCATTTAATTATGGAGCTTAGAATTAGTTTAGGACCTGCAATGCAAGTTACAAGCATCATGGATCTGATTTGCAACTTGATACTTTGTGAAAATGGCATGAACAAAAGTGGTAAAATGCCAACTTCTCCTCTTCGATTCTCCCTAACCAAAAATGATCTTGGAGAGTTCTTTGACATTTTGGAAAGCTTGAAATGTGCTCTACAATCCATCTTTGAAATGAATTTTGAGATACCTCTTGGAACTAGGTGAAAATTGTCCATGAAGTTGGGTCAAAAACCTGCCTAAATTAGGGCAAATTTTCACTAAGTTATTTAGTTTAAGGACCTATATTCACAAATTCATAACTTGAGATCCAAGCATATTTTTGGAAAATTTTGTGAAGAAAAGTTGTAGATTTCATGGAGGACTACAACTTTCATGTTGGATGTTTTCTTTGAATAAAAATGCATCATGGTGAAAAGTGGTGGAAAGTTGCGAAAAAATAAGAAAATTTCCATACTTAGAAAAATTCTAAGTTATGAAATTTTTTCAAATTCAAAACCCTAATTTCCAAAATTGGTCTTCTTGGTCAACAAGTTTCACATTTTGACATATCTTGATGAATTATGACCCTTGGCACTTGATTTTGACCAAAAAGTCAAAGTTTGACTTTTCAGTGTACAGTTGACTTTTGATCAGTTGACTGCAAAATTCATCTGTCAATCCAATGAACTTGAGATCTTTTGAACCATGTAATTAGGTCAAGATGATACCATTGAACCCTTGAAATCATGTTTGAACTCAATTGGTTATTGGCTAGGTTAAAAATCAGAAATTGCTCTTCCTCAGTCAAAACCCTAATTTTGACCATTTTGCCCTTTTAATGATTTGATCAAATTTCTTGAGGAGTTGTGACCCAAACTTGATCAAATAGTACATATGAGTCTAAAATGTTGTTGTGGATCAAAAACTATGAAGTTTGACTGTAAATTGGCCATGGTTGACTTTTTCCCCAATACAGCTGATTTTTAGGTCAATTGTCCAATTGACTGATCAAAAAATGTGATTCAAGGCTTGAAACTTAACATGAGCAATATTAAGGGTCCAACATGATGTATGAAATTCACATGAAGCATTGATGGTCCAAAAATCCTTGTGCAAACTCAAACCCTAATTTTGGGTTATTAGTGCAAGATGAGGTGTCTTGAGCTGACCAAAACCTAATCATGTCTTGAGTCCAAGAAGTCTTGTGATGAAAATCTTGATAAATGATAGGGAAAATTTTGGGGTACAACACTATGTGAAACATTGCCATGAAGTTAGGTCAAAAATCTGCCTAACTAGGGCAAAATTTCACTAAGTCATTTTTAGTTCATGAGCATGTATTCACAAAATTATAACTTGAGATCCAAGCATTTTTAGGAGAAATTGTGTGAATCAAAGTTGTAGATTTAATGGAGATATACAACTTTCATGTTTGAAGTTTTCTTTGAATCACCTTGCATCATGATGAAAACTTGGCTCAAAGTTGTGAAAAAATAAGAAATTTTCTATACTTAGAAAATTTTCTAAGTTAAGAAAATTCATCTTTTCAAAATAAAAACTTGAATTCTTGATTTCTTGATGAACAAGTTTCACATTTTAGCATGTTTTGATGAATTATGATCTTTGGCATTTTATTTTGACCAAAAAGTCAAAGTTTGACTTTTCAGTATACAGTTGACTTTTGATCAGTTGACTGTAAAATTCATCTGTCAATCCAATGGATTTGCAATGTTTTGAATCATGTCATTAGGTCAAAATGATGCAATTGGACTCTTGAGATCATACTTCAAACCAATTGACCATTTTCTAGGTCAAAATTTAGAAATTGCCCTTTCTCAGTCAAAACCCTAATTTTAACCATTTTGTCCTTTTGATGATTTGATCAAATTTCTTGAGGAATTGTGGTCCAAACTTGATCAAATGATACATATGAGTTTATAATGTTGATGTGGGTCAAAAACTATGAAGTTTGACTGTAAATTGGCCATGGTTGACTTTTTCCCCAATACAATTGATTTTTAGGTCAACTGCTCAATTGATTGAGCAAAAATGTGATCCAAGGCTTGAAACTAGACATGAGTAATCTTGGGGGTCCATAATAGTCCATGAAAGTCATATGAAGCATTGATAGTTCAAAAATCCTTGTGCAAACTCAAACCCTAATTTTGTTCATTAGTGCCTAAGGAGGTGTCTTGAGCTGATCAAACCCTGGTGCAATCTTGAGCCCAAGGAGATCTTGTGAGCAAATTCTTGATAAGTTAGAGGGAAAATTTTGGGGTACAACAGTACGGTATCCCAGAGAGGATCATCACAGATAATGGTACGAATCTCAACAATATTATGATCACCACATTGTGCGCGCAATTTAAAATCCAGCACCATAATTCTTCCCCTTACCCGCCAAAGATGAATGGTGTTGTCGAAGCCGCAAATAAGAACATCAAAAAGATCATACAAAAAATGACAGTAACCTACAAGGACTGGCATAAGATTCTACCATTCACTCTCCATGGTTACCTTACCACAGCGCGCACATCAACCGAGGCAACACCTTACTCTCTGGTATACGGCATGGAGGCTGTTTTGCCTATTGAGGTCCAGATCCCTTCTTTGAGAATCATGAAGGATGCAGGGTTGAATGAAGAAGATTTGATCCAAACTCGACTTGATCAACTGAACTTGATTAATGAGAAAAGTCTCACGGTTGTCTGTCATGGCCAGATGTACCAAAAATGCATGATCAAAGCTTTTAACAAAAAGGTCAGACGTCAGGTATATCAGGTTGGTGACTTGATAATCAAGCGTATCATATTACCACAAGGTGATCCTAGGGGCAAATGGACCCCTACTTACGAGGGACCATTTGTGATCAAAAGCATATTCTCTGGTGGAGCAATGATCTTAACCACTACGGATGGCGATGACTTGCTGCACCCTGTGAACACGGACATAATCAAAAGATACTACGCATAAGAGATCCGCTAGGTTGATACACCTAGGCAAAACAAGGGCATCCCGGCAAACCAAAAAGGTTCGGGCAAAAATTAGGGATAAAACAAAAATATATGTACACCCGGCAAGTTGAAAACCCTAAAGGGCGACTTTGGCAAAAAGGGGTATCCTGGTGGACTGAAAACCCGAAAGGGCGGTCCAGGAAAAAGTTAGGGAATTAAAAGCGTATGACTATGTCTCGTTGGATCGCCTTACAGACAACCTTTTAGCTTCGACTGACAAACGCAATGGTACTAATCAATCCAATCAACTTCAGACAAGGCAACAAGTGGACAAGACGCTCAAAGACACGAATGCTATAGAAGAATGGGAACTCCATGGGATTATTGCACATAGCTATCTTTCCTTTGTATCAAATTTCCATTTTTTACGACGACATTCTCTTACTAGGATGTTCGTATCATTGTACAAAATACTTATTCAAGTTAATACAAAGATTTCCTTTGAAAGTGAAAAACTATCTGTTTTTCTTTATTTCTGTGTTTTGTTTACAAAAACGTCCAATGATTTATTTTTGAACATATGCATTTGAACGTAACTATTATTTACAAATGAGCAAAAAAAAATAGAAGACAATCACTAATGGCTTTAAGAAATAGGATAATATCTTTAGACTATTCCATCAAATCCCCCACACTGTGCAACTTAATGATATCAAGCTCTCTCACATCCCTGGCGGAACAAAACTTCCAGTTTATCACTCCACAGTAGAAGTCGCCCAATTTCTCAGGATTCCCCAACAAGATTTCACAGGCAATACACAGTGTTTCCCTTACAACAAAATTTATTTCTCTAACAAATAGAAGTTTATCAGCACTTCAAAACATGAAGACTTACACTCCACGTCCCAAACAGCAGTCAGGGATATATTTTCCCTAATCCAACAGTATTACAACAACATAACTAACATACATATGCATCTCATCCATACGTCATAAACAACCATGACATGAGTGCATACAACACACTTGCATCCATTTGTTAGAACAATATTGAACAATGCATTTCATAAATCATGACATCGCATACAACTAATCTTTCATCTTTTCAAGAAAGATCAGTCAGTGGATGGATATCATCAACAATTTTCAAAAATTCAGAAATTGATATCTGAAACAAACCAGGACAATTATCTACACGAACAGCTGAAGAAATCTTACGCGGGTTTCTTCTCATACAAATTTCAGCTTTCAGATACAGTTCAGATACGCTCCGGACACGAACGCTATTCTGATACTCATTCATATTCAGCTTTCAGATACAGTGCAGATACGCTCCAGACACGGACGCCATTCTGATACTCATTAAGTTTCAAATTTCAGATACAGTTCAGATACGCTCCAGATATGGATTCCTTTCTGATACTCATTCAGATTCAGCTTTCAGATAAAATTCAGATACGCTCCAGACACGGACGCTATTCTGATACTCATTCAGTTTCAAATTTCAGATACAACTCAGATATGCTCCAGATACAGATGCTTTTCTGATACTCATTCGGATTCAGCTTTCAGATACAGTTTAGATACGCTCCAGACACAGACGCTATTCTGATACTTATTCAATTTCAGCTTTCAGATACAGTTCAGATACGCTCCAGATACAGATGCCATTTTGATACTCATTCAGTTTCAACTTTTTAGATACAGTTCAGATACGCTCCAGACATGAATGTCATTCTAATACCCATTCAGTTTCAGCTTTCAGATACGGTTCAGATACGCTCTAGATACGGATGCCATTCTGATACTTATTCAGTTTCAGCTTTCAGATACGAGTCAAACACAATCCATTTATGGATATTATTCTGATACTCAACCCAATATGTCCATTATTTCAGTATAAATCAACCAAAGATTCATTCTGGCACTTCTTCCATTCCTGCCAACAATCATTTTTGGATGGCATCTGTAAGCCCATCTCCAACAACTTTCCATCACCTCTCCAAATTGCATCTTTAAGCCCATTCCCTACACCATCAACCATCACATCCTCGAGTGTAAATTTTTGGGCACTTCTAGTGTCCAATCCTCTTCCACCTTTAAGTCATGAATGACGAATCCGCCAATATAACTCTTCAGGTTTAAGAAGATTGAACAGGGGAATCTGTTGTACCCCAAAATTTTCCCTCTGACTTATCCAATATCTTCTCACAAAGATCTCTCTTGGCTCAAGACTGCATAAGGATTGATCAGATCAAGACACTTCCTTAGGCACTGATGACTGAAATTAGGGTTTGAGATTGCACAAGGATAATTGAACTTTCAATGCCTCATATGAATTTAAAGGATCATTATGGACACCCAATATTACTCATGTCAAGTTTCAAGCCTTGAATCACATTTTTGCTCAGTCAGTTGAGCAGTTGACCTAAAAATCAGCTGTATTGGGGAAAAAGTCAATTGTGGCCAATTTAAAGTCAAACTTCATAATTTTTGATCCACATCAACATTATAAACTCATATGTATCATTTTATCAAGTTTGGACCATAATTCCTCGAGAAATTTGACCAAATCATCAAAAGGGCAAAATGGTCAAAATTAGGGTTTTGAATGAGAAGGGGCAATTTCTGATTTTTGACCTAGAAAATGGTCAATTGGTTTGAAGAATGATCTCAAGATCTCAATTTCACCATTTTGAACTAATGGTATGACTCAAAACATTGCTCAAGATCAATTGGATTGATAGTTGATTTTCAGTCAACTAATCAAAAGTCAATTGTATACTGAAAAGTCAAACTTTGATTTTTTGGTCAAAATCAAGTGTCAAAGATCACAATTAATCAACACATGTCAAAATATAAAACTTATTCATCAAGAAATCAAAAAGTCAAGATTTCATTTTGGAAAGTCAAAGTTTTCAAACAGAAATTTTTCTAAGTGTTGAAAACTTCATGTTTTTTCACAACTTTGAGCCAATTTTTCACCATGATGCAAGATGATTCAAAAGAAACTTTCAACATGAAAGTTGTAAATCTACATGATATCTACAAAATTTCTTTACACAACTTCTCCTAAAAATTATTGGATCTCAAGTTATTAATTCATGAAGTCATGGTTTTGAAATTAAACACTTAGTGAAATTTCGCCCTAGCTTAGGCAGGATTTTGACCTAACTTCATGGCACTTTTTCATATATTTACAAGGGAAATTTTCAAAAGTGATTCAAAGAGGGATTATAGATTACATTACAAGATTTCTAAAATGTCCAAGAACTCCTTGAGATCATTCTTGAGCAAGGAGAATCGAAGATAGGAAGTTAGGGTTTCAAACTAAAATTATAGGTCATTTTCATGATGAACAAAAATTCAATTTCAATATTAGGCTGCATAATCTTGCTTTGCAGGCCTTCTAACTTGTGTATCTATCCATAATTAATGGATTACATAAACTTTTGAGCTTTATGTTGGATTAAAATATCCAGCGTCAACCTTAGGGATTCGAAGGGCTTAACATCTCCCCATGGGTGCCTATACAGGTGTGTTAGGTGGGCCAGGTAGGCCCCTTGTTAGATTCTCTATAAGGAAATAGAGTAGCACCTTTGCTACAAGCAATTTCTTTTAGATCAGTGGTAAGCGCTTGATCCTACAAGTGGTATCAGAGCAAGGTCATGGGTTCGAATCCCCTCAGCTGACACTGGGGGGGAGATTGTTAGATTAAAATATCCAACGTCAACCTTAGGGATTCGAAGGGCTTAACATCCCCCCATAGGCGCCTACATAGGTGTGTTAGGTGGGCCAGGTAGGCCCTTTGTTAGATTCTCTATAAGGAAATAGAGTAGCACCTTGGCTACAAGCAATTGCTTTTAGCTCAGCGGTAAGCGCTTGATCCTACAAGTGGTATCAGAGCAAGGTCATGGGTTCGAATCAAAATATGTTCTAACACTTTAATCCAAGTAGTTTAAGCTTTATCCAATCCATATTTCCATTAATGGCACAAAGTGAACAATTCCATTTTAGAAAAGCAAGCTTTATGTGCAAAGTCAATTCTTGAGCCTCTAACTTGTTCCCTCTGATCACACTCCTTCTACAAAGTCAGAAGCAAGTGTATTTAAAGCATAAACACTCTATCTTAGCCAGTACACAAAGCATTGAAACTTGGTTTCTCAAAAAATCACATGTTGAGCTTAAACATGTGATTTTGAATTCTGATCAGATACAAGCCTCCATACTTGTTGCTTATAAATAGAGGCACTATTTGTGAGCTAAAGGACGAGTTTAAGCACCCTGCAACACACAAAAACTCTCTCAAAATAAGAAATTGCCCAAAAACTCCATTGTTGCACAGTTTCTGACCTTGAACATCAAACTCATATTTCCCTCATGTGTTTCTTGGCCTTTTAGTTTCTAAAGCTTCCTTACATCAAGTGTAACCTATCCATGTCCCTGTTTCATTACTGTAACATCATTTGCCATATCCTCTATAACCAAAAATAGAGCATTGCACGTTGACTTCTCCAAGCCATTCCAGCCATCCATTGCTCAAGCAAACTATTGCATTAGTTTCCTGGGAACTTGAGGAAGCTAACCTGATCATTGCAACACCTTGAATCAAGCTCATTTGCATTTCACGATTTCCAGTTTTGAGATATTGAACTTCTATCTCATTACTTAGGCATTGTTAGGCTTGCATTTGTAAAGATAAAATGTAGACATCATTGCCCTGAAGCTGTACATGTCCATAGATTTCATTTATATTGATTGAGCTAGGAAAATTTTAGGATTGAATCTCTGAAAATAATTAGGTCAGAATTTGGTACCATTCAAAATTCATGCTCATTTTTGAGAATTAGTTTAAGTTATTTACATTTCTGGAATCGTGAACAAATTTTCCACAAGTTTCATGTTGACATTTTTGCAAATGGTTGAGAAATGAACAAGTTGCAGGGCTTCTGGCTGGAGGTTGAAGATGAAGTATATTTAGGGCAAGGTTTATGTTATATATTTATGGTTTGACATAAGTTAACGGATGTATCACCACCCTAGTGGTTAAAGCGCGCGCCTATCACCATGAAGTCTTGGGTTCAAGCCCCAGCGTGACCTTTTTGCTTTTATTCATTTTTTTGACATTTTTTTGGCGTTTTCAAGCGTTGGGCCTTCCCCCCTTTGGGCTTTATTTTTTGCTACTTCTGACCCCCCCTGCCTTGTTATTCACACCCCTGGCCCATTATTTTATTTTCCATTTTTATTTATTTTTCCTTCATTTTATTTTTATTTCATATTTTTATTTTATTATTTTTATTACTATTATTATCATTATTATCATTTTTATTAATAAAAAATCCAAAAATATTTTATTTATTTATTTTCATATTTATAAAATACTTATGCATTTTATTTTTCTTTAAAAAAAAGAGCTAAAAGCACAAAAAAACATTTTCTTTAATAATTAAATTTACCCTTTTTTTACTTATATTATTTTGTAAATTAAAATCAATTTAGAATTTAGGATATTTTATTTAATTATTTTTATTGACTAACTTAATTAAATTCACCAAAACCCTAAAAAAAACTTTTCCTTAAATTAATTTATTTTACTAACTTAATATTAATTTTCTTTTTTTAGTTAATTATTTTAGTTTAATTAATTAGGTTAAAAAACCCTTTTCATAAAAAACCAAACAAAGATCATATTCATTTCCACATTTACATTCTTGCATTTTATTTGTCCATTTTTGTACATTTATTCGTTTCAATATGGTTGTAATAATTATTTAGATTTAATTTCTTGTAATATTTCCAATTTGTAATTTGTACACCCTCTCCCCTAAATGATGTAATAGCATAGTAATTTTAATTTCCGCAATTTATCGCTTTATATACAAATGATAGTAATTAGGTTTTTTTTATAGAAAGACTAAAACCAACCAATGCTTAGAAAACCCTAATTCAAAGACAAAACAATACATGTAAATTAATACACTTTCACACTTACACCCTTAGGGTAAATCCACTTTGTTGCCTTATGAAAATGGTCATAATACGCATGTAAGATGTCTTAGCAAAAACAAATAAAATACAAGATCATAGTCCCTCGATGATGCTACAGATGTTGCCTTAAGAATGATCTTAGTCCCTCAAAGAAAATGTTAAGATATCTTAAAATATTGCTATTCATGACTATACGATGACCATTGCCCGTCCCTTTTACATCCAAAGATAGGGTTACTTACCAAATCAATGGTAAGATAACAATGTCAAAGAAAAAAGGAAATGAACATGAAAGACTTTTGAGTAGGTAGAAAGTTCCTAGTTACTTGCTCAATTTCAAAACAAAACATCCTTGATATTTTCAAAAACAAACACCTACACTTTCAAAACACCTTTCAAACTTGAAAATATTTTCAAAAGATCAAAACCTTTGTATACATTCTTACGAATGGGAATCATTACAAAGTTTGCCTAAACAATGGACTCTTTTCAAAAATACTTTCAAAAACCACACAAAGCATATTTTCAAACAAAAGCAAGTGATCTAGCAAGTAACTAAGAGCCCATGGAAAACCATGGATGAGAAGGGTGCTAATACCTTCTCTTTTCATAATCTATTCCTCGAACTCAAGAAAATATCTCAAAGGTCTTTCCTGTGATTTTTCACCTTTCCTTTTGGATAAAAGAAAAGTCGGTGGAGACTGTAACGCCCTGTTTTATTTAATATTATATTATATTAATATCTTCGAGTTACCGTTTAACATTTATTTTTGCGACGAGAATATTTATATTAACCGATATATCTGTTAATATATTCGGCGACGTTTTATTCGGACCGGTAATTATTTTATTCGGTTCGGTATTTGTTTTGAGGGACCGATAACTATTTTATTCGGTCCAGTATTTGTTTTGAGGGACCGATAATTATTTTGTTCGGTCCGGTTTTTATTCCGTTCGGTTCGGTAAAATATTATTCGGACCGATATTTAATTATTTAGAGTTATTTTAATTATTTGGGTTAATAATATTATTTGATATTATTTAGTGTTAATTAGTAGTATATTTGATGAGGGGCTTTTTAGTAACTTTGCCTAGCTTTTGTCTTGAATCAAAACCAACCAAACACCTTGTTTTATGTCATAACATTAAAACACATAGAGAGAGAGAGAGAGAGAGAGAGAGAGAGAGAGAGAGAGAGAGAGAGAGAGAGAGAGAGAGAGAGAGAGAGAGAGAGAGAGAGCAAGAGAAAGAGGTCTTAGAAGAGAAGAGGAAACAAGAACACAAGAGTTAGCTTGAGTTTTAGGTTGGAAGAACAAGAATCATTTCAAACATTTAAGGTAAGGGGTTTGATTTTCCAATGCTTATAGTTAGGGTTTGATTTGGTATATTTTAGATTTGGGAAAAATTGATGTTAGGGTTCTTGGGTTTTGTTGAGATAGAAATTAGAAGAGTTAATTAGGTGTTGTTGTTGTTGTTGAATTAGTATTAGGTTAATTGAAATTGGAATGAAACAAGAACTAGTATTATATTAAGTATTAATAATATGCATAATTTAAATGATGTTTAGAAACTAAGGAAAATAGAAACTAGCAGTATAATGTTTAATGAAGTTTAGAAATAAGAAACTAGCAGTATAATGTTTAATGAAGTTTAGAAATAAGAAACTAGCAGTATAATGTTTAATGAAGTTTAGAAATAAGAAACTATGTAGTATATTACTTTTTCAAAAACGAAATAGCAGTATATTTTTTGAAATAAGTTAACTATGCTAGAAGAATATTTACGTTTACTTAAAGTAGCAGTATGTTCATTATGTAGAATAGAAAACTAAAGTAATTGAAATCCACTTGAAATAAAAATCTTAGCAAACAAAAATTAGCAGTTAAGTTATAACTAAAACAAAAAGTAGCAGTATAGTTAGAACAAACAAAAGGTTAGCAGTATACAAAAAAAAAAACTAACAATATGTTTATTAAATTAAGTTTAGAAAATTAATTAATTTATGTTTTGTTTTTCTTTTCTTAATTTAATATATTATATATTTATATTAATTAAATAGAAATATGACATAAGTTAGCCGATTTAATTTGGAACCCGATTATGTTCTGATTTCTCGATTTCGGCAATTTCGGCGACGGAGCAAGTTGCTCTGAATTTAACGAAAATTGACGTGCTAGCTAATTTTGAAGTGCAGAATGTCGTGGTGAGGTTAGTCTTTCAAGATTACGAGTTTTTAACGGAGCGACCCGAAATAAGTCAATTTACAGTTAAGTTGAATCGGGTTGCATTTTAGTTGGTTTAAGTCGCGTATGGACAATCCGATTGCGATGTTAATGTTTATAATTGATGCTGATTATTGTGAATGACTTTTGCGACGATTATTGATGTTTGACTATTTTCCGTGTTTGAAATTTAGTGAATTATTTGATAATGATGTGGTGTGATTAAATATGATGTTAGCGATGGTTTATTTATAATGAATACTTGATGATATGCGATACGATGATATGTTTATCTCGATGTGGATGAATATGGCGACGTGGGTTTTATACCAATTTTGATGTGTAATGATGATGTTTTATTGTGTCGTGTTTGTGATGCCGTGTTGTCGAGCCACATACATTGCATTGGCGACGAGGGCTTTTATGCCAAGCGACGAGGGCTTTTATGCCAAAGCGACGATGGGCTTTTATGCCGAATGTCCCTAATTATGGACAAAGCGACGGGTACCACATGCATAACATAGTCGTGTCTCATGGAGTCGGTTATGTTTATGTTTGAGTCTTTTGGCGTTGAGTTTTATTTGATGGCTTATGACGAATTGCGATGTTATATGATACTTTGTTTGTGATGATTTTTGTGTTGAACATAAAGTGAATATATGTGATGATCTCATGATGAGTAAGCGATGAATATAACATGATGGTAAAGCGACGATATGAGTTATGGCGATGGAGTTTATGTTTTATTTTGATATGATTATGTGATGAAATTAAAGTGTTGATTTTATACACTAAATGATGATTTTAAAGTATGTGAGATTTTGATATTTGTTGACATATTCTCATTAATCCTATATCATTTATGATTCCAAAACTATTTATATATTTTATCATGCCTTTAATTATATGTTTTGGAGTATCTCACCCTTTACTTGTTTCGCTGTTGCCTTTATATTGGTAACGTGCAGGTGATCCGCGAGGATGATGAGGATTAGCTCGAGTCACTTTATTTTGAGTCGCTCTGCTCTGATAGTAGTAACACTTGGGATTTGGGCGACATTATTATTTTGATAGGATAGTTTATGTATAATATCTTATGACTTTATGTATTGATGATAACATGATGATATGTACATTTTGTGAACACATCTGTTGTGCTATGAATATTCATATGTTTATATGATGATTTGTGATATGAATCGGTATATCCGACTTTTGATTTTTATGATGTGCATTATAATCCAAAGTGATGGAAACACGAATATGTGATACCTCAATTTATGTTTGGATGAAATTTTGAAACTCTGATTTTATTATTAATTACGAGGGGTAGAATTGGGATGTTACATTAGTGGTATCAGAGCAGGTCGGTCTGTCCGGCCAAGTTGTTGAGTTTGTTGTCGACTATCAATCAAGTATTGTTAATTATTGATTCTAATCCTTGTTTTGTTTTGAGCAGAAGTTGTTATGGCTGGAAGGAACACTGGTAGGAATGATGAGGCTCTTGCTGCTGCTATGCAGGC
Organism: Vicia faba; assembly: GCA_948472305.1. Classification (NCBI taxonomy): domain Eukaryota; kingdom Viridiplantae; phylum Streptophyta; class Magnoliopsida; order Fabales; family Fabaceae; genus Vicia; species Vicia faba. The sequence goes on from OX451740.1 coordinate 984,123,280, forward strand.
AATGGCTCAGGCTTTCCAAAACCCGCTGAATGCTGACGAGAACGCTGGGTCTCGTAGTTTGGCAACCTTCCAAAGAGAGAATCCTCCTACTTTCCAAGGAAAGTATGATCCCGAAGGTGCTTTGGCGTGGCTGAAGGAGATTGAAAGAATCTTCTGTGTGATGGATTGCACTCTTGTGCAAAGGATCCGTTATGGTACTCATAAACTAAGTGCTGAAGCGGATGACTGATGGGTTGAAACCCGCCAGAGGCTTGAGGTTGCTGGTGAGGAAGTGACATGGGAATTTTTTCGAAGGGAATTCATGAGGAAGTATTACCCGGAAGATGTTCGGGGAAAGAAGGAGATATAGTTCCTTGAATTAAAGCAAGGAAGCATGTCTATCACTTATTATGCTGCAAGGTTCACTATGTTGGCCAAGTTCTATCCGCATTATGATGGGCCGAATGGCGAGTTCTCTAAATGCATCAAGTTTGAAAATGGTTTGCGTCCTGAGATTAAGAAAGCTGTTGGTTATCAGAAAATCCGTGTCTTTTCGGATTTGATTGATAGTTGTAGGATCTTTGAGGAGGACAATAATGCTCATTATAAGATTATGTCTGATAAGAGAAACAAAGGTCAGCAAAGTCGTGGAAAACCATATGATACTCCAGCTGGTAAAGGAAAACAGAAAGCGTTTCTTGGGCGAAGAACTAGTGGGGGATATGCTCCTGCTAGTATTGTTTGTTACAAGTGTGGGAAACCTGGCCACAAAAGTAATGTTTGTCGAAGTGATGTTAGAGCTAAGGAGAATGAGGTGAGATGTTTCCGATGTGGAGAAGTGGGCCATATGACTCACGATTGTAGACATAAGGATGTGGTATGTTTTAATTATGGCGAGGGAGGTCACATTAGTGCTCAATGTAAGAAGCCTAAGAGGACTCAAGGAGCAGGAAAGGTGTTTGCTTTATCGGGTGCTCCGACGGTAAACAAGGATGGTCTTGTTCGAGGTACTAGTTTCATTAATAGCTTTCCTCTTATTACTATTATTGATACTGGTGCTACCCACTATTTTATTGTTGTTGATTGTGTAAAGAGATTGGGTCTCACTTTGTCGTCTCTGGATAGAGATATGGTGGTAGAAGTTCCGGCTAAGGGAACGGTTACTACTTCTTTTGTGTGTGCAAGTTGCCCTTTATCAATCTTTGATAGAGACTTTGTGGTGGATCTTGTTTGTTTACCGCTTGTCTGGTTGGACGTGGTTTTAGGTATGGACTGGTTAAAAGCTAATTATGTCCATATCAATTGTTATGACAACACTGTGAGGCTTTCTTCCTTAGTAGAATAAGAACAAGCTATGTTGGTGTCGACAAAGCAGTTGAATAAGTTCATGAAGGATGAGGCGTTGGTTTTCTTGTTGATGGTGACTCTGTCTGTGGAGAGTCAAGCTGTGATAGCAAACTTTCCGATGGTGTGCGACTTTCCTGCAGTATTCCCTTATGAGATTCCTAGTCCACCTCCAGAAAGAGAAGTTGAATTTTCTGTGGATCTTGTCCCTGGTACCAGACCTATCTCTATGGCACCATACAGGATGTCTGCATTTGAGTTAGCAGAATTGAAGAGCCAATTACAAGATTTGCTCGAGAAGAAGTTCGTTAGACCTAGTGTGTCACCGTGGGGAGCTCCTGCGTTATTGGTGAAGAAGAAAGACGGTAGCATGAGACTTTGTATTGATTATCGTCAGTTGAATAAAGTGACTATCAAGAATAGGTATCCACTTCCTAGAATTGATGATTTAATGGACCGATTGGTTGGCGCTCGCATGTTTAGTAAGATTGATTTGAGATCGGGTTACCATCTGTGATACGGTGGCCAGAACTGGGACTGTTTTTTAGGAATTGTTGGTTTACATTTTGCGTTTGTGTTTACAAAATGTCGTGGTAAGCAAGAGTCGCCACCGACTTTTATTTTATCCAACAAGGAAAGGAAAAAAGCACAGAAAAATTCCTTTTTCGAGATATTTCTGAGTACAGGGGGTAGATTATAGAAAGGGGAGGTATTAGCACCCTTTCTATCCGTAGTTATCTACGGGCTCTTAGGTACTTGCTCATCATTTTCAAAATTGCTTCTGTGTTTGTCTGATTTGAAAAGTTTTTGTTTTGACTTCGATTTAACTCTTGCTTCTGTCTTCAAGAGTGTAATGAAGTGTTTTTGAAAACTTTGTTTGTAAAGGAGTGTAAGTGTGAAAAAGGTTTGTTTTGTTTGAGCAAGTACTTAAGAACTAATCTACCTACTCGGAAAAAGAATCGTTCTATGTTCGTTTCCTTTAGACAGCGTTATCCCACTATTAGTGAGTAGGTAGCACCGTCGTTGGAGTTTGAGGGTCAATTCGAAAGGGACATACGGTCACTAAAGCAATGTTAGGACGTCTTAGTAGTAACCCTAATGTCTTAAGATCAACTATTTGAGGCAACAAAATTCGAGGCAACCTTTCCGAGGCAACTTTGATCTTTGGACAAAAGGACGACCACTAAAGGATCCTATACTCAATCACGTTTACCGAAGGCAACCAAGTGGGAGTGTACCCTAGGAGTGCGCATGTGCGAGTGATTCAATTTCAGATTATTTATCTTTGCACATTTTAGGGTTATCTAACTGTTTTAAAGTTTACATACATTCTTGTCATGCATCCTAATATCATACATCTAACAGTTTAATATCTTGCGGAATTTAAAGTGCGGAAATTAAACTACGCTATTACAAGGCTTCGGGTATTTACATAGCCAAAAATAAACCCTTAAATAATAAAGCGATAAATGAAAATAAAAGTCCTAATTAAACCATTACAACTTGTGAGCAGTTACATTAATAGGATAAAAATAAAACAATAAAGCGCGCGCGGTGAAATTAGAACGAGAGAGAACTAGGGTTTTGACCCTTTCTAACCTAATTAAAATAAAAATGTTTTTTATTGTTTTTAATTATTTTTAAGAAAAGAATTAAGTTTTTAAAATTAAATACACAATTAATTAGCTAATTAAATTAATTAATAAAAATAATTACATGGCCTATTTTGGTGTTTTGGTTATTTTAAGGAAAAAGAGATAGAATTAAATTAGAAACAAACCCTGATTATTCTAATTGATTTTAAATTTATTTAAAAAAAGAATTAAAGTTACCTAAAATTAACAACCTAATTAAATTAATTAAATTTTTGATAAAAAATAAAATCTAAACCTAATTTGGTGAAAAATATTGTTATGTGATTTTTTGATAAAGAAAAAATTAATTGATTTGTTAGTAAAATAAATAAATTAAATTAAATAAAACAAAATAAAAAAAGAAAAGATAAAGAGAAAATGGGCCTGAGAAGAGCAGCTTGGGGGGTGCAGATAGCAATCTGGCCCAAGACAAAGAGGTCCACGTTTGACTTTTTGCATCCAGTGCATTGCTTTGACTGAGGCATACCATGGTCACCACATCATGGCCATCAGATCTGGCTTCTGGGACACCTGGATGGTTGGATTTTTAGGACGCATGATGCTCTTTGGCTTTGTATGCACACTGAATCACTGAAAGACAAAATATATGAAATATTTGGGGGACCTGGGATTCGAACCCAGGTCCTGAAGCACTTTGCAACGACTCTACTACCACTGCGCCACTTGCTTTTGTTTGTACATAAAATAAATAATAATGATAATATATGAAAAGCAAAAACACTGAGTCAGAAACGCGCGAAATTCAAACACACGAATGGTTGTCCGCCACGTCTTCATCTTCTCCAAGGATCTGTTGTTTTAGACAACAGACCTAAACCAACAGACACTCTCCGTAGCTAAAACCCTGGGCATATCAAAAATCATATACAAGCACGATATATCAATGGTGATGGTACCAATCCATTCGTCTCAATCTCACGAACTTCATGGTACCCTAATCATGGCCCAATTTCACATGTACACCAAGACCCCAAATCGGAGCTATAAACCCTAACAATGGTGAAATCTCATACAGGCCATAAAAATGAAATCAAATATTACAGAAAGCTTGCATATGTCTTAAGGATCAAGAATATATCATTAATTCATGCTATCAATGTCTAAATCATGCAAATTTCAAAAATACATGGATGTCGTGGTTGACTTACAGTGGTATTCAGGGCCTGGAAACGCTTCTTGATTGGTTTCGCTTGCCTACACTCCCAGGAAGTGATTGGGATGGTCAGGAGGCTTTGAAATTGCTTGGAACAATGAAATTGTGTTACCATTTTTTTCTGTTTTTTGCAGGTTCTGTTCTTGTTGTTACACCTCTCTCTAGCCTCTCTTTTGGTCTGCACATGTTCTTTATGTATTGAGGAATGTATTAGGGTTCCAAAACTGATCTCAATCTTCCTCCATCAATGAATTTGATTTTGATTTGATTTCCTTGAATATCATTCCAAAAATAGCCTAAAACCAATCTTTTTGTCCACACTAATGCTTTTCACGATTTCAAATACTTTCCAACTGGATTTAAGACCTGAAACAAGCACAAGATCTTGAGTTTTCAATATTTTGGATTTTCCATGATTTGTTTTGATTTAAAATGATTTAATTTAAATAAAAATCAAAATAAATAATGAAAACAAGATAATGACAAGTGGCAAAGGCTAGGGCTCGTGGACCATGTTGTCAACTCAAAACAAGTGAAAAAGATTGGGCCCATTTGGCAAAATTTTCATTTTTAGGCATAGTTGACTTTTGACAATTTTGCAAAAAAGGTCAACTTCACAAATGCATAACTTCCTCAATTTTGACTCTTTGAAGGTGTTCTTCGACTTTGTAGAAAGCTTGAGATGTCCTCTAAGCAACCCTTTTGGTCTCATCTCAATTTGATATTCCATGCTCATGTATGAAGCTTTGACAAAAAAGGTATTTTTGTTGACTTTTCAAAATGACCTATAATGTCCAAATTCATAACTTCTTGTGGGTGCATATTTTGAACTTGGGAGATGAATATGGATTTTAGAGCATGGCATCCTCTTAAAAATTAGCTTTGGATGTTTCATTTCTCATAAAGTATGAGAAAGTTATGATTGGTCAAAGTTGAGTTGACTTTTCCTACAAAACCCTAATTTAGCAACTTTTGGTTCTTGATAAATTATGAGCAATCCTTGATGAATCATGATCAACCCTTGATAAAATTATGAAATATACTTCAAAATGAGGATGTTGACCAAAAATCTTGAAGTTTGACTGTATGTAGGCCACAATTGACTTTTGCCCTAACACAGTCGATTTTCAGGCCTTTGAGCAATTGACTGAGCAAATTTCCTCTGTAGGGCTTGAAACTTGACATGGATGATCTTGAGAACATATTAGTACATTGGTGAGTGTTGTACCCCAAAATTTTCCCTCATATTTCTCAAAACACTGCAAGAAAAATCTCCAAGTGGCTCAAGATTGCTCAAGAGTTGGACAGTCAAGCTACCTCCTAAGGCAGTCAACCCCAAATTAGGGTTTTGTGTTGCATCAAGGTCCTTGCATATAAATGACCTCAAGTGCTCCCCAATGTCCTAGTATGTTCTCAAGATCCTCCATGTCAAATTTCAAGCCTTGCAGAGGAAGTTTGGTCAGTCAATTGCTCAAGAGGTCCAAAAATCGACTGTGCTAGGGCAAAAGTCAACTGTGCCCCAAATAGAGTCAAACTTCAAGATTTTTGTCAACATTCTCATTTTGAAGGATATTTCATCATTTGATCAAGGTTTGATCATGATTCATCAAGGATTGCTCAAAATTCATCAAGACTCAAAAGTTGCTAAATTAGGGTTTTGCAGGAAAAGTCAACTCAACTTTGACCAAGCATAACTTTCTCATACTTTATGAGAAATGACCCATCCAAAGCTCCTTTTGAAGAGGATAAAATTTCCTACAATCCATCTTCATACCCCAATATTAAGAAATGCACTCATAAAAAGTTACAAATTTGGACATTATAGGTCATTTTTGAAAGTCAACAAAATACCTTTTTTTCCAAAGCTTATAACTTTAGAATGGAACATCAAAATGAGATGAGACCAAAATTGTTTGGTTATAGGACATCTCAAGCTTTCTAAAAAGTCCTAGAACACTTCCAAAAGTTCAAAATTGAAGAAGTTATGCATTGTTGAAGTTGGGCATTTTTGCAAAATTGCCAAAAGTCAACTATCCCCAAAACTTCAAATTTTGTCAAAAGGGACCATTCTTTTCCACTTGATTTGATCTTGTCACACTACACATGTGTCCTAGCTTCATCCTTGTTCCCAGTTATCAATTTTTCTATTTTATTGGATTTTTTATTGAATTAATTCATTTTAAATCAATTTAAATCAAATAAAATCCCAAAACTTGATTACATGGGATCTTTTTCTATTTTCAGGACCTAATCATCATCAATGAAATGATCAAATCTGTATCAAGCTTTTCATGTGCAAAAATATTGGATTTTGGACAAAATAAGAAAGTTATCAATGGAGGATCAAATCAAATTTCCAAGCCATAATGCACAAGGATTCAGTCCAAAATTGTTGACCTAATACACTCCTTATTACATATACAATGCAAAGGCACGAGTTTGAGAGGTTGGAGGCTGCAGAATCACAAAAAGCAAACTTGAAAAAATTGTCAAAAAGCTTGAAACTGAAATCGTGCATATAGGTGTTTTCAAGGTCAAATCTCAACATCAATTCATTGTTGGACATCCACTGAAGCGAAGCCAACTCAAAACCAATCCCCATACACGTTCTAAAGCGTTATAAGTCTCTGAAAATACCGCCTTGCATTCGAAATCGTATCCTCACATTCTTGCATTTTCTTGGCAAATTGTTGACATATTCATGATCCTTGTGCAATTTCTAAACTTTATGCATCATTTGATTGCATTTATATAGCCTATAACCCCCTAGCCAAATCTAGGGTTCTTGGTTTGTGTTTTTGGGCGTTTTATTTTCAGGCAAAATCAGTGCAATTAATGGACATGGATGTAATCAGGAGAGGTAGACGAACATGACCATGGTCCTGGATTTGATTTTTATGGCCTAGAACTAATTTTAGGATACACCTACGGATTTAGCTGCGGATATAAATCCGTAGGTAAATATCCAGGTTTCAACGAGGAAGACGATGACGCGTCCCCCTCCTATTGGATGTTTTAAACTTCGCGCGTTTTTATTTTTTAATTTTGGCATAATACGCATTTTCCTATTTTATTATTATTATTCAATATGTATACAACTAACGTTCAATGGTCCAGTGGCAAAGGCGTATATGCAATGGCTTACAGGACCTGGGTTCGAATCCCAGGTCCCCATATTATTTGTTGTATTTTTCAGCCAAGTGATTCCATGCAATATCAAACGCGTAGCATACCATGGTCCCTCATTCAGATGCTTGCCAGATGGCCCCAGGCCATATCTGGTGGTCCAGATGGAGCGTGCATCATACTCCCAAGTCAACGTGCCACAGGGAATCAAGGAAAGTCAGCCAAGGCCAACGCCTGTTGGGCCTTTGGATTGCCATTCAAACATCCAAATTGGGCCTGAACCCCCCCCCCCCCCCCCCCTTGAGTTTCTCTATCTCATTCTTTTTATTTTATTTAATTGTTTTGTTTTATTATTTATTTACTAACTAACCAATCACCTTTTTTTCTTTTAATAAAATTAAAAAACCAAAAAAACATTTTCAGTATTAAAATTAATTTCCAGCATTTTATTTTTGTTAAATAAATCAATTTAATTAATTTAGTTTAATTAGGAAATAAATTTAATATCTTTTGCAAATAATTAAAATAAATTTTTCTTTAAATATCAAAAATCCAAAAAATATCATTTTATTAATTAATTAATTTAATGCTTAACCTAGTTTAATTCCTTTTTAATTCAAAAATAAACCAAAAATCTTTTTCTTTAATAAACAAAAGGGTCAAAACCCTAAAATTCGCCCGATTTAATTTCCCGCCAACGATTCATTTTTTCATATTATTGTAATTGTTTTCCGGAATGTAATAGTTTAATAGGACTTTAATTATCGCTTTATTTACTTTCCGCATTTTAATTTCAAGGGTTGCTCTTGGCGATGTAAATACCTGACGCCTTGTAATAGTTTAGTTTTAATTTCTGCAATTTAATTTCCGCATCTTATAAACTGCTAGATGTTTGATAATAGGGAATGCATGACAAGATCAAATGTTTAAACCTAAAATCAACATAGATAACCATTGACATGTACAAAGAAAAATTAACTAAAAATAACACACTCGCACATGCGCACTCTTAGGGTACACCTTACTTGGTTGCCTTCGAACATGGTCATTAAGTATAGGATGTTTTAGAGGTCGCCCTCTTGTCCAAAGATCACAGTTGCCTCGAAATGTTTGCCTCGGAAAAATGATCTAAGACATTAGGGTTACCGCTAAGGCGTCCTAACATTGCTTTAGTGACCACACGTCCCTTAATCGAATTGACCCTTAAAACTCCAACGACGGTGCTACCTACTCATTCATAGTGGGATAGCACTGTCTAAAGGATATTAGCACAGATTGATTCCTTTTTCGAGTAGGTAGATGGTTCTTAAGTACTTTCTCTTTCTAAAACAAAATAAAACTTTTCGCACTTACACCTTTCAAACAAAAAACTTCTTCAAACCCACAAACACAAAGAAAAGCAATTTTGAAAACACTTTGAGCAAGTACCTAAGAGCCCGTGGATAACCACGGATAGAAAGGGTGCTAACACCTTCCCTTTCTATAATCTACCCCCCGGACCCGTGGATAACCAACAGATGCCTGGTCTTACGAAGATATGCCTGGTTTGGATACTGATATTGTGGTTCATCGCCTGCCTACCAAGGAAGACTATCCTCCAGTAAAACAGAAGGTCCGCCGAATACGCCCAGAGATGTCTGAGAAAATCAAGGCTGAAGTTATGAAATAGTTTGACGCCAGTTTTCTAGAAGTTACTTCTTACCCTCAGTGGGTGGCCAACGTGGTTCCTATACCGAAGAAGGATGGTAAGGTTCGAATGTGTGTTGACTACAGGGATTTGAATAGGGCGAGCCCCAAAGATGATTTCCCTCTACCTCATATTGACGTTCTGGTTGACAACACCGCTCAGCACAAGGTCTTCTCCTCTATGGACGGCTTCTCCGGTTATAATCAGATTAAAATGGCTCCCGAAGACATGGAGAAGACAACTTTTGTTACTCAGTGGGGTACCTTTTGCTACAAGGGCATGCCTTTTGGACTGAAAAATGCTGGGGCAACATATCAGCGTGCCATGGTTGCTTTGTTTCATGACATGATCCATCATGATATTGAAGTATACGTCGATGATATGATTGCGAGGTCCCAAACTGAGGAGGAACACCTTGACGATCTGCAGAAGCTGTTTGACAGGTTGAAGTTGTACAACTTGAGGTTAAACCCGAACAAGTGCACCTTCGGGGTGAGATCTGGTAAGCTGCTGGGTTTCGTCGTAAGCGATAAAGGTATTCAGGTGGATCCAGCAAAAGTGAAAGCCATACAGGAAATGCCATCTCCCAGAACAGAGAAAGAAGTCAGAGGTTTCCTGGGATGACTGAATTACATTGCTCGATTCATCTCGCACCTGACTGCTACTTGTGAGCCAATCTTCAAGTTACTGAAGAAAGATCAAGTAGTACGTTGGAACGATGAATGCCAGGCCGCTTTCGAAAGGATCAAAGAGTATCTCCAAGAGCCACCCATTTTGATTCCTCCAGTTGAAGGGAGACCTCTGATCTTATATTTGACAGTGCTCGACAACTCAATGGGGTGTTTGTTGGGTCAGCATGACGAGTCTGGCCGAAAAGAGCATGCTATTTATTACCTTAGCAAAAAGTTTACCGACTGTGAGACCCGATACTCACTGCTCGAGAAAACTTGTTGCGCTTTGGCATGGGCTGCTCGCCGGCTGAGACAGTATATGCTGACTCACACTACTCTATTAATTTCAAAGATGAATTCAATCAAGTATATCTTCGAAAAGCCTGCCTTGTCCGGAAGAATAGCGAGATGGCAGATGATCTTGACTGAGTATGACATCCAGTACATGACCCAAAAGGCAATCAAGGGAAGTGTATTGGTAGACCATTTGGCACATCAGGCAGTGGATGATTACCAGTCTATGAACTTTGAATTCCCGAACTAGAATATCATGTTAGTAACTGATTGTGAGACACCTGGACCGGATGAAGGACCTGAGGAAGGATCCCGATGGTCTATGTACTTTGATGGAGCTTCGAATTCTTTGGGTAATGGCATTGGCGCTGTGATCATATCTCCTAAAGGCTCTCATACTCCATTCACCGCCCGAATATTTTTCAACTGCACCAACAATATGGTGGAGTATGAGGCGTGCATCATGGGTCTTCGAGCAGCAATTGACCTAAGGATTAAGTTTCTAAGTGTCTTCGGAGATTCCGCTCTCGTGATCAATCAGATCAAAGGTGAGTGGGATACGAAACACCCAAATCTGATTCCTTACAAGGAGTATATGTTGACATTGCTTCCCCACTTTGAGGAGATAACCTTTGAACACTTCCCTAGAGAGGAGAATCAGCTGGAGGACGCGTTGGCTACAATGTCTTCTATGTTCAAAGTCAATTGGGACAACGAGGCTCCCCGGATTATCATTGAAAGATTGGATGAACCTACACATTGCTATGATATTGTGACTAAAGAGGTAACAGAAAAGCCCTGGTTTCATGAGGTGAAGAGGTATCTCGAGGCTCAGGAATACCTCGAGGGTGCATCTGTTAATGACAAGAAGTTTCTGAGGAGGTTCGCAGCAAAGTTCTTCATCAGTAATGGCATCCTTTACAAGCGTAACCATGACTCGACCTTACTGCGTTGTATGGATAAGAATGAAGTAGAAAAGATCATGGCAGAATTACATGAAGGTACTTTTGGAACTCATTCCAGTGGACACACCATGGCAAAGAAAATCCTTTGGGAAGGATATTATTGGTCCACAATGGAAGTTGACTGTTATCAGCATTCTCAGACGTGTCACAAGTGTCAGGTCTATGTTGATAAGGTGCACATACCTCCAGTTCCTCTGAATGTCTTGACGGCACCTTGGCCTTTTGCAATGCGGGGCATTGACATGATCGACGAGATCAGACCTACGGCATCCAACGGGCACCATTTCATCCTGGTAGCAATTGATTACTTTACGAAGTGGGTTGAAGCAGCTTCCTTTGCTACAATAACCAAGAACATCGTGGCACGATTCATTCGGCACAATCTGATTTGTCGATACGGTGTACCAGAGAGGATCATTACGGACAATGGTACCAATCTCAACAACAAGATGATCACTGAGCTCTGCAAGCAGTTCAAGATACAGCATCACAACTCTTCTCCCTACCGGCCGAAGATGAATGGGGCTGTAGAAGCGGCTAATAAGAATATTAAGAAGATTGTGCAGAAGATGACAGTGACATACAAAGACTGGAATGAGATGTTACCGTTTGCTCTTCATGGGTACCGTACCTCAGCACGGACGTCAACAGGGGTAACACCCTATTCCTTGGTATATGGTATGGAGGCGGTCTTTCCCATTGAAGTTCAAATACCCTCTCTTCGGATTATGAAGGATGCAGGTTTGAGCGAAGATGACTGGATTCAGACCCGACTTGATCAGCTGAACCTAATCGACAAAAAGAGACTTACTGCTATTTGTCATGGTCAGACGTATCAGAAACGGATGATCAAGGCATTTAACAAGAAAGTTAGACGATAAGAGTATCAAGTTGGGGATCTGGTAATCAAGCGCATTATTCTACCTCAAGGTGATCCCAGGGGCAAATGGACCCCTACTTACAAAGGGCCATTTGTGGTTAAGAACATTTTCTCAGGAGGAGCTATGATTCTAACCACCATGGATGGTGACGACCTTCCTCACCCCGTCAATGCAGACATAGTGAAAAGATACTACGCATGAACAAAGACCCGCTAGGTTGACTGGCCTAGGAAAAAATAAGGGCTTCCCGGCGAACCAAAAGGGTTCGGGCAAAAATAAGGGATGAAAATGAAAAATATATATACACCCGGCAAGTCGAAAACCTGAAAAGGTGACTTGGGCAAAAAAAGGGTATCCCGGTGGACTGAAAACCCGAAAGGGCGGTCCAGGCAAAAATTAGGGATCAAAGTGTAACACTATGTTTCATTGGATCACCTTGCATCCAGACTTCGTTATCGAATATCAAGCTCGAACGACACTAATCAATCTGATTCATCTTCAACCAGTAGCAAAGTGATGAGATGCTCGAGGATATAAAGGCAATAGCAGAGTTGGAACCCAGTGGGATTATTCACATAGCTGTTTTGTTTAGTTTTTCACAAATTGTGTAAATTCTATTATTCGGCGGCGTTCTCTTACTAGGACGTCAGCCTCTTGTACAAAAATGCCTATTTACAGGCCAAACTTCAAAATCAATACAGTTCATTTTCAAATAAATTTCAAACCGTTTTTCCTTTATCTGTTTTGTTTTACAAAGAACATCCAATGTTCATTTTTGATATATGCATTTGACATTAATTGCTGCTCATGAATGTTTACATGAGAAACAAAAAGACGATTACGGGTAATATCAGAAAGAGGGGCAATAAGAATTGTCCAAGTTGTATAGTTGCTCTGTCCACCAGGTACAAAGGTAGATCCAGCTGAATAATATGGCTAAGATACCTTCACTCCCCGCAGAGTAAGATAGTAATGGTAGCTCTCCCCAGCTGAGACTTGCAACTATGAACAAATCAGTAATGCTCTCCCCAAGCAGAGTTCATCTACCATCAACACTGAAAAAGCTTGATACCCCCAACAGTCTTAATATTCCCTGGCAGAGTATAATAATGTTCTCCAGCAGAATACAAGATACCCCCAGTGGAGTTAAAATTTTCCCAGCACGGTCTAAAAAAAAGCTTCCCCAACGGAGTTGAAGCATCATCCCCAGTAGACTCCGGAAGTTTTATCCCCAGCGAAGTACAGAATAAATCTCCCCAGTCAAGTTCAAAGGATCATTCTCAGCAGAATCCAGAGGATTATCCCCACAAGAGTCTAAAAGGGTTATCCCCAACAAGTTGCAACTGAAAGACCATCCCTAGCGAAGTTCTTTCCTTTCACAAACAGGAATTCAATCCTCCACAGATTCGGTATCACCAACAACGATAATCCATCCCCAGTAGAGTTTATCAATGGAATCTTCAACAGAGCATCTCTTCCCCACAGAGTAATCTCCTCATCAGTTTATTCCCCAACGGAGTTATCTTCTCTTTTGTTCACCATCCCCAGCGGAAACGAAGAATTCAACTCTATTCTCCAGCAGTTGTCCGGGATTTATTTTCCCCGGCTAAAACATTACATTTCCATACATCATGATACATGCATATACGCATCATACCATACAATCTCATTTATGTTGAGAGCATCATTGCTTGATATATATCATGCATTGCATATAACTGACCTTCACCTTTCAGGAAAGATATAATTAAAGTTCTCAGCTAACTCTAAGACCTTGTCTGGTCCAGTTAAATCGATTCCTAAAGATTTTTCTGATGCCGATCCAGTCAAAGTTAATCCAAGACCTTGTCTGGTCCAGTTAAATTGATTCCTAAATATTTTTCTGACGCCGATCCAGTCAAAGTTAATCCAAGACCTTCTCTGGTTCAGTCAGATCGCTGATAAGATCTCCCTGATTCGTATTCCAGTTGAAGACATTCCAAGACCTTGTCTGGTCCAGTTAAATTGATTCCTAAAGATTTTTCTGATGCCGATCCAGTCAAAGTTAATCCAAGACCTTGTCTGGTCCAGTTAAATCGATTCCTAAAGATTTTTCTGATGTTGATCCAGTCAAAGTTAATCCAAGACCTTGTCTGGTCCAGTTAAATCGATTCCTAAAAAAAAATTTGATGTCAATCCAGTCAAAGTTAATCCAAGACCTTGTCTGGTCCAGTTGAATCGATTCCTAAAGATTTTTCTGATGCCGATCTAGTCAAAGTTAATCCAAGACCTTGTCTGGTCCAATTGAATCGATTCCTAAAGATTTTTCTGATGCCGATCCAGTCAAAGTTAATCCAAGACCTTGTCTGGTCTAGTTAAATCGATTCCTAAAGATTTTTCTGATGCCGATCCAGTCAAAGTTAATCCAAGACCTTGTCTGGTCCAGTTAAATCGATTCCTAAAGATTTTTCTGATGTTGATCCAGTCAAAGTTAATCCAAGACCTTGTCTGGTCCAATTAAATCGATTCCTAAAGATTTCTCTGATGCCGATCCAGTCAAAGTTAATCCAACACCTCCTCTGGTTCAGTCAGATCGCCGATAAGATCTCCCTGATTCATATTCCAGTTGAAGTTATTCCAAGACTCTTGTCTGGTCCAATTAAATCAATTCCTAAAGATTTCTCTGATGCCGATCCAGTAAAAAGTTAATCCAAGACCTCCTCTGGTTCAGTCAGATCGCCGATAAGATCTCACTGATTCGTATTCCAGTTGAAGTTATCCCAAGACTCTTTTCTGGTCCATTTAAATTGATTCCTAAAGATTTTTTTGATGCCGATCCAGTCAAAGTTAATCCAGGACTTTCTCTGTTTCAGCCAGATCGACGATAAGGTCTCCCTGATTCATATTCCAGTCGAAGTTCAGACCACCTATCAGCAATCTCCAAATGGCATCTGTAATCCCATTCCCTACATCACCAGGCTGATACCACGTTATGCGAGTGCAAATTTCTAGGCACTCTAGTGTTCAATCATCCTCCACCTTCGAATCACGAAAGGCCCGAAAGCCAATATATATCCTCAAGTTTAAGAATATTGAACAGGGGCAGCTATTGTACCCAAAAAATTTCCCTCTCATATTTCTCAAAACATTGCAAGAAAAATCTCCAAGTGGCTGAAGATTGCTCAAGAGTTGGACAGTCAAGCTACCTCCTAAGGCAGTCAACCCCAAATTAGGGTTTTGTGTTGCATCAAGGTCCTTGCATCCAAATGACCTAAAGTGCTCCCCAATGTCCTAATATGTTATCAGGATCATCCATGTCAAATTTCAAGCCTTACAGAGGAAGTTTGGTCAGTCAATTGCTCAAGAGGTCCAAAAATCGACTATGCTAGGGCAAAAGTCAACTGTGCCCCAAATACAGTCAAACTTCAAGATTTTTTGTCAACGTTCTCATTTTGAATGATATTTAATCATTTTATCAAGGGTTGATCATGATTCATCAAGGATTGCTCAAAATTCATCAAGACTCAAAAGTTGCTAAATTAGGGTTTTACAGGAAAAGTCAACTCAACTTTGACAAAGCATAACTTTCTCATGCTTTATGAGAAATGACCCATCCAAAGCTCATATTTAATAGGATGAAATTTCCTACAATCCATCTTCATACCCCAAGATCAAGAAATGCACTCACAAAAATTTACAAATTTGGACATTATAGGTCATTTTTGAAAGTCAACAAAAACACCTTTTTTGCAAAAGCTTATAACTTGAGCATGGAACATCAAAATGAGATGAGACCAAAAGGGTTGGTTAGAGGACATCTCAAGATTTCTAAAAAGTCCTATAACACTTCCAAAAGTTCAAAATTGAAGAAGTTACGCATTGTTGAAGTTGGGCATTTTTGTAAAATTGCCAAAAGTCAACTATCCCCAAAACATCAAATTTTGTCAAAAGGGCCCATTCTTTTCCACTTGATTTGATCTTGTAACACTACACATGTGTCCTAGCTTCAGCCTTATGCCCATTTATCAATTTTTCTATTTTATTGGATTTTTTATTGAATTAATTCATTTTAAATCAATTTAAATCAAATAAAATCCCAAAACTTGATTACATGGGATCTTTTTCTATTTTCAAGACCTAATCATCATCAATGACATGATCAAATCCGTTTCAAGCTTTTCATGTGCAAAAATATTGGATTTTGGACAAAATAAGAAAGTTATCAATGGAGGATCAAATCAAATCTCCAAGCCATAATGCACAAGGATTCAGTCCAAAATTGTTGACCTAATACACTCCTTATTACATATACAATGCAAAGGCACGAGTTTGAGAGGTTGGAGGCTGCAGAATCACAAAAAGCAAACTTGAAAAAATTGTCAAAAAGCTTGAAACTGAAATCGTGCATAGAGGTGTTTTCAAGGTCAAATCTCAACATCAATTCATTGTTGGACATCCACTAAAGCGAAGCCAACTCAAAACCAATCCCCATACACGTTCTAAAGCGCTGTAAGTCTCTGAAAATACTTCCTTGCATTCGAAATCGTATCCTCACATTCTTGCATTTTCTTGGCAAATCGTTGACATATTCATGATCCTTGTGCAATTTCTAAACTTTATGCATCATTTGATTGCATTTATATAGCCTGTAACCCCCTAGCCAAATCTAGGGTTCTTGGTTTGTGTTTTTGGGTGTTTTATTTTCAGGAAAAATCAGTGCAATTAATGGACATGGATGTAATCAGGAGAGGTAGACGAACATGACCATGGTCCTGGATTTGATTTTTATGGCCTAGAACTAATTTTAGGATACACCTACGGATTTAGCTGCGGATATAAATTCGCAGGTAAATATCCAGGTTTCAACGAGGAAGACGATGACGCGTCCCCCTCCTAATGGATGTTTCAAACTTCGCGCGTTTTTATTTTTTAATTCTGGCATAATACGCATTTTCCTATTTTATTATTATTATTCAATATGTATACAACTAACGTTCAATGGTCCAGTGGAAAAGGCATATATGCAATGGCTTACAGGACCTGGGTTCGAATCCCAGGTCCCCATATTATTTGTTGTATTTTTCAGCCAAGTGATTCCATGCAATATCAAACGTGTAGCATACCATGGTCCCTCATTCAGATGCTTGCCAGATGGCCCCAGGCCAGATCTGGTGGTCCAGATGGAGCGTGCATCATACTCCCAAGTCAACGTGCCATAGGGAATCAAGGAAAGTCAGCCAAGGTCAACGTCTGTTGGGCCTTTTGCCATTCAAACATCCAAATTGGGCCTGAAACCCCCCCCCCCCCTGAGTTTCTCTATCTCATTCTTTTTATTTTATTTAATTGTTTTGTTTTATTATTTATTTACTAACTAACCAATCACCTTTTTTTCTTTTAATAAAATTAAAAAACCAAAAAAACATTTTCAGTATTAAAATTAATTTCCAGCATTTTATTTTTGTTAAATAAATCAATTTAATTAATTTAGTTTAATTAGGAAATAACTTTAATAGCTTTTGCAAATAATTAAAATTAATTTAGATAATTAGGTTTTTACTAACTTTGATTAATTTATTTTTATTTCTTTATATATCAAAAATCCAAAAAATATCATTTTTATTAATTAATTAATTTAATGCTTAACCTAGTTTAATTCCTTTTTAATTCAAAAATAAACCAAAAATCATTTTCTTTAATAAACAAAAGGGTCAAAACCCTAAAATTCGCCCGATTTAATTTCCCGAACGCGATCCATTTTGTCATATTATTGTAATTATTTCCTGGAATGTAATAGTTTAATAGGACTTTAATTATCGCTTTATTTACTTTCCGCATTTTAATTTCAAGGGTTGCTTTTGGCGATGTAAATACCCGATGCCTTGTAATAGTTTAGTTTTAATTTCCGCAATTTAATTTCTGCAACTTATAAACTGTTAGATATTTGATAATAGGGAATGCATGACAAGATCAAATGTTTAAACCTAAAATTAACATAGATAACCATTGACAGTACAAAGACAAATTAACTGAAAATAACACACTTGCACATGCGCACTCTTAGGGTACACCTCACTTGGTTGCCTTCGAACGTGGTCATTAAGTATAGGATGTTTTAGAGGTCGCCCTCTTATCCAAAGATCATAGTTTCCTCGAAACAGTTGCCTCAGAAAAATGATCTAAGACATTAGGGTTACCGCTAAGGCGTCCTAACATTGCTTTAATGACCACACGTCCCTTAATCGAATTGACCCTTAAAACTCCAACGACAGTGCTACCTACTCATTCATAGTGGGATAGCACTGTCTAAAGGACATTAGCATAGATTGATTCCTTTTTCGAGTAGGTAGATGGTTCTTAAGTACTTGCTCTTTCTAAAACAAAATAAAACTTTTCGCACTTACACCTTTCAAACAAAAAACTTCTTCAAACCCACAAACACAAAGAAAAGCAATTTTGAAAACACTTTGAGCAAGTACCTAAGATCCCGTGGATAACCACGGATAGAAAGGGTGCTAACACCTTCCCTTTCTATAATCTACCCCCCGGACCCGAGAATCATATCGAAAAAGGAATTTTTCTGTGCTTTTTTCCTTTCCTTGTTGGATAAAATAAAAGACGGTGGCGACTCTTGCTTACCGCGACATTTTGCGAAAATAAACGCAAAACACGAACCAGCATTCCAAAAACAGTCAGTTCTCTCCCACCGTATCACAGTGAGCATTTGGGATCCCTTGGACTCAAGTATCTTGATGCAACATGAAACCCTAATTTGAGGTAGACTACCTTAGGAGAGAGCTTGTCTGGTCAACCCTTGGACTTCCTTGAGCAACTTGAGGATCTTTCTTGAAATGTTTTGAGAAATATGGGAAGGCAAATTTTGGGGTACAACAGCTGCCCCTGTTCAATCTTCTTAAACCTGAGGATGTAGATTGGCTTGCGTTCCTTTCGTGATCCGAAGGTGGAAGAGGATTGAACACTAGAGTGCCCAGAAATTTGCACTCGCATGAAGTGGTATCCGTCTTGTGATGTCGGGAATGGGCTTACAGATTCCATTTGGAGATTGCTGATGGGGGATGGGCTTAAAGATGCCATCTGAAGGAGTGTTGATCGCATAAGAGATTCCTTAGCGAGAGCTTGTATACCTGTTGTTGAGGAAGATTCCGCTGTGGAATGTTGATCTCAGTCTTGAGAGAAATAGAATTTTAGGAGCTTCAGTCGTCCGTTATTCTACTGGGGAATCATCTCTGTTGAATTTTAGGAACTTCGGTCGTCCGTTATTCTTGTTGAGGAATCGTCTCTTCGTCGAAGAGGTGAAAATAAACTACTATCTGGTCGTGATCCAGGCTTCATAGTGATAAGACCGACTGCTATCTGGTCGTAATCCAGGCTTTACAGTGACTTACCGGGGAGATGAGATTATACTTGCTATCCGGTCATAATCTAGGCTTCGCAATTTCTTAATTCTTATCTGGTCGTAATCCATGCTTTAGAAGGAATTAAGTTGTTATCCGGTTACATCCGGGCTTCAACTTGAATTCAGGGAACACTAATATCTGGTCGAATCCGGGCTTCTTAGTAATTGTCCAGGTAAACTGTTATTTGGTCGAAATCCAAGCTTCAGTGTTTCGTACCGCTATCTGGTCGTAATCCAGGCTTTACAATGTGTTATACCATTATCTGGTCGAATCCATGCTTCATGGTGTTCTGTACTTCTATCTGGTCGTAATACAGGCTTCACAATACCTTACTTCTTATCTAGTCGAAATCCAGGCTTCAGAAGAAATCAAGTGGTTATCCGGTCGCATCCGGGCTTCCCTTTGACTGTTGGGCCTACTAATATCTGGTCGAATCCGGGCTTCATAGTAATTGGCCGGGTAAACTGCTATTTGGTCGTAATCCAAACTTCACAGTGTCCCTCATTGTTATCTAGTCGTAATCCAGGCTTCAGTGTTTTTTACTACTATCTGGTCGTAATCCAGGCTTCACGATGTCTCATACCATTATCTAGTCGAATTCCAAGCTTCATGGTGTTCGGAGGAATCAAGATACTATCCAGTCAAATCCGGGCTTCATAACTTGTATTAAAGATATACCACTATCTGGTCGAAATCCAGGCTTCGTGGTATCTTTGGCTGCTATCTGGTCGTAATCCAGGCTTCACAGAAACTTATATTGCTATCTGGTCGTAATCCAGGCTTCACAAAAACTTGCTGAGCTGCTATCCGGTCGAATCCAGGCTTCACGACTTTTGTTTATGATATACCACTATCTGGTCGAATCCAGGCTTCATGGTAACTTACTAAGCTGTTATCCGGTCGTAATCCAGGCTTCACGGCTCGCTGGGGATTAAACTATTATCCGGTCGAATTCGGACTTCATAGCTTGCTTTTAAGAGATACCACTATTTGGTCGTAATCCAGGCTTCGTGGTAGTCTGATACTGTTATCCGGTCATTCTCCGGGCTTCACAATATGCTGTAGAAATCAAGATACTATCCAGTCGTACCCGGGCTTCATAGCTTGAATTTTGTGAGAATTTGATTGTATCCTTCCGGAAAGGTAAGGGTTAGCTGTATGTAATGCACGATATATATCAAGCAGCGATGTTCTCAAAATAAATGAGAATGTTTTGTATGATGTGTATGCACATGTCATGATGTATGGACATGCAATGTTTTATATGATATCCTCTAGCTGGGAAAATAAATCCCAGACTACTGCTGGAGAGAAGAGTTGAATTTTTCGTTTCCGGGGATAATGAACGAAGATGATGGTGAGCAAAAACCTGCAGGGGAGAATAACTCTGCTGGTGGATAAACTGACGAGGAAATGACCCTGTGGGGAGGACATACTCTGTCGGAGAATCTTCTGATTTAGAAGAATAACCTCAGCTGGGGATGAATTACCGTTGTTGGTGATAATGAAACCTGTTGGGGATAAAAATTTCTGTTAGTGAAGAAATGAACTCCGCTGGGGATAATCTTTTAGTGGTGACTTCACTGGGGATAATCTTCCAGACACTACTGGGGATAATCTTCTAGTGTTGGTGATAGATAAACTCTGCTTGGGGAGAATCTTACTGACTCATTCGCGGTTGTGAGCCTCAACTGGGGAGAGTTGATAATACTGTATTTTTCTTACTCTGCAGGGAGTGGATGTACCTGGGATGCATGCTGAGGATATGACGATGACTTTGCATCGAGATTTTTTTGCCCCTGTATCTACTGGAGAAGGTGCTTGTGGAGGCCTTGTGGATCGAGTGTTATCCCAACTTATGAGGTGCTTGGTAACTTTCGATCGAAATGATAAGTCTTCTTCTGGTAGGATAGTGACAAGATAACGGGACATAGTCGTACACTTTAATCCCTAACTTTTGCCTGGACTATCTTTTCAGATTTTCAGTCCACCGGGATACCCTTTTTTGCCCAAGCCGCCTTTTCAGGTTTTCGGCTTGCCGGGTGTACATATCTTTTTTGTTTTCATCCCTAATTTTTTCCCGAACCTTTTTGGTTCGTCGGGATGCCCTTATTTTTGCCTAGGCCAGTCAACCTAGCGGGTCTTTGTTCATGCGTAGTATTTTCTGACTATGTCCATGCTCTCAGGGTGTAGGGAGTTGTCACTGTCGGTAGTGTTGTGTTGCCACACTACCAGAAGATGTTTGTTTGATCGGACATGATTCGTTGCTGGAACTCATGTCCAATGCCCCAAGTGATTCAGATGGAGATTTGCCCCTGGCTATTTGGCATCTTTGAGAGATTCCTTGAATCTTGACTTGACTGCTCCAGATGATGGATAATGATCATGTCGTGCCCCTTGGTTGGAAGTGTTTTTCCACTTGAGGTGATCCTTTTTATTGAGAAGGTTTTTTTTTCACTAGATATTCCTCATGCGAATCTCTATGCTGTTGAAAAAATAGTCATATGCAAACAATAATATTTTAAGAATGCAAAGCTTATGTCTGTCTTGAAATTTTTGAAAATGCATTTTTCAGTAAAACAGGCAAATTTTGTAAAATGTGATGTCAACTCGGGATTTATAGCAAGTCCTATAGGAGTCAGGATACCTTTTGTAACAGTATGCTTTCAAACTAACCCATGCTTCAACTAGGACTTTTAAGGGTTATAACGTGGCCTGGTTCATGGTTCAAGAAACAAAGGATAAAGGCTCAAATTTTATTTATACCCACCCGTTCTTCGTGATGTTCTTCGATCCTAAACTCAGCTAATTATGCATTTAGATCCCGTTTGAGTCTTTGCTCTGATATTCCAGTGATGGTTCGGATACTGACAGTTTATTTTGGATAGGCAGCCATTTCCTATTTCTTTTTGATTTTATTGTCCCTGTCTTTTTTCTTGAACTGTTTCTTTTTGTGACTACAGTCAGCGGGATGCCCCAGTTTTTCTCTTAAGTCTCCTTCATAGGTTTTGACTTAATGGCCTTTTATTTTTGAGAGGTAATGACTGCCTGTCTTGATGATTTTAGGGAACCATCACCGGCTTTTGTTTTGGAAGGACGTCTTTGATGCCATTCCTTGTGCACCTGGATT
Organism: Vicia faba; assembly: GCA_948472305.1. Classification (NCBI taxonomy): domain Eukaryota; kingdom Viridiplantae; phylum Streptophyta; class Magnoliopsida; order Fabales; family Fabaceae; genus Vicia; species Vicia faba. Next base: position 984,145,559 of record OX451740.1, read on the forward strand.
AACTGAGAAAACTACCCTGCCCCAGGTTGTGATTAAGGGTTTTAATTTGCGTGAAAAGAAAAACTCCTACTTCTTTGGCTCAAAGGGGTTGACGAGGGATTATCTTCCTTATAACTCCACTGTTTAGGATTTGAAACAATGCATGTACATCGCCAGCGGGGTCCGTTCAAAAGCACACTGTAGAGATTTTGATATCATTTTCGTCATCCTCCCTCTAAGGCTTAGAGTTTTTTAATTGAGAGTTGAATATCAGGAAAGGGAAAGCAATTTAAATATAGTGAATACGAATGGATTGATTCAAAACAGACATATGCAATGCGTTGATAAAGTAACAAAGTTTTGACATGAATAAATATTCGAACAATCAAAGGAAGATTACAAATTGAAAATTCTAATGAACGAAAAGCCCTCTCTTGTAAGGACTTGTCACTTCAAATGGTAAGCTTTTGAGGACTGATAGAAACATTCCAGTTGCCCATCTTGTGTGAATTCTAATACTCCTTCATCAATCAGGTCTTGGATTTTGTACTTCAACTTCCAACAGTCGTCAGTATCATGCCCCGGACTGTTGGAATGACCTGGCATCAAGATTGTAGTTAGGGGAAGAAGTCTTGGGGTTCGGATAAGGTCCTATCAACGTCACCAGATTCATTCTCAACAGGTGTTGTAAAGCTTGAGACAGCGGTATGTTGAGCTTGGTAAACTGCCTCCTGGGTGTATCTGGCTTACTCTGATTAACCCGTTGTTTTTGGCGAGGTTGTTGTTAGACCCGTGAGGTAGTAGCAACTTAGAGAGGTCCATTCTTCACCAAACCAAACACTTGTCTTCTTGGAGGCTGATCAATGACTTGGTCCCCGGCCTCGACTGTTTGCTTCATACTGTTGTATCTGTCTTGATGAAGCTGGTTGATAATGCTTCTCAACTCTTCTTGTTCCCGGGCTAGGCCTTGGATAAGAGCCAACTGGCCCAGCATCTGGGTTCTCATTGCACCTACCTCAGCTTGTAGTTGTTCCAGTCGTTCGTCCTTATTGTCTTCAGGACTTTTCTTGACCAAGTTCCCAACGAGGAGTGTTTTCAACTCTTCCTGCCCCTTGGATAGGTTTAGGAGTATGTCCCTGAACTGAGTTTCTTGAGTTTGAAAATCTCTGTTGTCTTGTTTGAGAGCCATTGCTGAAATAAACAGCGAGAACATGAGAGACATGTACTGAGAGACCTGTTATGCAATGATATGTATGATATATGTATGCAATGTTTTCAAGGATCTCGCGGGATAAACAAGAAACTATTAGAATTTGAACTTTGCAGTTTTGATAGAAGAACTTTGTATCGTCGAGAGTCCTTCTATGAGAGTCAAGCTCACCATATCGAGTGGGTCATAGCCACTGACTCAAGTTATCATGTTTTGATCTCTAGACGGCATTGTCTAGAGGAAAATAAATCCCCTTTTCCCCTTGCTAGACGTTTGATTTATCATAACCTGCATCATAAACCCTTGAAATCCTTGAAATGGTTAACGAAGTGTTAAGGCATGATGTTATGATGTGTATGCTATGCGTTTAAGCAAAAGTGCGAGGTGATGTAAACAAGTAAATCCGGCAAGAAATCCAAGTTATTGGATAAGGACCGTAAACAAAACTTGCAAGGAACTCATGTTGTCAGATAAAAATGTGCAAGTAGTTCAAGTTGAAAGCACACAAGTCACACAAACAGCCTTAGGTTTAGGCTTGCATGGAGTCTAGGTACTACCCTCTTGCAGTTTAGTTGGTTCAACCTGTCCTAATAATAGTAACCGGGTTCTAGAGGTTCTCAATATCACTGACCATCCTCTATCGGCCATAGTTTCAGCTCACGCAATCTTTTCTTGCGACCGGAACCATCTCAAGAGTATGATCTCAATAAGTGTAGCATCTCACTACTTCCTATGGCCAAGTTGGTCAATTATAGGTTCTAAGGTCAGTTGATGCTTAATGACCCATATAGCAGCCCCATATTCTCCTTGTTGCTCCACAAGGGATATCGGTACCAACTAATGTGCCACATCAACGTAGCTACTGCTTCAACTGTATCGGTCTACGCTGTACAGTTCCCCCACAGTCTATTGTTACTTACCTAAAAGGTGTCCCTCAGATCCGGGTTAGGATCTATAGTAACTCCGATACAAAGCCCACAAAATAAAGCAATCAAATCAAACAATAGAAAACAATATGATGAACTAATCCTAAGGTACACCCCACTTATTAATCCCCAGCAGAGTCGTCAGTTCTGTGATACGGTGGCCAGAACCGAAACGGTTTTTTAGGAATTGCTGGTTTGCATTTTGCGTTTGTGTTTGCAAAATGTCGCGGTAAGCAAGAGTCGCCACCGACTTTTATTTTATCCAACAAGGAAAGGAAAAAAGCACAGAAAAATTCCTTTTTCGAGATATTTCTGAGTACGGGGTAGATTATAGAAAGGGAAGGTATTAGCACCCTTTCTATCCGTAGTTATCTACGGGCTCTTAGGTACTTGCTCATCATTTTCAAAATTGCTTCTCTGTGTTTGTCTGATTTGAAAAGTTTTTATTTTCGATTTAACTCTTGCTTCTGTCTTCAAGAGTGTAATGAAGTGTTTTTGAAAACTTTATTTGTAAAAGAGTGTAAGTGTGAAAAAGGTTTGTTTTGTTTGAGCAAGTACTTAAGAACTAATCTACCTACTCGAAAAAAGAATCGTTCTATGTTCGTTTCCTTTAGAAAACGATATCCCACTATTAGTGAGTAGGTAGCACCGTCGTTGGAGTTTGAGGGTCAATTCGAAAGGGACATACGGTCACTAAAGCAATGTTAGGACGTCTTAGTAGTAACCCTAATGTCTTAAGATCAACTATTCGAGGCAACAATATCCGAGGCAACCTTTCCGAGGCAACTTTGATCTTTGGACAAAAGGACGACCACTAAAGCATCCTATACTCAATGACCATTTACCGAAGGCAACCAAGTGGGAGTGTACCCTCGGAGTGCGCATGTGCGAGTGATTCAATTTCTGATTATTTATCTTTGCACATTTTAGGGTTATCTAACTGTTTTAAAGTTTACATACATTCTTGTCATGCATCCTAATATCATACATCTAACAGTTTAATATCTTGCAGAATTTAAAGTGAGAAAATTAAACTACGCTATTACAAGGCTTCGGGTATTTACATAGTAAAAAACAAACCCTTAAATAATAAAGCGATAAATGAAAATAAAAGTCCTAATTAAACTATTACAACTTGTGAACAGTTACATTAATAGGATAAAAATAAAACAATAAAGCGCGCACGGTGATATTAGAATGAGAGAGAACTAGGGTTTTGACCCTTTCTAACCTAATTAAAAGAAAAATGTTTTTTATTGTTTTAATTATTTTTAAGAAAAGAATTACGTTTTTAAAATTAAATACACAATTAATTAGTTAATTAAATTAATTAATAAAAATAATTACATGGCCTATTTTGGTGTTTTGGTTATTTTAAGGAAAAAGAGATAGAATTAAATTAGAAACAAACCCTAATTATTCTAATTGATTTTAAATTTATTTTAAAAAATAATTAAAGTTACCTAAAATTAACAACCTAATTAAATTAATTAAATTTTTTATAAAAAATAAAATCTAAACCTAATTTGGTGAAAAATATTGTTATGTGATTTTTTGATAAAGAAAAAATTAATTGATTTGTTAGTAAAATAAATAAATTAAATTAAATAAAACAAAATAAAAAAAGAAAAGATAAAGAGAAAATGGGCCTGAGAAGAGCAGCTTGGGGGGGTGCAGATAGAAATCTGTCCCAAGACAATGAGGTCCACGTTTGACTTTTTGCATCCAGTGCATTGCTTTGACTGAGGCATACCATGGTCACCACATCATGGCCATCAGATCTGGCTTCTGGGACACCTGGATGGTTGGATTTTGAGGACGCATGATGCTCCTTGGCTTTGTATGCACACTGAATCACTGAAAGACAAAATATATGAAATATTTGGGGGACCTGGGATTCGAACCCAGGTCCTGAAGCACTTTACAACCACTTCACTACCACTGCGCCACTTGATTTTGTTTGTACATAAAATAAATAACAATGATAATATATGAAAAGCAAAAACACTGAGTCAGAAACGCGCGAAATTCAAACACACGAATGGTTGTCTGCCACGTCTTCATCTTCTCCAAGGATCTGTTGTTTTAGACAACAAACCTATACCAACGGACACTCTCCGTAGCTAAAACCTTGGGCATATCAAAAATCATGTACAAGCACGATAAATCAATGGTGATGGTACCAATCCATTTGTCTCAATCTCACGAACTTCATGGTACCCTAATCGTGGCCCAATTTCACCTGTACAACAAGACCCCAAATCGGAGCTATAAACCCTAACAATGGTGAAATCTCATACAAGCCATAAAAATGAAATCAAATATTACAGAAATCTTGCATATGTCTTAAGGATCAAGAATATATCATTAATTCATGCTATCAATGTCTAAATCATGTAAACCGATTTCAAAAATACATGGATGTCGTGGTTGACTTACAATGGTATTCAAGGCCTGGAAACGCTTGTTCTTGATTGGTTTCGCTTGCCTACACTCCCAGGAAGTGATTGGGATGGTCAGGAGGTTTTGAAATTGCTTGGAACAATGAAATCGTGTTACCACTTTTTTCTATTTTTTGTAAGTTCTGTTCTTGTTGCTGCGCCTCTCTCTAGCCTCTCTTTTGGTCTCCACACGTTCTTTATGTACTGAGGAATGTATTAGGGTTCCAAAACTGATCTCAATCTTCCTCCATCAATGAATTTGATTTTGATTTGATTTCCTTGAATATCATTCAAAAAATAGCCTAAAACCAATCTTTTTGTCCACACCAATGCTTTGCACGATTTCAAATACTTGCCAACTGGATTTAAGACCTAAAACAAGCACAAGATCTTGAGTTTTCAATATTTTGGATTTTCCATGATTTGTTTTGATTTAAAATGATTTAATTCAAATAAAAATCAAAATAAATAATGAAAACAAGATAATGACAAGTGGAAAAGGCTAGGGCTCGTGGACCATGTTGCCAACTCAAAACAAGTGAAAAAGATTGGGCCCATTTAGCAAAATTTTCATTTTTAGGCATTGTTGACTTTTGACAATTTTGCAAAAAAGGTCAACTTCACCAATGCATAACTTCCTCAATTTTGACTCTTTGAAGGTGTTCTTGGACTTTTTAGAAATCTTGAGATATCCTCTAAGCAACCCTTTTGGTCTCATCTCAATTTTATATTCCATGCTCATGTATGAAGCTTTGGCAAAAAAGGTGTTTTTGTTGACTTTTCAAAATGACCTATAATGTCCAAATTCATAACTTCTTGTGGGTGCATATTTTGAACTTGGGAGCTGAATATGAATTGTGGAGCATGGCATCCTCTTAAAAATTAGCTTTGGATGGGTAATTTCTCATAAATTATTAGAAAGTTATGCTTGGTCAAAGTTGAGTTGACTTTTCCTACAAAACCCTAATTTAGCAACTTTTGGTTCTTGATGAATTATGAGCAATCCTTGATGAATCATGATAAAACCTTGATAAAATGATGAAATATACTTCAAAATGAGGACGTTGACCAAAAATATTGAATTTTGACTGTATGTAGGCTACAGTTGACTTTTGCCCTAGCATAGTCGATTTTCAGGCCTTTGAGCAATTGACTGAGCAAATTTCCTCTGTAGGGCTTGAAACTTGACATGGATGATCTTGAGAACATATTAGGACATTGGTGAGAATTTGGGATCCCTTGGACTCAAGTATCTTGATGCAACATGAAACCCTAATTTGAGGTAGACTGCCTTAGGAGAGAGCTTGTTTGGTCAACCCTTGGACTTCCTTGAGCAACTTGAGGATCTTTCTTGAAATGTTTTAAGAAATATGGGAGGGCAAATTTTGGGGTACAACACCATAAAATAAGGGTGAAAGAAGAAGATGTTCATAAAACTGCTTTCAGGACGAGGTATGGACATTACGAATATTTGGTGATGCCTTTCGGTGTCACTAATGCACCCGGAGTATTCATGGAGTACATGAATCGTATTTTCCAACCTTACTTGGATCGTTTCGTGGGTGTTTTCATTGATGATTTTTGGTTTATTCTAAATCGGAAGAAGAGCATGCAGAACATCTGCGCATCGTGTTGGAAGTTCTGAAAGAGAATAAGCTTTATGCTAAGTTGTCAAAGTACGAGTTCTGGTTAAGTGAAGTGAGCTTTTTGGGGCATGTCATTTCTGGTGATGTCATTGCAGTTGATCCTTTTAAAGTTGATGTTGTGTTGATATGGGAAACTCCTAAGTTTGTTACTGAGATTAGAAGTTTCTTAGGATTGGCTGGTTACTATAGAAGGTTCATTGAAGTTTTTTCTAAGTTGGCGCTCCCTTTGACAAAGTTGACTTGTAAAGGAGTTGCGTTTGTGTGGGATGTCAAGTGTGAAGAAACTTTTGCGGAATTGAAGAAAAGGTTAACAACAGCTCCAATCTTGATTCTACCTAATCCTGAAGAACCGTTTGTTGTTTATTGTGATGCTTCTAAGATGGGTTTAGGTGGTGTACTTATGCAAAATGGCAAAGTGGTTGCTTATGCTTATAGGCAATTGAAGATTCATGATAAGAATTATCCTACTCACAATTTGGAGCCTGCAGCGGTTGTTTTTGTGCTTAAGATTTGGAGGCATTATCTTTATGGTTCTAGATTTGAAGTATTTAGTGACCATAAAAGTTTGAAGTACTTGTTCGATCAGAAAGAGCTTAATATGAGACAAAGAAGGTGGCTTGAATTGTTGAAAGATTGTGATTTTGGATTGAATTACCATCCTGGTAAAGCTAATGTGGTGGCCGATGCTTTAAGTCGAAAGACTTTGCATATGTCACTTTTGATGGTGAAAGAGTTGGAATTGATTGAGCAATTTAGAGATATGAGCCTTGTAATAGAAGTGACACCGAAGAGTGTTATCTTGGGAATGTTAAAGATCAATAATGATTTCCTTGATAGTGTTAGAGAAGCTCAGAAGCTTGATGTGAAACTTGTTGATTTGTTGGTTGGTATTGGACAAACTGAAAATGAAGATTTCAAGTTGGATGCTCAATGTGTATTGAGGTTCCGAGATAGGATTTGTATTCCCGATGATGTGGATTTGAAGAGAATGATCTTGGAATAACGTCATAGAAGCAATTTGAGTATTCATCCCAGAGCGACCAAAATGTATCAAGATTTAAAGAAACTATTTTGGTGGTCGGGCATGAAGAGAGAGGTGGCTCAGTTTGTTTATGCTTGTTTGACTTGTCAGAAGTCTAAAGTGGAGCATCAGAAACCTGCAGGGTTGAGGCAACCGTTAGAGATTCCAGAATGGAAATGGGATAGCATTTCTATGGATTTCGTAACGGGGTTACCGAATACACCAAGAGGACACGATGCAATTTGGGTGATTGTTGATAGGCTTACGAAGTCGACTCACTTTATTCCTATTAATGTCACTTATCCCGTATCGAAGTTGGCGGAAATTTATATGCATGTGATTGTGAGATTACATGGTATTCCTTTATGTATTGTTTCGGATAGAGATCTGAGGTTTACTTCTGAATTTTGGAAAAGCTTGCAAGAGGCTTTGGGTTCAAAGTTGAGGTTGAGTTCGGATTATCATCCTCAAACCGATGGTCATAGGGAAAGGACGATTCAATCGTTGGAAGACTTGTTATGAGCTTGTATTCTTGAACATGGTGGTTCATGGGATACATACCTTCCTTAGATTGAGTTTACTTATAAAAATAGTTTTCATGCTAGTATTGGAATGGCACGTTCGAGGCTTTGTATGGTCGGAGGTGTAGAACTCCTTTGTGTTAGCATGAGTCGGGTGAAAGTGTGGTGCTTGGACCAGAATTGGTTAGAGAGACTTCTGAGACGGTGAAGATGATTAGAGAAAAGATGAGAATTTCTCAAAGTCTACAAAAGAGTTATCATGATAAAAGGAGAAAAGACTTGGAATTTCAAGATGGTGATCATGTATTTTTGTGAGTTACTCCTACAACTGGTGTTGGGCGAGCATTAAAGTCGAAGAAGCTAACTCCTCGCTTTATTGGTCCTTACCAAATTACTAGTAAAGTGGGAAAAGTGGCTTATAGAGTGACGTTACCGTCAAATCTTTCGAACTTGCATGATGTGTTCCATGTGTCGCAACTTCGGAAGTATGTTTCGGATCCTTCACATGTGATTGAGATGGATGATATCCATGTGCGAGACAATCTTACGGTGGAGACGATGCCATTAAGGATCGAAGATCGTGAGATAAAGTCTCTTCGTGGCAAAGAGATCTCCTTGGTTAAAGTTGTTTGGATAGAAGCAGCTGGTGAAAGTGCAACGTGGGAGTTAGAAAGCAAGATGCAGGATTCATATCCTGAGCTTTTTCAGTCAGGTAATTTCGAGGACAAAACTTTTATAAGTGGGGGAGAGTTGTAACGCCCCGTTTTATTTAATATTATATTATATTAGTATTTTCGAGTTACCGCTTGACGTTTATTTTTGCGACGAGAATATTTATATTAACCGATATATCTGTTAATATATTCGGCGATGTTTTATTCGGACCGGTAATTATTTTATTCAGTCTGGTATTTGTTTTGAGGGACCGGTAATTATTTTATTCGGTCCGGTATTTGTTTTGAGGGACCGGTAATTATTTTGTTCGGTCCGGTTTTTATTCCGTTCGGTTCGGTAAAATATTATTCGTACCGATATTTAATTATTTGGAGTTATTTTAATTATTTGGGTTAATAATATTATTTGATATTATTTAGTGTTAATTAGTAGTATATTTGATGAGGGGCTTTTTAGTAACTTTGCCTAGCTTTTGTCTTGAATCAAAACCAACCAAACACCTTGTTTTATGTCATAACATTAAAACACATAGAGAGAGAGAGAGAGCGAGAGAGAGAGAGAGAGAGAGAGAGAGAGAGAGAGAGAGAGAGAGAGAGAGAGAGAGAGAGAGAGAGAGAGAGAGAGAGAGAGAGAGAGAGAGGTCTTAGAAGAGAAGAGGAAACAAGAACACAAGAGCTAGCTTGAGTTTTGGGTTGGAAGAACAAGAATCATTTCAAACATTTAAGGTAAGGGGTTTGATTTTCCAATGCTTATAGTTAGGGTTTGATTTGGTATATTTTAGATTTGGGAAAATTGATGTTAGGGTTCTTGGGTTTTGTTGAGATAGAAATTAGAAGAGTTAATTAGGTATTGTTGTTGTTGTTGAATTAGTATTAGGTTAATTGAAATTGGAATGAAACAAGAACTAGCATTATATTAAGTATTAGTAATATGCATAATTTAAATGATGTTTAGAAACTAAGGAAAATAGAAACTAGCAGTATAATGTTTAATGAAGTTTAGAAATAAGAAACTAGCAGTATAATGTTTAATGAAGTTTAGAAATAAGAAACTAGCAGTATAATGTTTAATGAAGTTTAGAAATAAGAAACTATGCAGTATATTACTTTTCCAAAAACGAAATAGCAGTATATTTCTTGAAATAAGTTAACTATGCTAGCAGGATATTTACGTTTACTTAAAGTAGCAGTATGTTCATTATGTAGCATAGAAAACTAAAGTAATTGAAATCCACTTGAAAGAAAAAGCTTAGAAAACAAAAATTAGCAGTTAAGTTATAACTAAAATAAAAAGTAGCAGTATAGTTAGAACAAACAAAAGGCTAGCAGTATACCAAAAAAAAACTAACAGTATGTTTATTAAATTAAGTTTAGAAAATTAATTAATTTATGTTTTGTTTTTATGTTCTTAATTTAATATATTAAATATTTATATTAATTAAATATAAATATGACATAAGTTATCCGATTTAATTTGGAACCCGATTATGTTCCGATTTCCCAATTTCGGCAATTTCGGCGATGGAGCAAGTTGCTCCGAATTTAACGAAAATTGACGTGCTAGCTAATTTTGACGTGAAGAACGTCGTGGTGAGGTTAGTCTTTCGAGATTACGAGTTTTTAACGGAGCGATCCGAAATAAGTCAATTTACGGTTAAGTTGAACCCGGTTGCGTTTTAGTCGGTTTAAGTCGCGTATGGACAATCCGATTGCGACGTTAATGTTTATAATTGATGCTAATTATTGTGAATGACTTTTGCGACGATTATTGATGTTTGACTATTTTTCCGTGTTTGAAATTTAGTGAATTATTTGATAATGATGTGGTGTTATTAAATATGATGTTTGCGACGGTTTATTTATAATGAATACTTGATGATATGCGATGCGATGATATGTTTATCTCGATGTGGATGAATATGGTGACGTGGGTTTTATACCAATTTTTATGTGCGATGATGATGTTTTGTTGTGTCGTGTTTGTGATGTCATGTTGTCGAGTCACATACATTGCATTGGCGACGAGGGCTTTTATGCCAAGCGACAAGGGCTTTTATGCCAAAGCGACGATGGGCTTTTATGCCGAATGTCCCTAATTATGGACAAAGCAACGGGTACCACATGCATAACATAGTCGTGTCTCATGGAGTTGGTTATGTTTATGTTTGAGTCTTTTGGCGTTGAGTTTTATTTGATGGCTTATGACGAATTGCGATGTTATATGATACTTTGTTTGTGATGATTTTTGTGTTAAACATAAAGTGAATATATGTGATGATCTCATGATGAGTAAGCGATGAATACAACATGACGGTAAAGCGACGATATGAGTTATGGATATGGAGTTTATGTTTTGTTTTGATATGATTATGGTGATTATGTGATGAAATTAAAGTGTTTATTTTATACACTAAATGTTGATTCTAAAGTATGTGAGATTTTGATATTTGTTGACATATTCTTATTAATCCTATATCATTTATGATTCCAAAACTATTTATATATTTTATCATGCCTTTAATTATATATTTTGGAGTATCTCACCCTTTACTTGTTTCGCCGTTGCCTTTATATTGGTAACGTGCAGGTGATCCGCGAGGATGATGAGGATTAGCTCGAGTCTCTTTATTTTGAGTCGCTCTGCTCTGATAGTAGTAACACTCTGGATTTGGGCGACATTATTATTTTGATAGGATAGTTTATGTATACTATCTTATGACTTTATGTATTGATGATAACATGATGATATGTACATTTTGTGAACACATCCGTTGTGCTATGAATATTCATATGTTTATATGATGATTTATGATATGAATCGGTATATCCGACTTTTGATTTTTGTGATGTGCATTATAATGCAAAGTGATGGAAACACGAATATGTGATACCTCAATTTATGTTTGGATGAAATTTTGAAACTCTGATTTTATTATTAATTACGAGGGGTATAATTGGGGTGTTACAGAGACTCTTGCTAACCGCAACATTTGCATTCAAATGCAAAAGAGCCAAGTCAGTACTCCCACTGTATCACACCTGGGATAGGGTCATGTTGATCCGAGTGAACTATCTTCTGGATGCATTCGGCCTGTGCTGATTGTTTCGTTACTGGTTTGAGGAAGGATTGGAAATTATAACATCCCCTACCGTCGGACGACACTCATTTTTGTTGTGATTTCTTTGGCCATAAGCAGCACTGACCTCCTTATTTCCAGTGAAAGTTTTCTTTGTTGTACTGGAGGATGCATCTCTCTAGATTTTACCACTTTTGATGCCAGGTTCTACCTGTTCACCAGTCAGTATCAGTTCAGTGAAACCAGCAGAGGAGCTTCCAATCAGATGGTTAAAGAACGGACCAGACAACGTGCCTAAGAACATGTCCACCAGCTCCCTATCAGACAAAGGAGGCTGGACTCTTCCCGCAAGGTCTCTCCACTTTTGGGCATAATCTTTAAAACCTTCGCCGGAACCCATAGACATACTTTGCAACTGTATACGAGTTAGGGCGAGGTCAGCATTATATTGGTACTGCTTGTAGAAAGCAACAGCCAGATCTTCCTAATTATGAATATTGGTTCTTTCCAGTTGATAGAACTATTCCAGCTGAGTCCCCGACAAACTCTCCTGGAAGAAGTGTACCCCCAGATTCTTATCAGTAGTGTGGGGTTGAATATTCCTGACATACGACCTTAAATGAAGCTTAGGAGACGAGACACCGTCGTATTTAGAAAATGTAGGGACCTTGAATTTTCACGGGATGACCACCCCTGAGACCAGTCCTAGTTCTTCAAAATCCAGCCTGTGTACCCTCTGGATCTCCATAATATTGATTCGATCCTCCAGCTGTTTGTATTTATCATCAGCAGGAGGATACTGCTTCTTAGAATAGTCAGGTTCATCTTCCTCATACCCTGGGTTGTTGTCTCCCTTCTTGGGCTTTTCTTCTTGATTGTTCCCTTCATCTGATGTGGTTGCAAAATCTAGAGCTCGCTTGGCCGGACCTTTGAACCTTCTACCCAAATTCAGGACACCAGCTGGTTTCTTTGGCTTCTTAGTCTTCTCTTTGATGATCAGAGCTTTCAGATCTTCTTGCCCCTTGGCCAGAGCCAGGAACATCTGCTGAAATTAAGCGTTTTGAGCTTGAAGATCCTTTACTGTTTATTTAAGATCCATTTCTTTTGCTGAAATAAACAGCGAAAAGAATAAGAAACCTGTCTTAAAATACCTGCTCATGCAATGAAATGTATAATATGCTTATGAGATGTTTTCAAGGACTTCGAGAAATTTAATTTTGTGAACCAAAGTGAAACAAAGATTTTATTAGTAGAATTCAAAATACAATTTCCATTTAGGCTTACAATTGAAAAAATATAAAATCCAAGAAATCAGGTTTCCCATGGGCGCTTCCTCTTTGTGCCGAGATAGACATTAAGACTTTTTTCTTCGTGAAGTTGCTTCATGAGCTCCAACACTTTCTCCTCATTGATATATAAATGATATATAAAGGTATCCCTCTCTTTCTTCAACTGAATCCAGGATCTCTGCAGGTCTTCAAGATCAGTGGGCATGTCAGGATGGAGAACTATATAAGGAACATCTCCTTCAGTGACGGGCTCCACAACCACTAGTAAGATGGATATATACGACATTATAAGTTTTTAAGCACGAGCTCGTACCCATTTTAGATAAGGTTCCATAGGGATGGAAGTCTTAGGCCCTAAGGTCTTGGTATCAAATCTGTTTACCATGCCCCAAGCTCGTATGGACCTCTAACGATACCCTTGAACACCATCCTCGTAGTTAGACACAATGCCCTGGATAATCATATTGCGGGGACCATCCCTTCAAGCATAACCAAATTTTCGCAAAGCCATAGAAGGATTATAGGTTATTCCTCCCCTAATGCCAAGTAGTGGGACATTAGGGAATTCCCCACAACGGTTAATGACAGAAATATCTCCCATAGATCGGGAATACCATAGAATATCCGAGTGAGAAAGTGACATTATCCTTCGCGACCAACCCAAAACTTCTTCATTCTTCAACACTGATTTAGGGAGGTGAGAAATAAACCACCTTGACAGCAATGGCACGAAACACATAAGAATCCCTTTTCTCTTCATGGTGCGAGTGTGGAGGGTATACAAGATGTCTCCGAGTAGAGTAGGCACAAGGTTACGAGAGAGGAAAACCTTGATAGCATTCACATCTATGAGTAAGTCTGGATTAGGGAACAACACTAAACCATAGATTAGAAGGGACAAAACCTCCTCAAATGCTTGGAAATCCAAATCATCCCAAAATAGCTAAGCCTTATCTAATATGAATTTGACTAGAGAACCCTTGACTCCGCTTCTTGTTTCCCAGTTGGATATAATGTCGGACCGTTTCGGATGCAAAGCTGTTGCAATGACTTTTGGCTTTGGAGCTTCTTCTAAACCGGTGAGAGGCATCTGACCAAGAATAGGTATACCCAATATTTGAGAGAATTCTTCCATGGTGCGTACCAACTGATAGTCTGGGAAAGTGAAGCAATGGTGTTTAGGGTCAAAGAATTGAAAGAGTACACTCATCATCTTCTCATCAAAGCCCGATGTAACTAGATTGAGAAGTCGACCATATTTCTTGGTGAACGAAGAAGTCTCAAGAACCCTTGATACTATCTCTTTGAGTTAGAGAGGCATTCTTACAAAGCTGATTCAGATGGTATTTCTATGAGCGGAAGCAATGATCTGTAAAACATAACAAAGATGAATTCTCTTGGTCCTTGAAATGGTCAGTGAAATGAAATATGGATGTTATGATGCATGATGTCATGTTTAAGCAAATTAATCACACACAAGCAAAACACCAAATACCTTAGGTTTAGGCTTGCGTGGAGTTTATAGGTAAATACCCTCTTGAAGTTTAGTTAGTTCAACCTATCTTAGAAAAGTGATCGGGTTCTAAGGAGTCTCAATATCACTGATCTTTCTTTATCGGGCATTATTTCAGCTTAGCAATCTTTTCTTGCGGCCGAAACATCCCCATAGTCCGATCTTAATAAGTGTAGCATCGAGTATCAACCAATCCCCAACTTTACACCTAGGTCGTCTATCTCACTACTTTTTAATGGCCAAGTTTGTTCAACTAAGGTTCTAAGGTCCGTTAGTGCTTCACGACACCACGCGGCGGCCGCGTATTCTCCTTGATTCAACACAAGGGATACCGGTACCAACCAAAGTGTCACACCAACACAGCTATCGCTTCAACCATATCGGCCTACGCTGTACAGTCTCCACGATCTATTGTTGTTTACCAAAGAATATGCCCCCAGATCCGGGTGTAGGATCTATAGTAATAACCCAAACAACCCTCCAAGGACAAAGCATATAAAGCAAGAAATTACAACAATTTTAAAATGAACTAACTCTTAAGGTAACCCACTTTTTATTTATCCCCAACAGAGTCGCCAGTCCTGTGATACAGTGGAAGAATCGACTGTTTATATTGGTTTTGCGTTTGTGTTTGCAAATATTGCGGTAAGCAAGAGTCGCCATCATATTTTCTTTTACCCAAATTAAGGAAAGGGTGAAAAGAACAGAAAAAGACCTTTTCAATAATTTTTTGAGTAAGGGGGGTAGATTATGGAAAGGGAAGGTGTTAGCACCCTTTCCATCTGTAGTTTTCTACGGGCTCTTAGATGCTTAGCTCATTTTTTAAATACCTTATGCTTTGTGCTTTTGAAAAGTATTTGAAAATGCCTTAGTGCAGCGATTCGCTTTATGATAACTCTTGTATCAGTCCTCAAGAGTGTTGATAAAGCAATTTCTTGAAAGTTTTTTTGAAATGTCTTGTGTAAGTACAAAAAGTTTGTTTTTGAGAAAGAATTTAAGAACTATCTACTTATACTCGAAAAGGTTCGTTCTTTTCCTCATATCCTTTAGACAACGTTATCCTACTATTAATGAGTAGGTGCCCATATCGATGGATGTATGGGGGACATTCGAAGGGATCTACAGTCTAAAGGCAACATATGGAGACACTTTAGCAATTTTGTTTAAGGGACTAGATCATTTACCGGAAGGCAACACTGTAGGGTCATCGAGAGACTATGATCTTTTAATTTACGGGTCCTTGCTAAAGCGTCCCCATTTTCGAGGGACATGACTATTTTATTTTTTGAAAGGCATCCAAAGTGGGCGTACCCTAGAGGTGTATATGTGCAAGTGATTCAATTGAGCTCATTTATCTTTGTTATTAGGTTTGCTAACGCTTTGTTTTCAGTCTTTGCATACAAGCCTAGTTACTAACAGTTAATATTTTACAAAAATTTAAAGTGTGGAAAGTTAAATCTACGCTATTACAATGCTTCGGGGAGGGGGTATTTACATATCCAACAAATGGGGGAAAATAATGAAAGCGATAAAGTAACGCCCTATTTTAAGCTATTACATACTGTCAGCAGATACATTAGTATATAAAAAATGCGAAAATAAAATAACGCGTGCGAGGTGGAAAGAGACGTCTAAAACCCTAAAAAAAATCTAAGTAAAAGAAATCTTTTGGTTTTTGTTTATATTATTTTCAGAAAAATGATTTAATTAAAATCCTAAGTCTATTTAGTTTTAATTTTAAGAAAAAAAGGAAAATATTAAAGCAACTAATTAATTAGTTTAAAGAAATTAATTTTAATTGTAAAAGACTAAACCTAATTTTTTGTGATTTTTGTTTTAATGTTGATAAAAAAATCAAAAATAAAAGAAATAAACAAAACCAAAAATAAGAAAATGAAAAGAGGTCTTTCGATCCAGGGAAGGAAATGATCCTTCGATTCTGGGAATGATATGGTTCTTTCGACTCAGGAAAAGAAATTGTTTTCTTCGATCCAGGGAAAGAGGTGGTTTTCGATCTAAACCTGCAAGACCAATGTTAGCAAAAATAAAAAGCATGACCTAGGTGTCGAACCCAGGTCCTTTGATCCTATGGATGTTAGTTTGTTTAGGCTAGATCTGCAGTATAGGCGTTAGAGATAAAAAAACAAATGAGGACCTGGTGTCAAACCCAGGCTCTTAGCTTTGAGTACAAATCGAACAGAGCTACATGATACCCAGAGCATGAATCAAACACTGAACAAACATTAATACATCATGAAATCATATATATGAATTTGAAAACTTACCAACGATGGGAGGCTTCGATTTGGCACTTCTGGGCGTGAATTGGCTAGCGTAAGGTGTGGAGATGACTCCTGGAGGCCTCAGGAGCATGTTGCAACGCTTGGTTTGAATGGAGGAAGGCTAGAGGATGGATTTTGGAATTTAATAACTTTAGATATTATTGCAATTTTGGAGCGTTCTCTCTAGGCTATGTATCCGTTTGTTTCCTTGTGCATATGTATATGTATTTATAGGAGATGGAGGGTGCATGGAAATGGAAAGGGGAAGCCATTAACCAGGCTTTGAAGGCAAAAATCACTGATTTTTGAAACTCTGATTTTATTATTAATTCCGAGGCAACATTTCCGAGGCAACATTTCCGAACGGGACATTTGATCTTTGTTTAGACAAGAGGGCAACCACTAAGACACCCTATACTTAATGATCCTTTACCGAAGGCAACCGAAGTGAGAGTATACCCTAGGAGTGCGCATGTGCGAGTGATTTGATTTCAGTTATTATCTTTGCACATTTAGGGTTTGCTAACCATTTTAAAATTAACATACAGTCTTGTCATGCAATCCTATTATCATACATCTAACAGTTAATGTTTGCGAAAATTAAAATGCGAGAAATAAAACTACACTATTACAAGGCTTCGGGGAGGGGGATTAATTACATAGCCAAAAACCTGTAAAACGATAAATAAAAGAAAAATCCTAATTAAACTATTACATACCATGAGCAGTTACATTAATATCGTAAAAATAATAAATGCCCGCGATGAATCGAGAACGAGAAAAAATTAGGGTTTTGACCCCGTCTAAACCTAATTGAAAGAAAAATCATTTTTTGTTGTTTTTGATTATTTTGAGAAAATAAGGTTTTAATTGAATAAATACAAACCTAATTACTAATTAATTTAAATTAAGAAAAATAATTAATTTGACCTATTTTTGTATTTTTGTTATTTTATAAAAATATAATCAAGAACAAACCTAATTTTGTAATTTGATTTTAATTATTTACAAAAAGGTTAGAATTACCCTAAAATTAAATTTAACTAATTATTAAATTAAATTTGATAAAAATAAAACCTAAATCTAAATTTGTGAAAATTGATTTTATGATTTTTTGTAAAAAAAGAATTAATTTTGTGTTAGAAAATAACTTAAACAAAATAAATAAATAAAAGAAATATAAGAAAATAAAGAAAAATGGGCCTGGTAGCTTTCAGCAAGAGGGGGGTATGATTGGAAATTCTTGGCCCAATAACTTCTGGACTCTTTGACTTTCCATGATCTCATGTGCTTGCTTGACTAAGGTGTATTGTGGACCTCCATGTGATAGGCGTTGGATCTGGCATGCTGGAGATCTGGTGGTTGAAGGATGATGGTGTATGATGGTCATATGAGAAGCCTACACACACGAACATACAAGGCAAAATAATATTGAGCAAATGGGGGGACCTGGGGATCGAACCCAGGCCCTTTGGTATTTTCATACTGCAAGCTGACCAACTGAGCTACATTGGTTATTTATATGGATAATAGCAAATAAATATTATATAATAAAACAAAATACTAGTTATCAAAATGCGCGAATTTTTGAATGGACCAGTCACCGCCTGCCACGCAACCCTTCTTCTTCCTCCCACCGTTGTTAAAAGTTCATCAACTTTTACCTACGGACTAAGGGTGTAGGTATAACCCTGGGCTTCTGCAAAATCCTGTACAAGCATGATAAATACACAACAATGGTACCAATCAACTCGTGACAGCCTCACGAGCATCATGGTAACCTTATCCATGGCCAATTGTACCTGTAACAAAAAACCCCAAAAACGAGCCAAGAACCCTAACTATGGCATCTTGGTGTACAGTTAATGAAAATGCAATTGAACATAACCATTAGCTTGCAAATGATTCAAGGATCGAGAATATGCAAAGAAATCATGCTACAAATGCCAGAATCGTGATATTCGATTTCAAAAAAGTATGAATGTTGTGAGATGCTTACAACGCGTTTTTGAATGTTATGAGGCTTGCTAGTGATTGGAATAGGGTCCTTGAATGTCCAGCAAACGAATGGTGTGCCTAGAATAGCTTGAGGAAGCCTGGAACTAGGAAATCAGATTGCCACTTTCTTTGAAATTTTGAGATTTTGTTCTTCTCTTTTCACGCCTCCAATCTCCCTTCTTTTGATCTGCACTTGTTCTATATGTACCCTAGAATGGATTAGGGTTACAAATTTGCTTCAAATCTTTTACAATTAAGATGATTGAATCATGATTTGATCCTTATGCAAATCTTTCCAAATCAAGCCAAATCCAATCTTTTTGTGTCCAAATGAAGCTTTCACGATTTGATTCTTCTTCCAGCTGTATAAGAGACCTAAACATGCATAAAATCTCAAGCTTTGATTAGTTTTGATATTTTCATGATTTTATTTTGATTTTATTTGATTTAATTGAAATAAAAATAAAAATAAATGACAAAAATAAAATAAAGACAAGTGGTAAGGATCATGGGTCGTGGGTCATGTTACAAACTCAATGCAAGCATAAAAAGTTGGGCCCATTTGACAAAAATTGCAATTTTGGCCACTTTTGACTTTTGGCAATTTTGCAAAAAGGGTCAACTTTACCAATGCATAACTCCTTCAATTTTAACCCTAGAGATGTGTTCCTGGAATTTTTAGAAAGCTTAAGATGTCCTCTAAGAAACCCTTTTGGTCTCATCTAAATTGAGTCTTCCATGTTCATGTATGAAGCTTTGAAAAAAGAGGTGTTTTTGTTGACTTTTCAAAATGACCTATAATGTCCAAATTTATATCTTCTTGTGAGTGCATATTTTGAACTTGGGAGCTGAAAATTAATTGTAGGGGATTTCATCCTCTTCAAAATTAGCTTTGGATGGGTCATTTTTGATAAAGTATGAGAAAGTTATGCTTGGTCAAAGTTGAGTTGACTTTTCCTACAAAACCCTAATTTAGCAACTTTTGGGTTTTGATGAATTGTGAGCAATCCTTGAGTAATCATGATCAACCCTTGATAAAATGATGAATAATACTTAAAAATGAGGACGTTGACTAAAAATCTTGAAGTTTGACTGTATGTAGGACACAGTTGACTTTTGCCCTAGCACAGTCGATTTTCAGGCCTTTGAGCAATTGACTGAGCAAATTTCCTTTGTAAGGCTTGAAACTTGAAATGGATGATCTTGAGAACATATTAGGACAATGGTGAGCATTTGGGATCCTTTAGACTTAAACATCTTGATGCAAACTGAAACCCTAATTTGAGGTAGACTATCTTAGGATGGAGTTTGTCTGGTAAACCCTTTGACTTCCTTGAGCAATTTGAGGACCTCACTTGAAATGTATTGAGAAATATGGGAGGGGAAATTTTGGGGTACAACATCTGCCCCTGTTCAATCTTCTTAAACCTGAGGATGTAGATTGGCTGGCTTGCCTTTCGTGATCCGAAGGTGGAAGATGATTGAACACTAGAGTGCCCAGAAATTTGCACTCGCATGAAGTGGTATTGGCCTTGCGATTTCGGGAATGGGCTTATAGATGCCTTTTGGAAGTTAATGAGGGAAAATGGGCTTAAAGATGCCATCAGAAGAAGTGTTGATCGCATAAGAGATTCCTTTACGAGAGCCCGTATACCCGTTGTTGAGGAGGATTTCACTGGGGAATGACGGTCTTTGTCTTGAGAGAAATAGAATTTTAGGAGCTTCAGTCGTCCTTTATTCTACTGGGGAATCATCTCTTAGTCGGGGAGATGAAAATGAATTGCTATCTGGTCGTGTTCCAGGCTTTACAGTGATTTGCTGAGGAAAATAAGATCGAATGCTATCTGGTCGTGCTCCAGGCTTTACAGTGGCTTGTTGGAGGGATGAGATTAAACTTGTTATCTGGTCGTTCTCCAGGCTTTGTAATTTCTCAATTCTTATCTGGTCGTACTCCAGGCTTCATAAGGAATTAAATTATTATCCGGTCGCATCCGGGCTTCAACTTGAATTTAAGGCATACTAATATCCGATCGATTCCGGGCTTCTTAGTAATTGGCCAGGTAAACTGCTATTTGGTCGAAATCCAAGCTTCGTAGTGTCTTATACTGTTATCTGTTCAATTCCAGGCTTAAGTCCTTTGCCACTATCTGGTCGTAATCCAGGCTTCGTAACTTCTTACTTCTTATTTGATCGTGTTCCAGGCTTAAGAAGAAATTAAGTGGTTATCTGGTCGCATCTGGGCTTCCATTTGATTTTAAGGCCTACTAATATCCAATCGATTTCCGGGCTTCATAGTAATTGGCCGGGTAAACTGTTATTTGGTCAAAATCCAAGCTTTGCAGTGTCCCCTACTGTTATCTGGTCGTAGTCCCAGGCTTCAGTGTCTTTGGCCGCTATCTGGTCATAATCTAGGTTTCACGGTGTCTTATACCATTATCTGGTCTAATCCAGGCTTCATGGTGTCCTGTACTGCTATCTGGTCGATTTCCAGGCTTCACAATACCTTGTTAAGCTGTTTTCCGGTCGATTTCCGGGCTTCACCGCTTGTGTTTATAATATACCACTATCTGGTCGACTCCAGGCTTCATGGTGTTTTATACTGCTATCTAGTTGATTTCCAGGCTTCACAATATCTTACTGGTGATTCAACTATTTTCCGGTCGAATCCGGGTTTCATAGCTTGTATTTAAGAGATACCACTATTTGGTCGATTCCAGGCTTCATAGTATTTGGATAAATCAAGATATTATCCGGTCAAATCCAGGCTTCATAACTTGAACTGGAATAGAAATCTTAGCACTGATTTGACTGAACCAGAGAAACTTGTGAGAATTTGATTATATCTCTTCCTGAAAGGTAAAGAGTTAGTCGTATGTAATGTCATGATGTATGACATGTATCGAGTAATGATGCTCTCAAAATAAATGAGATCGTGCTGTATGATGCGTATGCGCATGCCATGATGTATGGATATGCAATGTTCTTGTGATGTTTTCTAGCTGGGGAAAATAAGTCTCGGACTGCTGTTGGAGAGTACAAAGAGTTGAGTTCTTCGTCCACGCTGGAGGTAACGGCCAAAGATGATTTGAGAATAAATTGGCGGGAGAATGACTCTGTGGGGAAGAGATATGTTCTGCTAGAAGATTTGTTGATTTAGAGAAATATCCTCAGCTGGGGATGAATTACTGTTGCTGGTGACGATGAACTCTGTCGGGGATTGAATTTCTGTCTGTGGAAGAAATAGACTCCACTGGGGATAGTCTTCCATTGTTGGTGATAGGTGAACTCTGCTTGGGGAGAATTAACACCAATGTTTCTAGACACCTTTTACTCTGCGGGGAGTGTATGTACCTTTAGTCATATTCTCAAGTTGGCTTTGTCCCTATACCTGGTGGGTAGAGCAACTGTAAGGTTTGGACATTTCTTGTTTGCCCCTGTTCTTGGAATTACGAGTAATTGTCTTTTGTTTCGCATGTAAATATTTATGAGCAACAATTATTTTCAAATGCATATATCAAAAATGAATCATTGGACGTTCTTGCAAAACAAAACAGAAAAAGAAAAATATTTTTTTTGAAATTTATTGTAAAATGAATTGTATTGATTCTTGAAGTTAGCCTGTAATAGGCGTTTTGTACAAGAGGCTGAAATCCTAGTAAGAGAACTTCGCTGAAAGATAGAAATTATACAATTTGTGAAAAACAAAGAAAAACAGCTATGTGAACAATCCCACTGGGTTCCAACTCTGCTATTGCCTTTATATCTTCGAGCGTCTCATCACTTTGCTACTTGGTTGAAGGTAGATCAGATTGATCGGTGTCGTCCGAGCTTGATAGTCGATACCGAAGTCTGGTTGCAAGATGATCCAATGAGACATAGTGTTACACTTTGATCCCTAATTTTTGCCTGGACCGCCCTTTCAGGTTTTCAGTCCACCGGGATACCCTTTTTTGCCCAAGCCGCCTTTTCAGGTTTTCGACTTGTCGGGTGTACAAATTTTTTTTCATTTTCATCCCTTACTTTTGCCCGAACCCTTTTGGTTCGCCGGGAAGCCCTTATTTTTGCCTAGGCCAGTCGACCTAGCGGGTCTTTGATTATGCGTAGTATTTTTTCACTATGTCTGCATTGATGGGGTGAGGAAGGTCGTCACCATCCATGGTGGTTAGAATCATAGCTCCTCCCGAGAAAATGTTCTTAACCACAAATGGCCCTCCGTACGTAGGGGTCCATTTGCCCCTGGGATCATCTTGCGGCAGTATGATGTGTTTGATTACCAGATCCCCGACTTGATATTCTTGTCTTCTGACTTTCTTGTTAAAAGCCTTGATCATCCGCTTTTGATACGTCTGACCATGACAAATAGTAGTAAGTATCTTCTCGTCGATTAGATTCAGCTGATCAAACCGGGTCTGGATCCAATCGTCCTTGCTCAAACCTGCATCCTTCATAATCCAGAGAGAGGGTATCTGGACCTCAATGGGTAGGACTTCCTCCATGCCATACACCAAGGAATAGGGTGTTGCCCCTGTCGATGTCCGTGCTGAGGTACAATACCCATGAAGAGCGAATGGTAACATCTCATGCCAGTCTTTGTATGTCACTGTCATCTTCTGCACAATCTTCTTGATGTTCTTATTATCCGCTTCAACAACCCCATTGATCTTCGGCCGGTAAGGAGACGAGTTGTGATGTTGTATCTTAAACTGTTTGCAAAGCTCGGTGATCATTGTATTATTGAGATTTGTACCATTGTCCATAATGATCCTCTCTGGTACACCATATCGACAGATCAAATTGTGTCGGATAAATCGCGCCACGACGTTCTTGGTTACTGTAGCAAAGGAAGTTGCCTCAACCCACTTCGTGAAATAATCAATAGCTACCAGAATGAAACGATGCCCGTTAGATGTAGTAGGTCTGATCTCGCCGATCATATCGATGCCCCACATTGCAAAGGGCCAAGGTGCTGTCAAAACATTCAGAGGAACTGGAGGTACATGCACCTTATCAGCATAGACTTGGCACTTATGACAGTTCGGAGAATGCTGATAACAATCGGCTTCCATAGTAGACCAATAATATCCAGCCCGTAGGATTTTCTTTGCCATGGTATGTCCACTGGAATGAGTTCCGAAAGTACCTTCATGTAACTCTACCATAATCCTTTCTGCCCCGTTCTTGTCCATACATTGCAGTAAGGTTGAATCATGGTTACGCTTGTAAAGGATACCATTACTGATGAAGAACTTCACAGCGAATCTCCTCAGAAACTTCTTATCATTAACAGATGCACCCTCGGGGTACTCTTGAGCCTCAAGATACCTCTTTACCTCGTGAAACCAGGGTTTATCTGCTACCTCTTCAGTCTCTATCACAGTAATGTGGGGGTTCGTCCAACCTCTTAATGGTAATCTGGGGAGCTTCATTGTCCCACCTGACTTTGATCATAGAAGACAGGGTAGCTAACGCATCCGCTAACTGATTCTCATCTCTTAGAAAGTGTTCAAAGGTTATCTCCTCAAAGTGTGGGAGCAACGTCAGTACATACTCTTTGTAAGGAATAAGATTTGGGTGCTTCGTATCCCACTAGCCTTTGATCTGACTGATCACTAGAGCGGAATCTCTGAATACACTCAAGAACTTAATCCTCAGGTCAATAGCTGCTCGAAGGCCCGGGATGCATGCTTCATACTCCGCCATATTTTTGGTGCAGTTAAAACATAATCGGGTGGTGAATGGAGTATGACATCCCTCAGGAGATATGATCACGGCGCTAATTCCATTACCCAACACGTTTGAGGCTCCATCAAAATACATAGACCACCAGGATCCTTCCTCAGGTCCTTCATCCGGTCCAGGTTCTTCACAGTCGGTCACCAACATGATGTTCTCATCCGGGAACTCGAAATTCATGGATTGGTAGTCATCCACTGCCTGATGCGCCAAATGATTCGCCAACACACTCCCCTTGATTGCTTTTTGGGTTGTGTATTGGATGTCATACTCAGTTAAGATAGTCTGCCATCTTGCTATTCTTCTGGACAAGGCAGGCTTTTCGAAGATATACTTGATTGGATCCATCTTTGATATCAATAGGGTATTGTGAGTCAGCATATACTGTCTCAGCCGGCGAGCAGCCCATGCCAAAGCGCAACAAGTTTTCTCGAGCAGTGAGTATCGGGTCTCACAGTCGGTAAACTTTTTGCTAAGGTAGTAAATAGCGTGCTCTTTTCGGCCAGACTCGTCATGCTGCCCCAGCACGCACCCCATTGAATTGTCCAGTATTGTCAAGTATAAGATCAAAGGTCTTCATTCAACTGGAGGCATCAGAATAGGTGGCTCTTAGAGGTATTCCTTGATTCTTTCGAAAGTGGTCTGACATTCATCATTCCATCTTACCACTTGATCTTTCTTCAGCAGCTTGAAGATTGGCTCACAAGTAGCAGTCAGGTGTATGTAATTCAGACGTCCCAAAAAGCCTCTAACTTCCTTTTTCTGTGTGGGGAGCCGGTATCTCCTGTATAACCTTCACCTTTACAGGATCCACCTGAATACCTTTATCACTAACGACGAAACCCAGCAGCTTATCAGACCTTACCCCGAAGGTGCACTTGTTCGGGTTTAACCTCAGCTTGTACATATTTAACCTGTCGAACAGTTTCTGGAGATGGTCAAGGTGTTCTTCTTCAGTCTGGGACCTTGCAATCATATCATCAACGTAAACCTCAATCTCATGGTGAATTATGTCGTGGAACAAAGCGACCATGGCGCGCTGATAAGTTGCCCCCGCATTCTTCAACCCGAAAGGAATTATCTTGTAACAGAAGGTGCCCTACTGCGTAACAAAGGTTGTCTTCTCCATGTCCTCGGGAGCCATCTTAATCTGATTGTATCTAGAAAAACCATCCATAAAGGAGAAGATCTTATGTTGCGTGGTGTTGTCGACCAGAACATCAATGTGAGGAAGTGGGAAATCATCTTTGGGGCTCGCCCTATTCAGATCTCTATAGTCCACACACATTTGTACCTCACCATCCTTCTTCGGCACCGAAACAACGTTGGAAAACCACTGTGGATAAGAAGTAACAGCTAGAAATCCGGTGTCAAACTGTTTCATGACCTCAGCTTTGATTCTCTCAGACATCTTGGGGCACATACAGCGAACCTTCTGCTTTACCGGAGGACAGTCTTCTTTAGTTGGCAGGCGGTGTACCACAATGTCAGTGCCCAAACCAGGCATATCTTCATAAGACCAAGCGAAGATCTCAACATAGTCACATAGCATCTGTATCAACCGTTGCTTGACACTAGGCTCCAGATTTGCACCTATCTTGACCTCTTTCTTGTCTTCCTCTGTACCCAAATTCACTGATTCCACTGGCTCTTCATGAGGCTGTATGGCCCTCTCTACCTGCAGTAACAGTCTAGCAAGTTCTCCAGGTACCTCACAATCATCCTCACCTTCATCCTCGGCTTGGTTGATCGGACTTTCAAAGTCATAACTGACAGTAGCAGAGTTGTTATCAATGGGATCCAGAGTGGATGTGGATCTGCATTATGATACGTGAGTGTGTGTAAGACAATAGTTGTTTTGATAAAGTGCGAGATAGAAAGGAAAAACAAGGAGCGCAAAATTTGTAATGCAATAAAACGTCCAATGCTTTATTGATGATATATGAAAATAACAAATAATAAGCCCTCACAAACCAAACCAAGGTGCCTCGGGCAAGGCACCGGGCCGTAAAGTTTCAAACTGTATGTTACAAATCTCAAAACAAAAGTCAATTACTGTGTAATAAAAGAAACGATTATGAAGTCTTTCGTCGTCCAGTTGTTCAATCCACCGTTGGTCGTCGGGTAGATCCAGCTATCGATATCTGAATCTTCTTCACTGTCCCTAATTGCATTCACTCCCTGATTACTGATGTGCAGAGGATATCTTCTGATCCGCGCGCGCTGAACAACCCTTTGAGCCCCTGTAGTAAAGCTCAAACCAAACTTGTCAATCTTATGTGTGAAATCAGGGAGCTGACCCCAATTTGCACACCCACCTTTTTCAATTACAGCCCTGGCATCCTCGAGGGAAGCCATCTTCATCAGAGGTTTGTCAGCAGTAACTTCAGTCGACGCCAAAGTCTGGGGGACCTCTTCAAAGTTCTGACAAGGGGTTTCGATGAATTCTCCATCCATCTCCATATAGCAAAAAGAATTGAGATGAGTCACGATGTACTCCTCCTCACCTTGTACTGTGACAATCTTCCCCTTTACCAGATATTTCAACATTTGATGGAGCGTAGAAGTCACTGCCCCAGCCTTATGAATCCAAGGGCGACCCAGCAAGCAAAAATATGATGGTCGGATATCCATCACGTAGAAAGTAGATTCAAAAGTCTGAGAGCCAACTTTAACAGGGACGTCCACCTCCCCGTGCACCATCCTTTTTGACCCGTCGAAAGCCCTGACCACAATATTACTCGGCTTCAGAATCAAACCTTCACAGTCCAGATGTTCTAATGCTTTCTTTGGTAAAACATTCAATGAGGACCCGGTATCCACCAGTACATGGGCCATAGTAGTGCCCATGCACTCGGTCGAGACGTGCAGAGCATCATTGTGATTTCTTCCTTTAGCAGTCAGATCTGCGTCTGAGAAACCCAACCCATTGTCGGCAGTCAAACTAGTTACGCAGTCTTTGAATTGATCGGCAGAAGTTTCCTGCGGCACATGTGCAGTTTTGAGGAAAGAAATTAAAGCATTTGCATGGGCTTTAAAACACAATAACAAGGACAACATGGAGATTTTTGACGGGGTCTGCCCCAGCTGCTCGACTACGTTGTAGTCGCTCTTCTTGATAATCTTCAGAATTTCCTCTATCTCCTGCTTAGAGGTTTCTACAATGATCTTCTTAGGTGCCTCCATCCGGGCAGGCTCACCTGTGATTTCTTTGCCCCGAGTCCCAGATGGTTCGGCGGCAGGAGTGATAACCGGAATAGGAACTGGGACAGTAGCTGATGTACTAGCAGATGGAATGACAACAGGTTTGTGGACAGTCGGAGGGGAAATCTCGGGAGAAAAGAGTCTTCCACTTCTGGTGACCTTGCTAGCCCCGACAATATTGTTGATATCAACATCGGCTTCTTCAACCTTTAAGTCTTGCTTAACTCCATGGTAATACACATCGGTCCCATAGTGCCAAGGGACAACCTTATCTGAAGCGTATGGGATAGGACCAGGGATAGTAATGATTAATGGAGTGATTCTTGGAACGAGTGTAATCCTAACAGGCTTTCTCGAGGAAGCCTTGGAAGGATTGGCAGAAATGGTTATGATGGCAACATCTTGAATTGGAACCAACAGAATCATAGTCTTCTCGAACAGGATCTCTTTGTTATCCATCAGGCGTTGAACACCTGCTTTCAATAAGTGGCAACCAGCAGGCAGAAATGAACACATGTGGCAACCTTCGCCACAACCCAGAAATAAACCGGCCAACAATAGATTCTTCTTAACTGTCATCAAAGGAGTAGAAATTTCTTCCACGGAGGTCACAAATAAATCATCGTCCACAGCATTTACCCCATGACCGTGTTTAGGCATAGGAGCAGTTATGACATTGGGCTTCTCTGGAGTGTCAAACTCGATCTCTTTGGCTTCGATCAAATCTTGCACCTTATTCTTCAAGGCACAACAGTTGTTTGTATCATGACCTGGGCCATCGGAGTGATAGGCACAGTGGGCATTCGGGTTATATAGCGGAGATGTGGTGTTGGGATTCTTCGGGGCTTCCCTCAGAGTTACCAAGTTGGTCTTCAATAATTGTGGTAGAATTTGAGACAAGGTCATATTGAGCCGAGTGAACTGTCTTTGTGGTCTCTCCACCCTTTATTGATTGTTGCATTGTGGAGTAATTGTGGGTCTTGATATCACTACCACATTCACTGCTTGACGGTGTTCAGGTCTGCTTTGGCCCCTCGGGCCGTAAATTGCACTAGCTTCTTTCTTACCGATGAAAGGCTTTTTACTGCACTTGACGACGTATCCTTCTGTATCTTACCACTTCGGATACCAGCTTCTACTCTCTCCTCAGTCAAGATCAACTCAGTAAACCCAGATGACGAACTTCCGATCAGATGATTAAAAAATGGACCAGACAACGTCCCTAGAAACATGTCAACCAACTCCCTGTCAGACAAAGGGGGTTGGACTCTTCCATCCAAATCTCTCCACTTTTGAGCATAATCCTTAAAACTTTCACTTGCACCGATAGACATACCCTGAAGCTGAGTACGAGTGGGAGCAAGGTCGGTGTTATACTGATACTTCCTGTAGAAAGCAGCAGTAAGGTCCTCCCAGTTTCGGACATTAGCTCCTTCCAATTGATAAAACCATTCAAGCTGAGTCCCTGACAAACTATCTTGAAAGAAATGCACCCACAAATTTCTATCAGCAGTGTAAGGTTGGATTTTTCTGACGTACAAGCGGAGATGGAGTTTTGGACAGGATACTCCATCGTACTTGGCGAAAACTGGAGCTTTAAACTTATGAGGGATCACCACCCCAGATGCCAGTCCCAAATCTCCGAAATCCAAACCAGGGATCTTCTGAATCTCCATAGCACTCAGACGGTCTTCAAGTTGTTTGTACCTATCCTCAGCAGGAGGATACTGTTCCTCATCATAATCTGTATCATTATCAGAAACTGTAGGACTGGGGCCCTTTTCTTCCTCTTGGTCCTCCTCTCCCTTGGATGAAAAGGACATATCAGCTTGTTGTTTCAACCTATCCCTAAACCTTTTGCCCATACTCAGAAGAACGACCTTCTTCTTCTTTTTCTTCTTCTCTTTCTCTTTCAGAATGAGAGCTTTCAAGTCCTCTTGCCCTTTAGCCAAGCTTAAGAACATCTCTTGTAATTTGGCATTTTGTGTCTGAAGATCTTTGATTGCTTGATCGGAAGACATTTCTGCTGAAATAAACAGCGAATAAGATGAGAGACCTGTAATGGTGTGCATGATAATGGGATGCGTATGTAATGATTTCAAAGACTTTGGGAGATTTAAATTTGCAAACCAAGAAATAAACAAACTTTATTAGATTAAACTTGTAAAAAGGTTCAACAATTCCTTTAAGGCGTTTACAAAGAAGTAAATAAAAAACAAATCCAAACTAGAAAAAGCAAAACCAGAAATCCCATGGACGCTTCCCCTTGGTGCTGACGTAGTCATTGATCTTCCTTTCATTCTTGAGTTGCCTGGTGAGCTTCAAGATCTTCCTTTCTTGCTCATGGTACTTTTCCCGGTAGGTATCCCTCTCCTCTTTCAGCTGAATCCAGGATCTCTTCAATTCCCCAAGATCAGTGGTCATGTAGGGATAAAGAACTGTATAAGGGATGCCCTCTTCATTGGTGGGCTCCACAATCACTGGCAACACGGCTTCATAAGGCATCCCAAGATTCTGAGCACGAGCTCGGACCCACTGGAGATAAGGCTGCATAGGGAGAGAAGTCCTTGGTCCTTTCTCTTGAGGGTCAGATCTGTTCACCATGCCCCAAGCTCGTATAAACCTTTGGCGATGCTCGTCAACATCCTCCTTATAGTCAAATGCAATATCTGTAAGAAGTAGCTCATGAGAACCGTCTCTCCGAGCCCGGATGAATTGTCGCAAAGCTAAACAAGGACTGTAGGTTATCCCTTCTCTGATTCCAAGCAATGGGACATTAGGGTATCCCCGACATCGATCAATGACAACAATGCTTTCCATAGCCTTAGAACTCCAAAGAATGTCTGTATGGGCAAGGGACATTATCCTATAAGACCATCCTAAACCTTCCTCATTCTTCAACACGGACTTGGGGAGGTGCGAAATATACCACCTCGCCAGCAGCGGCATGCAACACATGAGAGTCCCTCTTCTTCGCATAGTACGAGTATAGAGGGCATGCAAAATATCACCCAGAAGAGTAGGCACAGGATTGTGAGACAGAAAGATCTTAACCGCATTCACATCCACAAAAGAATCTGAATTCGGAAAGAGGACCAAACCGTAGATAAGGAGAGCCTAGATGTCTTCGAAAGCCTGAAAGTCCAAACTATTCCAGAATAGTTGAGCTTGATCTATCAGAAACTTGGCTAAGAAACCTTCAACCCCGCTTCGTGTCTCCCAGTTGGATACTACATCAGCCCTTTTTAGATACAGAGATGAAGCAATGTCTTCTGGTCTAGGAGTCTCTTCCATACCTGTGAAAGGCATCTGCTCAAGGATGGATATGCCCAATAAGTGAGAAAACTCTTCCATAGTGGGAACTAGCTGATAATCCGGGAAAGTGAAGCAATGATGCACCGGATCGAAGAACTGGAAAAGCACACTCATCATCTGCTCATCAAAATTTGAGGTAACCAAACTAAGAAGCTGACCATGTCTCCTAATGAATAAAGAAGTATCAGAAACTCTCGAGGCTAAATCTTTGAGTTGAGCAGGTATTTGCACAAAGTTAACTTGGATGGTGTTTCTGCGCACGGAAGCCATAATCTGCAAAACAGAACAAAGATAAATCCCCTCGATCTTTGAAATGGTTAGTATAATAGAGTATGCATGCTATGTTATGATGCATGATGTAACGGTGAAACAAACAACAGGTATAACAGATAACAGACATGGTAAAGGCAAACAAGTCACACAAAAGCCCTTAAGTTTAAGGCTTGCATGGGGTCTAGGTACTACCCTCTTGAAGTTCAGTTGGTTTCAACCTGTCCTAATAATATTAATCGGGTTCTAGAGGTTCTCAATATCACTGACCATCCTCCATCGGTCATGGTTTCAGCTCACGCAATCTTTTCTTGCAGCCGGAACTATCTCGAGAGTATGGTATCAATGAGTGTAGTATCGAGTATCAACTAGTTCTCAGCTTTACACCGAGGCCGGCTATCTCACTACTTCCTAATGGCTAAGTTGGTCAATTATGGGTTCTAAGGTCAGTTGATGCTTAACGACACACATAGCAGCCCCGTATTCTCCTCGTTTCTCCACAAGGGATACCGGTACCAACCCATGTTCCATATCAACGTAGCTACTGCTTCAACCGTATCGGTCTACGTCGTACAGTTCCCTCACAGTTTATTGCTACTTACCTAAAAGGTGTCCCCAGATCCGGGTTAGGATATATAGTAACTCCCAATACAAAACCCTTTAATAGCAAAGCAACCAAAATAAACAAGAGAATTAAATTATCATGAACTAATCTTAAGGTATACCGCACTTATTAAATCCCCAGCAGAGTCTCCAGTTATGTGATACGGTGGCAGAACCAGACTGTTTTAAGAAAATGCTGGTTTGCGTTTTGCGTTTGTGTTTGCAAAATGTCGCGGTAAGCAAGAGTCGTCACCGAATTTTATTTTATCCAACTAGAAAGGAAAAAAAGCATAGAAAAAATCCTTTTTCGAGATTTTGAGTATGGGTGGTAGATTATAGAAAGGGAAGGAATTAGCACCCTTTCTATCCGTAGTTTTCTACGGGCTCTTAAGTACTTGCTCATCATTTTAAAAATTGCTTCTGTGTTTGTGTATTTTGAGAAGTTTTTTGTTTTACTTCATTTTAACCCTTGTATCATTCCTTAAGGGTGTTACGAAGTGTTTTTGAAAACTTTGTTTGAAAAAGTGTAAGTGTGAAAAATTTTGTTTTTGAGCAAAACCTACTAACATCTACCTACTCGAAAAAAAGAATTTTTTTGTTCTTGTTTCCTTTAGACAGCGCTATCCCACTATTAACGAATAGGTAGCACTGTCGTTGGAGTTGTAAGGGTCAATTCGAAAGGGACGTACGATCACTAAAGCAATGTTAGGACGTCTTAGTAATAACCCTAATGTCTTAAGATCATATTCGAGGCAACATTTCTGAGGCAACCATTCCGAGGCAACATTTCCGAACGGGACATTTGATCTTTGTTTAGACAAGAGGGCAACCACTAAGACACCCTATACTTAATGATCGTTTACCGAAGGCAACCGAAGTGAGAGTATACCCTAGAAGTGCGCATGTGCGAGTGATTTGATTTCAGTTATTATCTTTGCACATTTA
This sequence comes from Vicia faba, assembly GCA_948472305.1. NCBI lineage: Eukaryota > Viridiplantae > Streptophyta > Magnoliopsida > Fabales > Fabaceae > Vicia > Vicia faba. The sequence continues at coordinate 984,178,206 of OX451740.1, forward strand.
GGGTTTGCTAACCATTTTAAAATTAACATACAGTCTTGTCATGCAATCCTATTATCATACATCTAACAGTTAATGTTTGCGAAAATTAAAATGCGAGAAATAAAACTACACTATTACAAGGCTTCGGGGAGGGGGATTAATTACATAGCCAAAAACCCGTAAAATGATAAATAAAAGAAAAATCCTAATTAAACTATTACATACCATGAGCAGTTACATTAATATCATAAAAATAATAAATGCGCGCGATGAATCGAGAACGAGAAAAAATTAGGGTTTTGACCCCGTCTAAACCTAATTGAAAGAAAAATCATTTTTTGTTGTTTTTGATTATTTTGAGAAAATAAGGTTTTAATTGAATAAATACAAACCTAATTACTAATTAATTTAAATTAAGAAAAATAATTAATTTGACCTATTTTTGTATTTTTGTTAGTTTATAAAAATATAATCAAGAACAAACCTAATTTTCTAATTTGATTTTAATTATTTACAAAAAGGTTAGAATTACCCTAAAATTAAATTTAACTAATTATTAAATTAAATTTGATAAAAATAAAACCTAAATCTAAATTTGTTAAAATTGATTTTATGATTTTTTGTAAAAAAAGAATTAATTTTGTGTTAGAAAATAATTTAAACAAAATAAATAAATAAAAGAAATATAAGAAAATAAAGAAAAATGGGCCTGGTAGCTTTCAGCAAGAGGGGGGTATGATTGGAAATTCTTGGCCCAATAACTCCTGGCCTCTTTGACTTTCCATGATCTCATGCGCTTGCTTGACTAAGGTGTATTGTGGACCTCCATGTGATAGGCGTTGGATCTGGCATGCTAGAGATCTGGTGGTTGAAGGATCGTGGCATATGATGGTCATATGAGAAGCCTGCACACATGAACATACAAGGCAAAATAATATTGAGCAAATGGGGGGACCTGAGGATCGAACCCAGGCCCTTTGGTATTTTCATACTGCAAGCTGACCAGCTGAGCTACGTTGGTTATTTGTATGGATAATAGCAAAGAAATATTATATAATCAAACAAAATACTAGTTATCAAAACACGCGAATTTTTGAATGGACTAGTCACCGCCTGCCATGCAACACTTCTTCTTCCTCCCACCGTTGCTAAAAGTTCAGTAAATTTTACCTACGGACTAAGGGTGTAGATATAACACTGGGCTTCTGCAAAATCCTGTACAAGCATGATAAATACACAACAATGGTACCAATCAACTCGTGACAGCCTCACGAGCATTATGGTACCCTTACCCATGGTCAATTGTACCTGTAACGAAAAACCCCAAAAACGAGCCAAGAACCCTAACTATGGCATCTTGCTGTACAGTTAATGAAAATGCAATTGAACATAACCATTAGCTTGCGAATGATTCAAGGATCAAGAATATGCAAAGAAATCATGTTAAAAAATGCCAGAATCATGTATTCTATTTCAAAAAAGTATGAATGTCGTGAGATGCTTACAACGCATTTTTGGATGTTATGAGGCTTGCTAGTGATTGGAATAGGGTCCTTGAATGTCCAACAAACGAATGGTGTGCCTAGAATAGCTTGAGGAAGCCTGGAACTAGGAAATCAGATTGCCACTTTCTTTGAAATTTTGAGATTTTGTTCTTCTCTTTTCACGCCTCCAATCTCCCTTCTTTTGATCTGCACTTGTTCTATATGTACCCTAGAATGGATTAAGGTTACAAATTTGCTTCAAATCTTTTTCAATTAAGATGATTGAATCATGATTTGATCCTTCTGCAAATCTTTCCAAATCAAGCCAAATCCAATCTTTTTGTGTCCAAATGAAGCTTGCACGATTTGATTCTTCTTCCAGATGTATAAGAGACCTAAACATGCACAAAATCTCAAGCTTTGATTAGTTTTGATATTTTCATGATTTTATTTTGATTTTATTTGATTTAATTGAAATAAAAATCAAAATAAATGACAAAAATATAATAAGGACAAGTGGTAAGGATCATAGGTCGTGGGTCGTGTTACAAACTCAATGCAAGCATAAAAAGTTGGGCCCATTTGACAAAAATTGCAATTTTGGCCACTTTTGACTTTTGGCAATTTTGCAAAAAGGGTCAACTTTACCAATGCATAACTCCTTCAATTTTGACCCTAAAGATGTGTTCTTGGAATTTTTAGAAATCTTAAGATGTCCTCTAAGTAACCCTTTTTGTCTCATCTCAATTGAGTCTTCCATGTTCATTTATGAAGCTTTGACAAAAAATGTGTTTTTGTTGACTTTTCAAAATGACCTATAATGTCCAAATTTATATCTTCTTGTGAGTGCATATTTTGAACTTGGGAGCTGAAGATTAATTGTAGGGGATTGCATCCTATTCAAAATGAGCTTTGGATGGGTCATTTTTGATAAAGTATGAGAAAGTTATGCTTGGTCAAAGTTGAGTTGACTTTTCCTGCAAAACCCTAATTTAGCAACTTTTGGGTTTTGATGAATTGTGAGCAATCCTTGAGGAATCATGATCAACCCTTGATAAAATGATGAATAATACTTCAAAATGAGGATGTTGACCAAAAATCTTGAAGTTTGACTGTATGTAGGACACAATTGACTTTTGCCCTAGCACAGTCGATTTTCAGGCCTTTGAGCAATTGACTGAGCAAATTTCCTATGTAAGGCTTGAAACTTGACATGGATGATCTTGAGAACATATTAGGACAATGGTGAGCATTTGGGATCCTTTGGACTCAAACATCTTGATGCAAACTGAAACCCTAATTTGAGGTAGACTGCCTTAGGAGGGAGTTTGTCTGGTCAACCCTTGGACTTCCTTGAGCAATTTGAGGACCTCACTTGAAATGTATTGAGAAATATGGGAGGGTAAATTTTTTGGTACAACAATTGGCCTTGAGTTGCCTCCATCGAATGGATCTATTTTAATTCTTATAGCTCCTTCGATTGATCCCATCTACATCAATTCAAATTGCTTAGATCTTCCCAGCTCCTCAGATCTTTGCTATTCGATTGGCTCTGACACTACCTAACTAGCCCAATCGAAAGACTTCATTATGGCCAGTCGAAGCTTCCTTTGACATGAATGTGCTTGTGCACATTGGATTGAACCTGGAAGTATGTTAGATTTTAGACCAGTAAGCATCTTTGAATATTTCTATTTCATTTTGACCAACTAGATCCATCCTTCGACCAGACCCCTTTTTAGACAACAATATGTATTTCCAATCAAATTGTCCTTCGTATGGGCCCTTTGTGTATCCTTCATTTTGAACCAATGTGTGTGTTCTTTTGAAGGGACCACATGCATCACTTATGTGCATCACTTGCAATTCCTTTGAATGGGCCAACAAAATATATCCTTCAAATGAAACACCCGTGTATGCCCCTTTAAATCCATCAATACATGTCCTTCGAATGGGGCAAATATATGTCCTTCGAATGGACCATGTGCCTGTACTTTGAATGTGTCAGTTGTGTACCTTTTGAAAGGGGCATCCAGGTATGTCATAATGTAGAAACTATGTGTGTTGAAGGTTTTCAAGGGTGGAATCTAAGCTTGTATGCAGGAGGTCCCTGCCTTGTGAATGAAAGGAAATCTTTCAAAAGGCACTTGTCTTCTGAGTCGAAGGGCGCCGGTAGGAAGCCAACACCTTCTGATGAAAGAAACCAGTAAGAAGCCAACGTCTTCTGAATCGAAAGAAGCCAGTAGGAAGCCACTAACTTCTGAATCGAAGGACACCAACATGAGGCCCTTCCCTTTTGAATCGAAGGAGGTTGTTTCAAGGGAAACAAATGCCCAGTTGAAGCTTGTATAAAGGAGGTTAGGTGCTCAATCGAAACCCATGAATCAAGCCTGCTCGATGGAAGCTAGATGCTTAATCAAAGCAAATTTTGTGCAACCTTAACTTAGTGGAAATTTTGTGACAAAAATCTTGAGAAATGAGAGGGAAAAGTTTGGGGTACAACAGCCTCCAATTGAGACCTTAGCTCGTTCAAATCCTTGAGGAGTTAAACCTGCGCTTCATACTTCGTCTCATGATTGAGAATATCATCCTTCATCTTCTCATTAATCCCCTTCAACTTTTGGATTCAGGCATTAGCTTTATCCAGGGAGGCTTAGGAGCCCGCAACTTCATCATTCAGTGTCAAAGTGGTTTCGAGAACCCTCATCACGGAGGCCACATCTTCTGACAGATTCTTCTATCAGGTTTCTTTGTCCTCAGACAGAATGACCTCCCTCTCCTCTTCATGGAGACCTAAGGAACTCTACCCACTGAAGATACCTCAGTTAAGATAACAGGGGGCTACACGAAAATCACCTCGGCACCCTTGTCCTTGTCGACAGCCACCACATGCTCAGGGTCTTCACGCGCTTCCTTTTTTGCCAGTTGTTTGGGAGGGGGAGCCTGGGTCCCTGGAGGGGAAGATGAACCACTTGGACATGCAAAATTTTTGGCTTGTTCCTGAAGTTGGGCAACCCGAGTTTTGAGCGCCAAGTGTGATAGATTCTTGGACCTCAACTTGAGCAAGCGTTCAGAATGAGTCACCATCCGACATGTAATCAAAAGAAACTGTTAGTCCACAAGACAAAAGTACGAACATGAAATTACGGGTACGTCGCCTACCTAGAAGTCTCAAAGCCTCCTCATCAGAGGAGCATTCAAGGAGCGCTTTCGTGTTAATCAGTCGGGAAACAAAGAGATGCTCCTATTTATCGTCAAAGAGGAAGTTATTTATCTATATCCATACATTTTGCTAGGGATAAGCTCTTGAAATAAGCCGATAGTTTGTCGTAAGATAGCTTATCTCGGGCATCTAAATCCTTGGGCTTCACCGCATAATACTCGAGCTTCTGCTCAAAATGTTTCAATTGCCACTCAAGAGGAAACTTCTCCATCAGTCGAGCCACTGTTCGACCATCCTCAACCTCTTCTGAGCGGTTGTACAAAGAATCCACGACCATATAAGTAAGAGGATTCATGACGAAATACCTCTCTTTGAAGTGGCACACAGATTCATGGTACGACCGGAAGAGTTTTCTGAACTGTTTGAACGACACCCAGGCTTGTTACCCTCCAATGGTCTTCTGTTGTAGGTGAAATATACAAAAGAAGACGGTTAAAGTGGCACATATCTTGAGATATTGGCATACTAGCTCGAACGCCCGCATAAACGCAAGAGCATTCAGATGAAGCTGGGAGAGTGCCAGTTGCAACCATTGGAAGACCTCCACTTAGAAATCATTGAAGGGCAAACACATCCCCACTTCTTTAAGGTGAACTCGTAAATAGGGAAGCGTTTGCCCTGGAATGACGAGCATATCCTTCGACTTCGATGAGGCATTTGAAGCACCCAGTTGGTGGGGGCACCCTCTGCTCGGTCTTCAGGGACATTGAATGCATCAGAAGTGTCCTTCGAAAAACAAGACCTTTTACTCTGGGGCTCGGGCGCGACCCAAGCCAAAGGATCGTTCGCGACCACAACGTCACCCTAGTTGGTATCAGGCACAATGTCTTCCTTGACTGGTTATGTTATCATACCTGAAAAGCAGGGGAAAACAGTGAATTCGACATCATCATATTTACCCTTCCACTGCGAATCAAGTGAAAGGGCGATGAATGCACCGAGGAATGGTCCTCGACCCAAGCCCTCGACAAAGAACGCCAAGAGGTTGACACCCTACGCGGGAACATTTCGTTGAACGAGCAAGTTGCCCAAATCCTCCCCACTATATGGGGGGATGACCCCGACGCAAGTCAGAATGAAATTCTAGAGCTATGAACCTTCGTCCACATTCATGAACCCATATGAACATTCATGGAGGTTCATCCTAGAACCTATGAATCTTCATCCACATCTATGAACCTAGATGAACATCCATGGAGGTTTATTCTAGAACCCATGAATCTTCATCCAGAGGTTCATTCGTTCATGGTAAAACCTAAGTGTTTAATCTAAAAAATCTAAGAAAAAACACTGTTGTACCCCAAAATTTGCCCTCCCATTTCCTCAACATTTTCTCATCACAAGACTCTTGAAGGTCAAGATCCAGTTAGGGTTTTCCTCTGCTCAAGACTTCTCCTTGCACTGTTGACCCAAATTAGGGTTTGTGATTGCACAAGGATATTTTGACCTAAAATGCCTAAGATGACTTTCATGCTTCATGTTTGACTCCCAAGTTTATCCATACCAAGTTTCAAGCCTTGATTCCAGGTTTTGCCCAGTCAATTGGACAGTTGACCTAGAAATCAACTGTATTGGGGAAAAAGTCAACTGTGGCCAATTGACAGTCAAATCTCAAGAAAATTGACCCACATCAACATTATGAACTCACATGGACCATTTGATCAAGTTTGGATCACAATTCCTCAAGAAATTTGATCAGATCATCAAAAGGGCAAAATGGTCATTTTTAGGGTTTTGACTGCACAAAGGCAATTTTTGACTGTTTGACCTAGCCAATGGCAAACCAAGATCACATATGGACTCAAGGACCCCATGGAATTATCTTGACATGCTCAACAAGTTCAAAAGATCCCAAATACACAAGATTGACAGTTGAATTTCCCAGTCAATTGATCAATTTTGACTGTATACTGAAAAGTCAAACTTTGACTTTTTGGTCAAAATCAAGGGTCAAGATTCATTTTTTATCAAAACATGCCAAATCATGAAACTTGTTCACCAAGAAACCAAGAAATGCAAATTAGGGTTTGAAATGGGAATTTTTCATAACTTAGAATTTTTCTAAGTTATGGAAAACCCTAATTTTTTCCCAACTTTGCCCCACTTTCTCACCAAGATTCATTTGGATTCAAACAAAAGTCAAAACATGAAAATTGTAGCTTGTTGCATAATATACAACTTTGATTCACAAAGTTTTCCCAAATGAAGCTTGTATCTCAAGTTACAATTTTTTGAATAAGGGCACTAAACCATTCTTAACTTAGTGAAATTTTAACCTATTTTGACAAGGTTTTCTACCTAACTTCAAGGCCATTTTCCATACACTTCCACTTGGAATTTCAATTTGCATTTCAAAGATGGATTGTATTACACATTCCAAGCTTTCCAAAATGTCCAAGAACTCATCAAACAACCTCATAACTTGAGAGAATCGAATTTCACAATATGGCCAAAACTCACTTTTGAATTCATCATGAACATGTTCATAACTTAGACCATTTTCAAGTCAGCATAGTTTGTGCTACATTACAGGTCCTAAAACCCTTTGACACTCAATAATTTAATGCCAAACCTTTGTGCCAAGACCATGTTTTGTGTATTCAAGCATTTTCTAGAAGATTAATCCATTTATAGATAAAGCATTATTTCCATTTTGAAAAAGTAGAACTTTATGTCCATTTTGCAAATCCAAGTGGTACAGCCAAAATCTTCTAGGCACAAGTTATGAGACACATTGCACTGATCAAGGCAAAGGGTTGCAGCATGTTATGGGGGCCTGCATCAGTCTAGAACATCAACTTGCCTTTTGTTGCTTAAGAAAGAAGAAACATAGCATAACTTGTACCAACTCTCATATCAGCTTACAAACACTAAGGCAAACTTGTAAAACACATCCAAGACATCCCAACTAAGCTAGTACACGACCCTAACAACCCTCATACACTCCCAATCCCAGAATCACCTTCAAACTGCAAGAACAGGGCAAGGCCTGCAGTTTGAGTGCCATCTCCCACTCCTCTCAAGTTTTCTTGTCCAAACCAGTTCACACACATTCTCTAGCATCTATGCAAGCTAACCAAGACTTGAAACACGACCTGTAATTCCTCTAACAAGTTCCACCATTTTCACTTTTTCATTTTGCAGTTGAAGTTCTACAACTCAATTCAAGGTGTCTCAAGGCAAAGTAAATATTGGAACAGCATCACCACACCTCAAGGAAGCTATACCAACCATTATCTTGCACTGAGAGCTTCTCCATTGCCAGATAGAACTTCAACTGAACAGGTGAGTTTTTGAATTCGTATCTCTCTTATTAGGCATTGTTAGCTTTAGGTTTGTGAAGAGAATATGTCACAATCATTGCCCTGAACATGCCCATATAAGTAGATTTCATTTATATTATGTATGCTTAGAGAATTTGAGGTCTGAACTTTGAACAAAAATTAGGTTAAGAATTGGGAGAGAAGAAATTCTCTCTCATTTCTGAGAGTTAAAACATGTTTTTTATATGTGTGAATTCGTGAGAAGATGCTTAACAGTTTTGATGTTGGAAGTTTTTGCTAAAACTCAAAGAATCAGGACCTTGCAATGGAAGAAAGTGGCGCGTGTTTTTGTTCAAACAGAAGGCTGGAGGTTGAAGAAAGGTCTTCATGGGCTGGGCTTGTGTTGACTTTTCTTTTTGCACCATACAATTGCTTCTGAACCCCCTGAGCCCATTTGGTTTATTTTTAATGTTTTTTGACTTTTTCTTTTTTTAATTGACTCATTTATTTTTTCTAATGATATTAAAAATATAAAAATATTTTTTCTCGCCATTTTTGAATTTATTAGGTATTTATTTGATTTTTCTTTTAGTTTGTACATAAATAAATAAATATATATGTTTTGTTTAAAATACTAAAATATTGCAAATACATTTTTACACACTTTTATTTTGTTCTACTTTCTGAAAATATTTTATAGAAAAAATACCTTTTTTTTATTAAATATTAAATATTATTAATTAGTATATATAATACATATTTTGTAAATAATATAAATAAATAACTTATACATTAGTATACTTAGAATAAAATACCAAAAATATACATATTTTATTTTATTAATATTTAACATTAAAAGTACATTTTTCACAATTAGAATTTATTTTTATTTTATTCTTGTATGTAAATAATAAATATTGTATATATTGAATAAATAATACATTTTATTTTGTAAACTAGGGTTTTGACCTAAATATGAAAATACTCTAAAAATAATACCTTTTTTTATTTTTTTACATAAATAATACTTTTTCATGCATATAAAAAAAATTTCTTTTACATCTTGCATATTTATTTCATCTTTCATTTAATTTATGCCTTTAATCATATTGTAAATATTCAAAGAAAATGATGTAATAGCTAGGTTTAATTTCTTGTCTAAATAATCCCCATTTGAACATTTGTATCCCCCTCCCCATATTATTGTGTTGTAATAGTGTAGGAATTTAAATTTCGCACTTTAATGCTTTCTAAACATACCATGCTAGAATTAGGGTTTGTATGCGAATAAAACGAACAAAATAGTTTGACCTAATCTCAAGATAAACAAGCATGAAAATGGACAACACATCTCACACTTGCACCCCTAGGGTATTCCACTTTGTTGCCTTCAAATAATTGGGCCATATTGCATGTTAGGTCTCTTTGGGCAAAACAAACAAATCAAATGATCATAGTCCCTCAAAATGTTGCCTAAACAAATGATCAAGTCCCTTAAAGAAAATTGTCCAAAGATACTTGACACCGTTGCAATTATGGCCTAAACGATGACCCGCGCCCGTCCCTTTCACATCCTAACATAAGATTGTCCACCAAATACAATGGTGGAACAAAACTTATTAAAAGGGTTAAAACATAGCAATAAACTTTGAGAAATTTAGGAGTAGACAACCTCTTAGTTACTTGAATCAAACTTGCAAAACACTTGCCTGTTTTTAAACCACACCTCACAACACTTTCAAAACAAACTTTCAAAAACAAATGAAAACCTTTTCAAAAGACATACATCTTTGTATACATCCCCACATGGATCATTATAAAGGTTGCCACCACATTGGCTTCTTTTCAAAACATTTTCAAAAATCACACACACAAGCACCATTTCAAACAATTGAAAACAAAAGGCAAGTGATCTAAGCAAGTAACTAAGAGCTCATGGATAACCATGGATAGAAAGGGTGCTAATACCTTCCCTTTCTATAATCTACTCCCCGAACCCAAGAAAAATCTCAAAGGTTTTTGCTGTGCTTTTTAAACCTTTCCTTAGGATAAAATAAAAAGTCGGTGGCGACTCTTACTCAACCGAAACATTTGCGAAAACAAACGCAAAACCATAGTCAGTTCTCCCACCGTATCACAGAACTGGCGACTCTGCTGGGAATAATTTTTAAAGTGGAGTAACCTTAGGGCTTAGATCACCCTCTTGCATGACAAATTGTTTGAATTGTTTGCTTTATGTCTTGGCTCTATTGTTTGGGTTTGCAAATCCTACACCCGGATTTTGGGAAACATTTCATAGATAGCAATACGTTGTGGAAACTGTGCGGGGTATACCGACACGATCGAAGCAATAGCTATATTAGTGCAACATATTTGTGAGTACCGGTAACCCTTGAGTTCAATCAAGGAGAGTACGGGGCCGCTGAGTGATGTCACTAAGCACTAATGACCTAGAACCTTACTTGACAATCTTGGCCTTTTATTAGGGGTAGTGAGATGACCGGCTTTGGTGCAGTCCGAAGTTGGTAGATACTCGATACTACACTCATTGAGGGTTGTTTTCTTGGAATATTTTGGTCGCTAGTTAAGTGGCTAAACCAAAACCATGAACAATGAAAACAATCCAGTGATATTGAGCTCCTTAGAACCCGGTTACTATTTATAGGACAGGTTTTTAAGCCAACTACACTCAAGAGGGTACTTACCTATGAAACCCCATGCAAGCCTGAAACTAGGGTTTGGTGTGATTTGCTTGTACATATGTTTTGTGCATACATCATAAACATCATAAACATCATAAAATATCATATGCATTCACTAACCATTTCAAGGGTTTTGGATCTTCATCATTGTTCTTGTTTTGTAGGACATGGAAATTCCTCGCAGAAACACCATTCAAGTCAATCTTGTGAGAATCTCTCCTCAACTCAAGGAGATCACTTCAAGAATTCCGGAAAATTCATCCTTCAGTGAAAGACATGGTAGACTGCTCAGCCTGGTCAACACCAACATTGAAGAAGACATGATGAAAGTGCTATTCCAGTTCTTTGACCCTCTTCACCACTGCTTCACTTTCCCTGATTATCAGTTGGTACCCATTTTGGAGGAGTTTTCCCAACTCCTGAGAATTCCTATCCTTAATCAACTACCCTTCAACGGTACGGAAAAGGAACCAAAGCCGGAAGATGTTGCTCGAGCATTACATCTACAACCATCCGACATCAAGGGGCATTGGGAAACCAGAAGCGGCGTCAAAGGTTTCTTAGCAAATTTCTTGTTTGAGAAGGCACAAGAATGTTGGAACTCATTGGACCTACAAGCCTTTGAAGAAATTGTGGCACTCTTTATCTATGGGTTGGTCTTGTTCCCAAATCCTGACCAATTGGTAGATGTCAACGCCGTCAAAATCTTCTTGTCCAGAAATCCAATACCAACATTTCTTGGGGACATCCTTCACTCATTTTACACACGAACAATGAGAAAGAGGGGTGTTCTCATGTGTTGTACTCCTCTCCTTGAAAGGTGGTTTATTTTGCACCTTCCACAATCTGTCTTGAAGAACGACCAAGGCTCAAGGTGGTCCCAACGGTTGATGACTCTTACTCACTCTGATGTACATTGGTGTTCTCGGTCCAGAGAAAATGTCATCATCGTCGATCGTTGTGGAGAATTCCCTAATGTTCCTTTACTTGGAATTAGAGGAGGTATCACCTATAACCCTTGCCTAGCTTTGAGGAAATTTGGATATTCCCGGAGGGATGGCCCTCATGACATGTTGATTCCTGACCTAGTTTTTGACTTCGACAACGATGCGCAAGGACTTCGCCAAAGATTCATCAGAGCTTGGGGAAAACTCAACAAGGTTGATAGCAAGACTCTGGGACACAAGAATTCCATCCCTCTTGAGCCCTATCTCAAGTGGGTACGAGCCCGAGCCCAAAGTCTAATGATGCCTTATCCTCATGTACTCCCAGTGATTAAAGAGCCCTTCAATGAAGGAGAGGTTCCCTACACCATCCTACATCCAGACATGCCTACATCGTGGGAGGAAATGCAGAAAAGTTGGATTCAGCTCAAGGAAGAACGAAATACTTTCGAAGCTAGCTTCTATGCCAGTGAGAAGAAGGTTCTAGAGCTTACCCGCCGACTCCATGAGCAAGAGGCTCTCAATACCTACATCGCACCAAAGAGGATGCGCAATGTCTTTCTGCCTTAAGAAGTTATTTTGTAATATTTGGCCCATGGGTCATTTATGTACTAACAAATCTCTTCTTATTAATATGACGTGCGTTCTTCTTTGTCTGAAACAATTTTGAATGTCCTAAATCCTTGAATGCATTGCATACATAAGCATACCATTCATCATGTGCATAAGCAGGTCTCATTCCAGGTTTCCTTATCTGTCTGCTGTTTATTTCAGTAGGATGGATCTCGAGCAAACAGTCAAAGACCTACAAGCTCAAAATGCACAGTTCCAGCAACTCCTGATGACCTTGGCTAAAGGTCAGGAGGATATCAAGACTCAATTGGGGAACAAAGACCCAGTGAAAAAGAAGAAAAAGAGAATCGGGGTGGCTACTTTGGGGAGAAGATTTGATGGAGAAGCTCGGAGAGTGCTTGAATTTCCTCCTACTTCTGATGAAGGAACCAGCAAAGGAGGGGGAGCTGCGGTACCTTCCGAGTCTGATGCGGAAGAGGAGGAGGTCGAAGAGGATGAAGATTATACTGATCAGCAATACCCTCCAGCTGATGATAAATACAAAGGGCTGGAAGACAGGTTGGCTGCCATGGAGCTACAAAGGGTACCGGGTTTGGATTTTGAAGACTTGGGTTTGGTTGCCGGGATTGTGATCCCCCCAAAATTCAAAGTGCCAGTGTTTGTAAGGTATGATGGGTTGTCCTGTCCCAAAATGCTTCTCAGGTCCTACGTGAGAAAGATTCAACCCTATACGGCAGATAAAAACCTTTGGATTCATTTCTTTCAAGACAGTCTTTCTGGAGCTCAGTTGGAGTAGTTTTATCAGCTAGAGGGAACCAGTGTTCGAAATTGGGAAGATTTGGCCACCGCTTTCTACAAACAATACCAATACAATTCTGACCTTGCCCCTACTCGTACCCAACTTCAGGGTATGTCGCTAGGAACAAGCGAGGGATTCAAAGAGTACGCACAAAAATGGAGGGATTTGGCTGGCAGGGTGCAGCCTCCTTTAACCGATCGTGAGCTTGTTGATATGTTTCTAGGGACCCTATCTGGGCCATTTTTCAATCATCTGATTGGTAACTCTTCCGCGGGGTTTACCGATTTGATCTTAACGGGCGAAAGAATAGAAGCTGGCATCAAGTCAGGAAAGATTCAGAAGGGTGTTGCTGCAAGTACTGAGAAGAGGCCTTTTAAGAAAGAAGCAAGTGCCGTCTATGGTCCTAGAAGGCAAGTCAAGCCAGAAAGTCGCCAAGCCGTCAATGCTCTGGTCATTTCAAAACCTGTTGCCGCTCCTCAGCAGTATAATCAACAAAGAGGTGAAAGGCCCAAGAGGCAGTATACTCGACTAAGTATGACCTTATCGCAAATTTTACCCCAACTGTTATCAACCAACTTGGTGACCACCAAAGAAGCTCCTAAGGTCGTTAATACTGCATCTCCTAAGTATAACCCGAATGCCCGTTGTGCTTATCATTCTGATAGCCCCGGGCATACTACTGATGATTGCTGGGCCTTGAGAAACAAAGTGCAAGATCTTATCGAAGCAAAGGAAATTCAGTTTGAAGCGCCTGAGAGGCCGAATGTTGTAACTGCTCCTATGCCCCAGCATAGAGTAAATGCCATTGAAGAAGAGTTGTATGCTGTTTCAGTAAATGATGTTACTACCCCTCTGTTGACTGTTAAGAGGAACTTACTACTAGCCGGTTTATTTCCGGGTTGTAGCAAGGGTTGCCTCCTGTGTGCCATTATCCCTACCGGTTGTCCACTGCTGAAATCAGGCATCCAAAGCCTGATGGATAGCAAGGAAATTCTGTTCAAAAAAACTGCTGTCCCGTTTGTCTCTGTTGAAGAAATATCTGTTGTCACAATTTACAATCCTGCCAAAGCTCCCATGAAGAAACCAGTCCAAATTATGTCTGTGGCACCCATCACTATTACTGTTCCGGAGCCTCTCCCCTATGAGTCTGATAAAGCGGTCCCATGGCATTATGGGGCCGATGTGTATGTGCTTGGGGTGAAGCAAGAATTCAACACCAATACCAGTATCAGTAACATCACTGGTCCCGCCAAGATTACCCGCAGTGGCAGGCTCTTCTCGCCTGACATTGCACCGCCGGTTATCCGAAAACCTCTCACCATCACACCCGCAAGTGTGCATGTTCCAGTTCAAATTCCTGTGTCTACTACTGCCGCCGAGTCCTCTGATACTCGGGGCAAAGAGGTTGCTACCAATTTGCCTGCCAGGACGGAGGCGCCAAAAAAGACTGCTGTAGAAGCCTCCCAACAAGAAATGGAGGAAATTCTTAAAATCATCAAAAAGAGTGACTTTAACGTTGTTGAACAGTTGGGGCATACTCCCTCCAAAATCTCTATGCTATCATTACTGCTATGCTCAGAGGCCCATGCAAAAGCCCTGATTTCATTTCTGAAAACGGCCCATATGCCGCAAGAGACCTCTGCAGATCAATTCACTGACTGTGTAGCTAATTTGACAGCTGACAATGGATTGGGGTTCTCAGATGTTGACCTTACCGCCAAAGGGAAAAATCACAATGATGCCCTGCATGTTTCCATAGAATGCAGGGGCACTACTCTCGCACACGTGTTGGTGGATACCGGTTCTTCCCTGAATGTTTTGCCCAAGAAGGCATTGGATCGTCTGGATTATGAGGGTTTGGAGCTGAAACCTAGTAACATCATTGTTAGAGCCTTCGACGGTTCTAAGAGGATGATGCACGGTGAGGTAGACATTCCTATTCGTGTGGGCTCCCAGGTTTTCGACTCAACGTTCTATGTAATGGATATTCGTCCATCTTACTCCTGCTTGTTGGGTCGACCCTGGATTCACAAAGCTGGGACAGTAACTTCCACTCTACACCAAAAGCTCAAATACCCTGTCAAAGGGAAGATTGTTACTGTGCAAGGTGAGGAGGAATACATGGTTAGTCATTTGAATTCATTCTGGTATATCGAGATGGATGGGGAGTTTATTGAAACCCCCTTTCAGCATTTTGAGGAAGTACCTCCAATTTTGGCATCAGCTGAAGCAGTAGTTGAAGAAGACTTTCCGTTGAAGATGGCATCCTTGAAGGATGCCCGGGCTGTAATCGAGAAAGGCAATTGTGCGAACTGGGGTCAGCTTCCTGACTTCACTCAAAAGAACGACAAGTTTGGGCTGGGCTTTACTGCAGAGGTTCAGAGGGCTGTGCGCAAGGAAAAGATCAGAAAGGCTCCAGTGTTTATCACCAGTCCAAGGGTGAATGCTATTGAGGAGGATGTAGAGGAAGCAGAGTTTCACATTTGGATCTACCCGACTACCAGCAACGGACCAAGCAACTGGACGGCAAAGGATTTTACACCTATCACATTTGTCACGCAGTAATTATTTCTTTTGATTTTCAATTTGTAACAAACAATGTGTTGAAACTTTTATTGGCTCGGTGTCCTACCCGGGGCATCGTAGCTCCATTTGTGAGGGCTTTTTGTATGACATTTCCATATATCATCAATCAAAACATTGGACGTTTGTTGCATTTCAAATCTTGTGCTCTTTTCTTTCTGTGTTATATATTACAAAACAGCTATATTTACACACACTCACTTATACAGGTTTCAATCCACTCTGGATCTCACTGGTAACAGCTCTGCTACCGCCAGTTATGACTTCGAGAATCCGATCAACTTGGACGAAGACGAAGGTGAAGATGATTGTGAAGTGCCCGGTGAACTCGCAAGACTGCTACTCCAGGAAGAGAGGGCTATTCAACCACATGAAGAGCCGGTGGAAACAATTAACCTGGGTACGGAGACAGATAGGAAAGAGGTCAAGATTGGGGCTAATCTAGAGCTCAGCGTGAAGCAACGATTGATCTAGATGCTACATGATTACATAGAGATCCTTGCTTGGTCATACGAAGATATGCCTGGTTTGGATGCCGACATTGTAGTTCATCACCTGCCAACTAAGGAAGACTGCCCTCCGGTAAAGCAAAGGGTTCGCCGCATGCGCCCAGAGATGTCCGAAAAGATCAAGGTTGAGGTTATGAAGCAATTCGATGCCGGATTTCTAGCAGTAACTTCTTACCCTCAGTGGGTTGCCAATGTGGTGCCAGTGCCGAAGAAGGACGGTAAAGTCAGAATGTGTGTTGACTACAGGGATTTAAACAGGGCAAGCCCCAAGGATGATTTTCCTCTGCCGCACATCGAAGTTCTTGTTGACAATACTGCTCAACACAAGGTTTTCTCCTTCATGGATGGTTTTTTAGGGTATAACCAGATCAAGATGGCTCCGGAGGATATGGAGAAGACTACCTTTGTGACTCAGTGGGGCACCTTCTGTTACAAAGTTATGCCATTCGGATTGAAAAATGTTGGGGCAACCTATCAACGTGCCATGGTTGCTTTATTTCATGATATGATCCATCATGAGATTGAGGTATACGTTGATGACATGATTGCAAGGTCTCAAACTGAGGAGGAGCACCTTGATCATCTGAGGAAGCTATTCGACCGACTGAAGTTATATAAGCTAAGGTTGAATCCCAACAAATGCACCTTTGGGGTGAGGTCCGGACAATTGCTGGGTTTCAATGTAAGTGATAAAGGTATTCAGGTGGACCCTGCCAAGGTAAAAGCCATACAAGAGATGCCAACTCCAAAGACAGAGAAAGAAGTCAGAGGCTTCCTAGGACGACTGAATTACATTGCCCGATTCATCTCACATCTGACTGCTACTTGTGAGCCAATCTTCAAATTACTGAAGAAAGATCAAGTAGTACGCTGGAACGATGAATGTCAGGCTGCCTTTGAAAATATAAAGGAATATCTCCAAGAGCCACCCATTCTTATGCCGCCAGTGGAAGGAAGACCTCTGATACTATATTTGACAGTACTTGACAATTCAATAGGGTGCGTGCTGGGACAGCATGACGAGTCTGGCCGAAAAGAGCATGCTATTTATTACTTGAGCAAAAAGTTTACCGACTGTGAGTCTCGTTACTCACTGCTTGAGAAAACTTGTTGCGCTCTAGTATGGGCTGCTCGCCGGCTGAGACAGTATATGCTGACTCACACCACTTTGTTGATTTCAAAGATGGATCCCATCAAGTACATATTTGAAAAGCCCGCTCTGTCTGGAAGAATAGCGAGATGGCAAATGATCTTAACAGAATATGATATCCAGTATACAACTCAGAAAGAAATTAAAGGAAGTGTACTGGCAGATCATTTGGCACACCAACCTGTGGATGATTACCAATCCTTGAACTTTGATTTTCCGGACGAAGACATCATGGTGGTAACTGACTGTGAAGTACCTGGACCGGATGAAGGACCTGAGGAAGGATCCCGATGGTCTATGCATTTTGACGGAGCCTCCAATGCTTTGGGTAATGGCGTCGGCGTTGTAATCATATCTCCCAAAGGAACTCATACTCCACTCACCGCCCGATTGTGTTTCAACTGCACCAACAACATGGCAGAATATGAGGCATGTATCATGGGTCTACAAGCTGCAATCGACTTAAGGATCAAATTTCTGAGTGTCTTCGGAGATTCCGCTCTCGTGATCAATCAGATCAAAGGCGAGTGGGATACGAAACACCCAAATCTTATTCCTTACAAGGAGTATGTGTCAACCTTGCTTCCCCACTTTGAAGAGATAACTTTTGAGCATTTCCCAAGAGAGGAGAATCAGCTAGCGGACGCACTAGCTACGATGTCTTCAATGTTCAAGGTTAAATGGGACAATGAGGCTCCCCGGATCATTATCTGGAAGTTGGATGAACCGGCATACTGCTGCGACCTCGAGGCCGAGAAGGCAACTGAAAAACCCTGGTATCATGAGGTGAAGAGGTACTTGGAAGCTCAGGAATACCCTGAAGGTGCATCTGTCAATGACAAGAAGTTCATGAGGAGGTTTGCGGCAAAATTCTTCCTCAGTAATGGCATCCTCTACAAACGGAATCATGATTCAACTCTACTACGTTGTGTGGATAAGGCTGAAGCAGAGAAAATCATGATAGAACTGCATGAAGGTACATTCGGAACACACTCCAGTGGACACACCATGGCAAAGAAAATCCTTAGGGCAGGATATTTCTGGTCCACCATGGAAGCCGATTGTTACCAACACTCTCGAACTTGTCACAAATGCCAGATCTATGCTGACAAGGTGCATATTCCTCCAGTTCCTCTGAACGTCCTGACGGCACCTTGGCCTTTTGCAATGTGGGGCATTGATATGATCGGTGAGATCCGACCGACGGCATCCAACGGGCATCGCTTCATCTTGGTAGCGATCGATTACTTCACGAAATGGGTTGAGGCTGCTTCCTACGCCACAGTAACCAAGAGCGTCGTGGCACGTTTCATCCGGCATAATCTGATCTGTCGGTACGGTGTCCCGGAAAGAATCATTACGGACAATGGTACCAATCTCAATAACAAAATGATCACTGAACTCTGCTAACAATTCAAGATACAGCACCACAATTCTTCTCCCTACCGGCCGAAGATGAATGGGGCCGTAGAGGCAGCTAATAAGAATATCAAGAAAATTGTGCAGAAGATGACAGTGACCTATAAAGATTGGCACGAAATGTTACCATTTGCTCTTCATGGGTACCGTACCTCAGCAAGGACGTCAACCGGGGCAACTCCTTTCTCCTTGGTCTATGGCATGGAGGCAGTCTTGCCAATTGAAGTTCAGATACCCTCTCTCCGGATAATGAAGGATGCAGACTTGAATGAAGATGACTGGATCCAGACTCGACTTGATCAATTAAATCTGATTGACGAAAAGAGACTCACCGCTATCTGTCATGGTCAGACGTATCAAAAACGGATGATCAGGGCATTTAACAAGAAAGTCAGACCACAAGAGTATCAAGTTGGGGACTTGGTAATCAAACGCATCATCCTTCCTCAAAGTGATCCCCGGGGAAAATGGACCCCTACTTACGAAGGGCCATTTATGGTTAAACATGTGTTCTCAGGAGGAGCCATGATCCTAACCACCATGGATGGTGACGACCTTCCTCACCCCGCCAATGCAGACATAGTGAAAAGATACTACGCATGAATAAAAGACCCGCTAGGTTGACATACCTAGGCAAAAATAAGGGCTTCCCGGCGAACCAAAAGGGTTCGGGAAAAAATAGGGGATGAAATGAAAAAATCTGTACACCCGACAAGTCGAAAACCTGAAAAGGCGGCTTGAGCAAAAATGGGTATCCCGGTGGACTGAAAACCCGAAAGGTGTTTCTAGTGATTTCTGGTAAACAACCGCTAGTCTTCCAAACTATCGAATAATCTTTCTTACTGTTATTCAATTCCTCTGGTAACTCACAGGATCGACTAGATTGATCCTAGGACTCCTTGGATATTAAGGTTACTCTCACGATCGAACAGATATTCATGGTTGATATTTGAATGTTTGGCTTATTTCGATTTCTCTCTCTAAAAGTCTAAAGATGTAATCAAAATGTGTGTGTGAAACTAAGTTGCATGAGTAAATATTAATTGTAAAGACATGTGAAATTGCATAAAAGTCAAGTAAATGGTTTCGAATTATAAAACAGTTAATGTAAAGGATTTCTGGAACATAAAAGGTTTGAAATATGAAGAAAGCGTTTAATGCAAGAAATCTGTAAATTACTTTAAGTAAAAATATGCGTTCGAAGGATAAAACTTGAAGGTAAAGGTATGGAAAATATGACAGTTCTCTAAGATGTAAATTGCTTGAAATGTGAAGAAAGCATTAAAATGTAAAACTTTGAAGAAGAGATTTCGAAGTGAAAAGACTGTAAATGAGAAAACTTGTAAATGCTATTTGACAAAAAGATAAAGGAAAGTGCTGGGAATGGTAAAAGGTTTTCATTAAATCAGAAATACATGGTGCTATCATACATACATTTCTCTTGCATTCGTTTCCCTTGCCATGTGGTAGTTTGAATGTTACTGAGTATTTTGTATAATAGATATGACACACGAAATCCTAATACTAAGACTTCTATTTATACTAATTCGACCATAACGGTCTTGCTATAGGATTATGCCACGTTCAGAACATGCAGGACAATGCCTCTTTAATCCTTCCACGTGTCTCCAAATGCACCAGCACATAACTTTCAAACTTCGAATTATCCCGCTTCCATTTGAATTTCAAATGCTTTGGTACTTCTCTGTTTCGAACGCTCTTCCCAGACACAGCCTTGTTGTTATTTCGAGACTTCTTTAGATATGTTCCCATAATTGCCACTCGAAACTCCAAGTTTTGACATACTTATTCGAAGCACTGCTTCTGCTACTTCGAAACATGGCTCTTTACCTCATTTCGATCGAAACGTTTAATTCATTTGGCTTCTAATATCATTATCAAAATCTTCAGCCAACAAATTGCCCCTTTAAAATATGTATTTCGATTCCTCTGAGAAATACCTATTTTAAACACCTACACAAGATTTTGATGTGACTTTCGAATCATCATAACATTTAATGTATTTGACTCCAGTCATGTCAATCATAGCACCTTTTGGATTCCTTAACCGCCTGGAGCCACTTCACAGTATGGTGCAGTTACAAATAATGATTATCTTTAAATCACGCCTATTACCCATGTTAATCTTTACGCCACCTCTTCATCACACCAACCCATGATTTCCACGTATCACACCCTTATTCAGTGAGTGCTTAAACTTCCCCATTATAAAACATCACCAACTTAATCCTTTTCTTTTCTTTCCAACACTCTAAATCTTTTACCCTCTTTCTCTCGTCAAAAACCCAAGCTTTCAACATCTTTCAAAAATGTCTTCTTCTACTTCATCCCAACTCAAGAAAGTCTCCAAGAAGAAAGGAAAAACTGCAGGAGCTACCATGGAAAGTAAAATCATCACTCACCAAGGTCAATCCGTTCTTGCCCCTCAGATGATTTCAAAGGAAAAAGAAATGCTGTATGCGTCACAGGTACTCATTCCTACCAACGTTGCTGGTAAGAGGTTAGCTTTAAATGGCCCTCTTACGGTTTTTGAAATATTAAAAGATACCAGGACGATTTTCCCAGTTTGTTATAGTTTTAAACCCTTATTTAACAAAATGGACGCCCCTAAGGCAGTAGAATCTCCTAGTTCAAATACCATAGAAAACCCAACTGTTCCTCCTAAGGACCCCTTTGTATTGGATTATGTAAAAAGTAATTTTAAGCCATTTCGATCTTGCCCCACCTCTGATATTGCTTATCAAAATTGGTTCAAGAAAGTAGAAGCTAAGAAATCCCAGCAATGGGAAGAATTAGGTATCTATAACCTGATTAAACTATCGAAGCCTGGTTTCACCTACATCCACCCTCTGCTATTAGCGTCCCTCTATTTTTGGGACAGTACCTATAACACTTTCCATCTCCCAGGTGGAATGATCACCCCAACTTTCTTCGACATAGCGGCCATCATTGGGCTATCGCCAGTGGGAGAAACTTATATACCCGACAACGAAGAACATTCAAGCATAATTGACTTCGAAGTCAAGCTAGCCAGTTTTTCCAAGTTTATCAGTCATTACCATGCTGAGGGGGACAATGTATCTGACGTAGAGCACATTGCTTTCTTAACCTTGTGGCTGTCAAGATACGTTTTCTGCAGTAGATCCCTACAGGTAGCTAGTAGGTTCATTCCTCTAGCTAGGGACTTGCATGAAAATCGAAAAGTGTGCCTAAGTGAACTGCTCTTAGTTGACCTTTATGAAAGCCTGAGGTCAGCTGTTTCGAGCCTCAAATCCCACACCTCCAAAAATATTCTGTTGGCTGGCCCTTTTTGGTTACTTCAACTATGGCTAAATGCCATGTTCGAACCCTCTTTATCAACCGCCAACACCATTGATGAGCAAGATTCTGAGATAAATGATAGGATAGTTGAAGGCACTAGGCTTCGAAGATTAACTCCCAATGACGACAAAGATGACTTCAAAGTCCAATTCTCGAAGTACATCATGATATTCTCCAAAAGGCACAAGTTCGAAGAGAGCATGGCGCCTTTTGCTTCGAGGGCTCATGGACCTTCTTGGTTCACCATGGCTCTCTCAGAAGCTATCAAAAGCAAGGAAATTCAGGATGTATGGAGAGCTTTTTTGCTGCCTAGACTCATTTCTTCAAGAATAACTCCAGCCAAGAACCAGATTTTTCTCTTTGCCTACCAACCAAACTTTGTTTCGAGGCAGTTTGGCTTATGCCAACTGATTCCTGAACCTTTATTTCAAACTGAGAGCGCCATCACCTCGGGACGAACTTTCAAGGCACGGGAAGCCAAAATACAGCAAGAACAATATCAAGGCTTTGCCCAATTTGAGCTGATAACCTTCGAACCCACCCATCTCACAGCTAAAGGATTTTTGGAATGGTGGACCAAGTTTTATCAAACTTATATGTTCGATACACTTACAATTCAACAGAAACTAATTGATGCCTTCGATGTGCAGGTACTAACAAAGAAAGGTATGTTTACTCATGCCAAAGAGATTAAAGCTTTCCAAAATTATTTTGAAACTACTTATGACCCCACGCGCTTGGACTCCACTGTGCATCAAGCAGCTGAGACCTTGAAGGAAAAATTTAAACAAAAAGTTTCTAAGTTAAAACTTCCTTCAGGGCTGTCACCTGAGGATAGGTATAGGTTGGCATTCGAAATGCATCCACCTAAATTTCCCAAATTACCTACCTCAGAACTGGCTCTGGCTTGGTTTCCCCCATATCCTTGGTGGTTTACTTGCAAAGAGATGTTCAAATATCTTCAAAGGAAACCAAATCCATCTGAGACTGTGACATGGGCTCGATACTGGCTTCATGATTTCCCAGGACACCTTCGATACGACCTTTCTGCCATGTCAATTAAATCTGATCAAGGCACAGGTGCGAATGCTTGGGAAAATCCCAAATGTCTTTTATTTTCCATATCTTTAACCTTTGCTTTAATTGTTTCGATTTTCAGCCATCAGGATAAATACAGCTGCCTCGAAGTCGAAAGAAGGGAGCGCCTCTCAAGCCTCCATCGAAACTACTGACAAAGTGACTCCACCCGAGACAACAACTATTGCTGCAACCACAACAACAACAATAATACCAACAACAACCGGTGTTCCAATTCCAACGGTAATCACTTAGCCTTGATGTTTCGAATTCACTCATGCTTTATGGTTTGCATCTAACTCTTCGTTTAAAATCTTTTCAGACCAATAAGCTTCCTCCTACTACTCCCAAGAAGCGGAAATCAAGCACCACTGGGGAAGATCCCAAGGCTGGAGGAAACTTAAATACTGCTTCGAAGAAGAAGCCAAAGAAAGATATTTCGAAAAGCACCGTTCCAACTAGTGTCTCTGGACTTGATTCCAGGGATGCTGCTCCCTCACCCAAATCCAAAAATCCACCTTCGACCTCCAACCCAACGTTGGAACGTATAGCTAGTAACCTCTCCTCCGAGAGTCCACAGGTAAATTGAACCTTTAAATTTTGACAATAATAACTTCTTATTACCTTGGTGAATTTTTTAACATTATGTTGTTCCTTGCATAACATCTTGAATCCAGCTTCCACTATTTCGAACTCACCATCCAGAGCTGCTGCTCCGCTCAACTCCTCTCCTCAAGGAGATTCCAGCAACCTGGTTCAAAATAAAGGTTCCTCCAATATGGCGGTTCTGGCTGGAACTTCTGAACAGCAGGATGATCAAGGTACCTCTATTCCTCTGAAAGAGATAAACGAAACAACACTTCAAACGTCTGCAGAGGATTTGCAAAGGGCTTCTCTTCAAAAGTCCCCTCTTGAAACTCTTCAAGAGGACCCAAAGGACACTTAAACTGAGGAAGAGAAAGCTGATTCTGGGCAAAGAGCCGAAGAATCTGCAGACGAAGAATCTGAGGAGGAGAATGCCAATGACGGTTCGACTGCTGGGACGGAGTCCAACGCAAATAGCAGTGAAAGGGATGGTATCGAAGTGGTGGACTTGGATGAGGATGAAGAAGACCAAGAGCACGAAACGAATGAAGGGGATGGTAATGCAACCAACGAACCCATAGAGGTTGAAATGGACGTGGCTCCCTTACGTGTGGAACTCCCTCAACCCTCTCTGTCTCGAATGACTGACGAGGAACTGGCACTTCTGAGACGAAATGACCCTATTGGGTACATGAAGGCAAAGTTGGCTCAGAGGGACGTCCCACTTGCTAGGGCTGGCACAAGTTCGACCAGCTATCCTCTTCCCACGGATGAAAGAATTGTTCTTCTTAATAAAATTAGGAAAACCATTCTCAATGTGGATATATTCGAAGTGCTTAAGCAAGATAGTACTGCTTGCTATACTATGAAGGAGCTGCTCACAAAGGTCAATCTTTCTACCTGCTCCTTGCCAGTTAGTACTCTCTTGTTCGATCTTCAGGCTTTGCTGGACAACGTAACTGGTTACCTTCTCCAAGACGAATCTGCTGCCAAGAAGGTTCAAGAGAAACGCATTGCCATGGATGCTGCTTATGAACAAGCTTCGAAACTCTCTCAAGAAGCTGAGGATCAAGCTATGCATCTGAAGTAGGCGAAAACTGACTATGAGGCTCGAGCTGAGTCCATACTTCTTTGGGAAAGGCAGATTCTGGAACTTCAACAGAAGGTTAAGGAGGCTAAAGAACAACAAATAGCCTTCGAAACCAATACTGCTGGTAACGAATTCGAAGAGCTTCTCAACCAAGGGCTTGCGGAAATGGAGACTGCAGAACAACTTAAAGGAGAAGTGGCAACCTTGGAAGGAGCCAGACGGTTCGCTCAGCAGAAACTTGAATCATTTTGAAGCACTTTTAATCAATTGAAAAATAATTCTTATTTCTAGATTTTGATGTTTATTTGACTACAATTTTGGTTTCTTACATGTAATATTCGAACAACGCCATTTTGGCATTTTATCTTGCCATCTTGGCTTTTATAACATCTTGTTTACGTTGTTGCTATTCGAATCTCCTGCAGGCTTGGCTTATATTTCTTTAAATATTTCCCATTAACCTTTAGGATACGTTTATCATCCATGAGTTCTTCGATTTCGTATGCATTGTTTGAGAATACTTTTAATATTCGAAAAGGTCCTTCCCAATGAGGTAACCATTTACCTAACGCTTTATTCTTCTTGTCCATAGGCAATATGACTCTCCAAACCAAGTCATTAATAATGAATACTTTTTTCTTCACCCTTTTATTGTATGTTCTGGCCACTCTTTCTTTTTGCCTCATCAAAATTTCCAATGCATGTAATCTAATTTCGTCCAACTCAACTAATTCATTCATCATCATTTCCCAATATAATGCAGCTGGGATTTCATTTTGTCTTTGAATTCGAACTGATTGTAGATGAATTTCCACTGGCAACACTACATCATGACCAAATGTGAGTTGGAAAGGCGTAGTGTTAGTAGCTTCCTTAGGAGATGTTCTACAAGCCCATAATATTTGGTCCAAAGTTTTGTGCCAGTTTCTTGGCTTTTTGCCAATATGCTTCTTGATTAATCCTATTATTACTTTATTTGCTGCTTCGACTTGACCGTTTGCTTGAGCATAATATGGCGTTGATGTTAGCAATCTAAACCCCATTTCTTGGGCAAATCCTTGCATCTTTCTACCAGTAAACACAGAGCCTTGGTCTGTAGTTATGCTCTCTGGCAATCCGAACCTATAGATAATGTGCTTTTGTATAAATTCAATAATAGCCTCTTGATCAGCAACTATCAGTGGTATAGCTTCGATCCATTTGGTAAAATAATCTATTCCCACCAAGATGTATTTATGTCCTTTGGACGAAGCAGGATTTGTTTCTCCTATCAAATCCAATGCCCATCCTCTAAATGGCCATGGTTTGATGATCGAATGCAACTCACTTGCAGGGGCGTGTTGAATTCCTGCATGTTTCTGACATTCCTCACATCCTTTAGCAAAGTCTATGCAATCTTTGAGCATGCTAGGCCAATACAAGCCGTATCGAAATAACAGCCATTTCATTTTATGGCCTGCTTGATGTGCCCCACATGCCCCATTATGGACTTCAGACAATGCTAAATATGCCTCACTTTCTCCTAGGCATTTCAATAATACACCCTCTTGGGTCTTTTTAAACAATTCGTTCCCCATGAGGAGATATGACAATGCTCTATATTTTGTCTTTCTATCCACCTTGAGAGTTGGGTCTGCTAAATGACTCTTCAATGGACTTCGCCAATCTGCATCTGACAAAGTATTTATGGCTAATATTTCGAATCCCTGTTTCTCAGCATATCCCAATCTCATACTTTCCAGATCCGATGGTGTGAATCTAGTAGCCATAACTCTTCCCCTTAATTCGACCAAATCCTTGAAGTTCTTGGTAGACACTTTATAACCCGAAGCCAACTGCGCTAAGTCATTTGCTTCTTGGTTCTCTATTCTTGGTATGTGTTGAATATCCATGTATTCAAATTTCCTCAATAGCCTATTGACTATGACGAAGTATACCATTAAATTTTCCTTTATGCACTTGTATTCCTTTGTGATTTGTTTGACCACTAATTCAGAGTCTCCTTTAATTTCGACTCTGGTTGCCCCCAATTCCAACAAAGCTTCAAGTCCAACAATGAGCGCTTCATACTCAGCTTCGTTGTTAGAACAACGAGGACCATCTAATTTATACTTGAATTTTGTTGGAATTCCTTCAGGAGAAATCAGAAGGACTCCAACACCACTTCCATTTCTGTGGGTTGAACCATCAAAGTACAATTTCCATGGTTGCATTTCGACGTAACTCATGACAGTCTGCTCAACCAAAGAATGGTCCACAATGAAATCAGGAATCACTTGACCTTTCATAGCTTTTAAGGGAATGAAAGTCAAAGAATATTCTGTTAAGGCTAAAGCCCACTTTCCAACTCTGCTATGCATTATTGGTTTTGAAAGCATATGTTTAATAACATCGAAATGAGATGAAACATAAACATCAACAGGTTTTATATAATACTTGAGTTTCATACAAGAGAAATACAAGCAGAGACATAGCTTTTCTAAATTTCTATATTTGGTCTCTGCATCATTTAGCACTCTACTTAAATAGTATATGGCTCTTTCGATGCCATTGCTATCTTCTTGTGCTAGCATACTACCTATACTAACTTCAGAGGCAGATATGTACAATCTCATGGGCTTCCCCCATGAAGGTGGAGACAAAATGGGAGGCTGAGAAAGGTATTCTTTTATCCTGTCAAACGCTTCCTGGTGAGCTTCGTTCCATTCGAAGGCTTGGCCCTGCTTTAGACGAAGTAACGGAGAGAAAGCTTGGGTTCTTCCACTTAGGTTCGAAATGAATCTTCTGAGGAAGTTAATTTTCCCTAGTAGAGATTGCAACTCCCTTTTTGACGTAGGTGCTTTCGTCTCCATTATAGCTTTGGTTTTGTTCTGGTTGATTTCGATTCCTTTCTTGTGAACCACAAAACCAAGAAAATCTCCAGCCTGCACAAAAAATGCACATTTAAGGGGATTCATTTTTAAGCCATGTTTTCTCATTCGCTCGAATGATTGGCTTAAATGATGCAAATGTGTTGCTGCAGATATGGATTTGATGACTATATCATCAATATACACCTGCATGAAGGTTTCAATGAAATCATGAAAAATTGAATTCATTGCCCTTTGATAAGTTGCTCCAGCGTTCTTTAAACCAAAAGGCATCACCACCCATTCGTAGGTGCCTAAGGCTCCTGGGCAACGAAATGCTGTCTTTGCAACATCTTCTTCAGCAATGAAAATCTAGTTATACCCAGAGTATCCATCTAACATACTCAAGTATTCGAACCCTACAGCAGAATCTACTAGCATTTCTGCCACAGGCATGGAATATTCATCTTTAGGGGTTGCAGTGTTTAAATCCCTAAAATCTATGCAAATTCTTAAAGAACCATTTTTCTTAATAACAAGTACTATGTTCGCTAACCATTCGACGTACCTTGTTGTTCTGATGAATTTGCAACGCAGCAACCTTTCAATCTCAGCTTTAATTTTTGTGAGAACCGCTGGTGCGAATCTTCTGGGAGTTTGTTTGATGGGCCTCTTGCCATCTTTGATTGGCAGTCTGTGTTCGACCAACTCCCTCTTTAAACCAGGCATCTCGTCATAATCCCATGCGAAGCAATCTTTTTTTTCCTTGAGGACTTCGATCACTTCCTTCTTGAGGCCTGGGCTAAGTTTAGCACTTATGTAGGTTACTCTTTTCGTTTTTTCATCCCCTAAGTTAACTTCTTCGAGTGGATCTTGTGCCAACATTTTGGCACCTGAGTTTATGGGGTCCCTTTCGAAGCCTAAGGGTTCTTTATCATAGATGGCATCCAACCTCTTATCCATATCAAACTCTTCGAAGGGTGAGCATTTCGACCCATCCCCACTTACTTCGTTCATCTTTATAGTTGATTTATTTATTTCAGCCTCTAAGGCCGCTTTTGATTCGTTCTCAGCCATATAGGCCGAAATCCTTTCGAAAAAGGTAGACTCGGTCATGGATAAGGTTGTCGAAGTCCCATCCTGCTAGACGTTTTTGTATAGTGCTTTCGACTCCCTCTTCTTCACTGATTATTGTTCTATCCCAGTAAAGGCCATCATGACGAAGGGTCATGTAGTAGTGGGCGTTTCTAGTTTCGTTAATCTCATCATTTGGAACACACGGAGCAATCTTTTCCAGATTTTTATCATAATCCCTCTTGTCAACTAAATTGACAGTTGACATAAAGTAACTATGGTCTGCTTCGATGTTTTCCATGATTCCATCATCTCTCCACAGAACTAGTCGCTGATGCATTGACGAAGGAACTGCCCCCACGCCATGGATCCACTCCCTTCCCAGCAGTAAGTTATAGTTGGCCTTGGCTTCGATCACCATAAACATGGTGGGCCTACAGCTTGAGCCTATTGTCAATTCCAACTGGACCACTCCTAGTGTTTTGCCCACTTTTCCCTCATAATTGGACAGAACCATATTATGGGCTTGATGTCTCCTTTGCGGATATCTAATATTTTTAGCATGAAATGGGGTATCAAATTGACTGCAGCACCCCCATCCACTAGAACTTTGTTCACACCATGGACACCAACTTTCGCCCGAATAAAAAGTGGTTTGAGATGGTTCTTCATTGCAGGTTCTGGACGTTCGAAGAACGCATTTTGTTCCTCAACAGCCCCATTGTCCATCACATAGTAGCACACAGGCCTATGTTTCATCAAATCTGTGGTGTCTTCCTCCTCATATTCATTGATTTCGGTTTCCTGCCCAAATTCGCAGGGAAGCACAGACACCATGTTACAGTTCAAGTTAAATAAAGACTCCCCCTCTGATTCGAAGTTATCTGTTATCATATCTTCGTCCTCTTCCGGGCCTGGAGTGTATTCCTTTGGTTCATTGCGTTGTTCTTCAGAGAAGAGCCTCCTATTGACTGAAGGTTTGTCTTCAGTTTGATTTTTTGGTTTGTTGGTGCTAGATTCACCTTGGTTTTTTGTTGAAGTAACCCCTTTGTTCGCCACAGCTTCTCTCTCAGCCTTTCGAATCCTTTGCAGTCTGCGCCACTGGGATCTTGACATGGGGTTCCTCCCTTTATAATTTTCTAATCTCACCTCCTCTCTTTTTGCTGTGTTGAATTGCCTCCTGTATGTCACAGCATGGCGTGCATTTCGTTCAGCGTTTCTCCATCTATCTTTGCCTTTGTCATTTCTAACCTGTAACCATCTATCGGTTGGCACTTCAGCAGGGAGTTTGAAGGTCACTCTTCGAGCAGCCTTGGGGTGAGGGCTATCAGGCCTTCGTTGTTTGTGTCTGCTGTCGAAACGTGGGCCCATCTGGGCAGTTTCTTGATGGTTCCAGCAAGGGGCGAAGGGAATCGTTTCGAAAGCCCTGGCCATTCTTTGGTCATACACAGCAGAACACCTTGGGCAAATCAAGCACTTGGTTTCCCCTTTGTAGCAGCGAAACACAAATTCCAGCAAACTTTCTCCAGCCTTGGGATAACACCTAAAAAGCTGGTTATCCTGGCGCCAATTGTTGCCAGTTCGAGTCCTCTGTACCCTTTCGAAATTCGCAGCGATTCTTTGATTGCAGAGGATGCTGCACCTAGGGCACAATATCATGCCTGAATCTCCTTTGTGGCATTTCATGAGATAATCCTTGAGACTAGCATCTCCAGTGTGATTATCCCCCATTCTATACTTTTCTTTTTCTAAGTATTTTTCTACTTCCTCCATCTCAGAGCGAGGTCTTTCCATGTTCACCATATTTATTTCAACATCTCCCCCTTTAGCTTCATCATCACCCCATCCTGTGGGCTTTATATCCTCAATCTGAACCTTCGAACTCTCTGGGGTAGAATATTGACCAAATAGTCAAATTTTCCACTGGGTTCCCCTAGAGTGTCCCATATTTCCTTCTGAGGGGAAATTGGCTGCGTGATTTGGACTTTCTCCAATTCCAGCCTCAAGCCTTCAGTGACTTGTGTTAATTCTTGGTTTTGATTTCCCTGGCCTTCAGTAGCCTGGGTTTCTCTTGCAACAGCTACAGGTGCGGCAATCGAAGTCTCTGGCGTATTCTGGATGTCCTCAGTGACCTCCTTATTGACTTCGACCATCACCCAGTTTTCAGCCTCAGTACCCTTCTCTCCTGTTGAGGCGTCGCTTCGATCAATTTCCACCATGTTGACCTCTCCAATGCATGCAAGCTCAGAGTAGTTGGTGTCTGCGATGTCCAAGGGATCTTCGTCCACTTTCATCTTCACCTTATCAGCAAACTTTAGTCTGCCATCTTTGATCGCGTTTTGAATTAGATCCCTGAAAAGAAAACATTGTGAGGTTTTGTGGCCTAGGAAACTATGATATTTGCAAAATCCTCTCTTCTTTCTCTGATCCAAAGGAGGTATTTTGACATTTGATGGCACAATTAGTTGGCCATCTTTGACAAGTAAGTCAAAAATCTCGTCACATTTAGTGACATCGAAGGTATAAACCTTCTTTGGAAATTTGTCACTTTTCTCATTCTCAACAATGTCTTTCCCTTTTGTGGGAACTAACAATTTGCAGGAATAAGGCGGGGCCTGTTTTAATTCAGCGAGGTCGATTTCGACCTCTTCGAATTCGAATTCAGGATGTTCTTCTGCTTCCTCAGTCCCAACATAGGAAATCCTTTCTTTCTTGCTATTCTTAAAGACTCTGGCTTTTTCGGCCTTTAGTCTTTCGACCTGTCGAACCCTATCGGCTAATTGATCCATATCCCTCAAATATTGAGTGTCTAGTTTCTTTCGAATAGAATAATCCAAGCCACCAGCAGCCATTTCGACTAACTCATGTTCAGGCACTACTGTGTAACATCTGGATTTCAAAAGCCTAAATCTATTCAGGTAATCATCTATGGGTTCGGTGAACTTTCTCTTAACACTGGCCAATTCCTTCAAACTTATTTTCGACTGTCCCATGTAAAATTGTTCATGGAATAATCTCTCTAAGAGAGCCCAAGTGTCAATGGACCCAGGGGGCAAAGTGGTAAACCATGTGAAGGCGTTTTTTGTCAAGGAACTTGGGAAGTATTTGATCCTGAGATCTTCATTATTGGTTATATCTCCCGCTTCGGTTAGATATCTCGCTATGTGTTCGACTGTTGACTCATTGGTATCCCCAGCGAACTTTGTAAATTTAGGGACGTTATATCCCCTTGGTAAATCAGTATGCATTATGCAATCCAATATAGGAGAAGCGTAATTTGGCCTTCTCATTCCTGTGTTGAGGCCATTCTGGGCCATGACTCTCTCTATCATGGTGGTTAGGTTGTTTTCTGCCAGGATGTTATCGTTTCGAATTCTATGAACGACAGCATCGGCATCTTGATTTCGACCAACCAAAACAACTCCCCTAGGTTGTTCTTCTCGAAACTCTGGGGCTTCTAGCCTTTCGACCCTTGCCCCTGGTTCCATAATTTCTCTTTGTGGGCCCGGGATTAATGGGGCTTCTAACCTTGGTGCCCTGGCCCCTAAGTTAACTTCTTCTCTGGGTGGTCTATAATTTGGGTCGTTAGCAATTTGTTCTATAACAGGCATGTTTGCTCGAAATCCCGCCTGATTCTGCCTACGCCTTTCTGGGGGAGCAAAGAAATCTGCTATTCGACTCATATTATCAGCGTTTTCTCTGTTTGTCACAATCACATTTTACACTATTGGGGCAAATATCTCCTGCATGGTTTGTGCTAACACCCCTATCATATTATGGTTACTGTCATCCATCAATTGCCTAAAAGCCAACTGGTTGTCTGTGGTTAAGATAGACATTATGCTATAACCCACTGACCCTTGGTTATTTGTCATAAACTGATTCGCCCCAGATCCAGACCCTAGTTGTGGAGATGAATTCGATATGGAATTGTGTAAACCTGCCATAAAAGATGTTGGCATTCCATAAGAGGCATTTCTAGTTCTATTCCCATCGAAACCGGGTGGTCTAGTTAATGGAGTGGCGAAATGGGATTGTGTCCCAGATGGTGGGACGAATCCCCCGGGGTAGCCAATGGTTCCAGTATTTCCTAAGATCGAACTATTAGTTGATATGCCACTTACTCCATTGGTGGCTATGTTACTGGTTGAAGATGCAACAGACTGTGCGTTCGAAGGGATTACATTAGATGTTCTGATCGAAGTGGACGCATTAGTTCCTGTTGTATGTGGGCCATTTTGGTCCCCTTGTTGATTGTCAGAATTAGACATTTTGTCCAAACGTTTTCTTCTGGATAAAGGTTGGTTGCTGTTGGTTATCTTACCACTTCTCAGGTTCATAAAACAGCAAACTTCTTAGGTTCCAACGTTTTTTGTAATGGTTATGTCTCAACAATCTTTATTTCTAATATCCACTTATTGGTCCCACCGGGTGTGCCAATTTGTTTCCAGTGATTTCTGGTAAACAACCGCTAGTCTTCCAAACTATCGAATAATCTTTCTTACTGTTATTCAATTCCTCTGGTAACTCACAGGATCGACTAGATTGATCCTAGGACTCCTTGGATATTAAGGTTACTCTCACGATCGAACAGATATTCATGGTTGATATTTGAATGTTTGGCTTATTTCGATTTCTCTCTCTAAAAGTCTAAAGATGTAATCAAAATGTGTGTGTGAAACTAAGTTGCATGAGTAAATATCAATTGTAAAGACATGTGAAATTGCATAAAAGTCAAGTAAATGGTTTCGAATTATAAAACAGTTAATGTAAAGGATTTCTAGAACATAAAAGGTTTGAAATATGAAGAAAGCGTTTAATGCAAGAAATCTGTAAATGACTTTAAGTAAAAATATGCGTTCGAAGGATAAAACTTGAAGGTAAAGGTATGGAAAATATGACAGTTCTCTAAGATGTAAATTGCTTGAAATGTGAAGAAAGCATTAAAATGTAAAACTTTGAAGAAGAGATTTCGAAGTGAAAAGACTGTAAATGAGAAAACTTGTAAATGCTATTTGACAAAAAGATAAAGGAAAGTGCTGGGAATGGTAAAAGGTTTTCATTAAATCAGAAATACATGGTGCTATCATACATACATTTCTCTTGCATTCGTTTCCCTTGCCATGTGGTAGTTTGAATGTTACTGAGTATTTTGTATAATAGATATGACACACGAAATCCTAATACTAAGACTTCTATTTATACTAATTCGACCATAACGGTCTTGCTATAGGATTATGCCACGTTCAGAACATGCAGGACAATGCCTCTTTAATCCTTCTACGTGTCTCCAAATGCACCAGCACATAACTTTCAAACTTCGAATTATCCCGCTTCCATTTGAATTTCAAATGCTTTGGTACTTCTCCGTTTCGAACGCTCTTCCCAGACACAGCCTTGTTGTTATTTCGAGACTTCTTTAGATATGTTCCCATAATTGCCACTCGAAACTCCAAGTTTTGACATACTTATTTGAAGCACTGCTTCTGCTACTTCGAAACATGGCTCTTTACCTCATTTCGTTCGAAACGTTTAATTCATTTGGCTTCTAATAACATTATCAAAATCTTCAGCCAACAAAAGGGCGGTCCAGGCAAAAGTTAGGGATAAAGCGTAACACTATGTCTCATTGGATCACTTCGCATCCGGAATTCGGCATCAACTATCTGGCTCAGATTTCGGCATCGACCAATCAGCTTCATCTTCAACTAGGCAGCAAAGCGATGAGACGCTTGGAGACATAAAGGCGATAGCAGGGTTGGAACCCAGTGGGATTGTTCACATAGCTGTTTTGTTTTCTTTTCAAAATTGTAAATTCTATGATTATTCGGCGGCGTCCTCTTACTAGGATGTCAGCCTCTTGTACAAAAACGCCTATTCACAGGCAAAGTTCAAATCAATACAAATTCACTTGTCCATACAAGTTGCCATTGTTTTTCTTTTTGTTTTGTCTTGCGAAGAACGTCCAATGTTCATTTTTGATATATGCATTTGACATTAAAATCGTTGGTTCATAAATATTTGCGTATGAAACAAAAGATTAATTACATGTGACATCAGAAATAGGGGCAATGAGAAGTTGTCTGATGCAGTCTGGTTGCTTTGTCCGCCAAGGTACCAGGTAATTTGACTGAAGATTGTGACCAAATCATCTCAACTCCCCGCAGAGTAAGACAAGATTCAGCAATGCTTTCCCCAAGCGGAGTTGGTCTCCCATAAGTCCTAAAAAGGCACAACATTCCCCGGCAGGTCTTAAAGCTTATCCCCAGTAGATTCTGGAAGCTTGTTCCCTGCAGAATACGGACGTCTCTTCCGAGCTTTATTCAGAGTTATTCCTCACAAGGGATTATAACTGGGTTATCCTCAGCCAAAAGCCACAGAAGATCGCCCTCAACAAAGTTCTTTCAATACCCAGCAGAGTTTATCTTTGGTATCCCCAGCGGAGTTTATCATCACTATCCCCAGCGGAATCCATCATTGAAGTCCTCAGCAGGCCTCTCATCAAAAACTTCAGCAAAGTATCTCTTCCACAGAGCAATTCCCCGTCCGATCGTCAAGGATTTATTTTCCTAAGACGAAAATACATTCATAAACATTTCACGTTTGCATACATCCTGCTTACATACATGATAAAGTGCATACAACACTGTCTCATGTTAAAACATCATGCATATCATACATCATGACATTGCATACAACTTATGTTTTTCCTTTTCAGGGAAAAAGACAATCCCAAAGACAACTATCTTCAACTGTCACAATTCCAGATTCGATACCTGTATCTAGCCAGGGCATATCTGAGAGTGATCAGTTTCCAGACTCGATTCCTGTATCTAGCCAGGGAACGTCTGAAGAGTTCGAAGATTCGATTCCTGTATCCAGCCAGGGCACATCTATCAACTACAACATTTCCAGACTCGATTCCTGTATCTAGCCAGGGCACGTCTGAAGAGTTCGAAGATTCGATTCCTGTATCCAGCCAGGGCATATCTGTTGACCACATTTCCAGATTCGATTCCTGTATCCAGCCAGGGCATATCTGTTGACCACATTTCCAGACTCGATTCCTGTATCTAGCCAGGGCACGTCTGAAGAGTTCGAAGATTCGATTCCTGTATCCAGCCAGGGCATATCTGTTGACCACATTTCCAGATTCGATTCCTGTATCCAGCCAGGGCATATCTGTTGACCACATTTCCAGACTTGATTCCTGTATCTAGCCAGGGCACGTCTGAAGAGTTCAAAGATTCGATTCCTGTATCCAGCCAGGGCATATCTATTGACGACTATTTCCGGATTCGACTCCTGTATCTATCCAGGGCACATCTGTGAGCAACCGATTGTAGATTCGATACCTGAATCCATCCAGGGCATATCTGCATAAGGAGATTGAAGATCAAACACCTGTAACAAGCCAGGAAAACATCTGTCTTTCTCAAATACACAAGTTCTCGCTAAGGAATCTCTTATGCGATCAACACTTTCCAAATGGCATCTATAAGCTCATTCCCGACAAGGTTCTGTCACATCTCCAGATGGCATCTATAAGCCCATCTCCCTATCCACCATATCTCCAAATGGCATCTATAAGCCCATTCCCGACATCACATTGTTGATACTCCAACATGCGAGTGCAAATTTCCGGGCACTCTAGTGTCCAATCTCCTTTTACCCTCGAGTCACGAAAGGCAAACTTGCCAATCTAACTCTTCAGGTTCAAGAAGATTGAACAGGGGCAACTGTTGTACCCGAAAATTTTCCCTCCCATTTCCTCAACATTTTCTCATCACAAGACTCTTGAAGGTCA
The DNA here is from genome assembly GCA_948472305.1 of Vicia faba. Lineage (NCBI taxonomy): Eukaryota > Viridiplantae > Streptophyta > Magnoliopsida > Fabales > Fabaceae > Vicia > Vicia faba. Next base: position 984,214,658 of record OX451740.1, read on the forward strand.
AGATCCAGTTAGGGTTTTCCTCTGCTCAAGACTTCTCCTTGCACTGTTGACCCAAATTAGGGTTTGTGATTGCACAAGGATATTTTGACCTAAAATGCCTAAGATGACTTTCATGCTTCATGTTGGACTCCCAAGTTTATCCATACCAAGTTTCAAGCCTTGATTCCAGGTTTTGCCCAGTCAATTGGACAGTTGACCTAGAAATCAGCTGTATTGGGGAAAAAGTCAACTGTGGCCAATTGACAGTCAAATCTCATGAAAATTGACCCACATCAACATTATGAACTCACATGGACCATTTGATCAAGTTTGGATCACAATTCCTCAAGAAATTTGATCAGATCATCAAAAGGGCAAAATGGTCATTTTTAGGGTTTTGACTGCACAAAGGCAATTTTTGACTGTTTGACCTAGCCAATGGCAAACCAAGCTCACATATGGACTCAAGGACCCCATGGAATTATCTTGACATGCTCAACAAGTTCAAAAGATCCCAAATACACAAGATTGACAGTTGAATTTCCCAATCAATTGATCAATTTTGACTGTATACTGAAAAGTCAAACTTTGACTTTTTGGTCAAAATCAAGGGTCAAGATTCATTTTTTATCAAAACATGCCAAATCATGAAACTTGTTCACCAAGAAACCAAGAAATGCAAATTAGGGTTTGAAATGAGAATTTTTCATAACTTAGAATTTTTCTAAGTTATGGAAAACCCTAATTTTTTCCCAACTTTGCCCCACTTTCTCACCAAGATTCATTTGGATTCAAACAAAAGTCAAAACATGAAAGTTGTATCTTGTTGCATAATCTACAACTTTGATTCACAAAGTTTTCCCAAATGAAGCTTGTATCTCAAGTTACAATTTTTTGAATAAGGGCACTAAACCATTCTTAACTTAGTGAAATTTTAACCTATTTTGACAAGGTTTTCTACCTAACTTAAAGGCCATTTTCCATACACTTACACTTGGAATTTCAATTTGCATTTCAAAGATGGATTGTAGTACACATTCCAAGCTTTCCAAAATGTCCAAGAACTCATCAAACAACCTCATAACTTGAGAGAATCGAATTTCACAATATGGCCAAAACTCACTTTTGAATTGATCATGAACATGTTCATAACTTAGGCCATTTTCAAGTCAGCATAGTTTGTGCTACATTACAGGTCCTAAAACCCTTTGACACTCAATAATTTAATTCCAAACCTTTGTGCCAAGACCATGTTTTGTGTATTCAAGCATTTTCTAGAAGATTAATCCATTTATAGATAAAGCATTATTTCCATTTTGAAAAAGTAGAACTTTATGTCCATTTTGCAAATCCATGTGGTACAGCCAAAATCTTCTAGGCACAAGTTATGAGACACATTGCACTGATCAAGGCAAAGGGTTGCAGCATGTTATGGGGGCCTGCATCAGTCTAGAACATCAACTTGCCTTTTGTTGCTTAAGAAAGAAGAAACATAGCATAACTTGTACCAACTCTCATATCAGCTTACAAACACTAAGGCAAACTTGTAAAACACATCCAAGACATCCCAACCAAGCTAGTACACGACCCTAACAACCCTCATACACTCCCAATCCCAGAATCACCTTCAAACTGCAAGAACAGGGCAAGGCCTGCAGTTTGAGTGCCATCTCCCACTCCTCTCAAGTTTTCTTGTCCAAACCAGTTCACACACATTCCCTAGCATCTATGCAAGCTAACCAAGACTTGAAACACGACCTGTAATTCCTCTAACAAGTTCCACCATTTTCACTTTTTCATTTTGCAGTTGAAGTTCTACAACTCAATTCAAGGTGTCTCAAGGCAAAGTAAATATTGGAACAGCATCACCACACCTCAAGGAAGCTATACCAACCATTATCTTGCACTGAGAGCTTCTCCATTGCCAGATAGAACTTCAACTGAACAGGTGAGTTTTTGAATTCGTATCTCTCTTATTAGGCATTGTTAGCTTTAGGTTTGTGAAGAGAATATGTCACAATCATTGCCCTGAACATGCCCATATAAGTAGATTTCATTTATATTATGTATGCTTAGAGAATTTGAGGTCTGAACTTTGAACAAAAATTAGGTTAAGAATTGGGAGAGAAGAAATTCTCTCTCATTTCTGAGAGTTAAAACATGTTTTTTATATGTGTGAATTCGTGAGAAGATGCTTAACAGTTTTGATGTTGGAAGTTTTTGCTAAAACTCAAAGAATCAGGACCTTGCAATGGAAGAAAGTGGCGCGTGTTTTTGTTCAAACAGAAGGCTGGAGGTTGAAGAAAGGTCTTCATGGGCTGGGCTTGTGTTGACTTTTCTTTTTGCACCATACAATTGCTTCTGAACCCCCTGAGCCCATTTGGTTTATTTTTAATATTTTTTTACTTTTTCTTTTTTTAATTGACTCATTTATTTTTTCTAATGATATTAAAAATATAAAAATATTTTTTCTCACCATTTTTGAATTTATTAGGTATTTATTTGATTTTTCTTTTAGTTTGTACATAAATAAATAAATATATATGTTTTGTTTAAAATACTAAAATATTGCAAATACATTTTTACACACTTTTATTTTGTTCTACTTTCTGAAAATATTTTATAGAAAAAATACCTTTTTTTTATTAAATATTAAATATTATTAATTAGTATATATAATACATATTTTGTAAATAATATAAATAAATAACTTATACATTAGTATACTTAGAATAAAATACCAAAAATATACATATTTTATTTTATTAATATTTAACATTAAAAGTACATTTTTCACAATTAGAATTTATTTTTATTTTATTCTTGTATGTAAATAATAAATATTGTATATATTGAATAAATAATACATTTTATTTTGTAAACTAGGGTTTTGACCTAAATATGAAAATACTCTAAAAATAATACCTTTTTTATTTTTTTACATAAATAATACTTTTTCATGCATATAAAAAAAATTTCTTTTACATCTTGCATATTTATTTCATCTTTCATTTAATTTATGCCTTTAATCATATTGTAAATATTCAAAGAAAATGATGTAATAGCTAGGTTTAATTTCTTGTCTAAATAATCCCCATTTGAACATTTGTATCCCCCTCCCCATATTATTGTGTTGTAATAGTGTAGGAATTTAAATTTCGCACTTTAATGCTTTCTAAACATACCATGCTAGAATTAGGGTTTGTATGCGAATAAAACGAACAAAATAGTTTGACCTAATCTCAAGATAAACAAGCATGAAAATGGACAACACATCTCACACTTGCACCCCTAGGGTATTCCACTTTGTTGCCTTCAAATAATTGGGCCATATTGCATGTTAGGTCTCTTTGGGCAAAACAAACAAATCAAATGATCATAGTCCCTCAAAATGTTGCCTAAACAAATGATCAAGTCCCTTAAAGAAAATTGTCCAAAGATACTTGACACCGTTGCAATTATGGCCTAAACGATGACCCGCGCCCGTCCCTTTCACATCCTAACATAAGATTGTCCACCAAATACAATGGTGGAACAAAACTTATTAAAAGGGTTAAAACATAGCAATAAACTTTGAGAAATTTAGGAGTAGACAACCTCTTAGTTACTTGAATCAAACTTGCAAAACACTTGCCTGTTTTTAAACCACACCTCACAACACTTTCAAAACAAACTTTCAAAAACAAATGAAAACCTTTTCAAAAGACATACATCTTTGTATACATCCCCACATGGATCATTACAAAGGTTGCCACCACATTGGCTTCTTTTCAAAACATTTTCAAAAATCACACACACAAGCACCATTTCAAACAATTGAAAACAAAAGGCAAGTGATCTAAGCAAGTAACTAAGAGCTCATGGATAACCATGGATAGAAAGGGTGCTAATACCTTCCCTTTCTATAATCTACTCCCCGAACCCAAGAAAAATCTCAAAGGTTTTTGCTGTGCTTTTTAAACCTTTCCTTAGGATAAAATAAAAAGTCGGTGGCGACTCTTGCTCAACCGAAACATTTGCGAAAACAAACGCAAAACCATAGTCAGTTCTCCCACCGTATCACAAACACGATCAAGATGAAGTCACTTACTTGGATGAGATGAATGTGAAGGTGTCTATGGCGGTGTTGGAGGAGACGAACGCAAGGGAAATAGGAGGATAGAGAGCTTGAAAATATCAAAGTAAATCTCTTATTCCCCTTTTATAGATAGCCCCCACCTAATGAGGTAGCACGTGAAAAGTCATCATTACTTAAGCTCTTAGAATGCCCTATGTAATGATGACACCCCAAACAGCTGCCATGTGGGGCTCACGAGAGGACACGTCGCCCACAATAATCTCACACAAAATCACGCGCATGCGCGATTCCACTCTCATTGGCAGACAAACGCTCGACATCATTACAATGCCTCACATATGGGTACATCAGAGACGTGCGCCCGAGGAAACTCCTCACCTCCCCGCCAATGTAAATTCCTAACGAGCCCCACATTAATACGAGCGAAGGACGAAGTTGACCAATGAGATTCTCCAAGATCTGGTCGACCACAGCACACACAAATCTCTGGATCCTCCTGGACATGAATCACGTAGTTGTCCCCGACGGGAGTTGATAGTTTCCCTTCTTTGGAAACACTTCCCCGACACTCGAACTGATCTCAAGTCATCACCCTTTCGCCTAAGGGCAATAACTTGGGGGGCTCATGTTCTGGACTGGGTTGACACTTTCTCACCGTTGTGGAGGCCTAATCCAGTGCCTTTACGAAGGCTCAAAAGCATGCAACCCAATTGAGGACCGTTGGGCAATTCCCCACGTGTCCACTAGAAGAGCATGACCCACATGTCCACAACTTCATCATCTTGCCCTCCGAGAATAATGAATCCAACTTCCCTACTTTTTCGGGGCAGTTGACTAGGGAGGAGGCCACTTGCCGGACATACACTGTAAACCATGACAGTCTTCATTATTGGGCCTCATCGTGACCCAACACTGAAGACCTTGACCCAACGTTGGGGTTATATACCCTCTCACTCGAGAGAATCATGTATTCATTCATTCACTCATTCTATCTCAGCACTCTGATTCTCTAGACTCTTACTTTGACATCAGAGTATCTTGCAGGTATTCCCACTTCACGTTCAAGCGCTGCTTAACTTAAAGCTCGTGGACCTTGACGATCCCTTCCGATCAGATACGATCAACAATAAATTTCAGTGTAAAAATCACTCATAATCAATTTTGAAGGTAGAAGTTATACATTTTAGCTTCAAGTAGAATTAATTCTGGAGGTAGAATCAATTTTATTTTTGATAAAACAAACACTTCAAAATTATTGAGAGTCGATTCTACACTTTTAAAATTGATTTTTGGTCTTCTAAAAGTCAATCCAAATATGCTATAATTGTCTATAGATCATTTTATCAATGAATGAATAAAGAATGTTAACAAAAAAAAAAAAAACTAATGAAATACAGTAATAATTTTATCAAATTAATCTCATTAATTTGTTTATGATTAACTATTATTATATAATTTGGGAGTGATGTATTTTAGCTTATCGGTTGACATAAAATTTTGATATTATTTATAAAAATTATTAAAAAAAACTTATCATATATTTATAAATTATTTTTAACTAAGATAGTTTATAAAGATAATTTATTTAGTTTTTATCTAGCTTAAACACACCATCAAAGGATTGATTTAAAATGTAAGAAATTTGAATCTATTAAACAACTTATCAAGAGTTCAATCCATGGCTTCTGTAAAAAAAATTGAAAATATCATACTCATAACAAAAAATTTAAACATACTCGATTATCATGATGTACTTATGCTATAAAGTAAAAATAAGATGTTTATTCAAACAATATTATAGTATTAATTAGATGACTTTAAAAATATTAATTAATACTATTAAATTGAAGATTGAATAATAATAATTTTAGTAGTACTATTATAAAAAAAGGATTGTGCGGATACTCATATAGTTAATAAATGAATGGGTTACAAATATACTTATCATTGGTGAAATTATTATATTAATCATTGTTATATAAGTAAGTCAGGAATAAGGACATAACATTAATTTTAATGTATAAATAAATTAAATTATGTCTCAAAAAAATGGAAATTATAATTATATATATTTGGTTTAATCAATATGTAGCTGTTTGAACTAATTGAGATTTTTTTAATTAAAAAAAAAATTGTAATCAGTAGTTTAAAAAGAGTTTGATTGCTAAGTTTGAAAATAGTTACAAATTACAATTGAATGCAAATTATTTTGGAAACTTTATATTATTGTAAATGTAACAACTATTATAGATTAAAGAAAATACTACCATTCCATATTTAAATGATTGTGTGGTTTCTTATATTATAATAATAATTAATGAATGGATATAATACTTTTATCAATGATTAAATATTAATCATTTTTATAAATTCATATTCATATCAAGGACATTAAATTAGAAATTATTACACAATATTAATTTGAATATAATTAAATTAATTGCTAGCATGTGTCAAAGAAAAAAATTGACAGTCTATTTTATATTTTAAAATTTAAATTTTCTAAAATATCAGTAATTTAAAAATAGATAGTGTATATAAATTACAGAGATGGTTGTGATAAGGTATAACAGAGAAATTTATTTATTTATTTTTTAATTAATAAAAAATTGTGATTGTTTGTAGGTTACGTGTTATAGTTGTCTCTAACTAAGAATTTTCGGTTTCTTAGAAAATTTCAAACTTAATCTCACACCACTATTTTTAGCACACAGTAAAAACCGATTTTAGAGTTAAAACCGTTGTTAAATATAGGTTAGGGTTTAATCTAATTAATTATTTTATTTGAAATTAGAAACGTAGATTAAAAGCATAGCAGTAGTAACAAAACACAAGAACGATATTGTCGTCATTATGAGTATACTACACGATGATATTGTGATTATTACACCACCAGAAAAAGAAGGTGAAGAAGCTACCGTCGTAACCGTTAACTGTCCTGACAAAACCGGTCTAGGTTCTGATTTATGTCGCGTCATTCTCTTATTTGGTCTCACCATTCTCAGAGGAGGTAATCCAATCTTTCTTTCTTTCTTGTCTTTCATTTTCTTTCAGATTCTTGATACTATCATTTGTTTTTGTTTGGTGGAATGAAGATGTTTCAACTGATGGGAGATGGTGCTATATAGTATTTTGGGTGGTGGGAAAAGAAAATGCAAGATGGAGTTTGTTGAAGAAGAGACTCATTGCTGCTTGCCCTCCTTTTTCTTCAGCTTTTGCATTTTCTTATTATTCTACTCATCTGCACTCTCCAAAGCCTCCTGATCTTTTTCTTTTGAAGTTTTGTTGCAAAGATCGTAAAGGTCTTTTACATGGTAATTTTGACAAACTTGACCTCTGTCGCACCATCGTCTATGAAAAAAAGTGTGTCTGTGTCGGACACTGATACAGACACTTGCGATTACGATGGGTTTATTCATATTTTCAAATTATTACCACTCTTAGTGTTGGTGTCGGTGTCGGGATATTATATTTGTATGTTTTCTGAATTGGTTTTAGTTAAATATTGATGTTGAGACAGATGTGACAGAGGTTCTGTGTGAGCTAGAGCTCACCATACAGAAAGTGAAGGTTTCTACTACACCTGATGGAAGAGTGTTGGATCTATTTTTCATTACGGATACGAGGTTCTATAATTTCTACTTATTTCTCATCAATTTTTTATAGTTCAAGAAATGTGGTTTTAAACTAAGTGACTTACTTTATAATCTTATATGATCAGAGAGCTTCTGCATACAGAGAAGAGAAGGGATGATACAGTTAACAAGTTAACAGCTATTTTGAAGAATGTTTTCAATACAATTGACATTGAATTGGTTGATCCATCTATTTTTGAGAATGTCTTCAATGCAACTGATATTGAATCAGTTGACTCAGAATTAGTTGATTCTGAAGCTACTGGTTTTTCTCAAGCATCTCTGTACCTTCCAAATGTAATCACAAATGTATTTGATTTGCAAAGTGGAACTTTTAGATCAGATTCTGTTTCTATTGTGATGGATAATACATTGAGTCCTGCTCACACACTTGTTCAAATCATGTGCCATGATCACAAAGGTCTTCTTTATGACATCATGAGAACTATGAAGGAATACAATATTCAGGTATAGTAATTCAAATAATCAAACATTTTTACTAATAATTTTTAGTTTGATATGTAGCATTTGATATGTAGCACTGACACTTTAGATTGCATGCGTGTCTCTGATATACTTAGGAGTTTAATATGTAGCACTGACACTCTAGATTGAATGCGTTTCTGGTGTATGACATAATCAGGAGTTTGATATGTAGCACTGACACTTCAGTTTGATATGTTTTGCCTATACTTAATTAGTCATCTTATCTTAGTGTGCATGTAACCCAATTTATCATGTAAACAGATATGTTATGGGAGATTCTCAAAGAAAAGTAGAGGAAAATGTGAGATTGACTTGTTTATCAGGCAAGTTGATGGCAAAAAGATAGTTGATCCTAGCAAGCAAGAGTCTTTATCGTCTCGTCTTAAGATCGAACTACTCTGCCCACTCAAAGTAGCGGTAGTGAGCAGGGGTCCTGATACAGAATTGCTGGTTTCAAACCCTGTCGAATTGTCTGGCAGAGGAAGGCCACTTGTTTTTCATGATATCACTCTTGCTCTCAAAATGCTTGGACTTTGCATCTTTTCGGTATTTACTCATCTCATACTATGATATATGTTACTTCTTATAGTTTAGTCTGATGATTTACTAGATGTTAATATTGTTTCAACAGGCTGAAGTTGGAAGATACGTGATTGGAGAGCGCGAGTGCGAAGTTTATAGAATCCTACTTGATGAAGGGGAGGGATTATCTTTTCCAAGGAACAAGATTGAGAAAGGAGTTTGGGAAATGTTGATGGGTTGGGAGTGATCCATGGCTTGTGTCGTTGTTCCTTTTGTATTAACATGCATATCTATCATACTTCATTATTGTTATATGTGTTGGTTCTTAAGAATACAACCTTGACCAGTGTTGGCGCAACAGAAAAACAATGTTCATAGGGTGCAATGCTAATAGCAGTAATGGAATGACTGGTTTAGACAAAAAAAAGAAGAAATTGATATTTGGAGAGAATTCTAGAATGTTACAAAGTAAATTGTATTGCACACACTTGATTAATCGCATTCATTGCATTCTATATATGGATAACTTGTTAGTCAAGTAACTAAACTTAACTAACTAACTTCCTTAAACTAAAAAAATCTAGAAGAGTACTACTCCTCTTCATGATTTTTGCGAATCCATTAGCTAGTAGTACTGTATTAGGATAATGCACTACATGGATCCTTTCATTCATTACCTGCTCTCTAATAAAATGGAATCAAATTTCAACATGTTTGCTTCTTCCATGTGAGACTCGATTCTTGGCTAGGTTGATAGCTGATTTATCGTCAATAGTTAGCTTCAAAGGTTTCTTTAAGTCACACTTTAATTCCTTTAGCATCATGTCTAACCATATGCAATGACAAGCTGCAGAGGTGCTTGCAATATACTCAATTTCACCTAAAGATAGAGTTATCATTGACTTTTTCTTAGATGATTAAAACAAGTAGCGAAAAGTGCTTCTACAATCAGTTCTGTGCCTGCACCAATCTGCATCAGAATAACCAATCAACTCAGCCCGCTTCTCATTATCTTGTGCATGAAATAACAAACTATATTTTAGTGTCCTTTTCACATATCTCACGATTCACTAAGATGCCATCATATGAGACTTTCCAGGCTTATTCATGAACTTGCTTATGACTCATATTCCATAGTAGATGTCAGGTCTGCTGCTGCACAAATATCTCAATGTGCCAACTATTTGCTTGTAAACTGTGGCATCTACCTGTTCTTCACCAACGCGTTATTCAAGTTTAAGGTTAGATTCAAATGGAGTTGTAACTATGTTGCATTCATTCATTTCAAATTTATCTAGTGTTTCTAGAGCATATTTATGTTGATGCAGTACTATACCTTCACTTGTGTTCACAAATTCCAGCCCGAGGAATTATGATAACTTTCCCATGTCAGCATCTCAAATTCATTTTCATAGTACTTTTGAAGTTTACAAATTCAATGGCAAGATTTTCAGTTATGAGCAAGTCATCAACATATAGACAAATGGCAAGCATGTTTGATTCATTTGAATCCATCACATATACACCATACATACATCATACTCCACTGTGCACTTCTTGAATCTAAGTGAATAAGAAAATTGATGTATTTATTTTTACATACAAAACTTTATGCAATTTATACACCAACTTCTCCATTCCTTTCTTCTCAAAACAATGTGGTTGATTAACAAATACAGTTTCCTCGAGAGGTCCATTGAGGAAATAAAATTTGGCATCAAGATGCTATATGAGCCAACTTCTATTACTAGCTAGAGCCACCACTAGCATAGATGTTTCATGTATGACCACATGGGAAAATACTTTAGTTAATCAAATACATACCTTTGAAGAAAATGATTCAGAAACTAATTTTCTTTTTCCCAACTGATAATTTCCTTGCTTCCCTCCCACCCTGTGACTTTTCTTGGCTGCAGAATACTCATGGTGGTTATGTTAAGTTGTGGCTGCATAATAAGGTTTTCCTCCAGTTCTTTTCCTGCATACTCTTTTGTCTGCATAATGTTGTACAGAGGGTTGATAATAGTCTTTCCCATTTGTATCTTCCTTTCAAGTTGCTTATTCTTAAATTTAGTTTCCTGCAATTTATGTACTTCATCTTTCCAAGAAAAGCTAATGGCTCTTTCTTTCCAATCAAAGTTCACCTTACCTAATCCTTGCAGTCAATTCACTCCCAAAACAATATCAATGTCTTCTAATTCTAAGACACAAGCTTCCACCCTAGTAGAAAACTTCTCAAACCAAATTTCCATTCCTTCACTTTCGGAGAGATGAAATTATGACTATCTCCGATATCAATCATGATCTTGCGGTTGATCAGAACCTGGAGGATGGCCGGAGGATGATCTTCAGTCGGGCTGAGGAGAGAGGGGGTTGTACCTGCAAGGTACTCCAACGATCAAGTAAGAGTGAGAGCAAGGAGGTACTAGCAAAATATCAGGTAGATAGTAGTGAATATGTGATATCTGGCCCTCACAGGTGTGAGAGTTTATATAAAGTCCCTGGCGCGTGGCCATTGGTTCCTGATTTTCCACCTAGATATGCGGGTCCGAAAAATCAGGTAACTGCCAGGACTTGGTCAAACCGGGCAGATGTGCTCGTAACTAACTGTTGATTCCGGGGAGGAGGCTGGTTGCGGGCATCTCTTTGATCGGTCCCTGGTGGTCTGTACGACGCTGGTGTCGGGAAGGCTAAGAAGACGCTCGACGAACATCTTGGATCGACGCTAGACCAGAAGGGCAAGAGGGTGACATTTTCCGACAGGTGCGGACAGTCCAGGTCACGGTTAATGGGTGGCACCTATGAGATGTCTTAGACTGGGCCCACTCAATCTTTCGGGCCAGTCTAAAACAGTAGACCCCCAAGTCGTTGCTTTTGGGCACAGGAGTGAGGACTTTGATGTCTGCTCGAGGGACGGGGAAACGAGTGTTTTCCCGTTATACTTCTCTGTCGGGGAGGCGAAACGTTTTCCGTTAGGACTTTTGAATTTGGAGAGATAGCGTATTTTGGGAAACGTGTCGGTCGAGTGACACAAATGATGGCCTAGGGCTAGGGTGTCATAATGACGACCCTGGGGTTTCCAAGGTGTGTGTCTGGTACGCGCGGGCTGTTTCAGCTATAAATACGAGAGGAACATGGCAATTAGTATTTTTCTCCTTCGCCTTCAACTGCTCATATTAGTTCGACAGCCGACCACCGACATTTGCTTAGTTTCTTCATTCGCGGTCATTCAACTTCGTCTTTTCTTCTTTTATTGGTGAGTTTTCGTTCCTCCATGGTTGCATGTCTTAGTGTTTTCATTTTTAGCCTCTTAGACATGCATGTCGTTAGGATTTAGGGTTCCGTTAGGGAGGAGGTCGTTAGAGACTCTAGGTGGTGGACGTTGTTCCTGTGGCGCATGACTGTTGGAGCCGCCGTGGGGCTTCCTCGGGGGCCTGGCGCTGTGTTATAGGTGATTCGTTAGGGTTTGAGATTTTCTGCAATTTGTGCCCGTTAGAATACCTCATGGGATTTCTGGGCTTTCTCCTGCGTTTTGTGCCTGTCAGCGTACCTCAGTGAGAGTTCTGGTCGGGGATACGATCCTCGCCTTCCAGCACCCTTTCACTTGTTTAGCGGTGGAAAGGTGGTTTTGGAATTGATGTCGAGCTCATCCTTTTCCTCTGCTTTTCAGGTGCTATGGAGGACGACGCATAGGTTGTCATTTCGAGCGAGTCTACAGAATCCTCCAAGAGCTCTTCGAGTGAGACTAGTGGTAGCTCGCCGAGCATATTGGAAATCTTCGTAGAGCAGCAAAACTAGACGGATCAATAGATGGGAGAGTCCGACGTAGGGGCGACCTCTTTGGCTCGGGGCGGCCTGTTTCCTCCTCGAGATTAGGTAGCGAAAGACCCTTGGGAGTGGCGGTCATAGTTTTATGAGCACGGGGAGGACGTTTTCACCGATGTTTACACCCACGAGGAGAGGGCCCGGGAGGAGTCGTCGTTGTATATCCCCTGGAAGGACAGCAAGATCTGCTCGAGATATGATAGGAGGCGGATCTCGATGTACGATATAGTCTTCCGGGAGATGGGTTTCCGCCTTCCTTTTTCTGACTTTGAGGTGGCTATTTTCCGGCACCTGCACGTGGCTCCCTCCCAGTTGTATTTGAACGAGATTGCGTTCGTGCGGGAGTTCCAGATAGTGTGCGACTATCTGAAGATAGGGGCCACGATCCCGTTGTTTTTCTATTGTTTTCACATCCAGAGGAGCAGGACTGACAGAAGGTGGGGATGAGTCTCCCTCAAACAGGGCAATGGGAAGTTGTTCAAGGCCTACTTAGAGTCCATGCGCCACTTCAAGGACAAGTACGTCTTGGTGCAACCCACCTCGACGAAGGCGCTGCTGAATGTTTTTAGGAGCCGGTCGTCGCTCAACGGGGATGAGTCTCCTCGTATAAACAAGTTGGGGGAGCCTACCGCGACACTGGTCGCCAAATTCCTGTTTCAATGGACCAGCAAACATTTCGAGAAGGAGTTGGGCTCCTATGTCTGGAGAGAGGGGGATCTTGGGGATGAGGACCTGTCGAGCTTCGCCACTCTGCCTTCGTTTGTAGTTTGAATTCCTCCGGTCCAGCGAGTCGGTCGGGGAGGTAGGCCAGTGCTGGATAAAAACGGGGAGCCCGTATTTGAGTCGTGTCTCATAAACGTCTGGAAGCTCCTTGGAAGCGAGGATCCAGTTAGATATCTGGGTATAAATTTTCTTTTTCCAGTATGTGGTCGTCGTTTATTTGACTCATTGTTTTACTGACTCTTCTCTTTTTTGTTTGTTTTGCAGAAAACATGAATCCTGCTCAAGAACGTCTGGTCAAGACACTTGCTGCTCGGGCGAGAAAGGCCCAGTAGGATGCACAGACCGACGCAGGGCCAGTTCCTGCTCCTGGATCGGGTGGGTCGTCCTCGACTCCGACCATAATTTCTCTGTTTCCATCTACTGTTTCCTTGAAGGCGAAGAGGCCTCGACCCGAGGGGAGCGTTGACCTTACCAGGGAGTCGAGAAAAGGGACTTATGATCTGCCTCCTTGCTGGATGGAGAGGTCTATTTTCGAGAGCGCGGCTCTTCGTCTCCCCCGGGCTGAATCTCTCTTCTCGAGGGAACAAGCCGTTCGGAAAAGAGGGCGACGCTGGCCCAAGACGCGAGTGGTTTGATGCAGATCTTGGAGATGGTTGTCGCGTACACCGAAGAGAGTTCATCCCAGTAGATGGAAAATTAGAATCTCCGGGCCAAGTTGGTGGCAACCGAGAAGGCCTTATTTGATAAAGACAAAGCCTTAAAGCTGGCTGAGGTAGAGTTAGGGAAGTTATCCGAGGAGCGCAGCGCTCTTATGCTTAAGAATGAGAGTCTCGAGGGGAAGGTAGAGGCCTTGACTGCCAAGCTTGCGTCCGCTGGGGACGAGCTGGAGGACACCAAGGACTTGAAGACTCGGGCTGAATTGGTTGCCCGTTTCCAGCTCGCCGTGGACGATGCTCAGGACGCTTTCGAGGGGAGCTTCGACAACATGGTGAATCAGATGCGTGTGTTGAATCCTGGCATGGAGCTCAATACTTCGGGCATGGGGGTCAACTATTACATGGCTGATGGCCAGATCCTAGTCCCCAACTACCTGAGAGATATTGTCGATCAACCGGCCGGGGATCCCGCTTGATTATCACCTGTCGTCGAAGGAGAAGCAGAAGGGTGACTGTGTATTTGTTTCGGCCTACGTGCCATTTTTTTTGTAATATTTGTTATTTCCCGGGCTGTTGCCTGTTTATGTAATATTCGCACAATTTCGGCCCAAGTGGTCGCTTTATTTATTTTTCGGCCATTGGCCGTTTTGCTTTGAATATTTAACTTGTGTTATTTGCATGTTCGTTGACAAGTTAGCCCGATTAGGGATTTTATATTTTGCAAAGAGTTTGTATCGGGGATATGCTTATTTTGTATGTTCGTCGGTGCAGGGAAACCGATCAAACGACCAAGGTGAATACCGGGAAAGGGCCAAAACTCAGGTCCCGTTTTGAGGGGCTCGGGTTTAGTGGCGTGAACATCCCGTCGCGAGTTGGGCGTTCTCCCGTTGTGGCACAAAGTCTGTGGAGCTCAGTCGAGTTATCCACGTCGGGCTGAGGGTACGCTTGTCTACAGAGTGGAGCTTTTCCCCTTCTGAATACTTTGGCTGCTAGGCTCGTGCCTAGGCGTGCACGCGTGGTCGGGCTCAGGCGAGTCTGTCTTGTCGACCAAACCTGCCGACTGCTCAGTGTTTTTAACTGTAGTATTGTTTTAGCTTTTCAGTGTTCCATGATCGAACGAGCAGTTCCCCTTGTAAGTTCTCCAAGTAATACGCTCTGGTCCCTGTTTTCACGTAGACGCGGTAGGGACCTTCCCAGTTCACTGCGAGCTTTACTTCACGAGATTCTTTGCGATTTATCTTTAAGACAAGGATGCCGACCTCAAAATCTCGACGTATGACTTTGGCGTCGTAGCTGTTGTACCCCAATTTTTCCCCCTAAGATCCCTTCATCATACCATGTTGATTTAATCACAACAAGATCACATTAGGGATTTTGGTTCTCCTCCATATCTTTAGCTTTGCTCTTTGAGGAATCACCAAGCACCTTGACTTGTTTTCTTTTGTGATCATGAATATTTTGTCTTGATTCTTATTTTAATTAATAAAATGCAATGTTGATTTGTCTTACTTGTTAATAATGTAGGTAAAGGCAATGAGGCTAGCAAGTTGCTCCATGGGTTCATGAGTTTATTTCCATGCCCTAGTCAATAAAGCTTGAGAAGTCCAAACTTCAGCATTGAATTTGTTTTGGGAGGGATGGCATGGCAAGGTTATTTTGGTTCACTACATTTCCAAGTTATCAAGATTGATTCAAAATTGCCAGGGATTGATTGAAGAAGTTGTCATGGTTGGACAAGGCCTTGTTTCCATTGGTCACAAGTGCATATTTCTCTAAATTCTCAAGATATGGAAGTGGTTTTGGTGGCTATGAATTCTCATTTTCATCCTTAATAACTTCTATTTACAAAGCAAGAGTGTTGGTACAAGAAGGTGGTTCAAAATTGTCAAGGTTCCTCAAAGCATTTTCTTGATCTAGGAGCTAGGGTTTTGAACTTCAAAGAAGTATATTTTTCTCATATTTTGGTATTTTTGAGTGATTCCAAAGACATCCATCTCTTTAAAGGGTTATTAACAGACCACTTCAAAATTTTCAAAGAGTTTTCATGTGGAAGAAACTTGACGATGAAGAAAGATTACAAGTCCTCTAGATGTACCCCTAATTTCTCATATGTGACTTCAAATGATCATAACTTTGTCAATTTTTATCACCTTGGGCCCACTATTTTTCCATAATGATCTTGAGGATGTGAACTTTATTCCGTATTTTATGTGAAAAGTGAGAAAATGGATGATAGATGCCCTAAGGATACAAAAGATTATAGGTCATTTCATGATTTTTTGCCAACTTCAACAATTCATAACTCTCAATTTTTGGAGATTTTGAATGGTTAAAGTTTCAAAGTGTCATTTAAGAGGTCTATTTCATTCTATATTCTTTGGTCAAGAGAAAATTCTAAGTAGAAGGCCATGTTTGGATGCAAAACATTATAGGTCACTTTTGAAGAAAAATTTGAAATATTTCTAATATGGAAAGTCAACCCTTTTTCTCCAACTTTGACTCAATGCAACTTTCAGCTCAAGCATACATTTGATTTCATTCTTTTTCCATTGCAAAGCTTGTAACATCATCTTTCTAAAGCATCAAGAATCATGCCCAAAGACCCCTTGAGCTGAGAATGCCATTGATTTGAACTTGGTAACTTGAAACTGAAGTTTCTTCAAAAGTCAGAATTTGAAATCATTGATTTAGCTTCTAATAACTTTGTTCCTGCGTGTTTTTGCCTCTAAACATGTTTAGTGAACTTCCAGAAGTGATTAGCACAGCAAAACGCGCGTTTTGGATGAGTTTTGATCAAATTAGAAGTCACACTTTTCTTGTTTGCAACTTCACACGATTTCCCTCCAAACTTCATCATTTCACACGCTTGGACATTCCATTTGATTCCCTATAAATAAAGGGTCATCCCTCATTCATTTTCTCAAGCTTGGATAGCCAGAATTACCTTGCCAAACTTGTTCCATAACTCAAATTTCTGCAACTTCGAAATCTGTGTTCAAGCCTTTTTCGATCCAATTTTTCTATCAATTTAACTTCCTTGATCTTCCCTGAAGCTAACCATATAATTACCTTCAAGAATCTTGCCCTATATTGCTCCATTGAAGTCCAGTTTCAGAGCTCTACAACTCAACTTCAATAGGTAGATTTCTTCATCAATTCTTTAAAACTTTGATATCGTTGTGATGCTCTCATTGCCCTGGTTCTAGTCTCAACAGTTACTTTTATCTGGAAACATGTTTTGACCATGAAATTTCAAATCCCTTTTCAAAACTTTCCTTCCAAATTGTTTGAGCTACAATGTATATAAATTTATCGCGAAGGTGTGGTTGTCTTCGTCTTGAAGAGACGAAGTGAATGGCATAGGTCCGAGCTTATGATTTTATAGTTTGAGAGACCGGCGATTCATGTTGGCTGGAGGTTGAAGATGATCAATGTGTCATCTTCCAACCAATGAAGGCGCGCCATGTATTTTTTTGAAAATCTGAGTTAATTTATGATTCTATGCTTTATTCACTAATGACCATGATATGCACGACGCGCCAGATCCCTTGGATTTTATTACTAATACATTTTGACTCTCATCCAATGGTCCACATATTTTTGACTTTATTTTTCTTTTCTGATTTTTATATTTAAATATTTTAAATTTCAAAAAGTCATAGAAAATTCATTTTTAGTCCAAAAAATCTAAAAAAATTATGAAAAATATTTTTGAATTTTCTCTTTCTGATTTTTATTTTTTCACAATTTTATTTTGTGTTTTGATATTTTTTATAAATTTTAACTTTATTTGATTTGTTTTAAATGTTTAAAAATACTTTTATGCATTTTTTAATTCTGAAAAAATTATGAAATGATCCAATGATATTGGGACAAATATTGGTGACCTTATTCATTTTTTATTTCTAACTTTGGTATTTTTTTAAATCATTTTTGGTTCATTTTACTCATTTCTTTTAGTTTTAAAAATAGTTTTTGACTTTAAAATAATTACCAAAAATTTTATAAAATTATTTTAGTTCATTTCTGATTTTTCTATGGTCTTACTTTTTATTTCTTGATTAATTTAAACATATTTGATATTTTTCTCTTTTATTTCTATTTTAAAACTTTTTAAAACTTTTTTTAATGTATATACTAAAATGCAATATTATTTTGTGATTATTTTCTGGCTGATCTTGGGTTGAATTTTTGATTATGAACTTTGTTAACATCATTGGATCCATGGTGTTGAGTTTAACTCCATAAAAATGGATGAATGAATTTAATAATAGTTTAATTGAAATTTAATTCAAATGTGATTTGTATGTTCTTTCCCATCCCTCTTCATCTTATCCCTTTCTTATTGCACTAAGTGTTATTGGAGTATGATCTCTATATCATGTCTCAAAACAAATGGTGCATAGATTTCTATTGACCGACCTCAAAATAGGTACGACTTCTAAATAAGTCCACTTACGATTGCTTAACATAACGCTAAATTTTGTCCTGATTCGAATAAATGATCATTCGTGGCCCAAAACTATGTTTGCAAGCCCAAGTATGTTAATTTGATCTCTTTGATCCAATAACCTTGAGATTCATTGTGTAGAGGCTTTGATTCTATCAATCCTCTAATGGATCTACAACACTTTTGGTCAACGCGGATCACTTAAACATCGTTGATCATTAAATGGTACTTTTGAGGATTCTAAATGGATGATATACTTGACAAAAAGCAAATGCAACTTTTTGTGTGGAGACTTTGGTTCTACCAATCCTCTAATGAGTTTCAAATGCAAGTTTAAAGATGATCATCCAACTAACCACTAATTATTAAATTGTTTTACTTTATGCCTTTTATTTTTTATGCTTTATGTACCATTTACTTTAAGCATTACATTTCATGTCATTTTTATTTTGCTCACTTGAGCTTTTTCTTTTCTCTTCTAAGACACCTAATAATCAACATGAACCATAAAAAACCATTTAATTATACTTGGACTATTTGGATACTATCCTTGGCATTATGGAGCATTTGACTTCTTGGACTTAGGAATAAAAACCTTGGCCTATGTTGGAGATCTTGTGACCTTGATGGATATTTTGTCTGGAGTTCTTGAGGTTTACCTCAAGACATTGGGTTGTTTATTTTTTTTGTGTGCAGGTTATTGTGATTACATACTTTGTTTGTAATCTGGAATTCACCCGTATACAGTCGTTACTCTGCCCGATTTTTGTGAAGACTTAATACACTTGAAGTTTGGTTCTCTCAAGAGGTCTAATATCTTTGCTTGCTTGGTTCCAATCCAAAGAATGGGAATTCTATCTTGGCTCATAATGTCAATTATTGGCTTCTTGTTGGTTAGATGGTTCTTATCCATAGCTTTTACCTTATGCTTTAGGATACTCTCTTCTTCTCCTCCCATCTTCTTTAATTTCAAAAATCTTTTCGCTCCTTTTGAAAACTCTTCTTGTTTTTTAAACTTGAAGCACTTTTATAATAAACTTGGACTTAGTTCCATGCATTTTCAAAACCTTTTCATAAATAAACTTCAATCAACTTAATAATACCTTGACATTTTTTTTGTGAGAAGACTAAAAGTCAATCAATCTTATTTCAAACCATTTTTCCACTTTGGCTTTTTATTTTAAAACCTTTCTCAAAAGATTAGACTCTTTCCAATCCTTGTAGTGATGCAAACAACTATACTTCTACAATATGTAG
The DNA here is from genome assembly GCA_948472305.1 of Vicia faba. Lineage (NCBI taxonomy): Eukaryota > Viridiplantae > Streptophyta > Magnoliopsida > Fabales > Fabaceae > Vicia > Vicia faba. Next base: position 984,234,269 of record OX451740.1, read on the forward strand.
TTAAGAGAGATATTTTCCACTTGGGTGTTGAGTGAGGCATTGTTGATTTTAAAATCCAAGCCATATCCTCCACTTTGAGATGATGCAAATTCCCCTTTCTCATGATTGTGGGTAGCAAGTATGTTTTTCCACACGGACAATGACGATGATGTCTTATCTTATAAAATTAATTAACATACCTATGTTTTAAAATATTTTAAAAGAGGAACTACGTGTACCCTGATCCCCTATTGCACGAAAGGTGGTACATAGACACTAGAGATTCACAACCGTAACTGGTGCAAAAACCATAAAAATATATTTCTTTTCTTACCTCCACCATCCATTTACATACAACATTTTATAGCCAAAATATACAGATTTACAAAGAGGTTCCTACAGAGTACCGTAGATGTTTAGGATGCTAATACCTTCCCTTTGCATAACCAACCCCCTTACCTTGAATCTTTACCCCTCTTTTCCCATTCCTTTGGAATCAATAAAGCGCGGTGGTGATTTTTATTTTTATCTGTATAAGTCTAGGCAATCCAATGGCTTAGTCTTAAACATTTCTACCACTACAGAAAAAAATGGCGACTTCACTGGGGAAAGATTGACCTCTTGTTGGTCCATCCCTAAGTGGGTTGAGCCTATCTTTGTTTATATCTGTATATGTGCTATTGTTATTTATGTGTTATATGTTGTATATATCTTTGTCTTGATTTTCCTAGTTTTCAGGGTGCCTGGTGATTACTTATAAGTCCTATACCCGGACTTGGGAAAACTTTAAGATAGGACGGGCGGTATAGTCATGTTAACTTTGAGGGAGTAATCCCAAAAAAGAGGCATGAGATCTCCCACTCAGTGGAGGCCCCTTTGACTGTAGTGTCGTTTATCGAGTAATCAAGAAGACATACTGCTTTCGATCTGGGAGCCTGCTGAAGCTGAGGACCGTAAAATACCTAACCCATCCAGGCCTTTTAGGTGTAGTGTGGAAGCTATGAAGGAGTAATCCGGAAATAGTTGTCACGCGATACTACGCTCGGATGAGTTTTTCTTGAGAATATTACTAATTATCGAGTTAATCGGGAAGTTGGTAATATCCGAAGGAAGGATGTAGACTCTGGGAACCTCTAGAACCTTATTTGGAAGGTGATAACTTTTAGACCAACACCTTATGCGTAGTACCCTCGACCTCATGCTCGTGAAGTTGAACCTATGAACCCTATATGTGTGATCTTGTGTGTGATTGTTGCATCAATGCATCCATGCACTCATAAGCATCTTTTGAAGAAATTTTATTTCTCGGGACTTAAAAGTTGACCATTTGTGAATATCTCAGGTACTTTTTGACCATGGATTCTGGAAAAAGAAAGACCGGAAAATACAGTTTCAAGGATCCCAAGATAGATGAGTTGATCAGTCTAATTCTCGAGATTGAGTGTTCTGCAGATTTTCGGAAGAAGTATGGATCCATCATTCCTCTTATGAAGCTTAAGATGAAGGAGGGTATTCTCTCGACCTTGGTCCAGTTCTATGATCCGATGTATCATTGCTTTACTTTCCCCGACTATCAGTTGATGCCTACACTAGAGGAGTATTCTTATATGCTAGATTTACCTGTTACTGATCATGTTCCTTTTATTGGTTTGGAGGGTGAGCCAAAACCACATGAGATTGCTGCTTTGATCCATCTGGTGAAGTTTGAGGTGGAAGCCCATATGACTACTAAAGGAGGGATTAGAGGATTACCAGCCCAGTTATTATTGGAGAAAGCTCGTTACTTTGCTAGGATGAAGAGTACAGTCGCTTTCGAGGCCATCTTTGCTCTACTTTCTTACGGGTTGTTTTTATTTCCTAATGTGGATAAGTTTGTTGATGTTAATGCTATCAGGATCTTCATGATTGGAAATCCAGTTCCTACATTATTTGGTGATGCTTATTACTCTATTCATCTTCGGAATTCTTATCATGGGGGGATGATTATCTATTGCAGGCCTTTGTTGTACCGGTGGTTTATCTCTCATATGCCTCAGTCTGATGCTTTTTAGGTTGTCAGAAAGGAACCCCGATGGGCTCCTAAGATCATGGCACTTACTCACTCAGATATTGATTGGTATCATCGAGCTTACCAGGATGTAGAGATTGTATACAGTTGTGGTAGTTTCCCTAATGTACCTCTTCTTGGTACAAAGGAAGGAATTAACTATAACCCAGTTCTTACACGATGACGGCTTGGTTACCCGATAGGGATAAACCAAATAGTATTCATTTGAGTAGTTTCTTCCTGAAGGAGGGAGAAGACTATAGGGAAGCTAGGGAGCAGATTACAAAGGCCTGGCGCCACATTCATAGGAAGAGTAGGAAAGACTTGGGACCTAGGGGGGCTGTTTCTTTGGAGCCATGTCTTCAGTGGGTCTAAGCAAGAGCTATTCAGTTAAAGATGTCGTATTCCCGGGAAAAACCTATGCCTGATTTGTTCGTGACGACCACTCCTCCCTTATTGGATGATATAGAAGAGTTACAACTTGCTTTGGTCAGGATGCAGCAGGAAAAGGATGCTTGGAAGAATACGTGCCAAACTTTAGAGGTTTCCTATAGAGAAGACTTGAAGGAGAAAGACGACTTGATTGAGATCCTTGAGAGTCGAGAGGTAGAGACCATGGAGAGGCAAGGGGATTTATTTTCTCCTAAGCCTTATTCATATGTTAGTTGCTCACTTCCCGATTCAGGTGATTGGAAGGAGGTGGCCACCAGATATGCTGAAGAAAACCAGAGGTTGAAGGCTCAGATTACCAGGCTTACAGGGAAGCGCCAACATATAGAGTGATATCCGATAGCTTTACTTCTTAGGGTTTTAGACTTTATTTTCATCTTGTACTTGGGATTGTTGAGACTTGTAACCTATTTTGTAGTTATTATAATAAAAATCTTCAGTATTTCAAATCTGTTATTACTTTGATATTTGCAATGTGTCTATAAATCTTTAAGTCCCTTGAAATATTAATAATAAAAATAAATCATGTGCACCACATATCATGCATCATATTACACATATTTCTTGCATTTGTTATGCATATCCAGGTGTCTCACCAAACTTCTTTACTTCGTTCAGCAAGCTGACTCACCACTACAACACTCGGGCTAATTTCAGAAGGAAGATGGACAACTTAGAACAAGAGAATCGCGATCTGCGCGAGGAGGTTTCTGCTTTGAAGGCCGGTATGGCCAATCTTACTGCTCTGATGGAATCTCTGGTGGGTGCTCAGAATCAGCCACCGAGTGTTCAACCTCAACCAACAAGAGCTAATGTTGAAGCTCCGACTGTTCATGTGTCTGCTACCCCAGCTTTTATTCAGAATCACATGCCTCAAGGTTATCCATGGGGAATACCAGAGAATTTTGCACTTGAAGGTTTCTATCTTGGTCCTCAAGAAGCTCCAGTTGTTCAGACTACTGTTACTCCTGCACCTCCTGTGGTGCATGCTGCTCTTGTTGTACCTCCTTTGGTGAATTTGGTTCCATTTGTTAATGATGATATGTGTCGTCCTTTTCCTCCACCAAGTGAAGACTTGGGTCTTTATGACAGAATGGATGGTTTTCAAGAGCAGTTTGACAAGATGCAGAGGGAGATGAAGGCCCTCAGGGGAAAAGAGTTATTCGGGAAGAACGTGAATGAATTATGCTTGGTCCCTAATATTAAGATACCTGCAAAGTTTAAGGTCCCAGAGTTTGAAAAGCACAAGGGCAGCACTTGCCCTCGTGCTCATCTGGTGATGTATGTAAGGAGAGTGTCTACCCATACTGATGATCAACGTCTGCTGATTCACTTTTTTCAAGATAGTTTAACAGGTGCTGTGTTGAAGTGGTATATGAGTTTGAATAGCGTCAATATCCATAATTTCAATGACTTGGGAGAAGCATTTATCAGACAATACAAATACAACGTGGACATGGCGCCTGACTATGATCAACTCAGGGCCATGGTCCAGAAAGACAGGGAATCATTCAAAGAATATGCACAAAGATGGCGTAAGGTAGCCGCCCAAATGATTCCTCCCATGAAAGAGAAGGAGATGACTAATATTTTCTTGAAAACTCTGGGTGCTTTCTACTATGAAAGGATGGTAGCAAGTGCACCAGGTGACTTTACTGAAATGGTAGGCATGGGTATCCGTTTAGAAGAGGCTGTAAGAGAGGGTCGTTTAACAAAGAGTGAAGGATCTGGAAGTGAGAAGAAGCCATCTTATGGGTTTACCAAGAAGAAGGAAGGAGATACAAATGCTGTTATGCAAGAGAGGAGGGTTAATCCTCCTAGAAGAAATTATCAGCGTCATCAGCAACTCGCCTCAGTTACTTCAGTTGTTGGTGTAGCTCCAACCACCGTTTCTTATCAGAGACCATCCCAGCAGGGGAATCAAGGGTATAATCAGAGAAGGGAGAGTTGTGACCCTATTCTTATGAGTTACACAGAATTTATCCCGACGCTAATTCAGAAGAAGTTGGTTCAGACCCGACCACCTCCCTCTGTACCATCGCCATTGCCTTGGTATTACAAAGCAGACCAAACATGTGCTTTTCATCAGGGAGCACCACAGCATAATGTTGAAATTGCTATCCTTTTAAGACTGAGGTGCAGAAATTGGTGAAGTCTGGTATTCTATCTTTCAAGGATGTGGGCCCTAATGTGAAAGACAATCCTCTACCCAAGCATGGAGGAGCAAATGTTGTGAATATGGTGGCCGGTTGTCCAGGCGACTTCCGGATTTTTGATATTCATTTGGTTAGAGGAGATTTGGTGAAAATGCATGCAGACCTCTGTGAAGTTAGCTACTATACGCATGACCATGCTGTTTGTGCTATTTGCAGTATGGATATACATGGTCGTGACAAGATAAGGGCTGATTTGCAGGAGATGATGGATGAGTGCCTCGTCCACATAATTAGGCCTAGGGCAGAGTATGAAGAGGAAGTAAACATGGTTTCTGGATGTCCTGGAGAGTTCAGAATCTTTGATGTAGAACATATGAATGAGGATCTTGTACAATTGCATGCTACTTTCTGCCACATAGCTGGTCAGATAGAACATCAATATGGATCTTGCCGAATTTGCTGCCAGGACTCCCGAGGATGTTCAATTGTAAGGAAAGGTATTCAATTGTTGTTGGATAATGGGACCATCAAAGTTACAGGTCAAAGGGATGATTACTATTAAGTTGATATGATTGAGGTTTGTTTGGTTAAAGAAGAGTCGGATGATGAGTATGCCTCTGCAGATGAGTTCTTCTCCTTGGATGAAGATTTGTTTTCCAGAGATGACTCCATAATGACTGATTGTGTTGAAGAAGGGGTAAACATCATTGTGCCTTGTTTTGGTGCACCCTCCCATTTTGAAGTTGAGTATCATAGCAAGCCGGCTATTACTCCATTGGTGATTAGTTTGTCGGGTCCTGTCCCCTACAAGACAAATAAGGCTGTACGCTACAAATATTACGCTACAATTTTAGAGGATGGTGTGGAAGTTCCTATCCAACCAATGCCTAATGTTGGAAATATTGATGAGACTAGCAGAGTGACCCGCAGCGGTCAAATATTTGCACCAGTTATTCGTGGAGATGTTAGCGCGTGAAAGAAAATTGCTGAGAATGTTGAACCCAAGAAGGCTACGGGTGAGTCTAGTGGAGCTACATTAGAGAAAGAAGTGGATGATATTTTAAAGATAATCAAGATGAGCGACTGCAGAATTGTAGATCAGCTACTGCAAACTCCTTTAAAAATATCTATCTTGGCTTTATTGATGAACTCCTCTGCTTATAGAGAATCTTTGATGAGGGTATTAGACCAAGATTTTGTGGAAAATGATATGCCTGTAGACCAATTCAACAATGTAGTAGGGAACATTACATCATGTAATAACCTGAGTTTCTACAATTATGAATTGCCCGATGAAGGAAGGAATCACAACCTGGCCCTCCACATCTCTATGAACTATAAGAATGATTCGCTATCCAATGTGCTGATTGATAATGGATCCACTTTGAATGTTATACCAAGGAGCACACTTATGAAGTTGAAATATCAAGGAACGCCCACGCGCCCAAGTGGCATTATTGTGAAAGCGTTTGATGGATAAGGGAAATCTGTTATTGGTGAAGTGGACTTGCCCATTCATATAGGCCCACATTTGTTTCAGATTACTTTCCAGGTCATGGATATTGTACCCGCTTATAGTTGCTTGTTGGGACAGCTGTGGATACATGAGGCAGGGGATGTCACTTCAACTTTACATTAAAAGCTGAAGTTTGTACGTGAAGGAAAAGTGGTGATTATAAATGGAGAACATGCATTATTGATATATCATTTATCCTCTTTCAGCATTGTGGAGGCGGATGAAGTTGATGTTGGAACCTAGTTCCAAGCTTTATCCATTGATAATATAAGAGGAAATGAGAATTCTATGGTTTCACTTAAAGATGCGCAACAGGTTATGCGTAATGGCCATAGTGAAGTATGGGGACAGATTATGGATCCACCTATAAACAAGAACAGAGCTTGCTTGGGGTTCTCTTTGAAGAATGACAAAGGTAAGGGTATGAAGCTAAAGTCTGCTGCAGGCAAGTATCAAGACATCTTCCGTAGCGGGGGTTATCTTCACCCAAGTGTTTCCGGGATTAATGCCAATATGGAAGATGAAGCAGAGCCGAAAATGCCAAATTACGCGACGCACAGAGTTAGGGTTCAAAACTGGATCACATTGATGTTTCCTCTTGCATACATGTTTCAAAGTAATTTGTCTTGTTAATATTTTTGAAAAGCTTTCACTCTGCCCAAGGTGAAAGTATTAATATTGTATGGGCTTATCTGTTTTATGTGATTTTTAAAATCAATTATAAAAGTTGTCTTTGTTTCCCAAATTGTGTCTTTATTTTCTGCTTTTTCTTGGAAAACGGTAATCAGAAAAAAACCCTTTCAAAATAAATAATAACTGAAATTCAATTTGCATGATCACTTGTTATATGTGTCAGTTTCTAAAAACAATCATAAATCATATGTGCAGATTAATTAAAAAACTCATTGAGTACAATGACCCTGCACCCTCTCCCAACTTTGAATGTCATGTGTATGGGGCCGAAGAAGAAGACTATGATGAGATTCTGGAAGAGGTCTCACGGTTTCTTAAGCACGAGGAGAATGCCATTCATCCATATAAAGATCCATTAGAAGTAATCAATTTGGGTTCAGAAGAAGATCCGAAGAAATTCAAGATTGGAGCGTTACTGCATCCTGATGTGAAGAGAAGGTTGATTGAGTTGCTGAAAGAGTACGTGGATATTTTTGCTTGGTCTTACCAAGATATCCCTAGTCTAGATACAGATATTGTAGAACACCGTTTTCCGATGAAGCCAGAGTGTCCGCCAATCAAATTGAAGTTGCAAAGAACTCACCCGGATATGGCAGTGGAGATCAAAGAGGAAGTTCTAAAGCAGATTAATGCCGATTTTCTTGTGACATCAGTGTACCCTCAATGGATTGCCAATATTGTCCCAGTACCGAAGAAAGACAAAAAAGTTCTCACGTGCGTAGATTACAGAGGTCTAAATAAAGCTAGTCCAAAAGATGATTTTCCATTTCCACACATTGACATGTTAGTGGATAACACAACAAAATTCAAGGTTTTCTCGTTCATGGATGGATTTTCTGGGTATAATCAAATAAGAATGGCTCCAGAGGACATGGAAAAAACAACGTTTATCACACCCTGGGGAACATTCTGTTACAGAGTGATGCCCTTCGGGTTGAAGAATGCTGGTGCAACGTACCAGAGGGATATGACAACCCTATTCCATGATCTGATGCACAAGGAAATTGAGGTATATGTTGATTATATGATTGCTAAATCCCAGAATGAAGAAGGGCATGTAAAATATTTGTTGAAGTTGTTTCAGCGTTTGAGGAAGTATCGTCTCCACTTGAATCCAAATAAATGTACCTTCAGTGTTCGATCAGGGAAATTATTGGGTTTCATTGTTATCCAGAAAGGAATTGAAGTTGTTCCTAACAAAGTCAAAGCAATTCAAGAGATGCCAACGTCAAGAACTGAAAAGCAAGTCAGAGGGTTCCTCGGGCGTTTGAATTATATTTCCTGATTCATTTCTCACATGACTGCAACGTGTGAACCGATCTTTAAGTTGTTAAATAAAGATCAAGGCTGTGTGTAGATGGATGACTGCCAAAGGGCATTTGAAAGTATTAAAGAATATCTGCTTGAACCTCCTATCTTGCTCCCTCCTGTTCAAGGAAGGCCGTTGATTATGTATCTGACATTGTTAGATAATTCCATGGGTTGCATTCTGGGACAACAAGATAAAACGAGGAAGAAAGAGTATGCCATTTATTATCTCAATAAAAAGTTGACTGATTGTGAGTCGCGTTATTCCATGCTGGAAAAGACATGTTGTGCTCTGGCCTGGGCGGCAAAACATTTGCGGAAATATATGTTGAATCACACTACTTGGTTGATCCCAAAAATGGATCCAATCAAGTACATTTTTGAAAAGCCTGCTCTTCCTGAGAGAATTTCCTGCTGGAAGATGTTGTTACCGAAATATGATATCGAATATAATACTCAAAAAGCTATTAAGAGCAGCGTGTTGGCAGATTATCTTTCTCACTAACCAGTTGATGATCATCAGTCTGTGAAGTATGATTTTCCCGATGAGGATGTGATGTTTCTGAAAGTGAAAGATTGTGATGAATCATTGCCTGAGGAAGGTCCTGATCCTGAATCTTATTGGATTATGATATTTTATGGAGCTATGAATGCTTATGGTAAAGGAATCGATGCTGTGATTGTCACTCCACATGGATCACACATTCCTTTTACTGCAAGGTTGACATTTGATTGTACTAATAATATGGAAGAATATGCGGCTTGCATCATGGGTCTCGAGGAAGCTATTGATCTCAGAATTAAAATTTTAGATGTGTATGGCGATTCAACTTTGGTAATAAATCAGATTAAAGGAGAATGGGATACTCGTCACCCTTGCTTGATCCCGTACAAAGATTATGCTAGAAGATTGTTACCCTTCTTTAATAAGATTGAATTCTATCACATTCCTAGAGATGAAAATCAAATGGCGGATGCTCTGGCAACTCTGACTTCTGCGTATCAAGTAAATGCTTGGAATGATATACCTTAAATTGTAGTTCGGCGACTGGATCGGCCCCTCATGTGTTTACAACAGAGGAGGTAGCAGATGAAAAACCTTGGTATTATGATATCAAGCATTTTCTTCAGACTCAGGAATACCTGATTGGTGCTTCAAATAAAGATAGAAAGACATTGAGAAGATTGGCTGGCAGTTTCTTCCTCAGTGAAAATGTGTTGTACAAGAAAAATTATGACATGGTCTTGCTCAGATGCGTGGATAGACACGAAGCATACATGTTGATGCATAAGATTCATGAAGGTTCATTTGGCACTCATGCCAATGGACATTCGATGGCTAAAAAGATGCTAAGGACATGTTACTATTGGTTGACAATAGAATCATATTATTACAAATTTGCAAAGAAGTGTCATAAATTCCACATCTATGTGGACAAGGTTCATGTGCCTCCGACACTTCTCAATGTGATATCTTCCCCATGGCCTTTCTCTATGTGGGGTATTGACATGATTGGGATGATAGAACCCAAAGCTTCTAATGGACACCATTTTATCTTGGTAGTAATTGATTACTTCACCAAATGGGTGGAAGCAGCTTCATATGCTAATGTTACTAAGCAGGTGGTTGTGCGCTTCATTAAGAATAATCTTATATGTCGGTATGGTGTGCCGAGCAAAATTATCACTAACAATGGCTTGAATCTGAAAAACAAGATAATGACAAAACTTTATGAGGAATTCAAGATTGTCCATCACAATTCATATCTGTACAGGCCAGAGATGAATGGGGCTGTTGAAGCTGCTAATAAGAATATCAAGAAGATTATCCAGAATATGGTTGTTACTTATAAGGATTGATATGAAATGCTCCCTTTTGCTTTGCATGGATATCAGATATCTGTCCAAACTTCAACAGGAGCAACCCCGTTCTCCCTTGTGTATGGAATGGAAGCGGTACTCCCAATCGAGGTTGAGATTCCCTCTTTGCGAGTGATAATGGAAACCAAGTTGTCAGAGGCTGAATGGGTCCAGAACAGGTTTGACCAATTGAATTTGATCAAAGAGAAGAGAATGACAGCTTTGTGTCACGGACAGTTATATCAGAAGAGAATGGAGAAAGCTTTTGATAAGAAGGTCAAGCCTCGTGAATTCAGAGAAGGCGACCTCGTGCTCAGGAAGATCATGTCTTTTAACATTGATTCTAGGGGCAAGTGGACTCCTAATTTTGAAGGCCCATATGTTGTCAAGAAAGCCTTCTCTTGCGGTGCATTAATTATTGAAACTATGAATTGCGAGGAGTTCCCACGTCCCATGAATGCTGATGCAGTCAAGAAATACTTTGCCTAAAGAAATAAAAGAACAAATCGCTAAGTTGAAAACTCGAAATGGCGATTTAGGAAAATAAGAGCGTCTCGGTAGGCCGAAAACCCGAAAGGGCGGTCTAGGAAAAAATTAGAGACATAAACAGAATAAATTTCCCACTAAGTTAAAAAACCGCAAGGGCAGCTTAGGCAAAAGTTATGGAATTTCTTGGAAAGTAACTACACCAGATAAGACTTGATCATTAAAGCAACGATCTTCTCGGATCCTCATCATACTTCAACGGAAACTGCTGCTCAGGATTTCAAAAGTTGTTAGAGGGGATAGTGGTCATTGTATCTCAATGTATCATTTCCATTATATATTACCATTTTCTGAACTTTGTAATCATCCATGGAGTCTCGCCATTCGCAGACTACCATTCTATTAATGAAATTTGAGCTTTTACCCAATTCTTTGTATTTCTTATTTTATTTAGCTTGCAAAGACTCCATTTATTATTGATAATAATTTTCAAAGAGAAAATATTAAATAACAAAATTAATCTTTAAAAAGAATTTACAATTTGCTTTTTACTTTAGAATTTGTGATGCAAGAGAAAAACAAAAGTGGTGATCCCAGGAATGGACGAACTCTAGTTGTTTTGAGAAGTTTTTGTTTCCCCCTGGAAGGTTTACTCAGGATGTTTTCGTTGTATTGTGTTTGTGACTCCAGTGTCCCCAGTTAAGTCTTAGTTCATTTTTTTCTTCTTTTCTGGGTTTTCATGATATGAAGACTCAATCCAAGATTTTTCTAGTGAAGGTTTCGCTTGTTTAATAGAAGTTCTTTCTTCCCAGAGAAGTTGGTACAATAATTACTCTTGGAGAACACGTGTCTCCGGTTTCTCCAGTAAAGAACGTATATTGGTTTCCCCTTTGAGAATGTGGTGTTGACCTCTCCAATGAAGTCAACACGAAATTCCCAGTTAATGTCTGGATGATGGGGCATTATATGCCTTAGCGAAGTTTGTATGTTTTTCCTCCTTCAAAATGGACCTGAATTCCCCAGTGAATGTTTTGATGATTTGGTGTCCATCTTCTTTACTTGAAATTAGTTTTGCAATCCCCAGTAGAAGCGTTACATTTGAAAAAACATTATTTTCCCGTTAAAGTCTGAGTGCTACTCCTTGGTGAAGCCTGGAGAAGGATGTTATATCCCTGTATCTGTACTGTTTCGTCACTATACTATGATTCTCCCCAATGAAGTTAAGCCATGCAGTAGGATTTTGTTTCCTCAGTTGGTGCTTACTTTTTATTGGAATGTTCATCTTGGATGTGATTCAGCCGAGTGTTGTTTGTGCCCGAGTTGATTTTCCCTGGTTACTCCCAGTGTTATATGTATGTTTTGTCAGCATATGCACGATAGCACTCATACATTCATACATAGCTAAATTTAGCAAATCATTATTTTGCATATTTATGTTGTCCTCTCTCCAATAGAGTGTCGGCCTTAAGCGGAAAGTGCATGTTCTTTCAAGTTCCCCACTGAATTATCCCTCGTGGAAGATTTTTTCTTTAGCCTTCATGCACAACTCTTTGTCTGGATGATTTGGGTTTCCCTCTTGCATTTATTTCTCAAAGGATGTATTTTGGACGACTGTCTCATTCCAGTTTATTTTTGGTTTGAATCTTTGATCCTCAACAATATTATTACTTATGATATCTGCAGACTTTGAGCCTTGGTTTGAGAATGTACATTTATTTTGCACGAGAAGACTTTATCTCCTCAGCAGAAATATATTGGCATTTCCCCAGGAAGTCATTTTTCTTTCCCCAGGAAACCATATTGTTCTCCCCACAAAGTCATTTTTTACAATCCTCCATAACAGCAAGTAGCAGGTTTCTTTATTTGAGACAGCTTATATATTACCCTTTCCGGGCAGAATGCCTTGGTTAAAGAAGAAGTTGAGACCCGTTCTAGGTGAAATGCCAGAATTTTGGGGAAAACTTGTTATCTTTTTGCTACCTTCAATGAATGTTGGTAGTTCATCGTTAGTGAATGGCGGTGCTATGATATATTCTCTTTCTACCTTCAGTGAATGTTGGTAGTTCATCGTTAGGGAAAAGCGGTGCTATGATATATTCTCTTTCTACCTTCAGTGAAAGTTGGTAGGTCACCTTTAGTGAAAGTTGGTGCTTGTTATCTTTTTGCTACCTTCAGTGAACGTTGGTAGTTCATCGTCAATGAATGGCGGTGCTATGATATATTCTTTTTCTACCTTCAGTGAAAGTTGGTAGGTCACCTTCAATGAAAGTTAGTGCTTGTTATCTTTTTGATACCTTCAGTGAACGTTGGTAGTTCATCGTCAGTGAATGGCGGTGCTATGATATATTCTCTTTCTACCTTCAGTGAAAGTTGGTAGGCCACCTTTAGTGAAAGTTGGTGCTTGTTATCTTTTTTCTACCTTTAGTGAACGTTGGTAGTTCATCATCAGTGAACGAAGGTGCTATGATATATTCTCTCTCTATCTTCAGTGAAAGTTGGTAGGTCACCATCAGTGAAAGTTGGTGATTGTTATCTTTTTTCTACCTTCACTGAATGTTGGCAGTTCATCATCAGCGAACAGCGATGCTATGATATTTCTGTTCCTTCTACCTTCAGTAAAAGTTGGTAGTTCATCGTCAGTGAATGTCGACAATTCTTTCTCTCTACCTTCAGTGAATGTTGGTAGCTCACCGTTAGTAAACGTCAGTGTTGTTATTTCTTTCCTCTTTCTATCTTCAGTGAATGTTGATAGTTTTGCTTTCAGTAAAAGTTGGTGTATCCTTTGACTTTTTATCATCGTCTATGAGTCATGTCTTTTGATCCATCAGTGATTTATTTTCCTGGTCAGGTTTCTCTTTTGTTTCTTTATTTCCTTTGTTAAATCCCCAGTGGTGTTTTGCGTCTCTATGATTTTGTTCATATGCATTCATGCTCATAAGTATTGCATGGCATCTTAGGGCCAAAAATAAGGTTTGTTTTATATTTAAGTATCTTCGATCGCGTCGACACGAAGATTTTTAACCTTCCTATCTCCAGATATAAGAAACTTAAATAAGGGCAGCTGTTGTACCCCAATTTTCGCCCCTAAGATCCCTTCATCATACCATGTTGATTTAATCACAACAAGATCACATTAGGGCTTTTGGTTCTCCCCCTATCTTAAGCTTTGCTTTTTGAGGAATCACCAAGCACCTTGACTTGTTTTCTTTTGTGATCATGAATATTTTGCATTGATTCTTCTTTTAATTAATAAAATTCAATGTTGGTTTGTCTTACTTGTTAATAATGTAAGTAAAGGAAATGAGGCTTAGCAAGTTGCTCCATGGGTTCATGAGTTTATTTCCATGCCCTAGTCAATAAAGCTTGAGAAGTCCAAACTTCACAATTGAAATTGTTTTGTAAGGGATGGAATGGCAAGGTTATTTTGGTTCACTACATTTCCAAGTTATCAAGATTGATTCAAAAGTGCAAGGGATTTATTGAAGAAGTTGTCATGGTTGGACAAGGCCTTGTTCCCATTAGTCACAAGTGCATATTTCTATAAATTCTCAAGATATGGAAGTGGTTTTGGTGGATATGAATTCTAATTTTCATCCTCAATAACTTCTATTTACAAAGCAAGAGTATTGGTACAAGAAGGTGGTTCAAAATTGTCAAGGTTCCTCAAAGTATTTTCTTGATCTATGAGCTAGGGTTTTGAACTTCAAAGAAGTATATCTTGCTCATATTTTGGTATTTTTGAGTGATTCCAAAGACATCCTTCTCTTAAAAGGGTTATTAACAAACCACTTCAAAATTTTCAAGTAGTTTTCATGTGTAAGAAACTTTATGATGAAGAAAGATTACAAGTCCTCCAGATGAACCCCCAATTTCTCATGTGTGACTTCAAATGATCATAACTCGGTCATTTTTTATCACCTTGGGCCCACTCTTTTTCCATAATGATCTTGAGGATGTGAACTTTATTCATTCTTTTATGTGCAAAGTGAGAAAATGGATGGAATATACCCTAAGGATACAAAGGATTATAGGTCATTTCATGATTTTTTGCCAACTTAAACAATTCATAACTCTCCCAATTTTTGGAGATTTTGAATGGTTAAAGTTTCAAAGTGTCATTTAAGAGGTCTATTTCATTCTATATTCTTTGGTCAAGAGAAAATTCTAAGTAGAAGGCCATGTTTGGATGCAAAACATTATAGGTCACTTTTGAAGAAAAATTTGAAATATTTCTAATATGGAAAGTCAACCCTTTTTCTCCAACTTTGACTCAATGCAACTTTCAGCTCAAGCATACATTTGATTTCATTCTTTTTCCATTGCAAAGCTTGTAACATCATCTTTCTAAAGCATCAAGAATCATGCCCAAAGACCCCTTGAGCTGAGAATGCCATTGATTTGAACTTGGTAACTTGAAACTGAAGTTTCTTCAAAAGTCAGAATTTGAAATCATTGATTTAGCTTCTAATAACTTTGTTCCTGCGTGTTTTTGCCTCTAAACATGTTTAGTGAACTTCCAGAAGTGATTAAGATGGCAAAATGCGCGTTTTGGATGAGTTTTGATCAAATTAGAAGTCACACTTTTCTTGTTTGCAACTTCACACGATTTCCCTCCAAACTTCATTATTTCACACGCTTGGACATTCCATTTGATTCCCTATAAATAGAGGGTCATCCCTCATTCATTTTCTTAAGCTTGGATAGCCAAAATCACCCTGCCAAAGTTGTTCCATAACTCAAATTTCTGCAACTTCGAAATCTGTGTTCAAGCCTTTTTCATTCCAATTTTTCTATCAATTTACCTTTCTTGATCTTCCCTGAAGCTAACCATATAATTACCTTCAAGAATCGTGCTCTATATTGCTCCATAGAAGTCCAGTTTTAGAGCTCTGCAACTCAACTTCACTAGGTAGATTTCTTCATCAATTCTTCAAAACTTTAAAATCATTATGATGCTCTCATTGCCCTGGTTCTAGTCACAGCACTTGCTTTTATCTGGAAACATGTTTTGACCATGAAATCTCAAATCCCTTTTCAAAATTTTCCTTCCAAATTGCTTGAGCTACAGTTTATACAAATTTGTCGCGAAGGTGTGGTTGTCTTCGTCTTGAAGAGACGAAGCGAATGACATAGGTCCGAGCTTCTGATTTTACAGTTTGAGAGACCTGCCATTCACGTCGGATGGAGGTTGAAGATGACCAACATGCCATCTTCCAACCAATGAAGGCGCGCCATCTGTTTTTTTGAAAATCTAATTTAATTAATGATTCTATGCTTTATTCACTAATGACCATGATATGCATAACGCGCCAGATCCCTTGGATTTGATTACTAATGCATTTTGACTCTCATCCAATGGTCCACATATTTTTGACTTTATTTTTCTTTTCTGATTTTTATATTTAATTGTTTTAAATTTCAAAAAATCATAGTAAATTCATTTTTAGTACAAAAAATCTGAAAAAATTATGAAAAATATTTTTGATTTTTCTCTTTCTGATTTTTATTTTTTCACAATTTTATTGTGTTTTGATATTTTTTTATAAATTTTCACTTTATTTGATTTGTTTTAAATGTTTAAAAATACTTTCATGCATTTTTTAATTCTGAAAAAATTATGGAATGATACAATGATATTGTGACAAATATTGGTGACCTCATTCATTTTTTATTTATGACTTTGGTATTATTTTAATCATTTTTGGTACATTTTACTCATTTCTTTTAATTTTAAAAATAGTTTCTGACTTAAAAAAAATTACCAAATTTTTTATTAAATTATTTTAGTTCATTTCTGATTTTCCTATTGTCTTACTTTTTATTTCTTGATTAATTTGAAAATAGTTGATATTTTTCTCTTTTATTTCTATTTTAAAACTTTTTAAAACTTTTTTTTAATGTATATACTAAAATGTAATATTATTTTGTGATTATTTTCTGGCTGATCTTAGGTTGAATTTTTTATTATGAACTTTGTTAACATCATTGGATCCATGGTGTTAAGTTTAACTCCATAAAAATGGATCAATGATTTTAATAATAGTTTAATTAAAATTTAATCCAAAGGTGGTTTGTATGTTCTTTCCCACCCCTCTTCATCTTATCCCTTTCTTATTGCACTAAATGTTATCGGAGCATGATCTCTATATCATGTCTCAAAACAAATGGTGCATAGATTTCTATTGACCGGCCTCAAAATAGGCGCGACTTCTACATAAGTCCACTTACGATTGCTTAACATAGCACTAAATTTTGTCCCGATTCGAATAAATGATCATTCATGGCCCAAACCTATGTTTGCAAGCCCAAGTATGTTAATTTGATCTCTTTAATCCAATAACCTTGAGATTCATTGTGTGGAGGCTTTGGTTCTACCAATCCTCTAATGGATCTACAACATTTTTGGTCAATGCGGATCACTTAAACATCGTTGATCATTAAATGGTACTTTTGAGGATTCCAAATGGATGATATACTTGACAAAAAGTAAATGCAACTTATTGTGTGGAGGCTTTGGTTCTACCAATCCTCTAATTAGTTCCAAATGCAAGTTTCAAGATGATCATCCAACTAATCACTAATTATTAAATTGTTTTACTTTATGCCTTTTATTTTTTATGCTTTATGTACCATTTACTTTAAGCATTACATTTTATGTCATTTTTATTTTTCTCACTTGAGCTTTTTCTTTTCTCTTCTAAGACACCTAATAATCAACATGAACCATAAAAAACCCTTTAATGATACTTGGACTATTTGGATACTGTCTTTGGCATTATGGAGCATTGGACTTCTTGGACTTAGGAATAGAAATCTTGGCCTATGTTGGAGACCTTGTGACCTTGATGGATATTTTGTCTGGAGTTCTTGAGGTTTACCTTAAGACATTGGGTTGCTTGTTTGTTTTGTGTGCAGGTTACTGTGATTACATACTTTGTTTGTAATATGGAATTCACCCGTATACAGTCGTTACTCTGCCTAATTTTTGTGAAGACTTAATACACTTGAAGTTTGGTTCTCTAAAGAGGTCTAGTGTCTTTGCTTGCTTAGTTCCAATCCAAATAATGGGAATTCTATCTTGGCTCATAATGTCAAGTATTGGCTTCTTGTTGGTTAGATGGTTCTTATCCCTAGTTTTTACCTTATGCTTTAGGATAGTCTCTTCTTCTCCTCCCATCTTCTTTAATTTCAAAAATCTTCTCTCTCCTTTTGAAAACTCTTCTTGTTTTTTAAACTTGAACCACTTTCATAATAAACTTGGACTTAGGTCCATGCATTTTCAAAACCTTTTCATAAATAAACTTCAATCAACTTAATAATACCTTGACATTTTTTTTGTGAGAAGACTAAAAGTCAATCAATCTCATTTCAAACCATTTTACCACTTTGGCTTTTTATTTTAAAACCTTTCTCAAAAGATTAGACTTTTGTCAATCCTTGTAGTGATGCAAACAATTATACTTCTACAATATGTAGTGAAAATAGATATTTTCCACTTGGGTGTTGAGTGAGGCATTATTGATTTTAAAATCCAAGCCATATCCTCCACTTTGAGATGATGCAAATTCTCCTTTCTCATGATTGTGGGTAGTAAGTCTGTTTTTCCACACGGACAATGACAATGATGTCTTATCTTATAAAATCAATTAACATACCTATGTTTTAAAATATTTTAAAAGAGGAACTACGTGTACCTGGATCCCCTATTACACGAAAGGTGGTACGTAGGCACTAAAGGTTCACAACCGCGGTAGGTGCAAAAACCATAAAAATATATTTCTTTTCTCACCTCCACCATCCATTTACTTACAATATTTTATAGCCAAAATATACAGATTTACTAAGAGGTTCCTACGGAGTACCGTAGATGTTTAGGGTGCTAATACCTTCCCTTTGCATAACCAGCCCCCTTACCTTGAATCTTTCCCCCTCTTTTTGGGTTACTCGCTCTTTTCCCATTCCTTTGAAAACAATAAAGCACGGTGGCGATTTTTATTTTGATCTGTATAAGTCTAGTCAATGCAATGGCTTAGTCTTAAACATTTCTACCACTACAGTAGCGCATGGCTATTTTTTGTTTGAGCAAGGCCTCTCGTAGGGCCTCTCCCGTTCTGATTTGTTCCACCAGATCTAGTTCTTCCTCGAGGGAGATGTCATTCATCTCCTCATCGAGAGGTGCCTCGGTTTGCCTGGAAGGTTCCTCGATTTCTACGGGGATAAATGCCTTTGTCCCATATGCTAGTCGAAATGGAGACTCCCCGGTAGACGAGTGTGTGGTCGTTTAACACGCCTAGAGTATGATGTGTAACTCTTTAACCCTTCGTTTCTTGGTTTCGTCCAACCTTCGCTTGAGGCCTCTGAGTATTACCCTGTTGGCGGCCTCGACTTTGCCGTTTGTCTTGTGGTGCTCGATCGAGGCAAAATGTTGGGTCGTGCCAAGTTTGGTTTCGAATTCATGGAAGGTTTGGTCCGTGAATTAGGTCCCATTGTCGGTGACTATCTCTTGTAGGATGCCAAAACGAGCCATAATATTTCTTTTGTAGAAGTGAAGGGCGTTCTGGGCAGTGATTTTGGCCAAGGCTTTGGCTTCTATCCACTTGGTGAAGTAGTCGACCACTACTATCAGATATTTGTTCTGATTGGTTCCGATCACGAACGGGCCGAGGAGGTCTAGTCCTCACCAGGCGAAGGGCCATGGAGATGAGAGGGATTTAAGCTCGTTAGGAGGAGCTAAATGCATGTCCCTATGTCTTTGGCATTTATCGCATTTCTTCACGTGTTCTCTTGCATCGTGCTTCATGGTGGGCCAGTAATATCCTACCCGCAAGGCTTTCTTGTAGATTTCGAGCAGTATGTGTTCTGCTGTGCTTCGATCGACACACTTGAGGAGTGGGATGGAAAATACTCTTCTGTAAAGTTTGCCCTCAACTAAGATGTACGAGAAGGCCTTTCGTCTGATAACGATTGATTCTTTCGGGTCGTTGGTGAGTTTTCCTTTAGTGAGGTAATTGTGTACGGGGGTCATCCAGCAATCACTGTCCTTGATGGCGAATACTCCTAGGGTGGCAGATGGTTTCTGGGTGTTCGGTTGAGGAAGTACCTCTTATATTATAGCATTATTTCTTACCTTCTTCTTTATGCTCTCCAATTTGGATAAAACATCTGCACGAGTATTGTGCTCGCGGGGTACATGTTAAATGTCCACAGACCTGAATTTCTTCTTTGCCTCCTGAACCAGGGACCAATATTCAGTGAGTTGGTTGTTTTTGACCTGATATTCACCTCGGACTTGCGAGGCGACTGACTGAGAATCAGTGAAGATTTTTACTTCATCGGCTCCCAGATCTTCGGCTAGCCATAAGCCTGCAAGGAATGCCTCGTATTCGGCTTGATTGTTGGAGGTCGAAAAAGACAGGGCGAGGGAAACTTCGACCAGGGTCCCTTCCTCATTCTCTAGTATGATGCTTGTGCCGCTTCCGGTTGCACTGAAGGCACCATCGACAAAGATCGTCCAGCGGCGCGAGCCTTCCGGATCTCTAGGCGAGGTTATTTCTGATATAAAGTCGGCTAAGGCTTGAGCCTTAAGGGATTTCCTGCTTTCATACTGGATATCAAATTCAGAGAGTTCCAGAGACCACTTCAGCATTCTACCGGCCATGTCTGGCCTTCCGAGCAGCTGTTTTATTGGCTGATTCGTACAGACCACTATGGTATGAGCCAGAAAGTAGTATCTTAGCCTCCTCACAGAGTTAACAAGGGCCAGTGATACTTTCTCGATTTGTTGATATCTCACTTCCGGGCCCTATTGGGCTTTGCTCGTGCAATAAATTGGCCTTTGTCCCTCCGGGGTTTCCCTTATTAGTGTCGCGCTAATTTTCTCGGAGGCGACAACTAGATAAACGTATAGGACTTAGTCTTTCCCGGGCCGAGATAAGACGGGCGACTGTGAGAGCGCTCTTTTCAAATGGGCGAGGGCTCGCTTGCATTTGGGTGTCTACTCGAAGGTGGCTTCCTTATGCGGGAGTTTGAACAAGGGGAGCGCGTGGTGGGCGGATTTTGCCACGAATCGGGAAAGAGAAGTGAGCATGCCGTTTAAGATCTGGATGGATTTCTTCGAGGTGGGCGTAGAAATTTAGAGAAGGACTGAAATTTGTCAGGGTTCTCCTCGATGCCTCGTTCTGTTAGATAGAACCCGAGGAACTTTCCTGCCCATACGCCGAAGGTGCATTTTTACGGGTTGAATCGCATCCGGCACTTTCGGGCTTGCTCGAACACCTTTTTCAAATGGGAAGCATGGTTGAGCTCTTCGGTGGACTTGACGATCATGTCGTCCATATAGACTTCGAGCATGTCGCCTATTTCGTTACAAAAGACTTTGTTCATCATGCGCTGGTAGGTAGCGCCCGCGTTTTTCAGGCCGAAGGGCATTACGTTGTAGTAATAGTTTCCCAACTCGGTCATGAAAGCAGTATTTTTTTGTCCATTTTCGCCATGGGAATCTGGTTGTAACCAGATTATGCATCCATGAAAGATAACAGTTTAAAATTGGCAGAGTTTTTGTCCATTTTGTCAATATTGGGGAGGGGATAAGCATCTTTTGATAAAGCCCAGTTGAGATCAGTATAGTCAATGCACATTCGCCATTTTCCATTAGATTTTTTAACGAGGACTACATTTGAGAGCCAGGTTGTGTATTGGATTCAGAAATAAAATGTGTCTATAGGATGTCTTTTACAACTAATTCAGCAGCTTTTGACTTCTCAGTCGACTGCTTTCTTCTGCGCTGCGCGACCTCCTTCATGGTGGGATCAATGGTCAGGTGATGGCATGCAACCTCAGGGTATAAACCGAGCATCTCGGCTGCATTCCAGGTAAAGAGATCAACATTTTCTCGTAGGAAAGCTTTGAGTTACCTTTTTTCCAGGTCGGGGAGGTCCGCTTCGATCTTTACTCCCCTGGTGGGGTCTTCTCCGAGGGGAACCAACTCTAAGTCGCCGTCCAGGACAGGCCGTACGTGACTCGATAGCTCGTTGTGGCCATCAGAGGAGGTTGACCCATCTTCTTCGACCATAGGCTCCTTTCCCTTCTGTTGTACCCCAAAATTTTCCCTCCCATATTTCTCAACAAATGTCAAGGGAGGTCACCAAATTGCTCAAGGAAGTTCAAGAGTTGACCAGACAAACTCTCTCCTAAGGTAACATACCTCAAATTAGGGTTTCTAGTTTCCATAAAGATGTGTGAACCACAAAGGACTCAAATGCTCATCATTATCCTAATATGTCCTCAAGATCATCCATGTCAAGTTTCAAGCCTTGCAGAAGAAGTTTGCTCAGTCAATTGCTCAACTGCCTGAAAATCAACTGTGCTAGGTCAAAAGTCAACTGTGGCCCATATACAATCAAACCTCAATATTTTTGGTCAACATCCTAATTTTGAAGAATTATTAATCATCTGATAGAGGGTTGATCATGATTCCTCAAGGATTGCTCACAATTCATCAAAACCCAAAAGTTGCTAAATTAGGGTTTTGTAGGAAAAGTCAACTCAACTTTGACCAAGCATAACTTTCTCATACTTTATCAGAAACGACCCATCCAAAGCTCATTTTGAATAGGATGCAATTCTCAACAATTCATCTTCAGCTCCCAAGTTCATAATATGCACTCACAAAAAGATATGAATTTTGACATTTTAGGTCATTTTGGAAAGTCAAGAAAAACACCTTTTGGGTCAAAGCTTCATAAATGAACATCGAAGACTCAATTGAGATAAGACCAAAAGGATTTCTTAGAGGACATCCTAAGATTTCTAAAAAGTCCAAGAAAACCTTTATAGGGTCAAAATTGAGAGAGTTATGCATTGGCCAAGTTGACCATTTTTGCAAAATTGCCAAAAGTAAAATGTGCTCAAATTTGCATGTTTTGCTACATGGGCCCAACTTTTTATGCTTGCACCTAAATTATAATGTGGTCCACGACTCAAATAATTATCCACCAATTGTTTGCTTCATTTTTAAATTTATTTTTGATTTTTCATTAATTAAAAAGTGAATTAAATCAAATAAATGATGAAAATTATCAAAGATTTGATTTGATTGTTTTTTTGAAAGGTTAGCAACCAAGATTTGATGAGCTTGCAAGATCAATTCGAATCAATGGCAATTGGTACAAAAAGAGCATGATTAGGCCAAATTTGGAAGGATATCATGTACCATGAAAACCAAATCAAATCTTCAAGATTTGTAAAGAGACTAGTGGTTTTTACATCCCTAATTCACTCTAGTACATATAGAGAACACAACCAAGGCAATGAAAAAAGGTTACAGTCGTGGAAAAGAGAGGACCAAACTTCAAAATTTCAAAGAAAAGTAGTGATTCAATTTCCATCCTAGAGGCCAATCCAAGCCATTCTAACATTTCCAACAAATTGCTAGACATCCCAGGAACGTATCCCAATCAATTGCAAGCCGCCTCATGTCCAGAATCAGCGCGTAGCAGTCACACGGTTTGCCTAAAAACTCGATTTCGATTTCATGGATTTACTCATCATATGCATATTTTGATTATATATTCTTGTTCATCATTGAGTTTGTAAGCTATTGGTATCATTTAATTACGTTTTCAGTACAAGAATCACGATATGCCATGATTAGGGTTCCAAGCTTATTTTTGGGGTTTCTTAGTATAGGCCAAATTAGGAACGGATATGGATACCATGATGATCAGGGCTTCAAGCCCAGCTGATTCATGGCCTCCAATGAAATTTATATCATGATTGCTGCATTTTTGAAGTTGACAGGGTTTTAGCTACGGAGTCCTGTCTGTAGGTAAAGGTCTCATTGCCTAAAACGACAGGCCGGGGAAGAAGATGAGGCGTGGCAGTCCATGGTTGGCCCGTTTGAATTTTTACGCATTTTCTGAATATATTTCTTTGTTTTGCTTATATTACTTTATTGTTATTATATGAACAAATGAAGCGCGTAGCACAGATGGTAGCATGGTATTGGAAGTAAGCATGGGGACCTGGGTTCGATCCCCAGGTCCCAATATTTGTTTCATATAATTTTTCTTCATATGATCAGGTGCGCTGCTTATCAGGATGTCCACCATATGCCATCAAGATCCAACCATCAAACGCATCTTCAGCCAAGATCCAATGCCTTTCCATTGAAGGTCCATCATGCACCTCAAGTCAACAGCCATACTGAATCAGGCAAAGTCAAACAGGCTTGGATTATTTGGGCCCAGAATTTCAACATCATACCCCCAGAATTGCTAAATGACATCAGGCCCACTTCTAATTTTTCTTTCTTATTTTTTCTTTTAATATTTCTTTTATTTATTTTAATTGACAATTAATTAATATTTTTCATAAAATCATAAAATCAAGAAATCAAAAATTAGAATTAGATTTTTTTTATCAAAATTAATTTTGTTAATTTAATTTAATGTAATTTAACTTAGGGCAATTTTAACTTGTTTTTTATATAAATCAAATCAAATAGAAATTATGTTAAATTCTAGATTTGATTCTTTTATTTTTCTCAAATAAATAAAAATACAAAAATAGGTTTTTTTAGATTGAATCAATTTATTTTTTCTTAACTCAAAATTAATTAGAACTTAGGATTTTCCTTTTTAATTTAACTATTTCATTATTTTCTTAAATAACAAAACATGACAAAAACATTTTTTTAATCAATCGCAAATAGGTTTAGTCAAGGGTCAAAACCCTAGTCGTTTGATATTTAATTCATCGCGCGCGCGTTAATTATTTTTGCCAATATTTTTTGTAACTGTTCATGGTTTGTAATAGTTTAATTTAGGGTTTTATTTACTGTTTAAATTCCTGGGTTTTTGGCTCTGTAATTAATCCCCCTCCCCGAAGCCTTGTAATAGTATAGGTTTATTTTCTCACATTTTAAATCCTGCAAATATTTAACTGTTTAGATGTATGCTAATAGGAGTGTATCACAAGAATGCATGAAAAATTAATACGGTTAGACAACCCTAATGTGCAAAGATAAATAACTGAAACTAATCACTCGCACATATCACTCTTAAGTTATACTCTCACTTAGGTTGCCTTCGGTAAACGATCATCAAGCATATGGTGTCTTAGTGGTTGCCCCCCTGTCTAAAAAGATCAAACATCCCATTCAAATGTTGCCTTGGAAATGTTGCCTCGGATATGATCTTAACACTCTAGGGTTATTAATAAGGTGTCATAATATTGCTTTACTGATCGTACGTCCCTTTCGAATTGACCCTTACAATTCCAACAACGGTGCTACCTATTTCTCAATAGTAGGATAGTGCTGTCTAAAGGAAACAAGAATAGAAACGATCTTTTTTCGAGTAGGTAGATGCTAGTAGGTACTTTCTCAAATCAAAACTTATCACACTTACACATTTCAAAACAAATTTCAAAACAACTTCGTCACACCTTTGAGGACTGATACAAGGGTTATCACGAAGTCAAACTTTTCAAAACAAAGCACATACACAAGCAATTTTAAAAAAGATGAGCAAGTACCTAAGAGCCCATGGAAAACCATGGATAGAAAGGGTGCTAACACCTTCCCTTTCTATAATCTATCCCCCGTACTCAGAATATCTCGAAAAAGGATTTTTTCTGTACTTATTTCCTTTCCGGTTGGATGAAATAAAAGTCAGTGGCGACTCTTGCTTACCGCGAAATTTTGCGAAACACAAAACATAAAACACAAACCAGTATTAAACAGTCGGTTCATCCACCGTATCACAGAACTGACGACTCTGTTGGGGATGTTAATAAGTGGGGTATACCTTAGGATCTAGGTCATCATAATTGCTTCTCTTGATTGCTTTGTTTTCTTTACTTTTGAGGGTTTTGTTTGGGGTTAATATAGATCCTACACCCGGATCTGGGGAATACCTTTTAGGTAAGTAGAAATAGACTGTGAGGGAACTGTACGGTGTAGATCGATACAGTTAAAACAGTAGCTACGTTGGTGTGGCACTTTGGTTGGTATTGGTATCCCTTATGGAGAAACGAGAAGAATACGGGGCCGCTGCATGGTGTCATTAAGCATCAACTGACCTTAGAACCTTTAATTTCCCAAGTTGGCCATTAGAAAGTAGTGAGATAGCCGACCTCGGTGTAGAGCTGAGAAATGGTTGATACTCGATGCTACACTCATTGAGATCATACTCTCGGAATAATTTCGGCCGCAAGAAAAGATTGCGTGAGCTGAAACCATGACCGATGGAGGATGGTCAGTGATATTGAGATCTTCTAGAACTTGGTTACTTTTCTAGGACAGGTTGAACCAACTTAACTTCAAGAGGGTATTACCTTTGACCTCATGCAAGCCTTAAACCTAAGGGCTTTGTGTGATTTGAATGTGTTTGCAATACCTGTTGTTTGCTATACCTGTGGTTTATCATGACATCATGCATCATAATATGGCATTCATGTTTCATTACACTAACCATTTCAAAGACCAAGGGAATTTATCTTTGTTCTGTTTTGCAGATTATGGCTTCCGTGCGTAGAAATACCATCCGAATCAACTTTGTGTAGATGCCTTCCCAACTTAAAGAGTTAGCATCAAGAGTTTCTGAAACTTCTACTTTCATTAAGAGCCACAGTCAAATTCTCATCCCGGTTACTTCAAACCTCGATGAACAGATGATGAGTGTACTATTTCAGTTCTTCGATCCCAAGCATCACTGCTTCACCTTTCCAAATTACCAGCTGGTACCCACCTTGGAATATTTCTCTCATTTATTGGGCATATCCATTCTTGAACAGGTACCCTTCACAGGTATGTAAGAAGTTCCTAGGCCAGAAGACATTGCCTCAGCTTTGCATTTAAAACGGGCCGATATGGTATCCAATTGGGAAACTCGAAGCGGAGTCAATGGTTTTTTAGCCAAATTTATGATAGACCAGGCTCAACTATTTTGGGATGATTTGGATTTTCAGGCTTTTGAGGATGTCTTGGCTCTTCTTATCTATGGTTTAGTTCTCTTCCCTAATCCAGACTCCTTTGTAGATGTGAATGCTGTCAAGATCTCCCTTTCTCACAACCCTGTGCCTACCTTTCTTAGAGATATCTTGCATGATCTCCATACTCGTACTATGAAGAGAAGAGGGACTCTTATGTGCTGCATGCCGTTACTGTCAAGGTAGTTTATTTCTTACCTTCCTAAGTATGTGCTGAAGAACAAAGAAGGTTTGGGTTGGTCGCACAGAGTAATGTCACTTGCTCATACAAATATTCTTTGGTGTTCCCGGGCTATGGAAGACACTGTTGTTATTGACCGCTGTGGGGGATACCCTAATGTCCCATTACTTGGTATCAGAGGGGGTATAACCTACAATCCTTGTCTAGCTTTGCGACAATTTGGTCGTGCTCGAAGAGATGGTCCCCATGAGTTACTTCTCGAGGACATTGTATTCGACTATAAGGATGACGTTAAGGAGCATTGCCGGAGGTTCATAAGAGCTTAGGGCATGGTAAACAGATCTGACCCCGAAGAGTTGGGATCGAAGACTTCCCTTCCTATGCAGCCTTACCTCCAATGGGTCCGAGCTCGTGCCCAGAAGATTATGATGCCTTATGGGGCCGTATTACCAGTGATTATGGAGCCCACTAATGAAGAAGGCATTCCTTACACGGTTCTCTATCCTTACATGCCCACTGATCCTGGGGAGCTACAAAGGTCTTGGGTTCAGCTAAGGAATGAGCGGGATACTTACCGGGAGCAGTTCCATGAGCAAGAGAAGAAGGTTTTAAAGCTCACCAGGCAGCTCGAGGAAGAAAGAGTGATCAATGACTATATCAGCACAAAGAGGAAGCGTCCATGGGACTTTTGATTTTTCTTTTCTAGTTTTAGATTTGTTTTATTTACTTATTTTGTAAAGCCTTAAAGGCATTGTGAACCTTCAAAGTTTAAGCTAATAAAGTTTTGTTTATTTTTGGTTTGCAAATTTAAATCTCCCAAAGTCTTTGAAATCATTACATGTGCATCCCATTATCATGCACATCATTACAGGTACCACTACAAGTTTCTCATCTTCTTCGCTGTTTATTTCAGCAGAAATGTCTTCCGATCAAGCCATCAAAGAACTTCAGGCGCAGAATGCCCATTTCCAACAGACGTTCATAAGTCTGGCTAAAGGGCCAGAGGATCTGAAGACCCTTATTCTGAAAGAGAAGAAGAAGAAGGTTGGAATTCTAAATATGGGCAGAAGGTTCGGAGAAAGGTTGAAGCATCAAACTGATCTGACCTCTTCATCCAAGGACGGGGAGAACCAAGAAAGGGAAAAGGACCCTAGTCCTGTAGTTTCTTACAACGATACTGATTATGATGATGAGCAATATCCTCCTGCTGAGGATAGGTACGGGCAGCTAGAAGACCTTCTGAGCGCTATAGAAATTCAGAAAATACCTGGTTTGGATTTCGGAGAACTGGGACTGGTATCGGGAGTGGTCATCCCTTATAAGTTCAAAGCTCCGGTTTTTGCCAAGTACGATGGAGCGTCCTGCCCAAAACTCCATCTCCGCTCGTATGTCAGGAAAATCCAACCCCACACCGTTGATAGAAATTTGTGAGTGCATTTCTTTCAAGATAGTCTGTCAGGGACTCAGCTTGAATGGTTCTATCAGTTGGAGGGAGCTAATGTCCGAAACTGGGAAGATCTTGCTGCTTCTTTCTACAAGAAGTATCAGTACAATGTCAACCTTGCTCCCACTCGTACTCAACTCCAGAGTATGTCCATGGGTGCAGGTGAAGGTTTTAAGGACTATGCTCAGAAATGGAGAGACTTAGTTGGAAGAGTTCAACCCCCGTTATCTGATAGGGACTTGGTTGACATGTTTCTAGGGATGCTATCTGGTCCGTTTTTCAATCACTTAATCGGCAGCTCGTCATCTGGTTTCACTGAGCTGATTTTGAACGGAGAAAGCGTAGAAGCAGGAATTCGGAGTGGTAAGATACAGAAGGATGCCTCTTCGAGTTCAGTAAAGAAACCTTTTGTTGGTAAGAAGGAGGCCAGTGCAGTCTATAGCCTGAGGGGCCAAAACAGATTTGAACACCATCAAACGGTAAATGCTGTAGTGATACCAACACCCGTAGTTGCTCCACAATGCAACAATCAACAAAGGGTGGGAAGACTACAACGGCAGTTTACCCGCATCAACATGACTTTGGATGAAGTTCTACCTTATTTATTAAAATCCAACTTGGCAACCTTGAAAGAGGCTTCCAAGAATCCAAACACTACCTCTCCCAGATACAATCCCAACGCGCGGTGCGCCTACCATTCTGAGAGTCCTGGACACGATACAAACGATTGTTAGGCTCTGAGAAACAAATTACAAGACTTGCTTGAAGTCAGGGAGATAGAGTTTAATGATCCATAAAAGCCGAATGTTATAACTGCTTCCATGCCCAAACATGGTCGTGGAATCAATGTTGTTAACACTGATTTATTTGTGACCTCTGTTGACGAAATTTCTACTCCTCTGATGACTGTTAAGAAGAGTTTACTGTTGGCCGATTTATTTCCGGGTTGTGGTGAAGGTTGCCACATGTGTTCAATTATACCTACTGGTTGCCGCTTGTTGAAGTCAGGTGTTCAACACCTGATGGATAATAAAGAAATTTTTTTCGAGAAGACTATGGTTCCTGTTGTTCCAAATGAAGATGTTGCTATTATAACCATTTCCGCTAATCCTTCCAAGGTTTCCTCGAGAAGACCTGTTAGGATTACACATGTTCAAAGAATTGCTCCGCTAATAATCATTGTTCCTGGTCCTATCCCGTACACCTCAGATAAGGCTGTCCCATGGCATTATGAGGATGATGTGTACTATCATGGTATTAAGCAAGATCTGAAGAATGAAGAAGTTGATATTGATGTCAGTAATATTGTCGGGACTAGTAAGGTTACCCGAAGTGGAAGGGTTTTCTCTCTTGAGATTGCTCCGAACATCATCAAGCCTACTGTTATTCCAACTGCTGCTCCAACCAGCACTCCTGACATTTCTCCTGTTCCTACTTCAGTTATTACACCTGCTACTATTCCTATTCTTACTCCAGTTATCACCCCTGCTGCTGAGCCATCTGGGACTCGGGGAAAAGAAATTATAGGTGAGCCTGCCCGGACGGAAGCACCTAAGAAAATCGTTGTGGAAGCCTCTAAATAAGAAATAGAGGAAATACTAAAAATTATCAAGAAGAGCGACTACAATGTGGTCGAGAAGCTGGGGCAGACCCCGTCAAAGATATCCGTGTTGTCTCTGCTGTTGTATTCTGAAGCCCATGCGAAGGCTTTGATTGCATTTCTCAAAATTATGCATGTGCCGCAGGAAACTTCAGCAGATCAGTTCAAAGATTGTGTGGCCAGCCTGACTGCTGACAATGGGTTAGGTTTCTCAGATGTGAATCTGACACCAAAAGGAAGGAATAATAATGATGTTCTGCATGTCTCGATCGAGTGTAGGGGCACCATTATGGCTCATGTGCTAGTAGATACCAGATCTTCGCCGAATGTTCTGCCGAAGAAAGCGTTGGACCATTTAGATTGTGAGGGTTTGACTCTAAAGCCTAGTAACATTGTGGTAAGGGCTTTTGACGGATCAAAGAGAATGGTGCACGAGGAGGTGGACATCCCTGTCAAAGTGGGTTCTCAGACTTTTAGGTCCACCTTCTACGTAATGGATATCAAGCCATTGTATTCTTGCCTGTTGGGTCGTCCCTAGATCCATAGGGCTTGGGCAGTTACTTCCATGCTCCATCAAATGCTAAAGTATCCGGTGAAGGGGAAGATTGTCACAGTGCGAGGTGAAGAAGAGTATATGGTGAGTCATCTCAATTCCTTCCGCTACATAGAGATGGATGGGGAATTCATAGAAACTCCTTGTCAGAATTTTGAAGAGGTCCCTTAGATCTTGGCATCAACTGAAGTTACTACCGACAAACCTCCGTTGAAGATGGCTTCCCTCAAGGACGCCAGGGTTGTGGTTGAAGAAGGTGGGTGTACCAATTGGGGTCAGCTCCCTGATTTCACTCACAAAACTGACAAATTTGGTTTGGGCTTTACTACAGGGGCTCAAAGGGTTGTTAGGCGCGCACGGATTGGAAGACCCCCTCTGCACATCAACAATCGGGGAATTAATGCAATTGAGGACGGTGAAGAAGATTCAGACATTGACAACCGGATCTACCCGACAACCAGCGGTGGACCAAATAACTGAACGGTGAAGGACTTCATACCTATTTCTTTTATTCCGCAGTAATTGACTTTTGTTTTAAAGATTTGTAATAAATAGTTTGAAACTTTATGGCCCGGTGCCTTGCCCGAGGCGCCTTGGCTTTGCTTGTGAGGGCTTATTATTTGTCATTTCATATATCATTAATAAAGCATTGGAAGTTTCTTGCATACAAATTTTGCGCTCCTTATTTTTCTTTTCTGTCTCTCACTTTATCAAAATAGCTATTCTCTTACACATACTCACGTATCATACTGCAGATCCATATCCACTATGGATCCCATTGATAACAACTCTGCTACTTCCAGTTATGACTTCAAAAATCCGATCAACCAAGCCGAGGACGAAGGTGAGGATGATTGTGAGGTTCCCGGAGAACTTGCTAGACTATTACAACAGGAAGAAAGGGCCATACAGCCTCATGAAGAGCCAGTTGAGTCAGTGAACTTGGGTACAGAGGAAGACACGAAAGAGGTTAAAATAGGTGCGAATCTGGAGCCTAGTGTCAAACAACGGTTAATACAGATGATACACGACTATGTTGAGATCTTCTCCTGGTCCTATGAAGACATGCCTGGTTTAGACACTGATATTGTGGTACATCGCCTGCCGACTAAAGAAGATTGCCCTCCGGTAAAGCAGAAGGTTCGCTGTATGCGCCCTGAAATATCTGAGAAAATCAAGGCAGAGTTCATGAAGCAGTTCGACGTAGGATTCTTAGCTATCACTTCTTATCCGCAGTGGGTCGCCAACGTCGTTCTGGTACCTAAGAAGGACGGTAAGGTACGGATGTGTGTGGACTACAAAGATTTGAACAGGGCAAGCCCCAAGGATGACTTCCCCCTTCCTCACATTGATGTTCTAGTCGACAACACCGTGCAACACAAGATCTTCTCCTTCATGGATGGTTTTTATGGCTACAACCAGATCAAGATGGCTCCTGAGGACATGGAGAAGACAACCTTCATTACACAGTGGGGCACCTTGTGTTACAAGGTAATGCCTTTTGGGTTGAAGAATGCTGGGGAAACTTACCAGTGCGCCATGGTCGCTTTGTTCCATGATATGATTCACCACGAGATCGAGGTTTATGTTCATGACATGATAGCTAGGTCCTAGACCGAGGAAGAGAACCTTGACCATCTCCAGAAACTGTTTGATAGGTTGAAGACGTACAAGCTGAGGTTGAATCCGAACAAGTGTACCTTCGGGGTAAGGTCTGGTAAGCTTTTGGGTTTCGTTGTCAGTGACAAAGGTATTCAGGTGGACCTTGCAAAGGTAAAGGCCATACAAGAGATTCCAGTCCCATGCACAAAAAAGGAAGTTAGAGGTTTCTTAGGACGTCTGAATTACATCGCCAGGTTCATTTCATATCTGACTGCTACTTGTGAGCCAATCTTCAAGCTGCTGAAGAAAGATCAAGTGGTAAAGTGGAATGATGAATGCCAGAATGCTTTTGAAAGAATCAAAGAATACCTTCAAGAACCACCAATTTTGATGCCTCCAGTTGAAGGAAGACCTTTGATATTATATTTGACAGTGCTAGACAATTCAATGGGGTATGTGTTGGGACAGCATGACGAGTTCGGTCGAAAAGAGCACGCCATTTATTACCTTAGCAAAAAGTTTATAGACTGTGAGACCTGATACTCATTGCTCGAGAAAACTTGTTGCGCTTTGGCATGGGCTGCTCGCCGACTGAGACAATATATGCTGACTCACACTACCTTGTTGATATAAAAGATGGATTCGATCAAGTATATTTTCGAGAAGCCCGCTCT
This sequence comes from Vicia faba, assembly GCA_948472305.1. Taxonomy (NCBI): domain Eukaryota; kingdom Viridiplantae; phylum Streptophyta; class Magnoliopsida; order Fabales; family Fabaceae; genus Vicia; species Vicia faba. The sequence goes on from OX451740.1 coordinate 984,266,808, forward strand.
CTCCGGAAGGATAGCAAGGTGGAAAATGATCTTGACTGAGTACGACATACAATATACAACCCAAAAAGAAATTAAAAGGAGTGTATTGGAGAATCATTTGGCGCATCAGGCCATGGATGACTATCAGTCCTTGAATTTCGAGTTCCCGGATGAGAATATCATGTTGGTAACCGACTACGAAGAACCTGGACTAGATGAAGGACCCGAGGAGGGATCTCGATGGTCTATGTATTTTGATGGAGCCTCGAACGCGTTGGGTAATGGCATTGGCGCTGTAATTATATCTCCTGAGGGCTGTCATACTCCGTTCACCGCCCGATTATGTTTTAACTGCACCAACAATATGGCGGAGTATGAAGCGTGTATCATGGGTCTTCGAGCTTATATTGACCCGAGGATTAAGTTCTTGAGTGTATTCGGAGATTCCACTCTGGTTATAAGTCAGATCAAAGGCGTGTGGGATACGAAGCATCTGAATCTTATTCCTTACAAAGATTATGTCCTGACATTGCTCCCACACTTTAAGGAAATAACCTTTGAACATTTCCCACGAGAAGAAAACCAGTTGGAAGACGCACTAGCTACCATGTCTTCTATGTTCAAGGTCAGGTGGGACAATGAAGCTCCCCAGATTACCATTGAGAGGTTGGATGAACCCGTACACTGCTGTGACATTGAGATGGAAGAGGTAGAAGGTAAACCCTGGTTTCACGAGGTAAAAAGGTATCTCGAGGCTCAAGAATACCCCGAGGGGGCATCTGTTAATGATAAGAAGTTTCCGAGAAGGTTCGCTACGAAGTTATTTCTTAGCAATGGGATCCTTTATAAGAGTAACCATGATTCAACCTTATTGCGGTGTGTAGATAAGAGCGAAGCGGAAAGGATCATGGCAGAGTTACATGAAGGTACCTTCGGAACTCATTCCAGTGGACATACTATGGCGAAGAAAATCCTATGGGAAGGATATTACTGATCCACTATGGAAGCCGATTGTTATCAGCACTCTCAAACCTGTCATAAGTGCCAAGTCTATGCTGATAAGGTGCATGTGCCTACGGTTCCCCTGAATGTTTTGACAGCTCCCTGGCCCTTTGCAATGTGGGGCATTGACATGATCGGCGAGATCAGACCTACTGCGTCTAACGGGCATCGTTTTATTCTGGTAGCTAGTGATTATTTCACAAAGTGGGTTGAGGCAGCTTCCTTTGCTACAGTAACCAAGAACGTCGTGGCGCGGTTCATCCGACACAATCTGATCTGTCGATATGGTGTCCCAGAGAGAATTATTACTGACAATGGTACACATCTCAATAACACAATGATCACCGAGCTCTGCAAATATTTCAAGATTCAGCATCATAACTCTTCTCCCTACCGGCCGAAGATGAATGGGGCTGTTGAAGCAGCTAATAAGAACATCAAGAAAATTGCACAGAAGATGACGGTGACATATAAAGACTGGCACAAGATGTTACCATTCGCTCTTCATGGGTACTGTACCTCAGCACGAACTTCGACAGGGGAAACACCCTACTCTCTGGTATATGGTATGGAGGAAGTTCTACCCATCGAAGTCCATATACCGTCTCTCAGGATTATGAAGGATGCGGGTTTGAACGAAGACGACTGGATCCAAACCCGACTTGATCAGCTGAATCTAATCGATGAAAAGAGACTTACCGCTATCTGTCATGGTCAGACGTATCAAAAGCGAATGATCAAGGCTTTTAACAAGAAATTCAGACGTCAAGAATATCAAGTCGGGGATCTAGTGATCAAACGCATCATACTACCGCAAGGTGATCCCAGGGGTAAATGGACCCCCACATATGAAGGGCCATTTGTGGTTAAGAACATTTTCTCGGGAGGAGCTATGATTCTAACCACCATGGATGGTGACGACCTTCCTCACCCCGTCAATGCAGACATAGTGAAAAGATACTACGCATAATCAAGGACCCGCTAGGTTGACTGGCCTAGGAAAAAATAAGGGCTTCTCGGCGAACCAAAAGGGTTCGTGCAAAAGTAAGGGATGAAAATGAAAAATTGTACACCCGGCAAGTCGAAAACCTGAAAAGGCGACTTGGGCAAAAAAGGGTATCCCGGTGGACTAAAAACCCGAAAGGGAGGTCCAGGCAAAAATTAGGGATCAAGGCGTAACACTATGTCTCATTAGATCATCTTGCGACCAAACTTCGGTATCGACTATCAAGCTCAGACGACGCCAATCAATCTGATCCACCTTCGACTAAGCAGCAAAGTGATGAGACACTTGAAGATATAAAGACAATAGCAGAGTTGGAACCCAATGGGATTGTTTCACATAGTTATTTTTCTTTCTTTTACACAAATTGTAATTACTGTTTTTTTCAGCGGCGTTCTTTTACTAGGACGTCAGCCTCTTTGTACAAACATGCCTATTACAGGCCAACTTCAAAGTCAATACAATTCATTTTCACAAGAAATTTCAATTTGGTTTTTCTTTTTCTGTTTTGTTTTGCAAGAACGTCCAATGATTCATTTTTGATATATGCATTTGAAAATAATGGCTGCTCACGAGTATTCACACAAAAAACAAAAGATGATTACTCATAATTCCAGAAACAGGGACAAACAAGAAGTGCCCAAACCTTACAGTTACTCTGCCCATCAGGTATCAGGATGGAGCCAACTTGAGAATATGAGTAGTGGTGCATACACTCCCTACATAGTAAAAATATCCAAAGACAGTGATGTTAGATTTCCCGAACAGGACATAACTCTCCCCAGCCGAGGTTTACAATTGCGAGTGAGTCAGTTAAATTCTTCCCCAAGCAGAGTTTATTTCTCTCACAAGCAGAAATTCAATCTCCAATAGAATTCATTATCACCAGCAACAGAAATTCATCCCCGGTGGAGTTTATTTCTCCAAATCAGCAGATCTATCACCGGGGTATCTCCTCTCCAACAAAGTTATTCTCCCGCAGAGTTGTTCTCAAATAGGGTCTCTCCTCGGCAGAATATTCGTAAACGAGGGGCAAATCCCCAACATAGTCATCTTTGTTCACCATTCCCAATTGAAGTATAAAAACTATGGTTTTTTACAGCGGTCAAGAATACCATCTCTCATACTCTCCAAATTGCAGTCAGGGATTTATTTTCCCGGACTCAGTTTATTACGTCAGCATTTCATGTTCATACATCATGACATGTGCATACATCACATATAACATAGTCTCATTTATTTTGAGAACGTCACAATACAATGCATCTCCTGCATCGCACATAACTAACCTTGTATTTCTTTCAGGAAAGGCAGTTATTATCAACAATTTCCAACAGGTCCGTGATCAACACTCGAAGCTAAACAGAGTAATCATCAGTGCGACAAATACAACATTACCCAGTTTTCTTGCATAAATCCTACACAGACTCGTCACAAAGCATCCTTACCCAGGTTCCCTTTGCAGTTTTACCCAAACTCGTATCGAAGTAACCCTACTATCCAGGTTCCTTCTCAAGCCCTACTATCCAGGCTTTCATATCGAAGTAACCCTACTATTCAGGTTCCTTCCCAAGCCCTACTATCCAGGATTTCATATCGAAGTAACCCTACTATCCAGGTTCCTTTTCACAACCCTACTATCCAGGCTTTCATATCGAAGTAACCCTACTATCCAGGTTCCTTCTCAAGCCCTACTATCCAGGTTCCTTCCCAAGCCCTACTATCCAGGCTTTCATATCGAAGTAACCCTACTATCCAGGTTCCTTCTCACAGCCCTACTATCCAGGCTTTCATATCGAAGTAACCCTATTATCCAGGTTCCTTCCCAATCCCTACTATCCAGGCTTTCATATCGAAGTAACTCTACTATTCAGGTTCCTTCTCACAGCCCTACTATCCAGGCTTTCATATCGAAGTAACCCTACTATCCAGGTTCCTTCGCAAGCCTTACTATCCAGGCTTTCATATCAAAGTAACCCTACTATCCAGGTTCCTTCTCACAACCCTACTATCCAGGCTTTCATATCTAAGTAACCCTACTATCCAGGTTCCTTCTCACAGCCTTACTATCCAGGATTTCATATCAAAGTAACCCTACTACCCAGGTTCCTTATCACAACCCTACCATCCAGGCTTTCATATAGAATTAACCCTACTATCCAGGTTCCTTCTCAAACCCTACTATCCATGTTCCTTCTCATAACCTTACTATCCAGGTTCTTCCTCTCTTATCCCCAGACAGCAGTCCACATCACTGTAATACTGAGACCCGATCAAACGCAATTGATTTCACATTTCCCCAGAAAGTCGCGGTGTAACATATACCCTAACCAAATATGCAATTCACTTCCGCTCCCCAAACCGGAGTTATTCCCCAGTAGAGTAACGGACAACTGAAGCTCCTAAAACTTTATTTCTCTCCAAGACAGAGACCAATGTTCCCCAGTGAAGTCCTCCTCAACAACAGGTATATATGTTCTCTCAAAGGAACCTCTTATGCGATCGACATCTCTTCGGATGGCATCTTTAAGCCCATCTCCGACAATTCTCTAGAAACTACCAAATGGTATCTATAAGCCCATTCCCAATATCACAAATCAAGTATCACTTCATGCGAGTGCAAATTTCTGGGCACTCTAGTGTTCATTCATCTTCCACCTTCAGATCACGAAAGGCAGACGAGCCAATCTACAATCCTCAGGTTTAAGAAGATTTAACAAGGGCAGCTGTTGTACCCTAAAATTTTCCCTCCCATATTTCTCAACAAATGTCAAGGGAGGTCCCCAAATTGCTCAAGGAAGTTCGAGAGTTGACCAGACAAACTCTCTCCTAAGGCAACATACCTCAAATTAAGGTTTCTAGTTTCAATCAAGATGTGTGAACCACAAAGGACTCAAATTCTCACCATTATCCTAATATGTCCTCAATATCAACCATGTCAAGTCTCAATCCTTGCAGAAGAAGTTTGCTCAGTCAATTGCTCAACTGCCTGAAAATTAACTATGCTAGGTCAAAAGTCAATTATGGCCCATATACAGTCAAACCTCAAGATTTTTGGTCAACATCCTCATTTTTAAGTATTATTCATCATCTGATCAAGGTCATTTTCATCTCCCAAGTTCATAATATGCACTCACAAAAAGATATGAATTTTGACATTTTAGTTCATTTTGGAAAGTCAACAAAAACACCTTTTGGGTCAAAGCTTCATGCATGAATATGGAAGACTCAATTAAGATGATACCAAAAGGGTTGCTTAGAGGACATCCTAATCTTTCTAAAAAGTCCAAGAACACCTCTCTAGGGTCAAAATTGAGAGAGTTATGCATTGGCCAAGTTGACCATTTTTGCTAAATTGCCAAAAGTCAAATGTGCTCAAATTTGCATATTTTGTTAAATGGGCCTAACTTTTTATGCTTACACCTCAATTATAATGTGGTCCACGACTCAAATACTTATCCACCAATTGTTTGCTTCATTTTTAAATTTATTTTTTATTTTTCATTAATTAAAAAGTGAATTAAATCAAATAAATGATGAAAATTATCAAAGATTTGATTTGATTGTTTTTTTGACACGTTAGCAACCAAGATTTGATGAGCTTGCAAGATCAATTCGAATCAATGGCAATTGGTACAAAAAGAGCATGATTAGGCCAAATTTGGAAGGATATCATGTACCATGAAAACCAAATCAAATCTTCAAGATTTGCAAAGAGACTAGTGGTTTTTACAACCCTAATTCACTCTAGTACATATAGAGAATGCAGCCAAGGCAAGGAAAAAAGGGTACAGTCGTGGAAAAGAGAGGACTAAACTTCAAAATTTCAAAGAAAAGTAGTGATTCAATTTCCATCCTAGAGGCCAATCTAAGCCATTCTAACATTGCCAACAGATTGTTGGACATCCCAGGAACGTATACCAATCAATTGCAAGCCGCCCCAGGTCCAGAATCAGCGCGTAGCAGTCACACGGTTTGCCTAAAAACTCGATTTCGATTTCATTGATTTACTCATCACATGCTTGTTTTGATTATATATTATTGTTCATCATTGAGTTTGCAAGCTATTGGTATCATTTAATTGCATTTTCAGTACAGGAATCACGATATGCCATGATTAGGGTTTCTTAGTACATGCCAAATTAGGAACGGATATGGATACCATAATGATCAGGGCTTCAAGCCCAGCTGATTCATGGCCTCTAATGAAATTTATATCATGATTGCTGCATTTTTGAAGTTGACAGGGTTTTAGCTACGGAGTCCTGTCTGTAGGTAAAGGTCTTGTTGCCTAAAATGACATGCCGGGGAAGAAGATGAGGCGTGGCAGTCTATGGTTGGCCCGTTTGAATTTTCGCGCATCTTCTGAATATATTTCTTTGTTTTGCTTATATTATTTTATTGTTATCTTATGAACAAATGGAGCGCGTAGCACAAATGGTAGTGTGGTATTGGAAGTAAGCATGAGGACCTGGGTTCGATCCCCAGGTCCCAATATTTGTTTCATATAATTTTTCTTTATATGATCAGGTGCACTGCTTATCAGGATGTCCACCATATGCCATCAAGATCTAACCATCAAATGCATCTTCAGCCAAGATCCAATGCCTTTCCATTGAAGGTCCATCATGCACCTCAAGTCAACAGCCATAACGAATCAGGCAAAGTCAAACAAGCTTGGGTTATTTGGGCCCAAAATTTCAACATCATACCCCCAGAATTGCTAAATGACATCAGGCCCACTTCTAATTTTTCTATCTTATTTTTTCTTTTAATATTTCTTTTATTTATTTTAATTGACAATTAATTACTATTTTTCATAAAATCGTAAAATCAAGAAATCCAAAATTAGAATTAGATTTTTTTATCAAAATTAATTTTGTTAATTTAATTTAATTTAATGTAATTTAACTTAGGGCAATTTTAACTTGTTTTTTATAAATAAAATTAAATAGAAATTAGGTTAAATTCTAGATTTGATTCTTTTATTTTTCTCAAATAAATAAAAATACAAAAATAGGTTTTTTTAGATTGAATCAATTTATTTTTTCTTAACTCAAAATTAATTAGAACTTAGGATTTTCCTTTTTAATTTAACTATTTCATTATTTTCTTAAATAACAAAACATGACAAAAACATTTTTTTAATCAATCGCAAATAGGTTTAGTCAAGGGTCAAAACCCTAGTCGTTTCATATTTGATTCATCGCGCGCGTGTTAATTATTTTTGCCAATATTTTTTGTAACTGTTCATGGTTTGTAATAGTTTAATTTAGGGTTTTATTTACTGTTTAAATTCCCGGGTTTTTGGCTATGTAATTAATCCCCCTCCCCGAAGCCTTGTAATAGTGTAGGTTTATTTTCTCGTATTTTAAATCCTGCAAATATTTAACTGTTTAGATGTATGCTAAGAGAAGTGTATGACAAGAATGCATGACAAATTAATACTGTTAGACAACCCTAATGTGCAAAGATAAATAACTGAAACTAATCACTCGCACATATCACTCTTAGGGTATACTCTCACTTCGGTTTCCTTCGGTAAACGATCATCAAGCATAGGGTGTCTTAGTGGTTGCCCTCCTGTCTAAAAAGATCAAACGTCCCATTTGAATGTTGCCTCAGAAATGTTGCCTCGGGTATGATCTTAAGACTCTAGGGTTATTACTAAGGTGTCCTAATATTGCTTTAGTGATCGTACGTCCCTTTCAAATTGACCCTTACAATTCCAACGATGGTGCTACCTATTTCTCAATAGTAGGATAACGCTGTCTAAAGGAAACAAGAATAGAAACGATCTTTTTTCGAGTAGGTAGATGCTAGTAGGTACTTGCTCAAATCAAAACTTATCACACTTACACATTTCAAAACAAATTTCAAAACAACTTTGTCACAACTTTGAGGACTGATACAAGGGTTATCACGAAGTCAAACTTCTCAAAACAAAGCACATACACACGCAATTTTAAAAAAGATGAGCAAGTACCTAAGAGCCCATGGAAAACCATGGATAAAAAGGATGCTAACACCTTCCCTTTCTATAATCTACCCCCTGTACTCAGAATATCTCGAAAAAGGATTTTTCTGTACTTTTTTCCTTTCCGGTTGGATGAAATAAAAGTCAGTGGCGACTCTTGCTTACCGCGACATTTTGAGAAACACAAAATGCAAAATGAAAACCAGTATTAAATAGTCGGTTCTTCCACCGTATCACACCTTCTTTTTTTGCTCGACCCCGTCCTCCATAGAGAAGCGACTGTCGATGTCAATGGTGTCAATCCTCAGCAGCAGCCTGGATTCCTCGAAGCTGGAGGGCAGTATGGCTCCAGTGGTCATCCAAGGTTGGGCGTGATGGAGCTGAGGCCCTTCACAGAAGCTTCAAAGCACCTCTTGGATGCTTGGATGTCCCCGTGAAGAGTGGCAACCAAACCTTCGACCGTGTAGTACTTCATCTTGAGGTGAACGATAGAGGGGACCGCGATGAGCTCGATGAGGATGGGTCTCTCGAAGATGCATTGATAGAGATATGGGAAGTCCACCACCAAGAATTGGGTCTTGATGTCTCTAGCCGTTATCCCCCTCCCTAAAGTGACGATCAGCTCTACGTACCCCCATTGGTTCGTGTTGGCCCCGTTGAAACCTTGAAGATCAGAACCCACATAGGGGGTTAGGTGGATCTCATTTAGCTGCAAAATGTTGAACAGTTAGGCGTACATGATGTCCACTGAAATTCCCTGGTCGACCAAAATGCAACGCACATAAAAGTTAGCCATCCGAGCTCTCATGAGTAGTGGGATGCTCAAATTCGGGGCTCCTCCCGGTAACTCTTCCCCGTAGAATACGAGGGGGTGAGATCCTCCTAGAAACTTGTCGAGTGTGGCGTCCATCTCAGAGTTAGCCTCAATGAGTTAGTTGAATCTTCTCTTCATCGATCCGACTATATGCCTGTTGAACCCTCCGCTGGAAATGACCATGGTTGTGGGGAAGGATTCCCATAGACTGTGGGTGGAGAAGTACAGGGGAAGTTCTCCATGTCCGGAAAGTAGAAATCTTCCAGTTGTGAGATGCTCAAGGCGACCAAAATGGTGTTGAGGTCGGGGGATTTCTTCCCTTCTTCGACATTCTTGGTCTCTGGTGCTTCGTCACGGACGACCTCTTTTCTTTTATACTGCTTGAGGTGAATGCAATCCTCTGTGTTGTGGCCGTGACTCTTGTGGAACCTGTAGTACTTGCTCTTGTCGGTTCCTGGCTTCAACGGTGTTTGTAGGGAGAAGCGCACCCCGACTTACTTGAATTCAGAGTTAGCACATTCAGAAAGAATACGCTCCCTTGAGGTTGTCAGGGGGTGTAGTCATGGAAACAACCGGCCAACCCCTTTGAATCTTTAGGATCATGGGACCTGTCCTCCCATTTCTTCTCCCCCCAGCGGGATGTCGAGGGTTCATCATTCTTTGAGGGTTTAGCACTCTCTCTGTGCCTGATCTCCTGGGTGTTGTTGGCCGCTTCCTTCTCTTTGTACCATATGTATGCCTAGGCCTTTAGGAGAAGGGAATCGAGCGTGGCTGGTGTTTCTATGCCCACATCTTTGGAAAAGTCGCTGTGGGGATGGAGCCCGCGCTCGAGCAGGTATTTCTTCATGTTGTCCATTGTCGGGACCTGGACCACTTCTTTGTTAAAGCGTTCGATATATGCACGTAGAGACTCATCCCTACCCTATATGATCGCTTCGAGCGAAGCTTCTGATTTAGGGTGTAGGCTGGAGGTAGTGAAATTCCTTGAAAACATTCTCTCGAGTTGTTTCCACGAGGTGATGGATTCATCGGGTAAGCTTTTGTACCATGCCATCGCCCCCTTCCTGAGAGTGGTCGGGAAAAGTCTATATTTGATGACGCCCATGACCCCTCTGTAGTCGAGGAGGGTGTAATACGGTGGGAGAACTGACTTGGTTATTTTGCGTTTGATCGTAATTATTGCGGATAGCAAGAGTCGCCATCGAATTTTCTTTTATCCAAAAAGGAAAGGCTGAAAAGAACAAGAAAGACCTTTGAGATGTTTTCTTGAGTTTGGGGGGTAGATTATGAAAAGGGAAGGTGTTAGAACCCTTTTCATCCATAGTTATCTATGGGCTCTTAGTTGCTTGCTATATCACTTACTATGTTTGAAAATATGCTTTGTGGTGATTTTTTTTGAAAACATTTTTGAAAAGGTGCCTTCGTTTAGGCACACTTTGTAATGGTTCTCGTTTTGTAAGAACGTATATAAAGTGTTGGACTTTTGAAAATATATCATGTTTTGAAAGTGTTTGGTGTGTGTTTGTTTTTAAAGTGTTTAATGTGTTTTTTTTAAAGTGAGCAAGCAACTAAGAACGTTTCTACATGCTCAAAAGTCTTTTGTTCATTTCTCTCCTTTCATTTGATATCACTATCTTACCATTGATTAGTAAGAAGCCTTACCTTTGGATGTAAAGGGATGGGCGAGGGTCATCGTATAGTCATGAATAGCAATGTTGTGAGATGTCTTAGCATTTCTCTTTGAGGGACTAAGATCATTTGCAAGGCAACATTTGAAGCGTCATCAAGGGACTATGATCTTGTATTTTGATTGTTTTTGCTAAGACATCCCACATGCATAACATGACCACTTTTATAAGGCAACAAGTGGAATTACCCTAAGGGTACATGTGTGAATAGTGTATATTTTTTCATGCTTGGTTTATCTTGAATTAAGGTTCTCTAAGCATTGATTTTATCTTTCCATACAAACCCTAATTTACTAGCATTGATATGAAAGCGATAAATTGCGGAAAGTAAATTTACTACGCTATTAAATCATTTGGGTATGGGGTATACAAATTTACAAATGGGGATTGCAAGAAATTAAACCTAATTATCTATTACAAGCATATTGAAATTTGAATAATGTACAAGAATTGAAAGGAATATAATGTACAAGGATATAAATGGAAAATAAATGGATTTTTGTTTAGATTTTTGAGGAAAGAGTTTTGTTTTGACCTAATTAAATAAAAGAAATAATTAATTAAATTAATAAAATTAAACCTAAATTAAAAGAAATAAAATTAATCAAGAAAGCATTTTTAGGTTTTTTTTAGAAAAGGTTTTAAGTTTAATCAAAATAGTATGGAAATTAATTAATTAAAAGAAAACCTATATTCTAAGTTAATTTTAATTTAAAAATAAAATAACTAAACCTAAATCTAATTGTTAATTTATTAATAAAAATAAATTAAGTTTTTTATAAGAAAAATGTTTTGTCCTTTTGTTTTTAAAGGAATAAAATAAAAGTATATAGAATGCAAATAATAAATAAAAATATATATATTTTTTTTGAATTTTTTGATTTAATAAATAATAATAATAATAAATAAAATAAAATAAAATAAAATAGGAAAAATAAGGTCAGGAGGTAAAAATGGAATTTAGGGTGTTTGTTAGGAAAAAACAATTTTTGTTTGAAGCCTAGCCTATTAAGTGTTTTTGTTAATCAGCAAAAGAAAATACAATAAAAAAACATTGGGCCTGTGCTGGAACAAGCAAGATGGGGGGTGTGGTGAAGTGAAAATGGGAAGGCCTATCCAGGAGGCCCAGGCGCGCTAGTTGGAAGCAAACAAAAGAAAATGTTGGAAAAATGAAAAAAAAAGGCATCGCTAGGGCTTAAACCCACGCCCTTCACATCATACTCGCGTTGCCTTACCTCAGGGGTGGATATACATCCATTATCTTAAACAAAGCCATAAACATATATTACAAATCCATTCCTAGAAATGAACTTCATCTTCAACCTCGATCCAGGGTCCCTGTATCTCATTCATTTCTCATTCATTCTCAAAACTTCCAACATCAAACTTGTTAGAAATTTTACCAGGATTTCAGAAATGTAAACAATTTGGACTAACAATCAAAGATGAGCATGTATTTCTAAAAGTACTAAATCCTGACCTAACTTTTTTCAGAGATTCAAACTTAAAATTCTCTAAGCTCAAACAATATAAATGAAAACTATGGATATGTACAACTTCAGGGCAATGATATCGACATTTTGTCTTTGAAAATGAAAGCCTAACAATGCCTAAATAAAGATATGAAAGTTCAGAAAAATACCTTAAGAACTGGAAATCTTGAAATAAGTTTGAGCTACTTTCAAAGAGTTGTGATGATCAGGTTATCTTGCTTGGACCTCTAGGAAGCTAATGTAACCCTTACTTGATGCTGGGAGTGTTTGGGTCGTGCTAGAGAAGTCAAGATGCAAGCTCTATTTTTTTGTTATGGAGGAAAGTGATGGAGATGTTACAGTCGTGTAACAAGGTGTGGGATTGTTTGTAGATGATGTTTAGGAATTTTTGGAAGTGAAAGGACAAGAAACGCACGAGTGGATTAGGTTTGGGATTTCTGGCCAGAAAGTGCAACAATGGATGTTGTTTATGCAATCCTAACTTTGAGAGGGTTTGAGGGCTTAAGCATCTATGTGTTTGCTTGCCAAAGACTTGTATATTTTTATGGCAAAGGTTAGAGATGTTTTTCACAAGGGGTTTCTGAGTTGTAGGGTTATGGCTAGGTTGCTTTGCTTTGAAGTAAAGTGCAAAACCAAAATCACAATGCACGGTACAAGCTATGTAAAGTGGTTGAATTACTTTAAACATGCCTCTTATGAGTTTATAGTTTGAGTGTGTGCAAAAGGATCCTTTGAGAGGCTCAAGAAGGGTTGACATTTGCAAAAGCATACGTTTCCAAAATGGAAGTCTTGCCTTTCTTCCAAAAATGGAAAGTTAACTTAGACAAAGCTTGGATTTAATGGATAATAGCCATAAAGTTTGTGTAATCTTCTAATTATGGAGAGATTTATAGACTTGGAGGCCTTCAAAGCAAGATTACAAGGCATGGCTAAGATATTTGAATTCTTGCTCATCATGGAAGTGACCTATAATTCAAGAATGAATGTCCAACTTCTTGTCTTCGATTCTATTAGCTCAAACATAATCTCAATGAGTTATTTGACATTTTGGAAAGCTTGTAACATCCCCTACAACCTTCATGTTGGACATATTTGAATATTAAATTTGGAACTAGGTGAAAAGTTTCCATGAAGTTAGGTCAAAATCCTGACTAAAATACTCAAAATTTCACTGTATTTTTAGTATTATGTACATGACTTCTTGAATCAATAACTTGAAATCCAAGATTTTCTAGGAAAAGTTATGTCCTACAATGTTTTAGATCTCATTGAGATCTATAAATTTCATGTTGTAAGTTTTCCTTGAATCATCTTGTATCATGATGGAAATTTGGCACAAAGTTATGAAAAAATGTTAACTTTCTAACACTTAGAAATAATTCTAAGTCCTAGAATTTTGAATTTTCAAAGATAATTTTGTCTTTTCAATTTCTTGATGAACAAATTTCATATTTTGAAATGTCTTGATGATATATGATTTTTGAAACTTGATTTTGATCAAAAAGTCAAAGTTTGACTTTTCAATGTACAATTGACTTTTCATTAGTTGACTAAAATTCATCTGTCAATCCAATGATCTTGAGAGGTGATTTGAACTATGGAATTAGGTCAAGATGGTGAATTTGAATCCTTGAGATCATGTCTTAAATCAATAAGTCATTTTCTTGGTCAAAAGTCAAGAATTGAGCCTTCTTAATCAAAACCCTAATTTTGACCATTTTGCCCTTTTCGTGTTCTGATCAAATTTCTTTGAGGAATTATGATCCAAAATTTATCAATTGACATATATGAGTTCATAATGTTGATATGGATCAAATTGTTTGAAGTTTAACTGCAAATTGACCACAATTGTCTTTTGCCTAATATAGTTGATTTTAGGTCAACTAATCAACTGACTGAGCAAAAATGTGATTCAAAGCTTGAAACCTGACATGAGCAATCTTGGGGATCCAAAATGATCCATGAAAGTCATATAAGGCATTATAAGTTCAATTATCTTTGTACAAACTCAAACCCTAATTTTGAGTTATCAGTGTTTGAGGAGGTGTCTTGAGCTGATCAAACCTTGTGTAGTCTTGAATCAATGGAGATCTTATGAGAGATTTCTTGAGAAATGAGAGGGACAATTTTGGGGTACAACAGCTGCCCCTGTTAAATCTTCTTAAACCTGAAGAGTTAGATTGGCACGCCTGCCATTCGTGACTTGAAGGTGGAAGATGATTGAACACTAGAGTACCCAGAAATTTGCACTCGATGATGTGTTAGTTGACTGTGTAGGGAATGGGCTTAGAGATGCCATTCAGAGGGATGATGGAGATGGGCTTATAGATGCCATCCAAAGGTGATTGTTGACAAAATTTAGACTAAGTCTAAATTTGGACTTCAACTGGAGAAGAATTAGAATAAATCTTTGGAGTGATTTATCTAAACCAGAGAAAATGTCTACGGGAAAGGGATCAAGATAAACCATTGAGAGATTCAAACTGAAATAGCAAATGTAGTGGGATGAGTATCAGAATAATATCCATAAATGGATTGTATCTGACTCATATCTGAAAGATGTACTGAATGAGCGTCAGAATGACATCCGTATCTGGATCATATATGGACCGTATTTGAAACGTATACTGAATGAGTGACAAAATAGTATCCGTATCTGGATCGTATCTGTACTGCATTTGAAAGGTATGTTGAATGAGTGGCAGAATAACATCCGTATCTTGATCGTATCTGGACTGTATTTGAAAGGTATGTTGAATGAGTGGCAGAATAACATCTGTATCTGGATTGTATCTGGACTGTATTTGAAAGGTATGTTGAATGAGTGGAAGAATAGCATCCATATCTGGATCGTATCTGGACTGTATTCTAGAAGGAATCTAGAGTAAGTATCAGAATGTCAGCCATATCTGGATCATATCTAAACTGTTTCTAGAAGGAATCTGGAGTAAGTGTCAGAATGTCATCCATATTTGGATCGCATCTGAACTATTTCTAGAAGGAATCTGGAGTAAGTATCAGAATGTCATCCATATCTGGATTGCATATGAACTGTTTCTAGAAGGAATCTGGAGTAAGTGTCAGAATGTCAGCCATATTTGGATCGCATCTGAACTACTTCTAGAAGGAATCTGGAGTAAGTGTCAGAATGCCAGCCATATATGGATCGCATCTGAATTGTTTCTAGAAGGAATCTGGAGTAAGTGTCAGAATGTCATCCATATCTGGATCGCATCTGAACTGTTTCTAGAAGGAATCTGGAGTAAGTATCAGAATTTCAGCCATATCTGGATTGCATCTGAACTGTTTCTAGAAGAAGATTTGGAGTAAGTATCAGAATGTCAGCCATATCTGGATCGCATCTGAACTATTTCTAGAAGAGTGTATGAGAAGGAGCCCGTGTAGGATTGCTTCAGCTGTTCGTGTAGATAATCGCCCTGTCTGTTTCAGGTATTAATCTCTGACCTCAGAAAGAAGGATAGTTTTCCTGGCTTGTTATAGGTATTAATCTTTAATCTTCTCATGTAGATAGCTTTCCTGGCTTGTTACATGTATTAATCAATAATCAGTTGTTCTCAGATAGTTTTCCTGGCTTGCTATAGGTATTAATATGGAACTGTTGAAAAATTATTGACGATAGCTATCTGTTGATTGACCTTTTCCTTAAAAGGTAAAATGTTAGTTGTATGCAATGTCATGATGTATGAAACGCATTATGTAATGATGTTCTCAAAATGAAGCTATGTTGTATGCATATATCATGTATGTTATATGATGCATGAATGTGAAGCATTGTTGAAATGTAACTTTATCTGGGAAAATAAATCCTTGACAAATGCTGGGGAGCCTTGGGAAAATCCTAGACCACTGTTGTGGATGATGAGTATGCTCCTCTTTGGACCTTGTTTTAGGATGTTTCCACTGGTGATTCCTGCTTTGCTGTTTGAGGAGAAACTCCATTGGGGAATACTGGCTTTGCTTGAGAAGGCTTTGTGGAGAGTTGATCTCTGTTTGGGGAAAAGAGTTCAGGAGTATCTATTTCTCTACTGGGGAGTTATCTTGGGGAAGATTAAATTAACTGTTATCTAATCGTATTACAGGCTTCGCAGAAAATTTCTTGGGGAGAGTGAAGTTAGGCTGTTATCTGGTCGGTTTCCAGGCTTCGCAGTAACTTATTGACATTAAACTGCTATCTGGTTGGATTCCAGGCTTTGCAGATTTCTGAGGTGGACGAAGTTAATCGCTATCTGGTTGGGCCCAAGCTCCATAATAACTTGCTTGAAAAGATGAAGTTGAACTGATATCTGGTCGGGTCCAGGCTTCATAGTAACTTGTTGGGGTAGAGGCAAACTATACTGGGGGAAAGAAATTAAACCCTTGTCTGGTTGAGTCCAGGTTCTTTCCATATCTCAAAGAATTAAACTATTATATGTTCGGGTCCAGGCTTCATATTGTTTTTTAAAAAGTTAACTATTATCTGGTCGGGTCCATGATTTACAGTAACTTGTTTGAAACTAGTTGCTATCTGATCGGATTCCAGACTTCACAACAAATTTCTGAGATAACAATGACTTTGTTTGCGAATTTACTGGGTGTTGTACCCAAAAATTTGCCCTCTCACTTCTCAAAGAAATCTCTCATAAGATCTCCATTGATTCAAGACTGCACAAGGTTTGGTCAGCTCAAGACACCTCCTCAAGCGCTGATAACTGAAAATTAGTGTTTGAGTTTGCACAAGGATAAATGGACTTTTAATGCCCCATATGACTTTCATGGATCATTTTGGACCCTTAATATTTCTCATGTCAAGTTTCAAGTCTCAGATCACATTTTTGCTCAATCAATTGATCAGTTGACCTAAAATCAACTATATTGGGGAAAAAGTCAGTTGTGGTTAATTTACAGTCAAACTTTATAATTTTTGATCCATATCAACATCATAACTTATATATGTCAGTTGATAAAGTTTAGATCACAATTCCTTAAGAAATTTGATCATATCATCAAAAGGGCAAAATGGTCAAAATTAGGGTTTTGACTGAGGAGGTTCAATTTTTGACTTTTGACCTAATCAATGACTTATTGGTTTAAGGCATGATCTCAAGGATACAAATGCATCATTTTGACCTAATGGCATGGCTCAAAACTTTTCTCAAGTTCAATGGATTGATAATTGAATTTCAGTCAACTGATTAAAAGTCAATTGTACACTGAAAAATCAAACTTTGACTTTTTGATCAAAATCAAGTTTCAAAGATTATAATTCATCAAGACATGTCAAAATATGAAACTTGTTCATCAAGAAATCAAAAAGTCAAATTTCATTTTCAAATGTCAAAATTCTAAAAACTTAGAATATTTTCAAGTGTTGAAAATTTCACTTTTTTTCCATAACTTTGAGCCAAATTTCCACCATGATGCAAGATGATTTAAAATAAACTTCCAACATGAAAGTTGTATATCTTAATGATATCTAAAACATTGTAGGGCATAAATTTTCCTAGAAATGCTTGAATTTCAAGTTATGATTTTGTGAAGACATGCTCATGAAACTTGAAGACTTAGTGAAATTTTGCCCTAGTTTAGGCAGGATTTTGACCTAACTTCATGGCAACTTTTCACCTAGTTCCAATTTGAATTTTCAAAAATGTCCAACATGAAGGTTGTAGGGGATGTTACAAGATTTCCAAAATGTCCAAGAACTCATTGATATCGTACTTGATCTAAGAGAATAGAAGCCATAAAGTTAGGGTTTCATTCTTGTATTACAAGTCAATTTTGTGATGAACACTTGATCCAGTCTTCAAGCATGCTGTACAAATCCCACTTTGCAGGCTTCTAAATTGCTTTTAATTCCATAATTAAATGTCTACAAAGATGTTAGAAGCTTTAATCCAAGCATTCAATGCATTGCCCATGCTTAACACCATTTTAGGAATAAAGGCAACATTGCCATTTTGGAAAAGTGGCTTTTATGCACAAAGTCAATTCTTGAGCCTCTCATTTGTTCCCTCTGATCACACTCCATCTACAAGGTCAGAAGCAACGTGTTTAAAGTGATTCAACCACCCTACGTTGTTATTACAAACTTTGAAACTTGATTTTATCACTTTTCTTCAAAATCAAGCAATCTAGCCATAACCCTATAACTGAGAAATCTGTTGTGAAAAAGTCCTCTAACATTTTCCATATAACTATACAAGTCTATTGCAAGCCAAGACACGAGCTCAAGCACCCTCAAAACCTCTCAAGCACCCTTGCTGCATAGAACTACCCAAAATTGACAGTTTTGAGCAAAAACTCACCATCTTCATTTCCACTCGTGCGTTTTGAAAATTAATCATCCAAACACCTTCCATACATCATATCAAAGTAATCCAGGACCTTGTTTCCTGACTGTAACTCCTCCATCACCATCCACCATTTTCAAAACTGAAGCTTGCAACTTGACTTGAGTTGGGAGTTTCAGCCATCCTCAAAGCAAAGTAGGAGTTATAATACATTCAAGGAGGTCCAGGCAAGCTACAAAAATCACCAGGCCATCTCAAAGGTTGCTCAAACTCCATACACGAATCCAACTGCAAGAGGTAAGTTTCCAAACTTCTATCTCTTCATACAAGCATCATTTGATTCTAATTTATGAAGATAAAATGTAGATATCATTGCCCTAAAACTGTACATGTCCATAGATTTCATTTATATTGATTGAACTTAGAGAATTTTAGGTTTAAATTTCTGAAAAAATTTAAGTCAGAATTTGGTACTTTTAGAAATTCTCATTCATCTTTGATTTATAGCTTATGATATTTATATGGTTGGATTCGTATGGAAAGATGGAGCAACTTTCATGTTTGCATCTTTCATTTTTGTTGAGAAATGAGAAATTACAGGAACCATGGCTTGAGATTGAAGATGAAGTCATTTTCAGGACTTGTTTTATGTTATGTATTTATTATTTCATTTAAGTTAACGTATGTACAGCCACCCCAATGGCAAAGGTAGCGCGCGTGTATAGTAATGGTCATGGGTTCAAGTTCTAGCGCTACCTTTTGTTTTAATTTTCAATATTTTATTTCTTTTTTCCAACAACAATCAGCGCCCAGGCCTTAAGTCAGTGGGCCTTGGATTTTTGCTAACTTCTCAACCCTCCATTTACTTTTGCATACTGGCCCTAACATTTTTTTTATCATTTTAATTTAATTTATTTTCTTTCTCTTATTTTATTTTATTTCATTTTTCTTTATTATTTTTATTAATATTATTATTATTATTATTACTATTATTATTATTATTTTTATTAATAAAAAATCCAAAAATATTTTTTATTTTTTATTTTCACACTTATTTTTTTATTTTCTTTTTAAAGACAAAAGATAAAAACATTTTCTTAACAAATTTACTTTCTTTTTCTTAATAAATTAATAATTAGATTTAGGTTTAATTATTTTTCTGTTTTGTTTAAAATTAATTTAGAACTTAAGTTTCTTTTAATTAATTAATTACCATATTATTTTCATTAAGTTTAAACCCTTTTATAAAAAACCCTAAAAAATGCTTCAAACTTAATTTCTTTTTTTTGATTAGTTTAGGTTTAATTTTATTTAATTTTAATTGATTATTTTCTTAATTAGGTCAAAACTAAACCCTTTCATTAAAACCAAACAAAAATCATTTCCTTTCCATTTATTTTCTTGCACATTTATTCAATTCTTGTACATTATATTCAATATGGTTGTAATAGATAATTAGGTTTAATTTTCTAACAAATCCCCATTTGTAAATTTGTATATCCCTCCTTCCCTAATGATGTAATAGCGTAGTAATTTTATTTTCCGCAATTTATTGCTTTCATATAAATATTAGTAATTAGGGTTTGTATGACAAGATTAAAATCAACAAGTAGTAAACCCTAATTCAAGATAAACAAATGCATGCAAATCAAACACTATCCACACATGCACCCTTAGGGTAATTCTACTTGTTGCCTTACAAAAATGGTCATGTTATGCATGTGGGATGCCTTAGCAAAAACAATAAAAAATACAAGATCATAGTCCCTCGATGATGTTATAAATATTGCCTTTTAAATGATCTTAGTACCTCAAAGATAAATTCTAAGACATCTCACAACATTGCTATCATGACTATATGATGACCCATGCCCGTCCCCTTACACCCAAAGATAAGGCTACTTACCAATCAATGGTGAGATATCAATATCAAAGGAAGAAAGAAATGAACAAAGACTTTTGAGTAGGTAGATCGTTCCTAGTTGCTTGCTCATTTTCAAAACAAACATCCTTGCTTATTTTCAAAACAAACACCAAACACTTTCAAAACAAACACTTTTAAAACACTTTCCAAACATGAAATATTTTGAAAAGTCTAACACTTTGTATACGTTCTTACGAATGAGAACTATTACAAAGTTTGCCTAAACGAAGGCGCCTTTTCAAAATAATTTCAAAACCACTACAAAGAACATTTTCAAACAAAAGCAAGTGATCTAGCAAGCAACGAAGAGCCCATAGATAACTATGGATCAAAAGGATGCTAACACCTTCTCTTTTCATAATCTACCCCCCGAACTCAAGAAATAATCTAAAAGGTCTTTCCTGTTCTTTTCAACCTTTCCTTTTTGGATAAAAGAAAAGTCGGTGGAGACTCTTGCTAACCGCAACATTTGCAATCAAACGCAAAACATCCCAAGTCAGTTCTCCCACCGTTTACAGAACTGGCGACTCTGCTGGCGAGAAACTTAAAAGTGGGGTTACCTTAGGGCTAGATCACCTTTAATTCCTTTCATTGTTTTATTTGTTTGCTTTACATTTTGGTTCCTTGTTTCGGCTTGTTCTAATATTCTACCCGAATTTGTGATACCTTATAGGTAAGTAGCAATACATTGTGGAAACTGTGCGGGGTATACCGACACGGTCTAAGCAATAGCCATGTTAGTGTGACACATTTTTGGGTACCAGTAGCCCTTGAATAGTCAAGGAGAATATGCAGCTTCTGTGTGTTGTCATGAAGCACTAAATGACTTTAGAACCTTTACTTGACCAACTTGGCCATTAGGAAGTAGTGAGATAGCCGATTTTGGTGCAGTCCGAAGTTGGTTGATACTCAATACTACGCTCATTGAGATCAGACTTCTTGAGATATTTCGGTCGCCGTGAAAGAGGCTTGTGCTGAAACAATGCCCGACAAGAAAGATCAATGATATTGAGATTCCTTAGAACCCAGTTACTATTTCTAGGATAGGTTTGATCCAACTAAACTTCAAGAGGGTACTTACCTATAAGACTCCATGCAAGCCTAAACCTAAGGACTTGTTTTCTTTGTTTGTATATGCTTATTTGTATATAACATCATAAACATCATAACATCATACTCATTCTCACTAACCATTTCAAGGATTATTGGGATTTATCTTTGTTTTGTTTTGTAGGACATGGCTTGCATCCGCAGGAATACTATCCAAGTCAATCTCGTAAGAATTCCTTCTGAACTCAAAGAGTTAGCATCAAGGGTCCCTGAGAACTCTTCATTCACCGAAAGACATGGGCGCCTCCTAAACTTGGTTACCTCTAGCACTGGTGAAAATATGATGAAGGTGCTTTTCCAATTCTTTCATCCTCTACACCATTGCTTCACTTTTCCCGATTATCAGCTTGTACCTACTATGGAAGAATTATGTCAACTCTTGAGGATTACCATTCTCAATCAACTACCCTTCAACAGTACGGAAAAAGATCCAAAACCTGAAGTGATTGCCCGAGCACTACACTTGCAACAATCTGATGTCACGACTAATTGGAAAACAAGGAGTGGTGTCAAAGGGTTCTTAGCCAAGTTCTTATTTGAGAAAGCTCAAGACTGTTGGAACTCCTTGGACTTACAAGCTTTTGAAGAAATCTTGGTCCTCCTCATCTATGGGATGGTTTTGTTTCCAAACCCTAACCAACTCGTAGATGTGAATGCTATCAAAATCTTCATGTCTCGCAATCCAGTGCCTACTTTGTTGGGAGATGTCCTACATTCTTTTCACTCTCGCACCATGAGGAAGAGAGGGACCCTCATGTGTTGCACTCCTCTCTTGGCTAGATGGTTTATTTCGCATTTTCCCAGGTCTGTGTTGAAGAACGATCAAGGTTTGAGGTGGTCCCATAGGTTGATGACGCTCAGACATTCAGATATCCATTGGTGTTCTTGATCCTTGGAGAATGTTACTATCATCGACCATTGTGGGGAATTCCCTAATGTCCCTTTGCTTGGTATTAGGGGAGGTATCACTTACAACCCTTGCTTAGCCTTGCAACAGTTTGGTTATGCACGAAGGAATGGTCCTCATGAGATGCTCATCCAAGGAGTGGTATTCGACTACGAGAGAAACGATCAAAGTTACCGTCAGAAGTTTATACGAGCTTGGAGGATGGTAAACAAAGTGGATAGTAAGATGCTGGGACACAAGAATTCCATTCCCCTTAAGCCTTACCTTAGGTGGGTACGAGCTCGTGCTCAGAAACTTGTGATGCCTTATCCCTCTATCTTACCAGTTATCATGGAACCTATGGTTGAAGGAGATGTCCCATACACTATCCTCTATCCTGGCATGCCTACTTCTCTTGAAGACTTGCAAAAGGGCTAAATTCAGCTAAAGGAAGAACGAGATACCTTCGAAGCTCAATTCTACGCTAGTGAGAAAAGAGTCTTGGAGCTTACAAAGGAACTGCATGAAGAGCAAAGCGTGAACGCCTACATTGCACCGAAGAGGATGCGTTCGGTCTTTTTATCTTAGAGATTTATTTTATAAGCCCAAGAGGAATGTTGTAGTCATTTTGAACTAATTAATGAAATTTGAAGTTTGTTCATTCTTTGTCTATACAAATTTAAATTTCATAAATCCTTGAAATCATTTACATACACATCTTCCATGCATCATAACATAACAGGTTTTCACGCAACAGGTTTCCTTATCTTTCTGTTGTTTATTTCAGCAAGATGGATCTCGAGAAAACTGTGAAGGACCTCTAGTCACAAAAATCTCAGTTTCAAGAGACTCTACTGGACCTAGCCAATGGGCAACAAGATCTGATGGCGTTGCTGGCAGCCAAAAAGAAACCCAAGAGGAAAGCTCTGGTCAACATGGGTAGAAGATTCAAAGAGTCGGTCCGTCAGATCCCGGTAGTGGAAGTCTCATACGAGGAAGACGAGAATCAGATTGGAGAAGCTATGAGTACCCAGGCTGGGTGTATCAATGGTCAAGCGTCTGATGATGATTATTTTGACGAGCATTATCCTCCTGTCGATGTCAAGTACAAGTAGCTAGAAGACATATTGAAGGCCGCCGAGATTCAAGCCGTTCCCGGTTTGGATTTTGATGATTTGGGTTTGATATCCGGGGTTGTAATTCCCCACAAATTCAAGATACCAGTCTCTGCAAAATACAACGGGGTTTCCTGTCCAAAGCTTCACATGAAATCTTATGTGCGCAAGATACAACCACACACCGTTGATAAGAAACTTTGGGTTCACTTTTTTCAAGAAAGCTTAGCTGAGACGCAACTAGAGTGGTTTTACCAGTTAGATATTTCCCGTATCCATATATGGGAAGACCTAGCCACCGCTTTCTACCACCAATACCAGTATAATACCGACTTGGCGCCGACAAGAGTTCAGTTGTAAGATATGACAATGGGGAAGAATGATGGCTTCGAAAAATACTCCTAAAAATGGAGAGACCTTGCCAGTAGGGTTCGACCACCTTTGACTGATAGGGAGCACATTGACATGTTTATGGGCACTTTATCTGGTCCATTCTTTAACTTATTGGTTGGTTGTTCTTCTTCCGGTTTCACCAAGCTGATCTTAATCGGTGAAAGAGTTGAAAGAGGCATCAAAAGTGGGAAGATTCCCATGGAATATGCCTCAACCTCCAATCCTATAAAGAAACCTTTTACCGCAAAGAAACGAATGTTGTGTATGGGGAAAGGACCCGTGCCAAGACGGATGACCATCCCTCTGTTAATGTTGTCCGAATTACCAATCCAAATCCTGCTCAAAGACCATTTGTGATATGGTGGGAGAACTGACTTGAGGTTTTATGTTTTGTGTTCACAAATGTTTTGGTTTAGCAAGAGTCGCCACCGACTTTTGATTTTATCCTAAGGAAAGGTCAAAAAGCACAGGAAAGACCTTTGAGATGTTTTCTTGGGTTCGAGGAGTATATTATGAAAAGGGAAGGTACAAGAACCCTTTTCATCCATGGTTATTCATGGGCTCTTAGTTACTTGTTTAGATCACTTGCTTTTCCTTTCCAATTGTTTGAAATGGTGCTTTATGTGTGGTTTTGAAAGATGTTTTGAAAAGAGGCCATCGTTGTGGCAACCTTTGTAATGATTCTTGTTTGAATGTATACAAAGATGTTTTTGTCTTTTGAAAATATTTCAATGTTTGAAATTTTGATTTGGGAAATGCTTTGAAATTGTGTTGTGAGGTGTGTTTGAAAATAGCAAGGATGTTTTTTGAAAGCTTTGATCAAGTAACTAAGAGCTATCTACCCTATTTTACTCAAAGATCTTTCCTAATGTTTTTAACCCTTTTGACAGTGTTGTTTCACCATTGCATTTGGTGAACAACCTTGTGTTAGGATGTTAAACGGGACAGGCGCGGGTCATCGTATAGACCATGATAGCAATTGTGTCAAGTATCTTTGGCAAATTTTTGAGGGACTTGATCATTTTTGTTTAGGCAACCAAGATAGCGTCATCGATGGACTATGATCTTTTGTTTTGTTTTTGTTTTGCCAAAGTACCCACCATGCATAACATGGCCCATTTTTGAAGGCAACAAGTGGAATGTAACCCTAGGGGTGCAAGTGTGAATTGTGTTTGATTTTCATGCATTTTTTGTCTTTGATTAGGTCAAACTATTTGTTAATTTGAATTTTTGCATACAAACCCTAATTCTCTAATCATGGCATAATTGAAAGCGTAAAGTGCGAGAATTTAAAATTTTAAGCTATTACAACATGATTATGGGGATGGGGGTATTTGACAAGAAATATAAACCCTAATTTACTATTACATCCAAATTGAATTCCCAATGCATAAAATATTAAATGGACAATATTCAAATAAACAAAATAAATAAATATATACAATAATATGAATTATGCAAAAAGTTTTTGTTTGTTTATGTATGTAAAAGTATTTAATGTAAAAAATAAAGAAATAAATAAAAGATTTATTTTAATTGCTTAAGGGTAAAATCCTAATTTCTTTAAGAAAATAAAATGTTATATTATTTATATACAATTAAAATATATTAATATTTACAAAATGAAATATATTTAGAAAAAGTAGTTTTTTTAGTATAAATAAAAAATAAAAGTAAAAATGTAATATTTTGTATTTTTTATTCTAGAGTATTTAATAAAATAAAAAGTATATATTTATATATGTATATTAATCAAATTAAATATGTACAATATAAAATAAAATATGTACAAAAATAAAATAAATTTAGGAAAATATTTTTAGTATGAATAAAAATAAAGAACAAAAATAAAAGTATTATATATATATATATATATATATATATATATATATATATATATATATATATATATATATATATATATATATATATATATATATATATATATATATATATATATATATATATATATATATATATATATATATATATATATATATATATATATATATATATATATATATATATATATATATATATATATATATATATATATATATATATATATATATATATATTTCAAGTCTTAATAAATAATATAAAAGTATTTAAATGCCTTTTATGTTAGAAAAATTAAAATAAAATGCCAAATAAATGTAAAAAAATTATGAAAATATTTTTGAGCATTTTTTATGTTTGGAAATAAATAAGCAAAATCAGAAATGAAAGCAAAAATACAAAAATATGAAAATACAAGAAACTGGGCCAGGGGGTGCAAAAAGAAATAAAAGGGTGTCAAAAGTAGCCAGGCCAAGCCCAGCCCAAAACTTCATCTTCAACCTCCAGCATTTGAAAAAACGCGCGCATCCCTGTACAAACTACCAGATCCTGTGTACGTGCTCTATTGCAAAAACACACAACATCAAACTTGTAGAGAATTTCAAGACGATTCCAACCATATAAACAACTTGTCCTAACTCTCAAAGACCAGAGAGAATTTCTCTGGCCCTAAAATCTGACCTAGTTTTTTCATCATGTTCATGGATGATATTCTCCTAACACACTTAATATAAATGAAAACTGAGCATATGTACAGCTTCATGGCAATGAACACTACATTTTTTATTCACAAACCTAAGGCTAAATGTTCCTAAATAGAGAGATAGAAAGTGGAGAAAAACCTGTTTCAGTTGGATTCGTGTAGGGCAATGTAGTGCTTTTCAACAAGGCTTGAGATGTTTGGTAGCTTGCTTGAACTTCACTTGACCTTCTCCAATAGCTAGCTTGCCTCGAATGTCCTTGAATCAGCCTATAGAACTCAACCTGCACAAGCTCAAAATGAAAATGGTGAACACTGTAAATGGAGTTACAGTTGGTGATTGAGGTTTGGGATAGCTTGGGTGAGTTGAATGGAAGGTGTTTGAAGCAACTTGGGACAAAACGCACGAGCCAAATGAGCTATGGAACTCAAGTTGTAGAACCTGCCCTGTTTTGCCAAAGGAATGTGATTTCTGGATATGGGGTGTTTAGAGGCTCAAGCAACCGTGTTTCTAGCTCAAAGGGGTGTGAGAAAGATGTTTAAACTGTTTGTGTAAGTTAACATTGGCTGGTTTTCAAGTTCTCAAGTTTTGGACAAATTTATTTTTTTTGAAGTAAGAATGTGGAAGTGAAGTTGCAGGCCTGTACAGGCTATCAAATATGCTTGCATACACTGCCCTTGCCCCTCTAACTTGTGGATTTGATTTTCCCTCTGAGATATGGACCAATGCTCAAGGGATAGTGGTTTGACATAAAGCACAATATGGCAAAAATGGAAATGTGCCTTTTTCTACTTAGGGCTAAGTTTTGTGTACAATGTCCAAATGATAAAAAAAGCTTAGACTGATGGATTTGCATTTAATTATGGAGTGTGAAGTGGTTTAGAGGCCTGAAAACTAGTGTAAGGCATGCTGACTTGAAAATGCAACTTGTATGA
This sequence comes from Vicia faba, assembly GCA_948472305.1. NCBI lineage: Eukaryota > Viridiplantae > Streptophyta > Magnoliopsida > Fabales > Fabaceae > Vicia > Vicia faba. The sequence goes on from OX451740.1 coordinate 984,293,957, forward strand.
ACATGAATATGCCATGGATGAAAGGTGAGTTTTTGCCAACTTCAAGCCTTCGATTCTCCCTAACCACAAATGGGTTTGAGGAGTTCTTGGACAATTTGGAAAGCTTGCAAGATTCTCTATAATCCATATTTGAAATGAAACTTTATATTACAAGTGGAACTATGTGAAAAATGGCCAAGAAGATAGGTCAAAATTCTGCCTAAACTAGGGCAAAATTTCACTAAGTTAAAAGTTTTAGGGACCCTTGTTCCAAAAATCATAATTTGAGATCCAAGCTTATTTTGAGTAAACTTTGTGAATAAAAGTTGTAGACTTTGTGGAGGACTAAAAATTTAATTTTGGAGGTTTTGTTTGAATCCATTTGCATCATGGTGAAAATGTGGGGCAAAGTTAGGAAAAATTAAGAAAATTTCATAACTTAGAAAATTTCTAAGTTGTGAAAATTTTCAACTTTAAACCCTAATTTTCAATTTTGGGTTTCTTGATGAACAAGTTTCATAATTTGACACATCTTGATGAAAAATGACCCTTGGCACTTGATTTTGACCAAAAAGTCAAAGTTTGACTTTTCAGTGTATAGTCCAATTTTGATCAGTTGACTGAAAAGTTCATCTGTCAATCCTATGCATTTGAGATCTTTTGAACTTGTTGAATATGTCAAGATGATGTCATTGAGTCCTTGAGTCCATGGTTGAACCTAATTTTCCATTTGCTAGGTCAAAAAGTCATAAATTGCCTTTGTACCGTCAAAACCCTAAAAATGACCATTTTGCCCTTTTGGTGATCTGATCAAATTTCTTGTGGAGTTGTGGTCCAATCTTGATCCAATGTTTCATATGAGTTCATAATGTTGGTTTGGGTCAAAATTCATGAGGTTTGACTGTAAATTGGCCACAATTGACTTTTCCCCAATACAGTTGATTTCTAGGTCAACTGTCCAATTGATTGGGCAAAAATTTGATTCAAGGCTTGAAACTTGGTATGGTCAAACTTATGAGTCCAATATGAAGTATGAAAGTCAATTTGAGCATTGAAGGTCCAAAAATCCTTGTTCAAACTCAAACCCTAGTTTAGGTCATCAGTGTAAGGAGATGTCTTGAGCAGAGCAAACCCTAGCTTGATCTTGAGTTCCAAAAGCCTTGTGATGAGAAATGTTGATAAAGTGAGAGGGAAAATTTTGGGGTACAACAGTTGCCCCTGTTCAATCTTCTTGAACCTGAAGAGTTAGATTGGCAAGTTTTCCTTTCGTGACTCGAAGGTAAAAGAGGATTGGACACTAGAGTGTCCGTAAATTTGCACTCGTCAAAATGTAGCTGAGGGAATGGGCTTAAAGATGCCATTTGGAAATGGTAGAATCTTGTTGGAGATGGGCTTAGAGATGCCATCCAAAACTTGTTTGTTGAAAATCAGTAGAATGAACATCAGAATGGTATCCGTATTTGGAACGTATTTGAGTTGTATCTGGAGACTGGGTTCGTATGAGCAAGGGAATGGTGTCCGTGTCTAGAGCGTATCCGAGTTGTAACTGTATTTGATTCTTGAATGAATATCAGAATGACTGCCGTGTCTGGAGTGTATCTGTATTCTGAATGGGTAACAGAGAATCATCTGTGTATGGAGCATCTATGTGTTGGGGATAAATTCCGAATGAGTGACAGAATGGAAACCGTGTCTGGAGTGTATCTGGACTGTATCTGAAGTTGAGATCTGTATGAGTAGCAGAATGACTTCCGTGTCTGGAGTATATCCATACTGTAACTGGGATCCGGACAAGTGACAGAATGACTTCCGTGTCTGGAGTGTATCTGAACTTGAAGTTAATAATTGAATCTGAATGAGAGATAGAATGGCCGCCGTGTCTGGAGAGTATCTAGTCTGTATCTGATTGCTGAAGTCTGAATGAGTAATAGAATGATCGCCACATCTGGGGTGTATCCATACTGTATCTTGACTTGAAATTGTGAATGAGTAATAGAATGACCTCCGTGTCTGGGGGTGTATCCATATTGTATCTGGAATATCTGAATAGTTATTAACGATAGCTTTTTAATCTTATCCTGAAAAGGGTAGAATGTTAGCTAAAGCACAAAGTTATGTTGCATGATATGTATGATGCAATAAAATGTGTTCCATCAATGTTTATGATATATTAATGTAATGGATGTGCATGTAAGCTGATTAGCTGTCTTGCTGAGGAAAATAAATCCTTGATAGCTGGAGATAATGAAATCTTTGACTGCTGTCGGGGAAAGTAACTCCTTGACCGATGCTGGGGATTCCAAAAAACTTTGATTGTTGAAGATGAGAAAAACCTTGCTGATTACTGTTGGGGATAGAAAATCCTTGGCAACCTGTGGGGATTATCAAAACTTGACAACTTCTGTGGGGATGTGAGAATCCTTCATGACTTTCCTGGGGAAATAAAAAAATCTGATGGCCTCTACTGGGGAATCAAAACCTGGGAGGCTTTAAATGGAGAAACAGGAACTAGAATCTTTGTTCTGTCGGGAAATAACTCCGTGGGGAGAGTGTTTATTCTGCCGGGGAAATCAGGAGCTTGGGTTGTATGCCAAATCTACCGGGGAATCCTTGTTTTGTGGAGAACTCTGCTGGTGATGAAAGTTTAGAGTATTCTGGCTCCGCTGGGGATCAGGAGTTTTTTAGAAACTTAACACTGATGGGAATTTTGAAATTTAACTCTGCTGGGGATATGTACTTCAAGGTTTTGGCTCCGTTGAGGATCTGAATGACATACTGTATGGGATTTCTTCTGGAATAGTCTAAAGACGTTTTCCTATACTTTCGACCTATCAGTAATTATCCTTTCTTATTTCGTTTTATTTGTAAGCAGTGATTTATATTCAAATGCATATGCTCATTTAACAAACCATTGGACGTTTTCAAATAAAACATAAGTGTAAAAAGAAAGGAAAGGCAAGCAAATTTATGCACTTTGAGGTATTTTTGTATTAACTTTTGTAAGTATCTTTGTACAAAGGAGACAGACATCCTAGTAAGAGAATGTTGTCGAAAAATTGAGAAAAATTTATACAAAGAAAGATGGCTATGTGCAACAATTCCATGGGGTTCCTATTCTGCTATAGCCTGCACAACTCTGAGTATCTTGTCCATTCGTTGCTTCGTCCGCGGGTAATTGGATTGATTAGAAGCTTGGAGTGTTAGTCGTAAAGAGATTGTCCTTAAAGTGATCCGACGAGACATATTCATACGATGTACTTCCCTAACTTTTGCCTGGACCGACCTTTTAGGTTTTTAGTCCACCGGGAAACCCTTTTTTTCCCAAGTCGCCCTTTCAGGTTTTCAACTTGCCGGGTGTACAAATTTTTTATATTTATCCCTAATTTTTGCCTGAATTGCCCTTTCGGGTTTTCGATTCACCAGGATGCACATTTTTGCCCAAGTCGCCCTTTCGGGTTTTCAACTTGTCGGGTTGTTTTATGTGTAGTATCTTTTGACTATGTCTGTGTTCACAGGGTGCGGAAAGTCGTCGCCGTCCATGGTGGTCAGAATCATTGCCCCACCAGAAAAGATGTTCTTGATCACAAATGGTCCTTCGTAAGTAGGAGTACACTTTCCCCTGGGATCACTTTGCGGCAAGATGATCCCGTTGATTACAAGATCTCCGACTTGATATACCCGACGTCTGACTTTCTTGTTGAAAGCCTTGGTCATCCATTTTTAATACGTCTGACCATGACAAACAACAGTAAGTCGCTTCTCGTCGATCAAATTAAGTTGATCAAGCCGGGTCTGAATCCAATCTTCTTCATTTAAACCAACATCCTTCATAATCCTTAAGGAAGGAATCTAAACTTCCATAGGTAAAACATCCTCCATGCCATATACCAAAGAAAAGGGGGTTTCCCCAGTTGAAGTACGTGACGTGGTACGATATCCGTGCAGAGAAAATGGTAACATCGCATGCCAGTCCTTGTAGGTGACTGTCATCTTTTGAATGATCTTCTTGATATTTTTGATCGCGGCTTCAACAGCACCGTTCATCTTTGGCCGATATGGAGATGAATTGTGATGTTGAATCTTGAACTGCTCGCACAGAGCGGTGATCACAATGTTGTTCAAATTTGTACCATTGTCCGTGATGATCCTGTCGGGGATACCATACCGGCATATGAGATTCTGCTTGAGGAAGCGGGCAACCACATTCTTTGTAACGGAGGCGAAGGAAGCTGCTTCGACCCACTTGGTAAAATAATCAAAGCGACCAAGATGAAGTGATATCCATTGGATTCCGTAGGCTTTATCTCTCCAATCATGTCAATTCCCCACATCACGAATGGCCAAGGAGCTGTCAGAATATTGAGAGGAACTGGAGGAATATGTACCTTGTCAGTATAGACTTGGCATTTGTGACAAGTACGAGAATATTGATGACAGTCAGCTTCCATGGTAGACCAGTAGTAGCCTGCCCTTAGAATCTTCTTAGCCATCGTATGTCCGCTTAAGTGGGTGCCAAAGGTGCCACTATGTATTTCGGTCATGATCAACTCTGCTTCAACCTTGTCCACACAACGAAGTAGAACACAATTATGGCTGCGCTTATATAAGATACCATTTCTTAGGAAGAACTTGGCAGCAAATCTCCTTAAGAACTTTTTGTCATTGACTGAAGCTCCTTCAGGGTATTCTCGAGTCTGGAGATACCTTTTGATTTCATGAAACCAGGGTTGTTCCACTACTTCTTCGGTATTAATCTCATGACAGTGTGCAGGTTCGTCCATTCGCTCAATGGTGATTTGGGGAGCCTCATTATCCCAGTTGAGTTTAAACATGGAAGACATTGTAGCCAGAGCATCCGCTAGATGATTTTCTTATCGCGGGAAGTGCTCAAAGGTAATCTGCTCGAAATGAAGCAACAATGTCAAGACATGTTCTCTGTATGGGATAAGATTAGGATGTTTAGTGTCCCACTCTCCTTTGATTTGACTAATAACCAAAGCTGAGTCCCCAAATACAATCAGAGATTTGATTCCTAAGTCAATAGCATCCCTGAGACCAAAGATACAAGCTTCGTACTCGGCCATGTTGTTGGTGCAGTTGAAGCAGAGTCTAGCAGTGAAAGGCGTATGGCAACCCTCTGGAGAAATAAGCACCGCACCGATACCGTTGCCAAGTGCATTTGAAGCACCATCAAAGTACATGGTCCATCGGGATCCTTGTTTAGGTCTGTCATACAGTCCGTTACCTTCAATGTTGTCCAATGTCATAATGTCCTCGTCAGGGAAGTCGAACCTCATAGATTGGTAATCTTCAACGGCTTGATGATCTAGATGGTCAGCTAGTACACTCCCCCTTATAGCTTTTTGGGTTCTGTACTGGATATCATATTCAGTCAGGATCATCTGCCATCTAGCGATTCTTCTAGATAAAGCAGGCTTCTCAAAGATGTACTTAATCGGATCCATTTTAGAAATCAGCAAAGTGGTATGTGTCAACATATACTGCCTTAGCCAGAGAGCAGCCCATAACAAAGCGCAACAAGTATTTTCGAGCAGTGAGTAACGAGTCTCACAGTCGGTAAATTTTTTGCTAAGGTAATAAATGGCATGCTCTTTTCGGCCAGACTCGTCATGTTGACCCAACACGCACCCCATTGAGTTATCCAAAATAGTCAGATACATGATTAAAGGCCTTCCTTCGACAGGTGGCATCAAGATAGGAGGTTCCAGCAAATACTCCTTGATCTTATCAAAAGCAACTTGACAGTCATTATTCCATTCAACCACCTGATCTTTCTTCAACAGCTTGAAGAGTGGTTCAAAGGTAGATGTTAGGTGAGATATGAACCTTGCAATATAATTTAAGCGCCCCAAGAAACCTCTAACCTCCTTTTCAGTGCGGGGGCAGGCATTTCTTGTATAGCTTTAACTTTAGCAGGATCAACCTCAATACCTTTGTTACTGACGATGAATCCCAAAAGTTTACCGGACCTGACTCCGAAAGTGCACTTGCTAGGGTTCAATCTGAGCTTATATTCCTTCAATCTGACAAACAACTTTTGTAGATGGTCGAGGTGTTCTTATTCTATTTGTGAACGGGCTATCATGTCGTCTACGTAGACTTCAATTTCATGATGTATCATGTCATGAAACAAAGCTACCATGGCTCGCTGATAGGTTACCCCGACATTCTTTAGTCTGAATGACATCACTTTATAGTAGAAGGTACCCCACTGCGTAACAAAAGTAGTCTTCTCCTTGTCTTCGGGGGCCATTTTGATCTGGTTGTATCCCGAGAATCCATCCATGAAGGAAAATACCTTGTGTTGAGCTGTATTGTCAACCAAGATGTCAATGTGTGGCAGTGGAAAATCATCTTTAGGGCTAGCCCTGTTTAGGTCTCTGTAGTCCACACACATTCTGACTTTGCCATCCTTCTTAGGCACAGGCACAATGTTAGCAACCCATTGTGGATAGGAAGTAACAGCCAGAAAACCAGCGTTGAATTGTTTCATCACTTCAGCTTTGATCTTTTCGGACATGTCGGGCCTCATTCGGTGGACTTTTTGTTTGATTGGTGGACAGTCTTCTCTTGTAGGGAGACAGTGAACCACAATATCTGTATCCAGCCCCAGCATGTCTTCATAGGACCAGGAGAAGATCTCAACATATTCATTCAACAACTGAACTAAACGCTTTTTGACATTTGGCTCCAGGTTGGCACCCACTTTAACCTCTTTCTTGTCTTCCTCTGTTCCCAAATTGATAGTCTCTATCAATTCTTAATAGGGAACAATAGCCCTTTCCTCTTGTTGCAAAAGTCTAGCTAACTCTCCAGGCACTTCACAGTCTTCATCACCTTCGTACTCGTCATGATTGACCAAATCTTCAGAGTCACCGAAGGCCAAAGCAGAATAGTCACCCATGGAATCCAGAGTGGATAGGTACCTACATTTTGTGAGTGTGGGTGTGTGTAAGGGATAGCCATCCTTAAACAAAACAAAATGTAAAAGGAAAGAAAATGAACACAACAGTTTATAGATGAAAACGTTCAATGATTCATTAAAAATGACATATGATAATGAAGAAATCAAGCCCTTACAAATGGACCTATATGCCCCGGGTAAGGCATAAGGCGAAAAGAGTGTACGAATTATTTAATTATTACAGACCAAACAGGAAATTGTTCAAAGATAAATTACTGATTGATGAAAGTGATGGGAACAAAGTCTTTCGCCTCCCAGTTGCTTAATCCTCCTTCAACGGTTGGAAAGATCCAATCTTCAAAGTTGTCTTCTTCATCATCATCTTCTAAGGCATGAATTCCATGGTGAGTGGTTTTTAAGGGTGGTCCTCCAGCCCGGGAGCGATGCACAACTTTCTAGCCAACAGCAGTAAAACCTAATCCGAACTTGTCTGTCTTGTGAGAAAAATCAGGCAGTTTCCCCCACACTGTACCTCCTCCTTCTTTGATTACAGCCTCCGCATCTTTAAGGGATGCCATCCGAGACACTGGCTTGGAAATGATAGGCACATCAATCATTGTCTTTGCTACTGCGACTTCAGGAGAAACCTCTTCAAAGTGTTGGAAAGGCGTTTCTATGAATTCGCCATCTAACTCCACATAGCGGAAAGAGTTAAGGTGACTTATCATATACTCCTCCTCACCATGAACCATTATGATCTTACCCTGAACTGGATACTTTAGCATTTTGTGTAGAGAAGAAGTGACTGCCCCAGCGTTGTGGATCTATGGCCTTCCCAACAAGCATGAATATGAAGGACGGATGTCCATCACATAGAAAGTAGAGTTGAAAATTTATGTACCCACTTTGATTGGAATGTCCACTTCTCCGTGAACCATCCTCTTAGAACCGTCGAAGGCTCTAACAATGATGTTACTGGGCTTTAGGGTCAAACCTTCACAGTCCAATCTGTCCAGCGCCTTCTTTGGTAGAACATTTAAAGATGAACCAGTATCAACCAGAACATGGGCAAGTGTGGTCCCCCTGCACTCTACCGAGACATGCAGTGCATCATTATGATTTCTTCCCTTAGGGGTCAAATCAGCATCAGAAAAACCAAGACCATTATCGGCTGTAAGGCTAGCCACGCACTCTTGAAACTGGTCCGCAGAAGTTTCTTGAGGCACGTGTGCCGTCTTCAGAAATTTGATCAAGGCTTTGGCATGAGCCTCGGAGCAGAGTAAGAGAGCCAACATGGAGATTTTTGAAGGGGTTTGCCCTAGCTGCTCCACGACATCATATTCTATCTTCTTGATTATCTTTAAGATTTCTTCCATCTCTTTTTGGGTGGTCTCGGGGATAACCACAGTCTGAGCCTTCGTCCTGACAGGCGCTTCTTGTATCCCCTTTCCCTTATTGGTAGTAACATCAGAGGGTCTAGCTTCGGGAGCATCAAATTCTTCAATTATCGGGCTTTTCACAGATGGCTTGACAGGTACAGAAACTCTCAAGGGTCTGAAGACTGCCCGTGGAGGCGCAATCTCCGGAGAGAAGATCCTTCCGCTGCGAGTTATCTTGCTCGTTCCTGCAATATTCCCTATATCAGGGGTTTCATCATCGGAATTCTCTTGGACTGATTCGATCTGCTTGATACCATGGTAGAAGATTTCTCCTCCGTAATTCCATGGTATCGTCTTGTTAGACTTATACGGGATAGGCCCCGCATGGTGATTTTCAACGGTACAAACTTAGGATCAGGCGTAATCTTAACAGGCCTTTTGCAGGTCTTGGAAAGATCGTCGAATATGGTTATTATAGCAATGTCATTGATTGGAGTATCAAAGGTAACAAGAGTAACATGAGTGATAGTATCAACATGAGTCGTTTGAAAGAGGATCTCTTGGGTATCCATCAGGCGTTGGATGCCTGATTTCAACAGTGGGCAGTCAGTTTGCAAGTTTGAACAAAAGTAACAGTCTTTTCCACAACCTGGGAATATCCCGGCTTTCATCAAATTCACTTTAATCATTGGTAACAGAGTCATTAATTCATTAACGGCGGTAACATGAAGATCTTCCATAACGGCATGGACATTATGATCGTGCTTGGGCATTGGGGCATAAATCACATTCGGCTTTTCGGGCGCATCGAACTCTACTTCCTTGGCGTCTATTAGGTCTTGGATCTTGTTTTTAATAGCCCAACAGTTGTTGGTATCATGCTCTACACTGTCCGAGTGGTATGCACATTTTGCATTGGAGTGATAATAAGGAGAAGTGGTATTGGGGTTTTTCGGTGCTTCTTTCAAGTTGGTAAGGTTAAGCTTTAACAGATGAGGGAGGACTTAAGCCGGTGTCATATTGATTCGTGTGAATTTCCGTTGTGGCCTTTCTACCCTTTGCTGATTAGCTCTTGGTTGATTGCTGCGAGGTTGTTCGACTGAGGAGTTTTGGATTATAACAGCCCCCACCGTTGGTCGGCGCTCTGCTCTCCCTTGGTTTCTCTGGGTGTGAACAGCATAAATTTCCTTCTTGGCTGGGAAGGTCTTCTTAATAGCAGTGGAAGCGGAGGCATCCTTCTGAATTTTACCACTCTTAATGCCAGCTTCGACCCTTTCACCGGTCACAATTAATTCAGTGAATCCTGCAGATGAACTCCCGATTAAATGATTGAAGAATGGACCTGACAGAGTCCCTAAAAACATGTCAACCAGCTCTCTATCCGACAATGGTGGCTGCACCCTTCCAGCTAGATCCCGCCACTTCTAGGCATACTCCTTAAATCCCTCATTAGAGGCCATACCCATGCTCTGTAGTTGAGTATGAGTAGGCGCTAAATCTGCATTGTATTGGTATTGTCGGTAGAAAGCAACAACCAAATCTTCCCAGTTATGAACATCAGATCTCTCAAGTTGATAGAACCAGTCCAATTGCGTGCCTGACAAACTATCTTGAAAAAAGTGGACCCAAAGATCCTTATCAGAGGAGTGAGGTTGGATCTTTCTGACGTAGGATCTCAGATGCATCTTTGGACAGGACAAACCGTCATACTTAGCAAATGTAGGTACTTTGAACTTGGGAGGAATGACGATCCCAACAACCAACCGTAGTTCTTCGAAATCTAAACCAGGTACCCTTTGCAACTCAATGGCTGCCAACCGATCATCAAGATTTTTATACTTATCATCCGCCGGGAGATATTGCTGTTCGGAGTAATCTTCGTCCTCTTCCTCTTCTTCTTCTTCAGCTTCAGATTCAGAGGGTATTGCAACTCCTTTTCCTTTACCAACCCCTTCGTCAGACGTTTAGGGAAATTCCAGAACTCTCCTAGCCTGATGCTCAAATCTCCTTCCCATAGTGGCTACCCAAATTGTTTTCTTTTTCTTCCTTTCTGGTTCCTTCTCTTTCTCTAACAGTGCTTTAAGGTTCTCTTGACCTTTTGCTAAGGTCATGAGGAGTTGTTGGAATTGCGAATTCTGTGCTTGCACATCTTTAACCGTCTGCTCTAAATCCATCTTGCTGAAATAAACAGCAAAAAGATAAGGAAACCTGGTGTGAAGACCTGTTTATGCATATGATGAATGATATGTTATTCATGTAATGCATTCAAGGATTCAGAAATTCAAATTTGTTGCAAACAAAAAGAACACACGTCATATTAATAAGAAGAAATTTGTTAGTACATAAATGCCCTATGGGCAAAATATTACAAAATTCTAAATGTAAAAAGACATTGCGCATCCTCTTTGGTGCGATGTAAGTGTTGAGAGTTTCCTCTTCGTGCAGTCGGTGGGTAAGTTCCAAAACCTTCTTCTCACTGGCATAGAAGCTGGCTTCAAAAGTATTCCTTTCTTCTTTGAGTTGTATCCAACTCTTTTGTAATTCTTCCAATGATGTTGGCATGTCAGGATGTAGGAGGGTGTATGGAATCTCTCCTTCCATAACAAGCTCTTTGATCACGGGGAGAATGTGAGGGTAAGGCATCATAAGACTCTGGGCGCGGGTTCGTACCCACTTGAGATAAGGCTCAAGGGGGATGGAATTCTTGTGCCCTAGTGTCTTACTATCTACTTTGTTAGGCATTCTCCAAGCTCTGATAAACCTTTGTCGAAGTCCTTGCGCATCATTGTCTAAGTCAAAAACTAGGTCAGGAATCAGCATATCATGAGGGCCATCCCTCCGGGCATACCCAAATTGCCTTAGAGCTAAACAGGGGTTGTAGGTGATGCCTCCCCTAATGCCAAGTAGTGGGACATTATGGAATTCCCCGCAACGATCAATGATGATGACATTTTCTCTGGACCGAGAACACCAATGAACATCAGAATGTGTGAGGGTCATCAACCGTTGTGACCACCTTAAACCCTTCTCATTCTTCAAAACTGATTGGGGAAGGTGAGAAATAAACCACCTTGCTAGAAGAGGAGTACATCACATGAGAACACCTCTTTTCCTCATTGTTCGTGTGTGAAATGAGTGTAGGATGTCCCCAAGCAATGTAGGTACATGATTCCGATATGAAAATCTTGACGGCATTCACATCTATAAGCTGATCAGGGTTTTGGAACAAGACCAACCCATAGATGAGAAGTGCTACAATCTCCTCAAAGGCTTGTAGATCTAGAGAATTCCAGCAGTCTTGTGCCTTCTCAAACAGAAATTTTTCCAAGAAACCCTTGACACCACTTCTGGTTTCCCAATGACCTTTGATATCAGATGGTTGCAAGTGTAAGGCTTGAGCAACGTCTTCAGGCTTTGGTTCTCTTTCTGTACCGTTGTAGGGTAGTTGATGGAGCATAGGAATCCTCAGGAGTTGAGAAAATTCCTCCAAAGTAGGTACTAGTTGGTAATCAGGGAATGTGCAACAGTGGTGTAGGGGGTCAAAGAGCTGGAAGAGAACTTTCACCATGTCTTCTTCAATGTTGGAGTTGACCAAGTTGAGAAGTCTACCATGTCTTTCACTGAAGAGAGAATTCTCTGGAATCTTGGAAGTAAGCTCTTTGAGTTGAGGAGGGATTCTCACAAGGTTAACTTGAATTGTTTTCATGCGAAGAGATTCCATGACCTACAAAACAAGAACAAAGATGAAGATCCAAACCCTTGAAATGGTTAGTGGATGCATATGATGCTTTATGATGTTCATGATGTATGCACAAGCATATGTACAAACAAGTCACACAAGATCCTAGTTTCAGGCTTGCATGAGGTTTCATAGGTAAGTACCCTCTTGAAGTTAGTTGGCTCAACCTGTCCTATAAATAGAAATCGGGTTCTAAGGAGCTCAATATCACTGGATTATTTTCTGTGTTCATTGTTTTAGTTTGGCCACTTAACTGGCGACTGAAATATTCCAAGAAAACAACCCTCAATGAGTGTAGTATCGAGTATCTACCAACTTCGGATTGTACCAAAGCCGGCCATCTCACTACCCCTAATAAGGCCAAGATGGTCAAGTAAGGTTCTAAGAGTTCATTAGTGCTTCATGACATCACTCAGCGGCCCCGTATTCTCTTTGATTGACTCAAAGGCTACCGGTACTCACAAATATGTCTCACTAATATAGCTATGGCTTCAACCACGTCGGTATACCCCGCACAGTTTCCACAATGTATTACTATTTACCTATGAATATTTCCCCAAAATCCGGGTGGAGGATTCAAACCCAAACAAGAGAATCAAATGTAAAGCAATCAAAGCAATCAAGATAAGCATGCAAAGGTGATCTAAACCCTAATGTTACTCCACTTTTAGTTAATTCCCCAGCAGAGTCGCCAGTTCTGTGATACGGTGGGAGAACTGACTTGAGGTTTTGCGTTTTGTGTTCACAAATGTTTCGGTTTAGCAAGAGTCACCACCGACTTTTTATTTTATCCTAAGGAAAGGTCAAAAAGCACAGGAAAGACCTTTGAGATGTTTTCTTGGGTTCGGGGAGTAGATTATGAAAAGGGAAGGTACAAGCACCCTTTTCATCCATGGTTATACATGGGCTCTTAGTTACTTATTTAGATCAATTGCTTTGCCTTTCTAATTGTTTGAAATGGTGCTTTGTGTGTGGTTTTGAAAGATGTTTTGAAAAGAGACCATCGTTGTGGCAACCTTTGTAATGATTCTTGTTTGAATGTATACAAAGATGTTTTTGTCTTTTGAAAAGATTTCAATGTTTGAAAGTTTGATTTGGGAAATGCTTTGAAATTGTGTTGTAAGGTGTGTTTGAAAATAGCAAGGATGTTTTTTGCAAGCTTTGATCAAGTAACTAAGAGCTAGCTACCCTATTTTACTCAAAGATCTTTCCTAATGTTTTTAACCCTTTTGACAGTGTTGTTTCACCATTGCATTTGGTGAACAACCTTGTGTTAGGATGTTAAACGGGACATGCGCGGGTCATCGTATAGACCATGATAGCAATTGTGTCAAGTATCTTTGGCAAATTTTTGAGGGACTTGATCATTTTTGTTTAGGCAACCAAGATAGCGTCATCGAGGGACTATGATCTTTTGTTTTGTTTTTGTTTTGCCAAAGTACCCAACATGCATAACATGGCCCATTTTTGAAGGCAACAAGTGGATTATAACCCTAGGGGTGCAAGTGTGCATTGTGTTTGATTTTCATTCATTTTTTGTCTTTGATTAGGTCAAACTATTTGTTGATTTGGATTTTTGCATACAAACCTTAATTCTCTAATCATGGCATAATTGAAAGCGTAAAGTGCGAGAATTTAAAATTCTAAGCTATTACAACATGATTATGGGGATGGGGGTACAATCTTTGAATGGGGGTATTTGACAAGAAATATAAACCCTAATTTACTATTACATCCAAATTGAATTCCCAATGCATAAAATATTAAATGGACAATATTCAAATAAACAAAATAAATAAATATATACAATAATATGAATTATGCAAAAAGTTTTTGTTTGTTTATGTATGTAAAAGTATTTAATGTAAAAAATAAAGAAATAAATAAAAGATTTATTTTAATTGCTTAAGGGTAAAACCCTAATTTCTTTAAGAAAATAAAATATTATATTATTTATATACAATTAAAATATATTAATATTTACAAAATTAAATATATTTAGAAAAAGTAGTTTTTTTATTATAAATAAAAAATAAAAGTAAAAATGTAATATTTTGTATTTTTTATTCTAGAGTATTTAATAAAATAAAAAGTATATATTTATATATGTATATTAATCAAATTAAATATGTACAATATAAATAAAATATATTTAGGAAAATATTTTTAGTATGAATAAAAATAAAGAACGAAAATAAAAGTATAATATATATATATATATATATATATATATATATATATATATATATATATATATATATATATATATATATATATATATATATATATATATATATATATATATATATATATATATATATATATATATATATATATATATATATATATATATATATATATATATATATATATATATATATATATATATATATATATATATATATATATATATATATATATATATATATATATATATATATATATATATATATATATATATATATATATATATATATATATATATATATATATATATATATTTTTTTTTTTTTTCAAGTCTTAATAAATAATATAAAAGTATTTAAATGCCTTTTATGTTAGAAAAATTTAAATAAAATGCCAAATAAATGTGAAAAAATTATGAAAATATTTTTGAGCATTTTTTATGTTTGGAAATAAATAAACAAAATCAGAAATGAAAGCAAAAATACAAAAATATGAAAATACAAGAAATTGGGCCAGGTGGTGGAAAAAGAAAAAAAGGGGTGTCAAAAGTAGCCAGGCCAAGCCCAACCCAAAACTTCATCTTCAACCTCCAGCATTTCAAAAAATGCGCGCGTCCCTGTACAAACTACCATATCCCGTATACGTGCTCTATTGCAAAAACACACAACATCAAACTTCTAGAGAATTTCAAGACGATTCCAACCATATAAACAACTTATCCTAACTCTCAAAGACCAGAGAGAATTTCTCTGACCCTAAAATCTGACCTAGTTTTTTCAGCATGTTCATGGATGAAATTCTCCTAGCGCACTTAATATAAATGAAAACTGAGGATATGTACAACTTTATGGCAATGAACACTACATTTTTTATTCACAAACCTAAGGCTAAATGTTCCTAAATAGAGAGATAGAAAGTGGAGAAAAACCTGTTTCAGTTGGATTCGTGTAGGGCAATGTAGTGCTTTTCAACAAGGCTTGAGATGTCTGGTAGCTTGCTTGAACTTCACTTGACCTTCTCCAATAGCTAGCTTGCCTTGAATGTCCTTGAATCAGCCTATAAAACTCAACCAGCACAAGCTCAAAATGAAAATGGTGAACACTGTAAATGGAGTTACAGTTGGTGTTTAAGGTTTGGGATAGCTTGGGTGAGTTGAATGGAAGGTGTTTGAAGCAACTTGGGACAAAACGCACGAGCCAAATGTGCTATGGAACTCAAGTTGCAGAACCTGCCCTATTTTGCCAAATGAATGTGATTTCTGGCTATGGGGTGTTTAGATGCTCAAGCAATCGTGTTTCTAGCTCAAAGGGGTGTGAGAAAGATGTTCAAACTGTTTGTGTAAGTTAACATTAGCTAGTTTTCAAGTTCTCAAGTTTTGGACAAATTTCTTGTTTTTGAAGTAAGAATGTGGAAGTGAAGTTGCAGGCCTGTACAGGCTATCAAATATGCTTGCATATACTGCCCTTAGCCCCTCTAACTTGTGTATTTGATTTTCCCTCTAAGATATGGACCAATGCTCAATGGATAGTGGTTTTACATAAAGCACATTATGGCAAAAATGGAAATGTGCCTTTTTCTACTTAGGGCTAAGTTTTGTGTACAATGTCCAAATGATAAAACAAAAGCTTAGACTGATGGATTTGCATTTAATTATGGAGTGTGAAGTGGTTTAGAGGCCTGCAAACTAGTGTAAGGCATGTTGACTTGAAAATGCAACTTGTATGAACATGAATATGCCATGGATGAAAAGTGAGTTTTTGCCAACTTCAAGCCTTCGATTCTCCCTAACCACAAATGTGTTTGAGGAGTTCTTGGACAATTTGGAAAGCTTGCAACATGCTCTATAATCCACCTTTGAAATTAAACTTGATATTACAAGTGGAACTATATTAAAAATGGCCAAGAAGATAGGTCAAAATCCTGCCTAAACTAGGGCAAAATTTCACTAAGTTAAAAGTTTTAGGGACCCTTGTTCCAAAATTCATAATTTGAGATCCAAGCTTCTTTTGAGTAAACTTTGTGAATAAAAGTTGTAGACTTTATGGAGGACTACAACTTTAATGTTGGAGGTTTTGTTTGAATCCATTTGCATCATGGTGAAAATGTGGGGCAAAGTTAGGAAAAATTAAGAAAATTTCATAACTTAGAAAATTTCTAAGTTATGAAAATTTTCAACTTTAAACCCTAATTTGCAATTTTGGGTTTCTTGATGAAAAAGTTTCATAATTTGACACATCTTGATGAAAAATGACCCTTGGCACTTGATTTTGACCAAAAAGTCAAAGTTTGACTTTTCAGTGTACAGTCAAATTTTGATCAGTTGACTGAAAAATTCATCTGTCAATCCCATGCATTTGAGATCTTTTGAACTTGTTGAATATGTCAAGTTGATGTCATTGAGTCCTTGAGTCCATGGTTGAACCTAGTTTGCCATTGGCTAGGTCAAAAAGTCAGAAATTGCCTTTGTACAATCAAAACCCTAAAAATGACCATTTTGCGCTTTTGGTGATCTGATCAAATTTCTTGTGGAGTTATGGTCCAATCTTGATCCAATGGTTCATATGAGTTCATAATGTTAATGTGGGTCAAAATTCATGAGGTTTGACTGTAAATTGGCCACAATTGACTTTTCCTCAATACAACTAATTTCTAGGTCAACTGTCCAATTGACTCGGCAAAAATTTGATTCAAGGCTTGAAACTTGGTATGGACAAAATTATGAGTCTAATATGAAGTATGAAATTCAATTTGAACATTGAAGGTCCAAAAATCCTTGTGCAAACTCAAACCCTAGTTTAGGTCATCAGTGCAATGAGATGTCTTGAGCAGAGCAAACCCTAGCTTGATCTTGAGTTCCAAGAGCCTTGTGATGAGAAATGTTGATAAAATGAGAGGGAAAATTTTGGGGTACAACACCATCTTCCAATCATCAACGGTTTGAGACTCCGAGAAAACAACTTATGAGGTTAGGAATGTCACTACCCCAAGCCTTACAACACTTACTAAAGGCTAATTTGGTGACATTGCGCGATCCTCTGGCCAATCCAGATACCTCTTCACCAAAGTATAATACGAACGCAAAATGTGCATATCACTCAAGTAGTCTCGGGCATGAGACTGACCAATGTTGGGCACTGAAGAATAAAATTTAAGACTTGATAGATAACAAGACCATTGAATTTGATCCTCCTCCAAATCCGAATGTAATCATCGCGCCCATGCCAAAGCATGACAAGGAAGTCAATGCCGTGGGTGATTCTGATGATGAATGTGCATTTGAAGATTAGGTATATCCTACTACAACATAACTCAACAATTTGCAAGCAAAGGACTTCGTTCCCATCTCGTTCATTGATGAGTAATCACTTGTTTATTTCTTTTTATTAATTCAAGAACATTTTTATGTAATATTAAACAATGACTTTTATGCTATGAGTCTGGTCCGGGGCACTTTTGTCCATTTGTCAAGGGTTTTATTTTATGTCCATCTTATCATATGGTCATTCATTACAAACCATTGGACTCTTTAGCATTCAAATCTTTGTGTTCATTGTCTTTCTTTTCTTCAAATACATTTTTTAAAATAGCCATGTGTCTTACATGAACACATACACACACACACTCTTGCAGGTCCTTATCCGCTCTGGATCTCATTGCTAATGACTCTACTATTGATGACTATGATTTTGAATGTCCAATTAACCAAGACGAAGACGAAGGTGAGTAAGATTGTGAAATACCGGGAGAACTAACAATACTTCTATTACAAGAAGAAAAAGCTATTCAGCCGCACGAAGACTCAGTTGAAGTCATCAATCTAGGTACCGAGACAGACAAGAAAGAAGTCAAGATCGGCGCTAACCTGTAAAGCAGTGTCAAAAGAAAATTGGTTCAGATGCTGCATGATTATGTGGAAGTGTTTGCTTGGTCGTATGAAGATATACCAGGGTTGGATACCGTCATCGTAGTTCATCGTCTGCCGACAAAGGAAGATTGTCCTCCTGTCAAACAAAAAGTTTGTCGCATGAGGCCTGACATGTCTGAAAAGATAAAAGCTGAAGTGATGAAACAATTTGATGCAGGATTCCTAACGGTGACATCTTATTCCCAATGGGTTGCCAATGTAGTTCCAGTGCCAAAGAAAGATGTAAAAGTTCGTATGTGTGTAGATTATAGGGATCTGAACAGGGAAAGCCCCAAGGATGACTTCCCTCTACCTCACATTGATGTCTTGGTCGATAACACTACTCAGCATAAAGTATTCTTTTTCATGGATGGTTTCTCCGGCTATAATCAAATTAGGATGGCTCCAAAAGACATGGAGAAGACCACTTTCGTCACGCAATGGGGCACCTTTTGCTACAAGGTCATGCCGTTTGGATTGAAGAATGCAGGGGCAACATATCAAAGAGCTATGATAGATTTGTTTCATGATATGATCCATCATGAGATAGAGGTATATGTGGATGATATGATTGCAAGATCACAAACTGAAGAGGAACATCTCAATGACCTGTACAAGCTATTCAAGAGGTTGAAAAAGTACAAGTTGAGGTTGAACCAATAAGTGCACATTCGGAGTATGATATGGAAAGCTTCTAGGTTTTATTATTAGTGGTAAAGGCATCAAAGTCGATCCTGCCAAGGTAAAGTCCATTCAAGAATTGCCAGTCCCCCACTCTAAAAAGGAAGTTAGAGGATTCTTGGGTCGTCTTAACTATATCGCCCGCTTCATATCTCACTTGACTGCTACTTGTGAGCCAATCTTCAAACTCTTGAATAAAGATCAAGTATTCAGATGGAATGATGAATGCCAAGCTGTCTTCGACAAAATCAAAGAGTATTTGCAAGAACCTCATATTCTCATACCTTCAGTTGAAGGAAGACCCTTGATCATGTACTTGACAGTATTAGAGAATTCTATGGGGTGTGTTTTGGGCCAACATGATGAGTCTGGCCGAAAAGAGCATGCTATTTATTACCTGAGAAAAAAGTTTACTGACTGTGAAACCAGATATTCATTGCTCGAGAAAACTTACTGCGCTCTGGCATGGGCTACTCGTTGGATAAGACAGTATATGTTGACTCATACCACTCTGTTGATTTCTAAGATGGACCCAATCATATACATCTTCGAGAAACCTTCTCTTTCTGGACGGATAGCCATATGGAAAATGATCTTGACTGAGTATGAAATTCAATACACAATGCAAAAGGACATCAAAGGAAGCATACTAACAGATCATTTGGCCCATCAAGCTGTTGATTACTATCAGTCTATGAATTTTGACTTCCCGGATGAGAACATCATGCTAGTGACCGACTGCATGAAACCTAGATCGTATGACGAACCTGAACAAGGATTCCAATGGACTATGGTCTTTGATGGGGCTTCCAACACTTTGGGTAACAAAATTGGCGGTGTGATTATCTCTCCTGAATGTTTCCATACTCCTTTCACTGCCAGATTATGCTTCGATTACACGAACAATATGGTTGAGTACGAAGCGTGTATTTTGGGTCTGAAGGCTGCCATTGATTTGAGGATCAATTATTTGAATGTGTTTGGGGATTCCGCTCTAGTGATTATCCAAGTAAAAGGAGATTGGGATACTAAACACCCTAATCTCATTCCTTACAAGGAGCTTGTTCTATCTCTGATTCATTACTTTGAAGAGATCACCTCTGAACACTTCCCTAGGGAAGAAAATCAGTTAGCTGATGCTTTGGCCACCATGTCTTTAATTTTCAAGGTCAGATGGGACAACGAAGCCCCTATGATTACAATTGAGAGATTAGACAAACCTGCGCACTGCTATGATCTCGAAACTGACACAGAAAAGCCATGGTATCATGAGGCGAGGAGATACCTTGAAGCACAAGAGTATCCCGAGGGAGCATCCATCAATAACAGAAAGTTCTTACGAAGATTTTCAGCCAAATTCTTCATAAGCAACGAAATATTGTACAAGCTCAACCATGACTCTACTCTACTCCGATGTATGGAAAAGAAGGAGGTAGAGGAAATTATGGAAGACATGAATGATGGTCTCTTTGTAACTCACTCTAGCGGACATACTATGGCCAAGAAAATCCTGAGAGCTGGTTACTATTGGTCAATAATGGAGACTGATTGCCATCAACACTCAAGAACTTGTCACAAATTCCAAATATATGCTGACAAGGTCCATGTGCCTCATATCCCTCTGAACCTCATGACCGCTCTGTAGCCATTTACAATGTGGGGCATTGACATAATTGGAGAGATCAAGACCACTGCTTCCAATGGACATCGCTTCATTCTGGTCTCTATTGATTATTTCACCAAATGGGTCGAAGCCGCCTCATTTACCTCAGTCACCAAGAACGTGGTAGCCAGATTAATCAAACATAACCTCATCTGCCGCTATGGTATCCCCGAAAGGATCATCACCGACAATGGGACTAAACTCAACAATGCTATGATTAGAGAACTTTGCACTCGGTTCAAAATCAAGCATCACAATTCTTCTCCATATAGACCTAAAATGAATGGTGCGATTGAAGTGGCCAACAAAAACATTAAGAAGATTGTGCAGAAGATGGTAGTGACCTATAAGGATTGGCATGAGATGTTACCGTTTACTCTTCACGACCACCGCACTTCAGCTAGAACATCAACTAGGGAAACTCCCTTTTCTTTAGTCTATGGCATGGAAGCTATTTTTCCAGTAGAAGTTCAGATTCCCTCACCGAGGATTATGAATGAGGAAGGCCTAGGCGAAGATGAGTGGATTCAGACAATATTGGATCAGTTGAACTTAATCGATGAAAAATGACTGGCTTCTTTTTGTCAGGGTCAGACGTACCAAAAATTTATGATCAAGGCTTTCAATAAAAAGATCAAGCCTCGAGTATATCAAGCTGGTGACTTGGTGATAAAGCGCATCATTCTGCCACAAGGCGACCCCAGGGGAAAATGGACTCCCACCTACGAAGGGCCATTTGTTATCAAGAGAGTGTTCTCTGGTGGTGACATGATGCTGACAACCATGGATGGTGAAGACTTCCCACATCTTGTAAATGCGGACATAGTTAAAAAATACTACTCATGAGATACCCGCTAGGTTGACACACCTAGGAAAAATAAGGGCATCCCGGAAAACCAAAAGGTTTGGGAAAAAATTAGGGATATATGCAAAAGATTATACACCCGGCAAGTTGAAAACCCGAAAGGGCGACTTAGGCAAAAATGGGTATCTTGGTGGGTTAAAAACCCGAAAGGGAGGTCCAGGCAAAAGTTAAGGATTGGAAGCGTATGACTATGTCCCGTGGAATCACCACAATCGACTTTATTACCAAGGTCCAAGTTCAAACGGTCCAAGATCAATCCAATCAACTTCTGTCAACAGCAAGGGGAATTAGAAGACATTGGGGGAAATAATAGAGTTGGAACGCAATGAGATCACTTCCACATGGATATTATTTTTGTTTTCCTTTCGACGATTTCCTCTTACTAGGATCTCCGTCTCTTTGTACAAAAAATGCCTATTCATGGGCAAAATATCAATACCAATATACTTTGAAGTGCAAACTTTCTGTTTTTGTGTTGAATGCAAAGTTGTCCAATGACTAAAATTGAACGAACATATGCATGTGAACATAATTAAAACTATTTGGCACATGTGTCCTGCTAAGAAGCAGCAAGCATCTCTTTAATGTATACGAAATATCCCCACAGAGTTATTTCATTAGCATTATCCCCACAAAACGGCTACAATAAACCTTTTCCCTCAATAAAGTTACCCATAAAGTCTCTTTGCATAGATTGATCTCCAACCAGAGTCTCAATTTCTTGATGGCTCTCTCCCTAGCTAAGTTGATCCTATAAGAAGAAGCCTTGTGGATCTCTTCCTAAAAGAACTCACCTTGTCAGTAGTTCACCAACAGGGTTTATTTCCCCAACAAATAACATACAACATACAACAATCAACAAACAGCAAATTTCCCCTGGCATAGTCTATCTTCCTCGGCTGAGTATGTCTTCCCCGGATGAGTCTATGCTCTCCAGTTTGAGTTTACCTTTCAGACTATTACAAATCATAGGGCCACAACCCTTAATCCCTAGTAAAGTCATCAACAAAACCTTTACTATCTCCAAAAGATATTATGAATCCTGGACCCGACCAGATGATAGTACTATTTTCAATACTATGAAGCTTGGACCCGACCAGATAATAGTCAACTTCTCAAGTCACTGTAGAGCCTGGACCCGACCAAATAATAGTGTAACCTTTCAAATACTATGAAGCCTGGCCCCGACCAGATATTAGTACAACTTTTAGTTACTATGAAACCTGGACCCGACCAGATAATAGTTTAACTCCTCGAGATATTGAAGAACCTGGACTCAACCAGACCATGGTTTAAATTCTTTTCTTCAGTAGAGTTTTCCTCTACCCCAACAAGTTATTGTGAATCCTGGATCCGATCAAATATCAGTTCTCAACTTCATCTTATCAAGTAAGTTATTATGAAGCCTGGATCCGACCAGATAGCAATTCCCCTCAGAAGTTCATTGTGAAACCTGGAATATGACCAGATAACAACTAAGCTCCAAGCAAGTAACTGTAAATCCTGGACCCGACCAGATATCAGTTCAACCATATCTTCTTCAGACAAGTTTATTGTGAAGCCTGGACCTGACGAGATAGTAATTAACTTCATCCACCTCAAAATCTGTGAAGCTTGGATCCGACCAGATATCAGTTCAACTTCGTCTATTCAAGCAAAGTTATTGTGAAGCCTGGATTCTGACCAGTTAACAACTAGCTACAATCCCCAGCAAGACACCATGAATCCTGGACCCGACCAGATAGTAGTTACCACTTCAAGTTTACTGCGAAGCCTGGATCCGGCCAAATAACAGTTCAATTTCAAGAAATTTTCTATGAAGCCTGGAATCCTACCAGATAAAAGTTAATTTATTCTTCCCCAGTAAGTTACCTTGAAGCCTGGATCTAACCAGATAGTAGTTGACTTCCTCATCCTCAGCAAGTTGTGAAGCCTGGACCCGACCAGATAACAGCTAACATTCAAGAGATAATCCCCAACAACAATCCGGGATTCCGCTTCCCAAAACTCCTCAGCAGTAGTCAGGGATTTATTTTCCCGGGAATATATGCATCCCACATTCATACATCATAGCATATACATACAAAACACATTTAGCACGATCTCATTCATCTTGAGAACGTCATGCATACATCTGCATTTAACTAACCCTTTTTCCCATAGGTAAAATATCAAGTTTTGGTATAAATCGACCAAAGATTTGTGTTGATACTTCTTCCAGTGTTTACCATCATTCTTCCAAATGGCATATGTAAGCCCATTCCCAATACATCTTCGAGTGCAAATTTCTGGGCACTCTAGTGTTCAATCATCTTCCACCTTCAAGCCACGAATGGCGGATCCAATAATCTAACACTTCAAGTTTAAGAAGATTGAACAGGGGCAGCTGTTATACCCCAAAATTTGCCCTCTCATTTCTCAAAGAAACCTCTCATAAGATCTCCATTGATTCAAGACTGCACAAGGTTTGGTCAGCTCAAGACACCTCCTCAAGCACTGATAACTGAAAATTAGGGTATGAGTTTGCACAAGGACAAATGGAATTTTAATGGCCCATATGACTTTCATGTATCATTTTGGACCCTCAAGATTTCTCATGTCAAGTTTCAAGTCTTGGATCACATTTTTGCTCAGTCAATTGATTAGTTGACCTAAAATCAACTGTATTAGGGAAAAAGTCAACCGTGGTAAATTTATAGTCAAACTTTATAATTTTTGATCCATATCAATATTATGAACTCATATATGTCAACTGATCAAGTTTGGATCACAATTCCTCAAGAAATTTGATCAGATCATCAAAAGGACAAAATGATCAAAATTAGGGTTTTGGCTAAGGAGGTTCAATTTTTGAATTTTGACCTAATCAATGACTTATTGGTTTAAGGCATGATCTCAAGGATGAAAATGCATATTTTGACCTAATGGCATGACTCAAAACTTTTCTCAAGTTCAATGGATTGATAGTTGAATTTCAGTCAACTAATGAAAAGTCAACTTTACACTGAAAAGTCAAACTTTGACTTTTTGATCAAAATCAAGTTTCAAAGATTATAATTCATCAAGACATGTCAAAATATGAAACTTTTTCATCAAGAAATCAAAAAGTCAAAATTCTAAAAACTTAGAATTTTTCTAAGTGTTAAAAATTTCACTTTTTTCATAAATTTGAGCCAAATTTCCACAATGATGCAAGATGATTCAAACGAAACTTCCAACATGAAAGTTGTATATCTCAATGAGATCTAAAACATTGTAGGGCATAAATTTTCCTAGAAATGCTTGGATTTCAATTATGATTTTGTGAAGACATGCTCATGAAACTTGAAGACTTAGTGAAATTTTGCCCTAGTTTAGGCAGGATTTTGACCTAACTTCATGGAAATTTTTCACCTAGTTCCAATTTGAATTTTCAAAAATGTCCAACATATAGGTTGTAGGGGATGTTACAAGCTTTCCAAAATATCCAAGAATTCATTGAGATCATACTTGATCTAAGAGAATCGAAGCCATGAAGTTAGGGTTTCATTCTTGTATTACAAGTCAATTTTGTGATGAACACTTGATCTAATCTTCAAGCATGTTGTACAAATACCACATTGCAGGCTTCTAAATTTCTTTTCACTCCATAATTATATGTCTACACAGCTGTTAGAAGCTTTAATCCAAGCATTCAATGCATTGCCCATGCTTAATAACATTTTAGGAAGAAAGGCAACATTGCCATTTTGGAAAAGTGGCTTTTATGCACAAATTCAATTATTGAGCCTCTCATTTGTTCCCTCTGATCACACTCCATCTACAAGGTCAGAAGAAATGTGTTTAAAGTGATTCAACCACTCTACATTGTTAGTACAAACTTTGAAACTTGAATTTCTCACTTTTCTTCAAAATCAAGCAATCTAGCCATAACCCTATAACTGAGAAATCTGTTGTGCAAAAGTCCTCTAACCTTTTCCATATAACTATACAAGTCTATTTCAAGCCAAAACACGAGTTTAAGCACCCTCAAAACCTCTTAAGCACCCTTGCTGCACAGAACTGCCCAAACTTGACAGTTTTGAGCAAAAACTCACCATCTTCATTTCCACTCGTGTGTTTTGAAAACTAACCATACAAACACCTTCCATACATCATATCAAAGTAATCCAGACCCCTGTTTACTGACTGTAACTCCTCCATCACCATCCACCATTTTCAAAAATGAAGCTTGAAACTTGACTTGAGTTGGGAGTTTTAGCCATCCTCAAAGCAAAGTAGGAGTTGGAATACATTCAAGGAGGTCCAGGCAAGCTACAAAAATCATCAGGCCATATCGAAGGTTGCTCAAACTCCATACACGAATCCAGCTGCAGAGGTAAGTTTTCAAACTTCTATCTCTTCATACAAGCATCATTTGATTCTGATTTGTGAAGAAAAAAATGTAGATATCATTTCCCTGAAACTGTACATGTCCATAGATTTTATTTATATTGATTGAGCTTAGAGAATTTTAGGTTTGAATTTCTGAAAAAAGTTAGGTCATAATTTTGTACTTTTATAAATTCTCATTCATCTTTGATTTATAGCTTATAATATTTATATGGTTGGATTCATATTAAAAAATGGAGCAACTTTCATGTTTGCATCTTTCATTTTTGTTGAGAAATGAGCAAGTTACAGGAACCATGGCTGGAGGTTGAAGATGAAGTCATTTTCAGGACTTGTTTTATGTTATGTATTTATCATTTCATTTAAGTTACGGATGTACAGCCACCCTAGTGGCAAAGGTAGCGCACGTGTATGTTAAGGGTCATGGGTTCAACTCCCAACACTATCTTTTGTTTTAATTTTCAACATTTTCTTTCTTTTTGCCAGCAACAACCAGCGCCTGGGCCTTAAGTCAGTGGGCCATGGATTTTTGCTAACTTTTCACCCCTCCATTTACTTTTGCATATTGGCCCAAACATTTTTTTAATCATTTTAATTTAATTTATTTTCTTTCTCTTATTTTACTTTATTTTATTTTTCTTTATTATTTTTATTACTATTATTATTATTATTTTTTTTTTTTATTAATAAAAAATATAAAAATATTTTTTATTTATTATTTTCACACTTGTTTTTTTATTTTCTTTATAAAGACAAAAGATAAAAACATTTTCTTAACAAATTTAATTTCTTTTTCTTAATAAATTAACAATTAGATTTAGGTTTAATTATTTTTATTTTTTATTTAAAATTAATTTAGAACTTAAGTTTCTTTTAATTAATTAATTAATTACCATATTATTTTCATTAAGTTTAAACCCTTTTATAAAAAACCCTAAAAAATGCTTCAAACTTAATTTCTTTTTTTAATTAGTTTAGGTTTAATTTTATTTAATTTTAATTAATAATTTTCTTAATTAGGTCAAAACTAAACCTTTTCATTAAAACCAAACAAAAATCACTTCCTTTCCATTTATTTTCTTGCACATTTATTCAATTCTTATACATAATATTCAATATGGTTGTAATAGGTAATTAGCTTTAATTTTCTTGCAAATCCCTATTTGTAAATTTGTATATCCCTCCTTCCCTAATGATGTAATAACATAGTAATTTTACTTTCCGCAATTTATCACTTTCATATGAATATTAGTAATTAGGGTTTGTATGACAAGATTAAAATCAACAAGTAGCAAACCCTAATTCAAGATAAACAAATGCATGCAAATCAAACACTATTCACACATGAACCCTTAGGGTAATTCCACTTGTTGCCTTACAAAAATGG
This sequence comes from Vicia faba, assembly GCA_948472305.1. Taxonomy (NCBI): domain Eukaryota; kingdom Viridiplantae; phylum Streptophyta; class Magnoliopsida; order Fabales; family Fabaceae; genus Vicia; species Vicia faba. The sequence goes on from OX451740.1 coordinate 984,321,037, forward strand.
TCATGTTATGCATGTGGGACGTCTTAGCAAACACAATAAAAAATACTAGATCATAGTCCCTCGATGACGCTACAAATGTTGCCTTTTAAATGATCTTAGTCCCTCAAAGAGAAATGCTAAGACATCTCACAACATTGCTATCATGACTATACGATGACCCATGCCCGTCCCCTTACATCCAAAGATAAGGCTTCTTACCAATCAATGGTGAGATAGCAATATCAAAGGAAGAAAGAAATGAACAAAGATTTTGAGTAGGTAGATCGTTCCTAGTTGCTTGCTCATTTTCAAAACAAACATCCTTGCTTATTTTCTAAATAAACACCAGCCACTTTCAAAACAAACACTTTCAAAACACTTTCCAAACATGAAATATTTTCAAAAGTCTAACACTTTGTATACGTTCTTACGAACGAGAACTTTTACAAAGTTTGCCTAAACGAATGCGCCTTTTCAAAATACTTTCAAAACCACTACAAAGCACATTTTCAAACAAAAGCAAATGATCTAGAAAGCAACTAAGAGCCCATAGATATCTATGGATGGAAAGGGTGCTAACACCTTCCCTTTTCATAATCTACCCCCTGAACTCAAGAAATAATCTCAAAGGTATTTCCTGTTCTTTTCAACCTTTTATTTTTGGATAAAAGAAAAGTCGATGGTGACTCTTGCTAACCGCAACATTTGCAATCAAACACAAAACATCCCAAGTCAGTTCTCCCATCATATTATAGAACTGACGACTCTGCTGGGGAGAAATTTAAAAGTGGGGTTACCTTAGGGCTAGATCATCTTTACTTTATTTCATTGTTTGATTTACATTTTGGTTCCTTGTTTGGGCTTGTTCTAATCCTCTACCCGGATTTGGGATACCTTATAGGTAAGTAGCAATACGTTGTGGGAACTGTGCGGGGTTATAAGACATGGTCTAAGGAATAGCTACGTTAGTGTGACACATTTTTGGATACCGGTAGCCCTTGAATAGTCAAGGAGAATATGGGGCCGCTGTGTGGTGTCATGAAGCACTAACTGACTTTAGAACCTTTACTTGACCAACTTTGCCATTAGGAAGTAGTGAGATAGCTGGCTTTGGTGCAGTCTAAAGTTGGTTGGTACTTGATACTATGCTCATTGAGATCATACTTCTCGGGATATTTCGGTCACAGTGAAAGAGGCTTGTGCTGAAACAATGCCCGACAAGAAAGATCAGTGATATTGAGATCCCTTAGAACCCAGTTACTATTTCTAGGACAAGTTTGAGCTAACTAAAATTCAAGAGGGTACTTACCTATAAGACTCCACGCAAGCCTAAACCTAAGGACTCGTTCTTCCTTTAGGTAAGTACCCTTTTGAAGTTTAGTTGGCTCAACCTGTCCTAGTAATGGTAACCAGGTTCTAAGGGATCTCAATATCACTAATCTTTCTTATCGGGTCTTATTTCAGTGCAAGCCTTTTTAATGGCGACCAAAATATCCCAAGAAGTCCAATCTCAATGAGCATAGTATCGAGTATCAACCAACTTCAGACTGCACCAAATCCAGCTATCTCACTACTTCCTAATGGCCAAGTTGGTCAAGTAAAGGTTCTAAAGCCAGTTAGTGCTTCATGACACCACACAGTGGCCCCGTATTCTCCTTGATTACTCAAGGGCTAACGGTACCAACAAATGTGTCACACTAACGTAGCTATTGCTTAGACCACGTCGGTATACCCTGCACAATTTCCACAACGTATTACTACTTACCTATAAGGTATCCCAGATCTGAGTAGAGGATCAAAACAAGCCCAAACAAGGAACCAAAATGTAAAGCAAGCAAGTAAAATAATAAAAGCAAATAAAGGTGATATAGCCCTAAGGTAACCCCACTTTTAAGTACTCCCAGCAGAGTCACCAGTTCTTTAATACGGTGGGAGAACTGACATGGTTGTTTTGCGTTTGATCGCCATTGTTGCGGATAGCAAGAGTCGCCATCGACTTTTCTTTTATCCAAAAATAAAAGGCTAAAAAGAAAAGGAAAGACCTTTGAGATGTTTTCTTGAGTTCGGGGGTAGATTATGAAAAAGGAAGGTGTTAGCACCCTTTTCATTCATAGCTATCTATAGGCTCTTAGTTTCTTTCTAGATCACTTTCTTTGTTTGAAAATATGCTTTATGGTTGTTTTTTTGAAAATATTTTTGAAAAGGCGCCTTCGTTTAGGCATACTTTATAATGGTTCTCGTTTTATAAGAACGTATACAAAGTGTTGGACTTTTGAAAATATTTCATGTTTTGAGAGTGTTTGGTGTGTGTTTGTTTTGAAAGTGTTTGGTGTGTGTTTGTTTTGAAAGTGAGTAAGCAACTAAGAACGTTTCTACCTACTCAAAAGTTTTTTGTTCATTTCTCTCCTTTACTTTGATATCACTATCTTACCATTGATTGGTAAGAAGCCTTATCTTTAGATGTAAAGGAACGAGCGTGGGTCATCGTATAGTCATAAATAATAATATTGTGAGATATCTTATCATTTCTCTTTGAGGGACTAAGATCATTTGCAAGGCAACATTTGAAACGTCATCGAGGGACTATGATATTATATTTTGATTATTTTTGTTAAGACATCCCACATGCATAACATGACCATTTTTATAAGGCAACAAGTGGAATTACCCTAAGGGTGAATGTGTGAATAATGTGTATTTTTCATGCTTGGTTTATCTTGAATTAGGGTTCTCTAAGCATTGATTTTATCTTTTCATACAAACCCTAATTTACTAGCATGGATATGAAAGCGATAAATTACGGAAAGTAAATTTACTGCGCTATTACATCATTTAGGGATAGGGTATACAAATTTACAAATGGGGATTGCAAGAAATTAAACCTACTTATCTATTACAATCATATTGAAATTTGAATAATTTGTGAGAATTGAACTGAATATAATGTACAAGGATATAAATGGAAAAGAAATAGCTTTTTGTTTAGATTTTTGAGGAAAGGGTTTGGTTTTAACCTAATTAACTAAAGGAAATAATTACTTAAATTAAGAAAATTAAACCTAAATCAAAAGAAATAAAATTAATCAAGAAAGCATTTTTAGGTTATTTCTAGAAAAGGTTTTAAGTTTAATCAAAATAGTATGGAAATTAATTAATTAAAAGAAAACCTAAATTCTAAGTTAATTTTAATTAAAAAAGAAAATAACTAAACCTAAATCTAATTATTAATTTATTAAGGAAAAGAAATTAAGTTTTTTATAAGAAAAATGTTTTGTCTTTTTGTTTTTAAAGGAATAAAATATAAGTATATAGAATGCAAATAATAAATAAAAATATTTTTTTTTGAATTTTTTGATTTAATAAATAATAATAATAATAATAAATAAAATAAAATAAAATAAAATATGAAAAATAAGGTCAGGAGGTAAAAATGGAATTTAGGGTGTTTGTTAGGAAAAAAACAGTTTTTGTTTGAAGCCTGGCCCATTAAGTCTTTTTGTTAATCAGCAAAAGAAAATACAATAAAAAAACATTGGGCATGTGCTAGAACAAGCAAGACGGGGGTGTGTGGTGAAGTGAAAATGGGAAGGCCCATCCAGGAGGCCCATTTGTGCTAGTTGGAAGCAAACAAAAGAAAATGTTGGAAAAATGAAAAAAAATGGCAGCGTTGGGGCTTGAACCCACGCCTTTCATATAATACGCGTGCTGCCTTACCACTGGGGTGACTATACATCCGTTAACTTAAACAAAACCATAAATATATATTACAATTCCATTCCTAGAAATTAAATTCATCTTCAACCTCGAGCCATGGTCCTTGTATCTCATTCATTTCTCATCCAATCTCAAAACTTCAAACATCAAACTTGTTAGAAATTTTACCAGGATTTCAGAAATGTAAACAATTTGGACTAACAATAAAAGATGAGCATGTATTTCTAAAAGTACTAAATTTTGACCTAACTTTTTTCAGAGATTTAAACTTAAAATTCTCTAAGCTCAGGAAATATAAATGAAAACTATGGATATGTACACCTTCAGGGCAATGATATCTACATTTTGTCTTTGAAAATGAAAGCCTAACAATGCCTAAATGAAGAGATGAAAGTTCAGAAAAATACCTCAAGAACTGGAAATCATGAAATGATTTTGAGCTACTTTCAAAGAGTTGTGATGATCAGGTTAGCTTCCTTGGACTTCTAGGAAGCTAATGCAACCCTTACTTGATGTTGGGAGTGTTTGAGTCGTGCTAGAGAAGTCAAGATGCAAGCTCTTATTTTTGGTTATGGAGGAAGGTGATAGATATGTTACAGTCATGTAACAATGTGTGGGATTGTTTGTAGATGATGTTTAGGAACTTTTGGAAGTGAAAGACCAAGAAACGCACGAGTGGATTAGGTGTTTGGGATTTCTGGCCAGAAAGTGCAACAATGCATGTTGTTTATGCAATCCTGACTTTGAGAGGGATTGAGGGATTAAGCATCAGTGTGTTTGCTTGCCAAATACTTGCATATTTGTATGGCAAAGGTTAGAGATGTTTTACTCAAGGGATTTTTGAGTTGTAGGGTTATGGCTAGGTTGCTTTGTTTTGAAGTAAAGTGGAAAACCAAAATCACAATGCATGGTACAAGCATACTTTTCCAAAATGAAAGTCTTGCCTTTCTTCCAAAAATGGCAAGTTAACTTAGACAAAGCTTGGATTTAATGGATAATATCCATAAAGTTTATGTAATGTTCTGATTATGGAGAGATTAATAGACTTAGAGGCCTCTAAAGCAAGATTACAAGGCATGGCTAAGAGATTTGAATTCTTGTTCATCTTGGAAATGACCTATAATTAAAGAATGATTGTCCAACTTCTTGCCTTAAATTATCTTAGCTCAAACATGATCTCAATGAGTTCTTGGACATTTTGGAAAGCTTGTAACATCCCCTACAACCTTCAAGTTGGACATTTTTGAAGATTCAATTTGGAACTAGGTGAAAAGTTGCCATGAAGTTAGGTCAAAATCCTGACTAAAATACTCAAAATTTCACTAAGTATTTTTAGTATTATGTACATGAATTCTTGAATCAATAACTTGAAATCCAAGAATTACTTGAAAAATTTATGCCCTACAATGTTAGATCTCATTGAGATCTACAACTTTCATGTTGGAAGTCTTCCTTGAATCATCTTGTATCATGGTGAAAATTTGGCACAAAGTTATAAAAAAATGTTAACTTTCTAACACTTAGAAAAAAATTCTAAGTCCTAGAATTTTGACTTTTCAAAGATAATTTTGAATTTTAAATTTCTTGATGAAAAAATTTCATATTTTGACATGTCTTGATGAAATATGATTTTTGAAACTTGATTTTGATCAAAATGTCAAAGTTTGACTTTTCAGTGTACAATTGGCTTTTCATCAGTTGACTAAAAATCACCTGTCAATCCAATGATCTTGAGAGGTGATTTGAACTATGCAATTAGTTCAAGATGGTGCATTTGAATCCTTGAGATCATGTCTTAAATCAATAAGCCATTTTCTTGGTCAAAAGTCAAGAACTGAGCCTTCTCAATCAAAACCCTAATTTTGACCATTTTGCCCTTTTGGTGTTCTTATCAAATTTCTTTGAGGAATTGTGATACAAACTTGATCAATTGACATATATGAGTTCATAATATTGATATGGATCAAATTTTTTGAAGTTTAACTGCAAATTGACCATAATTGACTTTTCCTTAATATAGTTGATTTTAAGTCAACTAATCAATTGACTGAGCAAAAATGTGATCCAAAGCTTAAAACTTTACATGAGCAATATTGGGGATCCAAAATGATCCATGAAAGTCATATAAGGCATTAGAAGTTCAATTATCTTTATACAAACTCAAACCCTAATTTTGAGTTGTTAGTGTTTGAGGAGGTGTCTTGAGTTGATCAAACCTTGTGTAGTCTTGAATCAATGGAGATCTTATGAGAGGTTTCTTGAGAAATGAGAGGGTAAATTTTGGGGTACAACAGAGGGCATAGATGTTCTTGACGTGCTCGTTAGGATCTATTGTGTTATCGTAGGTCCCTAGAATAGACGGCTTCTCTAGGCCGACATGGAGCGGAGCTTCGACGATCTCCCTCAATAATGGGCCATGGGGCTCGTCATCTTCACTATCGATAGGAGATGGAGAAGGAGAGTGATAGTTTCTCCCCCTTCGATCGTCACAGTCTCGTCGAGGGGAGGGGCTCCTTCGTTTCTGCTTTGGCACGGGAGAGGGTAATCGAGCACGGTCGATCTGCCTGTTGTCCCTCCTCTTCTTGAACAAAGGGAGTCTTGATCTCGGGCAAGAGGTGTGCGATTGCGGTTCTTGAAGAAAGAAACGTCACATCTTTCCTTTTTGGGCGATGGACCACGCCTGGGTGGTGATGCACTGGGAGAGTTTCATCTTCGGGCTCTCCGAGGAGGAGATCTTGAACGTCCATTCTCCAAGACCCCTATCCTCTGATTTTGTTGAAGGATGAGGGTGTTGGTCTGATTTAAGGCAGCGAGCAGTGCTGCCATGGTCGGGTCAGTGTTGAGAGGGATATGAACCGGTTTCAAGATTTCTGTCAGTTCCTCAGCAGGATTATTGGAACATCCTTCTTCCAAGAGTTGGTCGTCACCACGTCGAGCATCAACGGAATCAGGGGACATGGTTTGTCCGTCACAGAAGCCCAAGTTGTCCTCAAGGCGAGGGTGTTCCTGGCTTTCATCATTCTTGCGAGCGGGGGAAATGACGGTCTTTCTAGGCATGTAAAGATCATTATGGTCGGCCATGATAAGAGAGATGGATCTTGAAAGAAAATTTGCTTTGATCTTAGGTTCTAGGGGAAGAAAGATAGGGATAGCAGTTTCTCACAGACGTCTCCACTGATCATACAGTTGATCAGAACCTGGAGGATGGCCAGAGGATGATCTTCAGTCGAGCTAAGAAGAGAGGGGGTTGTACCTACAAGGTACTCCAACAATCAAGTAAGAGTGGGAGCAAGGAGGTACTAACAAAATATCAGGTAGTGAGTAGTGAATATGTGATACTTGACCCTCCCAGGTGTGAGGGTTTATATAATGCCCTTGGCGCATGGCCATTGGCGCATGTCGGTATACCCCGCACTATTTCCACAACGTATTACTACTTACCTATAAGGTATCCCAGATCCAAGTAGAGGATCAAAATAAGCCCAAACAAGGAACCAAAATGTAAAGCAAGCAAGTAAAATAATGAAAGCAAATAAAGGTGATCTATCCCTAAGGTAACCCCACTTTTAAGTAGTCCCTAACATAGTCGCCAGTTCTGTAATACGGTGGGAGAACTGACTTGGTTGTTTTGCATTTGGTCGCTATTGTTGCGGATAGCAAGAGTCGCCACCGAATTTTCTTTTATCCAAAAAGGAAAGGCTGAAAAGAACATGAAAGACCTTTGAGATCTTTTCTTGAGTTCGGGGGGTAGATTATGAAAAGGGAAGGTGTTAGAACCCTTTTCATCCATAGTTATCTATGGGATCTTAGTTTCTTGCTAGATCACTTGCTTTGTTTGAAAATATGCTTTGCGGTGGTTTTTTTGAAAATATTATTGAAAAAGCGCATTCGTTTAGGCACACTTTGTAATGGTTCTCGTTTTATAAGAACGTATACAAAGTGTTGGACTTTTGAAAAATATTTCATGTTTTGAAAGTGTTTGGTGTGTGTTTGTTTTGAAAGTGTTTCGTGTGTGTTTGTTTTGAAAGTGAGCAAGCAACTAAGAACGTTTCTACCTACTCAAAAGTCTTTTGTTCATTTCTCTCCTTTCCTTTGATATCACTATCTTACCATTGATTGGTAAGAAGCCTTATCTTTGGATGTAAAGGTACGGGCGTGGGTCATCGTATAGTCATGAATAACAATGTTGTGAGATATCTTAGCATTTCTCTTTGAGGGACTAAGATTATTTACAAGGCAACATTTGAAGCGTCATCGAGGGACTATGATCTTGTATTTTGATTGTTTTTGCTAAGACATCCCACATGCATAACATGACCATTTTTATAAGGCAACAAGTGGAATTACCCTAAGGGTGCATGTGTGAATAATGTGTATTTTTCCATGCTTGGTTTATCTTGAATTAGGGTTCTCTAAGCATTGATTTTATCTTTCCATACAAACCCTAATTTACTAGCATTTATATGAAAGCGATAAATTGCGGAAAGTAAGTTTACTGCGTTATTATATCATTTGGGGATGGGGTATACAAATTTACAAATGGGGATTGCAAGAAATTAAACCTAATTATCTATTACAATCATATTGAAATTTGAATAATGTATGAGAATTGAAAGGAATATAATGTACAAGGATATAAATGGAAAAGAAATGTATTTTTATTTAGATTTTTGAGGAAAGGGTTTGTTTTGGACCTAATTAACTAAAATAAATAATTAATTAAATTAAGAAAATTAAACCTAAATTAAAAGAAATAAAATTAATCAAGAAAGCATTTTTAGGTTTTTTTTAGAAAAGATTTTAAAGTTTAATCAAAATAGTATGGAAATTAATTAATTAAAAGTAAACCTAAATTCTAAGTTAATTTTAATTAAAAAGAAAATAACTAAACATAAATATAATTATTAATTTATTAAGAAAAATAAATTAAGTGTTTTATAAGAAAAATGTTTTGTCCTTTTGTTTTTATAGGAATAAAATATAAGTATATAGAATGCAAATGATAAATAAAAATATTTTTTTTTGGATTTTTTGATTTAATAAATAATAATAATAATAATAATAATAATAATAAATTAAAGAAAATAAAATAAAATATGAAAAATAAGGTCAGGGGGTAAAAATTGAATTTAGGGTGTTTGTTAGGAAAAAACAGTTTTTGTTTGAAGCCTGGCCGCCCATTAAGGGTTTTTGTTAATCAGTAAAAGAAAATACAATAAAAAAACATTGGGCTTGTGCTAGAACAAGAAAGATGGGGGGGGGGGGGGGGGGGTGAAGTGAAAATGGGAAGGCCCATCCAGGAGGCCCAGGCGTGCTAGTTGGAAGCAAACAAAAGAAAATGTTGGAAAAATGAAAAAATAATGGCAGCGCTGGGGCTCGAACCCACGCCCTTCGCATAATACGTACCCTGCCTTACCACTGGGGTGACTATACATCCGTTAACTTAAACAAAACCATAAGTATATATTATAAATCCATTCTTAGAAATTAACTTCATCTTCAACCTCGATCCATGGTCCCTGTATCTCATTCATTTCTCTTCCATTCTCAAAACTTCCAACATCAAACTTGTTAGAAATTTTACCAGGGTTTCAGAAATGTAAACAATTTGGAATAACAATCAAAGATGAGCATGTATTTCTAAAAGTACTAAATTCTGACCTAACTTTTTTCAGAGATTTAAACTTAAAATTCTCTAAGCCCAGGCAATATAAATGAAAACTATGGATATGTACAGCTTCAGGGCAATGATATCTACATTTTTCCTTTGAAAATGAAAGCCTAACAATGCCTAAATAACGAGATGAAAGTTTAGAAAAATACCTCAAGAAATGTAAATCGTGATATGATTTTGAGCTGCTTTAAAAGAGTTGTGATGATCAGGTTAGCTTCCTTGGACCTCTAGGAAGCTAATACAACCCTTACTTGATGCTGGGAGTGTTTGAGTCGTGCTAGAGAAGTCAAGATGCAAGCTCTGGTTTTTGGTTATGGAGGAAGGTGATGGAGATGTTACAGTCGTGTAAGAAGGTGTGGGATTGTTTGTAGATGATGTTTAGGCACTTTTGGAAGTGAAAGGCCAAGAAACGCACGAGTGAATTAGGTGTTTGGGATTTCTGACCAGAAAGTGCAACAATGCATGTTGTTTATGAAATCCTGACTTTGAGAGGGTTTGAGGGCTTAAGCATCTGTGTGTTTGCTTGCCAAAGACTTATATATTTGTATGGAAAAGGTTAGAGATGTTTTACACAAGGGATTTCTGAGTTGTAGGGTTATGGCTAGGTTGCTTTGTTTTGAAGTAAAGTGGAAAACAAAAATCACAATGCATGGTAAAAGCTATGTAGAGTGGTTGAATTACTTTAAACATGCATATTCTGAGTTTCTAGGTTAAGTGTGTGTAGAAGGATCCATTGAGAGGCTCAAGAAGGGTTGACATTTGCAAAAGCATAATTTTCCAAAATGGAAGTCTTGCCTTTCTTCCAAAAATGGCAAGTTAACTTAGACAAAGCTTGGATTTAATGGATAATAGCCATAAAGTTTGTGTAATCTTCTGATTATGGAGAGATTTATAGACTTGGAGACCTGTAAAGCAAGATTACGAGGCGTGGCTAAGAGATTTGAATTCTTGTTCATCATCGAAATTACCTATAATTCAAGAATGAATGTCCAACTTCTTGTCTTAAATTATCTTAGCTCAAACATGATCTCAATTAGTTCTTGGACACTTTGTAAATCTTGTAACATCCCCTACAACCTTCAAGTTGGACATTTTTTAAGATTCAATTTGGAACTAGGTGAAAAGTCGCCATGAAGTTAGGTCAAAATCCTGACTAAAATACTCAAAATTTCACTAAGTATTTTTAGTATTATGTACATGACTTATTGAATCAATAACTTGAAATCCAAGCATTACTATAAAAAGTTATGTCCTACAATGTTGTGTATCTCATTGAGATCTACAACTTTCATGTTGGAAGTTTTGCTTGAATCATCTTGTATCATGGTGAAAATTTGGCACAAAGTTATGAAAAAAATATTAACTTTTAACACTTAGAAAAAAATTCTAAGTCCTAGAATTTTGACTTTTCAAAGATAATTTTGACTTTTCAATTTATTGATGAAAAAATTTCATATTTTGACATGTCTTGATGAAATATGATTTTTGAAACTTGATTTTGATTAAAAAGTCAAAGTTTGACTTTTTAGTGAACAATTGGCTTTTCATCAGTTGACTGAAATTTCCTTGTCAATCCAATGATCTTGAGAGGTTTTTTGAACTATGAAATTAGGTCAAGATGGTGCATTTAAATCCTTGAGATCATGTCTTAAACCAATAAGTCATTTTCTTGGTCAAAAGTCAAGAACTGAGCCTTCTCAATTAAAACCCTAATTTTGACCATTTTGCCCTTTTGGTGTTCTGATCAAATTTATTTGAGGAATTGTTATACAAACTTGATCAAGTTACATATATGAGTTCATAATGTTGATATGTATAAAAAATTATGAAGTTTAACTGCGAATTGACCACAATTGACTTATCCCTAATATAGTTGATTTTAAGTCAACTAATCAACTGGCTGAGCAAAAATGTGATCCAAATCTTGAAACTTGACATGAGAAATATTGGGGATAAAAAATAATCCATGAAAGTCATATAAGGTATTAGATGTTCAATTATCTTTGTACAAACTCAAACCCTAATTTTGAGTTGACAGTGTTGAGGAGGTGTCTTGAGCTGATCAAACCTTGTGTAGTCTTGAATCAACGGAGATCTTATGAGAGATTTCTTGAGAAATGAGAGGGAAAATTTAGGGGTATAACAGAGGGCATAGATGTTCTCGATGTGCTCATCAGGATCTTTTGTGCTGTCATAGGTCCCTAGAGTTGACGACTTCTCTAGGCCGACTAGGAGCGGAGCATCAGCGATCTCCCTCGATAACGGACCATAGGGCTCGTCATCTTCACTATTGACAGGAGATGGAGAAGGAGAGTGATAGTTTCTCCCTCGTTGATCTTCACGGTCCCGTCGAGGGGAGGGGCTCCTTCGTTTCTGCTTTGGCTCGGGAGAGGGAAATCGAGCGCGGTCGATCTGCCTGTTGTCCCTCCTCTTCTTGATCGAAGGGAGTCTTGATCTCGAGAAGGAGGTGTGCGATTGCGTTTCTTGAAGAAAGAAACATCGTACCATTCCTTTTTGGGCGGTGGACCACGCCTGGGTGGTGATGCACTGGGGGAGTTTCATCTTCGGGCTCTCCGAGGAGGAGATCTTGAACGTCAATTCTCCAAGACCCCTATCCTCTGATTTTGTTGAAGGATGAGGGCGTTGGTCTGATTTAAGGCAGCGAGTAGTGCTGCCATGGCCGAGTCGGTGTTGAGAGGGATATGAACCGGTTGCAAGCTTTCTGTCAGTTCCTCAGCAGGATTCTTGGAACGTCCTTCTTCTAATAGTTGGTCATCACAACGTCGAGCATCAGCGGAATCAGGGGATGCGGTTTTTCCGTCACAGAAGCCCAAGTTGTCCTCAAGGTGACAGTGTTCCTAGCTTCCATCAGTCTTGCGAGCAGGGTAAATGACGGTCTTTCTGGGCATGTAAAGATCATTATGGTCGACCATGATAAGAGAGATGGATCTTGAAAGAAAATTTGCTTTGATCTTAGGTTCCGGGGGAAGAAAGATGAGGATAGAAGTTTCCCACAAACATCACCACTGATCTTACAGTTATTCAGAACCTGGAGGATGGCCAAAGGATGATCTTATGTTGAGCTGAGAAAAGAGGGGGTTGTAAGTACTCCAACAATCAAGTAAGAGTGGGAGCAAGGAGGTACTAGCAAAATATCAGGTAGTGAGTAGTGAATATGTGATACTTGAGCCTCACAGGTGTGAGGGTTTATATAATTCCCCTGGCGCATGGCCATTGGCGCATGTCGGTATACCCCGCATTTTTTCCATAATGTATTACTACTTACCTATAAGGTATCCCAGATCCGAGTAGAGGATCAAAATAAGCCCAAACAAGGAACCAAAATGTAAAGCAAGCAAGTCAAACAATGAAAGCAAATAAAGTTGATATAGCCCTAAGGTAACCCCACTTTTATGTACTCCCCAGCATAGTCGCCAGTTCTGTAATACGGTGGGAGAACTGACTTGGTTGTTTTGCATTTGGTCTCCATTGTTGCGGATAGCAAGAGTCGCCACCGACATTTCTTTTATCCAAAAAGGAAAGGCTGAAAAGAACAGGAAAGACCTTTGAGATGTTTTCTTGAGTTCGGGGGGTAGATTATGAAAAGGGAAGGTGTTATAACCCTTTTCATCAATAGTTATATATGGGATCTTAGTTGCTTGCTAGATCACTTGCTTTGTTTGAAAATATGCTTTGCGGTGGTTTTTTTGAAAATATTTTTGAAAAGGCGCATTCGTTTAGGCATACTTTGTAATGGTTCTCGTTTTATAAGAACGTATACAAAGTGTTGGACTTTTGAAAATATTTCATGTTTTGAAAGTGTTTGGTGTGTGTTTGTTTTGAAAGTGTTTGGTGTGTGTTTGTTTTGAAAGTGTTTGGTGTGTGTTTGTTTTGAAAGTGAGCAAGAAACTAAGAACGTTTCTACCTACTCAAAAGACTTTTGTTCATTTCTCTCCTTTCCTTTGATATCACTATCTTACCATTGATTGGTAAGAAGCCTTATCTTTGGATGTAAAGGGACGGGCGTGGGTCATCGTATAGTCATGAATAACAATGTTGTGAGATATCTTAGCATTTCTCTTTGAGGGACTAAGATTATTTACAAGGCAACATTTGAAGCGTCGTTGAGGGACTATGATCTTGTATTTTGATTGTTTTTGCTAAGACATCCCACATGCATAATAAGACCATTTTTATAAGGCAACAAGTGGAATTACCCTAAGGGTGCATGTGTGAATAGTGTGTATTTTTTCATGCTTGGTTTATCTTGAATTAGGATTCTCTAAGCATTGATTTTATCTTTCCATACAAACCCTAATTTACTAGCATTGATATGAAAGCGATAAATTGCGGAAAGTAAATTTACTGCGCTATTACATCATTTGGGGATGGGGTATACAAATTTACAAATGGGGATAGCAAGAAATTAAACCTAATTATCTATTACAATCATATTGAAATTTGAATAATGTATGAGAACTGAAAGGAATATAATGTACAAGGATATAAATGGAAAAGAAATGGATTTTTGTTTAGGTTTTTGAGGAAAGGGTTTGGTTTTGACCTAATTAACTAAAATAAATAATTAATTAAATTAAGAAAATTAAACCTAAATTAAAAGAAATAAAATTAATCAAGAAAGCTTTTTTAGGTTTTTTTAGAAAAGGTTTTAAGTTTAATCAAAATAGTATGGAAATTAATTAATTAAAAGAAAACCTGAATTCTAAGTTAATTTTAATTAAAAAAGAAAATAACTAAACCTAAATCTAATTATTAATTTATTAAGAAAAAGAAATTAAGTTTTTTATAAGAAAAATGTTTTGTCTTTTTGTTTTTAAAGGAATAAAATATAAGTATATAGAATGCAAATAATAAATAATTTTTTTTGGATTTTTTGATTTAATAAATAATAATAATAATAATAAATAAAATAAAATAAAATAAAATAAAATATGAAAAATAAGGTCAGGAGGTAAAAATTGAATTTAGGGTGTTTGTTAGGAAAAAACAGTTTTTGTTTGAAGCCTGGCCGCCCATTAAGTGTTTTTGTTAATCAGCAAAAAAAAATTTAATAAAAAAAGATTGGGTCTGTGCTGGAACCAGCAAAATGGGGGGGGGGTGTGGTGAAGTGAAAATGGGAAGGCCCATCTAGGAGGCCCAGGCGTGCTAGTTGGAAGCAAACAGAAGAAAATGTTAGAAAAATGAAAAAAAATGGCAGCGCTGGGGCTTGAACCCACGCCCTTCAGATAATACGCGCGCTACCTTTCTACTGGGGTGACTGTACATCCTTTAACTTAAACAAAACCATAAATATATATTACAAATTCATTCCTAGAAATGAACTTCATCTTCAACCTCGAGCCATGGTCCCAGTATCTCATTCATTTCTCATCCATTCTCAAAATTTCCAACATCAAACTTGTTAGAAATTTTACCAGGATTTCAGAAATGTAAACAATTTGGACTAACAATCAAAGATGAGCATGTATTTCTAAAAGTACTAAATTTTGACCAAACTTTTTTCAGAGATTTAAACATAAAATTCTCTAAGCTCCGGAAATATAAATGAAAACTATGGATATGTACAGCTTCAGGGCAATGATATCTATATTTTGTCTTTGAAAATGAAAGCCTAACAATGCCTAAATGAAGAGATGAAAGTTCAGAAAAATACCTCAAGAACTGGAAATTGTGAAATGATTTTGAGCTACTTTCAATGAGTTGTGATGATCAGGTTAGCTTCCTTGGACCTCTAGGTAGCTAATGCAACCCATACTTGATACTGGGAGTGTTTGAGTCGTGCTAGAGAAGTCAAGATGCAAGCTCTGTTTTTGGTTATGGAGGAAGGTGATGGAGATGTTACAGTCATGTAACAAGGTGTGGGATTGTTTGTAGATGATGTTTAGGAACTATTGGAAGTGAAAGGCCAAGAAACGCACGAGTGAATTAGGTGTTTGGGATTTCTGGCCAAAAGTGCAACAATGCATGTTGTTTATGCAATCCTGACTTTGATAGGGTTTAAGGGCTTAAGAATCCGTGTGTTTGCTTTCCAAATACTTGTATATTTGTATGGAAAAGGTTAGAGATGTTTTACACAAGGGATTTCTGAGTTGTAGGGTTATGGCTAGGTTGCTTTGTTTTGAAGTAAAGTGGAAAGCCAAAATCACAATGCATGGTACAAGCTATGTAGAGTGGTTGAATTACTTTAAACATGCCTCTTCAGAGTTTCTAGGTTGAGTGTGTGTAGAAGGATCCATTGAGAGGCTCAAGAAGGGTTGACATTTGCAAAAGCATACTTTTCCAAAATGGAAGTCTTGCCTTTCTTCCAAAAATGGCAAGTTAACTTAGACAAAGCTTGGATTTAATGGATAATAGCCATAAAGTTTTTTAATCTTCTGATTATGGATATATTTATAGACTTGGAGGCCTGTAAAGCAAGATTACAAGGCATGACTAAGAGATTTGAATTCTTGTTCATCATGGAAATGACCTATAATTCAAGAATGAATGTCCAACTTCTTGTCTTAAATTATCTTAGCTCAAACATGATATCAATAAGTTCTTGGAAATTTTGGAAAGCTTGTTGTGATCGGTGGATCTGGAACTGACTGTTTAACGCTGGTTCGCGAAATGTCGCGGAAGCAAGAGTCGCCACCGTCTTTTATTTTCTCCAACATGGAAAGGACAAAAGCACAGAAAAATTCCTTATTGAGATTAGTTCTCGGTTCGGGAGGTAGATTTATAGAAAGGGAAGGTGTTAGCACCCTTTCTATCCATGGTTATCCATGGGCTCTTAGATACTTGCTCATTTGTGTTTTCAAAAGGTTTGTTTGCTTTTCAAGGTGAGTGGGTTTGAAAAAGTTTTCGTTTAAAATTTCAGTTCGACTCTTGTATCAGTCCTCAAGAGTGTTTGAAAAGTTGTTTTTGAAAGCTTTTTGCAAAGTGTCGGTGTGAAAAGAAGTTTTTGATTTGTTTTGAATTAGAGCAAGTATCTACGAGTCATATACCTACCCTAAGGAATTAGTCTGTGTAGAAGTCCTTAAGGTAGTGCCATCCCACCATTGAGAGATAGGTAGCACCACCGTTGGAGGTGTTCGGGTCAATTCGAGGATTAGGGACAGTGTGGTCACCAGAGCAATAGTAGAACACCTTAGAAGCTACCCTCATTCCATGTTCATGGACATGAGGACTTACTAAAACGTCCTCTACTCGACGACCACGTTTCGAGGGGCAAGGCAACAGTGAGGCGTACCCTAAGAGTGGTGTGTGAATTGTGTGTCATTTTCAATTATTATTTGTCTTGATCATGCATTGAGTGTTCTACGCTTTGATTTTATTTGAGCATACATTCTTTCATGGGATTATTAGCAATTAAAAGGTGCGGGAATTAAATGCGGAAAATAAAGGTCCTACGCTATTACAAGGCGCGGGTCTACAACGCCAAATTAAACCAAGACCCGATTTGAATGAAAGTACGGGAATTAAATATCCTAATTATCTATTACAAAGCTTCGGGGCAAATACATTATATTCCCAAAAGAAATAAAAATAAATGTGCGAAAAGAAATAAGAATCGAGCGCGAGGGCGTTGGACCCTATAAAGGAATTAAATATGAAATTAGAAGTGAATTAATGATTAAAGAAAAAGAAGTTATTTTTTGGTTTTTGGTATTTAATGAAAATAAAGAAAATGGATTAAGATTAAAAAATTAAATAAAACCCTAATTCTAGTTTGTTTTTAATTATTAGAAAATGTTTAAGTTTTGACCTAATTTTACCCTAATTAATTAAATGTCATATTTATTTACAAATTAATTAAGAATTAATAATAATGATGATGAGGTAATTTAATTATTTAGAAAAAAAAGTAAAATGCTACAAAACCTAATTTTATGTGTTTTAATTTATTTAAGAAAAATATTAAAGTTAAAACCCTAATTTAAAACTAAATTAATTATCAAATTTATTTACAACAAAAACATTAATGCATTAAATAATAAATAAATATATTTTTATTTTTGACTTTTCTGATTTTTTTGTATTTTTATATGAAAATTAATTATTTGAAGTAAATTAAATAAAATAAAAAAAGTGATCAAAAGAATTAAAAAATAGAAAAGAAAAAGAAAAGAGATTAAAAGATGTACAAACATTGGAGGGTGTCTGCCCAATTTGGAGGTATATTTGCAGCAATTAGGCCCATTGAATGAGGCCTTTTTTGACTTTTCAGTGGTCATGTGCAGAATGATTGACTAGCGTCTAGGGTAGTCCTCCCATTCTGGCCCTTGGATTAGTGTTGCTGGACATGTGGCAGGCAAGCACAGATGCATGTATGGTGGACTTCAGGTGAGGCGCTGCATGGAAACATATGAAGAAAAATAATATTGGAGAAAGGAGGGGACCTGGGAATCGAACCCAGGTCCCAGTACCTGTAGTACACGTTGGCCACCACTTGAACTAGCGCGTTTGCTTTTATGTTTAGTGGACAAAAAACATTATATGTGAAAAAACAAGGCTATGCTGAACAAAAATAAAACACGCCAATGTTTGAATCCACCAACCACGTTCCTCCACGCATCATCTTCTCCAATTGTTATTTGTTTTGCCTGAAAAAATAAACTAGATAGCGGGGGTTTTAAACCCCCACAACCTGAAACCACAAATAATAGCGAATAGAAATTGGGCAATCATAAAAAAGGCGCGATGTGATGATTGTGTTCGTATGAAGGTCCTGGTTTCAATGGTATAAGTTTCGTGGCTTAATTTTTCCAGATGAAGGAAACCCCAATTCACAGCTTCTGCAACCCTAGAAAATTTCAATGGCATATTTCGCTACAGATGATATTAACTCAATTCAATGGCACCATTAGCTTCAGTGAGTCCATGTTAGTGTAAAACAACAGTTAAAAGACATTAATCATGCATGGAAAATGGAATACGATTATCAAATTTTTCAAGAAAAGTGGAACACGGTTATACCAATTCTTGAGGTTAGGGGATGTGATTTTGATTGAGAAAGCTTCCTGGAGGTGTCAGGAATGTAAGAGAATGGTTCTTTGGCTTGGAAAAGTGCTTTTGATGTGAAAACAGTTTCAAACTTTTTGGAGAAAAATGCAAAGTTGTTTTGTGTTCTTAGGCGCAGCTTCCTCGTGTTTATGCATTAGGTTATCATTCTATATGTATCTGGAACGATTTAGGTTAAAGAAACCAAGCCCAAACCTTTGCATTCATGATTCAAATATTTGGTTTTCAATGATATCAAAATCCAATCTTTTTGCCATGAAACCATTGATAATTGCATAGAATCTTTCCCTTTTTGTGATGCACGAAATATTGAGGCTTTAATGAGAGAATATGCTGCAAAAAAGGATTGGAAAACATGATTTTCTATTTTTGTCATATTTTATTTTAATTAAATGAATTAATAATAATAATAATAATTCAAATAATTAATCAAAAATGATAAAATAACTCCCTTGGATGTCAATGGGTCGTGCATAGCTTTTGGGTGATGATTCTTGGAAGAAATTGTGGCCCATTAGCAATTTTGAGGTATTTGAAGCAAAGTTGACTTTTCAAAATTCCCAAAAATTTCCCAACTTCCACAAGGCATATCTTGCTCAATTTTTAAAGCTTTGATCATGTTCTTGGACATTTTGGAAAGGTCTTGAAGTCCTCTAACCAATGCCTTTGGTACCATGTCATTTTTATTTACCAATCTCAAGTTATGGTCTTTGACTTAAAGTGCCTTTTTGTTGACTTTTGAAAATGACCTATAATGTTGAGATTGATAACTTTTTGTGAGAGCATTTATTGGACTTGAAGTGTGAAGATGAGTTGTAGGAAATGTAATTCTCTTAAAAATGAGCTTTGGATGGAATTTTTCTGATGAACCATGTGGAAGTTATGCCTTGGTCAAGTTACAATTGACTTTTCCAACTGTCCAAAAATAGAAACTTTTGCATCTTGAGACTTTTTGAGCCATGCCTTGAGAATCATGATCAAGAATTGATCAAATGATGTTTGTGGCTTCAAAATGAGATGTTGACCAAAAAATTTGACTTTTGACTGTCAAATGACCATTTTGCCCCTGCAGTTGACTGCTGAGCAAATAGGGTTTTTGACTGTGCAATTTTGTGCTGTGAGTCTTGAAACTTGGCATAAGGATGCTTGACAATGTTTATAGGCATGTGGGACTTGATTGGACCCTTGGAAACTTCAATTTCTTTGTCAGAACCAAAACCCTAATTTTTGACTGTTAGGAGGCCATTGGACTGTACAACCTTTGGGAGATTTTGAAGCATGCTCTTGGCTAATCTTGAAGAATATGGGAGGGAAAAATTTGGGGTACAACAGTTGCCCCTGTTCAATCTTCTTAGACCTGAGGATGTAGATTGGCTGACGTGCCTTTCGTAATCCGAAGGTGGAAGATGATTGAACACTAGAGTGCCCAGAAATTTGCGCTCACATAGTAGTGTGATGATGGGAATGGGCTTACAGATGCCATTTGGAGATTGATGGATGGGAAGATGGGCTTACAGATGCCATGTTGAGAGGTGATGGATAGGTGGATGGGCTTACAGATGCCATCTGGGTGCTGATCGCATAAGAGTTTCCTTAACGAGAACTTGCGTACCTTGAATGATTACTACCTCAACAGTAACGATGAGAGAACCTGGGGTGATTACTACCTCAACAATAACAATGAGAGAATCTTGGATGTCTTCTACTGAGTCTTCATCAAGAAAATCTTTAGGAATCAATTTAACTAGACTAGAGAAGGCCTTTGACTGGATCGGCATCAGAAAAAAACTTTAGGAGTCGATTTAACTGAACTAGGCAAGGTCTTGGAATCTTCAACTGGATAAGAATCATGGAGATCTTAGGGTCGATCTGACTGAACCAGAGAAGGCCTTTGAATGGATAAGAATCAGAAAAATCTTTAGGAGTCGATTTAGCTGAACCAGGCAAGGTCTTGGAATCTTCAGCTAGATAAGAATCAGGGAGATCTTAGGGTCGATCTGACTGAACCAGAGAAGGCCTTTGAATGGATAAGAATCAGAAAAATCTTTATGATTCGATTTAACTGAACCAGGCAAGGTCTTGGAATCTTCAACTGGATAAGAATCAGGGAGATCTTAGGGTCGACCTGAATGAACCAGAGAAGGCCTTTGACAGGATAAGAATCAGAAAAATCTTTAGGAATCGATTTAACTGAACCAGACAAGGTCTTGGAATCTTCAACTGGGTAAGCATCAGGGAGATCTTAGGGTCGATCTGACCGAACCAGAGAAGGCCTTTGACTGGGTAAGAATCAGAAAAATCTTTAGGAGTCGATTTAACTGAACCAGGCAAGGTCTTGGAATCTTCAACTGGATAAGAATCAGGGAGATCTTAGGGTCGATCTGACTGAACCAGAGAAGGCCTTTGACTGGATGAGAATCAGAAAAATCTTTAGGAGTGATTTAACTGAACCAGACGAAAGTCTTGGAATAGCTGAGAACTTAACTGGATCTTTCCTGAAAGGTAAAGGTCAGTCATATGCAATGCATGATATGGATCAAGCAATGATGTTCTCAACATAAATGAGATTGTATGTTCATGATGCGTTCTTGTATGTATCATGATGTATTCATGTATGTATCATGATGTATGTTTTTGTCTAGGAAAATGAATTCTAGACGGGTGCCGGGAAGTCACATCCTGGGCTGATGTTGGAGAATAGTGCTTTGTTGTTTCCTCTGGGGATGATAGTTGCAAGAATACCGGTAGGAGAAGATAACTCCGTTGGGGAATAAACTTGGCGAAGAGAATACTCTGCGGGAAATAACTACTCTAGCGATCTTGCTGGGGAACAGTACTCTGTGGGGAGAGAGGTACTTTGCTGAGATGTTTGATGATAACTCCGCTGGGGGATACCATTGATATGTTATGTTGAAGGAATTGATAGACTCCACTGGGGATGGGAAGACTTCGCCGAGGACGATTTTTCCGTGGCTTTTGGCTGAGGATAACCCAGTTATAAGCTCTGGTGGAGCATAACCTTTGGATAAAGCCCGGGAGACGCGTTCGTGCTCTGTAGGGGGGAAACTTCCAGAATCTACTGGGGGTAAGCTTCCTGCTGGGGAGATGATTCAAACTTTCCTGGGAAAATCTTGATTGGACTCTCCTGGGGAAATTTTGAGATGTATTGGGGAAGAGATTCCACTGAATGTCTGGTATACCGCCGGGGAACAATCTTAGACCAAGACTGCCGGGGACGCTTGTTAAGAATATCCGTATATTGTGTTGGGGAATGTTGAGATCTGCGGGGGATACCTAACTTCCTTAAGGCTGATTGTATAGCTTTGCTTGGAGAGAGTGCATTGACTTGCTGACTCACTCTCGGGGGAATTAAGATATACTGGTTATGTTCTTCAGCCGAACTTACCTTGGTACCTTGGTGGACAGAACAATTAGATCGCTTAGACCACTCATTATTGCCCCTGTTTCTAATGTTACCTGTAATTGGTCCTTTGTTTCGTATGCAAATATTCATGAGTTAGCAAATTATTGTCAAATGCATATATCACAAATTGAACCTTGGACGTTCTTCACAAAACAAAACAGAAAAAGGAAAAACAAAAGGCAATTTTAACTGAAAAAGTGATTTTTGTATTGATTTTTGAATTTGCCTGTAAATAGGCGTTTATGTACAAGAGGCTGGCGTCCTAGTAAGAGAACGCCGCCGAATAAAAGAGTTTATACAAATTTGTACAAAGGGAAAACAAAACAGCTATGTGAAGAGATTGATCCCACTGGGTTCCAACTCTGCTATCGCCTTTATATCTTCGAGCGTCTCATCACTTGATGACCTAGCTGAAGATGAAGCTGATTGATTGATGCCGTCTGAACTTGATGTTGATACCGGATTCTGAATGCAAGGTGATCCAATGAGACATAGTATTACGCTTTATCCCTAACTTTTGCCTGGACCTCCCTTTCGGGTTTTCAGTCCACCGGGATACCCATTTTTGCCCAAGCCGCCTTTTCAGGTTTTCGACTTGCCGGGTGTACAGATTTTTTTCATTTCATCCCTTCATTTTTCCCGAACCCTTTTGGTTCGCCGGGAAGCCCTAATTTTTGCCTAGGTATGTCAACCTAGCGGGTCTTTTTTCATGCGTAGTATCTTTTTACTATGTCTGCATTGGCGGGGTGAGGAAGGTCGTCACCATCCATGTTGGTTAGAATCATGGCTCCTCCTGAGAACACATGTTTAACCACAAATGGCCCTTCGTACGTGGGGGTCCATTTTCCCCTTGGATCACTCTGAGGAAGGATGATACGCTTGATTACCAGATCCCTAACTTGATATTCCTGTGGCCTGACCTTTTTGTTAAATGCCCTGATCATCCGCTTTTGATACGTCTGACCATGACAAATAGCAACAAGTCTCTTTTCGTCAATTAGATTTAACTGATCAAGTCGTGTATGGATCCAATCATCTTCACTTAGATCTGCATCCTTCATTATCCGGAGAGAGGGTATCTGTACTTCGATCGGTAGGACTGCCTCCATGCCGTAGACCAAGGAAAAAAGAGTTGCCCCGGTTAACGTCCTTGCTGAGGTACGGTACCCATGTAGAGCAAACGGTAACATCTCGTGCCAATCTTTATAGGTCACTGTCATCTTCTGCACAATTTTCTTGATATTTTTATTCGCTGCTTCTACAGCCCCATTCATCTTCGGCCGGTAAGGAGAAGAGTTATGGTGTTGTATCTTAAATTGCTCGCAGAGCTCAGTGATCATCTTGTTATTGAGATTGGTACCGTTGTCTGTAATGATCCTTTCTGGGACGCCGTATCGACAGATCAGGTTGTGCCGAATGAACCGTGCCACAACATTCTTGGTTACTGTAGCGTAGGAAGCTTCCTCGACCCACTTCGTGAAGTAATCGATTACTACCAGGATGAAGCGATGCCCATTGGACGCTGTAGGTTTAATCTCGCCGATCATATCTATGCCCCACATTGCAAAAGGCCAAGGTGCAGTCAGGACATTTAGAGGAACCGGAGGAACATGCACCTTGTCTGCATAAATCTGGCATTTATGACATGTCCGAGAATGTTGGTAACAGTCGGCTTCCATTGTGGACCAGAAATACCCTGCCCGAAGGATTTTCTTTGCCATAGTGTGTCCATTGGAATGTGTTCCGAAGGTACCTTCATGCAGTTCTGCCATGATCCTTTCTGCTTCAGTCTTATCCACACAACGCAGTAAGGTCGAATCATGGTTTCGCTTGTACAGGATGCCATTACTGAGGAAGAATTTGGCTGCGAATCTTCTCAGAAATTTCTTATCGTTGACAGATGCACCTTCAGGGTATTCCTGAGCTTCCAAGTATCTCTTCACCTCATGGTACCAAGGTTTCTCAGTCACCAATTTAGTCTCGAGATCACAACAGTATGCGGGTTCGTCCAGTTTCCAGATGATGATCCGGGGAGCCTCATTGTCCCACTTGACTTTGAACATAGAAGACATCGTAGCTAACGCGTCCGCCAACTGATTCTCCTCTCTTGGGAAATGCTCAAAGCTTATCTCTGTGAAGTGGGGGATCAGGGTCAACACACATTCTTTGTAAGGAATAAGATTCGGATGTTTCGTATCCCACTCTCCTTTGATCTGATTGATCACGAGAGCGGAATCTCCGAAGACACTCAGAAACTTGATCCTTAATTCAATCGCAACTTGAAGACCCATGATGCATGCCTCATACTCCGCCATGTTGTTGGTGCAGTTGAAACATAACCGGGCAGTAAGTGGAGTATGAGTGCCTTGAGGAGATATGATCACAGCGCCGATACCATTACCCAAAGCATTGGAGGCTCCGTCAAAGTGCATAGACCATCGGGATCCTTCCTCAGGTCCTTCATCCGGTCCAGGTACTTCACAATCAGTCACTATCATGATACTCTCGTCTGGAAACTCGAAGTTCATTGACTGATAGTCGTCCACTGCTTGATGTGCCAAGTGATCTGCCAATATACTTCCTTTGATAGCTTTCTGGGTCGTATACTGGATGTCGTATTCTGTCAAGATCATTTGCCATCTTGCTATTCTCCCAGACAGAGCAGGATTTTCAAATATGTACTTTATAGGATCCATCTTTGAAATCAACAAAATAGTGTGAGTCAGCATATACTGTCTCAGCCGGCGAGCAGCCCATACCAAAGCGCAACAAGTTTTCTCGAGCAGTGAGTATCGGGTCTCACAGTCGGTAAACTTTTTACTAAGGTAATAAATGGCATGCTCTTTTCGGCCAGACTCGTCATGCTGCCCCAGCACACACCCCATCGAGTTGTCAAGTACTGTCAGGTATAGTATCAGAGGTCTCCCTTCAACCGGTGGCATAAGAATGGGTGGTTCTTGGAGATACTCTTTGATTCTGTCAAAAGCAGCCTGACATTCATCGTTCCAACGTACTACCTGATCTTTCTTCAGCAGCTTGAAGATTGGTTCACAAGTAGCAGTTAGATGTGAGATGAATCGAGCAATGTAATTCAGTCGTCCTAGAAAGCCTCTGACCTCCTTCTCTGCTTGGGAACTGGCATCTCTTGAATAGCTTTGACCTTGGCAGGGTCCACTTGAATACCCTTATCACTTACGACGAAGCCTAGCAACTTTCCAGATCTTACCCCGAAGGTGCACTTGTTCGGGTTCAACCTCAGCTTATACAGTTTTAAACGGTCAAACAGCTTTTGCAGATGATCAAGGTGTTCTTCCTCAGTTTGAGACCTTGCGATCATATCATCGACATACACTTCAATCTCATGATGGATCATATCATGAAATAAAGCAACCATGGCACGTTGGTAGGTTTCCCCAGCATTCTTCAACCCAAATGGCATGACCTTGTAGCAGAAGGTGCCCCACTGAGTAACAAAGGTAGTCTTTTCCATGTCTTCAGGAGCCATCTTGATCTGATTGTAACCTGAAAAACCATTCATGAAAGAAAACACCTTATGCTGAGCAGTATTGTCAACCAGGACGTCAATGTGAGGTAGGGGAAATCATCTTTGGGGCTGGCCCTGTTCAGATCCCTGTAGTCAACACACATTCTGACCTTACCATCTTTCTTTGGTACCGGCACTACATTAGCGACCCACTGAGGGTAAGAAGTCACTGCAAGGAACCCGGCATCAAACTGTTTCATAACCTCAGCTTTGATCTTCTCAGACATCTTTGGACGCATACGGCGGACCTTTTGCTTAACCGGAGGGCAGTCTTCCTTGGTAGGCAAATAATGGACCACAATGTCGGTATCCAACCCAGGCATGTCTTCGTAGGACCAGTCGAAGATCTCCATATAATCATGTAACATCTGAGTCAACCGTTGCTTCACGCTGAGCTCTAGGTTGGCACCAATCTTAACTTCTTTTCTATCTGCCTCAGTACCCAGATTTATTGTTTCCACCGGCTCTTCATGTTGTTGAATTGCCCTCTCTTCCTGGAGTAACAGTCTTGCAAGCTCGCCAGGCACTTCGCAATCATCTTCACCTTCATCTTCGGCTAAGTTGATCGGATTTTCGAAGTCATAACTGGCAGTAGCAGAGTCGTTACCAGTGAGATCCAGAGTGGATTGAAACCTGTATGAGTGAGTGTGTGTAAATACAGCTGTTTTGCAATATATAAAGAAAGGAAAGAAAGAAAAAGAGCATAAGATTTGAAATGCGAGAAAACGTCCAAGGTCTTTATTCATGATATATGAAATGACAATTAATATGCCCTCACAAATGAAGCCACGGTGCCCCGGGTAAGACACCGGGCCATAGAGTTTTAATTCATTGTTTATTAAAAATAACAAAAACAAAGGAGTTTATTACTGCGTAATAAAAGTAACAGGAGTATGATCTCTGGCGGTCCAATTGTTCAATCCACCATCAGTCGTCGGGTAGATCCAGCTATCGAACTCTGATTCTTCCACCTCGTCTTCGTCCCCAATAGCATTCAGTCCTGGATTCGTGATGAGCACAGGAGGTCTTCCGGTTCTAGCTTTACGCACAACCCTCTGAGCCTCTGCAGTAAAACCCAGTCCAAACTTGTCAGTTTTTGGTGTAAAATCGGGGATCCTGCCCCAGTTAGCACATTCACCTTTTTCGATTACAGCCCGGGCGTCCTTCAAGGAGGCCATCTTCAAAGGAAAGTCCTCTTCAACCACTGTTTCTGCTGCTGCCAATGTTGGAGGTACCTCTTCAAAATGTTGAAAGGGGGTTTCAATAAACTCCCCGTCCATCTCAATATACCGGAAGGAATTCAAGTGACTAACCATATACTCCTCCTCTCCCTGCACAGTGACAATCTTCCCTCTGACAGGGTACTTGAGCTTCTGGTGTAGGGTAGAGGTCACTGCCCCAGCTTTGTGAATCCAAGGTCGACCCAGTAAACAGGAATAAGATGGACGAATATCCATCACATAGAAAGTTGACTCGAATACTTGGGATCCCACACGAATAGGAATGTCTACCTCTCCATGAACCATCTTCTTCGATCCGTCAAAGGCTCTGACAATGATGTTGCTAGGTTTCAGCTCCAGGCCCTCACAATCCAACCGGTCTAAGGCCTTCTTGGGTAACATATTCAGGGAAGAACCAGTGTCCAGCAACACGTGCGCAAGAGTAGTGCCCCTGCATTCAATAGAGACATGCAGGGCATCATTATGGTTCTTTCCCTTAGCAGTAAGGTCAGCATCCGAGAAACCCAAACCATTGTCAGCTGTCAAATTGGCTACGCAATCAGTAAACTGGTCTGCAGATGTCTCCTGTGGCACATGGGCCGTCTTTAGAAATGAGATCAGGGCCTTAGCATGGGCCTCTGAGCACAGCAACAAGGAGAGCATAGAGATCTTGGAGGGGGTATGCCCCAGCTGTTCAACAACATTAAAGTCACTCTTCTTGATTATTTTAAGAATTTCCTCCATCTCTTGCTGGGAGGCTTCACCATTCACAGACTTTGGCGCCTCCATTCGGGAAGGCTCATCTTCAATCCCTTTGCCCCGAGCATTAGATGACTCGGCAGCAGGGGAAGCAACTTGATCAGAAATGGGAACATATGCACTTGCAGGTGTTATAATGAGAGGTCTTCAAATAGCTGGTGGCGCAATGTCAGGCGAGAAGAGCCTGCCACTGCGGGTAACTTTTGTTGGGCCAGTGATATTGCTAATGCTGGTACCAGTGTTGAACTCTTGCTTTATACCATGTACATATACATCTGCCCCATAGTGCCATGGGACAGCCTTATCAGATTCATAGGGGAGGGGCCCCGGAACAGTAATAACAATGGGTGCAACAGTCATGATTTTAACTGGCTTCCTCGGGGGAGCCTTGATCGGATTACTGAAAATTGTAACAACAGATACTTCTTCCACAGGAACAAACGGAACAGCGGTCTTCTTGAACAAAATCTCTTTGCTGTCCATCAGGCTTTGGATGCCTAACTTCAGCAAAGGACAACCAGAAAGGGAAACAACACACAAAAGGCAACCTTCGCTACAACCCGGAAATAAACTGGCCAGCAGTAGGTTCCTCTTAACAGTCATCAGAGGAGTAGCTACATCATTCATAGAAACGGCATACACATCTTCATCAACGGCATTCACTCCATGCTGGGGCATAGGAGCAGTCACCACATTTGGCCTCTCAGGCGCCTCAAATTGTATCTCTTTTGCGTCAATAAGGTCCTGCACCTTATTTCTCAGAGCCCAGCAGTCATCAGTAGAATGCCCTGGGCTATCGGAGTGATAAGCACAGCGGGCATTTGGATTATACTTGGGAGAGGAAGTATTCACAACCTTTGGGGCCTCCCTGACAGTCACTAAGTTGGTGGATAACAGCTGCGGCAAGATTTGTGATAGGGTCATACTCAGCCGGGTAAACTCTCTTCTGGGTCTTTCAGCCCTTTGTTGATTGGTTTGCCAAGGAGCGACAGCAGGCTTAGCAATAACCACCGCGTTGACAGATTGGCGGCGTTCTGGTTTATCATGTCTTCTAGGCCCATATACAGCACTGGCCTCCTTCTTTAAAGGTTTCTTCTCAGAACTTGAAGATCTACCCTTCTGAATTTTACCGGACTTCATTCCAGCCTCTATCCTCTCCCCAGTCAGAATAAGGTCAGTGAACCCTGCAGATGAATTTCCGATAAGATGATTGAAGAATGGCCTGGAGAGGGTCCCCAAGAACATATCCACCAGCTCACGGTCAGTTAACGGAGGTTGCACCCTGCCAGCCAGATCCCTCCACTTCTGTGCATACTCTTTAAAACCTTCGCTTGATCCTAGCGACATACCCTGGAGTTGGGTACGTGTAGGAGCAAGGTCGGCATTATATTGATACTGCTTGTAAAAATCAGTAGCCAACTCCTCCCAGTTACGAACTTTGGTCCCATCCAGCTGATAGAACCATTCGAGATGAGTCCCTGAAAGACTCTCCTGGAAGAAGTGGATCCACAAGTTCTTGTCCACTGTGTACGGTTGAATCTTCCGCATATAAGATCTGAGGTGCAGCTTAGGGCAAGATGCCCCGTCATACTTGGTGAAAGATGGTGCCTTAAACTTATGAGGAATGATCACACCAGTAGATAAGCCCAAGTCTCCGAAATCCAGCCCAGGCACTTGTTGGATCTCCATAGCGTTCAGTCTGTCTTCCAACTGCTTGTACCGGTCTTCAGCCGGAGGATACTGTTCCTCATTAAAATCAGTCTCATTGTCAGAGACTACTGGACTTGGAGCCTTTCCCCCTGGGGACTGTCTTTTCCTACAGAAGAACCAGCTTCCTCATTCTGCAGAGTATTACCAAACCTCCGGCCCGAGTTGAAAAGAACAGTTCTCTTCTTCTTCTTCTCCTTCTTCAGGAGCAAAGCCTTCAGCTCTTCTTGGCCTTGAGCCAAACCCATGATCAGCTCTTGAAATTGTGCGTTCTGCGCCTGAAGGGCCTTGATAGACATCTTGGTTGATGATTCAGGGTTCATGATGCTGAAATAAATAGCGAAGAACAGTAAGCAACCTGAAAAGAAGAGTACCTGCTATGCACATGATGAATGATATGTGTTTATGCAATGCATTCAAGGGTTCGAACATTCAAATTTGTTGTAGACAAAAAGGAACACACGTTATCATTAAGGAAATAATTGTTTGATACATCAAAGCCTCATGGGCAGACATTGCAAAAAGACTCAATCCCAAAAGACACTACGCATCCTCTTTGGAGCTATGTAAGTGTTGAGATTCCTCTCCTCGTGCAGTAGGCGGGTGAGCTCCAAGACCTTCTTTTCACTAGCATGTAGACTGGTCTCAAGAGAATTTCGTTCTTCCTTAAGCTGGATCCAGCTCTTCTGCATTTCTTCCCAAGATGTGGGCATGTCAGGATGTTGAATGGTGTAGGACACTTCACCTTCCAAAACTGGCTCTTTGATCACAGGGAGAACATGAGGATATGGCATCACTAACTTCTGGGAGCGGGCCCGTACCCACTTGAGATAAGGTTCCAACGGGATGGAATTCCTGTGCCCCAGTGTCTTGCTGTCTATCCTACTTGGCATCCTCCAAGCTCTGATAAATCTCTGGCGAAGTCCTTGTGCATCGTTGTCGAAGTCAAAAACTATGTCAGGAATTAACATGTCATGAGGGTCATCCCTCCGAGCATAACCAAACTGTCTCCAAGCCAGGCACGGGTTGTAAGTAATACCTCCTCTGATTCCAAGTAAAGGAACATTAGGGTACTCCCCGCAACGATCAATGATAGTGACATCCTCTCTGGACCGAGAACACCAATGTATGTCAGCATGTGTAAGAGTCATCAATCGTTGTGACCATCTCAAACCCCGCTCGTTCTTCAAAACTGATTGTGGAAGGTGCGAAATAAACCACCTTCCCAGGAGAGGAGTACAGCACATAAGAACACCTCTTTTTCTCATGGTTCGAGTGTAACATGAGTGAAGGATGTCCCCCAGCAACGTAGGTATAGGATTCCTAGACATGAAGATCTGGACAGCACTGATATCTATAAGCTGATCTGGGTTAGGGAACAACACCAAACCATAGACAAGGAGGGCCACAACTTCTTCAAAAGCTTGTAGGTCAAGGGAGTTCCAACATTCTTGGGCCTTTTCAAACAGAAACCTGGCTAAGAACCCTTTGATACCACTTCTAACTTCCCAATGTCCCTTGAGGTCAGATGATTGTAGGTGTAAGGCTTTAGCAATCTCTTCAAGCTTGGGTTCCTTTTCCGTACCGTTGTAGGGTAGTTGATCAAGGATAGGGATCTTCAGAAGCCGGGAGAACTCTTCCAATGTAGGTACCAGTTGATAATCCAGGAAAGTGAAATAGTGATGCAGAGGGTCAAAGAACTGGAATAGGACCTTTATCATATCTTCCTCAATGTTGGTGTTGACCAAGCTGATGAGTCTTCCATGTCTTTCACTGAATGAAGAGCTCTCGGGAATCCGGGATATAAGCTCCTTAAGCTGAGGAGGGATCCTTACAAGGCTACTCTGAATTGTCTTCCTGCGAACAGTTTCCATGTTCTACAAAACAAGAACAAAGATGAAGATTCGAACCCCTGAAATGGTCAGTCAATGCATGTGATGATGTATGATGTCATGATGCTATGATTAAACACGCCACAAATATTTACAAAGGCAAACATGATAAGGCACACAAGTCACACAAGACAAAGCCCTTAGAGTGTAGGCCTGCATGGGGTCTGGGTATTACCCTCTTGAAGTTGGTGGGCTCAACCTGTCCTATCAGAAGTAACCGGGTTCTAAGGGTCCCAATATCACTGGATTGCTTTCATTATTCATCGTTTTGATTTAGCCACTGAACTGGCGACCGAAATATTCCAGGAAAGCAACCCTCAATTGAGTGTAGTATCGAGTATCAACCAACCTCGGACTGCACCAAAGTCAGTTATCTCACTACCCTAAAGAGGCCAAGATAGTTCAATTAAGGTTCCTAAGTTCATTTGATGCTTCACGACACCACATGGAGGCCCCGTACTCTACTTGACTGAACTCAAGGGTTACCAGTACACACCAAAGTGCCACATCAACGTAGCAGACTGTTTCAACCATGTCGGTATACCCCACACAGTTCCCTTACAGCCTTGTTGCTACTTTCTAAGAAGGTATCCCCAGATCCGGGTTAGGATCTATAGAACTCCCAAGACAGTCCCACAATTTAAAGCAAACAAGTCAAAGCAATTGAAAACACAGTGATCTTAGTCCTAAGGTACACCTCACTTTAGAAGTATCCCCAGCAGAGTCGCCAGTTCTGTGATCGGTGGATCTGGAACCGACTGTTTAACGTTGGTTCACGAAATGTCGCGGAAGCAAGAGTCGCCACCATCTTTTATTTTCTCCAACATGGAAAGGACAAAAGCACAGAAAAATTCCTTATTGAGATTAGTTCTCGGTTCGGGAGGTAGATTTATAGAAAGGGAAGGTGTTAGCACCCTTTCTATCCATGGTTATCCATGGGCTCTTAGATACTTGCTCATTTGTGTTTTCAAAAGGTTTGTTTGCTTTTCAAGGTGAGTGGATTTGAAAAAGTTTTCGTTTAAAATTTCAGTTCGACTCTTGTATCAGTCCTCAAGAGTGTTTGAAAAGTTGTTTTTGAAAGCTTTTTGCAAAGTGTCGGTGTGAAAAGAAGTTTTTGATTTGTTTTGAATTAGAGCAAGTATCTACGAGTCATCTACCTACCCTAAGGAATTAGTCTGTGTAGAAGTTCTTAAGGTAGTGCCATCCCACCATTGAGAGATAGGTAGCACCACCGTTGGAGGTGTTCGGGTCAATTCAAGGATTAGGGACAGTGTGGTCACCAGAGCAATAGTAGGACACCTTAGAAGCTACCCTCATGCCATGTTCATGGACATGAGGACTTACTAAAACGTCCTCTACTCGACGACCACGTTTCGAGGGGCAAGGCAACAGTGAGGCGTACCCTAAGAGTGGTGTGTGAATTGTGTGTTATTTTCAGTTATTATTTGTCTTGATCATGCATTGAGTGTTCTACGCTTTGATTTTATTTGAGCATACATTCTTTCATGGGATTATTAGCAATTAAAAGGTGCGGGAATTAAATGCGGAAAATAAAGGTCCTACGCTATTACAAGGCGCGGGTCTACAACGCCAAATTAAACCAAGACCGGATTTGAATGAAAGTACGGAAAGTAAATATCCTAATTATCTATTACAAAGCTTCGGGGCAAATACATTATATTCCCAAAAGAAATAAAAATAAATGTGCGAAAAGAAATAAGAATCGAGTGCGAGGGCGTTGGACCCTTTAAAGGAATTAAATATGAAATTATAAGTGAATTAATGATTAAAGAAAAAGAAGTTATTTTTTGGTTTTTGGTATTTAATGAAAATAAAGAAAATGGATTAAGATTAAAAAATTAAATAAAACCCTAATTCTAGTTTGTTTTTAATTATTAGAAAATGTTTAAGTTTTGACCTAATTTTACCCTAATTAATTAAATGTCATATTTATTTACAAATTAATTAAGAATTAATAATAATGATGATGAGGTAATTTAATTATTTAGAAAAAAAAGTAAAATGCTACAAAACCTAATTTTATGTGTTTTAATTTATTTAAGAAAAATATTAAAGTTAAAACCCTAATTTAAAACTAAATTAATTATCAAATTTATTTACAACAAAAACATTAATGCATTAAATAATAAATAAATTTATTTTTATTTTTGACTTTTCTGATTTTTTTGTATTTTTATATGAAAATTAATTATTTGAAATAAATTAAATAAAATAAAAAAGTGATCAAAAGAATTAAAAAATAGAAAAGAAAAAGAAAAGAGATTAAAAGATGTACAAACATTGGAGGGTGTCTGCCCAATTTGGAGGTATATTTGCAGCAATTAGGCCC
The DNA here is from genome assembly GCA_948472305.1 of Vicia faba. Lineage (NCBI taxonomy): Eukaryota > Viridiplantae > Streptophyta > Magnoliopsida > Fabales > Fabaceae > Vicia > Vicia faba. Next base: position 984,354,324 of record OX451740.1, read on the forward strand.
ATTGAATGAGGCCTTTTTTTACTTTTCAGTGGTCATGTGCAGAATGATTGACTAGCGTCTAGGGTAGTCCTCCCATTCTGGCCCTTGGATTAGTGTTGCTGGACATGTGGCAGGCAAGCACAGATGCATGTATGGTGGACTTCAGGTGAGGCGCTGCATGGAAACATATGAAGAAAAATAATATTGGAGAAAGGAGGGGACCTGGGAATCGAACCCAGGTCCCAGTACCTGTAGTACACGTTGGCCACCACTTGAACTAGCGCGTTTGCTTTTATGTTTAGTGGACAAAAATCATTATATGTGAAAAAACAAGGCTATGCTGAACAAAAATAAAACGCGCCAATGTTTGAATCCACCAACCACATTCCTCCACGCATCATCTTCTCCAATTGTTATTTGTTTTTCCTAAAAAAATAAACTAGATAGCGGGGGTTTTAAACCCCCACAACCTGAAACCACAAATAATAGCGAATAGAAATTGGGCAATCATAAAAAAGGCGTGATATGATGATTGTGTTCGTATGAAGGTCCTGGTTTCAATGGTATGAGTTTCGTGGCTTAATTTTTCCAGATGAAGGAAACCCCAATTCACAGCTTCTGCAACCCTAGAAAATTTCAATGGCATATTTCGCTACAGATGATATTAACTCAATTCAATGGCACCATTAGCTTCAGTGAGTCCATGTTAGTGTAAAACAACAGTTAAAAGACATTAATCATGCATGGAAAATGGAATACGATTATCAAGTTTTTCAAGAAAAGTGGAACACGGTTATACCAATTCTTGAGGTTAGGGGATGTGATTTTGATTGAGAAAGCTTCCTGGAGGTGTCAGGAATGTAAGAGAATGGTTCTTTGGCTTGGAAAAGTGCTTTTGATATGAAAACAGTTTCAAACTTTTTGGAGAAAAATGCAAAGTTGTTTTGTGTTCTTGGGCGCAGCTTCCTCGTGTTTATGCATTAGGTTATCATTCTATATGTATCTGGAACGATTTAGGTTAAAGAAACCAAGCCCAAACCTTTGCATTCATGATTCAAATATTTGGTTTTCAATGATATCAAAATCCAATCTTTTTGCCATGAAACCATTGATAATTGCATAGAATCTTTCCCTTTTTGTGATGCACGAAATATTGAGGCTTTAATGAGAGAATATGCTGCAAAAAAGGATTGGAAAACATGATTTTCTATTTTTGTCATATTTTATTTTAATTAAATGAATTATTAATAATAATAATTCAAATAATTAATCAAAAATGATAAAATAACTCCCTTGGATGTCAATGGGTCGTGCATAGCTTTTGGGTGATGATTCTTGGAAGAAATTGTGGCCCATTAGCAATTTTGAGGTATTTGAAGCAAAGTTGACTTTTCAAAATTCCCAAAAATTTCCCAACTTCCACAAGGCATATCTTGCTCAATTTTTAAGCTTTAATCATGTTCTTGGACATTTTGGAAAGGTCTTGAAGTCCTCTAACCAATGCCTTTGATACCATGTCATTTTGATTTACAAATCTCAAGTTATGGTCTTTGACTTAAAGTGCCTTTTTGTTGACTTTTGAAAATGACCTATAATGTTGAGATTGATAACTTTTTGTGAGAGCATTTCTTGGACTTGAAGTGTGAAGATGAGTTATAGGAAATGTCATTCTCTTCAAAATGAGATTTGGATGGAATTTTTCTGATGAACCGTGTGGAAGTTATGCCTTGGTCAAGTTACAGTTGACTTTTCCAACTATCCAAAAATAGAAACTTTTGCATCTTGAGACTTTTTGAGCCATGCCTTGAGAATCATGATAAATAATTGACCAAATGATGTTTGTGGCTTCAAAATGAGATGTTGACCAAAATTTTTGACTTTTGACTGTCAAATGACCATTTTGCCCCTACAGTTGACTGCTGAGTAATTAGGGTTTTTGACTGTGCAATTTTGTGCTGTGAGTCTTGAAACTTGGAATAAGGATGATTGACAATGTTTATAGGCATGTGGGACTTGATTGGACCCTTGGAAACTTCAATTTCTTTGTCAGAACCAAAACCCTAATTTTTGACTGTTAGGAGGCCATTGGACTGTACAACCTTTGGGAGATTTTGAAGCATGCTCTTGGCTAATCTTGAAGAATATGGGAGGGAAAATTTTGGGGTACAACACTTGTAACATCCCTTACAACCTTTAAGTTGGACATTTTGAAGATTCAATTTGGAACTAGGTGAAAAGTTGCCATGAAGTTAGGTCAAAATCCTGACTAAAATACTCAAAATTTCACTAAGTATTTTTAGTATTATGTACATGACTTCTTGAATAAATAACTTGAAATCCAAGCATTACTATAAAAAGTTATGCCCTACAATGTTTTAGATCTCATTGAGTTCTACAACTTTCATGTTGGAAGTTTTCCTTGAATTATCTTGTATCATGGTGAAAATTTGGCACAAAGTTATGAAAAAATTGTTAACATTCTAACACTTAGAAAAAAAATTCTAAGTCCTAGAATTTTGACTTTTCAAAGATAATTTTGACTTTTCAATTTATTGATGAAAAAATTTCATATTTTTACATTTCTTGATGAAATATGATTTTTGAAACTTGATTTTGATCAAAATGTCAAAGTTTGACTTTTCAGTGTACAATTGGCTTTTCATTAGTTGACTAAAAATCACCTGTCAATCCAATGATCTTGAGAGGTGATTTAAACTATGCAATTAGTTCAAGATGGTGAATTTGAATCCTTGAGATCATGTCTTAAACCAATAAGCCATTTTCTTTGTCAAAAGTCAAGAACTGAGCCTTCTCAATCAAAACCCTATTTTTGACCATTTTGCCCTTTTGGTGTTCTTATCAAATTTCTTTGAGGAATTGTGATACAAACTTGATCAATTGACCTATATGAGTTCATAATGTTTATATGGATCAAAATTTTTGAAGTTTAACTGCAAATTGACCATAATTGACTTTTCCTTTATACACTTGATTTTAAGTCAACTAATCAATTGACTGAGCAAAAATGTGATCCAAAGCTTAAAACTTGACATGAGCAATATTGGGGATCCAAAATGATCCATGAAAGTCATATAAGGCATTAGAAGTTCAATCATCTTTGTACAAACTCAAACCCTAATTTTGATTTGTCAGTGTTTGAGGAGGTGTCTTGAGCTGATCAAACCTTGTGTAGTCTTGAATCAATGGAGATCTTATGAGAGATTTCTTGAGAAATGAGTGAGCAAATTTTGGGGTACAATAGAGGGCATCGATGTTCTCGATGTGCTCGTCAAGATCTGTTGTGTTGTCGTAGGTCCCTAGAGTGGACGACTTCTCTAGGCCTACAGAGAGCCGAGATTCGGAGATCTCCCTCAATAACGGGCCATGGGGCTCATCATCTTCACTATTGACAGGAGATGGAGAAGGAGAGTGATAGTTTCTCCCCCGTCGATCGTCACGGTCCCGTCTGTTAGAACATAATTTGAGTCTACAACCCTTAATTAGAATTTTGATGATAACAAACACAAAGAATAAATATGCACTCTAAATTTGTGTTATTTTGTATGCAAAAGTTCTGACTGAAACAACATCAGAAATTAAGCTACAAAAGCTTTTAAGCTGAGGTAATCAAAATGTTCTGAAGAATGATGATCAGAATCTGCACTGAAGTGAAGAATACTCTGATTCTGAATAGAAGTCTAATATACCATCAAATCTTCACATCTTTGAGTCATCAATGTTCTGAAGCAAATGCAGCATGCAAGGTTCTAGTTCTGAAGCGTTACTTTTCAATTAAGACAGCATCATATGCAACGGCTTCATTCAGACAAGAATCTTATCAATATGGAAATAGCATTGAGTGTCCATTATCACGCTTTATGTTGGACAAGATTTCCACGCCTATATAAACAAGCTTAAAGGACAAACCATTTATGATTTTGAAATACTACTGCAAATACCTCTCAAACGCTGCAATCTTTCATATTCTCGTATACGCTCAAATTGTGTAAAATATCACAGTAGTAATACAGTTTTTGTAAGGAAAAACAACAGTACACAGTATATTATCTTATTTTGATTAAGCTAGTTTTCCTTGAGATAAATCGAGTTGTGGTTGTACTCAAGAAGACTTTGGCAGTTGTCAAAGTATTATTATAATCAGATTTGATTAGTGAATTAAGTCCTCGTTAGAGAGAGGAGAAATCACCTTGGCGGGTGGACAGGAGTAGTTTGAGATCAAACGAATCAGGATAAAAATACCGTGTCTATTGCTTTTGATTTTAAAGTTTCAATTCACCCCCCCCCCCTTCTTGTGTTTTTCACTTCTTCAATTGGCATCAGAGCGCTTGGTTCTGAGTTTATACACTTAACCGTGTTATTATAAGATCCAAGCTTTAGAAAAATACTACGGTGGGACCAATCCAAAACATCAGCAATGACTATCATGAGGACAAGGACAGAATCAACGGCAAACCTCCAGTCTTTGATGGAGAAAATTTTGACTACTGGAAAGACAGAATTGAGAGCTTCTTTCTGGATCATGATGATGATATATGGGACATGGTAATTGTTGGATACACACATCCTATGGATGAAAGTGGTCAAAAGATAGATAAAAAAAGGATGTTTGACCAGCAAAAATGTGATTTCAGAAACCATCATAAAGCTAGAACAATAATCCTCAGTGCCATCTCATACTCAGAATATGAGAAGATCTCAAACAGAGAGACAACCAAAAACATGTTTGACTCTCTGAGAATGACGCCTGAAGGCAACATACAAGTCAAAGAAACCAAGGCCCTTGAGCTCATTCAGAAATATGAAGCATTCAAGATGGAAAACAGTGAATCCATAGAAGCAATGTTCTCAAGATTCCAGATTCTTGTTGCTGGGCTGAAAGTTCTTGACAAAGGATATTCTACTACTGATCACGTAAAGAAGATCATCAGAAGTCTACCCAAGCAATGAAGGCCAATGGTCACTACACTTAGCTGGCTAAAGATCTCAACAAGATATCTATGGAGGAACTTGTCAGCTCCCTCAGAAGTCATGAGATAGAGCTAGAAGAAGATGAGCCTCAAAAGCAAGTTAAGCCTCTAACATTAAAATCTAACAAAAAATCTGATTCTAAGGTTTTGCAGGCCATGGAAGAAACCTCTGATGGATCCTCATCAGAAGAAGATGAATTGTCTCTTCTCTCCAGAAGGGTCAATCAAATGTGGAAGTAGAGACAAAGAAAATTCAGAAACCCAAGAAGATCAGAGAATCAAAATGAATCCTCCTCTAGATATAGAAAGTATGAGTCCTCCTCTAGACACAGAAGATCTGAATCTTCTTCAGGACACAGAAAGTCAAATAATAAAGACATCATCTGCTATGATTGCAATGAACAAGAGCACTACAAAAGTGAATGTCCAAGGCTTCAGAAGGAGAAGCCTAAAAAGAATTTCTTCAAGGAGAAGAAGAAAAGCCTCATGGCAACATGGGACGATTCAGACACTTATGATGCTGACTCAAAGTAAGATGATGAAAGAGCCAACGTAGCTCTCATGGAAAATGTGACAGAAGACAGCGAAGCTTCTGGTTCAGACTCAGAATCAGACACAAAAGAGGTATTCCCTGATTTCACTGTTAATTTTACTAAGGCTGAACTTGTAGAAAGTCTGCATGAAATTCTTGAAAGGTATCAGCAGATCAGAGTCAAATTTAAGAACTTGAAAAGGGATCTTGTCTTTGACTTTGAAAGAACTGAGAGTCTTAGATTAGAGAATTCTGAGTTAAAAGAAAATATTTTAAAATTAGAAAATGATTTACAAAACTCTCAGAAAGAAATAATCTCATGAACTCCCAGTAATGCTGATAAGATCATCAAAGAGTATGATCACAACTTTCAGAAGTTTTTGGCTAAAATCATAGATAGAAGCAAGATGGCTTCAATGATCTATGAAGTTAGCAGGAATGGCAGAAAAGGAATAGGATACCAAGGTAAGGTATCCCCACCTAATAAAGTCATGGACCTTGTTATAAAACGCACACCACTAAAATCACACATCATATACGGGCACACACATGACCTAAAATACACTAGTAATGATTACTCTGCCAAACCAAAATTCAAACATAATTTTGGTAAAACTAACAAACCAGGACCCAAAAAGATATGGGTACCTAAGGAAAAAATTATATATGTAGCAGATATCTTTAGTAGCAAGACTAAAACACCAGTCATGGTACCTGGACTCTGGATGCTCTCGACACATGACGGGAAGAAAGCATATGTTCTAAAGCTCGAAACTTAAACTTGGAGGCAACCAAAGAGGAAAGATCATTGGCTCTGGAACAATAGGTAATGGTAATCTTCCTTCTATAAATAATGTGTTTTTAGTTGATGGATTAACGCATAACCTGTTATCGATAAGTCAATTAAGTGATAACGGTTATGATATAATCTTTAATCAAAATTCATGCAAAGTTGTTAGTCAGAAAGATGGAACTATCCTTTTTAATGGAAAGAGGAAAAAACATTTATAAGATAAAACTTTCTGAACTAAAAAGTCAGAATGTAAAATGTCTTCTCTCTGTTAACAATGAGAAATGGGTATGGCATAGAAGATTGGGGCATGTTAGTATGAGAAGAATATCTCAGATTAACAAACTCAATCTGGTCAGAGGACTTCCTAATCTAAAGTTCAGCTCAGATGCTCTGTGTGAAGCATGTCAGAAAGGCAAATTTGCAAAACCGACTTTTAAGTCTAAAAATGTTGTTTCCACCTCTAAGACATTAGAACTTCTGCACATAGACTTATTTGGACCAGTGAAAACTGCGTCTGTTAATGGAAAGAAGTATGGGTTAGTGATCGTAGATGACTATAGCAGATGGACATGGGTAAAGTTCTTAAGACACAAGGACGAGTCACATTCTATGTTCGTTGCATTCTGTAACCAGGTTCAGAATGAAAAGGATCTTTGAATTGTCAAAGTCAGAAGTGATCATGGTGGAGAATTTGAAAATAAAAAATTAGAAACATTTTTTAATGAAAAAGGCATCTTGCATGACTTATCTTGTCCTAGAACTCCCCAACAAAATGGAGTTGTAGAACGAAAGAACAGAACATTGCAAGAAATGGCCAGAACCATGATCAATGAGACTAACATTGCTAAGATCTTCTGGGCAGAAGCAATTAACACATCGTGTTATATTCAGAATAGAATCTCTATAAGACCTATTCTGGAAAAGACTCCATATGAATTGTGGAAGAACAAAAAGCCCAACATTTCTTACTCCCATTCTTTTGGATGCACATGTTTTATTCTGAATACTAAAGATCATCTGAACAAGTTTGACTCTAAAGAACAAAAGTGTATTATGTTAGGATACTCTGAAGGCTCAAGAGGGTACAGAGTATACAATACAGAAACACAGATTGTTGAAGAGTCAATCATTGTTAGATTTGATGATAAGCTTGACCCTTAAAAGTCAAAGCAGAATGAATCTTTTGTAGATATAGAAGTTTAATTCATAGGTACTGAAGACAACTCATCAGAAGTTCCCAACAGAGACACTCCAACAACTTCAGAAAGAAATGTTACAAGTGATCAAGTACCCTCTATTGATCAACCCCAAAAAAGGTTATCAAGAAGCAGCATAGCTGACCCAGAAGATAAGATCCTGGGAAAGAAGGATGATCCAATCAGAACAAGATCAACATTCAGAAACTCTGAAGATCAACTATTGATGAAGCTATTATGGACAATGACTGGATTCTGGAAATGCAGGAAGAATTAAACCAGTTCACCAGGAATGACGTATGGGATCTGGTTCCCAAACCAAAAGGATTCAACGTCATTGGAACAAAGTGGGTGTTCAGAAACAAACTGAATGAGCAAGGAGAAGTCATCAGAAACAAGGCACGACTGGTGGCACAAGGTTATAGTCAGCAAGAGGGGATAGACTATACAGAAACCTTTTCTCCAGTCGCCAGGTTAGAATCTATCAGACTCTTAATCTCCTTTGTTGTAAATAATATCATCACTCTATATTAGATGGATGTCAAAAGTTCATTCTTAAATGGTTACATAGATAAGGAGGTATATGTGCACCAACCCCCTGGGTTTGAAAATTTCAAACACCCAGAATATGTTTTCAAACTAAAGAAGTCACTCTATGGTCTGAAACAAGCTCCTAGAGCTTGGTATGAAAGACTAAGTAACTTCCTGTTAGAAAAGGAATTCACCAGAGGGAAAGTGGACATACCCTTGTTCTGTAAGACATTTAAGAATGGCATTTTAGTTTGTCATATTTATGTAGATGATATCATTTTTGGATCCACTAAACCCTCTCTGGGAAGAGAATTTGCTAAGTGCATGCAGGAAGAGTTTGAGATGAGCTTAATAGGGGAACTTAAATTCTTTCTGGGCATTCAGATAAACCAAACTCCAGAAGGAACTTACATTCATCAGAGCAAATATGTCAGAGAACTTCTGAAGAAATTTGACCTCTCAGAATGTACGCCCTCAAAGACTCCAATGTATCCCACGTGCATTCTGGAAAAGGAAGAGGTAAGTAAAAAGGTAGAACAAAAAATCTACAGAGGTATGATTGGATCTCTCCTTTATCTGATGGCTTCAAGGCCTGATATTTTATTCAGTGTTTGCTTATGTGTTAGATTCCAATCAGATCCTAGAGAATCTCACTTAACAGCAGTTAAGCGGATTTTCAAGTATCTGAAAGGTACTACTAATATGGGTTTGTTTTATAGAAGATCAAATGAATACAACTTAGTAGGATACTGTGATGCTGACTTTGCTGGAGACAGAGTAGAGCGTAAAAGTACTTTTGGAAGCTTCCAGTTTCTTGGGAGACAACCTAATCTCATGGACCAGTAAGAGACAGTCCATAATAGCATTGTCAACAGTAGAAGCTGAGTACATGACAGTTGCTGGATGTAGCACTCAAATGCTCTGGATGAAAAGTTAACTTGAAGACTTTAACATATTTGAGAGTAACATTCCTATCTTTGTGATAACACTTCTGCCATATGTCTATCCAGAAATCCCATTTTGCATTCTAGGGCTAAGCATATAGAAATAAAACATCACTTTATTAGGGATTATATTCAGAAAGGAATTCTTACTTTAAAATTTATTGACACAGACCATCAATAGGCTGATGTGTTTACAAAACCCCTTTCTGAAGATAGATTCAATTTCATTCTGAAACATCTCAGCATGAAATTGTGTCCAGAATAAAATGTTTTATTTGCATATTCTAACCCTCAGAATTTTATTGTTTTCTGTGAACATATGATCAACTTGTCTTTAGAAGTTAGAAGTACAGTTGCCTCAGAATCTATCTATGAAGATCTGAACTTTTCATTTCAAGGATACAGACGTGCAGTTCACACCATCAAACATTTGTCATCCTCTCACAAGCTACCTTATGAGGCTGAACACGCGTTCAAATTCTGAAGGGTCCAAGGCTCTGATTGGTTGCATTGAGACACTTGTCATTGGTAACTGTTCAATATCTCTCTAAATCCCCCAATTTCAGGTTTCATTAATTCATATAATCATTACTTATTATCTCTTTCTTACAGATTACGTTTTCTAAAGAACTTATATAAACTCAATTTACTATTTCATTCATTCACGTTTTACCTCCTTCAATATTCTCTCTTGTTCTAGTTTCTTTTTCAAAAACCTTTTCTATCAATTTTCTTCAAAGAATCCGTGTGAACAATGGCATCATCATCAAGTCTCAAGAATCTCAACAATGCTCCTGGTTCTTCATCTTCTGAACAATATGAGGAGCCCATTAGAACTCTACTCACTCCGGTCGACAACCTTGAAGTTCTCTGTGAATTGATCGTTGATTTTGAAAGCTTACAAGAAAATGGGTTTAATATGTATGAAGATGTAACTGCAAAGGGATGGAACAGATACTTTGATCGTATGTTGGGTCCAACTTTTCCCATTCTTATTAAAGAGTTTTGGATTCATGCTACTTCATCCAACCACCAGGTCACATCATATGTTATGGGGAAGAAGATAGTGATTATAGAAGATTTGATTGGGAAACTCATTGGATACAATGGCGGTGGAGTCAGATGCATTGATATTGCTGATAAGTGTTCTGACCTAAAATCCATTGCTAGGGAAATATTCACTTCTGGATAGCCATCTAGCAAGATCAGAGACTTGAAAGATCATTAAATAATCTGGGCTAGAATAACTCTGGGATGTATCAATCACAGGAAGCCTACAAGCTCTCCTGATTACATCAACATTGATCAGCAGTTTCTGATATACTTCATTGCAAAGAAGACCAAAATAAACATTCCACATTTGCTCTTCAACCATCTTAAAAAAAGTGTGAAAGAGACAAGAGAAGAAGAAAGAACTAAGAGGGATTGGATTCCTCTAGGAAGATTGATTTCAGATATTCTAGCGGAAAACAGACTGATAGAACATCTGACAGAAGCTCAAGAAATCAGTACTCTGGAAGCAACTGTTGGGAAACCTTTGAATGCCAAGAATCTGAAGAAAATGAAGATTATTGAAAACATTAAGAAGGAACCAACACTTGCTTCTCATGAGGTCATCACTTCTAGGAGAATCCCTCTGAAGGATTTTCCACTATTCTCTAAGATAGATGCCTCTCCAGAGATTATAGTCAGATACCCTGAAGCTTGTAAGGCTAATGGGACTATTCCAGAAATCAACATCCAAGATCTGCATAAGCTAGCTCCAGAGGTTGTGCTAAAGAAATCCAGAAAGAGAAAGGCAGTAGGAGAAGGATCCTCTCAGAGGACACCCAAAGCTGCGAAAAAGAAAAGTAACACATCTTTTGTTTTTGTTGTAGAATCAATAGTTATTCCAACATCTGAGACCATTCCCCCTTAACCAACAAAAAATCCTTCACCCCAAACATTTAAGGATTTTGATATAGAGTTTGACCCATCTGTAACTCTTGGAAATTTCTTAAATGAACCTCACTCCCCCAATCCAAATCCAGAACAACATCAACCATAACTTGCAAGAGTTCTCTCTGATATTGAACTGTTTGATCAAGACTTTTCCTCACCACTCCCAGAAAATCCAAATACTCAATCTCAACCACCAGAAAATCCACAACAACACTCTCCTCAACCAGAAAATCCACAACCACACTCTCCTCAACCAGAAAATCCATAACCACACTCTCCTCAACCAGAAAATCCACAACCACACTCTCCTCAATCAGAAAATCCACAACCACACTCTCCTCAACCAGAACATTAAAACATCCACTCACCCCAACCAGGAAATGAAAACCCTCTCACTCCCCAATCTAAAAATCCATCTTCTGAAATACCTGAACTAGAAATTCAACACGCTACCACAAACCAATCAGAAGACTCCCTTTCAGACTATGATACCACTACCCCAATTCCTGGGATAACAGAACCTCTTACGGTTCTTCTACCTCTCTCCATTCATGATATTCCAGAAATACCTTCACCATATGAATCTACACCACCAAACACCCCTCACTCACCAATCCTGATTTCCGACTCTTCCACTCCCTCACCTATCAACCGTCTAACTAACCCCCTCAGACTTGTCATTGATCTACAAGCGCTAGACCATCTAGCTTCCACCTCAAACAAAATTTCCACCCCCAAACCGAAACCAATCTTAACCAAATCATATGTTGGTAAGAATCTGTTGATTTTTGAAACAGAAATACAGGAATGGATTACTTCTTTGAAGCAAGCTAGTCAAGAGATTTCTAATCCTGCTGCTTCTGATTCTCTGTGGGAAATATTCAGAAAATGGTTCAACTCTGAAACCCAAAAGCTGAAAGAATTGAGCTATGAAAGGGCTCAGTAGAACTTCAGTGATCAGATGAAAGCCTTCAAATATCAAGTTCTAAGCCACTGGGACAAGAAAGAAATTCTTATGCTGGATAATGCTCCCTGGAAAGAGCACTAACCTTCAGAAGCCACTGAACCAGATTCAGATAATCACCCTTTGACTACTACTCTGGAAAAGGTGATTGCAACAGAAGAAGTTGTTCAATCAGAAGAGGCTGCAGAGTGTTCTGAATGACATGCAAACCCTGAAGACACACCAGCTTCATCTCTAGTCATGCAAACTCTGGAAGAGTTGAAGAAGGAGAATGCCATAATTCATGCCAGACTGGATAAGCAAGAAGACACAAACAAAGAGATAAGGGATATATTGGATAAACAAGAAGATACAACAAAAGAAATCAAAGACATTCTGGGAAAGCAGGAAGAATCAAGCACTCAGATTAAGATCTTGTTGGAAGCATTGTTCACACGACTCCCCCCTCCTTCTTAGAATTTTGTTAACTGTTTATCTGTATTGTTCATCTTATCCTCCTTATTTCTGAAAAATGTCATTGCATTCTGTTTTCAATATAAATCATCTTTTCGACTCTGATTATATTGCTTTTTGATACCTGACAAAAAGGGGGAGAAAGTAAGATATTTTCAATAATAGTATACCGGGACAAAGTCTCAAACATTCTGAATATCTTAACCTCTATGTTTTTCTAAAAAGCTTGAATAGGAACATATTCTGATAAAGACAGAAGGAGATGCATCAAAAGCTCTAACGAGAAGGAACTCCAGGGAAGTAACTCATCTCTATTTTAGTAATAAACTCGGGGGGGAGACTCTCTTAAGCTTTTTGTTCTATATTTTTCATTGAAAATCCTAGTTTTTTTTTATCATCAAAAAGGGGGAGATTGTTAGAACATAGTTTGAGTCTACAACCCTTAATTAGAGTTTTGATGATAACAAACACAAAGAACAAATATGCACTATAGATTTGTGTTATTTTGTATGCAGAAGTTCTGACTAAAGCAGCATCAGAAATTAAGCTACAGAAGCTTTCAAGCTGAGGTAATCAGAATATTCTGAAGAATGATGATCAGAATCTGCACTGAAGTGAAGAATACTCTGATTCTGAACAGAAGTCTAATATACCATCAGATCCTTACATCTCTGAGTCATCAATAATCTGAAACAAATGCAGCATGCAAGATTCTAGTTCTGAAGCGTTACTTTTCAATTAAGGCAACATCATATGCAACGGCTTCATTCAGACAAGAATCTTCTCAATATGGAAATAACATTGAGTGTCCATTATCACACTTTATGTTGGACAAGATTTCCACACCTATATAAACAAGCTTAAAGGACAAATCGTTTAAGATTTTGAAATACTACTGTAAATACGTCTCAAACACTGCAATCTTTCATGTTCTCGTATACCCTCAAATTGTGTAAAATATCATAGTAGGGATACAGTTTTTGTAAGGAAAAACAACAGTACACAGTATATTATCTTATTTTGATTAAGATAGTTTTCCTTGAGATAAACCGAGTTGTGGTTGTACTCAAGAAGACTTTGGCAGTTGTCAAAGTAGTATTGTAATCAGATTTGATTAGTGAATTAAGTCCTCGTTGGAGACAGGAGAAATCAACTTGGCGGGTGGACTGGAGTAGTTTGAGATCAAACGAACCAGGATAAAAATACCGTGTCTATTTCTTTTGATTTTAAAGTTTCAATTCAACCCCCCTTCTTGTGTTTTTCACTTCTTCACCGTCGAGGGGAGGGGCTCCTTCATTTCTGCTTTGGCTCGGAAGAGGGCAATCGAGCGCAGTCGATCTGCCTGTTTTCCCTCCTCTTCTTGAACGAAGGGAGTCTTGATCTCGGGAAGGAGGTGTGCGATTGCGTTTCTTGAAGAAAGAAACACTGCGCCTTTCCTTTTTGGGTGGTGAACCACGCTTGGGTGGTGATGCACTGGGGGAGTTTCATCTTCGGGCTCTCCGAGGAGGAGATCTTGAACGTCTATTCTCCAAGACCCCTATCCTCTAATTTTGTCGAAGGATGAGGGTGTTGGTATGATTTAAGGTAGCGAGAAGTGCTTCCATGGTCGGGTCGGTGTTGAGAGGGATTAGAACCGGTTGCAAGATTTCTGTAAGTTCCTCAGTAGGATTCTTGGTACGTCCTTCTTCAAAGAGTTGGTCGTCACCATGTCGAGCATCAGCAGAATCAGGGGACGTGGTTTGTCTGTCATAGAAGCCCAAGTTGTCCTCAAGGCGGGGGTGTTCCTGGCTTCCATCATTCTTGCAAGCAGGGGAAATGTCGATCTTTCCGGGCATGTAAAGATCATTATGGTCGGCCATGATAAGAGAGATGGATCTTAAAATAAAATTTTCTTTGATCTTAGGTTCCGGGGGAAGAAAGATGGGGATAGCATTTTCCCATATACGTCGCCACTAATCTTATAATTGATCAGAACCTGGAGGATGGCCAGAGGATGATCTTCAGTTGAGCTGAAGAGAGAGGGGGTTATACCTACAAGGTACTCCAACAATCAAGTAAGAGTGGGAGCAAGGAGGTACTAGCAAAATATTAGGTAGTGAGTAGTGAATATGTGATACTTGGCCCTCACAGGTGTGAGGGTTTATATAATGCCCCTGGTGCATGGCCATTGGTTCCTGATTTCCCGCCTAGATATGTGGCTCCTGAAAATCAGGTAACTTCCAGGACTTGGTCAAACCGGGTAGATGTGCTCGTAACTAGCCGTTGGTTCTGGGGAGGAAGCTGGTTGCAGGAATCTCTGGTCGGTACCTGGTGGTCTGCATAACGCTGGTGTCGGGTAGGCTGAGAAGACGCTTGACGGGCATCTTGGATTGATGTTGGACGAGAAGGGCAAGAGGGTGACATTACCCGACAGGTTCGGGTAGTCTGGGTCACGGTCAGTGGGTTGCACCTATGAGATGTATTAGACTGGGCCCACTCAAGCTTTCGGGCCAGTCCAGAACAAATCATAATGGTCGCAGCCACCCCTTTGACCATTCCGACAAGTTACGACAAAGCAGAAAAAGGAATTTGAATTCTACCTCCCAGTCCAGGATTGCACACCGCCATCATCTTACACTCCATTGTTTCTTCCACTTCTCCTTCTTGCATTTAGATTTCCATAAATTCACTATTGTTGTTGACAACTTCATCGTCACCCATGATCACCAACCTCAATTGTTTCTCTGCATATTGATGGAAAGAAGTATAACACTTTTCACAACAGACACAAAGTCCTCTTGCCTTGCGATCCATTAATTTAGAATATGGTAGATTCTTGACACCTTTGTTCTAATCACCATGGTTGTCTCGTCGTTCGCATTGCAAAATTCTGATTAGGATTTGTGATCGGTGGGAATAGAACTGACTATTTTGGAATGCTAGTTCGCGTTTGCGTTTGTTTTCGCAAAATGTCACAGTAAGCAAGAGTCGCCACCGTCTTTTATTTTATCCAACAAGGAAAGGACAAAAGCACAGAAAAATTCCTTTTTGAGATATTTCTCGGGTTCGGGAGGTAGATTATAGAAAGGGAAGGTGTTAGCACCCTTTCTATCCGTGGTTATCCACAGGCTCTTAGGTACTTGCTCATTATGTTTTCAAAAGTTTGCTTTTCTTTGTGATTGTGGGTTTGAAAAGAGTTTTTGTTTGAAAGGGGTGTAAGTGCGAAAAGTTTTGTTTTGTTTTTTAGAAAAGAGCAAGTACTTAAGAACATCTACCTACTCAAAAAGGAATTAAACTGTGCAAATGTCCTTTAGACAATGCTATCCCACTATTGAGGAGTAGGTAGCATCGTCGTTGGAGTTTTCGGGACAATTCGATTAAGGGACGTGTGGTTACTAAAGCAAAGTTAGGATGCCTTAGCGGTAACCCTAATGTCTTAGATCATTTTTATCTGAGGCAAACGTTTTGAGGCAACTTATGATCTTTGGACAAGAGGGCGACCTCTAAAACTTCCTATACTCAATGACCACGTTCGAGGCAATCAAGTGAGGTGTACCCTAAGAGTGTGCATGTGCGAGTGTATTGTTTTTCAGTTATATTATCTTTGTACATGTTAATGGTGAGCTACTGTTGATTTTAAATTAGATTTTAATCTTGTCATGCATTGCCTATTATTCAAACATCTAACAGTTAATGGTTGCGGAAATTAAATTGCAGAAAATAAATCTAAGCTATTATAAGGCGTCGAGTATTTACATCGCCAAAGACAAACCCTTTAAAATTAAATTGCAAAAAGTAAATAAAAGCGATAAATAAATAAAGTCCTAAATTAAAAAAACTATTACATCCTCGAAGCAATTACAATATTGAAATATGGATCAAAAATTATTCGTGCGCGAGAAAATTAAATCGAAGTTTCTTAGGGTTTTGACCCTTTTTTATTAAATAAAGCATATTTTTGTTATTTTTGAATTAAAAATGGAATTAAACCTAAACTAAATATTAATTAAACAAAAATATTTTTGGTTTTTTTATTATTTAAGGTAATAAAATAAAATTGATTAAAGTTATTAAAAACCTAATATTCTAAATTGATTTTAATTTATTGCAAAATATTAAAATTATACCTATTTAAACTAAATAAAATTAATTAATTGTTATTTACAAAAATAAATAATAAGATTGATGGAATTAAAAAAAATATTGTTTTGTTGTTTTCTGATTTTATGAGAAAAATTATTAATTGGTTAATTAACAATAAAAATAATAAAACAAATTAAATAAAGAAATATAGAAAAGAAAAGAAATAAACCAAAGGGGGTTTGGGCCCCAAATCAGGAGGTTTGGTCAGCATTTCCTTGGCCTAAATGTATTCCAGCCTGCTTTGACTTTTGTGCTTCCCTACGCGCTTGTTGACCAGAGAGTATGGTGGATGCTCAACTCTAGCTTTTGGATCTTGGCCTGAAGCCACTTGGCACCTTGAGATCTGGAGGCATTTGGTGATCCACGCTTGGCATGCTGCATATAAACGCCTGAATAAAATTGCAAATAAAATTTTGGGGGACCTGGGATTCGAACCGAGGTCCCAATGCTCACATGCCAGCGCTCCAGCCACTCAACCAAACTGCTTCATTCGTTAGTGGAATGGATAGATAATATTATACTGGTAAAGCAAGCAATATACTAAAAAAAAATAAAAACACGCTAAATTGATTTGAATGGTCCAATGAAGACAAGCCACGTCTTCATCTTCTTCCATAAACCCTGTGTTTTTTTCCTACGGATTTGATTCCACATCAAAATCCATGGCTTACTTCTAAAATCCACCCTAGGCTGTAAAAATCAATTCTAAGACCAAGGCTTGCTTTGTCTCTTCCCACTGAGTTCAACCATGGCCAAGATTCATCCTAATTGTCCCTGCAAAACGAAACCCCAAATGGAAACCTCCAAAACCCTAGGTTCGGGTAGGGAGTTATAGGCTACGAAAAAGTAATTGAATGATGCAGAACTAATGGAAATTTAAAGGCAAGCATGATTATACAAAAATATTGGCAAGAGGATGCAAGGAAGTGGTTTCACGATATCATGTTCAGAGCAAGATTCATGGAGACTTACAATGCAATTGGTGGCGTCTAAAGGACTGGTTTTGATTGCTACAGTTTCAGGCGATGTCAGGGAAGAGAGCTGTGTTGAGCTTTTGGTTGGAAGATGCCTCTAAACCAAAATTCGATCTCCACTTTTCAAGGTTTTTCACAAACTTGGTATGGCCGTTTCTGTAGAGCTTTTGTGCGTATTCTAGGTCTGGCTTGCTTGTGTGAGTGTTATAGAGTGAATTAGGGTTGGTCTTTTGGTCTCAAATCAAGTGCATTGAAGATTCATGATTTGGTTTTGATCACCATTATCAAACTTCCAAAAATAGGCCAAATCTGATTTTTTTATGCTTGAATGAGCCTTGATACGAATTGACTAGGTGTTATATGATACTTGCAAGCTGTAATGACCACAACAAATCTTGTTACATCAATTTTAGATTTTATTTGATTTAATATTGATTAATAATGAATTAAATCAATAAAAAATAAAATAAAATAGAAAAATATATGAATATCCATGAAATCAAATATGGGACACGCGTGTGGCATGACAAGACCAAATCAAGTGGGAAAAAGTGGACCCTTTTGTCAAAAATTGGAGTTTTGAGGATAGTTGACTTTTGCCAAATTTGGAAAAATGCCCAACTTCAACAATGCATAACTTATTCAATTTTGAACTTTTGGAGGTGTTCTTGGACTTTTAAGAAACCTTGAGATGTAGTCTAATCAACCCTTTTGGTATCATCTCATTTTTATCTTCCATGCTCAAGTTATAAGCTTTGGAAAAAAAAAGGTGTTTTGTTGACTTTCAAAAATGACCTATAATGTCCAAATTTGTAACATTTTGTGAGAGCATTTATTGATCTTGGGGTGTGATGATGGATTGTAGAAAATTTCATCCTATTAAAAATGAGCTTTGGATGGGTCATTTCTCATAAAGTATGAGAAAGTTATGCTTGGTCAAAGTTGAGTTGACTTTTCCTACAAAACCCTAATTTAGCAACTTTTGAATCTTGATGAATCTTGAGAAATCCTTGATGAATCATGATCAACCCTTGATAAAATGATGAATTATCCTTCAAAATTAGAATTTTGACAAAAAAAATTTAGGTTTGACTTTCTGTAGGTCACAGTTGACTTTTGCCCTAGCACAGTCGATTTTTGGGCCTCTTGAGCAATTGACTGACCAAACTTCCTTTGCAAGGCTTGAAATTTTACATGGATGAACTTAAGAACATATTAGGACATTGGAGAGTATTTGAGGTCATTTGGATGTAAGGACCTTGATGCAACACAAAACCCTAATTTTGACTTGATTGCTTTAGGAGGTGATTTGACTGTCCATACCTTGAGCCAACTTGAGTAACTTGAAGCTTCTTCTTGACAAGTCTTGAGGAATATGAGAGGGAAAATTTTGGGGTACAGCAGTTGCCCCTGTTCAATTTTCTTAAACCTGAGGATGTAGATTGGCTTTTAAGCCTTTCGTGATCCGAAGGTGGAAGATAATTGAACAATAGAGTGCCTAAGAATTTGCACTCGCATGGTGTAGTATTAGCTTGGTGATGTCGGGAATGGGCTTACAGATGCCATTTGGAGATTGTTGGTAGGAGGATGGGCTTACAGATTCCATCTGCAGGAGTGTCGATCGCATAAGAGATTCCTTAGTGAGAACTTGCATACTTGTGGTTTGTAGAAGATTCCGCTGGGGAAGTCTAACTTTTGTTAAGATTTAGGAACTTGCCTGTACTTCCACTGAGAGAATGCCTCGGCTGAGTATTAAGAACCTGTCTGTAATTCAACTGGGGGAAACATCTTCATCAAGATCTAGGAAATGTCTCGTGCTTAATGGAGTATACCGTTGAGGTTATAGAACTCGTCCACATTATGACGGAGGAAAACATCAAGATCTAGGAACTGACTCGTGCTCAATGGAGTATACCGTTGAGGTTATAGTACTCGTCCACACTATGACATAGGGAAACATCTTCATCAAGATCTAGGAACTGCCTCGTGCTCAATGGAGTATACCGTTGAGGTTATAGAACTTGTCCACACTATGACGGAGGAAAACATCAAGATCTAGGAACTGACTCATGCTCAATGGAGTATACCATTGAGGTTATAGTACTCGTCCACACTATGACATAGGGAAACATCTTCATCAAGATCTAGGAACTGCCTCATGCTCAGTGGAGTATACCGTTGAGGTTATAGAACTTGTCCATACTATGACGGAGGAAAACATCAAGATCTAGGAACTGACTCGTGCTCAATGGAGTATACCGTTGAGGTTATAGTACTCGTCCACACTATGACATAGGGAAACATCTTCATCAAGTTCTAGGAACTGTCTCGTGCTCAATGGAGTATATTGTTGAGGTTATAGAACTTGTCCACACTGTGACGGAGGAAAACATCAAGATCTAGGAACTGACTCGTGCTCAATGGAGTATACCGTTGAGGTTATAGTACTCATCCACACTATGACATAGGGAAACATCTTCATCAAGATCTAGGAACTGTCTCGTGCTCAATGGAGTATACCGTTGAGGTTATAGAACTTGTCCACACTATGACGGAGGAAAACATCAAGATCTAGGAACTGACTCGTGCTCAATGGAGTATACCGTTGAGGTTATAGTACTCGTCCACACTATGACGTAGGGAAACATCTTCATCGAGATCTAGGAACTGTCTCGTTCTCAATGGAGTATACCGTTGAGGTTATAGAACTTGTCCACACTATGACGGAGGAAAACATCAAGATCTAGGAACTGACTCGTGCTCAATGGAGTATACCGTTGAGGTTATAGTACTCGTCCACACTATGACGTAGGGACACTGTCGAGATTGATAACCTTATGTGAAATTCAACCGAGGATAATTCAATTGAGATTTAAGAACTGGTCAGGTCTTCGACTAAGCTGGGGACTTAACTGCATCTTTCCTGAAAGGTAAAGGTCAGTCCTATGAAATGCATGATATGGATCAGGCAATGATGTTCTCAAAATAATGAGATTGTATTCGTATGATGAGTATATGCATGTATCATGATGTATGGGAATATGATGCTTTAGCTGGGGGAAATAAATCTCGGAGTTGTTGGAGAATAGAGTTAAGTTCTTTGTTTCCGCTGGGGATGATGAACGAAGATGATAAACCTGTAGGAGAGAAAAATTTCGTTGGGGAATAAATTGATGAAGAGATTACTCCGAAGGGAATTACTCTGCGGGGTAGAGACGTTCTGTTGAAGATTTTAACGATAACTTCGCTGGGGATTCTGTTGATAAGCTCTGTTGGGGATTTTAATGATGAACTTTGCTGGGGAAAGAAAGAACTTCGCTGGGGATGATCCTTCAGTTGCAACTTACTGAGGATAACCCAGTTAAACTCTTGTGAGGATAACCTTCTGAATTTGGCTGGGGAGATTTATTTGTGCTCAGCAGGGGATAAGCTTCCAGAATCTACTGGGTAAGATGATTCAGCTCTGGCGGGGAAGCCTTTTTTATACTGCACTGGGGAAATGACTCCACTGGGGTATCTTGTATTCCTCCGGGGAACATTCTTATATTCTGTTGAGGAATATTAAGACTGTCGGGGGTACTCTTATACTTGCTGGGGGATATCTTTATACTCCACTAGGGAAGATTAAGACCTTCTGGGGATACCCAACCTTTTTAGGGCTGATGGTAGATTAACTCTGCTTGGGGAGAGCATTGCTGATTCGTTCATAGCTGCAAGTCTCAGTGGGGAGAGCTACCATTATTGTTTTACTCTGTGGGGAGTGACGGTATCTTGGTCATATTCTTTAGTTGAACATACCTTGGTACCTTGGTGGACATAGCAACTAGACAGCTCGGACAATTCTTATTGCCCCTGTTTCTGATATTACCAGTAATTTGTCCTTTGTTTCGCATGTAAATATGTATGAGCATCAATTAATGTCAAATGCATATATCAAAAATGAACATTGGACGTTCTTTGCAAAACAAAACAAAACAGATAAAGGGAAAACAATTTGAAATTTGTATGAAAATGAATTTGTATTGATTTTGAAGTTTGCCTGTAAATAGGCGTTTTTGTACAAGAGGCTGACGTCCTAGTAAGAGAATGCCGCCGAGCAAATAGAATTTATACAACTTGTGAAAAGAAAACAAAACAGCTTTGTGAATAATCCCACTGGGTTCCAACTCTGCTATTGCCTTTATATCTTCAAGCGTCTCATCACTTTGCTGCTTAGTTGAAGATGAATCTGATTGATTGGTGCCGTCCGAGCCTGATAGTTGATACCGAAGTCTGGATGCAAGGTGATCCAATGAGACATAGTGTTACGCTTTAATCCCTAACTTTTGCCTGGACCGCCCTTTCGGGTTTTCAGTCCACCGGGATACCCATTTTTGCCCAAGCCGCCTTTTCAGGTTTTCAACTTGCCGGGTGTACAGATTTTTTTATTTTCATCCCTTATTTTTGCCTAGGCCAGTCAACCTAGCGGGTCTTTGATTACGCGTAGTATATTTTCACTATGTCTGAATTGACGGGGTGAGGAAGGTCGTCACCATCCATGGTGGTTAGAATCATAGCTCCTCCTGAGAAGATGTTCTTAACCACAAATGGCCCTTCATAAGTAGGGGTCCATTTGCCCCTGGGATCACCTTGAGGTAGAATGATGCGCTTGATTACCAGGTCCCCAACTTGATACTCTTGTCGTCTAACTTTCTTGTTAAATGCCTTGATCATCCGTTTTTGGTACGTCTGACCATGACAAACAGTAGTAAGTCTTTTTTCGTCGATTAGATTCAGTTGATCAAGTCGGGTCTGAATCCAATCATCTTCACTCAAACCTGCATCCTTCATTATCCGAAGAGAGGGTATCTGAACTTCAATAGGCAAGACTGCCTCCATGTCATAAACCAAGGAATAGGGTGTTGCCCTTGTTGACGTCCGTGCTGAGGTACGGTGTCCGTGAAGAGCAAATGGTAACATCTTGTGCCAGTCTTTGTATTTCATTGTCATCTTCTGCACAATCTTCTTAATGTTCTTATTTGCCTCTTCGACAACCCCATTCATCTTCGGTCGGTAGGGAGAAGAGTTGTGATGCTGTATCTTGAATTACTCGCAGAGCTCAGTGATCATCTTATTGTTAAGATTGGTACCATTGTCTGTAATAGTCCTCTCTGGTACACCATATCGACAGATCAGGTTATGCCGAATGAACCGTGCCACGACGTTCTTGGTTACCGTAGCAAAGGAAGCTGCTTCAACCCACTTCGTAAAGTAATCAATCACTACCAGGATGAAACGATGCCCGTTGGATGCCGTAGGTCTGATCTCGCCGATCATATCAATGCCCCACATTGCAAAAGGCCAGGGTGTTGTCAAGACGTTCAGAGGGACCGGAGGAATGTGCACCTTATCAGCATAGACCTGGAATTTGTGACATGTCCGAGAATGCTGATAATAGTCGGCTTCCATTGTGGACCAATAATATCCTTCCCGAAGGATTTTCTTTGCCATGGTGTGTCCACTGGAATGAGTCCCGAAAGTACCTTCTTGTAGATCTGCCATGATCCTTTCTGCTTCATTCTTATCCACACAACGCAGTAAGGTTGAATCATGGTTACGCTTGTAAAGAATGCCATTGCTGATGAAGAATTTCGCCGCGAACCTCCTCAGAAACTTCTTATCATTAACAGATGCACCCTCGGGATACTCCTGAGCTTCCAGATACCTCTTCACCTCATGATACCAGGGCTTTTCTGTTACCTCTTCAGTCTCAAGATCACAGCAATGTGCAGGTTCGTCCAATATTTCAATAATGATTCGGGGAGCCTCGTTGTCCCAATTGACTTTGAACATAGAAGACATCATAGCTAGTGCGTCCGCTAACTGATTCTCCTCTCTTGGGAAGTGTTCAAAAGTTATCTCCTCGAAATGGGGAAGCAACGTCAATACATACTCCTTGTAAGGAATAAGATTTGGGTGTTTCGTATCCCACTCGCCTTTGATCTGACTGATCACGAGAGCGGAATCTCCGAAGACACTTAAAAACTTAATCCTTAGGTTAATTGCAGATTGAAGACCCATGATGCATGCTTCATACTTCGCCATATTATTGGTGCAGTTGAAACATAGTCGGGCAGTAAACGGAGTATGAGAGCCTTTAGGAGATATTATCACAACGCCAATACCATTACCCAAAGCATTTGAAGCTCTATCAAAGTACATAGACCATCGGGATCCCTCCTCAGGTCCTTCATCCGGTCCAGGTGTCTCACAATCAGTTACTACCATGATATTCTCGTCTGGAAATTCAAAGTTCATAGACTGGTAATCATACACTGCCTGATGTGCCAAATGGTCTGCCAATACACTTCCCTTTATTGCTTTTTGAGTTGTGTACTGGATGTCATACTCAGTCAGGATCATCTGCCATCTTGCTATTCTTCCGGACAAAGCGGGATTTTCGAAGATATACTTGATTGGATCCATCTTTGAAATCAATAGAGTAGTGTGAGTCAGCATATACTGTCTCAGCCGGCGAGCAGCCCATGCCAAAGCGCAACAAGTTTTCTCAAGCAGTGAGTATCAGGTATCACAGTCGGTAAACTTTTTGCTAAGGTAATAAATAGCATGCTCTTTTCGGCCAGACTCGTCATGCTGACCCAGCACACACCCCATTAAGTTGTCAAGTACTATCAAGTATAAGATCAGAGGTCTCCTTTCAACTGGTGGCATTAGGATGGGTGGCTCTTGGAGATACTCTTTGATCCTTTCGAAAGCGGCCTGACATTCATCATTCAAACGTACCACTTGATCTTTCTTCAGCAGCTTGAAGATTGGCTCACAAGTAGCAGTCAAGTGAGAGATGAATCGGGCAATGTAGTTCAATCGTCCTAGAAAGCCTCTGACCTCCTTCTCTGTCTTGGGAGCTGGAATCTCTTGTATGGCTTTCACTTTGGCAGGGTCCACTTGAATACCTTTGTCACTCACGACGAAACCCAACAGCTTACCAGACCTTACCCCGAAGGTGCATTTGTTCGAGTTCAATCTCAGTTTGTACAACTTCAACCTATCAAATAGCTTTTATAGATGGTCAAGGTGTTCCTCCTCAGTCTGGGACCTCACAATCATATCATCGACGTATACTTCAATCTCATGATGGATCATATCATGAAACAAAGCAACCATGGCATGCTGATACGTTGCCCTAGCATTCTTTAGTCCAAAAGGCATGACCTTGTAGCAAAAGGTGCCCCACTGAGTAACAAAGGTCGTCTTCTCCATGTCTTCGGGATCCATCTTTATCTGATTATAACCGGAGAAACCGTCCATGAAGGAGAATACCTTGTGCTGAGCAGTATTGTCAACCAGAACGTCGATATGAGGTAGAGGGAAATCATCCTTGGGGCTCTCCCTGTTCAAATCCCTGTAATCAACACACATTCGGACCTTACCATCCTTCTTCGGTACAGGAACCACATTGGCCACCCACTGAGGGTAGGAAGTCACTGCTAGAAAATCGGCGTCAAATTGTTTCATAACTTCGGATTTGATTTTCTCAGACATCTCTGGGCGCATTCGGCGAACCTTCTGTTTTACCGGAGGGAAGTCTTCCTTGGTAGGCAGGCGATGAACCACAATGTCAGTATCCAAACCAGGCATATCTTCGTAAGACCAGGCAAATATCTCAACGTAGTCATGCAGCATCTGAATCAACCGCTGTTTCACACTAAGCTCCAAGTTTGCACCGATCTTGACTTCTTTCTTGTCTATTTCAGTACCCAGATTCACCATTTCCACCGGCTCTTCGTGCGGCTGAATGGCCCTCTCTTCCTAGAGTAGTAGTCTTGAAAGTTCACCAGGAACTTTGCAATCATCTTCACCTTCGTCTTCGGCTAAGTTGATCGGATTTTCAAAGTCATAACCAGCAGTAGTAGAGTCGTTACCAGTGAGATCCAGAGTGGATGCGGACCTGTATATGTGAGTGTGTGTAAAATAGCTGTTTTGCAATACATAATAAAGAAAAACAAAGAGCGCAAAATTTGAAATGCAAGAAACTTCCAATGCTTTTATTAATGATATATGAAAATGACACACAAAAGCCCTCACAAATGAAGCCACGGTGCCTCGGGTAAGACACCGGGCCATAAAGTTTCACAACATTGTCTGTTACAAGTTCAAAACAAAGAGTTCATTATTGGGTAACAAAAGTAATAGGGATGAAGTCCTTTGTTGTCCAGTTGCTTGGTCCACCGTTGGTCGCAGGATAGATCCAGTTGTCGAATTCATACTCCCCCACATCATCTTCTATGGCATTTACTCCTGAGTTGCTGATGAACACATGAGGTCTTCCAATCCTTGCACTTCGAACAGCCCTTTAAGCTTCTGCAGTGAAACCCAAACCAAACTTGTTAGTCTTCTGAGTGAAATCAGGAAGTCGGCCCCAATTTGCACACTCACCCTTCTCAATAACAGCCCGGGCATCCTTTAAGGAAGCCATCTTCATAGGAGAATTTTCAACCACAGTCTCAGCTGATGCCAGTGTCTGAGGAACCTCTTCAAAGTGCTGAAATGGGGTCTCAATGAACTCCCCATCCATCTCTACGTATCGGAAAGAGTTGAGGTGGCTGACCATGTACTCTTCTTCCCCTTGTACTGTCACAATCTTCCCTCTGACCGGGTACTTCAGCTTCTGGTGGAGCGTTGAGGTTACGGCTCCAGCTTTGTGGATCCATGGACGACCCAACAAACAAGAATAGGATGGCCGAATGTCCATCACACAGAATGTAGAATTGAAGACCTGAGAACCAACTTTAATTGGGATATCAACCTCACCATGTACCATCCTTTTAGACCCGTCAAAGGCCCTGACAATGATGTTACTTGGCTTTAGCTCCAACCCTTTGCAATCCAACCGGTCTAGAGCTTTCTTGGGTAAGACGTTCAACGAGGAACCAGTGTCAACTAATACATGTGCAAGAGTAGTGCCCCTGCATTCAATGGAGACATGCAGGGCATCATTGTGGTTCTTCCCTTTAACAGTCAAATTGGTGTCGGAGAATCCCAAACCATTATCAGCATTTAAATTGGCCACACAATCGGTGAACTGATCAGCTGATGTCTCTTGTGGCACGTGGGTAGTCTTCAGGAAGGTAATCAGAGCCTTGGCATGGGCCTCTGAGCATAGCAATAGTGACAACATAGAAATCTTGGATGGGGTTTGCCCCAGCTGCTCAACTACGTTATAATCACTCTTCTTAATAATCTTCAAAGTCTCTTCCATCTCCTATTTGGAAGCTTCAACAGTAATGGTCTTCGGTGCCTCCGTCTGGGCAGGCACATCAGTGGTGATCCCTTTTCCCCGAGCGTTAGATGACTCGGCGAAAGGGGTAGGACTGAGAACTTGATCAGGAATGGCATTAGGCATACTTGCAGGTGTAATGACAACATGTCTTCGGACAGTTGGTGGAGCAATATCAGGTGAGAAAAGTCTACCGCTGCGGGTGACTTTAGCAGACCCAGTAATGTTGCTGACGCCGGTATCAACATCTAACTCTTGCTTAATTCCAAGAACATAAACATCTGCCCCATAGTGCCAAGGGACAGCTTTGTCAGAGGTGTAGGGGATGGGCCCCGGAACAGTGATGATTACAGGTGCGATCTTCGGAACAGATGTAATTCTAACAGGCTTCCTCGAGGGAGCCTTGGAAGAATTGTCGAAAATGGTAATGATGGCAACTTCTTCAGTAGGAATGGAAGAAACAACAATCTTCTCAAACAGGATCTCTTTATTATCCATCAGGTTTTGGATACCTGACTTCAGAAATGGGCAATCAGTAGGTAAAACAGAACACATATGGCAACCTTCGCCACAACCCGGAAATGAACCGGCTAGCAACAAGTTCTTCTTGACAGTCATTAGAGGGGTAACAATATCATCCACGGAAACTACAAACAAGTCTTCCTCTACAGCATTTACTCTATGTTTGGGCATGGGAGCAGTCACAACATTAGGCCTCTCGGGCGCCTCAAACTCAATCTCCTTTGCATCAATTAAGTATTGCACCATGTTCCTCAAAACCCAACAATCATCTGTATTATGCCCCGGGCTATCATAATGAAAAGCGCAGCGGGCATTAGGGTTGTACTTTGGTGATGTGGTGCTTGGATTCTTCGGAGCTTCTTTTAAGTTCACCAGATTGGTCTTCAGCAGCTATGGCAAAATCTGAGACAAAGTCATGCTGAGACGAGTGAATTGCCTTTAAGGTCTCTCGTCCTTTTGTTGATTGTGATGCTGAGGAGCACCAGCAGGTTTTGAAATAACAACCGCATTGATAGCTTGGCGGTGTTCAGGTCTATTCTGTCTTCTCAAACTGTAGACAGCACTGGACTCTTTCTTAAACGGTTTCTTCTCGGTGCTCGATGAGGCACCCTTCTGTATCTTCCCAACCTTAATACCAGCTTCAATCCTCTCACCAGTCAAAATAAGATCTGTAAACCCAGCTGAAGAGCTTCCAATTAGATGGTTAAAGAATGGACCAGACAGGGTCCCCAAAAACATGTCAACAAGTTCACGATCAGCCAAAGGTGGTTACACCCTTCCGGCAAGGTCTCTCCATTTTTGAGCATACTCTTTAAATCCTTCACCCGTTCCTATTGACATACCCTGGAGTTGGGTACGCGTAGGAGCAAGGTCAGAGTTGTACTGATACTGCCTATAAAATGCAGTAGCCAAATCCTCCCAGTTGCGGATACTGGCTCCGTCCAACTGATAGAACCATTCAAGCTGAGTCCCTGAGAGACTGTCTTGAAAGAAATGGATCCACAAGTTCTTATCAGCAGTGTAAGGCTGGATCTTCATCACATATGACCGAAGGTGCAGCTTCGGACAGGAAACTCCGTCATACTTGGCGAAGGCAGGTGCCTTGAATTTATGGGGAATCACCACCCCAGAGGATAGACCTAGATCTCTGAAATCCAGACCGGGCACCTTCTGTAATTCCATAGCGCTCAAACGGTCTTCCAGCTGTTTGTACTTATCCTCAGTAGGAGGATACTATTCTTCATCATAGTCTGTCTCGTTGTCGGAGACCATAGGGCTAGGAGCCCTCCTTTCTTATGGACTATCTTTCCCTCCAGATGAGGTGGTCAGATCAACTTCATTCTGCAGCCCGTTTCCAAACCTGCGTCCAGTATTGAACAAGATGGTCCTCTTCTTCTTCTTCTTCTCTTTCAGAATCAAAGTCTTCAGGTCCTGCTGACCCTTATCCAGATTCATGAACAACTCTTGAAACTGGGCATTATGGGCCTGGAGGGCCTTGATAGCTTGCTCAGTTGAAGGTTAGGCTGACATGATGATTGCTGAAATAAATAGCGAAGAAGATAAGAGACCTGTAATGGGGTACCTGTTTATGAAGTGCATGGGATGAAATGCGTATGATTTATGATTTCAAATACAATCGAGATTCAAATTTGTAAACAAGAAAGAAAACACACTTTATTAGATTAAACTTCAAAATTTAAATTGTTCTACAAACTGCCCTTAGGCGTTACAAGAATGGAAATACTAAAAAGTAAATAAAAACTGTAAAAGAAATCAACAAAGGTCCATCAATGCTTCCATGGTCTCTTCTTCTCAGTGCAGACATAATCATTTAGGATCCGCTCATTCTCCAACTGTCTGGTCAGCTTCTGGATCTTCTGCTCTTGTTCATTGAACCTCTCCCGATAAGAATCCCGTTCATTCCTCAATTGCATCCAAGACCTCTTCAGTTCCCCAATATCAGTGGGCATATAAGGGTGGAGAATAGTTGGAAGAACCCCCTCTTCATCATCAACTTCAAGAGTAACGGGCCTGACAGCTTCATATGGCATACCTAGCTTCTGGGCGCGGATGCGGACCCATCTGAGGTATGGCTCCATTGGCAGAGAAGTCTTTGGACCCAATTCATGTGGATCAGATTGGTGAACTCTGTCCCAAGCCCTTATAAATCTACGACGCAGCTCGTCGCTATCTCCCTGAAAATCAAAGATGATATGGGGCATCAGCATCTCATGAGGCCCCTCTCTTCTGGCTCTTCTAAACTGACAGAGAGCTAAGCATGGGTTGTAAGAAA
Source organism: Vicia faba (assembly GCA_948472305.1). NCBI lineage: Eukaryota > Viridiplantae > Streptophyta > Magnoliopsida > Fabales > Fabaceae > Vicia > Vicia faba. Next base: position 984,383,833 of record OX451740.1, read on the forward strand.
TCCCTCCGTGTAGTCCGATCAATGGAACATTAGGATACTCTCCACAGCGATCAATGACAGTCACCTCATCCATACCTTTGAGAGTCCAGATAATGTCATCATTAGAAAGAGACATCACCCTATAATCCCAGCCCATTCCTTCTTTGTTTTTCAGCACGGACTTAGGGAGGTGCGAAATAAACCACATCGACAATAAAGGAACACAGCATATCAAAGTTCCCCGCTTTCGGGCAACACGAGCATAGAGCTGATGAAGCATATCACCCAAGAGAGTGGGTACCAGATTCTGAGAGATGAAGATCTTGATGGCATTAATATCAACAAAAGTGTCAGGATTCGGAAACAATACCAGACCATAAATCAAGAGAGCCAGAATGTCCTCGTACGCCTTGAAGTCTAAGTTGTCCCAAAAGTAATTAGCTTTTTCAACCAAAAACTTAGCCAGAAAACCCTTAGCTCCACTTCTAGTCTCCCAGTTAGCCATTACCTCCTCCTTGGTCAAGTGAAGGGCTGCAACAATTTCTTCTGGCTTAAGAGTCTTTTCCCAACCAGTAAATGGAGTCTGCTCCAAAACAAAGATACCAAGGAGCTCATAGAACTCTTCCAGGGTAGGAACCAGCTGGAAGTCTTGAAAGGTGAAGCAATGGTATAGCGGATCATAAAACTGGACCAGGACACTCATCATTTGTTCTTCCAACTTTGAAGTGACCAAACTGAGAAGAGAACCATGCCTTCTGATGAAGGAAGTAGTGTCTGGAATCCTGACAACCAAATCTTTAAGCAGGGTAGGTACTTAGACAAAGTTTATCCGGATAGTATTCCTACGCATGGGCATCATGATGACCTACAAAACAGAGCAAAGATGAAACCCTCTTGTCTTTGAAATAGGTTAGTCCTTATGCAAAATGTATGCAATGTCATGATGTCATGATGTCATGGTAAAGACATACCACAAGTATCCACAAAAGGCAAACATGATAAAGGCACACAAGTCACACAAAAGAGCCCTTAGATTTCAGGCTGGCATGGAGCTTAGGTACTACCCTCTTTCAGTTTAGTTGGTTAAGACCTATCCTAAAAATAGTAATCGGGTTCTAGAGGATCTCAATATCAATGACTACCCTCAATCGGTCATAATTCCAGTTTAGCAACCTTTTCTTGCGGCCGGAATCATCGCGAGAGTTTAGTCTCAATGAGTGTAGCATACTGCTACTGTTCTATGGCCAAGTTGGTCAATTTAAGGTTCTAAGGTCAGTTGGTGCTTAATGACTCCTTAGAAGACCTATATTCTCCTCGTTCCAACACAAGGAATATCGGTACAGACCAAGGTGCCACACCAACGTAGCTACTGCTTCATCCGTGTCGGTCTACGCCGGACAGATCCCTCATAGTTTATTGCTACTTACCTAAAGGGTATCCCCAGATCTGGGTTAGGATCTATAGAACTCCGATACAAGCCCACAAAATTAAAGCATACAAAGCATACAATTGAAAACATAGTGATCTAATCCTAAGGTACACCTCACTTAATGCTCTCCCCAGTAGAGTCGCCGATTCTATGATCGGTGGGAATAGAACTGACTATTTTGGAATGCTGGTTCGTGTTTGCGTTTGTTTTTGCAAAATGTCGCGGTAAGCAAGAGTCTCCACCGTCTTTTATTTTATCCAACAAGGAAAGGACAAAAGCACAGAAAAATTCCTTTTTGAGATATTTCTCGGGTTCGGGAGGTAGATTATAGAAAGGGAAGGTGTTAGCACCCTTTCTATCCGTGGTTATCCACGGGCTCTTAGGTACTTGCTCATTATGTTTTCAAAAGTTTGCTTTTCTTTGTGATTGTGGGTTTGAAAAGAGTTTTTGTTTGAAAGGGGTGTAAGTGCGAAAAGTTTTGTTTTGTTTTTTAGAAAAGAGCAAGTACTTAAGAACATCTATCTACTCAAAAAGGAATTAAACTGTGCAAATGTCCTTTAGACAATGCTATCCCACTATTGAGGAGTAGGTAGCATCGTCGTTGGAGTTTTCGGGTCAATTCGATTAAGGGACGTGTGGTCACTAAAGCAACGTTAGGACGCCTTAGCGGTAACCCTAATGTCTTAGATCATTTTTATCTGAGGCAACTGTTTCGAGGCAACTTATGATCTTTAGACAAGAGAGGGACCTCTAAAACTTCCTATACTCAACGACCATGTTCGAGGCAACCAAGTGAGGTGTACCCTAAGAGTGCGCATGTGCGAGTGTATTGTTTTTCAGTTATATTATCTTTGTACATGTTAATGGTGAGCTACTGTTGATTTTAAATTAGAGATTAATCTTGTCATGTATTGCCTATTATTCAAACATCTAACAGTTAATGGTTGCGGAAATTAAATTGCGGAAAATAAATCTAAGCTATTACAAGGCGTCGATCGGGTATTTACATCGCCAAAGACAAACCCTTTAAAATTAAATTGCCAAAAGTAAATAAAAGCGATAAATAAATAAAGTCCTAAATTAAAAAAACTATTACATCCTCGAAGCAATTACAATATTGAAATATGGATAAAAAATAATTCGCGCGCGAGAAAATTAAATCGAAGTTTCTTAGGGTTTTGACCCTTTTTTATTAAATAAAGCATATTTTTGTTATTTTTGAATTAAAAATGGAATTAAACCTAAACTAAATATTAATTAATTAAATAAAATTATTTTTGGTTTTTTTATTATTTAAGGTAATAAAATAAAATTGATTAAAGTTATTAAAAACCTAATATTCTAAATTGATTTTAATTTATTGCAAAATATTAAAATTATACCTATTTAAACTAAATAAAATTAATTAATTGTTATTTACAAAAATAAATAATAAGATTGATGGAATTAAAAAAAATATATTGTTTTGTTGTTTTCTGATTTTATGAGAAAAATTATTAATTGGTTAATTAACAATAAAAATAATAAAACAAATTAAATAAAGAAATATAGAAAAGAAAAGAAATAAACTAAAGGGGGTTTGGGCCCCAAATCAGGAGGTTTGGTCAGCATTTCCTTGGCCCAAATGTATTCCAGCCTGCTTTGACTTTTGTGCTTCCCTACGCGCTTATTGATCAGGGAGTATGGTGGATGCTCAACTCTAGCTTTTGGATCTTGGCCTGAAGCCACATGGCACCTTGAGATCTGGAGGCATTTGGTAATCCACGCTTGGCATGCTGCATATGAACGCTTGAATAAAATTGCAAATAAAATTTTGGGGGACCTGGTATTCGAACCCAGGTCCCAATGCTCACATGCCAGCGCTCCAACCACTCAACCAAACTGCTTCATTCGTTAGTGGAATGGATAGATAATATTATATTGGTAAAGCAAGCAATATACTGAAAATAAATAAAAACGCGCTAAATTGATTTGAATGGTCCAATGAAGACAAGCCACGTCTTCATCTTCTTCCACAAACCCTGTGTTTTTTTCCTGCGAATTTGATTTCGCATCAAAATCCATGGCTTACTTCTAAAATCCACCCTAGGCTGTAAAAATCAATTCTAAGACCAAGGCTTGCTTTGTCTCTTCCCACTGAGTTCAACCATGGCCAAGATTCATCCTAATTGTCCCTGCAAAATGAAACCCCAAATGGAAACCTCCAAAACCCTAGGTTCGGGTAGGGAGTTATAGGCTACGAAAAAGCAATTGAATGATGCAGAACGAATGGAAATTTAAAGGCAAGCATGATTATACAAAAATATTGGCAAGAGGATGCAAGGAAGTGGTTTCACGATATCATGTTCAGAGTAAGATTCATGGAGACTTACAGTGCAATTGGTGGCGTCTAAAGGACTGGTTTTGATTACTACAGTTTCAGGAGATGTCAGGGAAGAGAGCTGTGTTGAGCTTTTGGTTGGAAGATGCCTCTAAACCAAAATTCGATCTCCACTTTTCAAGGTTTTTCACAAACTTGGTATGGCCATTTCTGCAGAGCTTTTGTGTGTGTTCTAGGTCTGGCTTGCTTGTGTGAGTGTTATAGAGTGAATTAGGGTTGGTCTTTTGGTCTCAAATCAAGTGCATTGAAGATTCATGATTTGGTTTTGATCACCATTATCAAACTTCCAAAAATAGGCCAAATCTGATTTTTTATGCTTGAATGAGCCTTGATACGAATTGACTAGGTGTTATATGATACTTGCAAGCTGTAATGACCGCAACAAATCTTGTTACATCAATTTTAGATTTTATTTGATTTAATATTGATTAATAATGAATTAAATCAATAAAAAATAAAATAAAATATAAAAATAGATGAATGTCCATGAAATCAAATATGGGACACGTGTGTGGCATGACAAGACGAAATCAAGTGGAAAAAAGTGGGGCCCTTTTGTCAAAAATTTGAGTTTTGAAGATAGTTGACTTTTGCCAAATTTGGAAAAATGCCCAACTTCAACAATGCATAACTTCTTCAATTTTGAACTTTTGGAGGTTTTCTTGGACTTTTAAGAAACCTTGAGATGTCTTCTAATTAACACTTTTGGTATCATATCATTTTGATCTTCCATGCTCAAGTTATAAGCTTTGGAAAAAAAGGTGTTTTTGTTGACTTTCAAAAATGACCTATAATGTCCAAATTTGTAACTTTTTGTGAGAGAATTTCTTGATCTTGGGGTGTGAAGATGGATTGTAGGAAATTGCATCCTATTCAAAATGAGCTTTGGATGGGTCATTTCTCATAAAGTAAGAGAAAGTTATGCTTGGTCAAAGTTGAGTTGACGTTTCCTGCAAAACCCTAATTTAGCAACTTTTGAATCTTGATGAATCTTGAGCAATCCTTGATGAATCATGATAAACCCTTGATCAAATTATGAATTATCCTTCAAAATGAGAATGTTGACAAAAAATTTTGAGGTTTGACTGTCTGTAGGTCACAGTTGACTTTTGCCCTAGCACAGTCGATTTTTGGGCCTCTTGAGCAATTGACTGACCAAACTTCCTCTGCAAGGCTTGAAATTTTACATGGATGAACTTAAGAACATATTAGGAAATTGGAGAGTATTTGAGGTCATTTGGATGTAAGGACCTTGATGCAACACAAAACCCTAATTTTGACTTGATTGCTTTAGGAGGTGATTTGACTGTCCATACCTTGAGCCAACTTGAGTAACTTGAAGCTTCTTCTTGACAAGTCTTGAGGAATATGGGAGGGCAAATTTTGGGGTACAACAGGATTCAAATTGGATTGACCTGTTTGCAATTGAGTTCCTGTTCTGGAATGTCCCAATGGTTAAGTAGGGTCCAATCTATTTCTGCATGTAGGACGGTCTAATAATCTTAGCCCAATAAAACGTGAAGAATAAAAAGACATTTTTTCCTTTTGTCCCTCACTCGAGGAGCCTTGGCCAGCTAACCACTAGGGCCTGCGCAGTTGCTTCTGCACGGTCAAACAAGATAGTCTTCATTCTACCAAGCCATACGAGGACAGTCACCCAAGAACGACCAGAAATCACGCTCGCCTATGAAACACTTCCATGTCCGTCATAACGGCTAGTTCCGAGCATCTCTACCCGTTGTAATGGTTAGTTCTTGGAAGTTACCTATTTTTGAGAAATCTGATATCTAGGCTCAAGAATAGGGACCAATGGCCAAGCGCCAAAGGAATTATATAAACCCTCATACTTGTGAGGGTCAGGTATCTAATATTCATTCGACAAACCATAATCTCTTTCTTGTATCACTTTTCATTCTTTCTTACTTGAGCGTTGGAGTGTCTTGCAGGTACACCCACTCCCTCCTCCTCTTTGATTCCATCCTTACGGACGTCATATGTCGGCCCACTTCAGGCTCTGATCAGCCGGTAAGATCAGTGGAGCCGTCTATGAGAATTATGTCTTCCCCATCTTTCTTTCCTCGAAACTAAAGATCAAAAAGAAATTCAAAGATTTCTATCATGGCCGATCAAGATGACAACCACCTCTCTGGAAAAACTGTGCTCTCTCCTGTCTGCAAAACAGACAAAAGTGGATGACTACCCCTCCTTGAGGATATCCCAGAGAAGAGAGATAGCCAAACCGTGTCTCTTAACTTGGTTGAAGCTGACAACGAAGACGTCCAATTCTTGGAGAATCGGAAATCCAAAAAAAAGTCCCCGAGGAGCCTCCAATAATTCTCTAACTAGTTCCAATTCCGGACAATATCGATCCATCTATGACAACTCTGCTCACTTTCCTTAACCAGAAAAATGCCCTGATCCTGCAACAAAGCAACAAGATTGGATCTTGGGAAAAGAAGTTCTAGTCAAGATCTCCTCCTCAGAGAATCCAACGACATGACTCCTGCAGTACATCACCGTCAAGGCGTGGTCCTCTCCCTGCACACGATAAGCAAGATATTTCTTTTAAGAAACGAGGTCGTACTCCTCTCTATAAAGATCGATGTTCCCCAATCACCAAGAAGACAGAGGGTAATAAACGACAAGACATAGAACATTCACCATCACCCAAGCCGAAGTATCAACCAAGGAGCATATCTCCCCGTTGGGACAATAGCCTCTGACGAGGAAGAAACCACTACTCTTCGCCCCCATCACCCGATCCGAGCAACGACGACAAGCCCCGTGGCCCGTTATCCAGAGAAATTATGGATACTTCGCTCCCTGTCGGACTGGAGAAACCCCAAAACCCGGGGACATACGATAGGACCTTAGATCCAGACGAGCACACCGAGAACATCAATTTCATACTCGACTACAGACGTGTTTGAGGAGCGATTAAGTGCCGACTCTTCCCTACCACACTAAGAAAGGAATTCATGACTTGGTACAAAAGCCTCCCCGATGAATCGATCACATCTTGAAAGAACCCGAGGAAACAATTCTCCAGGCATTTTATGACATCTTGTTGTCACCCAAAATTAGAAGCATCATTGGAGGCCATCATCCAGAGGGGGATGAATCCCTCCGAGCATATATAAAAAGATTCAACAAAGAAGCCGTCTAGGTCTCCACGACTGATGGGATGAAATATTATCTCCTCGAACGAGGATTACTCCCCCGCAGTGACTTTTCCAAAGCAGTTGGCATAAAAAATCTTGCAACACTGGATTCCCTCCTGCTCAAGGCACAAGCGTACATCTAGTACAAGGAGAAATAAGCTTTCAACAACGCGCAAGACTTGCAGCATCGAGAGAATGCAAAAATTTCAAAGAACAATGTGACCTCGATATCCCGTCGAGGGGGGGGGAGAAAATAAAATGAAGGATAAACCCTGTGACTCGCGGGACTACAAAGGGCCACCTGGTCATTTTCAAGATTACACACCCTTGAACGCCTCACACAAGCGGATCTTGGCCGACTGCACCAACTCTGAGTTCCGTCAAGTCGGGGTTCGATTTCCTCGAGAGACGTCATCCAAGGTAGGGAGGGACAAAACCAAAAACTATCGATTCCATAAGAGCCACAAGCACACAACATAAGACTACATCAACCTGAAGGATACCATAGAGGTCCTCATCCGAGATGAGCATCTCAAAAAATATAAAAAGAAGGATGGTCCATGCAAGGACGCCCAAGAGTCCAAGAAAGTCGAGAAAGAGAAGCCCTTCCCCGACAAAACCCTCATGCTCGTCTCCTTGAGCATCACCCAGCTAGAAGTTTTCTATATCCCCGACCTGAATGAGGTTCCCTTATGCTTCACTACACACAGTCCCTGGGAGACATATTCTCCCGCAATGGTTGAAGCTACTCGAAAAAAATGAAATAACCTCATATGGAACATACATATTCACCACCTAACATTATTTATCCCAAAGAATTTAAGGAAAGGAAAATATAGAGAAAACCTTTGGTATCGGGAAAAGAACGTGGTTTCACAAACAAATCATGGGTAAGAGAGTCGATTATGCAAGCGGAATATATTAGCACCCCTAATGTTCGTGGTACTCCACAAAATCCACTATTGTTATTCTATTCAATGAATGTGTTTATCTTGATAAAGGGAAATATATATACATTTATTCATTGGGAAAAGAAAAGGGTTTTATTAGTGCATTTACGTGAGAAATTGAAACTCCACGCCTACGTGCCCCAAAGGGAAACAAAACACCGTAGTTCTTCTTAAAAAATGTTTTGATTGTTGTGTGTTTTTTATGGATGAATATTAAATTCACATTTTAACAGTTACCATTGGATACTACACATCATTGTTTTGTGTAGAATGAAGTTAATATATCCTTTTTGAAAATGTTTTAAAGTGAAAAAACCCTAAGGCAAAAATGATTTGGATTCGGTTTGTGTTTTTGTTAGGAATAAGGTTTTAAGTGGACCCTCATCCAAGGAGACACCCATCACCTTCATACCTTTAGTTTTGAATATTGTTAAGTGTTTTGAGGTTTTTTTGATTGATAAAGATTATAGTCTTAATGATTAATGCAAAAAAGAAAAGTCTAATGGGGAGACTTATTGGTCTTAGAGTTGTCATTCAAATATTAGACTTAGGGTTTGGATTATGGGGGAAATTATACCCTAATGTTATCATGCTTGGATTGAGATACTAATGTTTATCTTGGTTCAAGTTTCATCAAAGATTTAAAATGAATCAAGTAAGCCTAAGTGAACATGTTATTCATACAAGCATGATAATACAAGTGGATGATAATCTATGGATTTTATTTGGTAAAAGTTGTGACAAAAGAGTGAAAGTTGAAAGCATGTTTTTGATGTTTATAGTTTATGCTTTAAAAATAATTTATGAAGGAAATATGTTCAAAAACAAGACAAGCTTGTGAAAAGGTGGATGATTTGGATGTTTGAAACAAGTGTATGTATCACAATCACGATTGAAAGTCATGAAGCATAACTTTTGAGTTGGAACATGTTTCATGATTTAATATGAATTTGGATGAGAAAAGTTCTAAAAAAGGATCGAGATATCATAAAAGACTTACTAAAGTGTTAATATATCTCAAGGAAATCAATACCTATCATGGTAAGATCAAGCTTTATGAGCAAAATTGAAAAATTGATCAAAGGATCACAAAAAATATCACTTTAAAACCCTAAAAAGTGATTACTTTGATTTAATTGAAAAATAATGAAATACAAAATACTTTTGTGATATTTTTCATATTCATAAAATAGACATGATAAACTAATAGTTTGCAAAAAAAAATTAGCTTAATAAGACTAAATTTGATTGCAAAAAGAATTAAGTAAAAATGATGAAAAATGAGGTAGAAAATGAAGTTTGAAAAAGTAAAAAAAAAAAATATAATCAAAAGATCTGGCGCGCTATGCTTACCACTGAGGTGGATCTTTCATCTGTATATTAAGCAACACTCAATAAATATATTATAAGCCAAGTCATGAAAATTTGAAAATTCCAGCAACTCATCTTCTTCTTCCTCTCGCGCTAACAATAACGATAACAACATAATTTCCATTTTTTTGTTTTTCGAAAATGCTCATTTCTGAACCAAATTGAAAGATGTAAACATTAAACTTGCTTAATTTTTTACAAGGAACTCAACCATATAATTTTTAAAAGCTATAAATCAACGGTTAGGATGAATTTTGTTTGGTACCAAATTGAAACCCCAGCATTTCAGAAAACTCAATTCCAAAATTCTTATCACACAATCAATTAAAATGCAATTAAAGGACATGGATAGTTCCAGTAACATGGTTTATACATTTTATCTTTAGAAAATAAATGCTAATGATGCTTGTATCAATATTTAAAAGTTTGAGAAACATACCTCTTGATTCCAAAATTCGACGGCCTCTACACGACTTCCAGAAGAAATGTGATGATTTCTTTAGCTCCTTGGGACCTTAGTGAGTGTGTTGCAACTTTTACTGTGCCTTGAAATTGTCTGGATTGGTCTACTCAAGTCAAGTTGAAAAGTTAGATTTTAAAAATGGTGGATATTGATAATGGAGTTACAGTGGCAAAACAAGTGTTTGGATCACTTATACATGATATATATGAAGTGTTCGGATGATTTGTTTGGGAAAAAGTTGCAAGGTTTGAGAGTTTCAAATAAATGGATTTTGAAAACTCAAGATATGAGTTTTATGGCCAATTATGGTTTTAGAGTGTATGAGAGGTTTAGAGGGCTTGTGAATTGTTGTTTTGGACTGCAAATGACCTCACTATTTATAGGCAAAAGGTTTGAGAAGTTGAAGTAACCAAATTTGTAAGATAACAGTTATGGTTTGGAAGCTTAGTTATGAAGTAACTTTGAAGAACATGGTTCCAATGTATTGTACCTTGTCTCATAGAGTTGTTGGATACTTTAAGCATGCTTATCTGATCTTTTAGGTTAAGTGTGTGCAGAGGAAACAAGTTAGAGACTCAAAGAGAGTGGACTTTATGATTAAAGTCACTTTACAAGAATGAAAGTGTTAGCTTTAGTTCCAAAAATGGCATGATGCATTTGATAAGGCTTGTGTCAATTGGATAATGGCCATAAATTAAGTGAAGTAAAATTATTATAAATAGATTTATGGTATTAGAGGCATGCAAAGTGAGATTACAAGACATGGCATGAAGATTTTGTCTTATGGTTATCATAGAAATGACATATAATTCAAGAAAAAATGACCAACTTTGTCTCTTCAAATCTCTCAGCTCAAGTATGATCTTTTCATGCTATTGGACATTTTGGAAAGCTTGAATCAAGATTTACAATTTTCATGTTGACCACTTTGGCTGAATCAAATGGGAAATTGGTGAAAAATGGCCAAAAAGTTTAGATAAAAAACTGATCAAAAATATTTCTAAGTGTTGGGTAAAAATATCATAACTTCATAGGCCTATATCTCTTAATCCAAGCACTTTTTCAGGATTATCCCATGTAAACAAAGTTATAACATTCCTCATTCCCTACAACTTTCATGTTGAAAGTTTTCCTTGAATCAACTTGTGTCTTGAGGAAACTTACTTGTGAAGTTAGGGTTTTCTAAGCATAAATTACTTGAATTTTTCCTAAGTACTTGAAAATCTTTCAACTTTAACTTTTGTTGACTTTCTTGATCTTCTTGATTTTTGATGATCAAGCTTGATGATAACACATAAATATATTGCATATTTGACTTGATTTGACTAAATTATTTTCCATTTTTATTCTAAATTAAATCACTTTGTAGTTGGTATTATGCCGATATTTTGCTATTTTGCAGGTATCAAATTAATTATAAGGGAAAGAAGAAAAAGGAAGAAAAATAAGAAAAAGGAAGAAAAAGAAGGCTACAATAAAACAAGCCCAAGCCCAAAGCACGCAAGTCAACAAGCATGACAAACGACATGGCTATCTTGACGAATGGCATGCATTAACCAAGTAAGTGACGAACGTCACTTATCCTTTTGACGGACGTCACATCCCGTATACTTTTGCCACGTCTCTAAAAGTTTGCAACAAATGTGTGTTAACTGCTTCCACCAAGTCAGACGCGTGGAGATTCAGCATCCCTATAATCTCTCCAACAAATCCTCACAAAAAATTACTTGAGATGAATATAAATAGAAGAACTCATGCACTGAAATACAGTCACGTCGTTACTGCCCTTTTGTTCTTCGTATATTTCACAGAGCTACTACTTTCCAGAATTATTTGTTTCCAGCTATTATTTTCCTTAGCATATTTATTTTCCCACCCCGTTTTAAGAAATAGATTTCTACACCGGAGATCTATTGCCCAATAGTTTATTTCAAGACCTCATGAATTGTTATTTAAGTTTATTATTTTATTTTCGCAATTGATCCTGTTCCGTATCGAAGCAAAACCTACCAACCTGTGGAGGAGTGCTTACTTTAGAGCCGGACGAATTTTTATCAGTCTCCAGTCAATTTATTTCCAGGTTTTTATTTTAATAAAATATTATTTGCTCTTTAATTCGATAAACATGTTTACTTCGTTGTCTGGCTTTTACTATTCAGTGATTGAGTTTTATAATATGTTAAGCTAGATTTCTATACCGGTATGTAAGATCATAAAACTGAGGGGATTTGGTAATACTATTGGGCATTTATTTGTTGAACTATTTTGTGGACTAGATTACTTTATTTCTAGTGATGAACCATTTTGTTACGAGAGTAAAAAACAAATAGAAGTTAGCTTCAATAAAGCGAGAGCTTGAGGATCTTTAACTGGACCTAGTAACTAGGCATTGGCTTTAAAAACAGCGAGAGCGCTTTAAAGCGAATTAGAGTTTATTTGTTTTCAAAAGAATGTTTCTAACTTCGACGGGATAGCGAGAGCATATGTTAGGACTTAAATTGCATAACCTAAATCAACAACCACGACAGTGTGAGATGAGGGTTTTTAAATTGATAAATTTCTACTGAGAATTGTTAGAAACTGCAAGTTACCAAATAGGGTACTAATTCCCAAAGCTCGATCATTACATACTGGTTGTTTACCCCCTCTGATTATTTAACTAGATTCAAACTTAATTTTAGTTCCCTTAATCTAAACCAAATACTTTTAGCCTTAGATTTACACCACAACGCTAGATAACGATACGTTTGAGTTTTGGTCCTTTGGGTTCGATAATCTTTAAAACTATGCGATAAGACTGTGCACTTGTAGTCCATATCCTCTAGACCACCATATCCAGTAGCGATCAAGTTTTTGGCGCCGTTGCCGGGGACCAATTTAGTCAATATTGTAATTTCGTTGTTGCACCATATAGACTAGGGCAACATTTTTCCTTTCTTGGAACGATTGTATGCCAAATACTCGTTTACAAGGAGGGGAATTAGTACAACGAATCAACAAAATTGAATGTTTTGTTAACATAAGACGTTGAATCCTCGATCTTCCTGAAGTAGCTCCAATTCCAATTCCTATTTCTGAAAAACCAACCCCGGAACTAGACATGGCTGGACTAGGTAATCGACCTCTTAAGGAGTACACTGCTCCTTTTTGAGCTGAACCACACTCGAGTATTTCTCCTCCTGCCATCGAGGCGAATAAGTTCGAGCTTAAACCTTCATTGTTGCAAGCCGTGCAACAAAATCAATTTTCCGGAGGCCCTACGGATGATCCAAATCTCCATTTATCTGTGTTCGTACAATACGCCGACACAGTAAAAGCTAATGGTGTTAATCCCGAAGCAATTCGATTACGTCTTTTTCCCTTTTCTTTAAGAGATAGAGCCAGAGCATGGCTCCAGTCCTTACCTTCAAACTCAATAACTACACGGGACAAATTGAATAAAGTCTTCTTAGCAAGATATTTTCCAATAAGCAAAACTGCAATGCTGAGAGGCCAAATCAACGGATTTACGCAAAAAAACGACGAATCACTTTTCGAAGTTGGGAGAGATACAAGGACATGCTGACACTTTTCCCACATCATGGACTTGAACCATGGCTAATCATTTACACCTTTTATGGTGGTCTCCTATATAACACCAAACTGTCTCTAGACGCTGTCGCTGGTGGTGCACTAATGGACAAACCCTATAATGAAGCTTATCAACTAATTGAAAACATGGAACAAAACAATTATCAATGGGGAGGAGAATGAGCCCCCACTCGAGGATTGCACAAAGTCAGTGGCATAGACCATGTCAATGCTAAATTTGATGCCCTAATTCAAAAGATTAAGAGTTTAGCAATAACCCCAACCCCCGCGGCCACCGTGGCTGTCGTAGCTCGAAACTGTGACTTGTGTGGAATACCTGGACATATCGTTTCCGAGTGCCAATTGCTAGCTGGGATACCCCCTGACCAGATGAACTACGCCTAAGGAAACCCGTATTCTAACACCTATAACCCAGGTTGGAAGAATCATCCTAACTTTTCCTACAAGAATAACAATGCGGTATACACCCCTCAAGCACCTCCTGGTTTCCAAAAGGCACCTCAAGTTGCACCTAAAGCACCCTGTAAGTCCAACCTTGAGATAATGATGGAAAACATTGTTGCTGCTCAAACACAACATAATAAGGAATTTATAAACCAAAACTTACACACCTCCGAATTAGTAAAACAATTAGCAACCAAAGTAGATGCCTTGGCTACACATAACAAAATGTTAGAAACCCATATTTCTCAAGTAGCCCAACAACAAGCAACAAATGTTGCTCCAGCTGGGGTGTTTCCTGGTCAACCACAACCTAACCCGAAAGGTCATGCTAATGCCATTACATTAAGAAGTGGGACTGAATTAGACGGACCGGTAGATCCGAGAATCTCAACTAAGTCGATGTCTCAACAAAATGAAAATGAAAATGAAAAGGAAAAAAGCAAGGATGAGCTGAATAAAAATATCGAGTCAGAAATCATAGCCAGAGACGAAGTTGAGAAGGCAAAACCATACGTACCCCCACCACCATATAAGCCACCTATCCCATTTCCTCAGAGATTAGCCAAATCTAAAACCGAAGGACAATTTAAGAAATTTGTGGAACTTCTGAAACAATTAAACATAACAATACCATTTATAGAAGCCATAACACAAATGCCATATTATGCCAAATTTCTTAAATAAATATTGTCTAATAAAAAGAAACTCGAGGATAATGAGACAATGATGCTTACTGCGGAATGTAGCACTATTATCCAGAACAATATGCCACCTAAGATGAAAGACCCTGGTAGTTTCTCCATACCCTGTGTGATAGGGAAATTCGTAATAGAGAAAGCACTATGCAATCTAGGAGCTAGTGTGAGCTTGATGCCCCTTTCAATCTGTGAAAAGCTGCAACTAGGAGAACTGCGACCAACTAGGATGTCCCTACAACTAGCTAATCGATCTGTGAAATACCCAGTGGGTATGCTAGAAAAAATTCCTGTTAGAATAGGTCAATTCTACATTTCCACAGATTTCATTATAATGGACATTCAAGAAGACTCGAACATTCCCATCATATTAGGAAGACCGTTCTTAGCCACCGTTGGCGCCATCATTGATGTGAAATGAGGGAAATTGACTTTTGAAGTCGGAGAAGAGAAAATTGAATTCATTCTTTCTCAATTCCTGAAAGCCCCTGCAATAAGCGACACATGCTGTTTTCTTGACATCATCGATGAATGTGTGAAGGAAATAAAGTCAGAATCAATAAAGGATACTGAAATCTTAAGAATTCCAAAACCGTCTGTTTTTTAAGACGACAACTGGCGTGGGGAATGCCAGGACGACCACCTAAGTGAATTCCTAGCACTGACTCCCGATCCTATGCCTGACCCCAAGAAACCTGCTGTAGAACTTAAAACATTACCAAATGATCTAAGGTACGAATTCTTGGACGAAGAATGTAAACGACCCGTCATAGTCAATGCTGACTTAGGACGAACCAAAACCGAAAAATTACTTAATATCCTGAGGAAATATCCAACCGCTCTAGGCTATAACATCTCAGACCTAAAAGGAATAAGTCCTTCTATCTATACACATTGCATTATGCTCGAGGAAGATTTCAAAACCTCTAGAGAGCATCAAAGACGAATTAATCCCATTCTAAGCGATGTAGTTAAGAAGGAAATTTGTAAGTTGTTGGAAGCCATAATCATATTTCCTATATATGACAATAAATGGGTCAGTCCTGTACATGTCGTACCCAAGAAAGGAGGAGTCACCATAGTCACCAACGAGAAAGGCGAATTTGTAGCCCAACGCACTCAAACTGGATAGAGAATATGCATCGACTATAGGAAGCTAAATAAAGCCACTCGCAAGGATCATTTTCCTCTACCTTTCATAGATCAAATGCTCGAGCGTTTGTCCAGACATTCCCATTTCTGTTACTTATATGGTTATTCTGGAATTTTCCAAATCCCTATCCACCCCGATGACCAAGAAAAAACCACATTTACATGCCCTTATGGTACATTTGCTTATAGACAAATGCCTTTCAGACTTTGCAATGCACCCGCAACCTTCCAGAGATGCATGATGGTGATCTTTGTCGATTTCCTGGATGGAATGATGGAAGTCTTTATGGAAGACTTCTTCGTTTGTGGAGAAAGTTTCGAAGGATTCTTAGTAAACCTTGAAATGGTACTCAAACGATGCGTGACCGTCAATCTTGTTCTCAACAGGGAAAAATGCCATTTCATGGTCCGACAAGGGATTGTACTTGGACACATCGTGTCCGACAGAGGAATCGAGGTAGATAAGGAAAAAATAGAACTGATAAAAAACCTTCAACCTCCTAAATCTGTTCGAGAAATAAGAAGTTTTCTAGGACACGCCGGTTTTTACCGATGTTTCATCAAAGATTTCTCTAAAATAACCAAGCCACTAACTGAGTTGCTAATGAAAGACGTTGAATTCATCTTTGATGACAAATGTTTTGAATCGTTTCAAACGCTTTAACAAGCACTAATCTCTGCGCCAACTATGCAGTCTCCAGATTGGAGCGAACTGTTCGAGATAATGTGCGATGCAAGTGATTATGCTGTAGGTGCCGTTCTAGGACAGCGAAAAGAAAAAAAAACTCCATGTAATATACTATGCGAGTAGAACCCTTGACGAAGCCTAAATGAATTATGCTACGACGACAAAAGAACTTTTAGAAGTTGTGTTTGCATTAGATAAATTCCGTTCATACTTGGTGGGAGCCAAAATTATCATCTACACCGATCACGCTACTATTAGATACCTCCTAACTAAGAAAGATGCCAAACCTAGACTATTGAGATGGATCCTATTACTACAGGAATTCGATTTGGAAATCAAATACAAAAAGGGAACTGAAAACATCGTAACAGATAATCTTTCTAGGCTTGAAAATCTAAAGACCGAACAAATACCAATTAACAACGATTCCCCATACGAGAGACTTATAGCTCAGTTGGAAAATAATGAGGTTGAACATTATCGAGCCAACTATCCTTTAGAAATAGAGGCCTCAAGTCTTGAAACCAACAATTTGGTAAAAGTGGCATTAGCTCACTCTATTGCACCATGGTATGCCGATTTCGTAAACTACCTAGTCGCCGGTGTCCTTCCACCTGAGCTAATGTACCAACAAAAGAAGAAGTTCTTCCACGACCTTAAACAATACTACTTGGATGACACCCTCCTCTTTAAAAGAGGTTCTGATGGGATTTTTCGTTGTTGCATGCCCGAGGAAGAAATCAAAAGTATTATAGACCACTATCACGCTACACCTTATGTAGGGCATTCAAGTACATCAAAAACATGTGCGAAAATCCTACAATCTGGTTTCTTTTGGCCTAATCTATGGAAATATGTGCACATTGCTGTTTTAAACTGCGATCGTTGCCAACGCACTGGCAACTTCTCCAGACGCAATGAAATGCCTCAGAAAGGTATTCTAGAAGTTGAACTCTTAGATGTATAGGGAATTGACTTCATGGGACCCTTCCCATCTTCTTTTGGTAACAAATACATACTCGTAGATGTTGATTACATATCCAAATGGATCGAGGCTATAGCCTCTCCAACAAATGACACACGAGTAGTAATCAAGCTTTTCAAGAACATAATCTTTCCAAGGTTCGGTATGCTGAGACTCGTCATCAGTGACGGAGGCTCCCACTTCATCTCCAAAATCTTCGAAAAACTCTTAGTGAAATATGGAGTTAAACACCGTGTAGAAACACCATACCACCCACAAACGAGTGGCCAAGTAGAGGTCTCAAACAGATAAATTAAGAAAATACTTAAGAAAACTGGCGCCACATCCAGAAAAGAGTGGTCCTCAAAGTTACACGAAGCATTATGGGCATATAGGACAGCTTTTAAAACACCCATAGGGACCACACCTTTCAAGTTATTCTATGGAAAATCATATCATCTTCTGGTGGAACTCGAGCATAAAACTTATTGGGCTATTAAAACCCTAAATTTAAAGTACTCTGCCGCCGTAGGAAACAGAATCCTAGATATTAACGAACTAGAAGAGCTTCGACTAGACGCTTACGAAAATGCCAAGATCTATAAAGAAAGAGCAAAAAAATGGCATGATAAGCATATTTCTAGGAGAGTACTTAACGAGGGAGATGTAGTACTCCTATTTAACTCCTGGCTTAAAAATTTTCCCGAAAAACTACGCTCTAGGTGGTCTGGCCCTTTCGAAGTCACCAATGTTTACCCAAGTGGCGTCATAGAAATTAAGAGTAATTCTAGTGACCCACTTAATGTAAACGGGCAACGTTTGAAGCATTACCATCGTATCGAAAACAAATATTACTCAACTACCCTAAAGCTTCTACAGCCACCAGCTGAACCAAACAACTAATTCATAATTAAAAATGTGTCGAGCTTGCAACATAAAACGAAACGCTTTGTGGGAGACAACCCACAGTTTTATCTTTATATTTTTCTTTAACTTTTCAATTTTTTTAAATGTTTTATTTATTCTCATCTTTCTTTCCTTATTATAATTTTCTTATTTTTATTATTTTTACTCTAAAAGGCATTTGGTCGATGCTAACTAGATGTTTCTATAATCTACTTACTTTTTAGGCTAATTTACTTTTTTAGTTAGTGACTAACACTCTAAATGACAAGAGTAGATTATATGAGTATTACTTTCAGGGGAAAAGATCAAATGAGGAGGTTTGAGGACTTGGTCGATAGAGAGATGACCCTCACCATCTATGTTGATGATCGTGCCATGACCGCCCTAGGCATTACAGAAAGTGTCTTATACCTGCTGAACCAGATAGGTTGGGATACATCCCCTATTCGGAGGAGATTCAGTTCATATCGTAGGCTTACCCTGGAGTTCCTGAGTTCTTTGAATTATGTGCCTAACCATGGATTAGGGTTTAACCGTGGTCTGATCCGGTTTATACTGTTTAGCATTGATTTCCGTTATAACAATAATGAGTTTGCTAACCTTTTAGGTTTCCCTAGTGGCCCTGATGTCTTTACTGTCGCCTAAGAGGATATCCTCTCCAACCATGAGCTTAATTACTTCTGGGGTAGCATAAGTGGTAACAACCATCCTGAGCCTGATGATATGCATTCTGACAGCATCCATAACCCTGCTATAAGATATTTCCACAAAATCCTGGCCCACACCCTATTTGGAAAAGAGCAAAACATTTCTTTGGTGTCCCGTGATGAGCTTTTCATTTTGTTTTGTGCTTCACAAAACCGTCCTGTCAATGCGGCTACCTTTATGTTAGCCAATTTTGTTCGCATTATAGAGACCGCTCATACACCTATCCTTATAGGAGGCCTAGTTACAATGATTGCAAAGGCTATCGGAATGAGACAACTACTCCTAGGATTAAACCCCTATGGAGGAATTCTACCCATGAACATCCGTTTCTGTTTCAACACTCACCTTATAGGAAACCTTGGACCACTTCAATTTGACTTTCTCATTAACCACAGCATTGTCCACCAATTTGTTTTACACAATCCTATAAAGAGTGTTCATAACAGAGATAACTGGCTTTTTGACTTGGATCCCCCATCTTCCCCTACATCACCTGAAACACCTCAACCGTATGAGATCTCTGATGATTTTGACCCTGAGACTCCTCCTCATTATTATGATCTTCCTTCCCCTATTCATCATGAAGTTACACCAGATACCTCTCCCGTGTCTACTGCTGTTACTATTCCGGCTAATGTTGGACCTCCGCCTCCTGATTTTACTACCGCTATTGCTAATTTGGAGACACAGATTGAAAGTTTACACGGAGAATTCACCACTTTGCGTTTGGAATTTCATGGTTTCATGGACATCATAATAGAACATTTTGATCATCTGTATCAACACTTCTATTCTGTTACTGCACCTCCTGGAGGCCCACGTCATGGCTAGATATACCCTACTATTTTTATTCTATTCCTTTTTCTTAAGGCAGTCAGGACACTGTCTGTTTCTGTTTGGGGGCAGGAAACATTATTGTTTTCCATTACTGTTTTGTTTTCTCATTTTTGGATATTTTATTATTTCATTTTTTTCATTTGTACCAGTCCTTACCCAATAACATCGTTTCTTATTATTCATATTTTTAATGTTCTTGATTATTCAATGTTATTGAGGTTTTATTTCATTATACTTGTTATTATTATCATATGTATACCTTTATAGTACAAATTAATATTATATGTATAAGTATCAGTAGCGGTCTAATGAAATCGCATGCATTCATTGCCGGTCGTCTAGCCAGATGTGACGTTCGTCACATTTTTCCAAGCAAACCGCTGACCGTCAAGCTAGACGTGACGACCGTCAGTCCTGCCATGCATATGACGATCGACCAGCCTTGTCTGACCTCGTCAGCCTTGCCTCCCACACCCTGCTATGCATGTGACAACCACTAGCCTTTCCTCCCACGCTCTTAGATCTAGTGACCACATAAGTTTGACTACAAGACCACACTGTTTCATTTTTTTATTATTTCTATAACTTCCATCTTCTATTATTTAAACCCCATAATTCCCATTATCTACCACCATTACCACTCATTCATTCCTTATAATTCCTATAACCTCCCACTTTCAAAACCGTAAAACCAAAAAAAAATTCATTACCCACTCATAATCCCCACCTATTTAAACCACTTCTTCTACCATCCTAATATCACCACCATTCACTACCTTCGTTGCACTACACAAACACCTTCCCTTCTCGTCTTTGTCAAATATACCATGGCCACCCATAGAAATCAACTAAATGGAGGAGAACCCGACATGAATCATCTTGTGTTCCGACAAGGCGGAGCTGGTGAACTCTAACAAGAAAGATACCAGAAGTTTTATCAGTGAGGATTGACACCCACACGATATGTTGAAAATGACTGCTTACGCAATTTAGGATTGTATGACAGTATGCAAGGTTTGCTAAACAAAGCAGGCCTGGGATTTGTAAGCATGATGGGCTTACCCACCTACGAGGCTCTAACTTTGGAGTTTTTAAGCTCCTACTTCTACATCACTCCCACCGACGCTGATGAAAATCTTTTTGGAGCAGCCACATTTCGTATGTTCAACCAGGAATACACAGTGAACCAGGATGCTTTGATCGACATGTTTCATTTCCCTCGTGGAGATAATGTGCAATACCGAATTCCCCCTGATTTGGATTGGAATAGAACGTCATATGAATTATGGGAGAGAATATTTGGTGAGCATAATGTTGCTCCCAAAGCGCGTTACTCCTCTCACATCCATAATCCGAACATTCGCTACCTTCATCGCACCCTGGCCAGCACTATTTTTGGAAGAACCAACAACAACAAGGTCAACACCAAGGAGTTGTATGCTCTCTATTGCGTCTTCGCGCTAAACCTCCGCCTGAACCCAACCACCTTCCTGATGGCTCACATTCAAAATCTTGTAACAAGAGACGGGATTGTGCCTTTCTATATTGGAGGTATCGTCACCGCAATAGAAGTTCACCTGAACCTGGGAGGGAGAGTCCTAAATCTACCCTCTCTGCCAGCAGTGTTCTTGGACATTAACAACTGTCGAGTTGGTCGCCTTATTAAGGTAAGAGAAGCAGGAGGATATTATTTTAGGGTGAGTGTGATCGGTGGAAATAGAACTGACTGTTTTTTAATGCTGGTTCGCGAAATGTCCCGGTAAGCAAGAGTCGCCACCGTCTTTTATTTTCTCCAATAAGGAAAGGACAAAAGCACAGCAAAATTCCTTTTCGAGATGTTTCTCGGTTCGGGAGGTAGATTATAGAAAGGGAAGGTGTTAGCACCCTTTCTATCTGTGGTTATC
Source organism: Vicia faba (assembly GCA_948472305.1). NCBI lineage: Eukaryota > Viridiplantae > Streptophyta > Magnoliopsida > Fabales > Fabaceae > Vicia > Vicia faba. The sequence continues at coordinate 984,405,455 of OX451740.1, forward strand.
CACGGGCTCTTAGGTACTTGCTCACTATGTTTTCAAAAATGTTTGTTTTCTTGTGTTTGTGGGTTTTGAAAAAGTTTAGTTTGAAAACTTCTAGGTAACTCTTGTATCAGTCCTCAAGAGTGTATGAAGTGTTTGTTTGAAAACTTTTTGAAAGTGTAGGTGCGAAAAGTTGTTTTTGTTTTTTTGAAAGAGCAAGTACCCAGGAGAAATCTACCTACTCAAAAGAAATTAAGCTGTGTAAATGTCCTTTAGACAGTACCATCCCACTATTGAGAAGTAGGTAGCACCGTCGTTGGATTTATTCGAGTCAATTTGATTATAGGGACATGTGTGGTCACCAAAGCAATAGTAGGACGCCTTAGCGGTAACCCTAATGTCCTAGATCCTTTTTATCCGAGGCAACCGTTTCGAGGCAACTTGGATCTTTAGACAGGAGGGCGACCTCTAAAACACCCTATACTCAATGACCACGTCGAGGCAACCAAGTGAGGCGTACCCTAGGAGTGGCATGTGCATGTGTGTCAGGATTCAATTCATATTATCTTTGCACATGTATTATGGTGAGCTACGTTTTAATTTTAATTTTTAGGCAAGTCTTGTCATGCATAATTAACAGTTAATAATTGTGCGGAAAGTAAATTGCGGAAAGTAAATCTACGCTATTACAAGGCGTCGGGTATTTACATCGCCAAAAACATAACCCTTGAAAAGGAAATGCGAGAAAATAAATAAAGCGATAAAAGGGGTCCTAATTATCTATTACATCCTCAGAGCAATTACATAAATATGATCAAAAATAATAATGCGCGAAAAGAAATTAAATCGGAGAAGTCTTAGGGTTTTGACCCTTTTTGAGAAAAGAATGAATTTTGGTCCTTTTTGCATTTAATTATCCTAATTCCAATTAATTAATTAATTAAGAGGAAAAAAGTATTTTTTAAGTTTTTTAATGTCTAAATGAAAATAAAAATAAAAGAAATTAAAAGTTGTCAAGAAAACCCTAATTCTAAATTTATTTTATTTATTATGAAAAAAAATCAAAATTAAACCTAATTAAACTAAATTAATTTGTTAGAATTTATTTACAAAAAATAAAGTGAAATTAATAAATAATAATAATAATAAAAATATTTTAGGTTTCTGAATTTATTATGAAAAATAATTATGTGAGTTAATTAAATAATAATAATAATAGTTAATAAAAGAAAATAAAAGAAAGGGAAAATAAAAAGAAATAATAAACCAGGGGGGTGATGGCCCAATAATGGAGTTTTGTTAGCAATTCTGGCCCATTAAGCTACAAGCCTTGTTGACTTTCTGGAAATTGTCCACGCATGCTTTGACTGGGAATACCATGGTCTTCCAATCATGACCATTGGATTGATGCTTAAGGCCACTTGGCGCTTGGATGCCTGGAGATACATGGTAGAACGCTTTTGTTTCCCTGCATGTGATCAAGTTATGAAAAATATGATAAGAATTTTTGGTGGACCTGGGAATCGAACCCAGGTCCCAATGATTCTTGGACAACGCACTATCCACTAAGCCATCTGCACGCCTTTGTTAATATACCAACAAACAATTATAATATTAAGAAACAATTAATTTGCTGGACAAACAAATAAACGCGCGCCTTTTTTGAATGCTCCAATAGCACATCACCACGTATTCATCTTCTTCGCTATGCCTGTAAAAAAGACAGATAGATAGCGGGGGTTTTTAACCCCCACAAAACATGATGAGGAAAAATAGCGAATAGCCCTACAGGCTATATAAATATTTTGCGATGGTAGCTTTGTGTTCGTCTGGCCTTGACGATTCCAACCATATGCATTAGAGGTGCTAATTTTTCCTGGGCTGTAAAGCCCCAATTTGGGAGCTCAAGAACCCTAGGTTTTGTCAATGGCAACTCACGATTATGTACACTATAATCCAATTAACCAATACCATTAGCTTTATATGAACTCAAGCAATACAAAACAATGAATAAAACATGTTAATTATGCATGAAATAGTCAATTCGATTATGGACATGAGAAGCAAACCGTGGGTCTGTTCTTGAGTATTTCTTGAGCTTTAGCCCTTGGTTTTGATTGCAATACGTTTCTGGGAACCCCTGCAATGTATTAGAAACCACAAAAACCTTTGAATCACGTTAGAATATGGAAATCAGTTTTCAAATTTCTTGAGTTTTTTTCAAAGTGGTTATGGCTTTTTCTACAGCAAATTCACGTCCATGGTATTAGGGTTGGCTTGTGTACTTATAGTAGAATAGAATTAGGTCAAATCCTTGAGCAAAGATCCATTGAATAATGGTTTGAATATTTGATTTGCAATCATATATTTTTGAATCTTTTTTATTGGAAAAACTTGCCAAACTTGGAGATTCTTGTCCCTTTGATGTGCACACGAATTTGCCAGCATATATTGACCACTTTTGCTTCACAAAAAGATTGAGAAATCAAATATTTGTATTTCCAACATTTTAAATTAATTAAATGAATTAAAATCAATTAAAAATCCAATTAATTAATAAAAAATAAGAAAATAAGTTCAAATAATCTTAATGGGTCGTGCATAGGCCAAGGATAAAGTGTCAAGAAGAAATTTGAGGCCCATTAGCAAAAACAAGGTGTTTTGAGCAAAGTTGACTTTTGCAAATTCACAAAAATTTCCCAACTTCTCCAATGCATATCTTGCTCAATTTTGATCATATGAACATGTTCTTGGACATTTTGAAAAGGTCCTGAAGTCCTCTAACCAATGCCATTGGTCCCATGTCATTTGGGTTTACCAATCTCAAGTTATGGTCTTTGACGTAAAGTGCATTTTTGTTGACTTTTGAATTTGACCTATAATGTAGAAATTGATAACTTTTTGTGAGAGCATTTCTTAGATTTGGAATGTGAAGATGGATTGTAGGAAATCACATCCCCTTCAAAATGAGCATTGGATGAAATTTTTCTGATGAACCATGAAAATGGTATGCCTTGGTCAAGTTACAGTTGACTTTTCTACTGTCCAAAAATAGCAACTTTTTGCATCTTGATGATTTTTGAGCCATTCTTGTGGAATCATGATCAAGACTTGATCAAATGATGATTGTGGACTCAAAATAAGATGTTGACCAAAAAATATGAGTTTTGACTGCAAAATGACCATTTTGCCCTTGCAATTGACTATTGATCAAATGAAGCTTTTGACTGTGCAAATTGGTACTGTGAGTCTTGAAACTTGGCATGTAGGTGCTTGAGGATGTATGTAGGCCTATGAGACTTGATTGAGCCATTGAAAACCTCAAATTCTTTGAAAGAACCAAAACCCTAATTTCAGCTGGCTTATGAGGTATTTGGACTGTGCAATCCTTGAGCAATCTTGAGCAGTTTGAGGATTATTCTTGACAAATCTTGAAGGATGTGGGAGGGCAAATTTTGGGGTACAACAGTGAGGAATAATGAAGTTCGTAGTGTCATTTTGCCAAATCCAAATACTACAAACTTAAGCATTGCAAATAACTGGTTATACAACTTCAACGCCCCCGAGCCTGGTGTCAATGCACAAGGAAACCAAGGCGAAGCTAATAATGATGCTGTCGAAGAAATGGAACAGGAATTAGAACATCAAGCACCTCAACCTGACATTCAACCTCCCGAAGCCCAAGAGCCACAAAATGCCAATCCACCTGCCACACTCGATGCCATCTACGCCGCAATACTGCAGCAGAATCAATTGTCTAACCAGTGCTACCAGAGCATCGAGACGCATCAAGAGGAAATGATGCATCTCGTACAACAGATGCAAAGAGAGTAACACGATTACGCTTACTGGCAAGACCAAATTATGCTAGAATTCACCGCATGGATGACAAAAGACATGCGAGCTTTGACACTCCGTGTTGAAGGTTTGCATGAAGTTGTTTCCCGTGTGGAAGGTCAAAGATATGAAGCAAAATCTTCCACAAGGGGTGAGCAAGCGCGTAGAAGATCTAGACCAAGAATGCATGGTAGATTATGTGGCCTAGGCGAGGAAGAATGATTATTTAGTTTTTCACTCTCCTTTTCCAATACATTGAGGATATTGTATGATTTAAGTATGGGGGAGGAAATATTTCCACTTTTTTCCAGTAAATTTTTATTTTTATCTTCTCCCTTCTTTTTATGCAATATTTTATGTTGTTTTTCCGATTCCCTCATTTTATTGAGCCCTAACAAACTTTTTTTTCTGATTTAATACATAACTTGATTCACCCGACGAGTATGTAGGTTGCTACCTTTTAATTTTTTTGAAACTTTCGCAAGATTTGACGAAATCACTACTGTCTTGACACTCTACACCCCAGGATTTAATAGACTAGTTAAAGTACCTATTATTCTGAAACCCAGAGCTTTAGTTTTGAAGTAATCCTGAGTAGTTTATCTAGCAGCCAGCACCATCTTAAACACAAACTACGCAGAAAGTCGATGAATATAAGTGGATGATCTCGAGTATTTATTTAGAAAATGTTACAGGAAATGCACCTATTAAATTGGGAGATCCTCATCCGTTCGTTTAATACAACTGATGTAAGCCCTACGAAGTAACATAAAATCCATTGTAGGTGGTTCAGAGGCGTCTGGTACTGAACTTAGTAGGGCAGACTACGGTTTGATCCCCCGCGTCATGCAAATGGGTAAAAAAAAGGAAGGTTGCCACATTATTGTGCCAGAAACCACTGTGCTAAAAAAAGATCATAACCACTAACCGGCTATTCTGCTATGTACGTGTTAGGATAAAGGGTTTAACGTGATTGCGCTCGAATGAAAATGGGTAAAACAAGACGATTACTTGGGGTGAGCTATAATAGCATCTGCAACCAGTTTACGTAAGACAGGGTTGTCTAGTGTTGCTACCGTAGGGCTGGAGTACAAATTAAGCTTTCTATTCTCTAATAAAAATAACACCATGCAACCACGTACAAGTTGATTTGGATCATACGTTTGCACCAGGCCAATGTTCATACAAACATCGTACTGAGCACTTTCTTGAGATCAAACAAAGATTCAAGTATGGGGGAGTTTGATAACACATAAATATATTTCATATTTGGCTTGATTTAACTAAATTATTTTCCATTTTTATTCTAAATTAAATCACTTTGTAGTTGGTATTATACCGGTATTTTGCTATTTTGCAGGTATCAAATTAATTATAAGAGAAAGAAGAAAAAGGAAGAAAAAGAAGAAAAAGGAAGAAAAAGAAGAAAAAAAAGGAAGAAAAATAAGGCTACAATAAAACAAACCCAAGCCCAAAGCGCACAAGTCAACAAGCATGACGAACAGAATGGCTATCTTGACGAACGACATGCATTGACCAAGTAAGTGACGAACGTCACTTATCCTTTTGACAGATGTCACATCCCCTATACTTTCTCCACGTCCCTAAAAGCTTGCAACGAATGTGTGTTAACTGCTTCCACCAAGTCAGACGCGCGGAGATTCAGCAGCCCTATAATCTCTCCAACAAATCCTCACAAACAGTTACTTGAGATGAATATAAATAGAAGACCTCATGCACTGAAATACGGTCACACCGTTACTGCCCTTTTGTTCTTCGTATATTTCATAGAGCTACTACTTTTCAGAATTATTTGTTCCCAGATATTATTTTCCTTAGCAGATTTATTTTCCCACCCCGTTTTAAACAATAGATTTCTACACTGGAGATCTATTACCCAGTAGTTTATTTCAAGACCTCCTGAATTGTTATTTAAGTTTATTATTTTATTTTCGCAATTGATCTTGTTATGTATCAAAGCAAAACCTACCAACCTGTGGAGGAGTGCTTCCTTTAGAGCCGGACGAATTTTTATCAGTCTCTAGTCAATTTATTTCCAGGTTTTTATTTTAATAAATTATTATTTTCTCTTTAATCCAATAACCATGTTTACTTCGTTGTCTGGCTTTTACTATTCAGTGATTGAGTTTTATAATATGTTAAGCTAGATTTCTATACCAGTATGTAAGATCATAAAACTTAGGGGATTTGGTAATACTATTGGGCATTTATTTGTTGAACTATTTTCTAGACTAGATTACTTTGATTTTAGTGATGAACCGTTTTGTTACGAGAGTAAAAAACGAATAGAAGTTAGCTTCAATAAAGTGAGAGCTTGAGGATCTTTAACTGGACCTAGTAACTAGGCATTGGCTTTAAAAACACCGAGAGCGCTTTAAAGCGAATTAAAGTTTATTTGTTTTCAAAAGAATGTTTCTAACTCCGACGGGATAGCGAGAGCATATGTTAGGACTTAAATTGCATGACCTAAATCAACAACCACGACAGTGTGAGACGAGGGTTTTTAAACTGATAAATTTCTACTGAGAATTGTTAGAAACTGCAAGTTATCAAATAGGGTACTAATTCCCGAAGCCCGATCATTACATACTGGTTGTTTACCCCCTCTGATTATTTAACTAGATTCAAACTTACTTTTAGTTCCCCTAATATAAACCAAATATTTTTAGCCTTATATTTACACCACAACGCTAGATAACGATACGTTTGAGTTTTGGTCCTTTGGGTTCGATAATCTTTAAAACTACGCGATAAGACTGTGCACTTGCAGTCCATATCATCTAGACCACCATATCCAGTAGCAATCACTTGATGATTTTGACTATGTTGATGTTACTTTGACTTTGAACTTCAATGTTGACCAAAAAGGTTAAAGTTTACTTTTTCTTTTGACAATTGACTTTCTTAAGATGAAATCAAATCCACTATAACCAAAGAGATCATGTAAGCATGATACCAATTTAGATGATGTAATGACCATGAAATGGAGTTGTTGGTGATACTTTGAAGCAGTCAACCTTGAGCTACAAGCCACCAAAAACTCTAATGCCTGATTTTTCACTGATGAGGAACAAAACCCTAATTTTCTCAAATCATAGTGATGAGACCAAATGAAATATAATGCTCTAAGAATGATGAGAACAATTATACAAACTCTTGAGAGATGAGCCTCTCCTTTTCAAAACCCTAATCTTGAGGAAAATGTGACCCTATTCTTTGAGAACACATGCAATGAATGATTGTGATGTAGATGAGGATGTATGTGGGGATGAATGAATGTGAGAGTTGAGTTAACTGTGGTTGAAACTCATAGGACAAATTTTAGGGTGCAACAATGGTTATATCCAGCGTTAGGTTCAACAAATTCACGTAGGCTCGGTGAAGAGAAGATTCAAGCAGCTGATAGACACAAGCTCAGGTTAAAATGCCACCCTCTATAAATTCAGATAAAGTTCCATCTCCATCACGTTTTACCAGGAAGAGATGCCCGACGGGGATCCCAATTCCATCATTCCTCTAATTATACGAGCACAAATGGTCAATTTCAATGTCAAGCATATCTTGGTCAACCAAGACAGTTCGGTTGATATCATGTACTCCTAATTGTTCACCACTTTACAGCTCAATGAAACGCACCTGACCCCTGACATAGGCTTCGACCTCCAAGGATTCAACGACTTTGTCACCAAACCTTGGGGCTATGTTAAGCGATCATCACATCTGGGGAAGTAGAAATGGCTAGATCTGTCAATACTCAGTTCCTCATGGTAGACTACCCGTCACTATACCTGTACATTATGGGGAGGCCTACCCTGGCTGAACTGATATTAGTGCCCTCTGTGATCGGTGGAAATAGAACTGACTGTTTAAAGCTGGTTCGCGAAATGTCGCAGTAAGCAAGAGTCGCCACCGTCTTTTATGTTCTCCAACATGGAAAGGACAAAAGCACAACAAAATTCCTTATTGAGAATGTCTCTCGGTTCGGGAGGTAGATTTATAGAAAGGGAAGGTGTTAGCACCCTTTCTATCCATGGTTATCCATGGGCTCTTAGGTACTTGCTCTTATGTTTTCAAAATATGTTTGCTTTTCAAATGTGTGTGGGTTTGAAAAAGTTTCATTGAAAAATTCCTAAGTAACTCTTGTATCTGTCCTCAAGAGTGTATGAAAAATTTGTTTTGAAATCTTTTAGAAAGTGTCAGTGTGAAAAGTATTTTTGTTTTTGAAGAGAGCAAGTACCTACGAGAATCTACCTACTCTAAGGAATTAGGCTGTGTAAGAGTCCTTAAGATAATGCCATCCCACCATTGAGAGGTAGGTAGCACCACCGTTGGAGATGTTCGGGTCAATTCGATTGAGGGACAATGTGGTCACCGAAGCAATAGTAGGACACCTTAGAAGTAACCCTAATGTCCTAGATCCTTTTATCCGAGGAAACCGTTTCGAGGCAACTGGATCTTAGACATAAGGGCGACCGCTAAAACACCCTATACTTGACGACCACTTTCGAGGCAACGAGTGAGGCGTACCCTAGAAGTGGCATGTGCATTGTGTGTTGTTTTTCATGTTATGTTTATCTTTGATCATGCGATTGTGAGCTACGAGTTAATTTTATTTGGCATACATTCTTTCATGCAATTTAGCAGTTAGGAGTGCGGAAAATAAAATACGGAAAGGTAAAAGCTACGCTATTACAAGGCGCGGGTCTATACATCGCCAAAAAACAAAGACCCATTTTTGATAAAGTGCGGAAAGTAAAGAAAGCAATAAACCTAATTACTATTACATTCCGGAAACAGTTACATAATAATCAAATAAAAAATAATGCGCAAAAGAATTAAACTGGACGTCCTTAGGGTTTTGACCCTTTTGAGAAATTATGAGCTTTTTTGTCCTTTTGCATTAAATTAAAATTAAACCTAATTATTTAATTAATTCAAGAAAGATTTTTTTTTGTGTTTTTTTTGTATTTAATGAAAATAAAATAAATTAAAAGTCAAGAGAAAACCCTAGTTCTAAGTTTATTTTAATTATTAATAAAAATGTTAAAGTTAAGCTAATTTAAACTAATTACTTAATTTACATGTTATTTACAAAAATAATAGTAACTAATAATGATGATAATTAATTAATTAAGAAAATATGAATGAAAATGTTAAACCTAATTCTACATAATTTTTATTTATTGAGAAAAAGGTTAAAATTAAACCTAAATTAAACTAAGTTAATTGTTAGCATTTATTTACAAAAAATAAGTTAATGATGAAATTAATAAATAATTAAAATATATTTACAAATTTGATTTCTGATATTATTAGGAAAAATTAGTTTGTTGGTGAATTAATAATAATAATTAAAATAATTAAAAGAATTAAAAAAAGGGAAATAAAAAATATAAATGCAAACCAGGGGGGGTATGTTGGCCCATATGGAGGTGAAATTGAGAAATTTTGGCCCATTAAGCACAAAGCCTTTGTTGACCTTCCTGGTTGCCTGCACGTGCATTGACTGAGGAACATGGTATGCCTCCTCTCCTGGCCTTTGGATGGCTGATGGGAACACATGGCATGCTGGAATCATGAGGCCTATGGTGGAACATTGGACGCGTATTGCACTGGATTGTATTAGAAAAAATACTAACAATGATATGGGGGACCTGGGAATCGAACCCAGGTTCCAGTACTCTTTGCCTTAGTGCCCTTTCCAACTGAACCATGGTGCGCATTTGTAATATGAATGGATAATAAATATTATATAAAAAAAACAAACGTTATGATAATAAAACAAAATAACGCGCGCTGTATTCAAACCCTCCAACCACGTTGAGCCACGCAATCACCTTCTTTGTTTCACCTGTAAAATATCAAACAGATAGCGGGGGTTTTAAACCCCCACTAACTACAATGATAGAAAATAGCGATTAAAGTTAGGGATAACATAAATTGAGCTCGAGGGTTGGGTTGAATTCGTCTGGCCTTGACGAATTCAACCATTCTTGTCTCAAGGTCCAATTTTTCCTTATGTGCAAAGCCCTAAATTTCAAGCTTCTAAACCCTAGATATCTCCAATGGTGGATTTCGATTCAGAACGCTATAACCAAATTGGTTTATACCAATAGCTTCAGAATGTCCCTATTAACATAAATCAACCAAGAAAATGGATTAAAACGCATGAATTATGATACGTAATTTTGGAAATATATTCAAACCGTGGGACTTGTATTCTTTGATTCTGATGGTGTTGGGGCTTGTTCTTGATGGCAACAAGTTCCTGGAGACTCAGGCAAGGTGTGTGAATCAAAAAGAGACCTTGAATTCTCCTGGAAGACTGATTTCAGTTTCACACTTTTCTTGAATTTTTTAGAATTTGATTATGGTGTTCTTGCAGCAATTTCACGTGTGCATGATTAGGTTTAGGTTTAGTACATATAGGAGAACTGAATTAGGGTAAATCCTGGCCCAATAATCCATTGTATTCAAGTTTGCATCTTTGATTTCCAATCAAATATTGTTTCAATCTTTTTGAATGAAAAACCTTGCCAAATTGGGAGATCTTGTCCCCTTGAGTGATGCACGAGATCTTCAGCATGTGTGGAGTGTATTTGCTTCATAAAAAGATTTGACAATCATGTTTTGATATTTTCCTACAATTAAATTAATTAAATGGATTAATAATCAATTAAAAATCCAAATAATTAATAAAAATAAGAAAATAATTTAATTTAATCTCAATGGGTCGTGCATAAGCCTCGGGTAAAGATTCAAGAAGGAATTTGAGGACCATTAGTAAAAATGAAGTGTTTTAGGCAAAGTTGACTTTTGAAAGTTCCCAAAAATTTCCCAACTTCTCCAATGCATATCTTGCTCAATTTTGAAGCTATGAACATGTTCTTGGACATTTTGGAAAGGCCTTGAAGTCCTCTAACCAATAGCTTTGGTCCCATGTCATTTTGATTTACCAATCTCAAGTTATGGTCTTTGACTTAAAGTGCCTTTTTGTTGACTTTTGAAAATGACCTATAATGTTGAAATTGATAACTTTTTGTGAGAGCATTTCTTGGACTTAGAATGTGTAGATGAGTTATAGGAAATGTCATCCCCTTCAAAATGAGAATTGTATGGAATTTTTCTGATAAACCATGAAAAAGTTATGCCTTGGTCAAGTTACAGTTGACTTTTCAGCTGTCCAAAAATAGAAACTTTTGACATCTTGAGACTTTTTGAGCCATGCTTGTGGAATCATGATCAAGAATTGATCAAATGATGATTGTGGCTTCAAAATAAGATGTTGACCAAACATTTTGACTTTTGACTGTCAAATGACCATTTTGCCCCTACAGTTGACTGTGAAGCAATTAGGGCTTTTGACTGTGCAACTTGATGTTGTGAGTCTTGAAACTTGACATATGGGTGTATGACAATGTATATAGGCATATGGGACTTGATTGGACCCTTGAAAACCTCAGCTTCCTTGCAAGAACCAAAACCCTAATTTTGACTGTGTTAGGAGGGTGCTTGCACTGTGCAATCCTTAATCCATTTGAAGCTTGATCTTGCCAAATCTTGAAGAATATGGGAGGGCAAATTTTGGGGTACAACACCCTCCATCGTGCATCAGAAGATGAAATAGTACACCGCAGAAGGAATTGTAGCCACCTTCCACTGAGACGTATAGCCCGTGAGGAGATGCTTCGAAGCAGTCTCCAAGGGTTTAACCTCCATCAACTCATAGCCCAGAGCGCCCAACAAGCCTACTCTGGCTTGCATTGAGGAACCAATGCCACTGCCACATGTCGATTAGATCGACCTCGACATCCGCTTTAACAAAGGCGACCTGCGAGAGCAGAAAAAGAAGGGGAAAGAGGCCCAACTAACCGCATAAAGCTCTTCCTCGATGACATGAAATGAGGAGCCAACACATCCTTTACGATATATTCCAAACGGGGAGTTCGAGATTATTCTCCTCGACAATGATCCTTCCAAGGGAGTCAAAATTGGTATTGGCCCCCTGATCTGGCAAGAAGACAAATGAAGGCATGCCTAAGCGAGAATGCAAATTTATTCGCCTGGAGCGCAATAGAGACGCCTGTTGTACCCAAAAATTTTCCCTCTCTTTTATCAATACAATTTCCCACAAGGATTCATTAAAGTTCAAGATTGGACAAGTATAATTGGATTTTTAATGCCCCACATAGTTTCCATGGATCATATTGGATTTTTAAGCATCAAGTTAAAGAGGAAACTGTTGAAAGATAAAAGCGGATAAATTTGATTTTTTTTTACAAAATTGAAGAAAAGAAAGCTTGCTTCGATTCATACTAGCTTCGATTGGGCATTACTTTGATTCATGCTAGCTCCGACAGAACTCCTTCCTTCATGCTAGTTTTGACTTGGCAATGTCTCCCTTTGAAACATATTACTTCGATTGACAAAGCAGTGGCCTCTAGAATACAAGCTTTGATTCAGAAGGCAATGGCCTCCTGCAGGTTTGTTTTGATTCACAAAGCAGTGGCCTCCTGCATGCAAGCTTCGTTTGGATAATGGCTACCTTCATGCAAGCTTCATTTGGACAATGTCTACCTTCATACAAGCTTCGATTGGGCATTTGGCCTCCTTCGATCAAGTTTAATTCACAAAGCTTAGACTAAGCATTGGTTGCTTCATGTTTGTTTTGATCCACAAGCCAAGGGTTTCCCTCATGCTAGCATGCACAAGGAAATGACTTCCTTCATGTTAGCACCCACAGGGCATTGGATATCATCATGCTAGCTTCGACTGGGCAATATCTCCCTTTGAAACAACTTGCTTCAATTCCACCTTTAGACTCTTCAACACACATAGTTTCTATGCTAGGACACATACAAATGGTCCATTCGAAAGATATACATTTGGTCCCTTCAAAGGATACACATATGGTCCATTCGAAGGACAAACATTGGATGGAAACAAATATTGTTGTCTGAAGAGAAGTATGGTCGAAGGTTGGATCTATATGGTCAAAACGAAAGGGTGAAGTATTCAAGATGCTTGCTGACCAAAGTAATATATGTTGCCAAGCCTAAGCCTGTTGCATTGGCCACAACACTCCAAAACTGCTGCAAAGCAGTCCTGCTATGCTGCTCCCATATTTGCACTAAATTGGCATACAAAAACTGCACCTCGAAAGCTACAAAAACAGCATACCCAATTTGTTCAAATTTCATTTGTTTCCCCCCCCCCCCCCCCCCCCAAACCTCATCCAAACTTCATCTATAAATAAGAGGCTCAACAACACATCTAAGGGAGGCTTTTTTTGGGTGGATGGAGAGATTTTTGTTGTCAAAAAAATCATCAAACTCTAAAAAAAAATCTAAAAAGACATGCATGCATTAGTGGACCTTTCGATTCACTCCATATACCAACCTTTCGATTCACCCCTCCCAACTTCCATATACTAGCCTTGGGACACTCCCAAAGCCTTCAAAAACCCACTCAAGGAAATTAGTGAATCCTTCAATTCACTCCTAACCAACCTTCGATTCAGTGACTTTTTCAAAGCAAAGCAGCAAGCGAAGTAGCTCAAGGAAGGCTCCTGCGGCTTAACCCATCATCGAATCATTCCTGGAAGTCATACAAATCTCATTCGAATTGTACTTCAAGAGGTAAGTTTCTTTTAAAACTTAGAACTTTTCATTCAAGCATCATTCATATACATATTGAAAAGAAAAAAATGTAGACATCATGTCTAGGAAGCTGGACCATGCTCTTAGTTTTGATTTTTTATTGCTTGTGTCTTGAGAATTTCAACTTTGATTAAGTTAAGTTTTGGTTTTGGTACTGCTAACCTTCGACCCATAACTGTTGAAATTATGTGGTTAGAATTATTTCAAATTTTAGGCAGTTTTTACATCTTTCGATTGGCTGAGAAATGGAGCGTTTCGAAGCTCAACATTGGAGTCTTGCATCCCTGCGCTTGAAGGAATAAAATGAAGCCATGTTTAAACATTCAGATCTGAATTCATTTTATATTTAATGCAAGTTATAGAACCAACGGATGAAACAGACCACCTCAGTGATACAAACAGCGCACGCTAAAGCCTTTCCATGTAGAGGGTCCTGGGTTCAAGCCCCAGCGAGAACTTTTGTTCATCTATCATGTTTTCTCATTCTGTTTTGGTTGCAGGCCCCAAACAAAAGAAGGAAAAGTGTGGGAATCGAAAGACACATCCTTCGATCCAAGATGTCTTTTCTTTCTCTCTTTTACACTATTTTTGTATTTTATATTTTCTATATATTTACATTTTCTTGCTATTTAATATGGTTGTAATAATTAGGACTTTTATTTCTTTTCAACCCCCATTTGTAAACTTGTATACCCCATCCCCCAAAAACATGTAATAACGTAGGACATTTATTTTCTGCATTTTCATTGCTCTCACAAATGTTAGTAACTAGGGTGTGTATGGAAAGATTAAAACCAATGCTTAGACCACCCTAAGTTCAAGACAAAAATGCATGCAATCAAACACACTATTCACACACATGCACCTCTAGGGTAATCTCAATTGTTGCCTCGGAAAATAGTCATGTCCCTTGAATATGGGCGTTTTAGCAAAGACCCTCGATAAAAAGATCGTAGTCCCTCGATGTCCCTCGATGTTGCCTTCGGTAAGCGATCTAGTCCCTAATGAAATTGCTAAAACTTGTCATAGGTTGCCTTCTATGACTATAAAATTGACCCACGCCCATCCCTTCACATCCAACGACGGGGCTTCTTATCAAATCAATGGTAAGATAGCAACATCTAAAGGAGGATGAAAAGAACATTAGACCTTTTGAGTAAGTAGGACGCTCGTAGTTGCTTGCTCCCAAACTAAAAGCAATTTCCACACATACACTTTCAAAAACATATTTCAAAAACAAACATCTCTTTGAACTATTTTCAAAACCAACATTTTATACGCATTCTTATAGAGACGAGAATCATTACAAAGTTTTCCGCAACAAAGGCATTTTGCAAAAATACTCTCAAACTTACACCCACCAAGCACATTTCAAACAAAGAAAAATGACCTAGCAAGGAACTAAGAGCCCGTAGATAACTACGGATGAAAAGGGTGCTAACACCTTCCCTTTTCATAACCTACCTGCCGAACTCAAGAAAAAATCTCAAATGTCTTTCCTGTTCTTTTCACCCTTTCCTTATTGGATAAAAGAAAATTCGGTGGTGACTCTTGCTATCCGCAACAATTGTAATCAAACGCAAAACAACCAAGTCAGTTCTCCCACCGTATTACAGAACTGGCGACTCTGCTGGGGAATTGAACTTAAAAATGGGGTTACCTTAGAGCTAGATCACATTTACTTGTTTCCTTGTTTAACTTGCTTGTTTTACATTTTTTGGGTTCTTGTTTGGGTTATTGTTAGAGATCCTACACCCGGATCTGGGGAACCTTTTTAGGTAAGTAACAATAAATCATGGAGGTTGTATGGCGTAGACCGATATGGACAAAGTGATAGCTATGTTAGCGTGATACTCTGGCTTGTACTAATGTTCCTTGAGTCAGTCAAGGATAACATTAGGCTTCCTTATAGTATCATTAAGCACTAAATAACCTTTAGAACCTTTAATTGACTCATCCTAAGTCATTAGAAAGTAGTGAGATGGCTGACTTTGGTTCTGATCGAAGATTTGTTGATACTCGATAATACACTCATTGAGATTGGACTTTTGGGATATTCTGGCCACAATACTTCGGTGCTTGAGCTTGAACAATGCCTAAAAGAAGGTCAGTGATATGAGATCCTTAGAACCCGTTCACTTTCTAGGACAGATTGAGGCAACTAAGCTTCAAGAGGGTACTTACCTTTAAAACTCATGCAAGACTTTAAACCTAAGATCTTTGTGTGACTTGTTTGACATATCTATGATTTTAAAGCATAATCATAACATCATAAGCATCATAACATGTACACTAACCATTTCAAGGGCCTCTGGATTTCTATTTTTCTCTGTTTTGTAGGGCATGGATTCAACTCGCAGAAAAACCATCCAAATCAATTTTGTAGAGATCCCTCCCAAACTCAAGGAAATGGTCTTAAAAGTCCCTTAGAGCTCATCATTCAACAAGAGATATGGTCACTTGCTCAGTTTGGTTACTACCGGTTTTGATGAAGGTATGATGAGTGTTATATTCCAGTTCTTTGATTCTAAGCACCATTGCTTCACATTTCCAGACTATCAGTTGGTGCCTACGCTGGAAGAATTTTACAAGATACTCAATTTTCCTATATTGGAGCAGGTACCTTTCATTGGTTTAGAACAAGATCCAGCTTCTGAAAATGTTGTCGTAGCTTTGCATTTGAATCCATCTGACATTGAGTCCAATTGGGAAAGAAGAAGTGGAGTTAAGAGCCTCCTTGCAAATTTTCTAATGAATAAAGCTCAGATATTCCTAGATACTATGAGTTACCATGCCTTTGAATATGTATTAGCTCTCTTGATCTATGGGTTGGTTCTGTTCCCCAATTTAGACCAGTTTATAGATGCCAGTTCCATCAACATCTTCCTTGCTCGCAATCCAGTGCCTACATTGCTCGGGGATATTCTGCATTCACTCCACACCCGTACTATGAAGAAACGAGGAACTCTTATGTGTTGTACGCTTTTTCTCTATAGGTGGTTTATTTCGCACCTTCCTCGGTCAATAATGAAGAATGAGTTGGGCTTAAGATGGAACCAAAGGTTAATGTCTCTTTCTCATTATGATATCTATTGGTGCCCTCTCTCTCAAGAAGATATATGTTTTATTGATTGCTGCAGAGAATTTTCTAATGTGCCATTCCTTCGCATTAGATGAGGCATCACCTACAACCCCTCTTTAGCCCTACGCCAGTTTGGTTACGCCCGGAGGGATGGTCCTCATGATATGCTCATCCAAAGTATTGTGTTCGACTATTCAAATGATCCGCAAGGTTATCACTAGAGGTTCATCCATGCTTAGGGCATGGTTAAGAAAACTGACAACATGACTTTAGGGCACAAGAACTCCATCCCTTTGGAGCCATACCTCAAGTGGGTGCGAGCTCGTGCTCAAAGTATTATGATGTTGTATGCTGCTATCCTGCCAGTGATTTCAGAGCCTATTGTTCAAGAGGACGAGTCTCGCATCATTTTTCATCCTGATATGCCGACAAACTTCAAAGAATTGCAAAAGTCTTGGATCCAGCTCAAGGAAGAACGAGATACCTTTGAGACCCAATTCTATTACAGTGAGAAGAAGTTTCTGGAGCTCACAAAATAGCTTCATGAAGAGCGAAGTTTGAACGCCTACATTGCACCGAAGAGGATGCGTTCGACCTTTTTGTCTTAGGAGTTTATTTTGTATTTATTACCTCTGTTGTAATCCCAAGAGGCCTGTTTATACTCAATTTGAACTTATTAATGCAATTGATGTTTGTTCCTTTTGTCTAAAATCTTCTGGGTCATTGAAATCATTTGCATACGCATGTTTATGCATCATAACACAAACAGGTTTTTCACAACAGGTTTCCTTATCTTTCTACTGCTTATTTCAGTAAGATGGATATCAAACAAACAATGAAGGATCTTCAAGCATAGAATGCTCAATTCCAACAGATATTCCTGGCTCTGGCTAAAGGACAAGAGGACCTGAAGGCTCTCATGATCAAAGACAAGAAGAAGAAGACGAAGAAAATTGTGGGTGTCATGATATGGGAAGGAGGTTCAGAGAACCATCAAAGTGAGCTCTAGAATTCGCAACTGTCAAATGAGGGAGACAATCAGGAAGAAAAGGAAAAAGAAGGAGACCACAATATGGGGTCTGATGAAGAGGAGGTTAATTATGCTGAATAATAATATCCTCCTGCTTGTGGCAAATATAAACAACTGGAGGATCGTCTCAATGCCATGGAAATTCAGAGAGTACCTGGTCTGGATTATGAAGAACTAGGTTTGGTTTCTGGGGTGGTCATTCCACCAAAGTTCAAAGTTCCCACATTTTCTAAGTATGACAGTGTCTCCTGTCCTAAGTTGCACTTAAGGTCATATGTTAGTAAGATTCAACCCCAAACTGTTGATAGGAATCTGTGGGTACATTTCTTCTAGGAAAGTTTGTCAAGGATGCAGTTGGAATAGTTCTATCACTTGGAAGGAACCAATATTCGCAATTGGGAAGATCTGGTTGCTTCTTTTTACAGGCAGTACCAATACAACGCTGACGTCGCCCTAATCCGTACACAATTGCAAAGTATGTTTATGGTTTCCAGCGAGGGTTTCAAGGTTACGCCCAGAAGTGGAGGGATCTTGCAGGAAGAGTCCAGCCTCCTCTGTCTGATAGAGAGCTGGTAGACATGTTCTTGGGTACTTTGTCTGGTCCATTCTTCAACCATCTGATTGAAAGCTCTTCAGTTAGGTTTACTGAGCTGATATTGACTGGTGTGAGCGAGTGGAAACTAGTATTAAGAGTGGTAAGATCCAAAAAAAAGATGCATCCTCAAGTACAGTAAGGAAACTTTCTCTGGGAAGAAAGAAGTAAGTTCCGTCTACAATCATAGGAGTCAAAGCAAAATTGAACACCGTCCAACGGTAGGGGCTGTTATAATCTCCAATCATGCATCAAACCAACAACAAAACAATCAGCGAAAACCAGATGTGCCCAAAAGATAGTTCACCCAGATCAACATGACCTTATCTCAGGTTTTGCCACACTTGTTGAAGTCTAATCTGGTCACTCTAAAAGAGGCTCCTAAAAATCCAAATACTGCATCTCCCCGCTACAACCCAAATGCTCGATGTGCCTATCATTTCAAAAGTCTGAGGCATGATACAAACGATTGTTGGGCTCTAAAAAACAAGGTGCAAGATCTTATTGAGGCGAAGGAGATTGAGTTTTACCCACCAGAGATCCATAATGTAATCACTGCACCAATGCCCAAACATGGCCAGGGTGTAAATTCCGTTGTTGATGACCTGTTTTTTTCTTCTATTGATGAATTAGTTACTCCTCTCCTGATTGTTAAAAAGAATCTGTTGCGAGCCAGTTTATTTCTAGGCTGTGGTGAAGGTTGACACCTGTGTATGTCTCTACCCAATGGTTGCTTATTGTTAAAGATAGGTGTCTAGTGCCTGATAAACAACAGAGAAATTATGTTTGAGAAAGTTCCCTCTACGAAAGTTCTGTGTGAAAACATTTCAATGATTACCATTTCTGACAATCCTCCCAGAGTCTCCTCCAAAAGACCCGTCAAGATTATGTCCGTTCCTAAGGTTACCCCTTTGATCATCACTTTTCCTGGGCCAATACCATATTCCTCCGATAAAGATGTTCCTTGGAATTATGGGGATGACGTCTATTACCATGGCGTCAAGCAAGACCTATTGGCTGTTAAAAATAAAGCTGCTGAAGATATTGATCCTGACATCGACAACATCGCTAGGACCAGTAAAATTACGAGAAGCGGAAGATTTTTCTCTCCTAAAATATCTCTGAAGACCGTTGCTACCCCATTTGGTTATTTCTATTCATACTCCTACTGCTACTCCTGTTATTACTCCCGATGCTACTCCTACTTTCATCCCTGTTGTTATCCCCGCTACTGAGTCAGCTGAGACTCGGGGCAAAGAGATATTGGCTGAGCCTGTCCGGATGAAGGCACATAAAGAAGTCATTCTTGAGGCTTCTAAAAAGGAAATGGAAGAAATACTAAAGATCATAAAGAAAAGTGATTACAACATTGTGGAGCATTTGGGGAAGACCCCTTCAAAAATATCAATGTTGGACCTACTATTATACTCTGAAGCCCATGCTAAGGCTTTGGTAAAATTCCTGAAGTCTTCCCATGTGCCTCAAGAGACCTCCACCGATCAATTCAAGAATTGCGTTGCTAGTTTGACAACTGACAATGGACTTGGTTTTTTGATGCAGATTTAACATCCAAGGGAAGAAAGCATAATGATGCCCTGCATGTCCCCATTGAGTTCAAGGGCACTACCCTAGCTCATGTACTGGTGGATACGGGTTCATCGTTGAATGTCTTACCCAAGAACACTTTGGATAGATCAGATTATGAAGGACTCACACTAAAGCCCAGAAATATTGTAGTGAGGGCCTTCGATGGTTCCAAGAGAATGGTGCACGGGGAGGTGGACATCCCTATCAAAGTTGGTACTCAGACTTTTTACTTTACTTTCTACTTGATGGACATCCGCCCGTCTTACTCTTGTCTATTGGGTCGCCCTTGGATCATGGGGCTAGTGCTGTTACTTCTACTCTGCAACAAATGTTGAAGTACCCAGTTAATGGAAAGATTATCGCGATCCATGGCGAGGAGGAATACATGGTGATCCACCTGAACTCTTTCAGGTATGTTGAGATGGACAGAGAGTTCATTGAGACCCCCTGTCAGAACTTTGAGGAGGTTCCACAGACAGTTGCTGTAACCAAGACTGCTACTAGTGTTCCGAATATTATCAGACCTCTGTTGAAGATGGCTTCTTTGAAGGACGCCAAAGCAGTAGTCGAGGAAGGAGGGTGTACCATTTGGGGCCAACTCCCTGATATCCCTTACAAATATGAAAAATTTGGTTTGGGTTTTACTTCAGGAGCCCAAAGAGATGTTCGTCGTGCTCGTGCCGGAGGACCACCACTACACATCAGCAATCATGGAATCAATGCTTTGGGGGATAGTGATAGCGACCGCGACATGGACAAGTGGATCTTCCCAACTATCAGCGGTGGACTCAACAATTGGGAGGCCAAGGATTTTGTTCCTATTACTTTTATTCAAGAGTAATTGTATTTTTGTTTTTAGAATATGTAATATTTAAACAATTGAAACTTTAAAGCCTTGTGCTTTACCCAAGGCACAATGGTCTATTTTGTGAGGGCTATTACTTCATTTTCATATGTCATTAATAAATCATTGGACGTTTTTCATTCAAATTTTAAGCTCTCTGTCTTTATTTTTCGTTTTTACTTTATCAAAATAGCTATGCTCTCTTACACACACCCACATATCAAACTACAGATCCGTATCCACTCCGGATCCCATTGATAACGGTTCTGCTATTTCCAGCTATGACTTTGAAAGTCCAATCTACCAAACTGAGAACGAAGTTGAGGAAGATTGTGAAGTACTAGGAGAACTTGCTAGACTGTTACAACATGAGGAAAAAGCGATACAACCTCATGAAGAGCCAGTCGAGACAGTAAACTTGGGCACTGAAGAGGACAAAAAGGAATTCAAGGTAGGTTCTAACTTGGAGCATAGCATCAAGGACCGGTTAATCCAGATGTTACATGACTATGTTGAGATCTTTGCCTGCTCATACAAAGACATGCCAGGGCTGGATGTAAAATCAAGCTTCTCAAATGAGCTTTTGTTTTGATGAAGACAAACCATGATTGACAAAGAAAGCAAAGATTTATTATCAAGCTCAAAGCATCTAAAGACAATATCTTCGGTTCAAAGCTCTCAACAACTTTCAAGGTATAATAATATTACTTACTTTGATCTTAAGATATAGATGCTCAATAATTAAAAAGAAATGTTTAAAAATCATTACTCAATTTTTTCAAAGTTAAAATTTCACTTTTCACTTGAGTGCAATCGATTTGCATTTTAGTGCAATCGATTGCATGCCTCAATTTTTCAGATCCTTTGCTTCTGTTTCTCAGTGCAATCGATTTACATTGCTTGTGCAATCGATTGCATACTTAAAATTTTCAAAATGTTTACTTCTGTTTCTCAGTGCAATCGATTTACATTGCTTGTGCAATCGATTGCACTCACTTACTTTTTTCTAATGACTTTACATGCAATTAATTTACATTGCTAGTGCAATCGATTGCACACTTAAAACTTTTGAAAATATAGTTGTTGAAAGCTTGTGCAATCGATTTACACAAAGGGTGCAATCGATTGCATGCTGCACGATTTTGAAAAACAACAGCTTTTCACATGACTGTTCATCATACCTTTTCATTGAAACCTTTCACTCAAACTTTGCATTTGTTCATGATACATTTTTAGAACTTCATGATGTTTCAAAAGGGTGTTATGAACATATAAATATTCATTTTCAAAATCTGTTTCAACACCTCTTTCATTAAATTTTCAGCTTTTCCAAATGGACGTCAAAAGCGCATTCTTGAATGGATATATCACTGAAGAAGTCTACGTTAAGCAACCCCCAAGGTTCGAAGATTTCAAGAATCCATATCATGTATTTAAATTAAGAAAAGCTCTCTATGGATTAAAACAAGCACCAAAGGCATGGTATGATCGTTTAAGCAACTTCTTATGCGAAAAAGGTTTCGAAAAGGGAAAAGTTGACAAGACTCTATTTATCAAGAAAATCAAAGACGACACTTTGCTAGCACAAGTCTATGTTGATGACATCATTTTCGGTTCTTCAAATCAAGAAATGTGTGAAGAATTCTCATCAATGATGCAAGGAGAATTTGAAATGTCCATGATGGGTAAAATGAACTATTTTCTTGGACTTCAAATCAAACAACTAAAAAATGGAATCTTCATCAACCAATCCAAATATTACAAGGAACTCTTGAAAAGGTTTGACATGGATAACTGTAAGGAAATGTCTACACCAATGGGTTATGGTTCATATGTTGATCAAGATGAATTAGGTGTTTCCATCGACATCACTAAGTATCGAGGTATGATTGGCTCCTTATTGTATTTGACGGCAAGCCATCCTGACATAATGTTTAGTGTTTGTCTCTGTGCTCGCTTTCAAGCTAACCCAAAGGAATCTCATCTCATGGCGGTAAAGAGGATCATGAAGTATCTCAAAGGAACAATGAATGTCGGATTGTGGTATCCTAAAGGTAGTATTTGCAACTTAATTGGTTATTTTGACGCGGATTATGCAGGTTGCAAAACGGATAGAAAACGCACAAGTGGTACTTGTCACATTCTTGGTAATGCATTAGTATCATGGGCCTGCAAGAAACAAGCATGCATTTCTCTTAGCACGGCCGAAGCTGAATATATTGCAGTGGGTAGTAGTTGCACTCAGATTTTGTGGCTAGAACAACAACTTCGTGACTACGGACTCGATCTAGGGTGCATTCCTCTAAGGTGCGACAACACAAGTGCAATTAACATTACGAAGAATCCCTTCATGCTTTCAAGAACTAAACACATAGACATTCGACATCATTTCCTCCATGATCATGTTCTTCAAGGAGATGTCGAGGTAACCTTTGTAGATACTCATAATCAGCTTGCCGATATCTTCACCAAATCTTTGGCAAGAGAACCGTTCTACAAAATTCGACGAGAGCTTGGCATACTTGACGAACAAGACTTATAAGGTGCATTCTACCCTTGTTATATTTTTATATATGTTTTATACATGCTATATGTGAATATATGTTATGTGGTATTTAAATTTTTAAGAAAAATTTGGTTTTGGACTTTTTTGTTGATGCAAATCGATTGCACAAAGAGTGTAAATCGATTGCTCACTGAGTATTTTCAATTCTGTCCATTCTGTTTCAAGTGAAAATCGATTGCACCTTCAATGCAAATCGATTACACTCTGTACGTTTCTGTTTTATTTTAACTCTGTTTTATGTGTAAATCGATTGCACCTGAAATGCAAATCGATTGCACCTACTGCAACTTGCTTTCATGACAGAAAAATTATGTTGATCAGAATTCCTCTCTCTCATATTCCCAAGCCAAATACACTTTAATACATCCACTCATTTCCTATCTACCCAAATCATTTCCAAATCTCAGCTCACAAACACCTTTCTCTCTCAAAAAACCTAAAATCCCCAAAACCCTAAAACTCCATACCCATGGCTTCAAGACAAAAGAGAAAGGTTCCAGCTTCAGAAAAGGGGAAGAAAAAGGTTGATTCAACATCCAATCCATTGCTTTCATCTCTCACCGAAGAGGAAGAAGCCAGATTTACCAAAGACTTTCAAAGGAAAATAGTATCCAACCCCAAATATGGTATGTTATCCTCCTTTCCACAAGAATGCTTTTCCTTTCAAAATGACCTAGCTGTTTATGGTCTAGAACCCTTGATTTCTTCGTTTGGTCCATATTACCCGGATTTGGTAAGAATGTTTTTCAGCAATCTAACACCCCAAAAAGGAAAAATGGTCACATATGTGCTGGGTACTCGTATCTCTCTAACTCCTCAGGTTGTTGGTGAGATCCTTCATATTCCTTACACTGGAAGTTCCCTATATGACCTTGAAAACAAGATATGGGATGACTATCGAAAAAGGATTTATTTTATAGCATTGGGCGGTTAAGTGAAGCTGAATTTCGCGCCAAACGAATTCATGGTTTTGGTGGAGTAATTCCATCCAGAGACTCCCGGAGTGCAGGTAACCTCTATATAGACGATCACCTATAATATTATTTTTTGGTCTATATTATGTTTCCAAGAGTTGGAAACCACTACACTGTTACCGACTTGGAAATTCATCTAATTTATGCAAGAAAGAAAGGGATAAGTGTAAATTGGGCAAGGCTTATAATGGTGCATATGCTGAGAGTCGATGCAAAATCTAAATTTCTTCCATATGCTTATTTTGTTACTTTAATTATGGAGGAATTTGGTGTGGATTTTGCTGGGTTTGAAAAGGTGAATATGGATCCATATCTAAACAAGATTTCCATCAAGAATGTTGACTCCAGGATGGGCATGCATTACAATCCAGAAACAAAAACCATCACTTACATTGGTGAATATGTTGTTGGCGATGAAGGAAATGACCAAGAAGTCGAAGGTGGTGAAGTTGTGCCTCCTCCTCCTACTGCTCCCTCTGGTCCAAGCAATCAAGAGCTTATGGATTACATGTCTCAACAATTTGCTTCCATGAACACCAACATCAACAATCAATGGAGTGCGATCAATGATTCCACTACAACCCGAATTAATGAATTCCGCACGGATGTGAATCAACAATTTTCATACCTTTACTCTCATCTTCATATTCCACCATATGATCCAAATAATCCAGCTGCACCTCCTCAACACTACACAGAACCCCCACTTTAATAACAATTCCCGAATCAAGGATCTTGGTCCTATAACCACCCGGACATGCATCACCCTTGAAGTTCTGGCTAACTTTTTTTATGTCATTGTCTTGTTATTCAATGTTTTGTTTGTTTAATTTTCTGTGTAATCCTTAAACATTTTGTGTTACTTGTTTAAAATTAAGTTTTCTCGATATACTGCTCTGTTGTTGTTTTGTTTTGTGCATCTTTCCCTTCTTTTTGATAATGTCAAAGGGGGAGAAAGATGTGGTACTTTATGCCTGTATTTTCCTTGTCTTAATTTTTAAGGTACTCTCCAACCAAGATGAAGAAATACAAAGGATTCCAACCTTCTCATACATAGGGGGAGTTTTGCATCTTAGGGGGAGAAGCTCTTTCCAGAAAGTACATCGCATAAAGCAAGATTGTTTGTCATCATCAAAAAGGTGGAGAATGTAAAATAAAGCTTCTCAAATGAGCTTTTGTTTTGATGAATATAAACCATGATTGAAAAAGAAGGCAAAGATTTATGATCAAGCTCAAAGCATCTAAAGACAATATCTTCAGTTCAAAGCTCTCAACAACTTTCAAGGTATAATAATATTACTTACTTTGATCTTAAGATATAGATGCTCAATAATTAAAAAGAAATGTTTAAAAATCATTACTCAAGTTTTTCAAAGTTAAAATTTTACTTTTCACTTGAGTGCAATCGATTGCATGCTTCAATTTTTCAGATCTTTTGCTTCTGTTTCTCAGTGCAATCGATTTACATTGCTTGTGAAATCAATTGCATACTTAAAATTTTCAAAACGTTTGCTTCTGTTTCTCAGTGCAATCGATTTACATTGCTTGTGAAATCGATTCCACTCACTTGCTTTTTGGTATTGACTTTACATGCAATCGATTTACATTGCTAGTGCAATCGATTGCACACTTAAAACTTTTGAAAATATAGCTGTTGAAACCTTGTGCAATCGATTTACACAAAGGGTGCAATCGATTGCATGCTGCACGATTTTGAAAAACAACAGCTTTTCACATGACTATTCATCATACCTTTTCATTGAAACCTTTCACTCAAACTTTGCATTTGTTCATGATACATTTTCAGAACTTCATGATGTTTCAAAAGGGTGTTATGAACATATAAATATTCATTTTCAAAATCTATTTCAACACCTCTTCCATAAATATTTTCTGATTTTTCAAAATACAAACTCAAGCATTCCTTCACTTTCATGCATAAGTTTTCTGCATATTTTCATATATTAATAAACAGAAAACTTTGAGCAATTATATCTTGAGTCATTGTACAATAATATTATTGGAAGAGAAGATCATACATTGTTAAATCACTTTAAGTGATCAATACTACTCAACTCACTCAAACTCAAATATTGATAGTTACTTACTTATTTTTCCATGATTGTTGGAAATAAGTTAAGTGTTTTTGAAATCTTGTATTTCCAGGTTTGTTGGATACAAGTGCGATCACTTTAAGAGGATTGTTCTTATAGTTGACATAGTGAAAATACAAGAGGATTGTTCTTGGTCCAAGAGGATTGTTCTTGGTTGTTTGGTAGTTCTTGTTTAAGTTTGCCACAATAAGAAAATCTCTTTCATGTTGAAAGGGGACTGGAGTACTCTCGGACTGTGAGGGGAACCAGGATATATCTCCCGTGTCTTTTTATTTTTCTGCATTTTAAAGCTTTCCTAAACTCACCATTAACCAAAAAAATAAGAACCATCATCACTAAAACCAGAATTTTTTAAAGTACCTAATTCACCCCCCCCCCCCCCCCTCTTAGGCGCACTTCGTACTTACATTGGACACTGATATTATGGTTCACCGCCTGCCAACAAAAGAAGATTGCCCTCCCGTAAAGCAAAAGGTCTATCGTATGCGACCAGAGATGTCAGAAAAGATCAAAGCTAAAGTTATGAAACAATTCAACACTGGTTTCTTAGTTGTTACCTCTTATCCACAATGGGTTACAAACGTGGTACCGATACCTAAAAAATACGGCAAAGTGCGCATGTGTGTGGATTACAGAGATTTGAACAGGGCAAGCCCCAAGGATGACTTTCCGCTTCCCTATATTTATGTTCTGGTTGACAACACCGCACAACATAAGATATTATCCTTCATGGATGGTTTCTCCGGGTATAATCAGATCAAAATCGCACCTAAAGATATGGAAAAAAAAACAACCTTCGTACGCAGTGGGGCACTTTCTACTACAAAGTTATACCATATGGGTTAAAGAACACCGGGGAAACCTATCAGCGTGCCATGGTAGCCTTGTTTCATGATATGATCCATCACGAGATAGAGGTCTACGTCGATGATATGATAGCCAGGTCTCAGACTGAAGAGGAGCACCTCGATCACCTGCATAAGCTGTTTGAAAGACTGAAAAAGTACAAACTAAGGCTGAACCTGAATAAGTTCACTTTTGGGGTAAGATATGGTAAGCTCTTAGGCTTCATTGTCAGCAGCAAAGGTATTGAAGTAGACCCTGCAAAGGTTAAAGCCATACAAGAAATGCCAACTCCCCGCACTAAGAAGGAGGTTAGGGGATCCTTGGGACGTCTAAACT
This sequence comes from Vicia faba, assembly GCA_948472305.1. NCBI lineage: Eukaryota > Viridiplantae > Streptophyta > Magnoliopsida > Fabales > Fabaceae > Vicia > Vicia faba. The sequence continues at coordinate 984,432,919 of OX451740.1, forward strand.
ATATTGTTAGATTCATTTCCCATCTAACCGCTACTTGTGAGCCAATCTTTAAATTACTGAAGAAAGATCAAGCAATGAAGTGGAATGATTATTTCCAGTTTGACAAAATCAAGGAATATCTTCAAGAGCCTCCAACTTTGATGCCTCCGGTTGAGGGGAGACCTCTGGTCATGTACTTAGAGAACTCAATAGGGTGTGTGCTAGGGCAACATGACGAGTCTGGTCGAAAAGAGCATGCAATATACTACCTTAGCAAAAAGTTTACTGACTGTGAGACCACTGCTCGAGAAAACTTGATGTGCTTTGGCATGGGCTGCTCGCCGACTGAGACAGTATATGTTGACTGACACTACCTTGTTGATATCCAAAATGGATCCTATCAAATACATCTTTGAGAAGCCCGCTCTCTCTAGAAGAATAGAAAGATGGCAAATGATTCTGATTGAATATGATATTCAGTATACGACCTAGAAAGCGATCAAGGGAAGTGTATTAGATGATCATTTGGCTCAACAGGCTATGGACGAATAACAATCCATGAATTTTGAGTTCCCGGATGAGAACATTATGTTAGTGACTAATTGTGAAGAACCTGGACCAGATGAAGGACCTAAAAAAGAATCCCGATGGACTATGGTTTTCGATGGAGCTTCTAACGCACTCAGAAATGGCATCAGTGTTGTGATTATATCTCCTGAAGGCTGTCACACTCCTTTCACTGCCATGATATGTTTCAATTATACCAACAATATGGCTGAATATGAAGCATGTATTATGGGTCTCAAAGCTGCTATCGACTTGAGGATCAAATTCTTGAGTGTATTTATAGACTCGGCCCTAATAATCAGTCAAATCAAAGGAGAATGAGACACAAAGCATCCTAATCTCATCCCTTACCGGGAACATGTGCTGACATTAATTCCATAATTTGAAAAAGTTACCTTTGAGCATTTTCCACGAGAGGAAAATCAACTAGCAGACACGCTAGCTACTATGTCATCCATGTTCAAGGTCAGGTGGGATAATGAAGCTCCTCAGATCACTATTGAAAGAATGGATGAACCAGCATACTGCCATGAGATTGATACTGAAGAAGTAGTGGACAAACCTTGGTTCCATGAAGTCAAAAGATACCTTGAAACCCAAGAGTATCCTGAGGGAGCTTCCGTCAATGATAAGAAGTTCCTAAGAAGGTTCTCTGCGAAGTTCTTCCCCAGTAACAAAATTCTCTATAAGCGCAACCACGATTCTATTTTGCTTCGGTGTGTGGATAAGAGTGAAGCAGAGAAAATTATGGAAGATTTGCATGAAGGCACCTTTGGCACCCATTCTAGAAGGCACACAATGGCTAAGAAGATTCTGAGGGCAGGATACTACTGGTCCACTATGGAAGCAGACTGTTATCAGCATTCACGAACTTGTCACAAGTGCCAGATCTATGCTGATAAAGTACATGTGCCCCCAATACCCTTAAACTTCTTAACTGCTCCCTGGTCATTCACAATGTGGGGGATCGATATTATTGGAGAGATCAGACCCACAACTTCTAATGGGCACCGCTTCATCCTTGTTGCCATTGATTACTTTACAAAATGGGTCGAGGCAGCTTCATTTGCTTCTATTACCAAGAACATTGTGGATCAATTCATCAGACATAACCTTATCTGTTGGTATGGTATTTCAGAAAGAATCATTACGGGTAATGATACCAATCTCAATAATACTATGATCATCGGACTCTGCGCGCAATTTAAAATCTAGCATCATAACTCTTCTTACCGGCCAAAGATGAATGGCATTATAAAGGTTGCTAATAAAAACATCAAAAAGATCATACAGAAGATGACAGTGATATACAAAGAGTGGCATGAGATATTTCCATTTTCTCTTCATGGTTACCGTACCACAATGCGCATATCAACAGGGGAAACTCCTTTCTCTCTGGTATACGATATGGAATTTGTCCTACCCATTAAAGTCCAGATCCCTTCCTTGAGAATCATGAAGGATGCATGTTTGAATGAAGATGAATGTGTTCAGACTCGACTTGACCAATTGAACCTGATTGACGAGAAGAGGCTCACAGATGTCTGCCATGGTAAGATGTACCAAAAACGTATGATTAAAGCTTTTAACAAAAAGGTCAGATGTCAGGTATATCGGGATGGTGACCTAATAATCAAGCGCATCATACTGCCGCAAGGTGATCCCAGGGGAAAATGGACTCCTACATATGAAGGACCATTTGTGATCAAGAACATATTTTCTGGTGGAGCCATGATCTTAACCACTATGGACGGTGACGACCTTCCGCACCCTGTAAACATAGACATAGTTAAAAGATACTATGCATGAACAAAGACTCAATAGGTTGACTGGCCTAGGTAAAAATAAGGGCATCCCGGTGAACCAAAAGGGTTTAGGCAAAAATTATGGATATACATATGGAAAAATATGTACATCCGGTAAGTCAAAAACCTGAAAAGGAAGCTTGGGCAAAAAAGGGTATCCCAGTGGACTAAAAACCCAAAAGGGAGGTTCAGGAAAAAATTAGGGATTTAAAGCGTATAACTATGTCCCGTTGGATCATCTTACAATCAATCTTCAGTAACAACTATCAAGCTCAAATGATACTAATCAACCCAATCAACTTCGGACAAGCAGCACAGAGATGAGACGCTCAAGGACATAAAGGCAATAGCAGAAAGGGAAATCAATGGGATTATTTCACATAGTTGTTTTTCTATGTATACTATTTTGTATAGTTTTCATTCTTATGACGACATTCTCTTACTAGGATGTCCATATCCTTGTATAAAAAAAAACACTCATTCAAATTAATACAAAACTATCTCTTTGAAAGTGCAAAACTATTTGTTTTTTATTTTTTCTGTTTTGTTTGTGAAAACGTCCAGAGAATATTTTTGAACATATGCATTTGAATGTGATTACCATTTACAAATACGCACATAAGAAACAAAAAGACAATTACTGCAGGCTTTTAGAAACATGACAATGTCTAAAGGCCATCTGCAAATCCCCGCAGATACTTTCTCCAGCAGGTACTGAGGCAGAAACATCCTACTATAAAGTCATTGCCATATCCTTAGCATACAGCCTAATGATGTCAGGTGTTCTTATATCCCCCAGTGAAGCAAAAATTTACAGTTTCTTATCCGACATCTCAAAGAATTCCTTAGCCTAGTTCACTGGCTTCTTGGGTTTCCCAAATAAAGGTTTTGTAAAAATCCCCAAGCAGTTTGTGGAGTTTCCCTTCCCCAATAGAGTTTATTTCTATAACAACGGAAATCCGTCTCTCGACATCTCAACTTCAACAAAATATGAAGACTTACGCTCTTCATCCCCAGCAACAATCAAGGATTTATTTTCCCCAGTTCAGCAACACTGCAGTAGAATAACTGATACGTTCATACATTGCATTCATACATCTTTCTACAAACATCATAGCATAGGCAACACAAATGCACATATCACAATCACATTTATTTTGAGAGCATCATTACTCGATGCATCTCATGCATCATGACACTGCATACAACTTACTCTTTACCTTTTTCAGGAAAGTTAGTAAGCAGACAAATATCATCACCAATTTTCAACAGTTCCATATTAATACCTGAAACAAGACAGGACAACTATCTGTGAACGATTGATTGTAGATTAATACCTGAAACCAGACAGGACAACTATCTACATGAGTAAACTGAAGACTAACTCCCGAGACAAGATGTGGAAACTATCTTTCTTTCTCTTAGGTCAGAGATTAATTCCTGAAACCAGACAGGACAACTATCTCAATAACCAACAAAAACAAGTTATAGATTAATACTTGAAACAAGACAGGACAACTATTTGTGAACGATTAATTGTAGATTAATGCCTAAAACTAAACAAGACAACTATCTACATGAGCATATTGGAGATTAACTCCCGAAACACGACGAGGAAACTATCTTTCTTTCTCTTAGGTCAGAGATTAATTCCTGAAACCAGACAGGGCAACTATCTCAACGACCAACAAAAGCAATTTCCAGATTAATACCTGAAGCAAGAAAGAACAACTATCTGTGAACAGATGATTGTGGATCAATTCCTGAAACAAGACGGAGTGACTATCTACACACTCATCCTGAAGCAATATTACACGGATTTCTTCTCATAGTCTCCAGATGAAGTTTAACACGGACTCATCCTGAAGCAGCCCTACACAAGCTCCTTCTAATACATTTCTAGATAACAGTTAATTTTGTTCTCCCCAGCAAATGACGGCGAAGCCTAGATTTCAGCCAGAAAGCAGCTAACTTTCATCTCTCTAGTCCAGAGATAACTCCTCAGTAGAGCCATAGACAGCTAAAGCTCACAGACTCTATTCCCCATGGGGTTTTCCTCAAGCGAAAGAACAATATAAACCAACATTCCTCAGTGGAGTCCTCCTCAGACAACAGGAATAAGAAACTCCACAAAGAGACCTTTTATGAAGTCAACATCTACTTCGGATGGCATCTTTAAGCCCATCTTTGATAACTCTCAGTCATCTTCTTCAAAGGGCATCTTTAAGCCCATTCCCTGCACAATCAACTAATACATCATCGAGTGCAAATTCATGGGCACTCTAGTGTTCAATCACCATCCACCTTCAAGTCACGAACGGCAAACTCGCCAATCTAACTCTTCAGGTTTAAGAAGATTGAACAGGGGCAGCTGTTGTACCCCAAAATTTACCCTCTCTTTTCTCAAGACATTTTCTTACAAATATTCATTAAAGTTCAAGATTGCACAAGTATAATTAGATTTTAATCCCCCACATAGTTTCCATGGAGCATATTGGATTTTCAAGCATCAAGTCAAAGAGGAAACTGTTAAAAGAGAAAAGCGGATAAATTTGATTTTTTTGACAAAATTGAAGAAAATCAAGGTTGCTTTCATTCATACTAGCTTCGATTGGTCATTGATTAGATTCATGCTAGCTTCGAATGAACTCCTTCCTTCATGCTAGTTTTGACTGGGCAATGTCTCCCTTTGAAACAGATTGCTTCGATTCACAAAGCAGTGGCCTCCTGCATGCAAGCTTCGATTCAGAAGGCAGTGGCCTCCTGCAGGCTTGCTTTGATTCACAAAGCAGTGGCCTCCTGCATGTAAGATTTGATTCAGAAGGAAGTGGCCTCCTACAAGCTTTCTTTGATTCATAAAGCAGTGGCATCCTGCATGCAAGCTTCGATTCAGAAGGCAATGGCCTCTTGCAGGTTTGCTTTGATTCACAAAGCAGTGGCCTCTGGCATACAAGCTTTGATTCAGAAGACAATGGCCTTCTACAGTTTTTATTTATTCACAAAGCAGTTGCCTCCTGTATGTAAGCTTTGTTTGGACAATGGATACCTTCATGCAAGATCCGTTTGGAAAATGTCTACCTTCATACAAGCTTCGATTGGGCATTTGGCCTCCTTCGATCAAGTTTAATTCACAAAGCTTAGACTGAGCATTGGTTGCTTCATGTTTGTTTTGATCCACAAGTCAAGGGTTTCCCTCATGCTAGCATGCACAAGGCAATGCCTTCCTTCATGTTAGCACCCACATGGCATTATCTATCTTTATGCTAGCTTCGAATGGGCAATATCTCCCTTTGAAATAGCTTTCTTCGATTCCACCTTTAGACCCTTCAACATACATAGTTTCTACGCTAGGACACATACAAATGGTCCATTCGAAAGACATACATTTGGCCCCTTCAAAGGATGCATATATGGTCCACTTGAAGGACACATATTGGATGCAAACAAATATTATTGTCTGAAGAGAAGTATGGTCGAAGATTGGATCTATATGGTCAAAACGAAAGAGTGAATTATTCAAGATGCTTACTGACCAAAGTCCTATATGCTGCCAAGCCCAAGCCTGCTGCATTGGCCACAACACTCCAAAACTGTTGCAAAGCAGTCCTGTTATGCTGCTCCCATATTTGCACTAAATTGGCATACAAAAACTGCACCTCAAAAGCTATAAAAACACCATACCCAATTTGTTCAAATTTAATTTGTTCCCTCCCCCCCCCCCCCCCCCCCAAACCTCAACCAAACTTCATCTATAAATAAGAGGCTCCATAACACATCTAGGGGAGGCTTTTTTTTTGGTGGATGGAGAGACTTTTGTTGTAAAAAAAATCATCAAACTCTAAAAAAAAAATATAAAAAAACCTGCATGCATTAGTGAACCTTTCGATTCACTCCATATACCATCCTTTTGATTCACCCCTCCCAACTTCCATATACTAGCCTTGGGACACTCCCAAAGCCTTAAAAAACCCACTCAACGAAATTAGTGAATCCTTCGATTCACCCCTAACCAACCTTCGATTCAGTGGCTTTGCAAAGCAAAGCAGCAATTAAAGTAGCTCAAGGAAGGCTCCTGCAGGCTTAAACCATCATCAAATCATTCCTGGAAGTAATACAAATATCATTTGAATTGTACTGCAAGAGGTAAGTTTCTTTCAAAACTTAGAAATTTTTATTCAAGCATCATCATATACATATTGAAAAGAAAAAATGTGAACATCATGTCTAGGAAGCTAGACCATGCTCTTAGTTTTGATTTTTCATTGATTGTGTCTTGAGAATTTCAACTTTGATTAAGTTAAGTTTTAATTTTGGTACTGATAACCTTCAACCCATAACTGTTGAAATTATGTGGTTGGACTTATTTCAAATTTTAGGCAGTTTATATATATTTACATTTTCTTGCTAATCAATATGGTTGTAATAATTAGGACTTTTATTGCTTTTCAGCCCCCATTTGTAAACTTGTATACCCTGTTGTACCCCAATTTTTGCCCCTAAGATCCCTTCATCGTACCATATTGATTCAATCACAACAAGATCATATTATGGATTTTGGTTCTCCTCCCTATCTTTAGCTTTGCTCTTTGAGGAATCACCAAGCACCTTGACTTGTTTTTCTTTTGTGATCATGCATGTTTTTTTTTACATTCCTTTTAATTAATAAAATTCAATGTTGGTTTGTCTTACTTGTTAATAATGTAGGTAAAGGCAATGTGGCTTAGCAAGTTTATCCATGGGTTCATGAGTTTATTTTCATGCCCTAGTCAATAAAGCATGAGAAATTCAAACATCGCCATTGAAGTTGTTTTGGAAGAAATGGAATGGACAGGTTTATTTTGGTTCACCAAATTTCAAAGTTATCAAGATTGATTCAAAAGGACAAGGGGTTCATTAAGGAAGTTGTCATGGTGGGACAAGGCCTTGTTCACATTGGTCACAAGTGCATATTTCTCTCAATTCCCAAGATATGGAAGTGGTTTTGGTTGCTATGAGTTCTCATTATCATCCTCAAAAACTTCTATCTACAAAGCAAAAGTGTTGGTACAAGAAGGTTGTTTAAAATTGTCAAAGTTCCTCAATGCATTTTCTTGATCTAGGAGCTAGGGTTTTGAACTTCAAAGAAATATATATTTCTCATCTTTTGGTATTTTTGAGTGATTCCAAATACATCATTCTCTTCAAAGGGTTATTAACAAATCATATCAAAAGTTTCAAGTAGTTTTCATGTGGAAGAAACTTGATGATGAAGAAAGATTACCAGTCCTCCAAATGAACCCCCCAACTTCCCATGTGTGACTTTAAATGATCATAACTTGATCAATTTTTATCACCTTGAGCCCACTATTTTTCCACAATGATCTTGAGGATGTAAAAATTATTCCTTCTTTTATGTGCAAAGTGAGAAAATGGATGGAAGATGCCTTAAGGATACAAAACATTATAGGTCATTTCATGATTTCTTGCCAACTTCAACAATTCATGACTCTCTAAATTTTTGGAGATTTTTAATGGTTCAAGTTTAAAAATTTCATTCAAGAGGTCTATTTCATTCCATCTTTTTTGGTCAAAATCAAATTCCAAGAGGAAGGCCATGTTTGGAGGCAAAACATTATAGGTCACTTTTGAAGAAAAACTTGAAATATTTCTAAGTATGGAAAGTCAACCTCTTTTTCCCAACTTTGACTCATTGCAACTTTCACCTCAAACATCCATTTAATTCCATTTTTTCCCATTGCAAAGCTTGTAATCTCATCTTTCTAAAGCCTCAAGAACCATGCCTTAAGACCCCTTGAGCTGAGAATGCCGTTGTTTCAAAAGTGGTAACTTGGAGTTGAAGTTTCATCGCAAGTCAGAATTTGAATTTCATGTTACAACTTCTAACCCTCTAATTAGCACGCGTTTTGGGTCTAAACATGATTAGCCAACTTTCCCAAGTGGATTAGTGCATTAAAACACGCGTTTTGGATGAGTTTTGACAAAAGAGATGTCACACTTTCTTCATGATGCAGACCCATAAGAATTCCCTCCAAATTGCATCATTCACCCTTCCTTTTGATCCCATTTTCTTCTCCTATAAATACATGAACTATCCCATTCATTTTCTCAAGTTTGAACAGCCAAAACCACCCTGTCAAACTTGCTCCATAACTCACTTTTCTGCAACTTCAAAATCATTGTTCAAGCCTTTTTCAATCCATTTTTTCTATCAATTCACCTTCCTTGATCTTCACTGAATCTAACAGAAGAAGAATTAAGCCTTGAAACCTTCTAAATTGATCTGACCAAGTTCATTTACAGAGCTCTGCAACTGAACTTCAATAGGTAGATTTCTCCATCAATTCTTTGAAATTTTGATATCATTGTGAAGCTCTCATTGCCCTGGTTCTAGTTGCAACACTTTCTTTTAACTGGAAACACGTTTTGGCCATAAATTTTCAAATTCCTTTTCCAAACTTTCTTTCCAAATTGCTTGAGCTACCGTTTATATAAATTTTGTGCGAAGGTGTGGTTGTCTTCGTCTTGATGACACGAAGCGAATGGTACCGGTCTCGTGCTCTAATTTTAAAGTTTAAGCAAGCTCGATTTGAGATTGGGTGGAGGTTGAAGATGACCAACGTGTCATCCTTCAACCAATTAAATAACGCCATTTGGAATTTTTGAATATCTGATTTAATTAATGATCATGTATGTTATTCACTAGTGACTATGATATGCACAACGCGACTGATCCATTGGATTAGTTTACTAACACGTTTTGACTCTCATTTATTGGTCCATATTTCTTGACTTTATTTTATTTTCTGATTTTTATATTTAAATTGTTTTAAACTTCAAAAAATCATAGAAAATTCATTTTAAGTCCAAAAAATCTAAAAAAATTATGAAAAATATTTTTGATTTTTCTCTTTCTGATTTTTATTTTTTTACAATTTTATTTTGTGTTTTGATATTTTTTATAAATTTTCACTTTATTTGAATTGTTTTAAATATTTAAAAATACTTTTATGCATTTTTAAATTCTAAAAAATTATGGAATGATCCAATGACATTGTGACAAATATTGGTGACCTCATTTATTTTTTATTTCTGACTTTGTTATTTTTTATCATTTTTGGTTTATTTTACTCATTTCTTTTAATTTTAAAAATAGTTTCTAATTTTAAAAAATCACCAAAATTTTATAAAAAGATTTGAGTTCATTTCTGATTTTTCTATGGTCTTACTTAATCTTTCTTGATTAATTTGAACATATTTGATATTTTTCTCTCTTATTTCTATTTTAAAACATTTTAAAACCCTTTTTAATGTATATATTAAATGTAATATTATTTTGTGTTATTTTCTGGCTGATCTTGGGTTGAATATTTTATCATGAACTTTATTAACATCATTGGATCCATGGCGTTGAGTCTAACTCCATAAAAATGGATGAATGATTTTAATAATAGTTTGATTAAATTTTAATTCAAAAAAAAATGGTTTGTATATTCTTTCCCACCCCTCTTCATCTTATCCCTTTCTTATTGCACTAAGTGTTATTGGAGCATGATCTCTATATCATGTCTCAAAATAAATGGTGCATAGATTGCTATTGACCGACCTCAAAATAGTGCGACTTCTACATAAGTCCACTTACGATTGCTTAACATAGTGCTAAATTTTGTCCCGATTCAAATAAATGATCATCCGTGGCCCAAACCTATGTTTGCAAGCCTGAGTATGTTAATTTGATCTCTTTGATCCAATAACCTTGATATACATTGTGTGAATCCTTTGGTTCTACCAATCCTCTAATGGATCTTTATCAATTTTGATCAACACAGATCACTTAAACATCGTTGATCATTAAATGTTACTTTTTGAGGATTCTTAAATGGATTATATACTTGACATAAAGCAAATGCAATTCATTGTAAAGAGGCTTTGGTTCTACCAATCCCCTAATGAGTTCCAAATGCAAGTTTCAAGATGGTCATCCAAATAACCACTAATTACTAATAATTGACTTCATTTTGTGTTTTTATTTTATGCTCTTTTATTTTATGCACCATTTACTTTAGCATTTACATTTCATGCTATTTTTCATCTTTTCTCACTTGAGCATTTACTATTCTTGTCATTTTTATTTTGCTCACTTGAGCTTTTCTCTTCTTTTTTTAAGATACTTAATAATTAACATGAACCATAAATTTTTTTAATGATACTTGGACTATTTGTTTACTATCCTTGGCTTTATGGAGTATTGGACTTCTTGGACTTAGGATTAGAAACCTTGGCCTATGTTGGATACCTTGTGACCTTAATTGATATTTTGTCTGGAGTTCTTATGGTTTACCACAAGACATTGGGTTGTCTGTTTGTTTTTGTGTGAAGGTTATAGTGATTACATACTTTGTTTGTAATCTGGAATTCACCCGTATACAGCCGTTACTCTGATCAATTTTTTGTGAAGACTTAATACATTTGAAATTTGGTTCTCTCAAGAGGTCTAGTATCTTTGTTTGCTTGGTTTCAATCCAAAGAATGATAATTCTATCTTGACTCATAATGTCAAGTGTTGGCTTCTTGTTGGTTAGATGGTTCTTCTCCCTAGCTTTTACCTCATGGTTTAGGATAGTCTCTTCTTCTCCTCCCATCTTCTTTAATTTCAAAAATCTTTTCTCTCCTTTTGAAAACTCTTCTTGTTTTTAAACTTGAACCACTTTCATAATAAACTTGGACCTAGGTCCATGCATTTTCAAAACCTTTTCATAAATAAACTTCAATCAACTTAAATAATACCTTGTCATTTTTTTTGTGAGAAGACTAAAAGTCAATCAATCTCATTTCAAACCATTTTTCAACTTTGGCTTTTTATTTTTTAAACCTTTCTCAAAATATTGGACTCTTGTCAATCCTTGTAGTGATGCAAACAACTATACTTCTACAACATGTAGTGAAGTGAGATATTTTCCACTTGGGTGTTGAGTGAGGCATTATTGATTTTAAAATCCAAGCCATATCCTCCACTTTGAGATGATGTAAATTCTCCCTTCTCATGATTGTGGATAGTAAGTATGTTTTCCATACGGATAATGACGATAATGTCTTATCCCAAAAAATTAACCAACACAATTGTGTTTTAAATTTTTTTAAAAGGTGAACTACGTGTACTCTAATCCCCTATTGCACGAAAGGTGGTACGTAGGCACTAAAGGTTTGCAACCGGGGCAGGTGCAAAAATCCTAAAAAATACTTCTTTTCTCACCTCCACCATCTATTTTTTTTATACACACAACATTTTGTACCCAAAATATATAGATTTACAAAGAGGTTCCTACGGAATACCGTAGATGTTTAGGGTGCTAATACCTTCCCTTTGCATAACCAACCCCCTTACCTTGAATCTTTCCCATCTTTTTAGGTTACTCGCTCTTTTCCCATTCCTTTGGAAATAATAAAGCGCAGTGGTGATTTTTATTTTGATCTGTGTAAGTTTAGTCAATCCAATGGCTTAGTCTTAAACATTTCTACCGCAACAGAGAAATGGAGACTTCACTGGGGAAAGATTGACCTCTTAGTGATCCATCCCTAAGTGGGTTTAACCTATCTTCGTTTATACATGTATATGTGCTATTGTTGTTTATATGTTATATGTTATATATATGTTTGTCTGGTTTTTCCAAGGTTTCAGGGTGCTTGGTGATTACTTATGAGTCATATACCCAGACTTGGGCAAACTTTAAGATAGGACGGGCGGTATAGTCATGCTAACTTTGAGGGAGTAATCCCAAAGAAGGAGGCATGAGATCCCCCACTCAGTGGAGGCCCCTTTGGTTGTAGTGTCGTTTACCGAGTAATCGAGAAGACATACTGCTTTCGACCTGGGAGCCTGCTGAAACTGAGGACCGTAGAATACCTAACCCATCTTGGCCTTTTAGGTGTAATGCAGAAGCTATGACGGAGTAATCCGAAAATAGTTGTCACGCGGTACTACGCTCAGACGAGTTTTTCTTAAGAATATTACTAATTACCGAGTTAATCGGGAAGTTGGTAATATCCGAAGGAAGGATGTAGACTTTGGGAACCTCTAGAACCTTGTTCGGCAGGTGATAAATTTTAGACCATACCTTATGGGTAGTACCTTCGACCTCATCCTCATGACATTGAACCTATGAACCTTATGTTTGTGATCTTGTGTGTGATTGTTGCATCATGCATCCATGCACTCATAAGCATCTTTTGAAGAAATTTCATTTCAAGAGACTTGAAAGTTAACCGTTTGTGAATATCGCAGGTACCTTTTGACCATGGATTCTGGAAAAAGAAAGACCGTAAAATACAGTTTCAAAGATCCTAAGATAGATGAGTTAATCAGTCTAATTCCCGAGATTAAGTGCTCTGTAGATTTTCGGAAGAAGTGTGGATCCATCATTCCTCTCACGAAGCTTAGGATGAAGGAGGGTATTCTCTCGACCTTAGTCCAGTTCTATGATTCAATGTATCATTGCTTTACTTTCCCTGACTATCAGTTGATGCCTACACTAGAGGAATATTCTTATCTGTTGGATTTACCTATTACCAATCGTGTTCCTTTTACTGGTTTGGAGGGTGAGTCAAAACCACACGAGATTGCTGCTTTGATCCATCTGGGGAAGTCTGAGTTTGAAGCCCATATGACTACTAAAGGAGGGATTAGAGGATTGCCAGCTCAGTTCTTATTGGATAAAGCTTGTTACTTTTCCAGGATGAAGAGTACAATCGCTTTTGAGGCTATCTTTGCTCTACTTGCTTACAGGTTGTTTTTATTTCCTAATATGGATAAGTTTGTTGACATTAATGCTATCAGGATCTTCATGATTGGAAACCCAGTTCCTACATTGTTGGGTGATGCTTATTACTCTATTCATCTTAGGAATTATTATCATGAATGGATGATTATCTGTTGCACGTCTCTGTTGTACCGGTGATTTATTTCTCATATGCCTCAGTCTTATGCTTTCTGGGATGTCAGGAAGGAACCCCGTTGGGATCCTAAGATCATGGCACTTAATCATTCAAATATTGATTGGTATCACCGGGCTTACCATGATGTGGAGATTGTCGAAAGTTGTGGTAGTTTCCCCAATGTACCTCTTCTTGGTACAAAGGGAGGAATTAACTACAACTCTTTTCTTGCACGACGGCAGCTTGGTTATCCGATGAGAGATAAACTAAATAGTATTCATTTGAGTAGTTTCTTCCTGAAGGAGGGAGAAGACCATAAGGAAGCTAGGGAGAAGATTGCGAAGGCCTAGCGTCACATTCATAGGAAGAGTAGGAAAGACTTGGGACCTAGGGGGCTGTTTCTTTGGAGCCTTATCTTCAGTGGGTCCAAACGAGAGCTATTCAGTTGAAGATGCCGTATTCCCGGGAAGTACCTATGCCTGATTTGTTTGTGAAGACCACTCCTCCCCTATTGGATGGCGTGGAAGAGCTACAACTTGCTTTGGTCAGGATGCAGCAGGAAAAGGACGCTTGGAAGAATAAGTGCCAAACATTAGAGATTTCCTATAGAGCAGACTTGAAGGAGAAAGACGACTTGATTGAGATTCTTGAGAGTCGGGCTGTAAAGATGATGGAGAGGCAAGGGGATTTATTTTCTCCTAAGCCTTAGTCAGATGCTAGTTGCTCACTTCATGATTCAAGTGATTGGAAGGAGGTTTCCACCAGATATGTGGAAGAAAATCGGAGGTTGAAGGCTCAGATTTCCAGGCTTACAAGGAAGCGCCAACGTATAGAGTGATCTCCATCAGCTCTACTTCTTAGGGTTTTAGACTTAATTTTCATCTTGTAATTGGGATTATTGAGACTTGTAATCCATTTTGAAGTTATTATAATACAATTTTTCAGTATTTCAAATGTGTTATTACTTTGATATTTGCAACATGTCTATAAATCTTTAAGTCCCTTGAAATATTAATAAAATAAATCACGTGCATTGCATATCATGCATCATATTGCACATATTTCTTGCATTTGTTATGCATATCTAGGTGTCTTACCAAGCTTCTTTGCTTCGTTCAGCAAGTTGTCTCACCAATACAATACTCGAGCTAATTTCATATGAAAGATGGATAACTTAGAACAAGAGAATCGCGAGCTGCGCGAGGAAGTTTCTACTCTGAAGGCCGGTGTGGCCAATCTCACTGCTCTGATGAAATCTTTGGTGGCTCTTCAGAATTAGCCACTGAGTGATCAACCTCAATAGACAAAGGTTACTACTGAAGCTCCATCTATTCCTGTGTATGCTACTCCAGTTTTTGTTCAGAATCGCATGCCTCAAGGTTGTCCATGGGGAATGCCAGAGAACTTTGTGCCTGAAGGTTTCAGTATTGGTCCTCAAGTTACTTCAGTTGTTCAGACTACGGTTACTCATGCACCTCCGGTGGTGCATGCTACTCCTGCTGCACCTCCTTCGGTGAATATGGTCCCATTTTCTAATGATGATATGTATCGTCCTTTTCCTCCACCAAGTGAAGGCTTGGGTCTCTACGATCGAATGGATGATTTTCAAGATCAGTTTAACAAGATGCAGAGGGAGATGAAAGCCCTCAGGGGAAAGGAATTGTTCAGGCAGAATGTGAATGATTTATTCTTGGTCCCGAATGTCAAGATACTTGCGAAGTTTAAAGTCTCAGAATTCGAGAAGTACAAGGGAAACACTTGTCCTCGTGCTCATCTTGTGATGTATGTAAGAAGAATGTATACCCACACTGATGATCAACGTCTGTTGATTCACTTTTTTCAGGATATTTTGACTAGTGCCGTGTTGAAGTGGTATATGAGTTTGGACATCGCCAATATCCATACTTTCAAAAACTTAGGAGAAGCATTTATCAGACAATACAAATACAATGTGGACATGGCGTCTGACCATGATCAACTTAGAGCCATGGTCCATAAGGACAGGGAATCATTCAAAGAATATGCACAGAGATGGCGTGAGATAGCCGCCCAAGTGATTCCTCCCATGGAAGAGAAGGAGATGACTAAGATTTTCCTGAAGACTCTGGGTGCTTTCTACTATGAAAGGATGGTAGCGAGTGCGCCAAGTGACTTTACTGAAATGGTGGGCATGGGTATCCGTTTGGAAGAGGCTATAAGAGAGGGTCGTTTAACAAAAAGTGAAAATTTCGGAAGTACGAAGAAGCCATCCTATGCGTTTTCCAAGAAGAAGGAAGGATATACAAATGCTGTTATACAAGAGAGAAGGGTTAATCCTCCTAGAATAAATTATCAGCGTCATCAACAAGTCGCCTCGGTAACTCCAGTTGTTGGTGTAGCTCCAACCACCATTTCTTATCAGAAACCATCCCATCAGGGGAATCAAGGGTATAATCAGAGAAGGGAGAGTTATGACCCTATCCCTATGAGCTATGCAGAATTACTCCCGACGTTAATTCAAAATAAGTTGGTTCAGACCAGACCACCTCCCTCCATACCATCACCATTACCTTGGTATTACAAGGAAGACCGAACATGTGTTTTTCATCAGGGAGCACCAGGGCACAATGTTGAGAATTGCTATCCTTTGAAAATTGAAGTACAAAAATTAGTGAGGACTGGTATCTTATCCTTCAAAGATGTTGGCCCTAATGTAAAGATAATCCTTTGCCAAAGCATGGAGGAGCAAATGCTGTGAACATGGTGGCCAATTATTTAGGCGACTTCCCAATTTTCGATATTAATTTAGTTAGAGTATATTTAGTAAAAATGCATGCAGACCTCTGTGAATTTATCTATTATACGCATGACTATGCTAGTTGTGTTATTTGCAGTATGGATATACAGGGTTGTGACAAGATAAAGGTTGATTTGCAGGAGATGATGTATGAGGGCCGCATCCACATAATCAGGCCTAGGGCAGAGTATGAAGAGGAAGTAAACATGGCTTCTGGATGTCTTGGAGAGTTCAGAATCTTTGATGTGGAATATATGAATGAGGATCTTGTACAATCGCATGCTACTTTCTGCCACATGGCTGGTCAGGTAGAAAATCAGTATGGATCTTGCCGAATTTGCTGCCGGGACTCCCGAGGATGTTCAATTGTAAGGAAAGGTGTTCAGTTGTTATTAGATAATGGAACTATCAAGGTTACAGGTCAAAGGGATGATTACCATAAGGTTGATGATATTGAGGTTTGTTTGGCTGAAGAAGAGTCAGATGATTAGTATGCCTCTGCGGATGAGTTCTTCTCCTCAGATGAAGATATCTTTTCCAGAGATGACTCTAATGACTTAATGTGTTGAAGAGGGAGAAAATGTTATTGTGTCTTATTTTGGTGCACCTACCCCTTTTGAAGTTGAATATCATAGCAAGCCAGTTATTACTCCATTGGTGATTAGCTTACCGGGTCATGTCCCCTACAAGTCAGACAAGGTTGTACCCTACAAATATAATGCTACAATTTTAGAGGATGGTATGGAATTTCCCATCCAGCCAATACCTAATGTTGGAAATATTGCTGAGAATAGAAGAGTGACCCGCAGCGGTCGCGTATTTGCACCAGTTATTCGTGGGGATGTTAGTACTGGAAAGAAAGTTGTGGAAAGTGTTGAGGAAAAGAAGGAAATGGGTGAATCTAGTGGAGCTATGCTAGAAAAGGAGGTGGATGATATTTTGAAGATAATCAAGATGAGAAACTACAGAATTTTAGATCAGCTATTGCAGACTCCTTCAAAAATATCTATCTTGGCTTTATTGATGAACTCCTCTGCTCACAGAGAATCTTTAATGAGGGTATTGGACCAAGCTTTCATGGAAAGTGATATGCCTGTAGACCAATTCAGCGGTGTGGTAGGGAACATTACATCATGTAATAACTTGAGGTTCTGCGACGATGAACTGCCTGATGAAGGAAGGAATCACAATCTGGCCCTCCACATCTCTATGAAATGCAAGAATGATTCATTATCCAATATGCTGATTGATAATGGATCCGCATTCAATGTTATACGAAGGAGAACACTTATGAAGTTGAAATATCAAGGAACGCCCATGTGCCCAAGTGGCATTATTGTGAAATCGTTTGATGGATCAAGGAAATCTATTATTGGTGAAGTGGACTTGCCTATTCTTATAGGCCCACATTTGTTTCAGATTACTTTCCAGGTCATGGATATTGTACCCGCTTATAGCTGCTTGCTGGGAAGACCGTGGATACATGAGGCAGGGGCTGTCACTTCGACTTTAAACCAAAAGTTGAAGTTTGTGCGTGAAGGAAAAGTGGTAATTATAAATGGAGAACAAGCATTATTGACATCTCATTTGTCCTCTTTCAGCATTGTGGAGGCGGATGAAGCTGCTGTTGGAACGCATTTCCAAGCTTTATCCATTGATAATATAAGAGGAAATGAGAATTATATGGCTTCGTTTAATGATGCTCAACAGGTTATGCATAATGGCCATAGTAAAGTATGGAGACAAATTCTTGATCCATCTGTAAACAAGAATAGAGCTGACTCGGGGTTCTCTATGAAGAATGATAAAGGTATGAGCATGAAGTCGAAGTCTGTTGTAGGCAAGTATCATGACATCTTTCGTAGCGGGGGTTATCTTCATTCAACTGTTTCTGAGATTAATGCCATTATGGAAGATGAAGCAGAGCCAGAAATGCCAAATTATGTGACGCACAGAGTTAGGGTTCAGAACTGGATCACCATTGATGTTCCCTCTTGCATACATGTTTCAAAGTGATTTGTTTTTGTTAATATTTTTGAAAATAAACTTTCACTCTTCCCAAGGTGAAAGTATTGATATTGTATAGGCTCATCTATTTGATTTTATTTTTAAAATCAATAATAAAAGTTGTCTTTGTTTCTCAAATTGTGTTTTTATTTTTTGCTTTTTTCTTGGAAAATGGTAATCATAAAAAACCTTTCAAAATAAATAATAACTTAAATTTAATCTACATGATCACTTGTTATATGTGTCAGTTTCTAAAAGCAATCATAAATCATATGTGCAGATTAATTAAAAAAACCCGTTGAATACAATGACCCTACACCTTCTCCCAAATTTGAATGTCCTATGTATGAGGCCGAAGAAAAGACTATGATGAGATTCTGGAAGAGGTCTCACGGTTGCTTGAGCGCAAGGAGAATGCCATTCAGCCATATAAAGAGCCATTGGAAGTAATCAATTTGGGTTCAGAAGAAGATCTGAAGGAACTCAAGATTGGAGCATTACTGCATCCTGATGTGAAGAGTAGGTTGATTGAGATGTTTAAAGAGTATGTGGATATTTTTTTTGGTCTTACCAAGATATGCCTGGTCTAGATAAAGATATTGTAGAGCACCATTTTCTGCTGAAGCCAGAGTGCCTGCCAATCAAACAAAAGTTGTGAAGAACTCACCCAAATATGGCAGTGAAGATCAAAGAAGAAGTTCTAAAGCAGATTAATGCCGGTTTTCTTATGACATCAGTGTACCCTCATTGGATTTCCAATATTGTCCCAGTACCGAAGAAAGACGCAAAAGTTCGCATGTGCGTAGATTACAGAGATCTAAATAAAGCTAGTCCAAAAGATGAATTTCCATTGCCACACATTGATATGTTAGTGGATAGCACATCAAAATTCAAAGTTTTCTCGTTCATGGACGAATTTTTCGGGTATAATAAAATAAGGATGGCTCCTGAGGACATGGAAAAAACAACGTTTATCACACCCTAGGGAACATTCTATTACATAGTGATGCCCTTCGGGTTGAACAACGCTGGTGCAACGTACCAGAGGGCTATGACAACCCTATTACATGATTTGATGCACAAGGAAATTGAGGTATTTGTTGATGATATGATTGCTAAATCCCAGACTGAAGAAGGGCATGTAGAATATTTGTTGAAGTTGTTTCAGCATTTGAGGAAGTATCGTCTCTGCTTGAATCCAAATAAATGTACCTTCGGTGTTTGGTCAGGGAAACTGTTGGATTTCATTGTTAGCCAGAGAAGGATTGAAGTTAACCCTGATAAAGTCAAAGTAATTCAAGAAATGCCAACGCCGAGAACTGAAAAGCAAGTCAGAGGGTTCCTCGGGCGTTTGAATTATATTTCCAGATCCATTTCCCACATGACTGCAACGTGTGAACCGATCTTTAAGTTGTTAAATAAAGATCAAGGTTGTGTATGGATAGATGACTACCAAAGGGAATTTGAAAGTATTAAAGAATATCTACTTGAACCTCCTATCTTGCTCCCTCCTGTTGAAGGAAGACCATTGATTATGTATCTGACAGTGTTAGATAATTCCATGGGCTATATTTTGGGACAACAAGAAGAAACAGGGAAGAAAGAGTATGCCATTTATTATCTCAGTAAAAAGTTTACTGATTATGAGTCGTGGTATTCCATGCTGGAAAAGACACATTGTGCTCTAGCCTGGGCGGCAAAAAGTTTGTGGCAGTATATGTTGAATCACACTACTTGGTTGATCTCCAAAATGGATCCAATCAAGTACATTTTTGAAAAGCCTGCTCTTACTGGGAGAATTGCCTGCTGGCAGATGCTGTTATCTGAATATGACATCGAATATCGCACCCAAATAGCTATTAAAAGCAGCATGTTGGCAGATTATCTTGTTTACCAACCAGTTGATGATTATCAATCTGTGATGTATGATTTCCCGATGAGGATGTCATGTTTCTGAAAGTGAAATATTGTGATAAACCATTTCCTGAGGAAGGTCCTGATCTTGAATATCGTTGGACCATGATATTTAATGGAGATGTGAATGCTTATGGTAAAGGAATTGGTGCTGTGATTATCACTACACATGGGTCAAACATTCGTTTTACTGCAAGGTTGACATTTGATTGTACTAATAATATGGCCGAATATGAGGCTTGCATCATGGGTCTCGAGGAAGCTATTGATCTTAGAATTAAAATTCTAGATGTGTATGGCGATTCAGCTTTGGTAATAAATTCGATTAAAGGAGAGTGGGATACTCGTCACCCCGGATTGATCCCTTACAAAGATTATGCTAGAATATTTTTACCCTTCTTTAATAAAGTTGAATTCCATCACATCCCCATAGACGAAAATCAAATGGCGGATGCTCTGGAAACTTTGGCTTCTATGTATCAAGTGAATACTTGGAATGATATACCTCGGATTATAGTTCGGCGACTGGATAGGCCCGCTCATGTGTTTACAATAGAAGAGGTAGCAGATGAGAAACCTTGGTATTATGATATCAAACATTTCTCCAGACTCAGGAATACCCGATTGGTGCATCGAATAAAGGTAGAAAGACATTGAGAAGATTGGATGACAGCTTCTTCCTCGGTGAAAATGTGTTGTACAAGAGAAATTATGACATGGTCTTGCTCAGATGCATGGATAGACACGAAGCAGACATGTTGATACATGAGATTCATGAAGGTTCATTTGGCACTCATTCTAAGGGGCATTCGATGGCTAAAAAGATTCTAAGGGCAGGTTACTATTGGCTGACAATGGAATCTGACTGTTACAGATTTGCAAAGAAGTTCCATAAATGCCAGATTTATGCAGACAAGATTCATGTGCCTCCGACACTTCTCAATGTTATTTCTTCCTCGTGGCCTTTCTCTGTGTGAGGTATTGACATGATTAGAATGATAGAACCCAAAGCTTCAAATGGACACTGTTTTATCTTGGTAGCAATTGATTACTTCACCAAATGGGTGGAAGTTGCTTCATATGCTAATGTTACTAAGAAGGTGGTAGTGCGCTTCATTAAGAATAATCTTATATGTCGGTATGGTGTGTCGAGCAGAATCATCACCGACAATGGCTCGAATCTGAACAACAAGATGATGACAGAACTTTGTGAGGAATTCAATATTGTCTATCACAATTCATCTCCGTACAGGCCGAATATGAATGGGGCTGTTAAAGCTGCTGATAATAATATCAAGAAGATCATCCAGAAGATGGTTGTTACTTATAAAGATTGGCATGAAATGATCCCTTTTGCTTTACATGGATATCTGACATCTTTCCGCACTTCAACAGGAGCAACCGTGTTCTCCCTTGTGTATGGAATTGAAGTGGTGCTCCCAATTGAGGTTGAGATTCCCTCTTTCTGTGTGATAATGGAAACCAAGTTGTCAGAGGCTGAATGGGTCCAGAACAGGTTTGACCAATTGAATTTGATGGAAGATAAGAGAATGACGGCTTTGTGTCATGGGCAGTTATATCAGAAGATAATAAAGAAAGCTTTTGAGAAGAAGGTCAAACCTCGTGAATTCAGAGAAGGCGACCTCGTGCTCAGGAAGATCATGTCTTTTAACGCTGATTCTAGGGGAAAGTGTACTCCCAATTTTGAAGGCCTATATGTTGTCAAGAAAGCATTCTCTGGTGGTGCGTTAATTCTTGAAACTATGGATGGCGAGGAGTTCCCACGTCCCATGAATATTGATGCAGTCAAGAAATACTTTGCCTGAAGAAATAAAAATAATAGCTCGTTAAGTTGAAAACCCGAAAGGGCGGATTAGGAAAAAAGGAGCATCTCGGTAAGCCGAAAACCTGAAAGGGTGGTCTAGGCAAAAATTAGAGACATAAACAGAATAAAATTTCCCGCTAAGTTGAAAACCCGCAAGGGCAGCTTAGGAAAAAGTTAGGGATTTTCTTGGCAAGTAACTACATCAGACAAGACTTGACCATTGAAGCAACAATCTTCTTGGATCCTCACCATACTTCAATAGAAGTTGCTGCTCAGAATTTCAAAGTTGTTAGAGGGAATAGTGGTCATTGTATCTCAATGTATCTTTGCTATTATATATTACCATTTTCCTAACTTTGTAATCATCTGTGGAGTATCGCCATTCGCAGACTACCATTCTATCAATAAAATTTGAGATTTTACCCAATTCTTTGTATTTCTTATTTTTATTCAGCTTACAAAGACTCCATTTATTATTGATAATAATTTTCAAAACAAAAATATTAAATAACAAAATTATTTTTCAAAAAGAATTTACAACTTACTTTTACTTTAGATTTTGTGATTCAAGAGGAAAACAACAGTGGTGATCCCAGGAATGGACGAACTCTAGTAATTTTGGAAAGTTTTGTTTCCCCCAAGAAGATTTTCTAAGGTCGTTTTCGCTGGTATGCGTGTGATTTTTGTATATTGAAGACAATACCAATTGGCGTAAGGTGCAGTATTGGGTTTGTGATCCCAGTGTCCCTAGTCAAGTCTTGGTTTATTTTTTTGATTTTTGGGTTTGTATGGTCTGAGGCATCTATCCCAGATTCCCCAGTGAAGCCTTCCCTCATATGAAGAAAGGTCTTTTTCCCTTGGTGTGTTGAGATGGAATTATTTGCAAAATGTCACTCTTTCTGCAGTATTGGTATTATTGTTGGTATTTATTTCCCAGGAAACTAGACCAGGACGGTATTTTTTCTAAGAAGTGTTGAGACAGTTGTCAACCCTTTGGGTTTTCACCTGCCAAGTGTTGGGTTTGATTTAAAATCCCCATGAGTTTTCCCTTTTTCTATAATGTTGACTTCTTGATTCCCCAGGAAGGTTATCCCAAGGCATATCTTGTTGGAATAAGTTTGCATGATATGAAGACTCAATCCAAGATTCCCCAGTGAAGGCTTCACTATTTGATAGAAGTCTTTTCTCCCCATGCATGCTGAGATTTGACTCATTTACGAAGCATCTCCCTTTCGACAGTACTTGCATTTTGTTTGATTTCCCGATAATCACACAAGGGCAATGTTTTATTTAAGAAGTGTTGAGGCATTTGTCAGTTTTTTGGGTTTTCACCCGCCAAGTGCTGGGTTTGATTTAAAATCCCCATAAGATTGATTTCTTGCTGTAATGTTTGACTTCTTAACTCCCCAAGTTGTTATCCCCATGAGGTTTCATACTTTTTCCCCAGAGAAGTTGGTGCAATACTTACTCTCAATATTGAAGAACGTATTTTGGTTTCCCCTCTTCGATGTGGTGTTGGCCTCCCCAATGAAGTCAACACGAGGTCCTCAGTTGATATCTTGATAATGAGGAACTATCTCCCATAGTGAAGTCTGTATGATATTTCCCCAATGAAGTCAGCTCGAAATCCTCAGTTGATGTTTTGTCGATATGGTTTCCATCTGCCTTATTTGAAATCAGTATTGCAATCCCCAGCAGAAGTGCGGACCGTGAAAACATTTGTTTCCCCATTGAAGTATGAGTGTTATTCCCCAGTGAAGCCTGGAGGAGGATGTTATATCCCTGTATCTATACTGTTTCGTCTCTATGATTTGATTACTTCCGGATTGTGTTCCTTCCCAGTGAAGTAAAGCCGCGAAATAGGATTCTGTTTATCATTTGGTGCTTATTTTCTTATGGAATTTTCATCTTGGATGTGATTTAGCCGAGTATTGATTGTACCCGAGTTGGTTTTGTCTTTTTATCCCCAGTGTTATATGTCTGTTTTGTCAGCATATACATGATAACACCCATACATTCATACATACATCATGCATAGTTAAATTTAGCAAATCATTTCTCATTCACATTCGTTAATATTTTGTTGACGCATTACCCTGTTTTACAAAGTTGTGTTATCCTCTCTCCAATAAAGTGTCAACCTTAAGCATAAAGTGTATATTATTTCAATTTCCCCACTGAGTTATCCCTCGTGGAAGATTTTTACTTTAGACTTCCTGTACAACTCTTTGTCTAGATAGATTGGGTTTCCCTCTTGAGTTTATTTCTCTAAGGAGGTATTTTGGTTGACTGTTTTACTCCAGTTTATTTCTGGTTTGAATCTTTTTTTCCTAGCAATACTATTACTTTGGATTTCTGCGAGCTTCGAGCATTGGTTTGAGAATGTCCATTTAATTTGGCACGAGAAAACTTTTATCTCCTCAGCAGGAATATGTTGGCATTTCCCCAGGAAGTTGTATTTCATTCCCCAGGAAGTCATGATTCATTCCCCAGAAAGTCATATTTCTTTCCCCAGGAAGCCATATTTCTTTCCACGGGAAGTCATATTTCTTTCCCCAGGAAGCCATATTGCTTTCCCCAGAAAGTCATTTTTACAATCCTTCCTATAACAGCAAGTGGTAGTCTCTTTATTTGAGACAGCTTATATATTACCCTTTCCAGGCGGAATGCCTTGGTTAAAGAAGAAGTTGAGACCCGTTCTAGGTGAAACGCCAGAATTTTGGAGAAACTTGTTATTCTTTTGGCTACCTTCAGTGAACGTTGGTAGTTCACCGTCAGTGAACGTCGGTGCTATGAAATTTCTTTTATCTCTACCTTCAGTGAAAGTTGGTAGTTCACCACCAGTGAACGTTGGTGATTGTTATCTTTTTGCTACCTTTAGTGAATGTTGGTAGTTCACCGTCAGTGAACGTCGATGCTATGATATTTCTTTTCTTTATACCTTCAGTGAAAGCTGGTAGTTCACCATCAGTGAAAGTTGGTGATTGTTATCTTTTTGCTACCTTCAGTAAACGTTGGTAGTTCACCGTCATTGAATGTCGGTGCTATGATAATTATTTTCTCTCTACCTTCAGTGAAAGTTGGTAGTTCACCATAAGTGAATGTTGGTTATTGTTATCTTTTTGATACCTTCAGTGAACATTGGTAGTTCACCGTTAGTGAACGTCTGTGCTATGATATTTCTTTTCTCTCTACCTTCAGTGAAAGTTGGTAGTTCACCATCAGTGAACGTTGGCGATTGTTATCTTTTTGCTACCTTCACTGAACAATGGTAGTTCACCGTCAGTGAACATCGGTGCTATGATATTTCTTTTCTCTCTACCTTCAGTGAAAGTTGGTAGTTCACCATCAGTGAATGTTGGTGATTGTTATCTTTTTTATACCTTCAGTGAACGTTGGTAGTTCACCTTCAGTGAACATCGGTGCTATGATATTTCTTTTCTCTCTACCTTCAGTGAAAGTTGGTAGTTCACCATCAGTGAACGTTGGTGATTGTTATCTTTTTTCTACCTTCAGTGAACGTTGGTAGTTCACCGTCAGTGAACGTCGGTGCTATGATATTTTCTCTCTACCTTCAGAGAAAGTTGGTAGTTCATCGTCAGTGAATGTCGATGTTATTCTCTTACTACCTTCAGTAAAAATTGGTAGTTCACCATCAGTGAATGTTGGTGATTGTTATCTTTTTGCTACCTTTAGTAAACGTTGGTAGTTCACCATCAGTGAAAGTTGGTGTTATGTTCTTTTCTTTCTACCTTCAGTGAACGTTGGTAGCTCACCGTCAGTGAACGTCGGTGTTGTTATTCTTTTCTTTTCTACCTTCAGTGAACATTGGTAGTTTCTCCTTCAGTAAAAGTTTTTTTATCTTTTTGATCTTCTACCTCCGACTATTGAGTTTGGTAGTTCACAGTTGGTTGTCAATCACTTTTATCATGTACTATCTCCTCTTTAGCTGAGTTGATGCTACCTTATCTCTTCTTTAGGTGTTACACCAATAGAGTCGGGTCTTTTTTATTCACCAGTGATTTATTTTCTTGGTCGGGTTTCTCTTTTGATCCTTATTTCCTTTGCTACATCCCCAATGGTGTTTTGCGTCCCTTTGAAGTTGTTCATATGCATTCATACTCATAAGCATTGCATGGCATCTTAGGGACAAAAATAGGGTTTGTTTTATATTTAAGTATC
Organism: Vicia faba; assembly: GCA_948472305.1. Lineage (NCBI taxonomy): Eukaryota > Viridiplantae > Streptophyta > Magnoliopsida > Fabales > Fabaceae > Vicia > Vicia faba. The sequence continues at coordinate 984,458,903 of OX451740.1, forward strand.
TTCGATCACGTCGACACAAAGATTTTTAACCTTCGTATCTCCGGATAGAAGAAACTTAAATAAGGGCAGCTGTTGTACCCCAATTTTCCCCCTAAGATCCCTTCATCATACCATATTGATTCAATCACAACAAGATCAAATTAGGGCTTTTGGTTCTCCTCCCTATCTTTAGCTTTGCTCTTTGAGGAATCACCAAGCACCTTGACTTGTTTTTCTTTTGTGATCATGCATGTTTTGTTTTGACTTTCCTTTTAATTAATAAAATGCAATGTTGGTTTGTCTTACTTGTTAATAATGTAGGTAAAGGCAATGTGGCTTAGCAAGTTGATCCATGGTTTCATGAGTTTATTTCCATGCCCTAGTCAATAAAGCTTGAGAAATTCAAACCTCGCCATTGAAGTTGTTTTGGAAGAAATGGCATGGAAAGGTTTATTTTGGTTCATCACATTTCAAAGTTATCAAGATTGATTCAAAAGTACAAGGGGTTGATTGAAGAAGTTGTCATGGTGGGACAAGGTCTTGTTACCATTGGTCACAAGTGCATATTTCATTCAATTCTCAAGATATGGAAGTGGTTTTGGTTGCTATGATTTCTAATTATCATCCTTAACAACTTCTATCTACAAATCAAAAGTGTTGGTACAAGAAGGTTTTTTAAAATTGTCAAAGTTCCTCAAAGCATTTTCTTGATCTAGGAGCTAGGGTTTTGAACTTCAAAGAAGTATATCTTGCTCATCTTTTGGTATTTTTGAGTGATTCCAAAAACATTCTTCTCTTGAAAGGGTTATTAACAAATCACTTCAAAAGTTTAAAGGAGTTTTCATGTGAAAGAAACTTGACGATGAAGAAAGATTACTAGTCCTCCAGATGAACCCCCAACTTCCCATGTGTGACTTCAAATGATAATAACTTGATCAATTTTTATCACCTTGATCCCACTCTTTTTCCAAAAATATCTTTAGGATGTGAACTTTATTCCTTCTTTTATGTGCAAAGTGATAAAATGGATGGAAGATGCCCTAAGGATACAAAAGATTATAGGTCATTTCATGATTTCTTGCAAGCTTCAACAATTCATAACTCTCTCAATTTTTGGATATTTTGAAAGGTTCAAGTTTCAAAATGTCATTCAAGAGGTATATTTGATTCCATATTTTTTGGTCAAGAGCAAATTCCAAGGGGAAGGCCATGTTTGGAGGCAAAACATTATAGGTCACTTTTGAAGAAAAACTTGAAATATTTCTAAGTATGGAAAGTCAACCTCTTTTTCCCAACTTTGAGTCATTGCAACTTTCATATCAAACATCCATTTGATTCCATTCTTTTCCCATTTAAAAACTTGTAATCTCATCTTTCTAAAGCATCAAGAACCATGCCTTAAGATCCCTTGAGCTGAGAATGCCATTGTTTCAAAAGTGGTAACTTGGAATTAAAGTTTCATCGCAAGTCAGAATTTGAATTTCATGTTACAACTTCTAACCCTCAAATTAGCACACGTTTTGAGTCTAAACATGATTAGCCAACTTTCCCAAGTGGATTAGTGCATTAAAACGCATGTTTTGGATGAGTTTTGACAAAAGAGAAGTCACACTTTCTTCATGATGCAGACCCACACGAATTCCCTCCAAATTGCATCATTCACCCTTCCTTTTGATCCCATTTGATTCTCCTATAAATACATGAGCTATCCCATTCGTTTTCTCAAGCTTGAAAAACCAAAATCACCCTGCCAAAGTTGCTCCATAACTCACTTTTCTGCAACTTCAAAATCATTGTTCAAGCCTTTTTCAATCCATTGTTTCTATCAATTCAACTTTCTTGATCTTCCCTGAAGCTAATAGAAGAAGAATTGAGCCTTGAAACCTTCTGAATTGATCTGACCAAGTCCATTTATAGAGCTCTACAACTGAACTTCAATAGGTAGATTTATCCATCAATTATTCCAAACTTTGATATCATTGTGAAGCCCTCATTGTCCTGGTTCTAGTCGCAACACTTTCTTTTAACTAGAAACACATTTTGGCCATGAATTTTCAAATTCCTTTTCAAAACTTTCTTTCCAAATTGCTTGAGCTACAGTTTATTTAAATTTTTCGCGAAGGTGTGGTTGTCTTCATCTTGATAAGATGAAGCGAATAGTACCAGTCTCGTGCTCTAATTTTACAGTTTGAGCAAGCTTTGATTTGTGATTGGCTGGAGGTTGAAGATGACCAACGTGTCATCCTTCAACCAACGAAACAACGCCATTTGGAATTTTTGAATATCTGATTTAATTAATGATCATGTGTGTTATTCACTAGTGACCATGATATGCACAGCGCGTCTGATCCATTGGATTAGCTTACTAACGCGTTTTGACTCTCATCCATTGGTCCACATTTTTTTACTTTGTTTTATTTTCTGATTTTAATATTTAAATTGTTTTAAACTTTAAAATGTTATAGAAAATTCATTTTAAGTCCAAAAAATCTGAAAAAATAATGAAAAATATTTTTGATTTTTCTCTTTCTGATTTTTATTTTTTTACAGTTTTATTTTGTGCTTTGATATTTTTTTTATAAAATTTCACTTTATTTGAATTGTTTTAAATGTTTAAAAATACTTTTATGCATTTTTAAATTCTAAAAAAATATGCAATGATCCAATGACATTGTGACAAATATTGGTGACCTCATTTATTTTTTATTTCTGACTTTGTTATTTTTTTTGTCATTTTTGTTTTATTTTACTCATTTCTTTTAATTTTAAAAATAGTTTCTGATTTTAAAAAATTACCAAAATTTTATAAAAAGATTTGAGTTCATTTTTGATTTTTCTATGGTCTTAATCTTTCTTGATTAATTTGAATATAGTTGATATTTTTCTCTCTTATTTCTATTTTAAAACATTTTAAAACCCTTTTTAATGCATATATTAAATGTAATATTATTTTGTATTATTTTCTGACTGATCTTGGATTGAATTTTTGATCATGAACTTTATTAACATTATTGAATCCATGGTATTGAGTCTAACTCCATTAAAATGGATGAATGATTTTAATAATAGTTTGATTAAATTTTAATTCAAAAAAAAAGGTTTGTATATTCTTTCCCACCCCTCTTCATCTTATCCCTTTCTTATTGCAATAAGTGTTATTGGAGCATGATCTCTATATCATGTCTCAAAACAAATGGTGCATATATTACTATTGACCGACCTCAAAATAGGTGCGACTTCTACATAAGTCCACATACGATTGCTTAACATAGCGCTAAATTTTGTCCCGATTCGAATAAATGATCATTTATGGCCCAAACCTATGTTTGCAAGCTCAAGTATGTTAATTTGATCTCTTTGATCCAATAACCTTGAGATCTATTGTGTGGAGGGTTTGGTTCTACCAATCCTCTAATGGATCTTCATCGATTTTGGTTAACGCGGATCACTTAAACATCATTGATCATAAAATGTTACTTTTTGAGGATTCTTAAATGGATGATATACTTGATATAAAACAAATGCAATTCATTATGTAGAAGCTTTGGTTCTACCAATCCCCTAATGAGTTCCAAATACAAGTTTTAAGATGGTCATCCAACTAACCACTAATTACTAATAATTGACTTCATTTTGTATTTTTATTTTATCTTCTTTTATTTTATGCACCATTTACTTTAGCATTTATATTTCATGATATTTTTCATCTTTGCTCACTTGAGCATTTACTATTATTGTCATTTCTATTTTCCTCACTTGAGCTTTTCTCTTCTTTTTTTTAAGATACTTAATAATCAACATGAACCATAAAAAACTTTAATGATACTTGGACTATTTGGTTGTTATCCTTGGAATTATGGAGTATTGGACTTCTTGGACTTAGGATTAGAAACCTTGGCCTATGTTGGATACCTTGTGACCTTAATTGATATTTTGTCTGGAGTTCTTGAGGTTTACCTCAAGACATTGGGTTGTTTGTTTGTTTAATGTGCAGGTTATGGTGATTACATACTTTGTTTGTAATCTGGAATTCACCTGTATACAACCGTTACTCTGCCCAACTTTTTGTGAAGACTTAATACATTTGAAGTTTGGTTCTCTCAAGAGGTCTAGTATCTTTGCTTGCTTGGTTTCAATACAAAGAACGAGAATTCTATCTTGACTTATAATGTCAAGTGTTGGCTTCTTGTTGGTTAGATGGTTTTTCTCCCTAGCTTTTACCTCATGCTTTAGGATAGTCTCTTCTTCTCCTCCCATATTCTTTAATTTTAAAATTCTTCTCTCTCCTTTTGAAAACTCTTCTTGTTTTTAAAATTGAACCACTTTCATAATAAACTTGGACCTAGTGTAGCGGTAGAAATGTTCAAGACTGAGCCATTGGATTGACTAGACTTTATACAAATCAAAATAAAAATCTCCAACGCACTTTATTGTTTCCAAAATAATGGGAAAAGAGTGAATAACCCAAAAAGAGGGGGAAAGATTCAAGGTAAGGGAGTTGGTTATGCAAAGGGAATGTATTAGCACCCTAAACATCTATGGTACTCCACAGGAACCTCTTTATAAAATCTGTATATTTTGGCTATAAAAATGTGTTGTATAGAAATAGATAGTGGAGGTGAGAAGAGAAGTATTTTTTTTATGATTTTTGCACCCGTCGCGGTTGCGAACCTTTAGTGCCTATGCACCACCTTTCGTGCAACAGGAGATTAGGGTACACGTAGTTCCTCTTTTAAAAATTTGAAACACAAGTGTGTTGGTTAATTTTATGAGATAAGACATCATCGTCATTGTCCGTGTAGAAAACATACTTACTACCCACAATCATGAGAAAGGAGAATTTGAATCATCTCAAAGTGGAGGATATGGCTTGGATTTTAAAATCAATAATACCTCACTCAACACCCAAGTGGAAAATATCTCTCTTCGCTACATATTATAGAAGTATAGTTGTTTGCATCACTACAAGGATTGACAAGAGTCTAATCTTTTGAGAAAAGTTTAAAGATAAAAACCAAAGTGGCAAAATGGTTTGAAATGAGATTAATTGACTTTTAGTCTTCTCATAAAAAATTTCAAGGAATTATTAAGTTGATTGAAATTTATTCATGAAAATATTTTGAAAATGCATGGACCAAAGTCTAAGTTTATTATGAAAATGGTTCAAGTTTCAAAATAAGAAGAGTGTTTTTAAAAGGAGGGAGAAGACTTTTGAAATTAAAGAAGATGGGAGGAGATGAAGGGACTATCCTAAAGCATAAGGTAAAAGCTAGGGATAAGAACCATCTAACCAACAAGAAGCCAATACTTGACATTATGAGTCAATATAGAATTCCAATTCTTCGGATTGAAACCAAGCAAGCAAAGATACTAGACCTCTTGAGAGAACCAAACTTCAAGTGTTTTAAGTCTTCGCAAAAATTGGGCAGAGTAACGACTGTATACGGGTGAATTCCAAATTACAAACAAAGTATGTAATCATAATAACCTGTACACAAAACAAACAAACAACCCAATGTCTTGAGGTAAACCTCAAGAACTCCATACAAAATATGAAATAAAGTCACAAAGTCTCCAAGATAGGCCAAGGTCTCTAATCCTAAGTCCAAGAAGAAGTCCAATGCTCCATAATGCCAAGGATAGTAACCAAATAGTCAAAGTATCATTAAATAATTTTATGGTTCATGTTGATTATTAGGTGTCTTCAAAAGGAAAAGAAAAGCTCAAGTGAGCAAAATAAAAATGACATAAAAGTAAATGCTCAAGTGAGCAAAGATGAAAATAACATGAAATGTAAAATGCTAAAAGTAAATGGTACATAAAGCATAAAAATAAAAGCATAAAGTAAAGTCAATTGTTAGAAATTAGTGGTTAGTTGGATGACCATCTTGAAACTTGAATTTGGAACTCATTAGAGGATTGGTAGAACCAAAGCCTCTACACAACAAGTTGAATTTGATTTTTGTCAAGTATATCATCCATTTTGGGATCCTCAAAAAGTAACATGTAATGATTAACGATGTTTAAGTGATCGCGTTGACCAAAAGTGTTGTAGATCCATTAGAGGATTGGTAGAACCAAAGCCTCCACACAATGAATTTCAAGGTTATTGGATCAAAGAGATTAAATTAACATACTTGGGCTTGCAATCATAAGTTTGGGACACGAATGATTATTTATTCAAATCGGGACAAAATTTAGCGCTATGTTAAGCAATCGTAAGTGGACTTATGTAGAAGTCGCACCTATTTTGAGGTCGGTCAATAGCAATCTATGTAATTCATGTTTGGATAAATGATATAGAGATCACCATCCCTTAACATTTAGCACAATTAAAAAATAAAGGGATAAGATGAAGAGGGAGGGGAATGATAAGCTAATTTGGATCACCATTTCAAAAATCTTTTATCTTTAAATTCAACCACTCCTCTAGATGGATTAAAGTCCTAAACATATCATTAATCTAAAGCACCAAAAATGAATTAAATAATTCACTCTTAGGTAGATTTGAATTGATGAACATTTATCCAACTTCATCTACATCACAAAGTCCATTGAGTTTAAAGATAAATTGGACATTTAAAATTGCAATCTAAACCAACAATCAAAAGGAGTGAGTAGAAAAAGTATTTTGGATCAAAGCTGCCCCAAAACAAGGCAAAAAAATACATTATGTCCCTGTGTAAATTGATTGCACTACTATGTAAGTCGATTTACACAGTACAGTTTTAAAAAATATGCACGAAATTGCTTCTGTGCAATCAATTGCACTGTTACTGCAATCGATTGCACGCTGTTACAGGCAGCAAAACAACATTTTAAAAGGCCAAATTCTTGTTCAAACTTTCCATCAAATACCTTATGATCATGGATCCAATTGAGCACGAAAATTCCATCAAATTATGAGAAAATAACACCATTGGAATCACAAAATAATGCTCAAAGAATCAAACCCAAAGATCAACAAGAGATCACATTGTGAAAGATGAATTATCCAACTTACCAAAGGTAGATCTAGAGAATTATCAAAACAACTTCAAGAATTTGCTTCATTTTAACCATAAGAATCAATTGTACAAGCTTAGATGTAGAGAGTTGATAAAGAAAAAGTGTTTGGATGAAGGTTTAGCTCAAAGATTAGTAAGCTTCAATGCAAAGCTTACTAACTTTTTGAAAATGGAGCTTTGAGTGAATTTGGTAGATGGAGAGAATTGAGAGATTTTTTAGAAAAGTGGATTTGGCTATCAAAAGCTTGAAATTTGAATGAAATGAAGGCTCTATTTATAGAGTTTAGGATTGGGATTAGTGGTAATTTGGTAATTGATTTTTGGAGCCAAAATTTGAATTAATGATAATTCTTTGAAATATTAGAGCCAAAATTTGAATTAATGATAATTCTTCTTAAAAATGAAAGATTGGCACTAAAATTTGAATTAATGATACATCTTTCAAAAATGAAGGAAAATTGGAGCCAAAATTTGACAAGTTTAAAATTGCTGATTTTTTTCAAATTTTCACGTTGTGTAATCGATTGCACTATAGTGCAAATCGATTTGCACCGTGTATTTTTTCAAAAATGGTGCAAAATGCACTATATGCAATCGATTGCACTCTAAGAGCAATCGATTGCATCAGTGAAAAAATGAATTTTTTGTCAATTTTTCCTTTGCAAATAGAGATTTTAGGAAAATAATACCAGAAATCCTTATTTGTCAGATGCTTCGACTTGGTACCTACAAAACACAAATATGCAAAGACAAAGACAAATATTTTTTGTATTTTGATTAGAAGTTAGTCAACAACACATATACAAAATACACAACCAAGGTGCTTGGAGATTCCTCAAGAGCAAACTTAAAGATAGGAGATAGAAAAAGAGGAAGAACCAACCCTAATGTGATCTTGTTATGATCGAGTTGATATGATATGATAGAGGAATCTTATGGGCAAAAATTGGGGTACAACAGCTGCCCTTATTTAAGTGTCTTCTATCCGGAGATACGAAGGTTAAAAATCTTCGTGTCAATGCGATTGAAGATACTTAAATATAAAACAAGCCCTATTTTTGTCTCTAAGATTCCATGCAATGCTTATGATTATGAATGCATATGAACATAACAAAAGAGATACAAAGTATCACCGGGGATGCCACAAAAATGAAGAAACAAAGGAGCAACCCCACCAGAAAAATAAATCACTGGTGGACCAAAAGAATTGAATCAAAGAGGAAGATAACAAGCATCGATGTTCACTGCCGATGTCTACCAACGTTCACTGAAGGTAGAAAGAGAAAATATCATATCACCTCCATTCATTGATGATGAACTATCAACGTTCATTGAAAATAGCAAAAAGATAACAAACACCGACGTTCACTGCCGATGTACTACCAACGTTCGCTGAAGGTAGAAGGAGAAAATATCATATCACCGCTGTTCACTGACAATGAACTATCAACATTCACTGAAGATAGCAAAAAGATAATAAACACCGACGTTCACTACAGATGTACTACAAACGTTCACTAAAGGTAGCAGGAGGAAATATCATACCACCACCGTTCACTGACGATGAACTATCAACGTCCACTGATGATAGCAAAAAGATAACAAACACCTATGTTCACTGCCGATGTACTACCAACGTTCACTGAAGGTAGAAGGAGAAAATATCATATCACCGCCTTCCACTAACAATGAACTATCAACGTTCACTGAAGATAGCAAAAAGATAATAAACATCGACGTTCACTGCCGATGTACTACCAACATTCACTGGAGGTAGAGAGAAAATATCATATCACCGCCGTTCATTGACGATGAACTATCAACGTTCACTGAAGATAGAAAAAAGATAATAAACACCGACGTTCACTACTGATGTACTACCAACGTTCACTTAAGGTAGAAGGATAAAATATCAAACCACCGCCGTTCACTGACGATGAACTATCAACATTCACTGATGATAGCAAAAAGATAACAAACACTGACGTTCACTGCCGATGAAATATCAACGTTCACTGATGATAGCAAAAAGATAATAAACACTGATGTTCACTGTCGATGTACTACCAACATTCACTGAAGGTAGAAAGAAAATATATCATACCACCAACGTTCATTGACGATGAACTATCAATGTTCACTGAAGATAGAAAAAAGATAAGAAACACCGACGTTCACTGCCGATGTACTACCAACGTTCACTGAAGGTAGAAATAGAATATATCATATCACCTCCGTTCACTGACGATGAACTATCGACGTTCACTGATGATAGCAAAAAGATAACAAACACCGACGTTCACTGCCGATGTACTACCAACATTCACTGAAGGTAGATAGAAAATATCATATCACCGCCATTCACTGACGATGAACTATCAACATTCACTGAATATAGAAAAAAGATAATAAACACCGACGTTCACTGCCGATGTACTATCAACGTTCACTGAAGGTAGAAGGAGAAAATATCATATCACCCCCGTTCACTGACAATGAACTATCAACATTCACTGAAGATAGCAAAAAGATAATAAATACCGACATTCACTGTCGATGTAATACCAACGTTCACAGAAGGTAGAAAGAGAAAATATCATACCACCGCCGTTCACTAACGATTAACTATCAACGTTCACTAATGATATCAAAAAGATAACAAACACTGACGATCACTGCCGATGTACTACCAACATTCACTGAAGGTAGAAAGAGAAAATATCATACCACCGCCATTCACTGACGATGAACTATCAACGTTCACTGATGATAGCAAAAAGATAACAAACACCGACGATCACTGCCGATGTACTACCAACGTTCACTGAAGGTAGAAAGAGAGAATATATCAAGTCATCCAAAAATTCTGGCGTTTTACCTAGAACGGGTCTCAACTTCTTCTTTAACCAAGGCATTCTGCCTGGAAAGGGTAATATGTAAGTTGTCTCAAATAAAGAGACTTCCACTTGCAAAGGTTTCACAACGAGCAGTTTCTGTGAATTTAATAGTCTTGCCATCCATTAGCGTAAACTGACGACGGACTGCAAACTAACCACTCATAGAGGAAATAGCAAAAAAAGTTATGTCGACTTGTACAGGGAAGTACGAGTTGCTCAAATAAAGAGACTTGTTGCTTGTTATCATGGAGGATTGCAAAAAGAAACGACTTTCTTGGGATAGAAATATGGCTTCCTGGGGAAAGAGATATGACTTCCTGGGGAAATGCCATGATATTCCTGCTGAGGAGATAAAGTCTTCTCGTGCAAAATAAATGCACCAACCAAAACTTGAAGTTTTCTGAAATCCAAAATAAAATAATATTGTCATGCAACCACAAATCCAATTCATAAATAAACTGGAGCAAGACAGCCGACGAAGATACATCCTTTGAGAAATAATTTCAAGAGGGAAAACCAAATCCACCTAAGAAAAGAGCATTGCAGGAAGATCAGAACACAATGTCAATGATCGATGATTTGTCAATTTTAGCCATGCATGATGTATGTATGAGTGTATGAGTGATATCGTGAATATGCTGGTAAAAGGATACATGATCAGTACAAACAAACAAAACCGCCTCAGGTACTAGCAACATTGGGCTAAACTTTAACCAGAAAGATCAATCCAAGAAAGGTAAAAGCAACTACGGAAACCAAACCTATTACCTGTCCTAACTTCACTAAGAAGAAACATAATCCAGATGTAGCCAAATCAAACAGATACCGGGATAGAACATCCTTCTTATGGTTTCATCGGAGAAGCAGTTTTCCAAAGACAACATGCCTACTGGAGATTGCAAGATCAGCCTCAAATAAAGCATACTGACGCCGAAACAAACAAACCTCACTGGGGAATTCAAGCTTACCTCCCTGGAGAAAAAACTGCGGATTGAAAACTTTTCATCATGAATACTCATTCCAATAAGAGATGCCTTGGGATAACCTTCCCGGGAAATCAAGAAGTCAATACTAATGCCAATATTTCAAAAAGAGCGATATCTTAGCACACCAAGGGAATAAAACCTTTCATCATATGAGGGAAAACTTCGCTGGGGAATCTGGGACGGAGGCTTCTGACCATGCAAACCCAAAATCAAAATCGAACCAAGACTTGGCTGGGGATAACGGGACCACAAACCCAATACTGTACGTTGCACCCACTGGTATCGTCTTTAACCATTTGAGAAACACACAAAGATTGTGCACATACCAACAAAATGACCTGAGAAAAAAACTTTCATGAAGGAAGCAAATCTTCTTAAAACAACCGGAGTTTGTTCATTATTGGGATCACCATTCTTGTTGTCATTGTTTCATCACAAATCCCAAAGTAAAGTGAATTGTAAAAATCTCTTTTTAAAAAAAAATCAATTTTGCTTTTTAATCTTTTAGCTTTAACAGTTATTATCAGTAATAAATAGAGTCTTTGCGAGCTAAATAAAAATAAGAACACAAAGAATTGGGCAAAAGCTCGAATTTCATTAATAGAATGGTAGTCTGCGAATGGCGAGACTCCATGGATGATTACAAAGTTTGGGAAATGGCAATATATAATGGAAAAGATACATTGAGATACAATGACCACCATTCCCCCTAACAACTTTTGAAATCCTGAGCAGCAGCTTTTATTGAAGTATGGTGAGGATCCGAGAAGATTGTTGCTTCAACGATCAAGTCTTGTCTGACGTAGTTACTTACCAAGAAAAATCCCTGACTTTTGCCTAAGCTGTCCTTGCGGGTTTTCAACTTAGCAGGAAATTTATTCTATTAATGTCTCTAATTTTTGCCTAGACCGCCCTTTTGGGTTTTCGGCCTACCGAGACGCTCCTTTTTGCCTAAGCCGCCATTTCAAGTTTTCAACTTAGCGAGCTATTCTTTTATTTCTTTAGGCGAAATATTTCTTGACTGCGTCAGCATTCATGGGACGTGGGAACTCCTCTCCATCCATAGTTTCAAGAATTAATGCACCACCAGAGAAGGCTTTCTTGACAACATACGGGCCTTCAAAATTGGGAGTCCACTTGCCCCTAGAATCAGTGTTGAAAGACATGATCTTCCTGAGCACGAGGTCGCCTTCTCTGAATTCACGAGGTTTGACCTTTTTATCAAATGCTTTCTTCATTCTTTTATGATATAACTGCCTATGACATAAAGCTGTCATCCTCTTCTCTTCAATCAAATTCAATTGGTCAAACCTGTTCTGGACTCATTCAGCCTCTTCCAACTTGGTTTCCATTATCACACACAACGAGGGAATCTCTACCTCAACAGGGAGTACAACTTCCATTCCATATACTAGGGAGAACGGGGTTGCTCCTGTTGAAGTGCGAACAGATGTTCGATATCCATGCAGAGAAAAAGGGAGCTTTTCATGCCAATCCTTATAAGTGACAACCATTTTCTGGATAATGCTCTTGATATTCTTATTAGCAGCTTCAACAGCCCCATTTATCTTTGGCCAGTATGGACATGAGTTATGATGGACAATCTTGAATTCTTCACACAGTTTTGTCATCATCTTGTTGTTCAAATTTGAGCCATTGTCAGTGATGATTCTGCTTGGCACACCATACCGGCATATAAGATTGTTTTTGATGAAACGCACAACCACGTGTTTGGTAACATTAGCATATGAAGAAGCCTTCACCCACTTGGTAAAGTAATCAATTGCTACCAAGATAAAATGGTGTCCATTCGAAGCTTTGGGTTCTATCATCTTGATCATGTCAATACCCCCACATAGAGAAAGGCCATAGGGAGGAAATCACATTGAGAAGTGTCGGAGGCACATGGACCTTATTTGCATAAACTTGGCATTTATGGCACTTCTTTGCAAATTTGTAATAATCATATTCCATTGTCAACCAATAATAACCTACCCTTAGCATCTTTTTAGCCATAAAATGTCCATTAGCATGAGTGCCAAATGAACCTTCATGAATCTCATGCATCAACATGTCCGCTTCGTGTCTATCCACGCATTTAAGCAAGACCATGTCATAATTTCTCTTGTATAACACATTTTCACTGAGGAAGAAACTGCCTGCCAATCTTCTCTGTGTCTTTCTATCTTTCTTCGACGCACCAAACGGGTATTCCTGAGTTTGAAGAAAATGCTGGACGTCATAATACCAAGGTTTTTCATCTTCTACCTCCTCTGTTGCAAACACATGAGCGGGCCTATCTAGTCGTCGAATTGTAATTCGGGGTATATCATTCCAAGTATTCACTTGGTACATGGAAGCCAAAGTTGCCAGAGCATCCGCCATTTGATTTTCATCTCTAGGAATGTGATGGAATTCAACTTTATTGAAGAAGGGTAGTAATCTTATAGCATAATCTTTGTAAGGGATCAAGTCAGGGTGACGAGTGTCCCATTCTCCTTTAATCTGATTTATTACCAATCTGAATCGCCATACACATCTAGAATTTTGATTCTGAGATCAATAGCTTCCTCAAGACCCATGATGCAAGCCTCATATTCTGCCATATTATTAGTGCAATCAAATGTTAACCTTGCAGTAAAAGGAATGTGCGATTCATGAGGAGTGACAATCACAACACCAATTCCTTTACCATAAGCATTCACAGCTCCATCAAATACCATAATCCAACGAGATTCAGGATCCGGGCCTTCCTCGGGAAATGGTTCATCACAATTTTTCACTTTCAAGAACATCACATCCTCATCGGGGAATTCAAATTCTGCAGACTGATGATCTTCCACCGGTTGGTGAGCAAGGTAATCTTCCAACACACTACTTTTAATAGCTTTTTGAGTGCGGTATTCGATATCATATTCAGATAACAACATCTGCCAACGGGAAATTCTCCCAGTAAGAGCAGGCTTTTCAAATATATACTTGATTGGATCCATTTTGGAGATCAACCAAGTGGTATGATTCAACATATACTGCCACAACCGCTTTGCCGCCCAGGCCAAAGCACAACATGTCTTTTCTAGCATGGAATACCGCAACTCACAATCAGTGGACTTTTTGCTGAGATGATAAATGGCGAACTCCTTCTTCCATGTTTCATCCTGTTGTCCCAGAATACAACCCATGGATTTATCTAACACTGTTAGATACATAATCAACGGTCTTCCTTCTATAGGAGGGAGCAAGATAGGAGGTTCAAGCAGATACTTTTTAATATTCTCAAATGCCCTTTGGCAGTCATCCATCCACACACAACCCTTATCTTTCTTTAACAACTTAAAGACCGGTTCACACTTTGCAGTCATGTGGGAAATAAATCTGGAGATATAATTCAAACGCCAGAGGAAATCCCTGACTTGATTTTCTATTCTTAGTATTGGCATTTCTTGATTTGCTTTGACTTTATCAGGGTCAACTCCAATTCCTTTCTGGCTAACAATAAAACCCAACAATTTCCCCGATCTAACTCCGAAGGTGCATTTATTTGGATTCAAGCGGAGACGATACTTCCTCAAACGCTGAAACAACTTCAACAAATCTTCTATATGCCATTCTTCAGTTTGGGATTTAGAAATCATATCATCAACATATACTTCAATTTCCTTGTGCATCAGATCATGGAATAAGGTTGTCATAGCCCTCTGATACGTTGTACCAGCATTCTTCAACCCGAAGGGCATCACTCTGTAACAGAATGTTCCTCATGGTGTGATAAACGTTGTTTTTTCCATGTCCTCTGGAGCCATTCTTATTTGATTATACCTGGAAAATCCATCCATGAACGAGAATACCTTGAATTTTGTTGTGCTATCCACTAACATATCAATGTGAGGCAATGGAAAATCATCTTTTGGACTAGCTTTATTTAGATATTTGTAATCTACACACATGCGGACTTTTCTGTCTTTTTTCGATACTGGGACAATATTGGCAATCCATTGAGGATACACTAACGTCACAAGAAAACCAGCATTGATCTGCTTTAGGACCTCTTCTTTGATCTTTATTGCCATATCTGGGTGGGTTTTTCTCAACTTTTGTTTAACTGGAGGACACTCTGGCTTCAATGGCAAATGATGCTCAACAATGTATGTATCCAGACCAGGCATATCTTGATAAGACCAAGAAAAAATATCCATATACTCTTTCAACAGCTCAATCAACCCGCTCTTTACATCAGGATGCAACGATGCTCCAATCTTGACTTCTTTCGGATCCTCTTCTGAACCCAAATTAATCACTTCCAAAGGCTCCTTATATGGTCGAATGGTATTTTCCTCATGCTCAAGCAACCGCGAGATCTCTTCTGGAATCTCACCATAATCTTCTTCTTCAACCCCAAACACAGGACAATCAAAGTTGGGAGAGGGTGCAGGGTCATTGTATTCAACGAGTTTTTTAATTAATCTGCACGTGTAATTTATGATTGTTTTTAGAAACTGGCACATATAACAAGTGATCATGCAGATTAATTTTAGTTGTTATTTATTTTGAAAGGTTTTTTTATACTTTTTTATTACCATTTCCCAAGAAAAAGCAAAAAATAAAGACATATTTTTGGAAGCAAAGACAACTTTTATTAATGATCTTAAAATTCAAAGCAAACAGATAAGCCCATACAATACTTTCACCTTGGGCAGAGTGAAAGCTTTTCAAAAGAAAGAAACAGATTAACAAAACAAATTACTTTGAAAGATGTATGCAAGAAGGAACATCAATGGTGACCCAGTTCTGAACTCGGACTCCATGTGTCACATAATTCTATACTTCCTGCTCTGCTTCATCCTCTTCGATAACATTAATTCCATAACCAATTGGATGGAGGTAGCCTCCGCTGCGGAAAACATCATGATAACTGTTCACAGAAGACTTTGATTTCAAACTTTCGCCTTTGCCATTTCTCGAAGAGAAACCCAAACCAACTCTATTTTTGTTCACGGGTGGATCCACAAGTCGTCCCCAAACTGCATTATGACCATTGCGCACAACCTTCTGCGCGTTCTTCAGGGAAACCACATAATTCTCATTCCTCCTTATGTTGTCAATGGATAGGGCTTGGAACTGGGTTCCAACAGCAGCCTCATCCGCTTCTACAATACTGAAAGAGGATAGATGGGATATCAACAACATCTACTCCCCATTTATGATCACTACCTTCCCTTCACGCACAACTTTTAGCTTCTGATGCAGAGTTGAAGGGACAGCCCCTGCTTCGTGTATCCATGGCCGTCCAAGCAAACAACTATATGCGGGAATAATGTCCATTACCTGGAAAGTTATCAAGAACGAGTGTGTTCCTATATGGATGGGCAAGTCCACTTCACCGATGACAGATTTTCTTTACCCATCAAAAGCCTTCACAATGATGCCACTCGGGCGCATAGGTGTCCCCTGATACTTTAACTTCATGAGGGTACTCCTCGGTATAACATTCAGAGCAGATCCATTATCAATTAGCACATTGGATAGCGAATCATTCTTGCAGATCATAGATATGTGGAGGGCCAGGTTGTGATTCCTCCCTTCATTTGGTAATTCATCATCGCAGAAACTCAAGTTATTAAATGACGTAATGTTTCCAATTACACTGCTGAATTGATCTAATGGCATGTCATTCTCCACAAAAGCTTGGTCTAGTACTCTCATCAGTGATTCTCTATGAGCAGAGGAATTTATTAATAAAGCTAGGATAGATATCTTTGAAGGTGTCTGTAGTAGCTGATCTACAATTTTGTAGTCGCTCATCTTAATTATCTTCAAAATATCATCCACTTCTTTCTCTAATATGGCCCCACCAGTCTCTCCTGCAGCCTTCTTAGGCTTATCGTTCTCAGCAATTTTCTTTCCAGCAACAACATCTCTTCGAATAACCGGCGCAAACACACGACCTCTACGGGTCACCCTTCTATTATCAGATATATTTCCAACATCTGCCATTGGCTGGATGGGAATTTGCACCCCATCTTCTAAGATTGTAGCATTGTATTTGTAAGGCACATCCTTATCTGATTTATAGGGAACAGGACCTGGCAGAATAATTACCAATGGGGTAACAGCTGGTTTGCTATGGTACTTCACTTCAAGATGAGCGGGTGCACCAAAACAAGGTATAATGAAATTTACCCCTTCCTCAACACAATCAACCATCAAAAGGTCATTTCCGGCAAACAAATCTTCATCTGAAGAGAAATAATCATCTGCAGAGGCATACTCTTCCTCTGACTCTTCTTCCATCAAACAAACTTCAACCATATCAATCTCGTGATAATCATCTCTCTGACCTGTGATCTTGATAGTTCCATTGTCTAACAGCAACTGAACACCCTCTCTCACAATAGAACATCCTTGGGGGTCTTGACAGCAAACTATGCAAGATCCATATTGGTGTTCCACCTGACCAGCAGTACGGCAGAAGGTAGCATGCAACTACACGAGATCCTCATTCAAATGATCCACATAAAAAATTCTGAATTCACCCAGACATCTAGAAACCACATTCACTTCCTCTTCATATTCTGCCCTAGGCCTGGTTATATGGATTAAACCTTCATCCATCATCTCTTGTAAATTAGCCTTTATCTTCTCGCAACCCTGTATGTTTGTACTACAAATAGTACAACCGGCATGTTCATGCATATAATAACTGAATTCACAGAGGTCAGTGTGCATCTTCACCAAATCTCCTCTAACCAGATTAATATCAAAAATTCAAAATTCACCTGGACAACCGGCCACCATATTTACAGCATTCACTCCCCCGTGCTTGGGTAGAGGATTGTCTTTCACATTAGGTCTCAGGTCTTTGAAAGATAAAATTCCAGACTTCACCAACCTTTGCACTTCAGTCCTCAAAGGATAACAATTTTCAACACTATGCCCTAGTGCTCCCTAATGAAAGGCACATGTCTGGTCTGCTTTGTAATACCAAGGCAATAGTGATGGTACGGTTGGAGGTGGTCGTGTTTGGACCAACCTCTTCTAAATCAATGCTGGTAGTAGCTCTGCATAGCTCATGGGAATAAGGTCATAGTTCTCCCTTCTCTGATTATTCCCTTGGTTCCCCTACTGGGACTATCTTTGATAAGCAACAGTAGTCGGAGCAGCATTTATAACAGGAGTAACTGAGGCAACTTGCTGGTGACGCTGATAATTCCTTCTAGAAGCGTTTACCCTTCTCTCTTGCATAACAGCATTTTCATCCCCCTCTTTCTTCTTTTTAAACCCATAAGCTGGATTTTTCACACCTCCGGATCCATCACCCTTTGTCAAACGACCTTCTCTTACAGCCTCTTCTAGGCGGACACCCATTCCTACCATCTCTGTAAAATCACTCGGGGCACTTGATACCATTCTTTTGAAGTAGAAAGCGCCCAGCGTCTTCAGAAAAATCTTAGTCATTTCTTTCTCTTCCCTGGGAGGAATCACTTGTGCAGCCACTTTGCACCATCTTTGCGCATACTCTTTGGACGATTCTGTTTTTCTGAACTATGGCCCTAAGCTGGTCACGATCAGGCGCCATGTCCACATTGTACTTGTATTGTTTAATGAATGCTTCTCCCAAATCATTAAAAGTATGGATGCTGGCACTGTCTAAACTCATGTACCATTTCAATGTTGCGCCGGTCAGACTATCTTGGAAAAAGTGAATCAGCAGATGTTGATCATCAGTGTGGGTAGACATTCTCCTCACGTACATCACCAAGTGAGCACGAGGGAAAGTGTTGTCCTTATACTTCTCAAACTCCGGGACCTTGAAATTAGTAGGCACTTTAACATTCGGGACCAAACACAGCTCATTTACATTCTGCCCAAATAACTCTTTTCCTCTAAGAGCCTTCATCTCTCTTTGCATTCTATCAAACCGTTCTTGGAAATCATTCATTCTGTCATAAAGACCCAAGTCTTCACTCAGCGGAGGGAAAGGAAGACACATATCTTCATTAACAAACGAAACCAAATTCACCGAAGGAGGTGCAGCAGGAACAATATGCACCACAGGAGGTGCTGGAGTAACAACATTCTGAACCACTAAAGCATCTTGAGGGCCAAGATTGAAACCTTCAGGTGCAAAATTTTCTGGAATTTTCCACGGATAACCCTGAGGCATACGGTTTTGAACAACAGCCGGAGTAGCGGATACAGGAATAATCGGAACTTCAGTACTTGCCCTTGTTGGTTGAGGTTGAACACTCGGTGGTTGATTCTGAGCAGCCACCAGAGCTTCCATCAGAGTAGTCAAATTGGCCAAGCCAGCCTTCAAAGCGGAAACTTCTTCACATAGCTCGCGATTCTCCTGCTCCAAGTTGTCCATCTTCTTTTTGAAATTAGCTTGAGTGTTGTAGTGATGAGTCAGCTTGCTGAACGGAGTAAAGAATCTGGGTAAGGCACCTGGATATGCATAAAAAATGCAAGAAATATGTGCAATATGATGCATGATATGCAACACACATGATTATTTTTACTTTATCATTTAATATTTCAAGGGATTTAAGGTTTATAGACATATTGCAAACATCCAAGGAATAACGCATTTGAAATACTGAAATTTTTTATTATACTAACTTCAAAATGGATTACAAGTTTCAATGATCCCAAGCACAAGATGAAAATACAATCTAAAAATCCTGAGAAAAAGAACTAATGGAGATTAATCTGTACGCTGGCGCTTCCCTGCGAGCCTGACAATCTGAGTCCTCAATCTCTAGTTTTCTTCCACATGTCTGATTGAAACCTCCTCCAATCATCTGAATCAGGAAGTAAGTGATCAACACCTGTTTGAGGCTTAGGAGAAAATAAATCCCCTTGCCTCTCCATAGACTCTACCGCTTGACTCTCAAGGATCTCGATCAAATTGTCTTTCTCCTTTAGGTCTTCTCTGTAGGAACTCTCTAAAGTCTGGAACTTGTTCTTTCAAGCATCCCCTTCCTGTTGCATCCTAACCAAAGCAAGCGGCAACTCCTCTAGATCGTCTAATAAGGGATGAGTGGTCTTCACAAACAGATCAGACATGGGTGTCTCCCGAGTATACGGCGTCTTCAACTGAATGGCTCTCGATCGGACCCACTGAAGATATGGCTCCAAAGAAATAGCACCTCTAGGTCCCAAATCCTCCCTACTCTTCTTATGAAAGTAAAGAAGTGATACACTGGATCATAGAACTGGACCAAGGTCAAGAGAATACACTCCTTCATCTCCAGCTTCATGAGAGGAATGATGGATCCATACTTCTTCCGAAAGTTTGCAGGACACTCAATCTCTAGAATTAGACTGATCAACTCATCTATCTAGGGATCTTTGAAACTGTATTTCCCGGTCTTTCTCTTTCCAGAATCCATGGTTAAAAGTACCTGAGATATTCATAAATAGTCAACCTTTAAATCCCTTGAAATAATGTTTTCTTCAAAAGATGCTTATGAGTGCATGGATGCATGATGCAACAATCACACACAAGATCACACATATAGGGTTCATAGGTTCAACGTCACGAGCATGAGGTCGAAGGTACTACCCATAAGGTGTTGGTCTAAAAAGTTATCACATGCCGAATAAGGTTCTAGAGGTTCCCAGAGTCTACATCCTTCCTTCGGATATTACCAACTTCCCGATTAACTCGGTAATTAGTAATATTCTCAAGAAAAACTCGTCCGAGCATAGTATCACGTGACAACTATTTCCGAATTACTCCGTCATAGCTTCCGCACTACACCTAAAAGGCCAAGATTGGTTTGGTATTCTACGGTCCTCAGCTTTAGCAGGCTCCCATGTCGAAAGCAATACGTCTTCCTGATTACTCGGTAAACGACACTACAGTCAAAGGGGCCTCCATTGAGTGGGGGATCTCATGCCTCCTTTTTTTGGATTACTCCCTCAAAGTTAACATGACTATACCGCCCGTCCTATCTTAAATTTTTCCCAAGTCCGGGTATAGAACTTATGAGTAATCACCAAGCACCCTGAAAACCAGGAAAATCCAAACAAACATATATACAAAATATAACACATAAACAACAATAGCACGTATACAGATATAAACAAAGATAGGTTTAACCCACTTAGGGATGGACCAGCAAGAGGTCAATCTTTCCCCAGTGAAGTCTCCATTTTTTTGTAGCAGTAGAAAAGTTCAAGACTAAGCCATTGGATTGACTAGACTTTATATAAATCAAAATAAAAATCGCCACCGCGCTTTATTGTTTCCAAAGGAATGGGAAAAGAGCGAATAACCCAAAAAGAGGGGAAAGATTCAAGGTAAGGGGGTTGGTTATGCAAATGGAAGGTATTAGCACCCTAAACATTTACGGTACTCCGCAGGAACCTCTTTGTAAAATCTGTATATTTTGGCTATAAAAATGTGTTGTATAGAAATAGATGGTGGAGGTGAGAAGAGAAGTATTTTTTTATGATTTTTGCACCCGCCGTGGTTGCGAACCTTTAGTGCCTACGTACCACCTTTCGTGCAATAGGGGATCAGGTTACACGTAGTTCCTCTTTTAAAAATTTGAAACACAAGTGTGTTGGTTAATTTTATGAGATAAGACATCATCGTCATTGTCCGTGTAGAAAACATACTTACTACCCACAATCATGAGAAAGGAGAATTTGAATCATCTCAAAGTGGAGGATATGGCTTGGATTTTAAAATCAACAATACCTCACTCAACACCCAAGTGGAAAATATCTCTCTTCGCTACATATTATAGAAGTATAGTTGTTTGCATCACTACAAGGATTGACAAGAGTTTAATCTTTTGAGAAAAGTTTAAAGATAAAAGCCGAAGTGGCAAAATGGTTTGAAATGAGATTAATTGACTTTTAGTCTTCTCACAAAAAATGTAAAGGTATTATTAAGTTGATTGAAATTTATTCATGAAAATGTTTTGAAAATGCATGGACCTAAGTCCAAGTTTATTATGAAAATGGTTCAAGTTTCAAAACAAGAAGAGTTTTTTTAAAAGGAGGGAGAAGATTTTTGAAATTAAAGAAGATGGGAGGAGATGAAGGGACTATCCTAAAGTATAAGGTAAAAGCTAGGGATAAGAACCATCTAACCAACAAGAAGTCAATACTTGACATTATGAGTCAATATAGAATTCCCATTCTTCGGATTGAAACCAAGCAAGCAAAGATGCTAGACCTCTTGAGAGAACCAAACTTCAAGTGTTTTAAGTCTTCGCAAAAATTGGGCAGAGTAACGGCTGTATACGGGTGAATTCCAGATTACAAAAAAAGTATGTAATCACAATAACCTGCAAACAAAACAAACAAACAACCCAATGTCTTGAGGTAAACCTCAAGAACTCCATACAAAATATGAAATAAAGTCACAAAGTCTCCAAGATAGGCCAAGGTCTCTAATCCTATGTCCAAGAAGAAGTCCCATGCTCCATAATGCCAAGGATAGTAACCAAATAGTCCAAGTATCATTAAAGATTTTTATGGTTCATGTTGATTATTAGGTATCTTCAAAAGGAAAAGAAAAGCTCTAGTGAGCAAAATAAAAATGACATAAAAGTAAATGCTCAAGTGATCAAAGATGAAAATAGCATGAAATGTAAAATGCTAAAAGTAAATGGTACATAAAGCATAAAAATAAAAGCATAAAGTAAAGTCAATTGTTAGAAATTAGTGGTTAGTTGGATGACCATCTTGAAACTTGTATTTGGAACTTATTATAGGATTGGTAGAACCAAAGCCTCCACACAACAAGTTGCATTTGCTTTTTGTCAAGTATATCATCCATTTTGGGATCCTCAAAAAGTAACATGTAATGATGAACGATGTTTAAGTGATCCGCGTTGACCAAAAGTGTTGTAGATCCATTAGAGGATTGGTAGAAACAAAGCCTCCATACAATGAATCTCAAGGTTATTGGATCAAAGAGATCAAATTAACATACATGGGCTTTCAATCATAAGTTTGGGCCACGAATGATAATTTATTCGAATCGGGACAAAATTTAGCGCTATGTTAAGCAATCGTAAGTGGACTTATGTAGAAGTCACACCTATTTTGAGGTCGGTCAATAGCAATCTATATACTTCATATTTGGATAAATGATATAGAGATCACCATCCCTTAACATGTAGCACAATTAAAAAAGAAAGGGATAAGATGAAGAGGGTGGGAAATGATAAGCTAATTTGGATCACCATTTCAAAATTCTTTCATCTTTAAATTCAACCACTCCTCTAGATGGATTAAAGCACTAAACATATCATTAATCCAAAGCACCAAAAATGAATTAAATAATTCACTCTTAGGTAGATTTGAATTGATGAACATTTATCCAACTTCATCTACATCACAAAATCCATTGAGTTTAAAGAGAAATTGAACATTTAAAATTGCCATCCAAACCAACAATCAAAAGGAGTGAGTAGAAAAAGCATTTTGGATCAAAGATGCCCCAAAACAAGGCAAAAAAATACATTTTGTCCCTGTGTAAATCAATTTCAATACTGTGTAAATCGATTTCACTACTGTGTAAATCGATTTACACAGTACAGGTTTCAAAAATCTGCACGAAATTGCTTATGTGCAATCGATTGCACTGTTACTGCAATCGATTGCACGCTGTTACAGGCAGCAAAACAACATTTAAAAAGGCCAAATTCTTGTTCAAACTTTCCATCAAATACCTTATGATCATGGATCCAATTGAGCACTAAAATTCCATCAAATTATGAGAAAATAACACCATTGGAATCACAAAATAATGCTCAAAGAATCAAACCCAAAGATCAACAAGAGATCACATTGTGAAAGATGAATTATCCAACTTACCAAAGGTAGATCTAGAGAATTATCAAAACAACTTCAAGAATTTGCTTCAATTTAACCACAAGAATCAATTATACAAGCTTAGATGTAGAGAATTGATAAAGAAAAAGTGTTTGGATGAAGGTTTAGCTCAAAGATTAGTAAGCTTCAATGCAAAGCTTACTAACTTTTTAAAAATGGAGCTTTGAGTGAATTTGGTAGATGGAGAGAATTGAGAGATTTTTTAGCAAAGTGGATTTGGCTATCAAAAGTTTGAAATTTGAATGAAATGAGGGCTCTATTTATAGAGTTTAGAATTGGGATTAGTGGTAATTTGGTAATTGATTCTTGGAGTCAAAATTTGAATTAATGATAATTCTTTCAAATATTAGAGCCAAAATTTGAATTAATGATAATTCTTCTTAAAAATGAAAGATTGGCACTAAAAATTGAATTAAAGATACATCTTTCAAAAATGAAGGAAAATTGGAGCCAAAATTTGACAAATTTAAAATTGCTGATTTTTTTTCAAATTTTCACGATGTGCAATCGATTGCACTATAGTGCAAATCGATTTGCACAGTGTATTTTTTCAAAAATGGCGTAAAATGCACTATATGCAATCGATTGCACTCTAAGAGCAATCGATTGCATCGGTGAAAAAAATGATTTTTTTGTCAATTTTTCCTTTGCAAATAGAGATTTTAGGAAAATAATACTAGAAATCCTTATTTGTCAGATGCTTCGACTTGGTACCTACAAAACACAAATATGCAAAGACAAAGACAAATATTTTTTGCATTTTGATTAGAAGTTAGTCAACAACACATATACAAAATGCACAACCAAGGTGCTTGGATATTCCTCAAGAGCAAACTTAAAGATAGGAGATAGAAAAAAAGGAAGAACCAACCCTAATATGATCTTGTTATGATCGAGTTGATATGATATGATAGAGGAATCTTAGGGGAAAAAATTGGGGTACAACACCTAGGTCCATGCATTTTCAAAACCTTTTCATAAATAAACGTCAATCAACTTAAATAATACCTTGACATTTTTGTGAGAAGACTAAAAGTCAATCAATCTCATTTCAAACCATTTTGCCACTTTAGTTTTTTATTTTTTAAACCTTTCTCAAAAGATTGTACTCTTGTCAATCCTTGTAGTGATACAAACAACTATACTTCTACAACATGTAGTGAAGTGAGATATTTTCCACTTGGGTGTTGAGTGAGGCATTTTTGATTTTAAAATCCAAGCCATATCCTCCACTTTGAGATGATGAAAATTCTCCTTTCTCGTGATTGTGGGTAGTAAGTATGTTTTCTACACGGATAATGATGATGATGTCTTATCTCATAAAATTAACCAACACACTTGTGTTTTAAATTTTTTTAAAAGGTGAACTACGTGTACCCTGATCCCCTATTGCACGAAAGATGGTACGTAGGCACTAAAGGTTCGCAACCGCGGCAGGTGCAAAAATCATAAAAAATACTTCTTTTCTTACCTCCACCATCTATTTTTTTATATATACAGCATTTTAAAGCCAAAATATACAGATTTGTAAAGAGGTTCCTGCAGAATACCGTAGATGTTTAGGTTTCTAATACCTTTTCTTTGCATAACCACCCCTTTTACCTTGAATCTTTCCCCTCTTTTTGGGTTACTCGCTCTTTTCCCATTCCTTTGGAAACAATAAAGCGCGGTGGAGATTTTTATTTTGATCTATGTAAGTCTAGTCAATCCAATGACTTAGTCTTAAACATTTCTACCGCTACATACCCCATCCCCTAAAAACATGTAATAGCGTAGGACATTTATTTTCAGCATTTTCATTGCTCTCACAAATGTTAGTAACTAGGGTGTGTATGGAAAGATTAAAACCAATGCTTAGACCACCCTAAATTCAAGACAAAAATGTATGCAATCAAACACACTATTCACACACATGCACCTCTAGGGTAATCTCACTTGTTGCCTCGAAAAATAGTCATGTCCCTCGAATATGGGCGTTTTAGCAAAGACCCTCGATAAAAAGATCGTAGTCCCTCGATGTCCCTTGATGTTGCCTTTGGTAAACGATCTAGTCCCTAATGAAATTGCTAAAATGTCTCATAGGTTGCCTTCTATGACTATACAATTGACCCACGCCCTCACATCCAACGATGGGGCTTCTTATCAAATCAATGGTAAGATAGCAACATCTAAAGGAGGAGGAAAAGAACATTAGACTTTTTGAGTAGGTAGGACGCTCGTAGTTGCTTGTTCACAAACTAAAACCATTTTCCACACATACACTTTCAAAAACATCTTTCAAAATAAACATCTCTTTGAACTATTTTCAAAACCAACACTTTGTACGCATTCTTATAGAGACGAGAATCGTTACAAAGTTTTCCGCAACAAGGGAATTTTGCAAAAATACTTTCAAACTTACACCCACCAAGCACATTTCAAACAAAGCAAAAATAATCTAGCAAGCAACTAAGAGCCCGTAGATAACTATGGATGAAAAGGGTGCTAACACCTTCCCTTTTAATAACCTACCCCCCGAACTCAAGAAAACATATCAAAGGTATTTCCTGTTCTTTTCACCATTTCCTTATTGGATAAAAGAAAATTCGGTGGCAACTCTTGCTATCTGCAACAATTGCGATCAAATGCAAAACAACCAAGTCAGTTCTCCCACCGTATTACAATGCCCAACCTGGATTCAGAGATAACGTGTCACCATCTGACAATAGATCTTACCCTTAAGGCAGTCACCCAACGTAGGCATAAATAGTCTCCGGAGAAAACGAAGGCTGCCGAATAAGTTGTAAAAGACATTCTAGAGGAAAAATTTATTTGTAAAGCCCAATACACAACTTGGCTATCCAATGTGTACTCGTAAAGAAATATAATGAAAAATGTCGCATGTGTGTTGATTATACCGGTCTTAATAGGGATTTCCCCAAATATGTTAATCCTTTTCCGAACATTGATAAATTAGTTGATAATTTTTCAGGTTTCAAACTGTTGTCTTTTTTGGAAGCGTATTCTGAGTACAATCAGAGCCTCACAAAGAAGACATAAAAAAAGTACACGGCCTCCATGATCGGATCATGCAACTATTACTATAACGTAATGCCCTTCGGCCTGAAAAACATTGATGTTACATATCAACGGATGACGAACAAGTTATTTTGAGGAGAAATCGAAGACATGCTCGTAGTCTACATGGACGACATGATCATGAAATCCCAAGAGGAAACTGACCATGCGGTCAACCTAAAGAAAATATTCAACCAATCAAGGAAATGCAGAATGCGATTCAACCTGGAAAAATGCACCTTCGGCATACAGGAAGGAAAGTTCCTCGGTTTCTACCTGAAACAACCGGCTGAACATATCATCAAGATGAAATCAATGAAGTCACAATCAAAATTTTTTATCCCATGCGAAGGGAAAGGTAAACATCGAGTAAACTTAAGAAGGGTGAAATCACGATCAAATGACCAAGAGATCGGGTAAGGGAGTCGGTTACGCGAGGGGAAGGTACTAGCACCTCACACGCCTGTAGTACTCTATGGTATCCACTCTTGTTGTCTATCTTATGGGTGTGTAAGAATCTATATCTAGGTTGTACATGGAATGTATGAAAATGAAAGAAGAAAATGATGTAGGGAAAAATAGAGTTGTGCTCGCTCGGGCCCTACCCCGATGCCTACGTATCCCTTTTAAGGAATTAGATCAATCGTAGTTCAGCTCACGTATTTTGGTTTGTTTGTGTTTTTTAATGAACAATGTTAAATTCAATCATTCCACCGCTGCTCGACCATTGGATACTCATGATATCTAGTGGAAAGGAAATAACATGCTCTCACCTAAACTGGTGTTTTCAAAATAAAAAGGTGGGCGAAGGCAGATGACGTTACGTTCTCGACTCTTAGCAAGTAGACATGATGCAACCCGACCCTTGGGGAATTATGCATCGTATAACATAGAGTGGAAGTAACATATCCTTTTTAAAGTCAATGAAATGCCCACAGGCGAGAAAATGTTTTGAATTGGTTGATATCTTTTACCTTAAAGAAGGACTTGAAATTTTTTTAGATGTTTTGTGCATTTTTAAGAAAAGAGTTTTAATGCAAGGATGCAAAAGAAAGAAAAACATCTAAGGGAGACTATCTAGTTATATCCCTAATGTTATCATACAATGATTGATCCTAAGGTTGAGGATGAAAAGGGAAATTTATACCCTATGTTAGCATGCATGGATTACAATCCTAATGTCTAGCTCGCAAGCTACTATAATCAAGCGATCCTAAGGGAAGCATGGTATAACAAACAAATAAGAAAACAAGTGCTTTGGCAGAAGCAAACAAACATGAGTAGTATATACTGACTCAAAGGGATGGGGGAAACAAGAGAAATGCTTTAGCTAAAGGGAGCGTATCACCCGAAGAAAACAATTGGGAGACAGATAAAATAAGAAAATGTGACGTCTAAAGCGACTAAACACCTAACCATGATATAGAAGATTGAGGTAGGCGATAGAAGATGATATGAACGATCACGAAGTGTTAGCATCAACCAATACGAACTCCTGACAGAGCGTAGGGGTTTGATTGCAAAAGCCTTCCCCTCTTGACAGACTCAATACACAAGATTTGAACGACTATGAAGCATCCATGTACAACGTGAGCTAAGGATGACACATACTAGAATGTGCGGGGGTCGATTACAGACCCTCCCCACTCGCCTCCTTTTGAGGACTTATCACCTGTAATATATGCGGGCACAAGAGTAAACACACATGCAGAATACCTACTTCAAAGGTAGGATTTTAAACAAACCCAAATAGCATACAGAAAGTGGTGCCTACTACAGGACTTTAAACAGATACTTCGAGCGCACGCTATTTATTTCCTGCTTCCTACTTCACATGATTTCTAGAAAGCGGTAAATTCCCATACTACACATGATCTCTAGAAAGCGGTAAATTTTGAAATGAGGTAAACGAGAGAAAATACCAAGCAAACAAAAGTTCGTAGCACTGCGAGCAAAAACAAAGAAAAGAGTCAGAAATCAAATGCCTGAAATAAGCGTAAAAATATCGGCGATGTGAAAATAAATTACAATCGGAATCTCAAGAACATTCGTATATCACACGATAAACCTGCATAAAACTCAAATCTCAACGAGCAAAGGTGAATTACAAATCTCAAGTAATCGGATAATCTCGATTTAATTCCCAAAATAAAATAAAAAAATCTAACCAATTTTTATATTTGATTTTATTATTTTTATCATGCAAAGAAAAATTCAAACAAGTTTAAACAATTAACAAAATTATTTAAAAGAAATTACTAAAATAATAAACAAAAAAAAAACAAGCTCGGGGGTGCAAACTGAATCCAGAATTGGCGTGCTGAAATAGCCTGGGCGTTGCAGGACCATTGAAGAGAAGCACAGAAATTACCTTTTTTTACTCCAAAAACAGGCTCAAAAGGGAGGTGTGTAAATGATCTGGGGCGTGCTGAAGAAGTCCTGTGCTAAAGGCCCATCATGCTGAGTCCATTAGCCAGTTTTTGTTCTCAAGAAAAATGTGTTGCCCAAAAACAGGACACGGGTCCACTAGAGAGCGTGTACATAGAATTCATGGACTTAGGTCCCATTGGCCCAAACCAATCTCAAAATCATCCAGATCTTTTTCTTATTATTGGAATTATTGTTGTTAAAGGAAAAAGCAATTAATAAAAAAAGAAATTATGAAACGCATGCGTTTTGTGAGTCTGTTAGGGTTCAACATTGTGACTCTTCATCTTTAAGACACACTCAATCTCCCTCACCTCGCGAACCAATAGCTCCAATCATATCAACCCCACCGGTCTCCTTCTTCTTCGATCAAAGAACACGATCGTTCATCCGCCGCAAGAGACTGTCTCATCTCGTCTCTCTCTAACTTATCTCTGCCTTAATCTCTACATCCTCATCTTCGCGCGGCCTCAAAATTCTAAACACAGATTCACGATTCACCTCCCTCATCCACCTCATTCATCATATCGAAATCAAAGTAAACAAAATGTGAGGAAGCTATAACAATGACGAATGAAACGAAACAGAACGAGAAAACAAGGATTAAAGCTCATGTTCCAGAGTCGCTCTGGCGGCTCTTCTGCTATGATTACGACGAGAAGACCAAAGAGATATATTCAAGTATACGCTTCTATTCTTCTTCTCTTTCTGAGATTTCGTTTCTATTATGATTCACCGTGTGTGTCTTGACGTTGTTGCAATTCGCAGGCACTATTGATGATGTTGTGGACATGCAGAGAGTTTCTTCTGATTTTTCTGTGATTTTTCAGAGTGTTTGAAGAATGAAGGTGAAGATTGCGAATGATAACATTTGTTGCAGAAGCTCGAGAGAGGTGGAAGAACAATGAAGGTTGATGGAGAAGCTTGAATGAAGATTCAGAAAATAGAGTGTAGAGATCTTTTTGGAGTTTTTCTCGTGTGATTCTTCTACTGGTTTGGAAGATGAAGATGGATAGTGTAGATTGGGAGAAGAGGAAGAGAGAATTTTTATGGTGATTCTTGTGAAAGTTTAGGGATGAAGATGATAATAGTTTAAGATGTAGATGGAGAGCAGAATTTTCTTGAGGTTTTTATGTGGTGATTCTTCAACAGATTGAAGAATGATTGAAGGTGTTTTTGTGTTTCTTCCAGAAGAATGGAGAGAGAATCGTGAAAGGTGAGATTTTCTGGTTTATAGATCTGTTAGAGTTTGTTAGGATGGAACTGAATCTGAGCTGTTTTTTTTTTAAAATAATGATCAGTGTGAATGAATTCTGAATAATAGTGAATCTGGATAATGGTATCTTGTTCCCCTGAATCTCTGAATTTCTGTCATATTACAGGTAAAGTTTGTTATAGGAGAATCAATCATGGCCTTTGGTTATGAGAGAGTCGGTTAGAAGATCGAGGGCCCAAATCAGTCAGTTAGGAACTGTTTTTTCTGTTAGAGAACTCGATAAAAGTTGTTAGTGTTAGAAATTCTGATTTTTCTATCTTTCCCTTTCTAATTTTCTGATATATATATATATATATATATATATATATATATATATATATATATATATATATATATATATATATATATATATATTTGTGTGTGTGCGCGCGCGTGTGTGTGTTAGATTGTGAATTTTCAGTTAGAGGTTGTTGTGAAATCAGTTAGGAGTGTTTAGATTGTTAGTCAATTATTTCTAGTTAGTTAGCCAGTTAGTTTATAATTCTATTTATATTTTTATTGAAACTGTTAAAAAAACTGTTAGTGGTTAAGGAAATTGGGAGTTAAATCATGCGTATGCAGGGCTGCATGTTTATGAATGTTTAAAGTTCCTTGAAACCCCATATGCACTAATCTGGTTCTGAATGTTGTTATAAGTTCTGTTTGCAGGTTAGTAAAAAAATTGGAAAAGTTGGAAATGGTTAGAATGATGGAAACTGTTATGGACATTTAGTATGGGCATGATTATTTATGGATATGCCAACTATTTTGGTTCTTGTATGCAGGGTTGTTTAGCGCCTGTTTTGATTTTGGTTTTATTAGGACTGGTGCAAGACAATGCGAATCTGGGAAGTAGGTTTCGTTTTAGCCGCAACTTTGGAGTTTTGGATATTTATGGAACAATACTTAAAGGAATGTCCTCATGATGAAGCCTTATGACTAGGTTTAGCATAGATTTATTTTTTGTAATCTTGTATGAACATATGAATGTATCTCGACATCTTGTAGACTTTCATCAAATGATAATGATGAATGATGAATTTTGAAAGAATAGTGCCTCGATAAACTTTGGATTTCAAACATTCCTTGATGTAATGTCCTTGTGATGGAAATTTCAAACTGAGATAAACTTTTGAATGATTTTAAATCTTAATGAAACTTTTAAGTGAACCTTGCATGGACTTGAATGATGAATATCTAAGGATGAAGAATGATATTGATTCTTGCTCACTTGAAATTTGAACTGGCATAATGATGATGAACATAATGATGCGTGGACCTTGAATTAATTGATGATGAATTTGAGTGGATGCATAAGGACATGAATGATGATATTTGAAACTTTTAATTTTGGACGCTTTAAATGAATACGATATATTCCTTTTTATACTTGAATTCTAAGAAATCCACACAAATGCTTAAGAACGTTCAATTCACTTTGATTATTTTTGAACTCAAATCTTCTTCATATATCAATGAACAAATTCCAACCAACGTGCATCTTCAATGAATCCCTAATTCCATGCTTCACTGCTTGAAGAACCAGAAGAATCAAACTGAATTGATATGTACATCTCAAACTACCATGAAACCTTAACTTGTACACCCAGTGAACGTTGAACCTCAAGAGCTTTAAGGAAATGCGAATGCATGCTATGAAGATGAATGCAAAAAACAAAGCCAGATAAGAGAAATTAAGAGGGAAAATTTTGGGGTGCAACAACTGCCCTTATTCAAGCTTCTTCAACCTAAAGCGAGATTGGAAACGACAACCTTTCGAGCGATAAGGTGGAAGGAGATTGAATACAAAAATGAACTAAACAATTTTCACTCTAAATTGAGATGACGTATCAACACAGGGTATAATTGTAATGTCCTCTTGGCCCTAGACTAAAGAACAAGTTTGTAAATGATAGATAGAGATCAAAGACCGTGGAACTTAATCCAAAAATGCTAGTAATGACTGGAATTTACAGAATGCCAGAATGCTGCATTCAGAGAAAGAGATAAAGATTGAAGGGTGCTAGTAAAAACTAGACTTTACAGAATGCCAGAACGCTGAGTTCTGAGAAAAGGTAAGCGAGTAACAACTCGATCCCACAGAATTCCAGAATGCTGCACTCTTAGGAAGAAAAATAACGGCCAAAAGCTGCTAGTAACGACTAGACTTCACAGAATGCTAGAACGTTGCATTCTGAGAAGGAGATAAAGACTGAAGGGTGCTAGTAACAACTAGACTTTACAAAAATCCACAACGCTCCATTCTGAGAAAAGGTAAGTGCCGAAAGATGCTAGTAACAACTGGACTTTACAGAATTCCAGAATGCTGCATTCTGAGAAAGAATAATGGCCTCACAAGGGAAGACTAGTAACAACCAGACTTCACAAAATACCAGTAACAACTGGTCTCGATCAAACTGGAAAAATGCCTTTCTGAACCAAAACCCATTGGCACGTTAATCACAAAGCTAGGGGACCGAGTGAAGGTACAAGTAATGACTCGACCTTAGGAATACTTCAAAAGTGTCTCACAATTGGATCATAAACCAAAACCAAGAGTAATGACTGTTGTTTTAAAAGGAACTAGTAACGACTAGACCTTGATGAGTACTCCTTAGGATACTAATAACAATTTGGATCCGCAAAACAAGGTGAACACCTGATGATCTCGAACCAGAAGAAGCAGTACCGACTGACCGTAACCAAGGAATTACAGAGACGAAATGAGACAAATATTAATCTGACTCAGTAGAATCTAGTAATGACTAGACTCAACCAATATGAAATGAATGCCAGAACACTGCACTCAGAAATCAGGTGACAAGTCGCGAACTTGATCTTGGTAGGAATGGTATCTACCAACCCTCAAAGTTGCACTAGGGCGAAGCTAACAACAACAAGGAAAATGAGTAACGACTCGATAGGAGAAGACTAGTAATGACTAGATTCCTCAGAATACCAGAATGCTGTATTCTGAAAAAGATACGCAAGTAACAACTCGACAGGGGATAAAGATATGCATGTTTGGTCAGAGTTAGACATACATAAGAAAGAGACTGATCGAAGTAGAATCTCAACAAAGGATAATAGAGATATATGTCAGGCAAGAATTATACATATACAAGAAGGAGAACGACCGAAGAAGGCTCTAGTGAAGAAACACCAATCAAAAGTGAACTTACTGGGGATACCAATAGACATTGATTCTGAATAGAACACCAATCGAAAGTGAACTTACAAAGAAAAGAGACCAATCGGAGGTAGACTCTTAATCAAGGACACCAACCGAAGGTGGATTTAAGTAAAAGAACGCCGATTAAAGGAGAATTCAAAGGGGATAATGATATGCATGTCTGGTCAGAGTTAGACACACAAAAACGAAATTGGGCATCAAGAAACAAATGTTCGGAACTGGTATCAAACATAAGAAAGAGACTAACCGAAGAAAGCCCTAACAAGAGAGGAGGCATTCTCCTAAACAAGGATGCTAGACAACTGGACTTTGAAGAGACAGTGAAGGAATCTTAACAGAGAAGGTTAGCTAAGCTAATAGAAGGAGAACCTGACTAGCGCGGATACCAAAGGAAAATATCTGACTAAGCAGGACCATTAGAGAGCACCAATCGAAGGTGATCTCTACAAGAGAAAGAGACCAACCGACGGGGACTCTAACAAATATTTCCAAAACACGTTAGGCTTTTGACAGGTTGCAAATGTGCAAGAATTACAATATTCCTCAGGCCAGAAGCGGGGTGTAATTCTTCAAGAGTGGCAATTATGCAAATTACCACACCCCAAGCATGGATACTCAAATACTTGAGAAATAAGAAAGGTTATACACTGACTCTTAATCACACTCAGTATACAAGGCCAACACGGGTGAAAATAACCAAGGGCTTGCAAAGGCAAAGGAAAAACCATGACTCACTGGGGAAATGGAAAGCACCAAAGACCTGACTAGTGGTAAATCAAAGTGGACTTCGCTGGGGAAACAAAATAAGATCCACCCTAAGCTTGTTGTGGAGATAATTCAAATATGAGCGCATAACAATTTGGTTATTACATGTGAACATAACTGGCTTAAACCTTAATGCATGTTTGAATTTTTTATAGCGTAATGCTCCATACAATGGAAATGCTACGCGTTTTAGTGGATGTAATGTAATGATGCATGTTTATAAATCACTGGGGAAAACACGTTAATAATCGGTTGCTGAGAAGACCCAAAACCTCCGAGTGATTATCTTTGCATATCTGACTTATGTAGAGAAGAATCCCTCTAAACTTCAATGGGGAAATGAGATTCGGAACCAACGACCTCTGAAAATTGATATCACCGGGGAAATAACTTCCTTGGGAAAATACTGCAAAAATAAACTGCAGTTTAGAGAAACTCTTGAGCTCTAGTCAAACTCTTAACTTCCCGAGGAAAAGATCTAACCTCTTTCCACGGATGAAGAGAACCTCCCTGGGAATTGGGACCTTCGGATGTAAGCCCTTAATGAAAGTGACTTCAACTGGGGACTCGTAGAAATTCTTAAATAAAAGAATTCTACCCATGCCACGATGGGGATACTACCACTGGGCGGTAACAATCTTCACTATGGAAAGAGGAGGACACCTTTGAACCATAAGCTTGAGGTTCATAACTCCACTAAGGAAATATTTTAGCAATACCCTATCAGTGGGGATAAAATAACCCTAAACAACATTCGTTTATGCATACCGCTCCCGAAAATAGGAGACTTGCTCCACTGGGGCATAATAAGCATGCTGATCAAACATCTCTTCAAGAAAACCTGACAGGAGCAAACTTCTCTAGGGAGAAAAGATATGAACTACGTGGGGACGATGAACGAAAACCTCACTGGGGAGATAAATATCAACCACGAAGTTACATGGTATCTACTTCAAGGGGATATAACAAAGGTATCCAGTCCAATGAAACTATCCTTCCCGGATTCTTCGAAACAGAGTCGGCTGCACTGAAGAAGAAGATCATACAGAAACATGCTGACATGCACTTATTTGGAGATAAGCCCTATGCAAGGGAGAAACTCTTATCAAGAGTACCAACTTTAGTGGGGATTACGCCTGGGTATACTTTCACTGGATATAAGGGATTCTGTTTAGGCGAGAGTACACCTTTAATAGGGATGAATGATTTTGTCTTGAGCGAAAGTGAGCATTCATTAGGGAAATTGGATCCCATTCTACAGAAATCCTCATGCTGGTCACATACAAACCCTTCTTGATTCATTTGCTGGTATGCTTCTTGTCATAAAAACCAACAGTACTTGCAAAAAGAGAGATTGTGGCAATATGCCCCATGTGTGGAATGGAAACTTCCGTTGAGGAATAAACAGTTTGAACTACCGACACTGAGTAAAAACTGCGACGCAAGCTTGCAACTTCATCATGTCAACTCCAAGGAGGAATGCCACTAAAAAGTGGACTTTAGAGAAGATGCTGCAAAAATCAATTGCAGTCTACTGAAAAAAATCATCTTGACTTCAAACAGCTTCTAAATTTATGGGGAGAAGATCCATTCTCCTCCTATAGAGAAATGAAGAATGCTTCACTGGGGAATAAAGATCTCTGAAGTGAAAGCCCTTAGCAGACAGACCTTTGCCAAGTAGCAACAAATCCAACATCTGGGGAAATGAGTCCTTTTAGGAAACAACATTTCCATCATAAACCTCGTATGGGTAACAACCTCACATGCCCTTTGCATTACTACTCATATCCTGTTGAGGATAACCATTCGATACTTCGATTGGAGATGGATAACAATCCTAACTTATGATGGAGGAACATCAATAAATGGACTTAAGTTTCTTATGAGCCAAGGATAATGATCTTGACTTCTCGGCATGCTCTTTAAATACATAAATTGTATAGCCCGCGCCTGGACTTAATCTGATCAACCCTTGAAGAGGAGAAAATTCCCCTGCATATTTTCTTGCCCGTTCTATAAGGCCTTTGAAGAAAATTTCCGCCAGAGGACTTTCTGAGATCTGTACCATAAAGATAATCTTCCCCAGTGTTGTGAGCTTTAGAACACGACTCTTGACTGATCATTGTTAGAAGCGGTTACAACCATGCTTGGGTGAATGCCCCTGCGTATTCAGATTCTGAAAAGATTCTCCTCTAATCAACGGATTCTCAGAGAAATTTGTCAAATCTCAACATAACTGCCCCAGTTTGACTGTACCTTGAGGAACCAAATCCCGACTTGAGTGCCTCAGATTGGCTGATCACTTACTCAATGGAGTATTCAACATGCTTTCCCCTGCTCAACAGAGTCTCGACAAATCTTTTCTTCATCTCATGCTCACTAAGAAATGAGAAGCTCGCAGAGTTATAAAGATAACACAACCTTAGGGTGGTTGGCTTACGTCTTGAGAGTAGGCTACTTCATAAATCGTACATCTCAACTTGAAATGCTTCGTTCACAAACAGATACTTGAAGAAATACGTCCCTCAGGACCAACTGAAATTAATGCACCGCTACTCAATGGAGACTTCAGGGCAATCAAAGCATCCATACAAATTGCTTTAGATCATTTCCCAAACTGGTATTCTTTTACTCAACAGTCAATAGAAGGTCTGCCCCAATTAAGATCATTTTTCAAAATGATTTACCTTTCAACGGTGTCTTGAAGCAAATTGTCCCTTGAGATAATCAAACTTCCACCTGATGCTCATTATGCAAGCTTACTTGATGTTTAAGCACTTATTCATATACAAAGAATGCTTATTCTAAGAATGATAATTCTAATGCAAAGCTCATGTTTGTCTTGAAGTTTAAAACTTTTTATTGGAAAGACTAAACATTGAATTTTTTTGTATAAAAGAAAATAAAAAGATGGTGTGATACCAACTTAAAAGTTTTAGCAAGCCTCCTAGGAGTCAAATTACCGTACTCTCGTTACAATGTGCTTTCGAATTAACCCATGCTTCAGTTAGGGATTTTAAGGGTTGTAACATGGTCTGGTTCACGGTTTTTAGAAAAAAAGGATTTAAGGCTCAAAATTATTTGGTGTCCACTCATCTCCATGATGTTCTCCATTCCTACGTTCAGTTAAACTGGATACGAGCACTCATCTCTCAAGAGGAGTTTACAATGGTTGAGGAGTCAAACGAGGTTTTTTTAGACACGACAGTCACTCACCTCTTTCACTTTTTATTTTGATCATACGACTTGGTTCCTTGCTGAGGATTTTTATTTGGTAATCCCTTTTCGCTTTTCGCGGTTTTTTTCTTTCCTTAAATTTTGCCTGGACCAATTCCTTTCAATTTTGACTTTAAAATCCAACAGGATGCCCTGACTCTTGCCTAAGCGACTTGTTTTCCAAGGTTTGACTTAGCGGGACTTTTTGTCTCTTACTTTTCTATCTTCAATCATTCTTCTTTTTTGAATGCGTCGTGTGACTTCGAGTCGTTTTCGACTTTGTTGGAAGCAATTGCGATTGTCTGAGTCTTTGATAGATGAGGGATAACCATTATGGTATCGTTATCTGTTGAAATCTTGACGTGTGAGAGATACCGATTAGGATATCATTTTCTTTGATGCACGCTGCTGATAGATGAGGATTGACCATTACAATTTTGACTTTCCTCATACTTTTGATGAATAACCATTGTTGTATCCTTAGATGCTAACTCCTGATGAGTTCTGAACGCCCAATCGGATTAACTGAAATCTACCCTGCCTCAGGTTAAATGTGAGGGTTTCTTATGACAATCAAAGAAACTCCTACTTCGAAGGATCAAAGAGGTTAACGAGGGTTTATCTCCGGTGTTTGGGAATTTGAAACAATTCCCGTACATCGTCAGTAAGGTTTTACTCAAAAGCACACCATTTGAGATTCTTGGTATATTTCTCATTATCCTCCCTCCAATGGTATTTGATTTATTTAACAAGAGTTAAGTATCAAAAAGAAAAAAACATTTAAGAGTTAATACGAATGGATTGATTCAATACAAACATATTCAATGCATTATGATTAGTATTAAAAAATAAGCAAGTTTTGCATACAAGTAAGTACTGAACAAAACAAGAAAGATTACAAATGAGAATGAAAATGTAATTTGAAATTGCCATGACGAGGAGACTAGTCTCCTTATGGACTTGTTGCTTCATACGATGCTTTGGTAGTCTTAACATTCACTGAGTCAAAGGAGACTTCCAATATGTCTGTCTGGCCCTAAATTGATAGCCTTTACGTCAAGCAAGTCTTGCACTTCATCTCTCAATGGTTTACAATCTTCAGTTGAACAGCCAGGTTCCCCGACATAGTAATCACATCAGATTCCCTCCACAGATGTGTTGAATTCTTAAAGAAGTGAATTTGCATAAACTGCATCACAAAGTATCTTTTACCACAGAATAAATGCCAACCCTCTTCTACTACACAAAATAGAAATATAGTAACCATACCAAAGGATCTTATACTACACATAAGAAAATAAACTCTGAATATAGAACTCAACCTTTGAGGTACTTTCCTTCTACACAGCAACAGATGTTTAAGACCTCGATATCTTATACTTCTTCATCATATAAGCATCACCCCATCTTCTACTACACAGAAGAAGCATTCAGCTGAGAAGAAAGAGTTTGAAACGTTTTTCCAAACATGGACTGGACTTTGGAAAAGAAGTCAGATAGGTGTCGAACTTCATACTTCAAACCGTTGCAGTCTTTAATATCATAACCAGTGCCCTAGAATGAGAGACACATCTAGCACTTGCATCGAAATCAGGAGAGAAATTTATGGGAGGATGACCCAAAGCACGAAGCTTAATAAACTAAGTTTCCAACACACAAGGAAGTAAATGGATGCAAAGTATAGGGATTGTATCAACCAGTTTCTCAGGTTTCTTCTATCTTTTCCGATAAGCTTTGCCCCATGGGTTCACTTGGAAACCAAAAACTAGCTGCTGACAAGAAAATATGGGAACACGAAGTTTTGGTTGAGACCCACAAAGTATCTATTGATTTGAAAAATGACCCATAGGCTGGGGATGAATGAAATCTCATGTTGCAATAGCGTATATGCTGGCACTGTCATTAGAACTTCCATTCCTGACTCAACGGAGTCTCTGACTCGTTATTTTTCTCTTCTAAGGATTTCTTACCATGAGCCAAAACCTGCATGTCCATAATAAACAACTCCATCTGATTTTTCATCTCATCCGATTCCCCATGAAGTCATTCCATGGATTTTTCGGATTGCAAAGTGGTGAGAAGTCAAGATTCACAGTTCTGAAAAGAATACTGGGCCTGAATAAGAATTCCCCACTCTGAGTACCTATTATGAATGCATGAAGATGCATGAGGTGAATGAGTGGATGCAATTCCATGTTTAATCATTTTCAAGGAACCCGTATGCTTTTAGTTTCAATTTTGATTTAGTAAGAGATGGAAAAAAACAACATAATATCCATAAGCACGATTCCTTGGAAATAGAAAGAACATGTGTGTTAACTTTTTTCATGGATACATTTTTTGCACTTTTTTTTGTGAAAATAAATATGCTATGATGCAAGTGCAATAACACGGGTTCAAAAGTTCAGCATAACAATTGTACAATCCTCTGGATAACTGTTGTATCAATCAACCGAATAATCTGAATATCACATGATCAAAGGTTCGACACCAATTTCAAGACACAGCGAAACCAAGTACCATGAATAAACATTGTATAATCTCTGAAAAAGTTTAATATACCAGGATCAAAGGTCCAGAACATAACCAAAGAATCATAGTCACCAACAGAATAATACAGTCACCATCAGAACATAGTGACCATCTGTACCTGTAAGATATATTCCCACCCACTCACGAGTCAAATCTAGGTCAGGATAAGGCAAGGGTAACCCAGAATCAAGGGTCCGCCTAGGGACGCTATCATGGAAATACCTACGTGAAATGATAACACCTCATTTGTACCTCAACTGAGCATGGAAGACATGACCGTACTAGCAAACCAAAGTCGACTAGTCATTCATGTTCCACTATATTCCTATGGTTCCTATGGTTGTCACTTGGCCTAGGTATCGAGCCTTTACCTCTTGTAACACCCA
Source organism: Vicia faba (assembly GCA_948472305.1). Classification (NCBI taxonomy): domain Eukaryota; kingdom Viridiplantae; phylum Streptophyta; class Magnoliopsida; order Fabales; family Fabaceae; genus Vicia; species Vicia faba. The sequence continues at coordinate 984,499,461 of OX451740.1, forward strand.
CCCACAGAGAGACAAAGAAACAACAGTACCACCAGCATATGGAAAGCGATAAAATGCATGCAGAATCATATGCAAGCAGTGTATATAAAGCCGTAAATAACTGGAAGTAAATAAACACCCAAAGAAGTAAGCAAACAAGAGCTAGGATCGACTCCAGGATGGACCGGTAATAGGTCAATCTTTCTCCCCAGTGAAGTCGCCAGCTAAAACAATCGGCTGAACATATCATCGAGATGAAATCAATGAAGTCGCTATCAGACATTTTTATCCCATGCAAAGGGAAAGGTAAACATCGAGTAAGCATGAGAAGGGTGAAGTCACGATCAAACGACTGAGAGATCGGGTAAGGGAGTCAGTTACGCGAGGGGAAGGTATTAGTACCCCACACGCCCATAGTACTTTAAGGTATCCACTCTTGTTGTCTATCTTATGGGTGTGTAAGAATCTATATCTAGGTTTTACAGGGAATGTATGCAAAATAAAGGAGAAAATAATGTAGGGAAAAATAAAGTTGTGCTCGCTCGGGCCCTACCCCGATGCCTATGTATCCCTCTTAAGGAATCATAGAAACCGTAGTTTGGCTCACATATTTTAGTTTATTTGTGTTTTTTAATGAACAATGTTAAATTTAATCATTCCACCGCTGCTCGACCATTCGAGACTCACACATCTGTAGTGGAAAGGAAATAACATGCTCTCACCTAAATAGGTGTTTTCAAAAGAAAAAGGTGCCCGAAGGACGACGGCGTTATGTTCTCGACTCTTAGCAAGTAGACATGATGCAACCCGACCCTTGGGGAATTATGTGTTGTATTTCTTAGAATGGAAGTAACATATTCTTTTTAAAGTCAATGAAATGCCTACAGGCGAGAAAAAGATTTGAATTGGTTGATATCTTTTACTTTAAAAAAGGATTTGAAAATTTGTTAGATGTTTTGTGCATTTTTAAGAAAAGAGTTTTAATGCAAGGATGCAAGGGATAATATCTATTTCTATCCCTAATTTTATCATACAATGATTGATCCTAAGGTTGAGGATGAAAAGGGAAATTTCTACCCTATATTAGCATGCATGGATTACAATCGTAATGTCTAGCTCGCAAGCTACTCTAATCGAGCGATCCTAAGGGAAGCATGGTATAGAAAACAGTTGTACTCTAAAATTTTCCCTCTCATTTTATTCAAGACATACTCCTAGAGGTCCTCAAATGCTCAAGGTTGACCAAGAATTGACCAGACAAATTCTCCTCCTAAATAATGGATTTCCAACTAGGGATTCACTTTTAACAAAGAAGTTTGGGTTTCAAAGGCCTCAAGTGATTTCCATGGTTCATAATATGTCATCAAGAATGCTCATGCCAAGTTTCATGCCTTGCATCAAAAGTTTGCTCAGTCAATGGCTCAAATGTTTGAAAATTAACTTTATTGGTAAAAAAGTCAACTATGGTCAACATATAGTCAAAATTCAATATTTTTGGTCGACATCAACATCTTGAAGTGATATTCATCATTTTATCAGGGTTTGATCATGATTCCTCAAGGAAAGTCCTCAGATCATCAAAAGTCAAGATTTGCTAAATTAGGGTTTCTTGGGAAAGGTCAACTGAACTTTGACCAGGCACAACTTTCACATGTTTCATCAAATTTTCCCAAACCAAAGCTCATTTTGAAGAAAATTGAATTACCTACAACTTTTATTTTGTTCTCAAGTCCAAAAGATGCTTCATTCGGAAGATATGATCTCATACATTATAGGTCATTTTCAAAAGTCAACAAAAGACACTTTTTGTCAAGGAAACTTACATCAAGATAATGTATTCAAAAGAAAAAATGATCAAAATAGATATTGTAGAGGACATATTGGACTTTACAAAAAGTCATAGATCATCTTCAAAATATGAAAATTGAGAAAGTTATGGTTTGCACAAGTTGGGCAAATTTGTGAAAAATGCATGAAGTCAACTTTGAGCAAAATTACATTTTTAGGTTAATGGACCTAACTTTTATGGTCCAAACATGTATATGATATAACCAAGGACCTATAAAACTAACCATGCACTATTGTGATTTTTATTTCTATTTATTTTAGTTTTTATTCATTTAAATATGAATTAAATCAAATAAATTAAATAAAAATACAAGAATAATGGGCTAGTGCATTTGGGCTTGGCTTGACCCATCATGGAGCCCAATATTTCGTGTAAAGACCAACAAAAAACTATCCAGGTTCATGCAACATCAAGAATGGCAAGAATCATCCAAATATGACAAACTTTCAATATGTTGGGTTTTTGTCTCATGGCCTTGAAAGCTTTGTTTCTTTCCATACTTTCTCTTCTCCTAACTCTATAAATACATAACATTGCAAGCAAGAAAGAGTACGAAACTTTGCATGCAAAATCTCTCTAAAATCTCTCCAAAAAAACTCTCCAAAAGCTCTATACAAACTCTCCAAAAAAATCAAAGAATTGGCGCAAGTCATATCTCAAATTTACAGCCTCTCTCAATTGAAACCAAGCCTCGAGCCATCCTCTTGAAGTCCCCAGGATTTTTTTACAAGGCCCAAGATCAATCCATCACAAGCTTAGAATGCCCCCATTTGATAACACCGGTTTGGTAAAGTTTAAAGTTTCAAATCTCTGATTTTAAATCATATTTCATGGCATGCTAACATTTTTTTGAGTGTATATGAATCTATAGATCAGGTATGAGTGGAACTAAATGTTCGCATCATGCACCTCCAGTTCTTGACCACCATATTTCATTAGGCTAGATCCAAAGCCTCAAAGGCTCGTCCCCTTTGTGCACCCCAAGACGTTATCCATACTGGATCCGGCGTAGAATTAGGCTTTGTCCAGTTTGGGCTTTTAATTCTGCTTCTTTCTCACCCCTCATTTTCATTTTTACAGCACGGTCCATTTTGTCTTTTTGCTTTATTTATTTTTCTTTTATTTCAATTATTTTCCTTTTATTAAAAAATCATAAAAATTACAAAATCAAAATCACAAAAATATTAGAATTAGGTTTTATTAATTAAATTAATTTTTTATTAATTATTTTAATCATCTTTTTCTTAATTAATTAAACTAATTAAAATTAGGCTGTCTTAATTTTATTTAATCATTATTTTTCCTAAACAAAAAAAAAATCTTTTTCTTTTTAGCACTTAGAACTTTTTAGGACTTTCTTTCTCCGTGTGCTTTACTTTATTCGCATTATTTTTTCGCAAATATATGTAATTTTACATGGGATGTAATAGTTAAAATTAGGACTCTTTACATTTTCCCCCATTTTTTGGTTTGTAATTCCCCCTATCCCGAAGCATTTTAATAGCGTAGATTCAAATTTCCGCATTTTTATTTTCCGTACTTATTTTAACTGTTAGATGTATGATAATAGGTTTGTATGTAAATATTAAAAGCAAACATTATCAAACTTAACATCAAAGATAAATAACTGAAACACAACGCACTCGCACATGCGCATCTCTAAGGTACCCCCACTTGTTGTCTTCAGAATAAACAATCACAACTCTCGAATGTAAGAGATTTTAGTGGTGACCCTTTGGTTTAAAGATCATAAATCCCTCGATGACCCTTTCGACGTTGCCTCGGTATATGATCTTAAAACCTTAGGGTAACTACTAAAGTATCTTACTAGTTGCTTTCGTGACTGTACGATGACCGTCGCCCGTCCCTCAAAAATCCAATGATAGGGCTACCTATTCACTAATAGTAGGATAGCACTGTCTAAAGGAAAATAGGAAAAGAACAAACCTTTCGAGCAGGTAGATAACTCCTAGTTGCTTGCTCATAAAAACAATCAAAAACAATTTTTTCACACATACACAAACTCTTTTCTAAATATTTTCAAAGACAAAAAACACTTTGTATACGTTCTCACCGAAACGAGAAACATTACAAAGTTCACTGTCCTAAGGCGCCTTTTCAAAATATCTTCAGAATACACTTACAAAAAAAAGCATTTTCAAAGTGAGCTAGCAACTAAGAGCCCGTAGATAACTACTGATAGAAAGGGTGATAACACTTTCCCTTTCCCTAACCTACCCCCTTACTCAAAAAATAATCTTGAAAGGTCTTTCCTGTTCTTTTCACCCTGTCCTTTGTTGGATAAAATAAAATTCGGTGGCGACTTTTGCTAACCGCAACATTGTGCTAAAATGCAAAACCAGTAAAAGTCCATTCTCGCACCATATTACACAAACAAACAAGCAAAAAAGTACTTTGGAAGAAGCACACAAACATGAGTAGCATATACTGACTCAAAGGGATGGGGGAAACAAGAGAAATGCTTTAGCTAAGGGGAGAGTATCACCCGAAGCAAACAAGCGGGAAACAGATGAAATAAGAAAATGTGATGTCCAAAGCGACTGAACACCTAACCAATATATAGAAGATCGAGGTAGGCGACAGAAGACGATATCAACAGTCACAGAGTGTCAGCATCAGCCAATACGAACTCCTGACAGAGCATGGGGGTTTGATTGCAAAACCCTTCCCCACTTTACGAACACGATACACAAGACCTGAACGACTCCGAAGCATCGACGTACAATGTGAGCTAAGGATGACACAGACTAGAATGTGCGGGGGTCGATTATGAACCCTCACCGCTTGCCTCCTTTTGAGGACTTATCACCTATAATATTTGTGGGCACAAGAGTAAACACACATGCAAAATACCTACTTCAAAGGTAGGATTTTAAACAAACACAAATAGCATACATAAAGCGGTGCCTACTACAAGACTTTAAATAGATACTTCGAACGCACGCTCTTTATTTCCTGCTTCCTACTTCACATGATTTCTAAAAAGCGGTAAATTCCCCTACTATACATGATCTCTAGAAAGCGGTAAATGCTGAAATGAGGGAGAGAAAATACCAAACAAACAAAAGTTCGTAGCGCTGCTAGCAAAAACAGAGAAACTCAAAAAAAATTCAAGTAAGCTTCACCAAGCAAAGAAAATAGTCAGAAATCAAATGCCCAGAATAAGCGTCGAAATATCATCGACGTGAAAATAAATCACAATTTGAATCTCAATCACATTCGCACATCACACGATAAACCTAATTTAATTCCCAAAATCAAATAAAAAATCTAACCAATTTTTATATTTGATTTTATTATTTTTATCATGCAAAGAAAAACTCAAACAAGTCTAAACAATTAACAAAATTATTTAAAAGAAATTACTAAAATAATAAACAAGAAAAAAAAAACAAGCCCAAGGGGTGCAAACTGAATCCAGAAGTGGCATGCTGAAATAGCCTGGGCGCTGCAGGCCCATTGAAGAGAAGCCCAAAAATTCCCTTTTTTTACTCCAAAAACGGGCTCAAAAGGGAGGTGCAGAAATGATCTGGGGCATGCTGAAGAAGTCATGCGTTGAAGGCCCATCAGGCTGAGTCCATTAGCCGGTTTTTATTCTCAAGAAAAATGTGTTGCCCAAAAACAGGAAACGACCCCGGTAGAGAGGGTGTACATAGAATTCATGGACTTAGGTCCTATTGGCCCAAACCAATCTCAACATCATCCAGATCTTTTTCTTATTATTGGAATTATTGTTATTCAAGGAAAAAGCAAATAATAGAAAAAGAAATTGTGAAACGCATGCGTTTTGTGAGTTGTTAGGGTTCAACATTGTGACTCTTCAGCTTCAAGACACGCTCAATCTCCCTCACCTCGTGAACCAATAACGTTGTTCATATCAACCCCACCGCTCTCCTTCTTCTTCGATCAACGAACACGATCGTTCAGCCGCCGCAAGAGACTATCTCATCTCATCTCTCTCTAACTTATCTCTGCCTTAATCTATACATCCTCATCTTCGCGCGGCCTCAAACTTCCAAACACGGATTCACGATTCACCTCCCTCATCCACCTCATTCATCATCTCAAAATCAAAGTAAACAAAATGTTAGGCGGCTACAACAACGACGAATGAAACGAAACAAAACGAGAAAACAAGGATTAAGGCTCACCTGCCAGAGTCGCTCCGGCAACTCTTCTGCTGTGATAACGACGAGAAGACCAAATATATATATTCAGGTATACGCTTCAATCCTTCTTCTCTTTCTGCGATTTCGTTTTTGTTATGATTCTTCGTGTGTATCTTGAAGTTGTTGCAATTCGTAGGCATTGTTGATGGTGTTGCAGACCTACAAAGAGTTTCTTTTGATTTTTCTGAGTGTTTGAAGAATGAAGGTGAAGATTGCGAATGATAGCATTTGTTGCAGAAGCTTGAGAGAGGTTTAAGAACAATGAAGGTTGATGGAGAATCTTGAATGAATATTAAAAAAAAATAGTGTAGAGATCTTTTTGGAGTTTTTCTCGTCTGATTCTTTTACTGGTTTGGAAGATGAAGATGGAGAGTGAAGATTGGGAGAAGAGGAAGCGAGAATTTTTGTGGTGATTCTTGTGAAATTTGAGGGATGAAGATGATATTAGTTAAAGATGTAGAGAGAGAAGAATTTTCTGGAGTTTTTGTGTGGTGATTCTTCAGCAGATTGAAGAATGATTGAAGGTGTTTTTGTGATTCTTCCAGAAGAATGGAGAGAGAATCGTGAAAGGTGAGATTTTCTGGTTTATAGATTGTTAGAGTTTGTTAGGCTGGAGTTGAACCTGAGCTTTTGTTTTTTTTTAATAATGATCAGTGTGAATGAATCCTAAATATTCGTGAATCTGGATAATGATATCTTGTTCTCCTGAATCTATGAATTTCTGTTATATTACAGTTAAAGTTTGTTACAGGAGGATCCATCTTAGCCTTTGGTTGTGAGAGAGTCAGTTAGAAGATCGAGGGCCCAAATCAGTCAGGTAGGAACTGTTTTTTCTGTTAGAGAACTGGATAAAAGTTGTTAGTGTTAGAAATTCTGATTTTTGTATCTTTCCCTTTCTAATTTTCTGATATATATATATATATATATATATATATATATATATATATATATATATATATATATATATATATATATATATATATATATATATATATATATATATATAATTTGTTAGATTGTGAATATTCAGTTAGAGGTTGTTGTGAAATTAGTTAGGAGTATTTAGATTGTTAGTCAATTATTTCTACGGTTAGTTAGCCAGTTAGTTTATAATTCTGTTTCTGTTTTTATTGAAATCAATTATTGAAACTATTAAAAAAACTGTTAGTGGTTAAGGAAATTAGGAGTTAAATCATGCGTATGCAGGGCTGCATGTTTATGAATGTTTAAAGTTCCTTGAAACCGCATATGCACTAATCTGGTTCTGAATGTTGTTATAAGTTCTGTTTGCAGGTAAGTAAAAAAATTGGAAAAGTTGGAAATGGTTATAATGTTGGAAACTGTTATGGACAGTTAGTATGGTCATGGTTATTTATGGATATGCCAACTATTTTGGTTCTTGTATGCAGGGTTGTTTAGTGTCTGTATTGATTTTGGTTTTATTAGGACTGGTGCAGGGCAATGCGAATCTGGGCAACATGTTTTGTTTTAGCAGCAACTTTGGATTTTTTGGATATTGATGGAACAATAGTTAAAGGAATGTCCTCATGATGAAGCTTTATGACTAGGTTTAGCATATATTTCTTTTTTGTAATCTTGTATGAACATATGAATGTATTTCGACATCTTGTAGACTTTCATCAAATGATAATGATCAATGATGAATTTTGAAAGAATAGTGCCTGGATAAACTTTGGATTTCAAACTTTCCTTGATGTAATGTCCTTGTGATGGAAATTTCAAACTGAGATAACCTTTTGAATGATTTTAAATCTTAATGAAACTTTTGAATGAACCTTGCATGGACTTGGATGATGAATATTTGAGGATGAAGAATGATATTGATTCTTGCTCACTTGAAATTTGAACTAGCATAATGATGATGAACATAATGCTGCGTGGACCTTGAATGAATTAAAGATGAATTTGAATGGATGCATAAGGCCATGAATGATTATATTTGAAACTTTTAATTTTGGACACTTTAAATGAATACGATATATGCCTTTTTATACTTGAATTCTAAAAAATCCACACAAGTGCTTAAGAACGTTCAATTCACTTTGATTATTTTTGAACTTAAATCTTCTTCATATATCAATGAACAAATTCCAACCAACATGCATCTTTAATGAATCCCTAATTCCTTGCTTCATTGCTTAAAGAACCAGAAGAATCAAACTTAATTGATATGTACATCTCAAACTACCATGAAACCCTAACTTGTACACCCAATGAACTTTGAACTTCAGGAGATTTATGGAAATGCAAATGTATGCTATGAAGATGAATGCAAAAAAATAATCCAGATAAGAGAAATTAAGAGGGCAAATTTTGAGGTACAACAGCTGCCCCTATTCAAGCTTCTTCAACCTAAAGCGAGATTGGCAATGACAACCTTTCGAGCGATAAGGTGGAAGGAGATTGAATACAAAAATGAACTCAAAAATTTGCACTCTAAATTGAGATGACGTATCAACACAGGGTATAATTGTAATGTCCTTTTGGCCCTAGACTAAAGAACAAGTTTGTAAATGAGAGATAGGGATCAAAGACCGTGGAACTTAATCCAAAAATACTAGTAATGACTAGACTTTACAGAATTCCATAATGCTGCATTCAGAGAAAGAGATAAAGATTGAAGGGTGCTAGTAACAACTAGACTTTACAGAATTCCATAACACTGCATTCTGAGAATAGGTAGGCGAGTAATAACTCGATCCCACAGAATGCCAGAATGCTGCACTATGAGGAAGAAAAATAACGGCCAAAAGGTGCTAGTAACGACTAGACTTCACAGAATGCTAGAGCGCTGATGTGATACGGTGGGAGAACTGACTTGGGTGTTTTGCGTTTTATCGTAAATGTTGCGGTTAGCAAGAGTCTCCACCGACTTTTCTTTTATCCAAAAGGAAAGGCTGAAAAGAACATGAAATACCTTTGAGACTGTTTCTTGAGTTCGGGGGGTAGATTATGAAAAGGGAAGGTGTTAGCACCCTTTTCATCCATAGTTATCTATGGGCTCTTAGTTGCTTTCTAGATCACTTGCTTTTGTTTCAAAATGTGTTTTGTGTGGTTTTTGAAAGTATTTTGAAAAGGCGCCATCGTTTAGGAAAACTTTATAATAGTTCTCGTTTGTAAGAACGTATACAAAGTGTTGAGCTTTTTGAAAATGTTTCAAGTTTGTAAAAATGTTTTTAAAGGGTTTTGAAAGTGTTGGTGTTTGTTTTTAAAATAAGCAAGAGTGTATGATTTGAAATTGAGCAAGCAACTAGGAACAATCTACCTACTCAAAAGTCTTAATTCATTTCTGCCTTTCCTTTGATATTGTTATCTTACCATTGATTTGGTAAGAAGCCTTATCTTTGGATGTAAAGGGACGGGCATGGGTCATTGTATAGCCATGATAGCAATGTTGTGAGATATCTTAACATTTCTCTAAGATCATTTTGAAAGGCAACATTGATAGCATCATCGAGGGACTATGATCTTGTATTTTTTATTGCTTTTTGCTAAGATACCCCACATGCATAACATGTCCATTTTTGTAAGGCAACAAAGTGGAATAACCCTAAGGTTGCAAGTGTGCAAGTGTGTTTAGTTTACATGCATGTTTATCTTGAATTAGGGTTTGCTAACTTGTTGATTTTAGTCTTTCCATACAAACCCTAATTTACTAGCATTTATATAAAGCGATAAATTGCGGAAAGTAAAAATACTAAGCTATTACATCATTAGGGGAGGGGGTATACAAATTTATAAATGGGGATTTTTCAAGAAAAATTAAACCTAATTTATCTAATACAACCATATTGAATAAATATACAAGAATTGAAAATAAAAATGCAAAAATGCAAATGGATAAAGAAATGATTTTGTTTGATTTTATGAAAGGGTTTTAACCTAAACCTATTTAAGAAAATAATTAGTGAAAAATAAAAAAAAATTAAACCTAAATTAATTAAGAAGGAAATTAAGTTAAAAATATTTTCAGGATTTTTTATGAAAAGGTTTTAAATTAAGGAAAATAATATGGAAATTGATTAATTAAAATAAACCTAAGTTCTAAATTAATTTTAATTAAGAAAATAAAATAATATAATAATTAATCATAAGTCTAAATATAAAAGAAATTAATTTTTTAAAAGAAAATATTTTTGGTCTTTTTGTTTTATGAAGAAAAATAAAATATAAATGAACATTTTTAAATATGTAAATAAATAAAAAAATATTTTTTTGGATTTTTATTAATAAAAATAATAATGATAATAATAATAATAATAATAATAAAATAATAAAAGTAATATGAAAATGAAAATAAAATAAAGAAAAAGAAAAAGAAATAATAAAATAAAGGGTCAGGGGTGTGAAAGTAAACAGGGGTTAGAGTTCAGCAAAAATAAAAGCCCAAAGGGGGGAAGCCCATGCGCTGTTGCAAACAAAAATAGAGAAACAAAAAATATGAAAAAATGACAAAACGGACGCTGGGGCTCGAACCCAGGTCCTAAAGGTGACAGGCGCGCGGTTTAACCACTGGGGTGGTGATACATCCGTTAACTTAAACAAAACAATAAATATGTAACATAAGTTTTGTCCTGAATGAACTTCATCTTCAACCTCCAGCCAAAGAACCTGTAGCTCATTCATTTCTCATCCATTCACAAAACTTCCAACATCAAACTTGTTAGAAATTTCCTCACGAATCTTAATATGTAAATAACTTAAGCTAATTCTCAAAGATGAGCATGAATTTCTAACACTACCAAATTCTGACCTAAATATTTTCAGAGATTCAAACTTAAAATTCGCCCTACTCAAGCAACATAAATGAAATCTATGGACATATATAGTTTCAGGGAAATGATGTCTACATTTTATCTTCACAAATGTAAGCCTAACAATGCCTAAATATGAAGATAGAAGTTCAAGAAAAATACCTCAAATTTGGAAATTGTGAAATGAGTTTGAGCTTGTTTCAAGGTGCTGCAATGATCAGGTTAGCTTCCTTGAGTCTCTAGGAAGCTAATTCAATGCTTAGCTTGAGTTGAGAGTTGCTGGAATGGTCTGGAGAAGTCCAACTGCAATGCTCTGTGTTTGGTTATGGAGGATGGTGGAAATGGAGTTACATTCGTGTAACAGGGACAGTGATGGTTTGTATTTGATGCAAGGAAGCTTTAGGAACTAAAAGGCCAAAGAACGCACGAGGGAAATGGAAGTTTGAAGTTCAAAGTCAGAAACTGTGCAACAATGGATTTTTTGGGCAATTTCTGATTTGGGGGAGTTTGGGAGTGTTTTAAATCATGTGTTTTCTTGAAAATAACTTGTATAGTCATAAGCAAGAGATCTTAGGGTTTGAAGTTGACAGATTTGTGAGATATAAAGTTATGGCTATGTTGCTTGATTTTGAAGAAAAGTGGGAAAACAAGTTTCAATGTGTTGTACAAGCATGGTCTGAGTTGATAGGAGGTTCTAGACATGTTTCTTTTAGTTTTAACTTTTCTTGTGTTCATATTAAACAAGTTAGGAGCTCTATGCATTGACTTTGTGATTAAATTCACTTTTCCAAAATGGAAGTGTGAAATTTGTTCCATTAATAGAATAATCACTTGGACAATGACTCAAGCACTTAGATCATAGCTCAAATAGTTGTGTAATCTTCTAATTATGGATATATTTAGAGGTTAGAAGCCTGAAAAGTAAGATTTATGCAGCATGGGTGTGGATTGGATCAAATGTTCATCATGAAAATGACTTGAGAAATAAGTTTGAAACCCTAACTTCTTGCCTTCGATTCTTTTAGCTCAAGCATGATCTCAATGAGTTCTTAGACATTTTAGAAAGCTTATAACATCCTCTACAACCTATATGTTTGAAATTTTTGAAAATTCATCTTGGAAATATGTGAAAATTTTCCATGAAGTTAGGTCAAAATCCTGCCTAAACTAGGGCAAAATTTCACTAAGTTTCCAAGTTTCATGAACATGTATTCACAAAATCATAACTTGAAATCCATGCATTTCTAGGAGAATTTGTGTTTTACAATGTTTTATATATCATTGAGATCTACAACTTTTATGTTGGAAGTTTCCTTTGAATCATCTTGTATCATGGTGAAAAATTGGCTCAAAGTTGTGAAAAAATATGAAGTTTTCAACACTTAGAAAAATTTCTAAGTTTAGAAATTTTGACTTTTCAAAATGAAATCTTGGATTTTTGATTTCTTGATGAACAAGTTTCATATTTTGACATGTTTTGATGAATTGTGATCTTTGACACTTGATTGTGACCAAAAAGTCAAAGTTTGACTTTTCAGTGCACAGTTGACTTTTCATCAGTTGACAAAAATTCATCTGTCATTCAATCAATCTTGAGAGATGTTTTGAGCCATGCCATTAGGTCAAAATGATGCATTTTAATCCTTGAGATCATAACTTAAACCAATCAATCATTTTTCAAGTCAAAAATCAGAAATTGCACCTTCTTAGTAAAAACCCTAATTTTTATCATTTTGCCCTTTTGATGATCTGATCAAATTTCTTGAGGAAATGTGATCCAGACTTGATCAAATGACATATGTGAGTTCATAATGTTGACATGGATAAAAAATTATGAAGTTTGACTATAAATTGACTACAGTTGACTTTTTCCCCAATACAGTTGATTTTAGGTCATCTGATAAATTGACTGAGCAAAAATGTGATCCAAGACTTGAAACTTGACATGAGAAATCTTTAGAATCCAAAATGATCCATGAAATTCATATGAGGCACTAAAAGTTCAATTGTCCTTGTGCAATCTCAAACCCTAATTTTCAGTCATTAGTGTTAGAGGAGGTGTCTTGAGCTGATCAACCCTTGTGCAGTCTTGAACCAAAGGAGATCTTGTGAGAGATTATTTGATAAATGAGAGGGAAAATTTTGGGGTACAACAGCTGCATTCTGAGAAGGAGATAAAGACTGAAGGGTGCTAGTAACAACTAGACTTTACAGAATGCCAGAACGCTCCATTCTGAGAAAAGGTAAGGGCAGGAAGATGCTAGTAACAACTAGACTTTACAGAATGCCAGAACACTGCATTCTGAGAAATAATAATGGCCTCACAATGGAATAATAGTAACAACCAGACTTCACAAAATACCAGTGAAAACTGGCCTCGATCAAACTAGAACAATGCCTTTATGAACCAAAAACCCATTGGCATGTTAATCACAACGTTGGGGGACCGAGTGAAGGTACAAGTAACGACTCAACCTTAGGAATACTTTAAAAATGTGTCACAATTGGATCACAAACCAAAACCAAGAGTAACGACTCCTGTTTTAAAAGGAACTAGTAACGACCAGACCTTGATGAGTACTCCTTATGATACTAATAACAATTGGATCCACAAAACAAGGTGAACACCTGATGATCTCGAACCGGAAGAAGCAGTACCGACTGACCCTAACCAAGGAATTACATGGACGAAATGAGACAAATATTAATATGACTCAGTAGAATATAGTAATGAATAGACTCAACCAATACAAAATGAATTCCAAAACACTGCACTCTAAAATCAGGTGACAAGTCACGAACTTAACCTTGGTAGGAATCGTATCTACCAACCCACAAAGTTTCACTAGGGCGAAGCTAACAGCAATAAGGCAAATGAGTAACTACTCGATAGGAGAGTACTAGTAACGACTAGAATCCTCAGAATACCAGAACACTGTATTCTGAAAAAGATACGTGAGTAACGACTCGACAGGGGATAAAGATTTTCATGTTTGGTCAGAGTTAGACATACATAAGAAATAGACCGACCAAAGAAGGCTCTAGTGAAGAAACACCAATCGAAAGTGAACTTACTAGAGATACCAATAGACATTGATTTTGAATAGAACACCGATTGAAGGTGAACTTACAAAGAAAAGACACCAACCGAAGGTAGACTCTTAATCAAGGATGCCAACTGAAGGTGGATTTAAGGAAAAGAATGTCGATCAAAGGCGAATTCAAAGGGGATAATGATATGCATGTCTGGTCAGAGTTAGACACACAAAAATGAAATTGGGCATCAAGAAAAAAATGTTCGAAAGTGGTATCAAACATAAGAAAGAGATTAACCGAAGAAATCCCTAACAAGAGAGGAGGCATTCTCCTAAACAAGGATGCCAGACAACTTGAATTTGAAGAGACAGTGAATGAATCTTAATAGAGAAGGTTAGCTAAGCTAACAAAAGGAGAACCGGACTAGCCCAGATACCAAAGGCAAAGAACTGACTAAGCAGGACCTTTAGAGAGCATCGATAGAAGGTGATCTCTATAAGAGAAAGAGACCAACCAACGGGGACTCTAACAAATATTTCCAAAACACGTTAGGATTTTGAAAGGTTGCAAGTATGCAAGAACTACAATATTCCTCAGGCCAGAAGCGGGGTTTAATTCTTCAAGAGTGGAAATTATCCGAATTACCACACCCCAAGCATGGATACTCAAATACTTGAGAAACAAGAAAGGTTATACACCGACTCTTAATCGCAATCAGCAGACAAGGCCAACACGTGTGAAAATAACCAAGGGCTTGCAAAGGAAAAGGAAAACCATGACTCACTGGGGAAATGGAAAGCACCAAAGACCCGACTAGTGGTAAATCAAACTGGACTCTGCTGGGGAAAGAAAATAAGATCCACCCTAAGATTGTTGTGGATATAATTCAAATCTGAGTGCATAACGATTCGGTTATTACAGGGGAACATAACTGGCTTAAACCTTAATGCATGTGTGAATTTTTTATAGCGTAATGCTCCATAAAATGGAAATACTACGCGTTTTTGTAGATGTAATATAATGATGCATGTTTAGAATCACTGGGGAAACACGTTAATAATCGGCTGCTGAGAAGACCTGAAACCTCCGAGTGATTATCTTTGCATATCTGAACTTATGTAAAGAAGAATCCCTCTAAACTTCAACGGGGAAATGAGATTCGGAACCACCGACCTCTGAAAACTGATATCACCTGGGAAATAACTTCCTGGGAAATATACTGCAAAAATAAACTGCAGTTTAGAGAAACTCTTGAACTCTAGTCCAACTCTTAACTTCCTGGGGAAAAGATCCAACCTCTTTCCACGAATGAAGAGAACCTCGTTGGGAATTGGGACCTTCAGATGTAAGCCCTTAATAAAAGTGACTTCAACTGGGTACTCGTAGAAATTCTTAAATAAAAGAATTCTACCCATGCCACGATGAGGATACTACCATTGGGCGATAACAATCTTCACTTGGGAAAGTGGAGGACACCTTTGAACCATAAGTTTGAGGTTCAGAACTCCACTGAGGAAATATTTCAGCAATACCCTATCACTGGGTATAAAAGAACCCTAAACAACATTCATTTATGCACACCACTCACCAAAATAGGAGACTTGCTCCACTGGGGCATAATAAGCATGCTGATCAAACATCTCTTCAAGAAAACCTGACAAGAGAAAACTTCTCTGGGGAGAAAAGACACGAACTACGCGGGAACGATGAATGACAACCTTACTGGGGAGATAAATATAAACCACGAAGTCACATGGTATCTACTTCAAGGGGATATAACAAAGGTATCCAATACAATGAAACGATCCTTCCCATGTTCTTCAAAATATAGTAGACTGCACTGAAGAAGAAGATCATACAGAAACACGCTGACATACACTTCTTTGGAGATAAGCCCTCTGCACGGGATAAACTCTTATCAAGAGTACAAACTTCAGTGGGGATTACGCCTGGGCATAATTTCACTGGATATAATGGATTCTGTTTAAGAGAGAGTACGCCTTCAATGGGGATGAATGATTCTGTCTTGAGAAAAAGTGAGCATTAATTGGGGAAATTGGATCCCATTCTACAGAAATCCTCATGCTGGTCACATACAGACCTTTCTTGATTCATTTGCTGGTATGCTTCTTGTCATAAAAACCAACAGTACTTGCAAAAAGAGAAATTATGGCAATATGCCCCATGTGTGGAATGGAAACTTCCGTTGAGGAGTAAACAGTTTAAACTACCGACCATTGGGTAAAAACTACGATGCAAGATTGCAACTTCATCATGTCAACTCTGAGGAGGAATGCCACTAAAAAGTGGACTTTAGAGAAGATGCTGCAAATATAAATTGCATTCCACTGAAAAGAAATCATCTTGACTTCAAACAACTTCTAAATTTATGGGGAGAAGATCCATTATCCTCCTGTAGAGAAACGAAGAATGCTTCACTGGGGAATAAAGATCTCTGAAGAGAAACCCCTTAGCAGACAGGCCTTTGTCAAGTAGCAAGATATCCAACATCTGGGGAAATGAGTCCTTTTAGGAAACAACGTTTCCATCATGAACCTCGTATGGGTAACAACCTCACATGCTCTTTGCATTAATACTCGTATCCTGTTGAGGATAACCATTTGATACTTCGATTGGACATGGATAACAATCCTGACTTTTGATGGAGGAACATCAATAAATGGACTTAAGTTTCTTATGAGCCAAGGATAATGATCCTGACTTCTCAGCATGCTCTTAAAATACACAAATTGTTTAGCCCGCACCTAGACTTAATTAGATCAACCCTTGAAGAGGAGTAAATTCCCCTACATATTTTCTTGCCCAGTCTATAAGGCATTTGAAGAAAATTTCCCCCAGAGGACTTTTTGAGATCTGTATCATAAAGATAATCTTCCCCAGTGTTGTAAACTTCAGAACACGGCTCTTGACTGATCATTGTTGGAAGCGGTTACAACCATGCCTGGGTGAATGCCCATGCATCTTCAGATTCTGAAAAGATTCTCCTATAATCAACAAATTCCCAGAGAAATTTGTCAAATCTCAACATAACTGCCCTAGTTTGACAGTACCTTGAGGGATCAAATCCCGACTTGAGTGCCTTATATTGGATGATCACTTACTCAATAGAGTACTCAACATGCTTACCCCTGCTCAACAGAGTCTCGACAAACCTTTTCTTCATCTCATGCTCACGGAGAAATGAGAAGCTCCCAAAGTTATAAAGATAACACAACCTTAGGGTGGCTGGCTTACGTCTTGAGAGTAGGCTAATTCATAAACCGTACATCTCAACTTGTAATGCTTTGTTACCAAACAGATACTTGAAGAAATACGTCCCTTAGGACCAACTGAAAGTAATGCACCGCTTCTCAATGGAGACTTCAGGGCAATCAAAGCATCCACACAAACTGCTTCAGATCATTTCTCAAATTGGTATTCTTTTACTCAACAGTCAATAGAAGGTCTGCCCCAATTAAGATCATTTTTCAAAATGATTTACCTTTCAACGGTGTCTTGAAGCAAATTTTCCCTCGAGATAATCAAACTTCCACCTGATGCTCATTATGCAAGCTTACTTGATGTTTAAGCACTTATTCATATATAAAGAATGCTTATTCTAAGAATGATAATTCTAATGCAAAGCTCATGTTTGTCTTGAAGTTTAAAACTTTTTATTGAAAAGACTAAACATCGATTTTTTTTGTATAAAAGAAAAATAAAAAGATGGTGTGATACCAACTCAAAAGTTTTAGCAGGCCTCCTAGGAGTCAGATTATCGTACTCTTGTTACAATGTGCTTCCGAATTAACCCATGCTTCAGTTAGGGCTTTTAAGGGTTGTAACGTGGTCTGGTTCAATGGTTTTTAGAAAAAAATTATTTAAGGCTCGAAATTATTTGGTGCCCACCCATTCTCCATGATGTTCTCCATTCCTATGTTCAGTTAAACTGGATACGAGCACTCACCTCTCAAGAGTATTTTACAATGGTTGAGGAGTTAAACGAGGTTTTTTTGGACACGACAGTCACTCACCTCTTTCTCTTTTTGTTCTGATCATATGACTTGGTTCCTTGTTGAGGATTTTTATTTGGTAATCCCTTTTCGCTTTTCACGCTTTTTTCTTTCCTTAAATTTTTCATGGACCAATTCATTTCGATTTTGAATTTAAAATCCAACAGGATACCCTGACTCTTGCCTAAGCGACTTGTTTTCTAAGGTTCGACTTAGCAGGACTTTTTGTCTCTTTATTTTCTATCTTCAATCATTCTTCTTTTTTGAATACGTCGTGTGACTTCGAGTCGTTTTCGACTTTGTTGGAAGCAATTGTGACTCTCTGAGTCTTTAATAGATGAGGGATAACCATTGTGGTATCGTCATCTATTCACCTCTTTACGTGTGAGAGATACCCATTGGGATATCATTTTCTTTGATACACGCTACTGATAGATGAGGATTGACAATTGCAGTTTTGACTTTCCTCAGCCTTTTGATGGATAACCATTGTTGTATCCTTAGATGCTCACTCCTGATGAGTTTTGAACGCCCGATCGGATTAATTGAAATCTACCCTGCCCTGGGTTAAATGTGAGGGTTTTTTCTGACAAGAAAAGAAACTCCTACTTCGAAGGATCAAAGGGGTTGACGAGGGTTTATCTCAGGTGTTTGGGAATTTGAAACAATGTCTGTACATCGTCAGCAAGGTTTTACTCAAAATCACACCATTTAAGATTCTTGGTATATTTCTCATTATCCTCCCTAAAGGGGTACTTTGATTTATTTAACCAGAGTTAAGTATCAAAAATCAAAAAACATTTAAGAGTGAATACGAATGGATTGATTCAAGACAAACATATTCAATGCATTATGATTAATATTAAAAAATAAGCAAGTTTTGCATACAAGTAAGTACTGAACAAAACAACAAAGATTACAAATGAGAATGAAAATGTAATTTGAAATTTCCATGATGAGGAGACTAGTCTTCGTATGGACTTGTTTCTTCAGACGATGCTCTAGCAGTCTTAACATTCACTGAGTCGAAGGAGACTTCCAATAAATCTGGCTGACCCAAAATTGATAGCCTTTACATCAAGCAAGTCTTGAACTTCATCTCTGAATGGTTTACAATCTTCAGTTGAATGGCCAGGTTCCCCGGCATAGTAATCATATCAGATTCCCTCCACAGATGTGTTGAATGCTTAAAGAAGTGAATTTTCATAAACTGCATCACAAAGTATCTTCTACCACAGAGAAGAAATGCTAACCCTCTTCCACTACACAAAATAGAAACATAGCAACCATACCAAAGGATATTCTACTACACATAAGAAAATAAACTCTGAATATAGAACTCGACCTTTGAGGTACTTTCCTTCTACACAGTAACAGATGTTTAAGACCTCGATATCTTATACTTCTCCATCACAGAAGCATCACCCCATCTTCTACTACATAAAAGAAGCATTCAGCTGAGAAGAAAGAGTTTGAAACGGTTTTCCAAACATGGACTGGACTTTAGAAAAGAAGCCAGATAAGTGCCAAACTTCATACTTCAAACCCTTGTAGTCTTTAATATTATAACTAGATGCCCCAGAATGAGAGACACATCTAGCACTTGCATCAAAATCAGGAGAGAAATTTATGGGAGGATGACCCAAAGCACAAAGCTTAATAAACTGAGCTTCTAACACACGAGGAAGTAAATGGATGCAAGGTACAGGGATTGTATCAACCTGTTTCTCAGGTTTCTTCTATCTTTGCCGATAAGCTTTGCCCCATGGGTTCACTTGGAAACCGAAAACTAGCTGCTGACGAGAAAATCTGGAAACATGAAGTTCTAGGTGAGACCCACAAAGTATATATTGATTTGACAAATGACCCATAGGATGGGTATGAATGACAACTCATGTTGCAACATCGTATATGATGACACTGTCTTTAGAACTTCCATTCCTAACTCAATAGAGTCTCTGACTGGTTATTTTTCTCCTCTAAGGATTTCAGACCATGGGCCAAGACCTGCATGCCCATAATAAACAGCCCCATCTGATTTTTCATCTCACCTGACTCCCCACGAAGTCATTCCATGGCTTTTTCGGATTGCAAAGCTGTGAGATGTCAATATTCACAGTTCTGAAAAGAATATCGGGCCTTAATAAGAATTCCCCACTCTGAGTACTTGTTATGAATGCATGAAGATGCATGAGGTGAATGAGTGGATTAAATTCCATGTTCAATCATTTTCAAGGAACCCGTATGCTTTTAGTTTCGATTTTAATTTATAAAGAGATAGAAAAACACAACATAATATCCACAAGCACGATTCCTTGGAAATAGAAATAACACGTGTGTTAACTTTTTTCATGCATACATTTTTTACACATTTGTTTTTTTTGTGAAAATAAATATGCTATGATGCAAGTGCAATAACACAGGTTTAAAATTTCAGCATAACAACTGTACAATCCTCTGGATAACTGTTGTATCAATTAACCGAATAATCTGAATATCACAGGATCAAAGGTTCGGTACCAATTTCAGGACACAACAAAACCAAGTACCATGAATAAACATTGTATAATCTCTGAACAAGTTTAATATACTAGGATCAAAGGTCCAAAACATAACCAAAGAACCATAGTCACCAACAGAATATAGTGACCATCTGTACTTGTAAGATATATTCTCACCCCACTCACGGGTCAAATCAAGGTCAGGATAAGGCAAGGGTAACCCATAATCATGGGTCCGCCTGGGGCCACTATCATGGAAACACCTACGTGAAACGATAACACCTCATTTGTACCTCAACTAAGCATGGACTGTGATCGGTGGATCTGGAACTGACTGTTTAACGCTGGTTCGCGAAATATCGCGGAAGCAAGAGTCGCCACCGTCTTTTATTTTCTCCAAATGGAAAGGACAAAAGCACAGAAAAATTCCTTAAAGAGATTGCTCTCGGTTCGGGAGGTAGATTATAGAAAGGGAAGGTGTTAGCACCCTTTCTATCCATGGTTATCCATGGGCTCTTAGATACTTGCTCACTTGTGTTTTCAAAAATGGTTTGTTTTCTTTTCAACTGTGGGTTTTAAAAAAGTTTCTTTGAAAATTCCAGTTCGACTCTTGTATCGGTCCTCAAGAGTGTTTGAAAAATTGCTTTCGAAAGCTTTTGAAAATGTGTTGGTGTGAAAAGTATTTTTGAATTTGTTTTGAATTTAGAGCAAGTATCTTAGAGTTGTCTACCTACCCTAAGGAATTCGTCTGTGTAAATGTCCTTTAAAGTAGTGCCATCCCACCATTGAGAGGTAGGTAGCACCACCGTTGGAGGTGTTCGGGTCAATTCGAAGGTTCGGGACATGGTGATCACCAGAGCAATAGGAAGATACCTTAGAAGCTACCCTCATGCCAGGTTCCCGGATCATGAGGACTTACTAAGACATCCTCTACTCGACGATCACCTTTCGAGGCAAGGCAACAGTGAGGCGTACCCTAGGGGTGGTGTGTGCGATTCGTGTGTCATTTTCAGATATTTTGTCTTTTGTCATGTCATTGTGATCTAACGTTTGTTTTTATTTATTGTCATACATTCTTTCATGCCTTTATTTAACAGTTAAAAGTATTGCGGGAAAGTAAAGGATTCAAAGCTATTACAAAAGGCGCGGGTCCACATCGCCAAAATTTCTCGAACCCGATTTGACAGAAAAAATAAAGAATAAAGTAAATAAAGAATTAAAAGTGCGAGAAATAAAGATTACATGGCTTCGGGAGAGGTACATAAAATATTTAAACGAAATAAAACAAATATGCGAATTAATAAGAATTAAAAACGAGGGCGTTGGACCCTTTTTGCAAAATTAAATTAAATGGTGACATTAATTAATTAAAAAGAAAAGAAGTTGTTTTTTTGGTATTTTTTTAATATTTTAGGATTTTAATGAAAAAGAATTAATTGAAATTAAATGCATACCCTAATTCTAATTTGTTTTTAATTTATTAAGAAAAGAAGATTAAAACCTAATATTAACCCTAATTAATTTACATGCAAATTTAATTATAAAAATAAATATTTAATTATTTAATTATTATGGGAGAAAAAGAAAAAAAAGGATAAAAAATTAATATGAACCCTAGTTCTATGTTTTTTAGATTTTTATTAAAAGAATTAAAATTGAAAACCTAATTTAAAACTAATCAATTTATGAATTAATATAATTTATTTAGGAAAACACTAAAAAATAAAAATAGTTATTATTTTTCACTTTTCTGATTTTTATGGGTTTTTTATATTTTGTGAAAATAATAAATTAGTTAAACACAATAATTAAAATAAAAATAGAAATAATGCAAAAGAAAATATTTAAAATGGCAAACCTAGGGGGGTATCAGTCCCCAATGTGGAGGTATAGCCCAGGAATTTGAGCCCAAACAAGCCTGGCCTTGTTGACTTTGGCACTAGCGTGTATACGCGTTGACTACAATCCATGGTATTGCGCAGTTCTTGGCCTTCTGATTGTTTTATTGGGACGCGTGGACGTCTGATTATGAAGGTGCATCATGGACCACCATATTGGAACTGCATGTGAATACTGAACGAAAAATAATATTGAAAGCATGAAGACCTGGGGCTCGTACCCAGGTCATGTACGTTATCAACAGCTGCACCTACCACTGAACCAATTCACGCGCTTTGTATGTAACATAATAAACAAATAATATCAAATAAAACAAAAAGCATTAGTGGGTTTGGGCGCGAAACTTTGAACCAACCAACCATCTAATGCCACGATATCATCTTCTTCTTCGTTCCTGAAACATAACAAACATAGGCAACGGTTTTCATGGTGTTCCCTTAGGCAGGTTTTGGGAAAATAGCGAATAACTCTAGGACGCTCATAAATTAGGCGCGAGGGTCTCAAATTCTCCGTCCAAGCATGTTGAACACGTTCATGGCATCGTGGTGTCCCAATTGTTTCTTGTTTTAAAACCCCTAATTTGAAATCCTGTAAACCCTAAAACACAATCATGGCATCTTTGCATACAGTGCATAATAATTCAATCAAAGCGTATGATTAGCTTGCAAACTTTATTCTAAACACAAAAATAACAATGAAACATGTTACAATGCATGAATGATAGAAACCGATTCTGAAATTTTCTTTACCAACTCCAATGGTGATTTCACGTTTCCTTGAGTATGAGGCTTAGTTTTTGATTGGAATCGTTTACTGGCAACCCTGGCAAGCTAATGGAATAGGTTTTGAGGCTTGAATCGACCTGCAAGTAGGTTTTCAGAATTTGAGTTTTCAAAGAAAATTTCAAGTTGGTGCAAGGGTTTTCTGCGCAGCTCAATGGTTCTTTGCATTAGGTTTTGATTCCTTGTATAAGTATGAGTGAATTAGGTCAAGAAAAACAAACCAAATCATTTGCATTCATGGTTTTTGAAATTTGATTTTCAAAGATCTTTTTCAATCTTTTTTTCATGTGTTTTTTCTCTCAATCATATCCAATCAATCCAATTCCTTCCATATCTGATCATGCACGAATTATTGAATATATTTCATGCACAAAAAGATTTTATTTCATTGGTTTTATATTTTTCATGTATTTTATTTGATTAAATGAATTATTAATAATAAAAAATTCAAATAAATAAATAAAAATGAATAAAAACTTCCCTTTGGGCCAAATGGTCGTGTGCATGCTTTGGATGATGAATTGTGGAAGAAAAATGGGCCCATTAGCAATTTTAGGTCATTTGAATCAATGTTGACTTTTCAAAATATCCAAAACTTTCCCAACATCCACAAGGCATAACTTGCTCAATTTTTAAGCTTTGCTCATGTTCTTGGACATTTTGGAAAGGTCTTTGAGTCCTCTAACCAATGCCTTTGGCCCCATGTCATTTTAATTTACCAATATCAAGTTATGGCCTTTGACTTAAAGTCTCTTTTTGTTGACTTTTGAAAATGACCTATAATGTTGAAATTGATAACTTTTTGTGAGAGCATTTCTTGGACTTGAAGTATGAAGATGAGTTGTAGGAAATGTCTTTCTCTTCAAAATGAGCTTTGGATGGAATTTTTCTGATAATCCATGTGAAAGTTATGCCCTGGTCAATTTACAGTTGACTTTTTCAACTGTCCAAATAAGGAAACTTTTGCATCTTGATGATTTTTGAGCCAAGCTTTGAGAATCATGATCAAGCATTGATCAAATGATGTTTGTGGCTTCAAAATGAGATGTTGACCAAAAATTTGAACTTTTGACTGTCAAATGACCATTTTGCCCCTACAGTTGACTGTAGTGCAATTAGGGTTTTGACTGTGCAATCTTGTGCTGAATGTCTTGAAACTTGATAGGAGGATGCTTGACCATATTTGTAGGCATATGAGACTTGATTGGACCTTTGGAAACTTCATTTTCTTGATCAGAACCAAAACCCTAATTTTGACTACTTAAGAGGCCTTTACACTGTGCAACCCTTGGGGAATTTTGAAGCTTTGATTTGGCAATTCTTGAAGAATATGGGAGGGCAAATTTTGGGGTACAACAGTTGCCCCTGTTCAATCTTCTTAGACCTGAGGATGCAGATTGGCTGACGTGCCTTTCGTAATCCGAGGGTAGAAGATGATTGAACACTAGAGTGCCCAGAAATTTGCGCTCACATGTTAGCAGTGTGATGATGGGAATGGGCTTATAGATGCCATTTGGAGATTGATGAATAGGATGATGGGCTTATAGATGCCATCTGGATGTTGATCGCGTAAGAGATTCCTTAGCGAGAACTTGCGTACCTGCAAAAGAAAAAATGAGTACCTGACACGTTGCAGGAGCTGGTTTTCAGATGCTTGGTATAGATGTGTCCTGACTGGTTACAGGAGCTGAGTCTGGAGCTTCAAAAGATGATGAATAAACCAGGAGTGGTTACTACCTTAGCATGAACGGTGAGAGAACCTTGGGTGACTTTAACTTCAACAACGCTCGTTGGGAAAATCTTGGTGGGAATTACCATCTTCGCTGGATCGGGAAGAGAACCATAGGCAATTACAATCTCAAAAGCGGACATCTGAGAAAAACCTGGAATGGACTTATCATCTCCGCACCGCTGGGGAGAGAACCATAGGAAATTATAATCTCAAAAGCGGACGTCTGAGAAAAACCTGGGATGGAATTATCATCTCACGCACCGTCGGGGAGAGAACCATAGGAAATTATAATCTCAAAAGCGGACGTTTGAGAAAAACCTGGGCTGGAATTATCATCTCACGCACTATCGGGGAGAGAACCATAGGAAATTATAATCTCAAAAGCGGACGTTTGAGAAAAACCTGGGCTGGAATTATCATCTCACGCACCGTCGGGGAGAGAACCATAGGAAATTATAATCTCAAAAGCGGACGTTTGAGAAAAACCTGAGCTGGAATTATCATCTCACGCACTATCGGGGAGAGAACCATAGGAAATTATAATCTTAAAAGCGGACGTTTGAGAAAAACCTGAAATGGAATTATCATCTCACGCACCGTCGGGGAGAGAACCATAGGAAATTATAATCTCAAAAGCGGACGTCTGAGAAAAACCTGAAATGGAATTATCATCTCACGCACCGTCGGGGAGAGAACCATAGGAAATTATAATCTCAAAAGCGGACGTCTGAGAAAAACCTGGAATGGAATTATCATCTCACGCACCGTCGGGGAGATAACCATAGGAAATTATAATCTCAAAAGCGGACGTTTGAGAAAAACCTGAGATAACTTCTACTGAGTCTTCATCAGAAAAATCTGTTGGGAGTCGATTTAGCTGGACTAGAGAAGGCCTTGGACTGGATAAGAAACCTTTGGAGTCGATTAACTGAACCGGTCTAGGTCTTGAAATATGATGGAGAATTTAGCTGAATCTTTCCTGAAAGGTAAAGGTCAGTCATATGCAATGCATGATATGGATCAAGCAATGATGTTCTCAACATAAATGAGATTTGTATGATATGATGCGTCTATGCATGCTATAATGATGTATGTGATGTTTTATGAACGTGTTTTTCATCTAGGAAAATAAATCCTTGACGGGTGCCGGGAAGTCACTCCTGGGCTGATGTTGAAGAATAAGCTTTTACTTCCGCTGGGGATGATAGTTGCAAGAATACCGGTAGGAGAAGATGACTCTATTGAGGAATAAACTTGGCAAATGGAAGATTCTGCGGGGAGAAAAATACTCTAGCGACCTTGCTGGGAAGCAATACTCTGTGGGGAGAGAGGTATTTCACTGAGTTGAAAATAATAACTTGCTGGGGATACCCTTGCTGTATTGGGAGTGTGAGTAGACTTCGCTGGGGGTAAGAGAACTTCGTCGAGGACGTTCTTTTCGTGGCTTTTGGCTGAGGATAACCCAGTTATATCATGTTAAGGAAATAACTCTTTAAATAAAGCCGGACGACGCGTTCGTGCTCTGCGAGGATAAGCTTCCAGAATCTACTGGGGATAAGCTTACCGCTTGGGGAGATGGATTTCCAACTTTCCTGGAGAACTAGATTGGACTTTCCTGGGGAAATTTGAACTGCGGGGGAAGTGATTCCTTTGAATATTGGTATACCGCCGGGGAACAATCTTTAGACCAAGATTGCCGGGGATGCTTGTTAAGAATATATACTGCTGGGGAATGTTGAGATCTGCTGGAGGATACCCAACTTCCTTAAGGCTGACTGTAGCTTTGCTTGGAGAAGAATGCACTGACTGCTGACTTACTCTCTGGGGAATTAAGATGTACTGGTCATGTTCTTTAACTGAACCTACCTTGATACCTTGGAGGACAGAACAATTAGATTGCTTAGACAACTCTTTATTGCCCCTGTTTCTAGTGTCACCTGTAATTAATCCTTTGTTTCGTATGCAAATATTTATGAGTTAGCAGATTATTGTCAATGCATATATCACAAATTGAACCTTGGACGTTCTTCGCAAAACAAAACAGAAAAAGAAAAACAGTTGGCACGTTTAGCTGAAAAGTATATTTGTATTGATTTTGAATGGCCTGGCAATAGGCGTTTTGTGTACAAGAGGCTGACGTCCTAGTAAGAGAACGCCGCCGAGCAAAAGAGTTTATACAAATTTTGTACAAAAGAAAATAAAACAGCTGTGTGAAATGAATGATCCCACTGGGTTTCAACTCTGCTATTGCCTTTATAACTTCGAGCGTCTCATCACTTGATGACCTAAACGAAGGTGAAGCTGACTGATCGATGCCGTCTGAGCTTGATGTAGATACCGAATTCTGGATGCAAAGTGATCCAATGAGACATAGTATTACGCTTTTATCCCTAATTTTTGCCTGGACCGCCCTTTCGGGTTTTCAGCCCACCGGGATACCCATTTTTGCCCAAGCCGCCTTTTCAGGTTTTCGACTTGCCGGGTGTACAGATTTTTTCATTTTCATCCCTTCATTTTGCCCGAACCCTTTTGGTTCGACGGGAAGCCCTAATTTTTGCCTAGGCATGTCAGCCTAGCGGGTCTTTTTATTATGCGTAGTATCTTTTTACTATGTCTGCATTGGCGGGGTGCGGAAGGTCGTCACCATCCATGTTGGTTAGAATCATGGCTCCTCCTGAGAACACATGCTTAACCACAAATGGCCCTTCGTACGTAGGGGTCCATTTGCCCCTTGGATCACTCTGAGGAAGGATGATTCGCTTGATTACCAGATCCCCAACTTGATATTCCTGTGGTCTGACCTTTTTGTTAAATGCCCTGATCATCCGTTTCTGATACGTCTGACCATGACAGATAGCAGCAAGTCTCTTTTCATCAATAAGGTTGAGCTGATCAAGTCGTGTCTGGATCCAATCATCCTCGTTCAGATTTGCATCCTTCATTATCCGGAGAGAGGGTATTTGCACCTCGATCGGTAAGACTGCCTCCATACCATAAACCAGAGAGAAAGGAGTTGCCCCGGTTGACGTCCTAGCTGAGGTACGGTATCCATGTAGAGTGAACGGTAACATCTCGTGCCAATCTTTATAAGTCACTGTCATCTTCTGCACGATTTTCTTGATGTTCTTATTTGCTGCTTCTACAGCCCCATTCATCTTCGGTCTGTAAGGAGAAGAATTGTCGTGCTGTATTTTGAACTGCTCGCAGAGCTCAGTGATCATCTTATTGTTCAGATTGGTACCGTTGTCTGTAATAATCCTCTCTGGGACGCCGTACCGACAAATCAGATTATGCCGAATGAACCGTGCCACAACAGTCTTGGTTATCGTAGCATAGGATGCTGCTTCGACCCACTTCGTAAAATAATCAATCGCCACTAGGATGAAGCGATGCCCATTAGATGCCGTAGGTTTAATCTCTCCGATCATGTCTATGCCCCACATTGCAAACGGCCAAGGCGCAGTCAGAACATTCAGGGGAACCGGAGGAACATGCACCTTGTCTGCATAAATCTGGCACTTATGGCATGTCCTGGAATGTTGGTAGCAGTCAGCTTCCATTGTGGACCAGTAATATCCTGCCCGTAGGATTTTCTTTGCCATTGTATGTCCACTGGAATGTGTACCAAAGGTCCCTTCATGTAGCTCTTCCATGATCCTTTCTGCTTCAGTCTTATCCACACAACGCAGTAAGGTTGAATCATGGTTTCGCTTGTACAAGATGTCGTTGCTAAGGAAGAACTTTGCTGCGAACCTTCTCAGGAACTTCTTATCATTGATAGAGGCACCTTCAGGGTATTCCTGAGCTTCCAAATATCTTTTTACCTCATGGTACCAAGGCTTCTCCGTCACCAATTCAGTCTCGAGATCACAACAGTATGCCGGTTCGTCCAATTTCCAGATGATGATCCGGGGAGCCTCATTATCCCATTTGACCTTGAACATAGAAGACATTGTAGCTAACGCGTCCGCCAACTGATTCTCTTCTCTTGGAAAGTGTTCAAAGGTTATCTCTGTGAAATGGGGAATCAAGGTCAACACACATTCTCTGTAAGGGATAAGATTCAGATGTTTCGTATCCCACTCTCCTTTGATCTGATTGATCACAAGAGCGGAATCTCCGAAGACACTCAGAAACTTGATCCTTAGGTCGATCGCAGCTTGAAGACCCATGATGCACGCCTCATACTCCTCCATGTTGTTGGTACAGTTGAAACATAGCCGAGCAGTGAGCGGAGTATGAGTACCTTGAGGTGATATGATTATGGCGCCGATACCGTTACCCAAAGCATTGGAGGCTCCGTCAAAGTGCATAGACCATCGGGATCCGGGTTCAGGTCCTTCATCCGGTCCAGGTACTTCGCAATCAGTTACTATCATGATGCTTTCATCTGGAAACTCAAAGTTCATGGATTGATAGTCATCTACGGCCTGATGTGCCAAGTGGTCTGCCAATACACTTCCCTTGATGGCTTTCTGGGTCGTGTACTGAATGTCGTATTCCGTCAAGATCATTTGCCATCTTGCTATTCTCCCAGACAGGGCAGGCTTTTCGAATATGTACTTTATAGGATCCATCTTTGAGATCAACAAGGTAGTGTGAGTCAGCATATACTGTCTCAGCCGGCGAGCAGCCCATACCAAAGCGCAACAAGTTTTCTCAAGCAGTGAGTATCGGGTCTCACAGTCGGTAAACTTTTTGGTAAGGTAATAAATGGCATGCTCTTTTCGACCAGACTCGTCATGCTGCCCCAGCACACACCCCATTGAGTTGTCAAGCACCGTTAGATATAGTATCAGAGGTCTCCCTTCAACCGGTGGCATAAGGATAGGTGGTTCTTGGAGATACTCTTTGATTTTGTCAAAAGCGGCCTGACATTCATCATTCCAATGTACTACCTGATCTTTCTTCAGCAGCTTGAAGATTGGCTCACAGGTAGCAGTCAGGTGTGAGATGAAGCGAGCAATGTAATTCAGGCGTCCTAAAAAGCCTCTGACTTCCTTCTCTGTCCTAGGAACTGGCATCTCTTGAATAGCTTTAACCTTGGCAGGGTCCACTTGAATTCCCTTGTCACTTACAACGAAGCCTAGCAACTTCCCAGATCTTACCCCGAAGGTGCACTTGTTCGGGTTCAACCTCAGCTTGTATAGTTTCAATCGGTCAAACAACTTCTGCAGATGATCTAGGTGCTCCTCCTCAGTCTGGGACCTTGCGATCATGTCGTCAACATACACTTCTATCTCATGATGGATCATATCATGAAATAAAGCAACCATGGCACGTTGGTAGGTTGCCCCAGCGTTCTTCAACCCGAATGGCATGACCTTGTAACAGAAGGTGCCCCACTGAGTAACAAATGTAGTCTTTTCCATGTCTTCAGGTGCCATCTTGATCTGATTGTAACCTGAAAAGCCATCCATGAAAGAGAAGACTTTGTGCTGAGCTGTATTATCAACAAGGACATCAATGTGAGGTAAAGGGAAGTCATCTTTGGGGCTGGCCCTGTTCAAATCCCTGTAATCGACACACATTCTGACCTTACCGTCTTTCTTTGGTACCGGCACCACATTAGCAACCCACTGAGGGTAAGAAGTCACTGCAAGGAACCCAGCGTCAAACTGCTTCATAACCTCGGCTTTAATCTTCTCAGACATCTCTGGACGCATACGACGTACCTTTTTCTTAACTGGAGGGCAGTCTTCCTTAGTTGGCAAGTGATGGACCACAATATCGGTATCCAACCCGGGCATGTCTTCGTAGGACCAGGCAAAGATCTCCATATAATCATGCAGCATTTGAGTCAACCGTTGCTTCACGCTGAGCTCTAGGTTGGCACCAATCTTTACCTCTTTCCTGTCTTCTTCAGTACCCAGGATTATTGTTTCCACTGGCTCTTCATGGGGTTGAATTGCCCTCTCTTCCTGAAGCAACAGTCTTGCAAGCTCACCAGGCACTTCACAATCATCTTCACCTTCGTCTTCGGCTAAGTTGATCGGATTTTCGAAGTCATAACTGGCAGTAGCAGAGTCGTTATCAGTGAAATCCAAAGTGGATTGAAACCTGTATGAGTGAGTGTGTGTGTAAATACAGCTGTTTTGAAATATATGTAAAGGAAAGAAAGACAGAAAAGGAGCACAAGATTTGCAATGCGAGAAAACGTCCAAGATTTTCATTCATGATATATGAAATGACAATTTATATGCCCTCACAAATGAAACCACGGTGCCTCGGGTAAGACACCGGGCCAAAGAGTTTATTATTGTTTATTACAGATACCAAAAACATAGGAATTCATTACTTAGTAATAAGAGAAACAGATAGATTGTCCTTTGCACTCCAATTGTTAAGTCCACTGTCGGTTGCCGGGTAGATCCAGCTATCAAACTCAGCTTCATCCACTTCGTCTTCGTCCCCAATAGCATTCACTCCATGAGCAGGTAGGGGAGCTGTCACTACATTAGGCTTCTCTGATGCCTCAAATTGTACCTCCTTGGCGTCAATAAGATCCTGCAGCTTGCTCCTTAATGCCCAACAATCATCAGTAGAGTGCCCTGGGCTATCAGAATGGTAAGCACAACGAGCATTTGGGTTGTACTTAGGAGATGCAGTATTTGGAAACTTCGACGCCTCTGTGACAGTCACTAAGTTGGTTGAGAGCAACTGTGGCAAAATTTGGGATAGGGTCATACTCAACCGGGTGAACTCTCTCCGGGGTCTTTCAGCCCTTTGAGGATTGGTCGGCCGAGGAGCGGCAGCAGGCTTGGCAATCATTACCGCACTGACAGATGGGCGGCGCTCAGTTCTCTCTGATCTCTTGGAACCATATACGGCACTAGCCTCCTTCTTGAAGGGTTTTTTCTCGGAACTAGACGATGCACCCTTCGGAATCTTACCAGATTTTAACCCAGCCTCAATTCTCTCTCCAGTCAGAATCAAATCCGTGAACCCTGCAGACAAATTCCCAATGAGATGGTTGAAAAATGGCCCAGATAGGGTCCCCAAGAACATGTCTACTAACTCCCGATCAGTCAACGGAGGCTGCACCCTGCCAGCCAGGTCTCTCCACTTCTGAGCGTACTCCTTAAAACCTTCACTTGAACCTAACGACATACCCTGAAGTTGGGTACGTGTAGGGGCAAGGTCGGTATTATATTGATACTGCTTGTAGAAAGCAGTAGCCAACTCCTCCCAGTTACGAACCTTGGTCCCATCCAGCTGATAGAACCATTCGAGATGAGTCCCTGAAAGAATCTCCTGGAAGAAGTGGATCCACAAATTCTTATCCGCTGAGTACGGTTGGATCTTCCGAACATAAGACCTGAGATGTAGCTTGGGACAAGACGCCCCGTCGTACTTAGAAAAGGATGGTGCCTTGAACTTCCGAGGAATGATCACACCAGTAGACAAACCCAGATCTCCGAAATCCAGCCCAGGTACCTGTTGTATCTCAATGGCATTCAGCCTATCCTCCAGTTGCTTGTAACGGTCTTCTGCCGGAGGGTACTGCTCTTCATCAAAATCAGTCTCGTTATCGGAGACTACCGGGCTAGGACCCTTTTTTGTCTGAGGAGTACTCTTGCCAACAGAAGAACCAGCCTCTTCATGCTGCAGAGTGTTGCCAAACCTTCGGCCCGAGTTGAACAGAACGGTTCTCCTCTTCTTCTTCTTCTCCTTCTTCAGGAGCAGAGCCTTCAGCTCTTCTTGGCCTTGAGCCAAACCCTTGATTAATTCCTGAAATTGCGCATTCTGCGCCTGAAGAGCTTTGATGGATGTCTCAGTTGATGACGAGTCAGGATTCATGATGCTGAAATAAACAGCGAAGGACTGTAAGCAACCTGAAAAGAGGACAAACCTGCTATGCACATGATGAATGATATGTGTTTATGCAATGCATTCAAGGGTTCGAAAATTCAAATTTGTTGTAGACAAAAGGAACACACGTTATCATTAAGGAAATAACTGTTCAATACATCAAAGCCTCATGGGCAAAATAATACAAAAGTAAATCAATCCCAAAATACACTGCGCATCCTCTTTGGAGCTATGTAAGTGTTGAGATTCCTCTCCTCATGCAACAGGCGGGTGAGCTCCAAGACCTTCTTTTCACTGGCATGTAGACTGGTCTCAAGAGAATTCCTTTCTTCCTTAAGCTGGATCCAGATCTTCTGCATCTCTTCCCAGGATGTGGGCATATCAGGGTGCTGAATAGTGTAGGACACTTCTCCTTCCAAGACTGGCTCTTTGATTACTGGGAGCATATGGGGATATGGCATCACTAACTTCTGGGAGCGGGTGCGTACCCACTTGAGATAAGGTTCCAATAGGATGGAGTTCCTGTGCCCTAATGTTTTACTGTCTATCCTATTTGGCATCCTCCAGGCTCTGATAAATCTCTGGCGAAGTCCTTGAGTATCGTTGTCAAAGTCAAAAACTATGTTAGGAATTAACATGTCGTGAGGGCCATCCCTCCGAGCATAACCAAACTGTCTCCAAGCCAGGCATGGGCTGTAAGTAATACCTCCTCTGATTCCAAGTAAAGGAACATTAGGGTACTCCCCGCAACGATCAATGATAGTGACATCTTCTCTGGACCTAGGGCACCAATGTATATCTGCATGTGTAAGAGTCATCAACCGTTGTGACCATCTCAAACCCCGCTCATTCTTCAAAACTGATTGTGGAAGGTGCGAAATAAACCACCTTCCCAGGAGAGGAGTGCAACACATAAGGACACCTCTTTTTCTCATGGTTCGAGTGTAACATGAGTGAAGGATGTCCCCCAGCAACGTAGGTATAGGATTCCTGGACATAAAGATCTGGACAGCACTGATATCAATAAGCTGATATGGGTTAGGGAACAACACCAAACCATAGACAAGGAGGGCCATCACTTCTTCAAAAGCTTGCAAGTCAAGGGAGTTCCAACATTCATGGGCCTTTTCAAACAGAAACCTGGCTAAGAACCCTTTGATACCACTTCTAACTTCCCAATGTCCCTTGAGGTCAGATGACTGTAGGTGCAAGGCTTTAGCAATCTCTTCAAGCTTGGGTTCCTTTTCCGTACCGTTGAAGGGTAGCTGATCAAGGATAGGGATCTTCAGGAGCCGGGAGAACTCCTCCAATGTAGGTACCAACTGATAATCCAAGAAGGTAAAACAGTGATGCAGAGGGTCAAAGAACTGGAACAGGACCTTTATCATATCTTCCTCAATGTTGGTATTGACCAAGCTGATGAGACTTCCATGTCTTTCACTGAACGAAGAGTTCTCGGGAATCCTGGATATAAGTTCCTTAAGCTGAGGAGGGATCCTTACAAGACTGACTTGAATTGTCTTTCTGCGAACAGTTTCCATGTCCTACAAAACAAGAACAAAGATGAAAATTCGAACCCCTGAAATGGTTAGTCAATGCATATGATGCTGGATGATGTCATGATGCTATGATTAAACACACCACAGATATTTACAAAGACAAACATGTAAGGCACACAAGGCACACAAGACAAGCCCTTAAGGTTTAAGGCCAGCATGGGGTCTGGGTAGTACCCTCTTGAAGTTGGTGGGTTCAACCTGTCCTATCAACGTAACCGGGTTCTAAGGGTCCCAATATCACGGGATTGCTTTCATTGTTCATTGTTTTGATTTAGCCACTGAACTGGCGACCGAAATATTCCAGGAAAGCAACCCTCAATTGAGTGTAGTATCGAGTATCAACCAACCTCGGACTGCACCGAAGTAAGTTATCTCACTACCCTAAAGAGGCCAAGATAGTTCAATTAAGGTTCCTAAGGTCTGTTGATGCTTCATGACACCACGCGGAGTCCCCGTACTCTCCTTGACTGAATTCAAGGGTTACCGGTACACACCAAAGTGCCACATCAACGTAGCAGACTGTTTCAACCATGTCGGTATACCCCGCACAGTTCCCTCACAGCCTTGTTGCTACTTTCTAAGAAGGTATCCCCCAGATCCGGGTTAGGATCTATAGAACTCCTAAGCAACCCACAATTTAAAGCACACAAGGAAAACAATTGAAAACACAGTTATGAACTAGCCCTAAGGTACACCTCACTTTATAAGATTCCCCAGCAGAGTCGCCAGTTCTGTGATCGGTGGATCTGGAACTGACTGTTTAACGCTGGTTCGCGAAATGTCGCGGAAGCAAGAGTCGCCACCGTCTTTTATTTTCTCCAAATGGAAAGGACAAAAGCACAGAAAAATTCCTTAAAGAGATTGCTCTCGGTTCGGGAGGTAGATTATAGAAAGGGAAGGTGTTAGCACCCTTTCTATCCATGGTTATCCATGGGCTCTTAGATACTTGCTCACTTGTGTTTTCAAAAATGGTTTGTTTGCTTTTCAACTGTGGGTTTTAAAAAAGTTTCTTTGAAAATTCCAGTTCGACTCTTGTATCGGTCCTCAAGAGTGTTTGAAAAATTGCTTTCGAAAGCTTTTGAAAATGTGTTGGTGTGAAAAGTATTTTTGAATTTGTTTTGAATTT
The DNA here is from genome assembly GCA_948472305.1 of Vicia faba. NCBI lineage: Eukaryota > Viridiplantae > Streptophyta > Magnoliopsida > Fabales > Fabaceae > Vicia > Vicia faba. The sequence goes on from OX451740.1 coordinate 984,534,714, forward strand.
AGAGCAAGTATCTTAGAGTTGTCTACCTACCCTAAGGAATTCGTCTATGTAAATGTCCTTTAAAGTAGTGCCATCCCACCATTGAGAGGTAGGTAGCACCACCGTTGGAGGTGTTCGGGTCAATTCGAAGGTTCGGGACATGGTGATCACCAGAGCAATAGGAAGATACCTTAGAAGCTACCCTCATGCCAGGTTCCCGGATCATGAGGACTTACTAAGACATCCTCTACTCGACGATCACCTTTCGAGGCAAGGCAACAGTGAGGCGTACCCTAGGGGTGGTGTGTGCGATTCGTGTGTCATTTTCAGATATTTTGTCTTTTGTCATGTCATTGTGATCTAACGTTTGTTTTTATTTATTGTCATACATTCTTTCATGCCTTTATTTAACAGTTAAAAGTATTGCGGGAAAGTAAAGGATTCTAAGCTATTACAAAAGGCGCGGGTCCACATCGCCAAAATTTCTCGAACCCGATTTGACAGAAAAAATAAAGAATAAAGTAAATAAAGAATTAAAAGTGCGAGAAATAAAGATTACATGGCTTCGGGAGAGGTACATAAAATATTTAAACGAAATAAAACAAATATGCGAATTAATAAGAATTAAAAACGAGGGCGTTGGACCCTTTTTGCAAAATTAAATTAAATGGTGACATTAATTAATTAAAAAGAAAAGAAGTTGTTTTTTTGGTATTTTTTTAATATTTTAGGATTTTAATGAAAAAGAATTAATTGAAATTAAATGCATACCCTAATTCTAATTTGTTTTTAATTTATTAAGAAAAGAAGATTAAAACCTAATGTTAACCCTAATTAATTTACATGCAAATTTAATTATAAAAATAAATATTTAATTATTTAATTATTATGGGAGAAAAAGAAAAAAAAGGATAAAAAATTAATATGAACCCTAGTTCTATGTTTTTTAGATTTTTATTAAAAGAATTAAAATTGAAAACCTAATTTAAAACTAATCAATTTATGAATTAATATAATTTATTTAGGAAAACACTAAAAAATAAAAATAGTTATTATTTTTCTCTTTTCTGATTTTTATGGGTTTTTTATATTTTGTGAAAATAATAAATTAGTTAAACACAATAATTAAAATAAAAATAGAAATAATGCAAAAGAAAATATTTAAAATGGCAAACCTAGGGGGGTATCAGTCCCCAATGTGGAGGTATAGCCCAGGAATTTGAGCCCAAACAAGCCTGGCCTTGTTGACTTTGGCACTAGCGTGTATACGCGTTGACTACAATCCATGGTATTGCGCAGTTCTTGGCCTTCTGATTGTTTTATTGGGACGCGTGGACGTCTGATTATGAAGGTGCATCATGGACCACCATATTGGAACTGCATGTGAATACTGAACGAAAAATAATATTGAAAGCATGAAGACCTGGGGCTCATACCCAGTCATGTACGTTATCAACAGCTGCATCTACCACTGAACCAATTCACGCGCTTTGTATGTAACATAATAAACAAATAATATCAAATAAAACAAAAAGCATTAGTGGGTTTGGGCGCGAAACTTTGAACCAGCCAACCATCTAATGCCACGATATCATCTTCTTCTTCGTTCCTGAAACATAACAAACATAGGCAACGGTTTTCATGGTGTTCCCTTAGGCAGGTTTTGGGAAAATAGCGAATAGCTCTAGGACGCTCATAAATTAGGCGCGAGGGTCTCAAATTCTTCGTCCAAGCATGCTGAACACGTTCATGGCATCGTGGTGTCCCAATTGTTTCTTGTTTTAAAACCCCTAATTTGAAATCCTGTAAACCCTAAAACACAATCATGGCATCTTTGCATACAGTGCATAATAATTCAATCAAAGCGTATGATTAGCTTGCAAACTTTATTCTAAACACAAAAATAACAATGAAACATGTTAACAATGCATGAATGATAGAAACCGATTCTGAAATTTTCTTTACCAACTCCAATGGTGATTTCACGTTTCCTTGAGTATGAGGCTTAGTTTTTGATTGGAATCGTTTACCGGCAACCCTGGCAAGCTAATGGAATAGGTTTTGAGGCTTGAATCGACCTGCAAGTAGGTTTTCAGAATTTGAGTTTTCAAAGAAAATTTCAAGTTGGTGCAAGGGTTTTCTGCGCAGCTCAATGGTTCTTTGCATTAGGTTTTGATTCCTTGTATAAGTATGAGTGAATTAGGTCAAGAAAAACAAACCAAATCATTTGCATTCATGGTTTTTGAAATTTGATTTTCAAAGATCTTTTTCAATCTTTTTTTCATGTGTTTTTTCTCTCAATCATATCCAATCAATCCAATTCCTTCCATATCTGATCATGCACGAATTATTGAATATATTTCATGCACAAAAAGATTTTATTTCATTGGTTTTATATTTTTCATGTATTTTATTTGATTAAATGAATTATTAATAATAAAAAATTCAAATAAATAAATAAAAATGAATAAAAACTTCCCTTTGGGACAAATGGTCGTGTGCATGCTTTGGATGATGAATTGTGGAAGAAAAATGGGCCCATTAGCAATTTTAGGTCATTTGAATCAATGTTGACTTTTCAAAATATCCAAAACTTTCCCAACTTCCACAAGGCATAACATGCTCAATTTTTAAGCTTTGCTCATGTTCTTGGACATTTTGGAAAGGTCTTTGAGTCCTCTAACCAATTCCTTTGGTCCCATGTCATTTTGATTTACCAATCTCAAGTTATGGCCTTTGACTTAAAGTCTCTTTTTGTTGACTTTTGAAAATGACCTATAATGTTGAAATTGATAACTTTTTGTGAGAGCATTTCTTGGACTTGAAGTATGAAGATGAGTTGTAGGAAATGTCTTTCTATTCAAAATGAGCTTTGGATGGAATTTTTCTGATAATCCATGTGAAAGTTATGCCCTGATCAATTTACAGTTGACTTTTTCAACTGTCCAAATAAGGAAACTTTTGCATCTTGATGATTTTTGAGCCAAGCTTTGAGAATCATGATCAAGCATTGATCAAATGATGTTTGTGGCTTCAAAATGAGATGTTGACCAAAAATTTGAACTTTTGACTGTCAAATGACCATTTTGCCCCTACAGTTGACTGTAGTGCAATTAGGGTTTTGACTGTGCAATCTTGTGCTGAATGTCTTGAAACTTGATAGGAGGATGCTTTACCATATTTGTAGGAATATGAGACTTGATTGGACCTTTGGAAACTTCATTTTCTTGATCAGAACCAAAAACCTAATTTTGACTGCTTAAGAGGCCTTTGCACCGTGCAACCCTTGGGGAATTTTGAAGCTTTGATTTGGCAATTCTTGAAGAATATGGGAGGGCAAATTTTGGGGTACAACATGGACGACATGACCGTACTATCAAACCAAATTCGATTAGTCGTTCATGTTCCACTATATTCCTATGGTTCATATGGTCGTCACTTGGCCTGGGTATCGGGCCTTTACCTCTTGTAACACCCACCCACGGAGAGACAAAGAAACAACAGTACCACCAGCATATGGAAAGCAATAAAATGAATGCACAATCATATGCAAGCAATGTATATAAACTGTAAATAACTGGAAGTAAATAAACACCCAAAGAAGTAAGAAAACAAGAGCTAGGATCGACTCCAGGATGGGCCAACAATAGGTCAATCTTTCTCCCCAGTGAAGTCACCAGTTAAAACAACTGACTGACCATATCATCAAGATGAAATCAATGAATTCGCCATCAGAAGTTTTTATCCCATCGAAGGGAAAGGTAAAAATCGAGTAAACCTAAGAAGGATGAAATCACGATCAAACGACCGAGAGATCAGGTAAGGTAGTCGGTTACACGAGGGGAAGGTATTAGCACCCCACACGCCCATAGTACTATAAGGTATCCACTCTTGTTGTCTATCTTATAGGTGTGTAAGAATATATATATATATATATATATATATATATATATATATATATATATATATATATATATATATATATATATATATATATATATATATATATATATATATATATATATATATCTAGGTTTTACAGGGAATGTATGCAAAATAAAGGAGAAAACAATGTAGGGAAAAATAAAGTTGTGCTTGCTCGGGCCCTACCCCGATGCCTACGTATCCCTCTTAATGAATCAGAGCAGCCGTAGTTCAGCTCATGTATTTTGGTTTGTTTGTGTTTTTTAATGAACAATGTTAAATTTAATCATTCCACTGCTGCTTGACCATTCGAGACTCACACATTTGTAGTGGAAAGGAAATAACATGCTCTCACCTAAACAAGTATTTTCAAAAGAAAAAGGTGCGCGAAGGCGGATGACGTTATGTTCTCGACTCTTAACAAGTAGACATGATGCAACCCGACCCTTGGGGAACTACGTATCGTATTGCTTATAGTGCAAGTAACATATCCTTTTTAAAGTCAATGAATTTCCTACAGACGAGAAAAAGATTTGAATTGGTTGATATCTTTTACTTTAAAGAAGGATTTAAAAATTTGTTAGATGTTTTGTGTATTTTTAAGAAAAGAGTTTTAATGCAAGGATGAAAAATACAGAAAAAAATCTAAAGGAGACTATCTATCTCTATCCCTAATGTTATCATACAACGATTGATCCTAAGGTTGAGGATGAAAAGGGAAATTTCTACCCTATATTAGCATGCATGGACTACAATCCTAATGTCTAGCTTGCAACCTACTCTAATCGAGCGATCCTAAGGGAAGCATGGTATAGAAAACTGTTTTACTCCAAAATTTTCCCTCTCGTTTTGTTCAAGACATACTCCTAGAGGTCCTCAAATGCTCAAGGTTGACCAAGAATTGACCTGACAAATTCTCCTCCTAAACAATGTATTTCCAACTAGGGTTTCACTTTTCACAAAGAAGTTTAGGTTTCAAAGTCCTCAAGTGATTTCCATGGTTCATAATATGTCATCAAGAATGCTCATGCCAAGTTTCATGCCTTGCATCAAAAGTTTGCTTAGTCAATGGCTCAAATGTTTGAAAATAAACTTTATTGGTCAAAAAGTGAACTATGGTCAACATACAGTCAAACTTCAAGATTTTTTTGTCAACATCAACATCTTGAAGTGATATTCATAATTGTATCAAGGGTTGATCCTGATTCCTCAAGGAAAGTCCTTAGATCATCAAAAGTCAAGATTTGCTAAATTAGGGTTTCCTAGGAAAAGTCAACTGAACTTTGACCTGACATAACTTTCACATGCTTCATCAATTTTTTTCCAACTAAAGCCCATTTTGAAGAAAATTGAATTACCTACAACTTTTATTTTATTCTCAAGTCCAAAAGATGCTTCATTTGGAAGATATGATCTCATACATTATAGGTCACTTTCAAAAGTCAACAAAAGACACTTTTTGTCAAAGAAACTTACATCAAGATAATGTATTCAAAAGAAAAAAATGATCAAAATATAGATTGTAGAGGAAATCTTGGACTTTCCAAAAAAATTCCAAGATCATCTTCAAAATATGCAAATTGAGAAAGGTATGATTTGCACAAGTTGGGAAAATTTATGAAAAATGCATGAAGTCAACTTTGAGAAAAATTGCACTTTTAGGTTAATGGACCTAACTTTTAGGGTTCAAACATGTTTATGACATACCCAAGGACCTCTATACCTAACCATGCACTATTGTGATTTTTATTTCTATTTATTTGAATTTTTATTCATTTAAATATGAATTAAATCAAATAAATTAAATAAAAATACAAGAATAATGGGCTAGTGCATTTGGGCTTGGCTTACCCACCATGGATCCCAATATTTCATGCAAAGACCAACAAAAACTATCCAGGTTTATGCAACATCAAGAATCATCAAAATATGGCAAACTTTCAATATGTTGGGTTTTTGTCTCATGGCCTTGAAAGCTTTGTTTCTTGCCATACTTGCCCTTATACTAACACTATAAATACGTAACATTGCAAGAAAGAAAGAGCACGAAATTCTACATGCAAAAGTTCTCCAAAAACTCTCCAAAAAAATCAAAGAATTGGTGCAAGTCATATCTCAAAGTTCCAGCCTCTCTCGATTGAAACCAAGCCTCGAGCCATCCTCTTGAAGTCACCAGGAGTTTTTCACAAGGCCCAAGATCAGTCCATCACAAGCTTAGAATGCCCCCATTTGATAACACCGGTTTGGTAAAGTTTAAAATTTCGAATCTCTGATTTTAAATCATATTTCATGACATGCTAACATTTGTTTGAGTTTATATGAATCTATAGATCAGGTATGAGTGGGACCAAATGTGCACATCATGCACCTCTAGTTCCTGACCACCATATTTCATCAGGCTAGATCCAAAGCCTCAACGGCGCGTCCCCGTGGTGCACCCCAAGACGTTATCCATACTGGATCCAGCATAGAATTGGGCTTTGTCCAGTTTGGGCTTTTAATTCTACTTCTTTCTCACCCCTTATTTTCATTTTTGCAGCACGACCCATTTTATATTTTTGCTTTATTTATTTTCTTTTATTTCAATTAATTTCCTTTTATTAAAAAATCATAAAAATTACAAAATCAAAATCACAAAAATATTAGACTTAGGTTTTATTAATAAAATTAATTTTTTTATTAATTATTTTAATCATCTTTTTCTTAATTAATTAAACTAATTAAAATTAGGTTGTCTTAATTTAATTTAATCATTATTTTTCCTAAACAAAAAAAACAATAACAAAAATCTTTTTCTTTTTATCACTTAGAACTTTTTAGGACTTTCTTTCTCCGCGTGCTTTACTTTATTCGCATTATTTTTTCACAAATATATGTAATTGTACATGGGATGTAATAGTTAAAATTAGGACTCTTTACATTTTCCCCTATTTTTTTGGTTTGTAATTCCCCCATCCCGAAGCATTGTAATAGCGTAGATTCAAATTTCCGCATTTTTATTTTCCGTACTTATTTTAACTGTTAGATGTATGCTGTTGTACCCCAAAATTTGCCGTCCCATATTTCTCAAAATATTTCAAGAAAAATTCACAAGTCCAACCCGGCGCGTCATATTCAGGTATTCTTTCGCCAAGATATCTCTGGTAACATATTCTCAAATTCAGGTTCGGCTCAAGAGTCAATTCTTTAAAGAAGGTATCCGAATGTGTGAATTTTCTCGAAGAAATATGGTGAAAAAGTGTGCTGAAAGTGCAGTTTTTACGCGCTAAAAAATTCATAACTTGAAGATCGTGGCTCGTTTTGAACCTGTTCCGGTGGCGAAACTTCCGTCTTGACATTATCTACGTTTTCATCTCTCACGGCTGGAAGCCAATTTCGATCAGAAGGTCTTCAAAAATGTGGATTTATCAAGTATTTTCATACAGAAAATTTGTGACAGAAGTTTATTTGCGTCATGTTCAGAAAATCATAACTTGGTCGATTTTCATCGTATCGAGCTGGTTCCGGCGCCAAAATTTCAAAAATTGAGTTGGCTACATTTTCACAGAAGGTATTGAGTTCAAACAGTATTCAAAAGGCCTTCTTTTTTTGCTCAGAGTGCGTGACACACCGAAAATCCTGAATGCTGAATATTATTTCATCTGGGCCGAAACTTCGAAAATTCATAACTCGGTCAATTTTTATCGGATTGGGCTCATATTTTTACACAAGGTCCCTGACTCGTAGATATACAACTTTGCTTCAAAAGTCGAGACCGGATTATGCTCCGATCAATACCAGTTTTTTATTGAAGAACGTGTAAGAGTCGACACTGGAGCCCAAAATAAGTTTGTCTGAGCTGAAACTTCAAAAATTCATAACTAATTCACCGTTTATCCGATTGAGCCGATTTTCGGACAGGAGTTAGTTATTGATGTCAGCTACATTTTATTTTCACATTTCAACTTCAAAAATTGCACTTAAGTCTCTGCGATTTAGCCTGGAAAGTGACGAACTCAAGTGAACATTGGAGGCCCAATTGCACATTCAAAGCCCATTTTCTTTACCCTAATTTCCATTATATAATCACCTTCTTTTCACACAAACCAGGGAGGAGAAAAAAGGAGAGAAAAAAAACCTTGCCACAACACTGTTAGAATATCAAATTCTTTCAAGAACCCTAAAACCTTGAAATCCTTATTACAAATCCCTCTCTCACTACAAACAAGCCATCACAGTTACAAACCAACACCTCACTACTTCTTCAGTAAGGGTAAGGCTGACTTGATCTCCATGATCCAAAAGGCATAAAAGCATTCACGTCACTAATTTTCCAGTAAGGATAAGATTGATTTGATCTTCATGATCAAAAGGGTATAATCATTCATACATGCCATATTGTGCCTAAACATTAAATTTCTTCATATATTGGCTTTATTTGCATTTTATGATTTTATTTAATGTGTTCATGAGATTCAACACTGCAGATTTAGACAGGATCCCCATGCAGGTTCATTAAGGAACGTTGAGGCCAAAACACAAATGGCCAAAAGCCTAAAGCCAAATGGCCAAAAAGAACAACTTATGCATGACATCAATACATGGCGAGACAGACATCCTGAGAAGATTAAGGAACATTGAGGCCAGAACACAAATGGCCAACGGCCAGAACACAAATGACCATGAAACCCAATCCAATGGCCAAAGAATGCAGACCACGGTACTCAGGAGTCAATGAACACGCACGTGATGCCAGAAAGTCAAACAAGGCTTTTTGTCTAATGAGCCAGAATACTTCAAAAAAACCTCCCCTTGGGCCTGAAACCCCCCTTGGTTTGCATCCTTTTTAATTTTATTTTCTTTCCTTTTCTAATCCCTTTTTTAATTGTTTTAATTGTTTTTTTTCACCATAAAATAATTTTCTATAATAAAAGCAGAAAAATCAAAAATACAAATATATTTAATTATTATTAATTTCATCACTAACCTATTTTTTGTAAATAAACTCTAACAATTAACTTAGTTTAATTTAGGTTTTTAAACTTTAATCTTTTTCTTAATAAGTAAAAAGTATCTAGAATTAGGTTTTTTTGACATTTTCATCTTTTTCTTAAATAAATTATTAATCATCATTATTTATCATTATTATTAATTATCATTAATTTTGTAAATAAAAATATACATTAATTATTTAGTTAAATTAGGTTTTAAAACTTAAATCTTTTTTTCCTAACAAATTAAAATATGTAGAAATTAGGGTTTTTAACTTTTCATTATTTTTTTAATAAATAATTTTCTCATTATTATTATTATTATTAATTATTAAATATTTTTGTAAATAAACATGTAATTAATTAATTAGTGTACATTAGGTTAAACTTGAATATTTTTCATAAATAATTAAAAACAACTTAGAACTAGGTTTTCATTTAACTTCTAATTAATTTTCTTTATTCTCATTAAAAACCAAAAAAACTAAAAAACATTCTTTTCCTTTTATTAAATAATTAATTAGCTTTTTAATTTCATTTAATTTCAAAAGGGTCCAATGCCCTCGAACGTTCTATCTTTATTCTTTTCGCACATTATTTTATTTTCCTTTGTGAATATTATGTAACTGTTCAAGCCATGTAATAGTAATTAGGAATTTATTTTACTTTCCGCATTTTTTATTAAAAACGGGTCTTTGTTAATTTGGCGATGTATAGACCCGCGCCTTGTAATAGCGTAGAATTTTACTTTCCGCATTTAAATTTCTGCACTTTTAATTATAATCGCATGAAAGAATGTATGGCCTAAATTAAAAAACAAGCGTAGATCACCATGATGCATGTGCAAGATAAAACATAAACTGAAAACAATATACAAATTCACACACCACTCTTAGGGTACGCCTCACTGTTGCCTTACCTTCGAAACGTGGTCGTCGAGTATAGGACGTTTTAGTAAGTCCTTATGTCCGTTGATCCATATGCCTCAAAACAAGTTGCCTCGGAAAAGTTGCCTCGAATTAAAAAGGATCAATGGCATAAGGGTAGCTTCTAAGGTGTCCTACTGTTGCTCTGGTGACCATACTGTCCCTACAAACGAATTGACCCGAACACCTCCAACGGTGGTGCTACCTACCTCTCAATGGTGGGATGGCACTACCTTAAGGACATTTACACAGCCTAATTCCTTAGGGTAGGTAGATGACTCATAGATACTTTCTCTAAAAAACAAATCAAAACTCTTTTCACACCGACACTTTTCAAAAAGCTTTCAAAACAATTTTTCAAACACTCTTGAGGACTAATACAAGAGTCGATATGAAATTTTTAAACGAAACTTTTTCAAACCCACGCACATTTTGAAAAGCAAACATTTTGAAAACACAATGAGCAAGTATCTAAGAGCCCATGGATAACCATGGATAGAAAGGGTGCTAACACCTTCCCTTTCTATAAATCTACCTCCCGAACCGAGAAACTATCTCATAAGGAATTTTGTTGTGCTTTTGTCCTGTCCATGTTGGAGAAAATAAAAGACGGTGGCGACTCTTGCTTACCGCGACATTTCGCGAAATCAGCGTTAAACAGTCAGTTCCAGATCCACCGATCACAGAACATGCGACTCTGCTGGGGATACTTAAAGTGAGGTATACCTTAGGATAGCTCATACTTGTGTTTTCAATTGCTGTGTTTTGTTTGATTTATTATTGTGGGCATTATCTTGGAGTTTCATAGATCATAACCCAGATCTGGGGATACCCTGTTAGGTAGCATAAGCTGTGAGGGACCTGTCCGGCATAGACCGACACGGGTGAAACAATGGCTACGTTGGTGTGGCACCTTGGTCTGTACCGATATCCCTTGTGTCGCAAAGAGGAGAATATGGGTCTTCTGAGGAGTCATTAAGCACCAACCGACCTTAGAACCCTAAATTGACCCAACTTGGCCATAGAACAGTAGCAGTATGCTACACCCATTGAGGCTAAACTCTCGCGATGGTTCTGGCCGCAAGAAAAGATTGCGATGCTGGAGTTATGACCGATTGAGGGTAGTCAGTGATATTGGGATCCTCTAGAACCCGGTTACTTTTGATAGGACAGGTCTTAACCAACGAAACTGAAAGAGGGTAGTACCTAAACTTCATGCTGGCCTAAAATCTAAGGGCTCTTTGGTGTGACTTGTGTGCCTTCATACTTGAACTATTTGCATGCTTGTTATCTGACACTTGAGTTTCTTGCAGGTTTTGTTTACAGTCCTTAATTGGGACTCATAATAGAATTTACCTACATTACCCCATGCATAGCATAACGTCATACCATCGCATGCATCCTGCATAAGGACTAATCCATTTCAAGGATCTCAAGGGTCTGTGATGCAGGTCATGATGAATCAAACTGCATAGCAAGGGGCAAAGGGGATTTATTTTCCTCTAGCCAAGGTTGTCAGGGGCTATGACCCACTCGATATGGTGAGCTTTGACCCTTGAAGAAGGACTCTCAACAACATGAAGTTCCTTCAATCAAGCTACAAAATTCAAACTCTAACGATTTCTTGTTTACCCCGCGAGATCCTTGAAAACATTGCATGCATACATACATATCATTGCATTACAGGTATCCCTTTTACAGGTTGCTTACCTTCTTCGTTGTTTATTTCAGCTCGCCATCATGAATCCTGAATCATCTACTGAGCAATCCATCAAGGCTCTCCAGGCTCAGAACGCCCAGTTCCAAGAGCTGATCATGAGTTTGGCCCAGGGGCAACAAGATCTGAAGACCTTGCTTTCGAAAAAGAAGAAGAGGACGGTGTTGTTCAACCCTAGACGCAAATTTGGGAATGGATCACGAAATGAAGTTGAGCAGACTACCCCATCTGTTGGGAAAGACAGTCCCCAAGAAAGGGAGATTCCTAGTCCAGTGGTCTCCGACAACGAGACCGATTACAATGATGAGCAGTACCCTCCAGCTAAGGACAGGTATAAACAGTTGGAAGACCGGCTAAGTGCCATGGAGATACAAAAAGTGCCCAGCCTGGACTTCGAGGATCTAGGTCTGTCTTCTGGGGTAGTAATCCCGCACAAATTCAAGGCACCTGCCTTTGCAAAGTACGACGGGGAATCCTGTCCTAAGCTGCATCTCAGGTCTTACACAAGGAGGATCCAGCCCTACACGGCTGACAAGAATTTATGGATTCACTTCTTTCAGGATAGTCTGTCTGGAACCCAACTCGACTGGTTCTATCAACTGAATGGAGATAACATCCGCAGCTGGGAGGATTTGGCCACTGCATTCTACAAGAAGTACCAGTACAATGCCGACCTTGCTCCCACGCGCACTCAGCATCAGGGAATGTCTATGGTTGCAGGCGAAGGCTTCAAAGAATATGCTCAAAAATGGAGGGACCTTGCTGGAAGGGTACAACCACCTCTGACTGACCGCGAGCTCGTCGACATGTTCTTGGGGACCCTGTCTGGTCCATTCTTCAACCACCTGATTGGGAATTCTGCTACTAGGTTTACAGATCTGATCTTGACCGGGGAAAGAATAGAAGCTGGCATCAAGTCGGGGAAAATACAGAATGGTGACTCCTCGAACACTGAGAAGAAACCATCCAAGAGAGAATCTAGTGCTGTCTATGGCTCAAAAGGGCAGAATAGGTCCGAACACCGCCAAGATGTCAACACGGTGGTTATTGCAAAACCGGCCGGCGCTCCTCAGCGTCACAATCAGCAAAGGGAAGAGAGACCCAAAAGGCAATTCATTCCCCTCGGCATGACCTTGTCACAGATATTGCCACAGTTGCTGGAAACAAAGTTGGTAACTCTCATGGACCCTCCAAAGAATCCCAACAGGACGCCGTCAAGGTATAACCCCAACGTTCGCTGCGCTTACCATTCTGACAGCCCGGGGCATGCTACAGATGACTGTTGGACTTTGAGAAATAAGGTCCAGGATCTGATTGACGCAAAGGAAGTCCAGCTCGACTCTCCAGAGACTCCCAATGTGATCACTGCTCCCTTGCCAAAATATGGCTAGGACTGGATTTTTTGTTCATTCGAATGTTCAATTTGTAATTTTCTTTTGATTGTTCAAACATTTATTCATGTTAAACATTGTTATTTCATTAATGCACTACACATGTCTGTTTTGAAGTAATTATTTCGTATTCACTATATGCAAACTGTTTTCATTTTTTTGTGATGATCAATTCTCGGTTAATAATTCTAAGCCTCTTGAGGGAGGATGACGAAAACGATACCACGATCTTTACAGTATGCTTTTGAACAGACCCCGCTGATGAGGTACATGCATTGTTTCAATTCCTAAACACTGGAGTTATAAGGAAGATAATCCCTCGTCAACCCCTCTGAGCCAAAGAAGTAGGAGTTTTTCTTTTCGAAATTTAAAAACCCTTAATCATAACCTGGGGAAGGGTAGTTCTCTCAGTTGATCCAAGTGCATAACAAATGGCACCAAAGAGGTCCTTACAAAACAAAGAAAGACAGTGATGGTTCCGAACAATCATAAAGACAGGCAGTCATTACTTCTCAAAATAAAAACCCATTAAGTCAAAACCTATGAAGGAGACTTACAAAACTGGGGCATCCCACTGACTGTAATCACAAAAGAACAGTTCAGGCAAAAACTAGGGATAATCAAATCAAAAAGAAAGAGGTCCTGCAAACCCTCAACAAAAAAGGAAATGACTGCATATTCAAAATAAACTGTAAATATCCGAACCATCACCGGTATATCAGGACAAAGACTCAAACAAGGTCTAACGCGCGATCAACTGAGTTTAGGTTTGAAGAACATCACGAAGAGCGGCTGGGTACAAATATAATTTGAGCCTTTATCCTTTGTTTCTTAAACCAGGAACCAGGCCACGCTACAACCCTTAAAAGTCCTAGCTGAAGCATGGGTTAGTTCGAAAGTATACTGTTACGAAAGGTATCCTGACTCCTTAAGGCTTATGGTAAAATAACAAGTTGACATCGCAGTTTTACAAAATTCACTTGTTTTTACTAAAAAAGAATGCATTTTCAAAAACTTCGAAACAGACATAAGCTTTGCATTTTTAACATAACTTTGTTTGCATATGACTTTTTGTTTTGAACAGCATAAGAGTTCGTACGACGAATGTCTAATGGACAAAAGCTCTTCCAACTAAGGGGCACGGCATGATCATTGTCTATCATCTGGGACAGTCAAGTCAAGATTCGGAGAATCTCTCAAAAGGCCAAACAGCCTGGGGTAAATCTCCATCTGGATCACTTGGGGCATTGGATGATCAAACGAAGATCTTCTGGTAGTATGGCAATACAACACTACTAACAGTGACAACCTACCTACATCCTGAGAGCGTGGACATAGTCGAAAAAATACTACGCATAATCAAAGACCCGCTAGGTTGACACACCTAGGCAAAAATAAGGGCTTCCCGGCAAACCAAAAGGGTTCGGGCAAAAATAAGGGATAAAAAAAAATCTGTACACCCGACAAGTCGAAAACCTGAAAAGGCGGCTTGGGCAAAAAAGGGTATCCCGATGGACTGAAAACCCGAAAGGGCGGTCCAGGAAAAAGTTAAGGATCAAAAGCGTACGACTATATCTCGTCACTTGCCTACCAGAAGAAGATTGGTCAATCGGCAGTCATCAAACACCTTCACAGGTACCTTCTTCTCCCACAGAAACTGGGGCAATATTGAGTTGTCTAAACGATCCGGTTGCTCTGTCCACCGAAGTGCCAAGGTAAGTTCAGCTGAAGAATGCGACCAAGATACCTTCACTCCCTGCAGAGCGAACGCGTCTCCCCAGGTTTTATTCAAAGGTTATTTCTCCACCAGAGCTTATAACTGGGTTATCCTCAGCTAAAATCCACGGAAAGATCGTCCTCGGCGAAGTCTTCCTATCCCCAGCGGAGTTCATCAAATCTCCCAACATAACTTATCAACGGTATCCCCAACGGAGTTATCTTCATCAACCTCAGCAAAATACTTCTCTTTCCCCACAAAGTTCACTCCCTGCAGAGTAATCTATTCGCCAAGTTTATTCCCCAACGGAGTTATCTTCTCCGACCGGTATTCTTGCAATCATCCTCAACAGAAACGAAGAATCTCACTCTTCAACATCAACCCAGGATTTGACTTCCCGGCATCCGTCAAGGATCTATTTTCCCAGACGAAGATACATTCATAAACATCACATTGTTATACATCATGATACATGCATATACGCATCATATCATACAATCTCATGTGTTGAAAAATATTATTGCTTGATCCATATCATGCATTGCATATGACTGACCTTTACCTTTTAGGAAGGATACATATCAGCTATGTAGACGAATACAGTCAAAAGAGACCAAACCAGTCAAAGAATACAAATCCAGTTAAATCAATGCCTAAAGATTTCCCTGATCCAACTCGTCGTTATAGACACTCGTCGTTATAGACACTCGTCGTCATAGACACCCGTCGTCATAGGAACTCGTCGTCATAGACACTCGTCGTTATAGACACTCGTCGTCATAGACACCCATCGTCATAGACACTCGTCGTCATAAACACTCGTCGTTATAGACACTCGTCGTTATAGACACTCGTCGTTATAGACACTCGTCGTTATAGACACTCGTCGTTATAGACACTCGTCGTTATAGACACTCGTCGTCATAGACACTCGTCGTCATAGACACCCGTCGTTATAGACACTCGTCGTTATAGACACTCGTCGTTATAGACACTCGTCATTATAGACACTAGTCGTTATAGACACTCGTCGTTATAGACACTCGTCGTTATAGACACTCGTCGTTATAGACACTAGTCGTTATAGACACTCGTCATTATAGACACTCGTCGTTATAGACACTCGTCGTTATAGACACTCGTCGCTATAGACACCCGTCGTTATAGACACTCATCGTTATAGACACTCGTCATTATAGACACTCGTCGTTATAGACACCCGTCGTCATAGACACTCGTCGTCATAGACACTCGTCGTTATAGACACTCGTCGTCATAGACACTCGTCGTCATAGACACTCGTCGTTATAGACACTCGTCGTCATAGACACTCGTCGTTATAGACACTCTTCGTTATAGACACTCGTCGTCATAGACACTCGTCGTTATAGACACCCGTCGTTATAGACACTCTTCGTCATAGACACTCGTCGTCATAGACACTCGTCGTCATAGACACTCGTCGTCATAGATACTCGTCGTTATAGACACTCGTCGTTATAGACACTCGTCCATGAAAATAACCTGTCAGTAGAGACAACTCACCAACCTTTCTGAATTCCAGACTCGATTCCTGTATCCGGCCAGGGCACGTATGAAGAGTTCGAAGATTCGATTCCTGTATCTCGCCAGGGTGTATCTGTTGACGACTAACATTACCAGACTCGATTCCTGTATCCTGCCAGGGCACGTCTGAAGAGTTTGAGGATCCGATTCCTGTATCTTGCCAGGGTGTATCTGTTGACGACTAACATTACTAGACTCGATTCCTGTATCTTGCCAGGGCACGTCTGAAGAGTTCGAAGATCCGATTCCTGTATAACGCTCGGGTGTATCTGTTGACGACTAACATTACCAGACTCGATTCCTGTATCCTGCCAGGGCACGTCTGAAGAGTTTAAAGATTCGATTCCTGTATCCAGCCAGGGCACATCTACGTAAAAAGTTTGAAGATCAACTCCTGTAACAGGCCAGGTAATTATTTTTCTTTCTCAGGTACGCAAGTTCTCGCTAAGGAATCTCTTACGCGATCGACACCTAGGTGGCGTCTATAAGCCCATTCCCGACAAGGTACTATCATACTTCCAGATGGCATCTATAAGCCCATCTCCACATACCTACAGTCTCCAAATGGCATCTGTAAGCCCATTCCCTGCATCACACTGCTGACATTCTACTATGTGAGTGCAAATTTCTGGGCACTCTAGTGTTCAATCATCTTCCACCTTCAGATTACGAAAGGCACGCCAGCCAATCTACATCCTCAGGTCTAAGAAGATTGAACAGGGGCAACTGTTGTACCCCAAAATTTGCCCTCCCATATTTCTCAAAATATTTCAAGAAAAATTCACAAGTCCAACCCGGCGCGTCATATTCAGGTATTCTTTCGCCAAGATATCTCTGATAACGTATTCTCAAATTCAGGTTCGGCTCAAGAGTCAATTCTTTAAAGAAGGTATCCGAATGTGTGAGTTTTCTCGAAGAAATATGGTGAAAAAGTGTGCTGAAAGTGCAGTTTTTACGCGCTAAAAAATTCATAACTTGAAGATCGTGGCTCGTTTTGAACCCGTTCCGGTGGCCACAATTCCGTCTTGACATTATCTACGTTTTCATATCTCACGGCTGGAAGCCAATTTCGATCAGAAGGTCTTCAAAAATGTGGATTTATCAAGTATTTTCATACAGAAAATTTGTGACAAGTTTATTTGCGTCATATTCAGAAAATCATAACTTGGTCGATTTTCATCGTATCGAGCTGGTTCCGGCGCCAAAATTTCACAAATTGAGTTGGCTACATTTTCACAGAAGGTATTGAGTTCAAACGGTATTCAAAAGGCCTTCGTTTTTTGCTCAGAGTGCGTGACACACCGAAAATCCTGAATGCTGAATATTATTTCATCTGGGCCGAAACTTCGAAAATTCATAACTCGGTCAATTTTTATCGGATTGGGCTCATATTTTTACACAAGGTCCCTGACTCGTAGATATACAACTTTGCTTCAAAAGTCGAGACCGGATTATGCTCCGATCAATACCAGTTTTTTATTGAAGAACGTGTCAGAGTCGACATTGGAGCCCAAAATAAGTTTGTCTGAGCTGAAACTTCAAAAATTCATAACTAATTCACCGTTTATCCGATTGAGCCGATTTTCGGACAGGAGTTAGTTATTGATGTCAGCTACATTTTGTTTTCACATTTCAACTTCAAAAATTGCACTTAAGTCCCTGCGATTTAGCCTGGAAAGTGACGAACTCAAGTGAACATTGGAGGCCCAATTGCACATTCAAAGCCCATTTTCTTTACCCTAATTTCCATTATATAATCACCTTCTTTTCACACAAACCAGGGAGGAGAAAAAAGGAGAGAAAAAAAAACTTGCCACAACACTGTTAGAATATCAAATTCTTTCAAGAACCCTAAAACCTTGAAATCCTTATTACAAATCCCTCTCTCACTACAAACAAGCCATCACAGTTACAAACCAACACCTCACTACTTCTTCAGTAAGGGTAAGGCTGACTTGATCTCTATGATCCAAAAGGCATAAAAGCATTCACGTCACTAATTTTCCAGTAAGGATAAGATTTATTTGATCTTCATGATCAAAAGGGTATAATCATTCATACATGCCATATTGTGCCTAAACATTAAATTTCTTCATATATTGGCTTTATTTGCATTTTATGATTTTATTTAATGTGTTCATGAGATTCAACACTGCAGATTTAGACAGGATCCCCATGCAGGTTCATTAAGGAACGTTGAGGCCAAAACACAAATGGCTAAAAGCCTAAAGCCAAATGGCCAAAAAGAACAACTTATGCATGACATCAATACATGGCGAGACAGACATCCTGAGAAGATTAAGGAACATTGAGGCCAGAACACAAATGGCCAACGGCCAGAACATAAATGACCATGAAACCCAATCCAATGGCCAAAGAATGCAGACCACGGTACTCAGGAGTCAATGAACACGCACGTGATGCCAGAAAGTCAAACAAGGCTTTTTGTCTAATGAGCCAGAATACTTCAAAAAAACCTCCCCTTGGGCCTGAAACCCCCCTTGGTTTGCATCCTTTTTAATTTTATTTTCTTTCCTTTTCTAATCCTTTTTTTAATTGTTTTAATTGTTTTTTTTCACCATAAAATAATTTTCTATAATAAAAGCAGAAAAATCAAAAATACAAATATATTTAATTATTATTAATTTCATCACTAACCTATTTTTTGTAAATAAACTCTAACAATTAACTTAGTTTAATTTAGGTTTTTAAACTTTAATCTTTTTCTTAATAAGTAAAAAGTATCTAGAATTAGGTTTTTTTTGACATTTTCATCTTTTTCTTAAATAAATTATTAATCATCATTATTTATCATTATTATTAATTATCATTAATTTTGTAAATAAAAATATACATTAATTATTTAGTTAAATTAGGTTTTAAAACTTAAATCTTTTTTTCCTAACAAATTAAAATATGTAGAAATTAGGGTTTTTAACTTTTCATTATTTTTTTAATAAATAATTTTCTCATCATTATTATTATTATTAATTATTAAATATTTTTGTAAATAAACATGTAATTAATTAATTAGTGTACATTAGGTTAAACTTGAATATTTTTCATAAATAATTAAAAACAACTTAGAACTAGGTTTTCATTTAACTTCTAATTAATTTTCTTTATTCTCATTAAAAACCAAAAAAACTAAAAAACATTCTTTTCCTTTTATTAAATAATTAATTAGCTTTTTAATTTCATTTAATTTCAAAAGGGTCCAATGCCCTCGAACGTTCTATCTTTATTCTTTTCGCACGTTATTTTATTTTCCTTTGTGAATATTATGTAACTGTTCAAGCCATGTAATAGTAATTAGGAATTTATTTTACTTTCCGCATTTTTTATTAAAAACGGGTCTTTGTTAATTTGGCGATGTATAGACCCGCGCCTTGTAATAGCGTAGGATTTTACTTCCCGCATTTAAATTTCTGCACTTTTAATTATAATCGCATGAAAGAATGTATGGCCTAAATTAAAAAACAAGCGTAGATCACCATGATGCATGTGCAAGATAAAACATAAACTGAAAACAATACACAAATTCACACACCACTCTTAGGGTACGCCTCACTGTTGCCTTACCTTCAAAACGTGGTCGTCGAGTATAGGACGTTTTAGTAAGTCCTTATGTCCGTTGATCCATATGCCTCAAAACAAGTTGCCTCGGAAAAGTTGCCTCGAATTAAAAAGGATCAATGGCATAAGGGTAGCTTCTAAGGTGTCCTACTGTTGCTCTGGTGACCACACTGTCCCTACAAACGAATTGACCCGAACACCTCCAACGGTGGTGCTACCTACCTCTCAATGGTGGGATGGCACTACCTTAAGGACATTTACACAACCTAATTCCTTAGGGTAGGTAGATGACTCATAGATACTTGCTCTAAAAAACATATCAAAACTCTTTTCACACCGACACTTTTCAAAAAGCTTTCAAAACAATTTTTCAAACACTCTTGAGGACTAATACAAGAGTCGATCTGAAATCTTTAAACGAAACTTTTTCAAACCCATGCACATTTTGAAAAGCAAACATTTTGAAAACACAATGAGCAAGTATCTAAGAGCCCATGGATAACCATGGATAGAAAGGGTGCTAACACCTTCCCTTTCTATAAATCTACCTCCCGAACCGAGAAACTATCTCATAAGGAATTTTGCTGTGCTTTTGTCCTGTCCATGTTGGAGAAAATAAAAGACGGTGGCGACTCTTGCTTACCGCGACATTTCGCGAAACCAGCGTTAAATAGTCAGTTCCAGATCCACCGATCACATATGCTAATAGGATTGTGTGGAAAGATTAAAAGCAAACGTTAGAAAACCTAACATCAAAGATAAATAACTGAAACACAACACACTCGCACATGGTATCTCTAAGGTACCTCGACTTATTGCCTTCGGAATAAACAGTCACAACTCTCGAACGTAAGAGATTTTAGTGGGGACCCTTTGGTTTAAAGATCATAAGTCCCTCGATGACCCTTTCAACGTTGCCTCGGTATATGATCTTAAAACCTTAGGGTAATTACTAAAGTATCTTACTAGTTGCTTTCGTGACTGTACGATGACCATCGCCCATCCCTCAAAAATCCAATGATAGGGCTACCTACTCACTAATAGTAGGATAGCACTGTCTAAAGAAAAATAGGAAAAGAACAAACCTTTCGAGTAGGTAGATAGCTCCTAGTTGCTTGCTCATAAAAACAATCAAAAACAATTTTTTCACACATACACAAACTCTTTTCTAAATCTTTTCAAAGACAAAAAACACTTTGTATACGTTCTCACCGAAACGAGAAACATTAAAAAGTTTGCCGCACTAAGGCATCTTTTCAAAATATATTCAAAATACACTTACACAAAAAAGCATTTTCAAAGTGAGCTAGCAACTAAGAGCCCGCAGATAACTACTGAAAAGGGTGCTAACACCTTCCCTTTCCATAACCTACCCCCTTACTCAGAAAATAATCTTGAAAGGTCTTTCATGTTCTTTTCACCTTTTCCTTTGTTGGATAAAAGAAAAGTCGGTGGCGACTCTTGCTAACCGCAACATTGCGATAAAATGCAAAACCAATAAAAGTCAGTTCTCGTATTGTATTACACAAACAAACAAGTAAACAAGTACTTTGGCAGAAGCACACAAACATGAGTAGCATATACTGACTAAAAGGGATGTGGGAAACAAGATAAATGATTTAGCTATGGGCAGCGTATCACCTGAAGCAAACAAATGGGTGACAAATGAAATAAGAAAATATGATTTCCAAAGCGACTGAATACCTAACCAAGATATAGAAGATTGAGGTAGGAGACAGAAGATGATATAAACGGTCACAGAGTATCAGCATCGGCCAATGCGAACTCCGGACAGAGCGTGGGGGTTTGATTGCAAAACACTTCCCCACTTGACGAACTCGATACATAAGATCTGAACGACTCTGAAGCATCAACGTATAACTTGAGCTAAGGATGACACGAACTAGAATACGCGGGGGTCGATTATGGACCCTCCCTGCTTGCCTCCTTTTGAGGACTTATCACCTGTAATATATGCAGGCACAAGAGTAAACACACATGCAAAATACCTACTTCAAAGGTAGGATTTTAAACAAACACAAATAGAATACATAAAGTGGTTCCTGCTACAAGACTTTAATTAGATACTTAGAGCGCACACTCTTTATTTCCTGCTTCCTACTTCACATGATTTCTAGAAAGCAGTAAATGCCCATACTATACATGATCTCTAGAAAGTGGTAAATCCTGAAATGAGGTAATTGAGAGAAAATACCAAACAAACAAAAGTTTATAGCACTGCTAGAAAAAATAGAAACTCAAAAAAATTCGATTAAGCTTCACCAAGCAAAGAAAAGAGTCAGAAATCAAATTCCAGGAATGAGCATCGAAATATCATCGATGTGAAAACAAATCACAATCTGAATCTCAATCAAACCCGTATATCACACAATAAACCTGATTTAATTCCCAAAATCAAATAAAAAATCTAACCAATTTTTATATTTGATTTTATTATTTTTATCATGCAAAGAAAAATTCAAACAAGTCTAAACAATTAACAAAATTATTTAAAAGGAATTACTAAAATAATAAACAAGAAGAAAACAAGCTCAAGGGGTGCAAACTGAATCCAGAAGTGGCATGCTGAAATAGCCTAGGCGCTGCAGGCCCATTGAAGAGAAGCCCATAAATTCCCTTTTTTTGCTGCAAAAATAGGCTCAAGAGGGAGGTGCAGAAATGATCTAGGGAGTGCTGAAGAAGTCCTGCGCTGAAGGCCCATCTAGCTGAGTCCTTTAGCTAGTTTTTCTTCTTAAGAAAAATGTGTTACCCAAAAATAGGACACGGGCCCGGTAGAGAGAGTGTACATAGAATTCGTGGACTTAGGTCCCATTGGCCCAAACCAATCTCAACATCATCCAGATATTTTTCTTATTATTGGAATTATTGTTGTACAAGGAAAAAGAAAATATTAAAAAAAGAATTTGTGAAACACATACGTTTTGTGAGTCTGATAGGGTTCAATGTTGTGACTCTTCAGCTTCAAGACACGCTCAATCTCCATCACCTCGCAAACTAACAAAACCAATCATATCAATCCCACCGCTCTCCTTCTTCTTCGATCAACGAACACGATCATTCAGCCGCCACAATAGATTGTCTCATCTCGTCTCTCTCTAACTTATCTCCGCCTCAATCTCTACATCCTCATCTTCACGCGGCCTCAAACTTCCAAACACGGATTCACGATTCACCTACCACTTCCACCTTATTCATCATATCAAAATCCAAGTAAACAAAATGTGAGGCAGTTATTGCAACGACGAATGAAACGAAACAAAATGAGAAAACAAGGATTATGGCTCACCTGCCGGAGTCGCTCCGACGGATTTTCTGATGTGATAACGACAATAATACCAAAGAGATATATTCAGGTATAAAATTTGATTCTTCTCCTCTTTCTACGATTTCATTTCTATTACGATTCTCTGTGTGTGTCTTGTAGTGGTGGCAATTCGTAGGCATTGTTGATGATGTTGCGGACCTGTAGAGAATTTCTTTTAATTTTTCTATGATTTTTTAGAGTGTTTGAAGAATGAAGGTGAAGATTGAGAATGATAGCGTTTGTTGCAGAAGCTCGAGAGAGGTTGAAGAACAATGAAGGTTGATGGAGAAGCTTGAATGAAGATTTAGAAAGATAGAGTGTAGAGATCTTTTTAGAGTTTTTCTCGTGTGATTCTTCTATTGGTTTGGAAGATAAAGATGGAGAGTGAATATTGAGAGAAGAGGAAGAGAGAATTTTTATGGTGATTCTTGTTAAAGTTGAAGGATGAAGATAATAATAGTTAAAGATGCAAAGAGAGAGAGAGAGAGGAGAATTTTCTGGAGTTTTTGTGTGGTAATTCTTCAGCAGATTGAAGAATGATTGAAGGAGTTTTTATGATTCTTCCAGAAGAATGGAGAGAGAATCGTGAAAGGTGAGATTTTCTGGTTTATAGATCTGTTAGAGTTTGTTAGGATGGAACTGAATCTGAGCTGTTAGAGTTGTTAGTGTTAGAAATTCTGATCTTTGTATCTTTCCCTTTCTAATTTTCTGATATATATATATATATATATATATATATATATATATATATATATATATATATATATATATATATATATATATATATATATATATATATATATATATATATATATATATATATATATATATATATATATATATATATATATATATATATATATATATATATATATATATATATATATATATATATATATATATATATATATATATATATATATATATATATATATATATATATATATTTGTTAGATTGTGAATATTCAGTTAGAGGTTGTTGTGAAATCAGTTAGGAGTGTTTAGATTGTTAGTCAATTATTTCTACGGTTAGTTAGCCAGTTACTTTATAATTATGTTTCTATTTTATTAAAATCAATTATTGAAACTATTAAAAAAATTGTTAGTGGTTAAAGAAATTGGGAGTTAAATCACGCGTATGCAGGGCTGCATGTTTATGAATGTTTAAAGTTCCTTGAAACCGCATATGCACTAATCTGGTTCTAAATGTTGTTAGAAGTTCTGTTTACAGGTTAGTAAAAAAATTGGAAAAGTTGGAAATGATTAGAATGATGGAAACTGTTATGGATAGTTAGTATGGGCATGGTTATTTGTGGATATGCCAACTATTTTGGTTCTTGTATGCAGGGCTATTTAGCATCTGTATTGATTTTGGTTTTATTAGGACTGGTGCAGGGCAATGCAAATCTGGGAAGCAGGTTTCATTTTAGCAGCAACTTTGGAGTTTTGGATATTGATGGAACAATACTTAAAGGAATGTCCTCATGATGAAGCTTTATGATTAGGTTTAGCATAGATTTATTTTTTGTAATCTTGTATTAACATATGAGTGTATCTCGACATCTTATAGACTTTCATCAAATGATAATGATGAATGATAAATTTTGAAAGAATATTGTCTGGATAAACTTTGGATTTCAAACTTTCTTTGATGTAATGTCCTTGTGATGGAAATGTCAAAGTGATATAACCTTTTGAATGATTTTAACTCTTAATGAAACTTTTGAATGAACCTTGCATGAACTTTACAAAGTAAGAAACTCTCTACTTTTATCTGGCCGTGGCATCCGAGGCCGTCAGCGCAACCCTCGTTCAGGAAACCCCCGAGGGGTAGAAACCCATTTACTTCATGAGAAATGCCTTGCAAGGTCTTGAAGTAAGATACCAACAATCGAGAAAGTATCCCTAGCGCTTATCAATGCGGCGAGGAGGCTAAGGCACTATTTCCTAGCATACACGATTGTGGTTTGAATATACCAACCAATAAAACAGTTACTCAGTCGACCTGACATAGCGTGCATAATGCTCAAGTGGTCGTTGGAACTCTTTGGGTTTGACATCAAAAACGAGATCAAAAAATCCATCAAAGCCCAAGTGTTGACCGACTTCATGGAACAAATGACCTCGCTAGCCTCCCCCACGAGCGGAGCACACAAATGGATCATCTTCGTCAATGGGGCTTCCAGCTCAACGGGAAGCAGGGCATGTATTCTATTAGAAATCGAGGAAGGAATCCTGATCGAAGTCTCCCTTACACTTTCCATCCCGAAATCAAATAACCAATCCAAGTACGAAGTATTTCTAACAGGATTACGCCAGGCCAAAGATTTGGGGACCAAAGAAGTAAATATCTTCACACATTCCCAACTCGTTGCTTCTCAGGTATGGGGAGAATACCAGGTCAAAAACGACCACCTTTCCGAATACTAGACCCTGATTCGAGAGAGAATGAAGTAGTTCCACTCTGTAGTCGTGCAACACGTTCCCTGTGAACATAACACTCAGGTAGATATCTTGTCAAAACTGGCAAGCACAAAGAAGAAAGGAGGAAACAAATCCATAATCTAGGAAATACTTCATCGACCAAGCATTGAAAAATCCTCCTCGAATCTAGACGTGTGCCCTATCGACCCCAGTATACAACTACCTCACAAAGGGGAACTCCCATCCGACCAGAAAGAAGCCAACATAGTTAGACGAAGAGCCTGCTCCTACGTTCTGGTCAAAAGAAAATTATATAGAAGAGGATTCTCCATCCCTCTCCTAAAACTTATCGAGGAATCCAAAGTCGCCCACGTCCTATGTGAAATCCATGAAGGAATCAACGCCCAACACCTGGGTGGAATATCCCTCGTTAGAAAAGCATTACAGGTAGGATACTACTAGTCTACCATGCAATACGATTCTAAAGAGAACATAAAGAAATGTGACAAATGCTAACGCCATGGGGACATGCACTTGGCACCCCCAAGCGAGCTCAAGTCTCTCTCATCCCCCTGGACCTTCGCATGGTGGGGAATGGACATCCTCAGGCCATTCATAGTAGGATCAAACCAAAACAAGTACCTGATAGTAGTCGTGGATTACCTCACAAAATGGATAGAGGCAGAAGCATTGGCCAAAATCACAACACAATACATTCTCCGTTTCTAAAAGAGAAACATACTTGCCTGATTCGACATGCCCCTAACAATTTTCACCGACAAATGGGAATTCATGGACGAGAATTTACAGGAATTCATCGTCAAGTTGGGCACTTTCCAACACTCTGCCTCTGTCGAGCACTCATAAACAAACGGGCAAGTCGAGGCTACAAACAGAGTAATCCTACAAGGCCGCAAACGAAGGCTCAACAGGATCAAAAAGAGGTGGGTCAAGGAGCCATACAACATGCTTTGGGTCTACCGAATAACACCTCACTCATCCACAAGGAAAAATCCCTTCCAACTAGCATATGGAACTGAGGCTGTCATCCCCGTATAAATCAGAGAACCCTCTAGACGAACTGAATCCCCTCTCGACGAGGAGATGAACGACGGCCGACGAGGCATTAAGACTAGAACTCAATATCATCGAAGAGGTATGAACATGATCAGCCTTGCGAGAAGACTCTCTCAAACAGAAAATTATCATACGATATAACGCCAAATTCATACGGCGTGAGTTCGAAGTCTGTAGCCTAGTCCCGAAGAGAAATCACAAAGATTCTCACGAAGGAAAGCTTGCTGCAAATAGGGAAGGCCCCTATCGCGTGTGAGAAAAAATAGGAGGCAGGGCCTACTACTCAGAAAACATACACGGGGAACAACTTGCTTGACCTTGGACCATCGAAAAAGTGAAACAATATTATGGTTAAGGAAGAGAATAGTCGATGTGTTCGGTCAAGACGACAAACACATCAGTCCCGACCACACGTACGTGCTCACATACAAGCATATCACCTCAAATTAAACAAAGAGGCAAGTTTCCACTCTTTTAACGAGCAGATTCTTAGCCCGACGAGGAAAACTCAAACAAGCTCCACCATCATCGTACAAAGACGAAAAACACCAAATTCATGATGGGAAGTTCACACTACCGAGCTTAAGCCCCAAACGAGACCTAAATTTCGGCCCATGCCCGAAAATATACCTTGGTCATTTAACTAGTCTCTCCTCACTGGAAAACCTTAATACTAATGAGCAAACCCCCTAAACGCTTAAGCAAAATAAAAATCTCAAGCAGACGAGCCTACAAACATGCAAAACTTAACAAAGGCGATAAGAACAAATCATGCATGAGCATATGCAAAAATAAGTAAAGAGCGAGCTGATATCAAAACGGTCAACAAGGACTACAATTTTAAAAGTGTTACATAAAGAGGGTAAATCCCCCATCCAAAAAAGAAACACAACAGCCACGAGGACCGAAGTTGTCTGGGTGTTACGAAAAAATGGGCAAAAATAGGCAAAAACCCCAAAACAAATATTATAAGTTACGACGCGCACGCCGGACAAAATAAAATAACATTAACATTGGTCAATTATCAGAGCGAGGTTGCTCTTCACGGGAATGCTCCCCTTGGGTTGGATGCTTGCTCCCTTCATCTTCTCCAAAATTTAGGAACTCAGAGACAACAATATTTGCATCAGCCACGCTATAAAGCAACCCGGTCTCGACCATACTAAACTCGATGCTAGAGTTGGCAATCTTCAACTGCTCTACTGCATTGTTGAAGCTCTCCTCGCTAATATCCACGAGATCCTCCTAGGACTGACGGAGGCGGGAAACCAACTATGCACGAGTCCTCAATTGCTTCGGCTCCTCGGGTTCTTCCTCGGCCAGAGCCACATCATCCTCCAAGGTAGCGATCATGTCCTCAACCTCCTTGTTCAACCCGGCCTGTTTTTCTGTCTGCTCGGTCAAAATTGTTTTTTCTTTTTCCAGATCCTCTCTGTCGGACTTCAACTTGGTCACCTTCCTCTGAAGAGCCACATTGGCCGTGCAAAGATCCCTCACCTCCTTAACAGTAGGGGTCCCCTCATAGGTATAGACCACTTCTAGATCCAACACCTTCATCATAGAATTCACATCCTGGGAAAGAGTTTTCCTCTTGCTCGGTTGATCCAAGTTTTCTAGATGCAAAGCTTGTGCTCATGGAACCTTCAGAGAGGGACCCCTCCTTGAAGTTGCTCATTCATAGCCAACAGGGAGGCAACTCATATTCATTCAGAGACCTCTCCAGGGTCAAGCCCACGGTGTCCCCACCAACCCGGTGACGTTTCATGGTTGAGGTCACATGCTGAGAACAAGGATGCTCCTCGGTAGGAGCAGATGAAGAGTTCCTCGAACCCGTCGGAGGAGGAACCACAATCCCATCCAGGGTGCTCTTTGGAATCCCAACTTTCTTCATCTGCTTCGACTTGTTAGATGTTGTCGCCTTGACCATGCGCTCTTGGGTGTTCGACATTTTATCTGCAAGGAGAAATGTAGACAAGTTAGTAAAACAAAGAAAATAAACAAGGAGATAATACCAACAAGAAAGCTTCCTAAAAGTGCTAGGGCATCCTCGTAGGTATCAAATTCAAGGAACCCCTCCATGTTAATAAGCCGAACCGCAAGCATATGCTCCAGGTCCTCGCCAAGAATGATTTCCCCGCGCTTGGTCACACACTGAGCAGGGAAAACTTTGTCGATGAAAGACACCAATTTGTTATAACTGGCTCAGTCATCCTCCTCCAAGTCATTCAAACGAATGATATACTCATCATTCTGTCGATCAAAATGATCACAGCTCCAGGCGAAATGCAACCTCTAGACCTGATGTCTCCTCTGCCTACCATCCTTGCTCAACACGAGTTTCCCATCATTGTCTATCATAATATTCCAAGAGAGAAAGGAGTCGATGGCCCTCTGAGATACATGAATAATTGTATAGTTCATGTTCTTAAATGTTCGGATCGACTCTAAGTACGCCTTGAACAATTTCCTTGACTACTTTAAGGAAACCCTGCCGAACAAACCATCTGAGGTCGTCTGTCGTTGGAGATGGAAACAAGTGAAGAACTGAGGGGTGGTGGCCCCAATATTAAGGTAGTCACTGATGATCTCAGATGCTCTGATGGAGACCAGTGAGTTCGAATTAAGCTATAAGGGCGCCGTGTCTAGATGGGCAAGAACTGTCACCTGAAGGTCTGAGAAGGGCAACTGAAGCCCCATCTCTCTAAAAACATATTAATATACAAGAAATAAATTAGTCTCAAATGAAAAAATAGATCCACTTGTTTTCTCCAGGAAACACGACTTTCTACTTTTGCTCAGCATTCGACGAACTCGTTTCACCTCCCACTGCTGTAAAAGCCTCATCGGGGAAGGAGGAAAAAGCGAGTCTATCCCCCTTGGCTCGAGAGAAATCCACTCGTTAGGGTCCGAAGAGGGAGACACTTCCCCATAAGTCTCGGTCTCCTCGACTATAATTACATCTTTCACCTGAAAAGTAGAGGACAAAGGTGAATTTAACGATCAAATCAAATCCATCCTTCCACCGCTAAATCAGGCGAAAGGGCATACAAAGACACGAGAAGCGATGTCCTCGGCCAAAAAGCCCTTACTCAAGCATCGAACAAGGACACCAAAAAATCCTACTCACCCGACCTAAAACTTCCCCGACTGATAAAACCTATAAACCTAACAAAGAAAGCCTTCCCAACATATTAACCCAAAATTTTGTTTGAAGATTCATCGGAAACTTCATACATTCATCAGAAACGTCATGCATCCACCGAAAAACTCATGAGTTTATTGGAAATTCATGGACTAAGAAGGCGATAACCTAAGCTCACTGCCACGACTACGACCCTGAAACGACCAAAAACACGCGTTTCTCTGCTCAAACTCACCCTCTCGCTGATGATAGCGCCCAAAAGTGGATTAACCACCACCAGACACCAACAAGTCGCCAAAGAAACGTCCATCCTAACTCACTTTTACCTATCCACATGCACTTCAGTCAATAACAAATCTAAAAGCTAAAACAAAACAATGAGAAGTAAGGAACTTACGTGGTTGAAGAGCTTGAAACTGTGGTCGAATAACTCTGCAGCAGCGACAGACGAAAGTGCACGATGGCAACAACAAGAAGAAGTAAACAGAGAGAGAGAGAGAAGAAGAGAGAGAAGAGGAAAATGTAATTGAACTGCCTTCTACCCTATTTATAGAGCGATCTCGACACACCTTCCCGCACGCACGCGACCTAGGGTATCGTAAGGGTTATCGTTAACCCTAACCCCATAGGCTGCCATTATTGCACATTAATGACAGTGCATGGCTCGATGCATGCATGGCACACAAACCTCTCAAAGTTCAATCAACCATTCGGCTCCACGTGTGCCAAATAAATGAAACTACGTTTGGGCTCCGCGAACATGCCTATCCCCAGATACATCCAGAAATGTCCTTGTCTCCTACGACAACCACCAATGACATTATTTCCTTCTCGACACATGGAATGACTCTAAGTTATTAATCTCATGCCCAGGGGGCTCCTATTTTGAACTGGTCCAATGGCTAAGCATGGCCCAATCCACTTCTGCATATAGAACGACCCAATAACCTTGGCCCAATAAAACATGAAGGATAAAGGACACTTTTTTACCTTCTGCCCCTTACTCGAGGAGCCATGGTTGGCTAACCACCAGGTTCTGCGCAGTCTGCTTTTGCCCACTCAAACACAATGAGCTGCTGTAAGTTTTCGATAAGATCTTTAATTTGAATAATGTCCGAAAAAAAAGTCAGAATTTATTAGAAAACTCAAATTTTAAACTTTTTAAAAATAAGATAAGTCTTACAGTGTGAATCCGTGATTATAAATCTTGAAATTGTTGGATAGACAATAAAAATATGGATCATCTCATCATTTCCTTTTTTTCCATTCAAAAATAAAAATTATATTATTCTATTATTCGATTTGAGTCTACCACCAATACGTGGATCTTGTGGATATGAAAGAAAATTGAATTGTTGGTAATGGTAAAACAAAGGCTCAACTCTTACTACAAATCAATTTTTTTAGTTTTTTTGAAATAACTTCATTTCTTATAAACTGAGTATCAAAGGAAACATAATATGAAATACAAGAGAATCTATTCTCTTTCTCTGTCGTTTTTTTTTTATTATCTTGGAGATTTTGTAATGCTTACTCTAAAACTATTTGTTTACACAATAGTGATATTCTTTGTTTCTCTTTTCATCTTCGGATTCCTATCTAATGATCCAGGACGTAATCCTGGACGTGAAGAATAAGAAAATCTTTGTTCTTTTCCGTACTTATGCTGGATTTTTAAATATTTTTCGTTTTTCTATCTATTTTACATCTTTAACTAGTAAAAAATGAAACAAACAGGGAATAAAAAAAAAAGAAATTCCAGAAGTTCAAAAGAAAAAAATGCCAAATCATCAATAAACGGAAAGAGAGGGATTCGAACCCTCGGTACAAAAATTCGTACAACGGATTAGCAATCCGACGCTTTAGTCCACTCAGCCATCTCTCCCCAATTCAAAAAATTGAATTATTATGCTTATGATACCTCGGATAAACAAAAAGAACAAAAAGTAGGGCTCAAAAAAGCCTTCTATATATCTTATTTGATATTGATCGTCATTTGATATATCTTATCTATCTATCTTTTTTCTATTTGATTATCATTTTATTTAATTACTATTCATAATTCTATATTAACTCATAAATATTAGTTATATTTTCTTATACCTATACTAAAGTTATATTCTATATATACGCAATATAAAATTTTTTCTTTTCTTTTTTTTTTAGTTTGTTTTTTTATCCAACCAGAGTCCAGCTAGGTACTGGCACGACTCTTTTTTCCCATGAATCACAATGATTTATTTTTCTGTATCAGATTTGAAAGAAACTTGTAATTAAGGAAAACATTTTAATACGATCAAACAAAAATAAAAATAACTTTTTGATCGTATATCATACGAATTAATCAGTTAACGTATCTAAAAAAAGAAATAGAACTATGGATTCTTGCACAATGCATTTTTGTCTTATGAATTTCGTTTAGTAATTTTGTCGAGATCTATCTGTCAAAATACCTTCAACAAAATCCAAAAATGAGATTCGCCCCCTTTTCTAAATTTCATTAGGGGGCCCTTTACGAAACATGTGAACACTGTATTTATCATAAAATTCTGCACCTATTTCATAATTAGGACTGATTCCCCTTCCTGTATTGATATTGACAAAAGATCTTTTTATATACAATAATAGTATTGTAGCGGGTATAGTTTAGTGGTAAAAGTGCGATTCGTTCTATCGACCCCTTAATAGTAATAGTTAAGGGGTCCCTTCCGTGATTCATATCACGATCAAAAACTTTATTTCTTACTTAAAGGTATTTAATCCTTTATACCTCTCAAGGAGCAATTCGAGGAATAATATACATTATCATAATTTGTATACAATTTAGAATTGATTCTAAAATTATGAAACATAAGTTTTTGCAATTGGATCCAGAATCCCAATTTTTGAATATAAGTAAAGGATCCAGGGAGAAAGATATATAAAATTCGTTTCCAATCGTAACTAAATCTTCCAATTTTTTTATTATTTGTTTTGTATAGGAGAGATTGAAGCAAAATAGCTATGAAATGATTTTTTTAGTTTACTAGAAACATCAACATATTTTTTTAGCTCGACGGAAATTTTATTCTTTTCCTAAAGATTCTCTCAAATAGAAATAGAGAACGAAGTAACTAGAAAAAAAGAGATTGTTCGAATACTCCTTTTCTATAGGGATCATCTAAAAAGCAACGTTAATTGTATTCATACCGAAAGGCTGACATAGATGTTATGGATTCTTTTTTTCATGTATTCCATCTATCTCTTAAATTATTCTGTAAAGGAGCTGAATGAAACAAAAGTTTCACGTTCAGTTTTGAATTAGAGACGTTCATTCATAAACGTCGACTATAACCCTTAGCCTTCCAAGCTAACGATGCGGGTTCGATTCCCGCTACCCGCTTATATTCTATTTTTTATTTAGTAAATTTCTTCATTTAGTTTTAGTATATAATTCTTTTTTCTTTCCCTTTTCACGAAAGTTTCGTGAAAAGGGAAAGAAAAAAAGAAAAGCGTCCATTGTCTAATGGATAGGACAGAGGTCTTCTAAATCTTTGGTATAGGTTCGAATCCTATTGGACGCAAATTGATTACATATTGAATTGATTGCAATTGCATATATATTAATTGAATTCGTATATTTATAAAAATATATTGTGAATTTATTATCTTTACGATTCTTTTTTTTAAGAGACTAATGATAGAAATTTTTTAACGGTATGAAAATTTTAATCAATTTTCTTCTACTTGTTCCTGAAGTAAAAAGAGTTCCATCTGTTCCTGAATAGCTTCCTTCAAAATGGCTTCTGCTTCCCCAGTGAATGTCTTGGTAGAAGATATGATTTCGTTGAATTTAGGTTTATTCGTTTTTAAATAAGCCCGGAACTCAAGGAGAAATTTCCTTACCTGTTCAATTTCTAATGAATCAAGATAACCGTTTGTTCCAGTATAAATAGTTATTATCTGTTCTTCCACAGTAAGAGGAGCTGATTGGGATTGTTTAAGCAACTCGCGCAGTCGTTGACCTCTTGCCAATTGATTTTGCGTGGCTTTATCGAGATCTGAAGAGAATTGTGCAAAAGCTTCTAATTCTGCGAATTGTGCCAATTCCAATTTTAATTTACCAGCTACTTGTTTCATGGCTTTTATTTGAGCCGCCGATCCAACTCTGGAAACGGAAATACCCACATTAATTGCGGGTCTGATCCCAGCATTGAATAAATCGGCAGATAAGAATATTTGGCCGTCTGTAATAGAAATTACATTAGTAGGAATATATGCTGAAACATCTCCTGATTGGGTCTCAACTATTGGTAAAGCAGTCATACTTCCTTCACCTAACTGAGAACTTAATTTAGCGGCTCTTTCCAAAAGATGCGAATGTAAATAAAAAACATCTCCGGGATAAGCTTCGCGACCTGGTGGTCTTCGTAATAGAAGAGACATTTGGCGATAAGCCTGTGCTTGTTTGGAGGGATCATCATAAATGATTAAAGTGTGGCGTTCACGGTACATAAAATATTCAGCCAGAGCTGCTCCTGTATAAGGCGCGAGGTATTGTAATGTAGCTGGGGAATTTGCTGTTTCAGCCACTATAATAGTGTATTCCATTGCTCCTCTTTCTTGTAAAGAAGTTACGACTTGAGCCACAGAAGATGCTTTTTGACCAATAGCTACATAAACACATACTACATTTTGTCCCTGTTGATTGAGAATCGTATCTGTAGCTACTGCTGTTTTACCAGTTTGTCTGTCCCCAATAATCAATTCTCGCTGGCCACACCCTATAGGGATCATAGAATCAATAGCAATAAGTCCCGTTTGAAGGGGCTCATACACGGACCGTCTGGAAATAATACCGGGAGCGGGAGATTCGATTAACCGAGATTCTGAAGCTGAAATTTCTCCTCGACCGTCAATAGGTTTAGCTAGGGCATTTACAACATGACCCAAATAACCCTCACTTACTGGTATCTGAGCAATTCTTCCTGTTGCTTTTACGGAACTTCCCTCTTGTATCATCAAACCATCACCCATTAATATAACACCAACATTTTTTGATTCCAAATTCAAAGCAATGCCTACTGTACTTTCTTCAAATTCTACTAATTCACCCGCCATTACTTCATCAAGACCATAAATACGAGCAATGCCATCGCCTACTTGAAGTACGGTACCTGTATTTACAATTTTTACTTCGGTATTATATTGCTCAATACGTTCACGGATAATTTTACTAATTTCATCTGCACGAATGGTTACCATGAATATTTCTGAATTTGATTCTTTTTTGAAGAAAAACAAAAAGAAGGCCTGCCTGCCTATACTTTCAATTATAGTAGAACAACTAATCAGTTATTTTTTTCTTTCATCGCCCCAAACATACCAATATTAGCACTGATCGTACGTAAATGTAACTCGTTGTTTAAGCAACTATTCAAAGTTCCCAGAGCTCCTTGTAATGCTTGTTGTAAAACCCTTTGTTGCACTTGATTAATTGCCCTTTGTTGTTCAAAATGAATGGTTTCATTTTTGTAATTTTCGAATTGTTCCAAAGTTGTATAAATTGAATTAATTAAATTCAATTTTTCTCGTTCTATCTCGGAATAACCATTCACTCGAAACCGATTTGCTTCCATTTCTACTTTCCTTAAACGGGATCGGGCTTTTTCCAGCTGTTCAATGGCTGTTTCCCGTAGTTCTTCTGAATTTCGAATAGTTCTCAAGATTCTCTGTTTTCGATTATCTAATAAATCACTTAATGAAAGTAGATTCTCTTTCCATTCATTTCAAAATGTCTATGATCTCTTCCCGAACCAAACATGAATCTTTCAATTCATTTGGCTCTCACACTCAATTCCTTATAGGAAATTTCCCCATATTTATTATGGAATGAGCCTATCCTCTTTTCTCTATAACGAAAAATCTTGAAAATGATTATCAATACAAGACCCCAATATTTGGAGGACTCTTCTAACCAAACAAATAATTGTCAGCAAAGTTGTTTTTTTTTTCTTGAAATCCAAAGAATTCTCATTAATTTATACGTAGGTCATCAATTCTGCATTGTAGAAAAGTAGAAACGGAGGCGTTAAACACAACACCTTTTTCCTATTTTTCATCCATCATAAAGAGAATTCAAGTCAGTTTTTCGACATGAGTGTTCTATATCGAAAAAATTCGAATTTCACTATTAACATAGTGGTAGAAAGAATACTAGACTGCGTCGAAACTTCAAACTGGTTAGCTTTAACCATGGTAATGTTCCAAAATTCTTGGTTGATAGAGAATCAAAGTAGATTTCCCAATGAATCGCGAAATGCTATGGTTCTTAACTATTTTTTTTCTCGTTATTTTGTAAGAAGTCATTCGTCGGATCATGCACATTTTCCTAGTTATAACAAAAAAAGTGCAGTTGGTTGTATCCAATCTATTCTTTGAAATAAACAACTCACACACACTCCCTTTCCAAAAAAAATCAATACACCTAGCACTGCACTTAGATTTATTAGATTTGTTGCTAAAATATCGGTATCAAACCCGAAACTTCCGGCGGATGGCCAGTAAATGAAGCAAAGAAAATAATCGGTTATATTTTTCATATGATCGCATCTCCTCTTATGGATAGACAAAATTTCTTTTTACGATTCCAAGTTTTTTTTATTTGTTTATGATAGTTTATTCTATAATCTAATTTTTTAATTATTTAATATGAATATATCAAATTAGTATATTTTTATTCTTACTAAAATGAGTATATTAGTAAGAATAAAAATATACTAAAATTGGTTAGTCAATTGAAAGAGTCCCTATAAGAATGATACTTCTTAGAAGGAAATACTAGTTCTTATGTCAATTGCAAAATACTTAGTTGGTTTCAACACTTTCTAAATCAAAATTAAGGGGTCAGTGGACTAAAAAAAGGGACGGAAGAAGGCGAATCAGTATGTTAATCCGAATGAAGAAAAAATTGTAGGAGTAAAATCTAAATAGAATGAAAAAAAAAGCAAGAGCAGCAACGAAAGTCCATGGAAAAAACAAGATGTATTTTTTTTATTAAACAAAAGGATTGGCAAATAAAAGAGCTAATGCTACAACCAGCCCATAAATAGTTAAAGCTTCCATAAAAGCCAGACTAAGTAATAAAGTACCCCGTATTTTGTCCTCTGCTTCCGGTTGTCTCGCAATCCCTTCTACAGCTTGCCCTGCAGCTGTGCCTTGACCAACTCCAGGTCCAATAGAAGCAAGCCCGACGACCAACTCAGCAGCGATAACAGAAGCAGCAGCAATCAGTGGATTCATGATAAGTTTCTCCTATTCCAAAGAAAATAAAAAAATAGTTAATAATATAATCAACAAAAAATTTATGACTTAATTATTTCATTCTTCATATTTCTCTTTATCTAGTCGAAGTGTAATTCAAAATTTCAAACTTAATAATTTTTATTGAATTATCCCAATTACTTCGATATTCA
The DNA here is from genome assembly GCA_948472305.1 of Vicia faba. Classification (NCBI taxonomy): domain Eukaryota; kingdom Viridiplantae; phylum Streptophyta; class Magnoliopsida; order Fabales; family Fabaceae; genus Vicia; species Vicia faba. The sequence continues at coordinate 984,571,902 of OX451740.1, forward strand.
CTTTTTTCGTTTCTACCCTTGTAGTTTTTTGTGAATACATACAATTTTTGGTCTTATCTTACATTTTAAACTTTTTTTTCTTTGATTTCATTTTTTTAGTCATTTTTTTATATTCAATTCAGAATTACAAGAGATGGAATCTTTTTTTTGAATCCCTACCTAAATTTAGAGTAGTAGCAGAACAAATTTAGATAGATCGTCATATATAACTAATGAATATCTACTATGACATATACATGTGTTTGTTCCATACCGTAAACCAATGAGTTGTATCTTAGATTCAATCAATCATTCTTGGAAATCCCCCAGCTGTCTTATAACGATTAGATTATATATACACCTAGTTTGACCCCCTCAACCTTTGTTAATTTATTTAATCTCTATTTTTTTTTTACAATTCCATGGTAATTGTTTTAATTTTCTTTCTACTTTTTGATTGTTATTAAACCTTTTTAAAATTTCTTTGTATTTTTTTATTAATATTCCTTAAGTATATTATCGCGAGCCACACATACTTTGTTGCGGGCTAAAACACGATTTTGATAACTAGTCAATGATGCCCTTCCATGGATTCACCTATATACGCCGCAGCTAAAGTAGCGAAAATAAGAGCTTGAATACCACTTGTAAATAATCCAAGGAACATAACAGGTATAGGAACTACTAAAGGTACTAATGAAACAAGAACAACAACTACTAATTCATCCGCTAATATATTTCCAAAAAGTCGAAAACTAAGCGATAAGGGTTTTGTGAAATCTTCTAAGATGTTAATCGGTAAAAGGATTGGCGTTGGTTGGATGTATTTACCAAAATAGGCCAATCCCTTTTTTGAAATACCCGCATAGAAATAGGCTACTGACGTAAGTAAAGCTAATGCAACAGTAGTATTTATATCATTTGTGGGTGCAGCTAACTCTCCATGAGGTAACTTTATAATTTTCCAAGGCAAAAGGGCCCCTGACCAATTCGAAACAAAAATAAATAGAAACAGAGTTCCAATAAACGGAACCCATGGACCATATTCTTCTCCAATCTGAGTTTTGCTCACGTCTCGAATGAATTCAAGGACATATTCAAAAAAATTCTGACCAGACGTGGGAATAGTTTGCGGATTTCTAACAACTAGAATGGTTGAAATTAATAAGATAACAATTACAACCCAAGAGGTAATAAGTACTTGAGCATGCACTTGAAAATCCCCTATTTGCCAATAGAAATGTTGACCTACTTCCACAGCAGATATATCATAGAATCTGTTTAATGTGTTGATGTAACATAATAGAACATTCATATTGCCCTGTCCTCTAAAATAAAAAAATATACCTTGAAAGGGAATTATTTTGATTCAACCATTTCCTTATTTTACTTTGATTTTCTATTTTGAATACCTAACTAATCACAAAATATTTCTTTTTACACAATTTTGTAATGCTATAATAACCAATTCCAAAAATCTATGACCGCACGCCCAACCAAATCGAAAAATTGATTTATCTTATTATTAATCAATTTTTTTGTATATAGCTAGAACGACCCTCACAAATTGCAAAAACTAATTTGTTAAGAATTAATCCGATGGAAGCTATAGCATCATCATCAGCCGGAATCGAAATATCTGCAAGATCTGGGTCAGAATTTGTATCAATTAAAGAAATCGTTGGAATTCCCAAAGTGATACATTCTTGAAGAGCCGTATATTCTTCTTGCTGATCAAGGATTATTACAATATCAGGTAATCTTGTCATATATTTTATACCGCCTAGATATCTTTCCAAATGAGATAATTGTCTCTTCAACATAGTGGCATCTCTTTTTGGAAGAGAGTTCAGTTTCCCCGTCTTTTGCTCCGTTCTCAAGTCCCTGAACTCACGAAGTCTCGTTTCTGTAGTATACCAATTCGTTAACATACCTCTGAGCCATTTTTTATTAACATAATGACATCGAGCTCTTATTGCAGCCCGTGTTACTGAATCGGCTGCTTTTTTTTTTGTACCAACAATTAAAAATTGTTTTCCTGTGCTTGCTGCATCAAAAGCCAAATCACAAGCTTCTGATAAAAAACGAGCAGTTTTAGTAAGATTTGTAATATGAATACCTTTACGTTTTCCCGATATAAAAGGTGCCATTCGAGGATTCCAGTTCCTAGGCTCATGGCCAAAATGAACCCCAGCTTCCATCATCTCTTCAAAAGTGATGTTCCAATATCTTTTTGTCATTTATCCCCACACTTTTTTTTAAAAAAAAATTGAAAAAAAATAAAGAGAGACCCAATATCCTGAAATAGAAATAAATAATTGTTCCGATGGAACCTTCTCTTTTATAGACGATTGGCCGTTAAGATAGAATCAGGCCATTCTTTTATTTCTATTTATTATTATTTTTTATTCTACTTTATTACCAAATCAAATGACTGCATTTAAAGATTTTAAGGGGCTGAGTCGAATCCGCTTTTAGGAACCATTTAATCATATATTTCTAATAATGTATCACATAAATTCTTTGAAATGATAAAAATCAAAGAATTTTCTGTGATGGAACAAAAGATTTCTAATTTCTACTTCGAATAATTTTTTTTCTCCGGGTAATCTTGTTATGTTGCCTTGACCGTGAACGGTGCATTATTCTTTTGAATCCGGTACCAACGGGTATCATCCCCCCTAAAACAACATTCTCTTTAAGACCTTTCAACCAATCAATACGACCCCGAAGAGCGGCTTTTGCTAAAACTCTAGCAGTTTCTTGAAAACTCGCTTCAGATATGAAACTTTGAGTATTCAGAGATGTTTTTGTTATTCCCAATAATAAAGCTCGGTAACAAATGGGTTCTTACAAGGCACGCCCCATTCGTTCTGCTCGCAATAATCCAATTAGTTCGCCAGGTAAAAATACATTAGACATTCCATCTTCTGAAACCAAGACTTTGGATGTTATTTGACGCACAATAATCTCGATATGTCTATTATGGATATGTACTCCCTGGGATCGATAAACCTTTTGGATTTTATTAACCAAAGAAATACGACTTTGCGCTATAGTTAGCTCAGCACCAATCAAGAATCCCCAAGGCATGCCGAGAATTTTTGTTATACACTCGTTCCAAGCGTCAATTCTTTTTTCTAGATTCATGGATATTGAATCAATCGAACGTATTTCTAATATCTGTTCCACTTTTGGAAGACCTTGTATTATATCACCGGATCTCGATTTTTCATATATGAATGTAACTAAAATATCTCCTTGAGAAAGGATCTCCCCATAATGGCCGTGAATGGTTGCTTCTGGAGTCGCCAAATAAGGATTAGCCAATCTTATTATTACAGAATCCATTTGAACTGTTATAACTTGACCCGATTTTAGTTTTAGGTGTGGTCCATTTTTCATTTTAGCTATACATATATTTTCACAAATCAATTGTCCAAGACTTATTATTGTAAACGTTTTTTCACAATAAAAATGACGGAGAAAAAACCAATTCAAATGGAATGGATTCAAAACAATATTACTGTATAGATCGAGTTTAAAAATTTTCTCATTTTCGTCCATTAAATAATATTTAATTACTTGAAAAATTTCAGTGAATTTGTCAAGTTGCAAATTTTTAATGATTGAGATCTTATTATGAGTTATTAAATGATAAAGTGAATAAAAATTCGCAACTTGAAGGGCTATTCCTAAAGGGCCGAACGAATTATTATTATTAATTGAAATTATAGGATCTTTTTTTATTCCATTGTGAGATTTTACATTGTTGAATGGTCTCATTTGAAAACAATTAGATGATGACAAAATTATCCAAGATCGGCATTCTTTCTTTTTATTCAACAACATACGAATAGTTCCGTGATTTTGGCTAAGCGATTGTTGAATTTTCCCTTGGAATGAATAGAAAAAAAGGGATTGATTCGATCCGATTGATTATCCCTGATCAATCCTAAACCAGACGGGTCATTTCTTTTTCTAATATATGAAGTATTAGATTTGACTAAGTCAATTCTTAGAAAATACTCAATCAAACCATTTGTACTTACTTCAATAAAGGAAGCGGGGGCCTCCTCAATAGAAGAACTTTTTTTTCCCGTGATCCCAATTGAAGACTAAACAAGTCCGAACTAATTGAATCCTTGTGTCGGAAATTCCCCGAATGGATTTTCCATTTCCATAAAGAATATAATTGACAACTTTTAGTTCTAGATTATCCTTTTCCTGGAATAGATCTTGGGGAAAAAGTTTTACAAAATTGATACTGTCCGGTATTTCATATAAAATTACAGGTCGAACCAAAACAAAATACTTTTTCTTGGTAGTTGCGATCCATTGGACATAAATCCAATTTTTAAATTTTTTTGATTCCTTGCATTTTTTTTTTACCGTTCCGGGCGGTCTCAAGATGGCACTGTGTCGGGATATCTTATCCATCTCTCCGGGAAAATGGATATTTCCAGAAAATATTTTTAATTCTATTTTTTTTTCTTTTCTAATCGGACCAATCCGCCTACTCGACTTCTTATATTGAAAGTGATTGGTGTTCCTATTCCAACAAGACTATTATTCCGTACCATTAGGGAAGAAGATTCGGGTAAAATATGCACTTCTTCGGGAATAAATTTTTTTTTATCTACTTGAATTTGGTATTTTGGCTTTACTTCTTCGATTCCTTGATACTCACTGAAATCTTCTTTTTGAAAAATAGAATGAATTCCTATAGTTGTATATTTAGTAATTCCTGAACTCTGTCTTATGTATTGAGGATCATTGAAATAAGAAAAAATACTATTTTCATGAAAAATACCATTGATAGGTATTTCAATGGAGACACCGGAAGGGGACATTAGTTCGTTCTTTCGTTCTTGAATCGATTGGAATGGAAATGGAATAAGAAATCTATTTCTTCGCCTTTTCGCCAAGAAATAAAAAGTATCGTTCAAAATAGCAGGATACATTAAATCAGAATGATCTGTACATATGATTTGATTCAATATTGAAGAATCGCTAATCCACTTTTCTTTTGTACCAAAAGTATTGAATTTATGTTTTACTTGATCATTCCTTTCTAAAAGATTCGAAATATTTGTTTTTCCATTAGAAAGTGAATCCATGGTAACTTGATCTTGATCCTTGCGAAGTAAAAAATGGATTGTATTAGACCTGCACGACTTTCCTGACAATATCCATAAATGACTTGTTTTTGGTAAGATATGTACATTACTATATATAAATTATGATGTATGGTACACATCGGTACTCCAATGCATTTCCCCTTCTGAGTCAGAATAAATATGTTTTTGAACCCTCTCTTTCAAATTTAAAGTAGATGTTCCCGCGCGGATCTCCGCAATCACTTGTTCTGCTTTTACATATTGATTATTTTGAACTAATAGAAAACTTTTTGGTGGAATAATGACGTTATGTATAATATCGTCACTTTCAATAGTTACATAGAAGTCTATATTACATATAAAAGCAGGATATCCATGACGTGTCCGTGTAGGGTGAACTAAATCCTCATTAAATTTTATTTTTCCATTCGAGGGGGTCGCACATATTCAGCAGTACCCCCTGTGAATACTCCACCAGTATGAAAAGTTCTTAATGTTAGTTGAGTTCCCGGTTCTCCAATAGATTGACCAGCAATAATCCCTACAGCTTCTCCCAATTCTACCAGGTCCCCATGAATAGGACTCCGCCCATAACACAATCGGCAGATCCAAGATGTATTCCTACAGGTAAAGGGGGTTCGAATAAATATTGGTTGTGTTTGAAAAGTTATGAATCGATTGATAAGTCCAATTCCAATATCTTGATTTCTAACGACAATGCACCGTGAACCTATATATATATCGTCTGCTACTACACGACCAATTAATGTTTGTATCAAAATTCTTTCTGGCATCATTCCATTTCGGGTGTTTACATAAATCCCACGGATGGTACCGCAATCTGTTCGCCGTACAACAATGTGTTGAACCACTTCAACAAGTCGACGTGTAAGATATCCAGCATCTGATGTTCGTACAGCAGTATCTACAACCCCTTTACGGGCTCCGTAGCAAGAAATTATATATTCTGTTAAAGACAGTCCTTCACGTAAATTGCTTTGAATGGGTAAATCAATCATTTGTCCTTGTGGATCTGACATTAATCCTCTCATTCCGACTAATTGGTGCACTTGAGATGCATTTCCTCTAGCTCCTGAAAAAGACATGATATGGACTGGATTAAAGGGGTCAGTCATCCTAAAATTGGAATTCATTTGTTGTCGCAAATATTCGCTTGTAGCATACCATATTTTAATGGATTGGCGTAATTTTTCTACCGCATGGACATTTCCATAATGATTATGTTTTTCCAAAATGGAACTTTGTTGTTCAGCATCTTGGACTAGCCATCCTTTTGAAGGTATTGTTAAAAGATCATCAATTCCTAATGAAATAGATGTAGCAGTAGCTTGATGGAATCCTAGAGTCTTTACTTGATCTAGGATGTGTGATGTATATGCCATTCCGAAATGATCTATTAATCTGCTAATAAGTCGTTTAATGGCAGTTCCACCTATCACGTTATTGTGAAAGACTAGATCGGCCCGTTCTGCCATAAGTACCTCCATATTCCACTCAGTGTTATTCGGTTCGACAATGGATTTGAGTTAATGATTGGAAAACTTCCTTTTCTTTATGTTTATTCACGTAGAAAATTGAAAAGATGCTAGTTGACCTGAATTTACACCAGTATCATAAATTGACTTAGCGTGGATACCAACACTAACCATTTATATGATTAGATACCATATGAATCGGCTCGAGAAAAACCTTGTATAGCTTCTTCGATTTCTCGATAAAAAGAAATATGACCAATAGTGGTTCGAATGTATATACAACGAATTTCTTTTTTTATACTTCTTATTACTAAATAATCCCCATAAATCTCATAATAGGTACCAAAAGATTCATAGTGAACTTCGATAGGAACTTCTCTTGAAGACATAATGCATTGATCTATTCGCCACCGGAGCCAAAAAGGACTATCGAAATTTATTCTTTTCTGTCTATAAGCTCCAATTGCATCATAGGAATTGCAAAAAAAGGGTTCTTTTTTTTTTCATATACTTCAAGTTATTATTGCTAATTTTTTCATTGTGAGAATTTCGGGAATTAAACGAATTATACCTGTTTGCACAAATACCTCGACGATTTCCGCTAGTTAATACGTAAAGTCCAATAAGCATATCTTGAGTTGGTACACAAATGGGATCCCCAATAGCCGGAGACAAGAGATTCGTATGAGAAAACATAAGTAAACGAGCTTCTGCTTGAGCCTCCAAAGATAAAGGCACATGAACAACCATTTGATCCCCATCAAAGTCTGCATTGAATCCCTTACACACCAATGGATGTAAACAAATAGCACGTCCTTCGACTAAAATGGGTTGAAATGCCTGTATGCCCAATCTATGCAAAGTAGGCGCTCTATTCAGCAATACTGGATGCCCCCGCATAACTTCTTGAAGTATTTCCCATACAATGGGTTCTTTTTCCCGGATTTTCCTCTTAGCAACTCCTATGTTCGAAGCAAAATGGTTTTGAATTAAACCACGAATTAGAAACGTCTGAAATAGCTCTATTGCTATTTCGCGGGGCAATCCACATCGATGTAATGAAAGTGATGGACCTACGACAATAACAGAACGCCCCGAATAATCAACTCGTTTTCCAAGAAGAGTCTCTCGAAATCTTCCCTCTTTGCCCTCAATTATATCGGAAAACGATTTGTAAACTTTATTATTACCGTCCCTCATTGGTTGTCCGCGGATTCCATTATCAAGAAGTGTATCCACGGCTTCTTGTACCAATTTTTCTTGACACATTACTAATTCCTCTGGTGTAGATCTACTTGTTGTTAATAGATCAATAAGAGTATTGTTCCGATAGATAACTCTTCTATAGAGTTCATTAATATCCGAACTCATTAGTTTACCGCCATCTATTTGAATAATTGGTCTCAATTCGGGAGGAAGCACTGGTAAGAGACATAATACCATCCATTCTGGTTCTATATTTGTTCGGATAAAATGCTTAGCTAATTCCATGCGTCGAACCAAAAAATTCTTTCTTCTTCCAACTTTTTGATCTTCCCATTCATTTTCATTGTCAGTGGACCCCTCTTCTCCTAATTCTGTCCATTCTAGCAACGAAGAATCCATAATCATTCTTAAATCCAGATCAACTAATTGTTCTCGTATAGCACCCGCTCCACTAGAAATTTCTCTATTTCGAAATGTATCCAAACCTTGAGTAGCAAAAAAGAGTGGGAGACTGTATCTCCAAGATTGGATTTCATAGTCGAATGAACCTCGTAATCGTAAGAAAGTTGGTTTTTTAACTACGGGCCTAGCAAAAGAAAAATTTGGATAGGATCCAATAAGATGGATCTCCCCCTTTGAAAATCGGACATGAGGGTTTCCTCTCATCCGGCTAAAGTATTTACACACAATTAAAGATAAAGAAAGGGGTTTCCGCTTTCATATTTTTGAAAACCTCTAATCTAAAATATAAAATAAAAAAGGTTTACTCTTGACTCAAGTTATCAATAAAGACCAAGCAACATTTCATTGATACATTCTTCGGTTTTTCTGAATTTTTTATGCAATTCGAAATTCCGACAGAAATAAAATGTAAAATTCTTGAGTAGTCTACCTCCCTTCGAACGAGGAATCCTCTAAAATGAAATTCTTAATAAAAAAGGAATATCTTCGACTTCATAAGAGATTTCTTTGTCTCTGTATCATACCGTTTGATCTTTTAGGTCAAGACGTCACCTCGACGGGTATGCCACGATGTCTTAAAGCCTATATGCGATAGATAAACTTCTGCAATCATGATATATTTTATTCTTTGAACATAATTTTAGTTCTTTTAAAATAATAAAAAAAAAAGAGATGGAATAATGAATTCCACAAAAAAGTATTTTTTTTTCACAAGGTACATACAGTATAAAGAGTTTTTTGTTACTGAATTGACCATAGACCAACTCCCTTATTGGGAGTATTCAATACACCCATGAATTGAATTCTGAGCTTCATGTTACTCATCCCAAGAGACATGCCAGATATAGGACATTCCAATTTAATTGAATGGAATGACAGTTTTTCATTCGAAATCTGTACAATAAGAATTTTTATCAAATCACACATCGCAGTATACTAGACCCTCTAATTCTTTAAGAGGTTTATCTAAAAGGCTCGCGATATAACTAGGAAGATGTTTCAAATACCACACATGGGTTACTGGACATGCTAATTTGATATACCCCATTTGATATCTACGTATCCGAGAATCAACAAATTCTACTCCGCATTGTTCACAAAATTGAGGTTGGTCTTTTTTATCTCCGATTACTCGATAATTTCCACAAGCACAAATCCCACTTTTTGCTACAGGAATACCATTTAGTTGACCTGTGCCTGTTTGAACCGCCTCCAGTAATCCTGTACTTTCTTGATAAAAATCAAGACGATCTATATAAGGTTCGTCTTCCGTAGAAGAGTCGTATTCGTCTTCCGTAGAAGGTTCGTCTTCCGGAGAAGATTCGTCTTCCGGAGAAGATTCGTCTTCCGGAGAAGATTCGTCTTCCGGAGAAGATTCGTCTTCCGGAGAAGATTCGTCTTCCGTATAAGGTTTATCTTCCGTCGAAGGTTCGTTAGAAGGTTTGTCTTCCGTCGAAGGTTCGTTAGAAGGTTTGTCTTCCGTAGAAGGTTCGTTAGAAGGTTTGTCTTCCGTAGAAGATTCGTATTCGTCTTCCGTAGAAGAGTCGTATTCGTCTTCCGTAGAAGGTTCGTCTTCCGTATAAGGTTTGTCCCATTCAATGGGATCCAGAGAAAACATGTCTTCATCCATAGGATTCCAAGTACCTGGATCAATCGAAAGTTCGATTTTATCTGAACTGCTCATTTTCAAATGATCTCCACAGTGTTCGCAAATATTCATTTTGGATTTAAAAAATTTCTTATAATTTAATCCAAAGCAACTTTCGCATTCAACCCATAAATGCTTAAATTTTTCAGTATAAGAAGTATCTTTTGGATCATCAGGATATTGTATTGGAGTAAATTTACTATTATTTGTATCATTAGAATATTCTATTGGAGTAAAATCACTATCATTTGTATCATTAGAATTTTCTATTTCATACAAATCACTATCATTTGTATCATCTAAAATGTAACTATTCAAGTCACTGATATTGGCATTGTAGTTGTCACTATCATCTAAAATGTAACTATTAAAGTCACTGATATTGGCATTGTAGTTGTCACTATCATCTAAAATGTAACTAGCAATACAGATTTTATAACGAAGATAACTCTCAATCCAACTATGAATGTCATTATCCATATCAGTTAAAATAGATGGGTCATCAGTTAAAATAGATGGGTCATCAGTTAAAATAGATGGGTCATCAGTTAAAATAGATGGGTCTTCATTTACACCGTTATTTTCAGTAGGATCAAAACTATCTTCAATAGGATCAAAACTATCTATTGATTTACTTAAACCACACCTATATTCTAAATCCCTATTAAACAGCATTGAATTGAACCACTTTCTTTCCATAAATATGTTTTCCTGTATTTCATGAAAATACAATAGATGAATAGTCATTCGATGATCATTTTTTATCGACTTAAGTATAGAAATAGAATTGCGAGGATTAATAACTTATAATAATAATGAGCGAAGAAGTATTGAACAAATGTATCATTTATATTTGAATATCAAATCAATAACTATTTCTAATATAAAAATGAATGAATAGAATAAAAACAAAGAAGTAAAAAGGCTCATTTGGTCTACGGTATTTATGCACCAAATTAGTTTATTTCTTGACTTTTTCCTAATATGAGGTAGGTTGAGCACCGAATTTTGGAATAAATAGATCACTCAAATCGAAAAATCGAGGATCCCTATTTCTAGATACTAGAAACTAGATAGTATAAAGAAAATAGGGCATGTAAGACTCCGCAGCTAATATAGTCACGTTTTTCAAGTCCCACGCTGCTTTTTACTACATCGTTTCAAACGAGGTTTTACCATAACATTATTTTTTAGTTTCAATCTGGTATGTAATTGATTCCATTTTGAAATCGTGCATAGTCATTGACTCAATCAATAGATAATAATATATACTTTTCACTTCTAGGTTTTAGGTTTTCTGACTATACAATTTTATTTCTAAAGTCAAGAAGTCGAAATTAAGTCAATATTCTATTTTCATGGTTTGTAAATTAAATATAAAAAAATCAATTTCTAAAAAAAAAAAAAGGAATCTTTATTCGGATATACAATTTGTATTGAAATAGGTATATATCTTGAATAGATATGATCTGGGACGGAAGGATTCGAACCTCCGAATAACGGGACCAAAACCCGCTGCCTTACCGCTTGGCCACGCCCCATTTTGATTCGACATTAATAAATAGTATTATGAGTTGTTCGTCAATTACACTTCGAAATTTATTCTATAGAATAAATTGTTGCTAGAATTTTGATATGTATCGATATCGAATTAAACGAAATTTATTGATCATTCCATAGAATTCAATTAAGATATTGTTTGAACTTATTCAGTTCAAATCAAAAAAAGTGGGGGTCTGATCTTAGTTGATTCATCTTTTTTTTCTTCGTTTTATTACTGATTTAGTAATCTTCATATCTATAAATAGGAATTCAATATTTTATATTCTATCCTTTTAGATTTTCAAATTATTCATTTTCTATTCTATATATTCTCTATTCTATCTAAATAAAATCAAAAAATTTTGATTTTATATTTCATTGTTAATATAAAAGTATAATACAAAAATGGATAATAATAATAATAAATTATATAATAAATCATATCATATATAGAATAAATCATATCATATATAGAATAAATCATCTATATAATAATAAAAAAAATACAATCAAAATTAGAATTAAAAACAAAAGAAAAAAGACAATTCATTTTCTTAAAGAAAAACATTTTTGTTATGCTTAATATCTTTAGCTCGGTCTGTATTTGTATTCACTCTGCCCTTTATTCAAGTAGTTTTTTCTTGGGGAAATTACCAGAAGCTTACGCTTTTTTGAATCCAATTGTAGATTTTATGCCAGTAATACCCTTACTCTTTTTTCTCTTAGCTTTTGTTTGGCAAGCTGCTGTAAGTTTTCGATAAGATCTTTAATTTGAATAATGTCCGAAAAAAAAGTCAGAATTTATTAGAAAACTCAAATTTTAACATTTTTAAAAATAAGATAAGTCTTACAGTGTGAATCCGTGATTATAAATCTTGAAATTGTTGGATAGACAATAAAAATATGGATCATCTCATCATTTCCTTTTTTTCCATTCAAAAATAAAAATTATATTATTCTATTATTCGATTTGAGTCTACCACCAATACGTGGATCTTGTGGATATGAAAGAAAATTGAATTGTTGGTAATGGTAAAACAAAGGCTCAACTCTTACTACAAATCAATTTTTTTAGTTTTTTTGAAATAACTTCATTTCTTATAAACTGAGTATCAAAGGAAACATAATATGAAATACAAGAGAATCTATTCTCTTTCTCTGTCGTTTTTTATTTTATTATCTTGGAGATTTTGTAATGCTTACTCTAAAACTATTTGTTTACACAATAGTGATATTCTTTGTTTCTCTTTTCATCTTCGGATTCCTATCTAATGATCCAGGACGTAATCCTGGACGTGAAGAATAAGAAAATCTTTGTTCTTTTCCGTACTTATGCTGGATTTTTAAATATTTTTCGTTTTTCTATCTATTTTACATCTTTAACTAGTAAAAAATGAAACAAACAGGGAATAAAAAAAAAAGAAATTCCAGAAGTTCAAAAGAAAAAAATGCCAAATCATCAATAAACGGAAAGAGAGGGATTCGAACCCTCGGTACAAAAATTCGTACAACGGATTAGCAATCCGACGCTTTAGTCCACTCAGCCATCTCTCCCCAATTCAAAAAATTGAATTATTATGCTTATGATACCTCGGATAAACAAAAAGAACAAAAAGTAGGGCTCAAAAAAGCCTTCTATATATCTTATTTGATATTGATCGTCATTTGATATATCTTATCTATCTATCTTTTTTCTATTTGATTATCATTTTATTTAATTACTATTCATAATTCTATATTAACTCATAAATATTAGTTATATTTTCTTATACCTATACTAAAGTTATATTCTATATATACGCAATATAAAATTTTTTCTTTTCTTTTTTTTTTAGTTTGTTTTTTTATCCAACCAGAGTCCAGCTAGGTACTGGCACGGCTCTTTTTTCCCATGAATCACAATGATTTATTTTTCTGTATCAGATTTGAAAGAAACTTGTAATTAAGGAAAACATTTTAATACGATCAAACAAAAATAAAAATAACTTTTTGATCGTATATCATACGAATTAATCAGTTAACGTATCTAAAAAAAGAAATAGAACTATGGATTCTTGCACAATGCATTTTTGTCTTATGAATTTCGTTTAGTAATTTTGTCGAGATCTATCTGTCAAAATACCTTCAACAAAATCCAAAAATGAGATTCGCCCCCTTTTCTAAATTTCATTAGGGGGCCCTTTACGAAACATGTGAACACTGTATTTATCATAAAATTCTGCACCTATTTCATAATTAGGACTGATTCCCCTTCCTGTATTGATATTGACAAAAGATCTTTTTATATACAATAATAGTATTGTAGCGGGTATAGTTTAGTGGTAAAAGTGCGATTCGTTCTATCGACCCCTTAATAGTAATAGTTAAGGGGTCCCTTCCGTGATTCATATCACGATCAAAATCTTTATTTCTTACTTAAAGGTATTTAATCCTTTATACCTCTCAAGGAGCAATTCGAGGAATAATATACATTATCATAATTTGTATACAATTTAGAATTGATTCTAAAATTATGAAACATAAGTTTTTGCAATTGGATCCAGAATCCCAATTTTTGAATATAAGTAAAGGATCCAGGGAGAAAGATATATAAAATTCGTTTCCAATCGTAACTAAATCTTCCAATTTTTTTATTATTTGTTTTGTATAGGAGAGATTGAAGCAAAATAGCTATGAAATGATTTTTTTAGTTTACTAGAAACATCAACATATTTTTTTAGCTCGATGGAAATTTTATTCTTTTCCTAAAGATTCTCTCAAATAGAAATAAAGAACGAAGTAACTAGAAAAAAAGAGATTGTTCGAATACTCCTTTTCTATAGGGATCATCAAAAAAGCAACGTTAATTGTATTCATACCGAAAGGCTGACATAGATGTTATGGATTCTTTTTTTCATGTATTCCATCTATCTCTTAAATTATTCTGTAAAGGAGCTGAATGAAACAAAAGTTTCACGTTCAGTTTTGAATTAGAGACGTTCATTCATAAACGTCGACTATAACCCTTAGCCTTCCAAGCTAACGATGCGGGTTCGATTCCCGCTACCCGCTTATATTCTATTTTTTATTTAGTAAATTTCTTCATTTAGTTTTAGTATAGAATTCTTTTTTCTTTCCCTTTTCACGAAAATTTCGTGAAAAGGGAAAGAAAAAAAGAAAAGCGTCCATTGTCTAATGGATAGGACAGAGGTCTTCTAAATCTTTGGTATAGGTTCGAATCCTATTGGACGCAAATTGATTACATATTGAATTGATTGCAATTGCATATATATTAATTGAATTCGTATATTTATAAAAATATATTGTGAATTTATTATCTTTATGATTCTTTTTTTTAAGAGACTAATGATAGAAATTTTTTAACGGTATGAAAATTTTAATCAATTTTTTTCTACTTGTTCCTGAAGTAAAAAGAGTTCCATCTGTTCCTGAATAGCTTCCTTCAAAATGGCTTCTGCTTCCCCAGTGAATGTCTTGGTAGAAGATATGATTTCGTTGAATTTAGGTTTATTCGTTTTTAAATAAGCCCGGAACTCAAGGAGAAATTTCCTTACCTGTTCAATTTCTAATGAATCAAGATAACCGTTCGTTCCAGTATAAATAGTTATTATCTGTTCTTCCACAGTAAGAGGAGCTGATTGGGATTGTTTAAGCAACTCGCGCAATCGTTGACCTCTTGCCAATTGATTTTGCATGGCTTTATCGAGATCTGAAGAGAATTGTGCAAAAGCTTCTAATTCTGCGAATTGTGCCAATTCCAATTTTAATTTACCAGCTACTTGTTTCATGGCTTTTATTTGAGCCGCCGATCCAACTCTGGAAACGGAAATACCCACATTAATTGCGGGTCTGATCCCAGCATTGAATAAATCGGCAGATAAGAATATTTGGCCGTCTGTAATAGAAATTACATTAGTAGGAATATAAGCTGAAACATCTCCTGATTGGGTCTCAACTATTGGTAAAGCAGTCATACTTCCTTCACCTAACTGAGAACTTAATTTAGCGGCTCTTTCCAAAAGACGCGAATGTAAATAAAAAACATCTCCGGGATAAGCTTCGCGACCTGGTGGTCTTCGTAATAGAAGAGACATTTGGCGATAAGCCTGTGCTTGTTTGGAGGGATCATCATAAATGATTAAAGTGTGGCGTTCACGGTACATAAAATATTCAGCCAGAGCTGCTCCTGTATAAGGCGCGAGGTATTGTAATGTAGCTGGGGAATTTGCTGTTTCAGCCACTATAATAGTGTATTCCATTGCTCCTCTTTCTTGTAAAGAAGTTACGACTTGAGCCACAGAAGATGCTTTTTGACCAATAGCTACATAAACACATACTACATTTTGTCCCTGTTGATTGAGAATCATATCTGTAGCTACTGCTGTTTTACCAGTTTGTCTGTCCCCAATAATCAATTCTCGCTGGCCACGCCCTATAGGGATCATAGAATCAATAGCAATAAGTCCCGTTTGAAGGGGCTCATACACGGACCGTCTGGAAATAATACCGGGAGCGGGAGATTCGATTAACCGAGATTCCGAAGCTGAAATTTCTCCTCGACCGTCAATAGGTTTAGCTAGGGCATTTACAACACGACCCAAATAACCCTCACTTACCGGTATCTGAGCAATTCTTCCTGTTGCTTTTACGGAACTTCCCTCTTGTATCATCAAACCATCACCCATTAATACAACACCAACATTTTTTGATTCCAAATTCAAAGCAATGCCTACTGTACTTTCTTCAAATTCTACTAATTCACCCGCCATTACTTCATCAAGACCATAAATACGAGCAATGCCATCGCCTACTTGAAGTACGGTACCTGTATTTACAATTTTTACTTCGGTATTATATTGCTCAATACGTTCACGGATAATTTTACTAATTTCATCTGCACGAATGGTTACCATGAATATTTCTGAATTTGATTCTTTTTCGAAGAAAAACAAAAAGAAGGCCTGCCTGCCTATACTCTCAATTATAGTAGAACAACTAATCAGTTATTTTTTTCTTTCATCGCCCCAAACATACCAATATTAGCACTGATCGTACGTAAATGTAACTCGTTGTTTAAGCAACTATTCAAAGTTCCCAGAGCTCCTTGTAATGCTTGTTGTAAAACCCTTTGTTGCACTTGATTAATTGCCCTTTGTTGTTCAAAATGAATGGTTTCATTTTTGTAATTTTCGAATTGTTCCAAAGTTGTATAACCATTCACTCGAAACCGATCTGCTTCCATTTCTACTTTCCTTAAACAGGACCGGGCTTTTTCCAGCTGTTCAATGGCTGTTTCCCGTAGTTCTTCTGAATTTCGAATAGTTCTCAAGATTCTCTGTTTTCGATTATCTAATAAATCACTTAATGAAAGTAGATTCTCTTTCCATTCATTTCAAAATGTCTATGATCTCTTCCCGAACCAAACATGAATCTTTCAATTCATTTGGCTCTCACACTCAATTCCTTATAGGAAATTTCCCCATATTTATTATGGAATGAGCCTATCCTCTTTTCTCTATTTCGAAAAATCTTGAAAATGATTATCAATACAAGACCCCAATATTTGGAGGACTCTTCTGACCAAACAAATAATTGTCAGCAAAGTTGTTTTTTTTTCTCTTGAAATCCAAAGAATTCTCATTAATTTATACGTAGGTCATCAATTCTGCATTGTAGAAAAGTAGAAACGGAGGCGTTAAACACAACACCTTTTTCCTATTTTTCATCCATCATAAAGAGAATTCAAGTCAGTTTTTCGACATGAGTGTTCTATATCGAAAAAATTCGAATTTCACTATTAACATAGTGGTAGAAAGAATACTAGACTGCGTCGAAACTTCAAACTGGTTAGCTTTAACCATGGTAATGTTCCAAAATTCTTGGTTGATAGAGAATCAAAGTAGATTTCCCAATGAATCGCGAAATGCTATGGTTCTTAACTATTTTTTTCTCGTTATTTTGTAAGAAGTCATTCGCCGGATCATGCACATTTTCCTAGTTATAACAAAAAAAGTGCAGTTGGTTGTATCCAATCTATTCTTTGAAATAAACAACTCGCACACACTCCCTTTCCAAAAAAAATCAATACACCTAGCACTGCACTTAGATTTATTAGATTTGTTGCTAAAATATCGGTATCAAACCCGAAACTTCCGGCGGATGGCCAGTAAATGAAGCAAAGAAAAGAATCGGTTATATTTTTCATATGATCGCATCTCCTCTTATGGATAGACAAAATTTCTTTTTACGATTCCAAGTTTTTTTTATTTGTTTATGATAGTTTATTCTATAATCTAATTTTTTAATTATTTAATATGAATATATCAAATTAGTATATTTTTATTCTTACTAAAATGAGTATATTAGTAAGAATAAAAATATACTAAAATTGGTTAGTCAATTGAAAGAGTCCCTATAAGAATGATACTTCTTAGAAGGAAATACTAGTTCTTATGTCAATTGCAAAATACTTAGTTGGTTTCAACACTTTCTAAATCAAAATTAAGGGGTCAGTGGACTAAAAAAAGGGACGGAAGAAGGCGAATCAGTATGTTAATCCGAATGAAGAAAAAATTGTAGGAGTAAAATCTAAATAGAATGAAAAAAAAAGCAAGAGCAGCAACGAAAGTCCATGGAAAAAACAAGATGTATTTTTTTTATTAAACAAAAGGATTGGCAAATAAAAGAGCTAATGCTACAACCAGCCCATAAATAGTTAAAGCTTCCATAAAAGCCAGACTAAGTAATAAAGTACCCCGTATTTTGTCCTCTGCTTCCGGTTGTCTCGCAATCCCTTCTACAGCTTGCCCTGCAGCTGTGCCTTGACCAACTCCAGGTCCAATAGAAGCAAGCCCGACGGCCAACCCAGCAGCGATAACAGAAGCAGCAGCAATCAGTGGATTCATGATAAGTTTCTCCTATTCCAAAGAAAATAAAAAAATAGTTAATAATATAATCAACAAAAAATTTATGACTTAATTATTTCATTCTTCATATTTCTCTTTATCTAGTCGAAGTGTAATTCAAAATTTCAAACTTAATAATTTTTATTGAATTATCCCAATTACTTCGATATTCACTTTTTTCGTTTCTACCCTTGTAGTTTTTTGTGAATACATACAATTTTTGGTCTTATCTTACATTTTAAACTTTTTTTTTCTTTGATTTCATTTTTTTAGTCATTTTTTTATATTCAATTCAGAATTACAAGAGATGGAATCTTTTTTTTTGAATCCCTACCTAAATTTAGAGTAGTAGCAGAACAAATTTAGATAGATCGTCATATATAACTAATGAATATCTACTATGACATATACATGTGTTTGTTCCATACCGTAAACCAATGAGTTGTATCTTAGATTCAATCAATCATTCTTGGAAATCCCCCAGCTGTCTTATAACGATTAGATTATATATACACCTAGTTTGACCCCCTCAACCTTTGTTAATTTATTTAATCTCTATTTTTTTTTTACAATTCCCTGGTAATTGTTTTAATTTTCTTTCTACTTTTTGATTGTTATTAAACCTTTTTAAAATTTCTTTGTATTTTTTTATTAATATTCCTTAAGTATATTATCGCGAGCCACACATACTTTGTTGCGGGCTAAAACACGATTTTGATAACTAGTCAATGATGCCCTTCCATGGATTCACCTATATACGCCGCAGCTAAAGTAGCGAAAATAAGAGCTTGAATACCACTTGTAAATAATCCAAGGAACATAACAGGTATAGGAACTACTAAAGGTACTAACGAAACAAGAACAACAACTACTAATTCATCCGCTAATATATTTCCAAAAAGTCGAAAACTAAGCGATAAGGGTTTTGTGAAATCTTCTAAGATGTTAATCGGTAAAAGGATTGGCGTTGGTTGGA
This sequence comes from Vicia faba, assembly GCA_948472305.1. Classification (NCBI taxonomy): domain Eukaryota; kingdom Viridiplantae; phylum Streptophyta; class Magnoliopsida; order Fabales; family Fabaceae; genus Vicia; species Vicia faba. Next base: position 984,591,236 of record OX451740.1, read on the forward strand.
TGTATTTACCAAAATAGGCCAATCCCTTTTTTGAAATACCCGCACTGAAATAGGCTACTGACGTAAGTAAAGCTAATGCAACAGTAGTATTTATATCATTTGTGGGTGCAGCTAACTCTCCATGAGGTAACTTTATAATTTTCCAAGGCAAAAGGGCCCTTGACCAATTCGAAACAAAAATAAATAGAAACAGAGTTCCAATAAACGGAACCCATGGACCATATTCTTCTCCAATCTGAGTTTTGCTCACGTCTCGAATGAATTCAAGGACATATTCAAAAAAATTCTGACCAGACGTGGGAATAGTTTACGGATTTCTAACAACTAGAATGGTTGAAATTAATAAGATAGCAATTACAACCCAAGAGGTAATAAGTACTTGAGCATGCACTTGAAAATCCCCTATTTGCCAATAGAAATGTTGACCTACTTCCACAGCAGATATATCATAGAATCTGTTTAATGTGTTGATGTAACATAATAGAACATTCATATTGCCCTGTCCTCTAAAATAAAAAAATATACCTTGAAAGGGAATTATTTTGATTCAACCATTTCTTTATTTTACTTTGATTTTCTATTTTGAATACCTAACTAATCACAAAATATTTCTTTTTACACAATTTTGTAATGCTATAATAACCAATTCCAAAAATCTATGACCGCACGCCCAACCAAATCGAAAAATTGATTTATCTTATTATTAATCAATTTTTTTGTATATAGCTAGAACGACCCTCACAAATTGCAAAAACTAATTTGTTAAGAATTAATCCGATGGAAGCTATAGCATCATCATTAGCCGGAATCGAAATATCTGCAAGATCTGGGTCAGAATTTGTATCAATTAAAGAAATCGTTGGAATTCCCAAAGTGATACATTCTTGAAGAGCCGTATATTCTTCTTGCTGATCAAGGATTATTACAATATCAGGTAATCTTGTCATATATTTTATACCGCCTAGATATCTTTCCAAATGAGATAATTGTCTCTTCAACATAGTGGCATCTCTTTTTGGAAGAGAGTTCAGTTTCCCCGTCTTTTGCTCCGTTCTCAAGTCCCTGAACTCACGAAGTCTCATTTCTGTAGTATACCAATTCGTTAACATACCTCTGAGCCATTTTTTATTAACATAATGACATCGAGCTCTTATTGCAGCCCGTGTTACTGAATCGACTGCTTTTTTTTTGTACCAACAATTAAAAATTGTTTTCCTGTGCTTGCTGCATCAAAAGCCAAATCACAAGCTTCTGATAAAAAACGAGCAGTTTTAGTAAGATTTGTAATATGAATACCTTTACGTTTTCCCGATATAAAAGGTGCCATTCGAGGATTCCAGTTCCTAGGCTCATGGCCAAAATGAACCCCAGCTTCCATCATCTCTTCAAAAGTGATGTTCCAATATCTTTTTGTCATTTATCCCCACACTTTTTTTTTAAAAAAAAAATTGAAAAAAAATAAAGAGAGACCCAGTATCCTGAAATAGCAATAAATAATTGTTCCGATGGAACCTTCTCTTTTATAGACGATTGGCCGTTAAGATAGAATCAGGCCATTCTTTTATTTCTATTTATTATTATTTTTTATTCTACTTTATTACAAAATCAAATGACTGCATTTAAAGATTTTAAGGGGCTGAGTCGAATCCGCTTTTAGGAACCATTTAATCCTATATTTCTAATAATGTATCACATAAATTCTTTGAAATGATAAAAATCAAAGAATTTTCTGTGATGGAACAAAAGATTTCTAATTTCTACTTCGAATAATTTTTTTTTCCGGGTAATCTTGTTATGTTGCCTTGACCGTGAACGGTGCATTATTCTTTTGAATCCGGTACCAACGGGTATCATCCCCCCTAAAACAACATTCTCTTTAAGACCTTTCAACCAATCAATACGACCCCGAAGAGCGGCTTTTGCTAAAACTCTAGCAGTTTCTTGAAAACTCACTTCAGATATGAAACTTTGAGTATTCAGAGATGTTTTTGTTATTCCCAATAATAAAGCTCGGTAACAAATGGGTTCTTCCAAGGCACGCCCCATTCGTTCTGCTCGCAATAATCCAATTAGTTCGCCAGGTAAAAATACATTAGACATTCCATCTTCTGAAACCAAGACTTTGGATGTTATTTGACGCACAATAATCTCGATATGTCTATTATGGATATGTACTCCCTGGGATCGATAAACCTTTTGGATTTTATTAACCAAAGAAATACGACTTTGCGCTATAGTTAGCTCAGCACCAATCAAGAATCCCCAAGGCATGCCGAGAATTTTTGTTATACACTCTTTCCAAGCATCAATTCTTTTTTCTAGATTCATGGATATTGAATCAATCGAACGTATTTCTAATATCCGTTCCACTTTTGGAAGACCTTGTGTTATATCACCGGATCTCGATTTTTCATATATGAATGTAACTAAAATATCTCCTTGAGAAAGGATCTCCCCATAATGGCCGTGAATGGTTGCTTCTGGAGTCGCCAAATAAGGATTAGCCAATCTTATTATTACAGAATCCATTTGAACTGTTATAACTTGACCCGATTTTAGTTTTAGGTGTGGTCCATTTTTCATTTTAGCTATACATATATTTTCACAAATCAATTGTCCAAGACTTATTATTGTAAACGTTTTTTCACAATAAAAATGATGGAGAAAAAACCAATTCAAATGGAATGGATTCAAAACAATATTACTGTATAGATCGGGTTTAAAAATTTTCTCCTTTTCGTCCATTAAATAATATTTAATTACTTGAAAAATTTCAGTGAATTTGTCAAGTTGCAAATTTTTAATGATTGAGATCTTATTATGAGTTATTAAATGATAAAGTGAATAAAAATTCGCAACTTGAAGGGCTATTCCTAAAGGGCCGAACGAATTATTATTATTAATTGAAATTATAGGATCTTTTTTTATTCCATTGTGAGATTTTACATTTTTGAATGGTCTCATTTGAAAACAATTAGATGATGACAAAATTATCCAAGATCGGCATTCTTTCTTTTTATTCAACAACATACGAATAGTTCCGTGATTTTGGCTAAGCGATTGTTGAATTTTCCCTTGGAATGAATAGAAAAAAAGGGATTGATTCGATCCGATTGATTATCCCTGATCAATCCTAAACCAGACGGGTCATTTCTTTTTCTAATATATGAAGTATTAGATTTGACTAAGTCAATTCTTAGAAAATACTCAATCAAACCATTTGTACTTACTTCAATAAAGGAAGCGGGGGCCTCCTCAATAGAAGAACTTTTTTTTCCCTTGATCCCAATTGAAGACTAAACAAGTCTGAACTAATTGAATCCTTGTGTCGGAAATTCCCCGAATGGATTTTCCATTTCCATAAAGAATATAATTGACAACTTTTAGTTCCAGATTATCCTTTTCCTGGAATAGATCTTGGGGAAAAAGTTTTACAAAATTGATACTGTCCGGTATTTCATATAAAATTACAGGTCGAACCAAAACAAAATACTTTTTCTTGGTAGTTGCGATCCATTGGACATAAATCCAATTTTTAAATTTTTTTGATTCCTTGCATTTTTTTTTTACCGTTCCGGGCGGTCTCAAAATGGCACTGTGTCGGGATATCTTATCCATCTCTCCGGGAAAATGGATATTTCCAGAAAATATTTTTAATTCTATTTTTTTTTCTTTTCTAATCGGACCAATCCGCCTACTCGACTTCTTATATTGAAAGTGATTGGTGTTCCTATTCCAACAAGACTATTATTCCGTACCATTAGGGAAGAAGATTCGGGTAAAATATGCACTTCTTCGGGAATAAATTTTTTTTTATCTACTTGAATTTGGTATTTTGGCTTTACTTCTTCGATTCCTTGATACTCACTGAAATCTTCTTTTTGAAAAATAGAATGAATTCCTATAGTTGTATATTTAGTAATTCCTGAACTCTGTCTTATGTATTGAGGATCATTGAAATAAGCAAAAATACTATTTTCATGAAAAATACCATTGATAGGTATTTCAATGGAGACACCGGAAGGGGACATTAGTTCGTTCTTTCGTTCTTGAATCGATTGGAATGGAAATGGAATAAGAAATCTATTTCTTCGCCTTTTTGCCAAGAAATAAAAAGTATCGTTCAAAATAGCAGGATACATTAAATCAGAATGATCTGTACATATGATTTGATTCAATATTGAAGAATCGCTAATCCACTTTTCTTTTGTACCAAAAGTATTGAATTTATGTTTTACTTGATCATTCCTTTCTAAAAGATTCGAAATATTTGTTTTTCCATTAGAAAGTGAATCCATGGTAACTTGATCTTGATCCCTGCGAAGTAAAAAATGGATTGTATTAGACCTGCACGACTTTCCTGACAATATCCATAAATGACTTGTTTTTGGTAAGATATGTACATTACTATATATAAATTGTGATGTATGGTACACATCGGTACTCCAATGCATTTCCCCTTCTGAGTCAGAATAAATATGTTTTTGAACCCTCTCTTTCAAATTTAAAGTAGATGTTCCCGCGCGGATCTCCGCAATCACTTGTTCTGATTTTACATATTGATTATTTTGAACTAATAGAAAACTTTTTGGTGGAATAATGACGTTGTGTATAATATCGTCACTTTCAATAGTTACATAGAAGTCTATATTACATATAAAAGCAGGATATCCATGACGTGTCCGTGTAGGGTGAACTAAATCCTCATTAAATTTTATTTTTCCATTCGAGGGGGCTCGCACATATTCAGCAGTACCCCCTGTGAATACTCCACCAGTATGAAAAGTTCTTAATGTTAGTTGAGTTCCCGGTTCTCCAATAGATTGACCAGCAATAATCCCTACAGCTTCTCCCAATTCTACCAGGTCCCCATGAATAGGACTCCGCCCATAACACAATCGGCAGATCCAAGACGTATTCCTACAGGTAAAGGGGGTTCGAATAAATATTGGTTGTGTTTGAAAAGTTATGAATCGATTGATAAGTCCAATTCCAATATCTTGATTTCTAACGACAATGCACCGTGAACCTATATATATATCGTCTGCTACTACACGACCAATTAATGTTTGTATCAAAATTCTTTCTGGCATCATTCCATTTCGGGTGTTTACATAAATCCCACGGATGGTACCGCAATCTGTTCGCCGTACAACAATGTGTTGAACCACTTCAACAAGTCGACGTGTAAGATATCCAGCATCTGATGTTCGTACAACAGTATCTACAACCCCTTTACGGGCTCCGTAGCAAGAAATTATATATTCCGTTAAAGACAGTCCTTCACGTAAATTGCTTTGAATGGGTAAATCAATCATTTGTCCTTGTGGATCTGACATTAATCCTCTCATTCCGACTAATTGGTGCACTTGAGATGCATTTCCTCTAGCTCCTGAAAAAGACATGATATGGACTGGATTAAAGGGGTCAGTCATCCTAAAATTGGAATTCATTTGTTGTCGCAAATATTCGCTTGTAGCATACCATATTTCAATGGATTGGCGTAATTTTTCTACCGCATGGACATTTCCATAATGATTATGTTTTTCCAAAATGGAACTTTGTTGTTCAGCATCTTGGACTAGCCATCCTTTTGAAGGTATTGTTAAAAGATCATCAATTCCTAATGAAATAGATGTAGCAGTAGCTTGATGGAATCCTAGAGTCTTTACTTGATCTAGGATGTGTGATGTATATGCCATTCCGAAATGATCTATTAATCTGCTAATAAGTCGTTTAATGGCAGTTCCACCTATCACGTTATTGTGAAAGACTAGATCGGCCCGTTCTGCCATAAGTACCTCCATATTCCACTCAGTGTTATTCGGTTCGACAATGGATTTGAGTTAATGATTGGAAAACTTCCTTTTCTTTATGTTTATTCACGTAGAAAATTGAAAAGATGCTAGTTGACCTGAATTTACACCAGTATCATAAATTGACTTAGCGTGGATACCAACACTAACCATTTATATGATTAGATACCATATGAATCGGCTCGAGAAAAACCTTGTATAGCTTCTTCGATTTCTCGATAAAAAGAAATATGACCAATAGTGGTTCGAATGTATATACAACGAATTTCTTTTTTTATACTTCTTATTACTAAATAATCCCCATAAATCTCATAATAGGTACCAAAAGATTCATAGTGAACTTCGATAGGAACTTCTCTTGAAGACATAATGCATTGATCTATTCGCCACCGGAGCCAAAAAGGACTATCGAAATTTATTCTTTTCTGTCTATAAGCTCCAATTGCATCATAGGAATTGCAAAAAAAGGGTTCTTTTTTTTTCATATACTTCAAGTTATTATTGCTAATTTTTTCATTGTGAGAATTTCGGGAATTAAACGAATTATACCTGTTTGCACAAATACCTCGACGATTTCCGCTAGTTAATACGTAAAGTCCAATAAGCATATCTTGAGTTGGTACACAAATGGGATCCCCAATAGCCGGAGACAAGAGATTCGTATGAGAAAACATAAGTAAACGAGCTTCTGCTTGAGCCTCCAAAGATAAAGGCACATGAACAGCCATTTGATCCCCATCAAAGTCTGCATTGAATCCCTTACAAACCAATGGATGTAAACAAATAGCACGTCCTTCGACTAAAATGGGTTGAAATGCCTGTATGCCCAACCTATGCAAAGTAGGCACTCTATTCAGCAATACTGGATGCCCCCGCATAACTTCTTGAAGTATTTCCCATACAATGGGTTCTTTTTCCCGGATTTTCCTCTTAGCAACTCCTATGTTCGAAGCAAAATGGTTTTGAATTAAACCACGAATTAGAAACGTCTGAAATAGCTCTATTGCTATTTCGCGGGGCAATCCACATCGATGTAATGAAAGTGATGGACCTACGACAATAACAGAACGCCCCGAATAATCAACTCGTTTTCCAAGAAGAGTCTCTCGAAATATTCCCTCTTTGCCCTCAATTATATCGGAAAACGATTTGTAAACTTTATTATTACCGTCCCTCATTGGTTGTCCGCGGATTCCATTATCAAGAAGTGTATCCACGACTTCTTGTACCAATTTTTCTTGACACATTACTAATTCCTCTGGTGTAGATCTACTTGTTGTTAATAGATCAATAAGAGTATTGTTCCGATAGATAACTCTTCTATAGAGTTCATTAATATCCGAACTCATTAGTTTACCGCCATCTATTTGAATAATTGGTCTCAATTCGGGAGGAAGCACTGGTAAGAGACATAATACCATCCATTCTGGTTCTATATTTGTTCGGATAAAATGCTTAGCTAATTCCATGCGTCGAACCAAAAAATTCTTTCTTCTTCCAACTTTTTGATCTTCCCATTCATTTTCATTGTCAGTGGACCCCTCTTCTCCTAATTCTGTCCATTCTAGCAACGAAGAATCCATAATCATTCTTAAATCCAGATCAACTAATTGTTCTCGTATAGCACCCGCTCCACTAGAAATTTCTCTATTTCGAAATGTATCCAAACCTTGAGTAGCAAAAAAGAGTGGGAGACTGTATCTCCAGGATTGGATTTCATAGTCGAATGAACCTCGTAATCGTAAGAAAGTTGGTTTTTTAACTACGGGCCTAGCAAAAGAAAAATTTGGATAGGATCCAATAAGATGGATCTCCCCCTTTGAAAATCGGACATGAGGGTTTCCTCTCATCCGGCTAAAGTATTTACACACAATTAAAGATAAAGAAAGGGGTTTCCGCTTTCATATTTTTGAAAACCTCTAATCTAAAATATAAAATAAAAAAGGTTTACTCTTGACTCAAGTTATCAATAAAGACCAAGCAACATTTCATTGATACATTCTTCGGTTTTTCTGAATTTTTTATGCAATTCGAAATTCCGACAGAAATAAAATGTAAAATTCTTGAGTAGTCTACCTCCCTTCGAACGAGGAATCCTCTAAAATGAAATTCTTAATAAAAAAGGAATATCTTCGACTTCATAAGAGATTTCTTTGTCTCTGTATCATACCGTTTGATCTTTTAGGTCAAGACGTCACCTCGACGGGTATGCCACGATGTCTTAAAGCCTATATGCGATAGATAAACTTCTGCAATCATGATATATTTTATTCTTTGAACATAATTTTAGTTCTTTTAAAATAAAAAAAAAAGAGATGGAATAATGAATTCCACAAAAAAGTATTTTTTTTTTCACAAGGTACATACAGTATAAAGAGTTTTTTGTTACTGAATTGACCATAGACCAACTCCCTTATTGGGAGTATTCAATACACCCATGAATTGAATTCTGAGCTTCATGTTACTCATCCCAAGAGACATGCCAGATATAGGACATTCCAATTTAATTGAATGGAATGACAGTTTTTCATTCGAAATCTGTACAATAAGAATTTTTATCAAATCACACATCGCAGTATACTAGACCCTCTAATTCTTTAAGAGGTTTATCTAAAAGGCTCGCGATATAACTAGGAAGACGTTTCAAATACCACACATGGGTTACTGGACATGCTAATTTGATATACCCCATTTGATATCTACGTATCCGAGAATCAACAAATTCTACTCCGCATTGTTCATAAAATTGAGGTTGGTCTTTTTTATCTCCGATTACTCGATAATTTCCACAAGCACAAATCCCACTTTTTATAGGCCCAAAAATTCTTTCACAAAATAATCCATCTTTTTCAGGCTTATTGGTTTTATAATGAAGAGTATAGGGTTTTGTTACCTCCCCAACTGTTTCTCCATTAGGTAGGATTTTTTTTGCCCAAGCACTTATTTGTTCAGAGGAAACTGATCCAATTCGAAGGTGTTGATGTTTATACTGATCAATCATAAAATAAAATTTCGGATTCAGTCCAATTAAACTTCCTTCCTTTGAATCTGAAAGTCTTTCTCAGAGACAAGGAAATGATTCAGTTCCAGAGCCAAAGATCGTAGTTCGCGAACGAGCAATCGAAAAGATTCTGGAGCATCCACAGGTTTCGGTATTGTTCCTCCACTAATTGTAGTTCCAAGTACTTCTTGACGAGCTTTAATATGATCAGATTTATAAGTAAGCATCTCTTGTAAAATATGAGCAACACCGAATCCCTCGAGGGCCCAAACTTCCATTTCGCCTACCCGTTGTCCTCCTTGTTTGGCCCTTCCTTTAAGGGGTTGTTGTGTAACAAGTGCATAAGGTCCACTGGAACGTCCATGTATTTTATCATCAACTTGATGAATTAATTTCAAGATATAAGGCTTTCCTATTATAACGGGCTGTTCAAAAGGATTCCCCGTTCTTCCATCAAATATTCTGCTCTTTCCCGGATACTCGGGTTCAAATATCCATGGATTCGATGTTTCTTTACTGGCCTCATATAATTCAGAAAACACAAGTTTTCTGGAAGCCTCTTGTTCATATCTCTCATCAAAAGGTGCTATTCGATAATGTCTATTTAGCATACTCCCAGCTAATCCGAGCGAACATTCTAATATCTGTCCTACATTCATTCGAGAAGGGACCCCTAATGGATTGAAGACCATATCAACGGGTCTTCCATCTTGCAAATAAGGCATATCCTGTCTAGACAAAATCTTTGAAACGATACCTTTATTTCCATGTCTCCCGGCCACTTTATCACCTACTTTGATTTCACGTTTCTGTGAAATATATATATGAATTGTTTCTGGATTATAGCTAGAATCCGCTTTTTTGTGGAGCCATCTCACATCAATAACTCGGCCCCTACCACCTATAGGTAGTTTTAGACAAGTTTCCTTTGAGGTGGATACCTGAATCCCAAGTATAGCTCGTAATAATCTATCTTCCGGGGCATATGAGGATTCTTTTGCCATTTGAGGCGTTAATTTACCCACTAAAATATCGCCCGTTTCTACCCAAGATCCCAGAATTACAATTCCATTTTTGTCTAAATTTCGGAGTAAATGCGCTTCTAGATGTGGAATTTTATTAGTGATTCTTTCAGGACCATGGCTTGTCACATGAGTCTGAATTTCATATTTCCGTATGTGAAAAGAAGTATAAATATCTTCATAGACCAGACGCTCACTAATGATTACAGCATCTTCAGAATTGTAACCTTCCCATGGCATATAAGCTACTAATACGTTTTTTCCCAAAGCGAGTTCACCACCAACTGTAGCAGCACCATCTGCTAAAATTTGTCCCTTTTTTACGCATTTACCCTTCTGAACCTGGGATTTTTGATGCATGCAAGTATTTTTGTTGGAACGTTGATATATAATTAATGGAATACTTAGACCATTCCCACTTCCAAATAAAATAATCTTCTCAGTATCATTATAAACGATCTTTCCCTCGTGTTCGGCTATAGCGGGAACTCCCGAATCTAAGGCCACTTGGCGTTCCAATCCAGTTCCAACAATGCACTTTTCGGACCGAGAAAGAGGAACTGCTTGACGTTGCATATTAGAACTCATTAAAGCTCTATTCGCATCATTATGCTCGATAAAAGGAATGAGGGAAGCTCCAATAGAAAAATATTGGAAGGGAAAAATACTTCGAAGATGAACCTGTTCCCATGCAATAGTAAGAAATTCTTGACGGTATCGAGCTGGAACAATCTGCTCCTCCTGAATACCTCGATTCAGTGCTAAAAAATTTCCCGTCGCTACCATATAGTATTCATCTCTACTTGGTGATAAAGAAAGCATTCGTATTCTTTTTGATCTCTCAGAAATTTCATAAAATGGACTTTCTATAGACCCCCAACGACCAATCCTTGCGTGAATTGCCAAGGATCCAATAAGTCCGACATTGATTCCTTCAGAGGTGTCAATTGGACAAATGCGTCCATAGTGACTAGGATGGATATCCCGTATCCGAAAACTAGCAGTTCGCCCCGTCAATCCTCCAGGACCCAAAGAACTCAATTTCCTTCCATGAACTATTTGGGTCAATGGATTGGTTTGATCTAAAACTTGAGATAATGGATGTAATCCAAAAAAAGATTCATAAGTGGTTGTTAATGGCGTTGAAGTCACTAAATTCTGAGGAGTCGGTATCAATTTATATCTAATTGCTCCACATATAGTTCCTATAATTAGATTTTCTAAACGAACGAGAGCCAATCCAAATTGATCTTGTAAGAGATCTGCTACGGAACAAATACGTTTATTTTTCAAATGATTCATATCGTCAAGTGTACCCATTCCAAATTTCATTCCAATCAAATGATCCGCAGCTGTCAATATATCTCGCGGTAACAAAAATGTATTGTTCTCGGGTATATCAATATTCAGCCTTCGGTTCATATTTCGCCGCCCAATTCCTCCTAATTCACATCTTTGTTGAAATTTTTTTTTTTGTAATTCCGTACATAAAGATTCAGGAAATATGGGATCTCCGCCTACACAAGCAAATTGTCGATAAAACTCCAAAATGGCATTTTCTTTTGACCTTATTTTTTTTCCCTCCTTTTCATTGAGGAAAGACAAGAAAATTTCGGGGTAACAAACGTTCTCAAGAATTTCACTTAAATTCGAACCCATAGCTGATGATAGAACTAGAATAGATATTTTCTGTTTCCTACTTACACGAGCCCATATCCTTGCTTTTCTATCAATTTCTAACTCTAATCTTCCTCCCCAATATGATATTATTGTGCCAGTATAGACTGAATTCCGTTATGGTCCAATTCTGACCGATAATAGATACCGGGGCTTTGCAATATTTGATTGATTACAATTCTGTATATTCCATTTACTATAAAAGTTCCCAGGGAATTCATTAGAGGAATGTTTCCAATAAAAATAATTTGTTCTTGGATATCCTGACTGTTTTTCCAAATTACTCCCGCGGATATATATAATTCAGAGGAATATGTAAGTGATTCATATACAGCATCTTTTTCTTTTATTGAGGGTTCTACCAATTGATATGTTTCCGCAAATAACTGAAATTCAATTTCTTGATCTGTATCTTCAATTTTTGGAAACTTCAAAAGTTCTTCTGTTAAGCCCCGATCAATGAATCTACAAAACCCTTCAAATTGTATTTGATTCAATCCCGGTAGTGTAGACATTCCTTCATTCCCAACCCCAAGCATTTTTGATTACCCCTTTTTTATTTTATAGAAAATATCCCATGATTTGCTGTCATTCTTCATCGAATCACATGAATATATTTAGCAATAATGGAATTTATGTTCTTTTTACTTTACTGAATCACATGAAATTTTACCTCACTACGTCTATGAAATACGCATTATGAAAAGAGGAATTTTGCTACTCAAATTAGAATTTGCAACAAAACAAACAAATAGACTTTTAGTAGAGTATGATATTACATATTCCAATTCGATTGATACCCCAAAAATAAATTCAGGATTTGATTGGCTCCATGAGAGAAAGATTTTAAAAAGAAAATAATCAGAAAAAATATACAATTTTTTTGAGCCCTTTACCATTTCAAGTGTTCAAAAAAGAATGAAAATTAACAAAGAAGAGAGATATTTTGACCCTTTTTTTTTTAGAATGAGAGGATTGCAGTGCATAAAAAGACTTGGATTTATGAAACATGCATAGATCTAACTTCAGCTATAGCTATCTATATATGTCTATTACGTTATTGCAGTCCTATTTGTTCGGGACATAATATGTTGTGTTCATTTTTTTTCTATTCATTCATCAATCTATTTCATGAAAAATTGGCAAAAAAATGAAAGTACGAGAATTTATTGAAAATTCCCTGTAATCCATAATTACATAGAAAATACCCAATTATATAATGTGTAACAATGAAAAGTGATATTATGGGGTTGACATATATTAACAGTTCCTGTTATAATGGAAATAGATAAAGATTATAAAAAAAAAATATATATATATATAATAATAATATATATAATAATAATATTGATTTGTTATGTATCAATTTCGATTTTTTTCTCATTAAGAAATTCAGATTCCTGAATTCTTCCGGAATTTGTAGTTAACAGTTGCTATTTGTCCCGAAATTTTTACTTTTTTTTTTGACTGAAAAGGTATACGTTGGTTTTTTTGAGAGGAGGATATTCTGATCTATTTTTTTGTATCATTTTGGCGGCATGGCCGAGTGGTAAGGCGGGGGACTGCAAATCCTTTTTCCCCAGTTCAAATCCGGGTGTCGCCTGATCGACAAGAGAATCAAAAAGGGTTTCTTCCATTTTGTTGATACAGAAACTTAGTATTTTTTCCATGTGGAAGCAAGTGTAGGGACAGAGTTCTTGAGACTTGTTTGATTCAAAATTCTACGCATCGCTAGATTTGTTCTCTAAAATGCGTTAAATCTTTGCGTCTCGGATTCAAGGAAAAATGAATTAGAGTAGGGAAATGAAAAGGAATAGATCAATCTTGAAATGAAAGTCTTTTCATTCTACTACTGCTGTAGTGTCCGTCTACTGATTGGGTCTTGAATTAGATTGGATAAGGATAGGTAGGACAGGGAATATAATTCCATTTTTAGTTGGCGAAGGGATTGAAGAAAAACCGTCTATACAAACGTATGTAAAATATATGAACGCTTCTGCATTTTTTCCATATTTGTTAGATTAATGAAATTGAATATCTAATTCGATTTCTTTTTTTTTTATTTATTGAATTTTATTTATTTATTGAATTTAATGATATTCATATTATTTTTTTTTACTATGAATTTCATTTTCATTTCATCCAATTCAAAAAAAATTCCATTCCATTTGATTTCATTTCCATTCTAAGAAAAAGAAAACTCTTTCTTTTGGGTAATCGATAGTAAAAGAATTTAATAGGCTGTTTTCCAATTGTTTTAGAGAACGAATCGGGATACAATAAGGATTATTAGATCAAATTGAACTAAGAGATGCAAATAAGAGTATGCAAAGGAATCTATCTTGATTCTTTATTTTTTACTTAAATAAAATGAAATGGGGGGGGGGGGGGGGGGGGGGGGGGGAAGAAAAATAGGTCTTTGTATTCCAACCTATTAGTATGATTCATTACCTTACTACTTCTAAGGATATTTTTTATTTATGCTGAAAATTTCTCAATTCTACTCCGAATCTGATAAGAACTTGCTAGATGTTCTAATTGGATGTTTCATCAATGGTGTTATGACGGAATGGAATACTTTTTTGACTCTGTACTAGCAATTCCACTATTATTATAAGATATTATCAAATTTTTAGTGAAAAATAAAAACAAAAAGAATACAAGAAAAATTAGTAAACAATAAAAAAAGAATTAATAAAAGAATTTCTTCATATTGATATAGATAGGAGACATAATTTACATGGATATAGTAAGTCTTGCTTGGGCTGCTTTAATGGTAGTTTTTACATTTTCCCTTTCCCTTGTAGTATGGGGAAGAAGTGGACTCTAACGGTAATACTCATTGAGTTAAGGGATCAATCTGTCTCAATTGTTTTCTAGCTGGGTTCTTCCAGTTTTGAACTATTTTAGTTATTTTATTAATACTAATTAATGAAAATTATATCTGGATTTAGAAATTCTATTGTATTCCAGTGGTTTACTATATTCCATGTATAAGAAAGAGAATATTGAAAAAAAAAACTCTTTGAATCAACCAAATATATTTAATTGTTGCCATTTTGATGTCCCGGGAATACAGATAATTGGGAAACGGATTACTATTCCAAACCAAATTCTTTTTAATATTTCTATTCAATTAAATCAATTTGAATTTTGGAATACTCAAAAGATTATTTCTTTTTATTTATTAGTTACCGGGATTCTGAAAAGAATCTGAAATCAAAAAATGAAAATAACAAGAATAAAAATTGCGTTGCTTTTTAATTATTTCAGATTGATTGGAACCAATACAAATAGAATAGATTTAGATGAAATCAAGAAAAATGTGGACGCCATGGAATTGACATTCCATATCTATAGATAGATATCCATCTATCCATATGAAAACAACATTCTAGATTGGTTCCTCCATATTAAACCTCTTTTTTTTTAGTAAAACATTCTAGTTCTACTGTAATAGATAATATAGTAGAAAGAAATAGATTTGATTTCTTTCTACTATACTAGGATTTAATAGAATTCTGCTGGTTGTAGTCTGATCATTTTCTTAAAAAACAAAAGACCCGAAATAGAAATTATTTTTTCATTTTTTTCTTCAATCATTGCATTGATAAGAAATAAGAAGTCATGTTTCAGTAAAATTGAGTCACTTTGACTTACCGTTTTTACATAAATTATAAGTAAAAAGGCAGTAGGAACTAAAATGAAGAGTGCAGTAGCTATAAATGCGAGAATATTTACTTCCATAATCTCTATGTTTTATTTCTCTTTAATTTCTAATAAATACTTCGGGATTTAATCCCATAGAAATGAAAAATCTTTCGTCACTAAATTCAATGGGATAAATTGGATCTCGATGATATCAAATCGGATCAATATCACGAATAACAATATCTGAGCTATCAAATCAATAATTCATGGTCGAGAATTTCATAGTATAACATCGAAAGATGTTTTATCCATACCAAACCAAATAAGAAAATGACTTGCTGATGCAATCAAAAAGTCCTTTTTCTTTCTTTGTCCAAACCTTTCCCTTAAACTAAAAAAGAAAGAAAAAGGGGGATACCTGTTTGAAATGTTATTTTTTTAGTTTTATTCCCTTATCATACACGAAATCAATTGATATTTTTTGGATTTGTATCCATCGGGACTGACGGGACTCGAACCCGCAGCTTCCGCCTTGACAGGGCGGTGCTCTGACCAATTGAACTACAATCCCAGGGAAAAAGTCGTCTAGTATACACACATATTCTTACAATTTCATTCTAACTCTTTGTTTTTCTATTTGAGATTCGAGAACGCCTCTTTTAAAGGCGGACTTCTATATATATATATATATTCATATTTTTATGGGTCTGCGCTTTAGCGACACGGATGACTCGCAATCCGTTCGTTATTGCCAACTTGATTAAAAAATCAATCAAGGAAACAAAAAAGACTATTTTTTTCTTTTTTGACTTGAACCCTTTCCTTCGACTTTATACTTACAGATCCCAATAGGTGTTTTGCAAAATCCGAATTTGTGGAAAAAAATATGTAAGTAATCTGGAAAAAAGACATAGGACTCAAGATTATAATCTTATGTATGCGAACCCATTGGTGATTTTTAGAGAACACCAAATGGGTTATATCATTTCATGGTGGATCCAGAAATATTTTTGGGCCGAGCTGGATTTGAACCAGCGTAGACATATTGCCAACGAATTTACAGTCCGTCCCCATTAACCGCTCGGGCATCGACCCAGGAAGAATTCATTTTAGTCTTTCTTGATAATCCCTCATCCATTTCCTTTCGTAGTACCCTACCCCCAGGGGAAGTCGAATCCCCGTTGCCTCCTTGAAAGAGAGATGTCCTAAACCGCTAGACGATGGGGGCCTCCTTGCCCGATTTCCATTCTACTATGTTCATAGTATGAACAGTTTTTTGAAATTGTCAATATAATGGAATGATATGATTCGATCAAAAGGATCTTCCCATCTTTCAGAATTCCTTACAATTTTTTGATTCATCCTTTTGATTTCTAAATTGTTCATTCCAATCACCAATCTATAGAATTCAACAAAATAGAAAATAAAACGAAGTAATGCGAAAGAAACCAAAATAAACATAGAAGACTTTGTGGAAAGAATTGATTTGCTAGAACAGGGGGGCATTAACACCTTATTTCTTTCACTTTCATTCAGTGTTAAGAAGATGAAATTGGGTATATTTGTATTTCACACTAAGTTGGGAAATACAAAAATGCGAATGAATCCGGAAATTGAGTAAAAAAGGATGAAGATCAATAAGAATTGAGTTGAGGGACAGGATAGAATCCATTTATCAAAGATTCGGAAATATTGGAATTAGGGGTCCATGTATCAATGAAATGAATTTCGTGTTATGATGAAGATGACTTCAATTCAAATCGGTTTTGAAAAATTTCATTCCTATTTATCAAATCCAATATGAATTAATTCTTTTTTCACTATTAAATCCAATTTTTTGTTCGTTAATGAGTTGCTATGTACAAAAAATTGATCTATGTACATACATCTAAATGTACATATATCTAAATGTACATATATCTAAATCAGATTTAGATATATATATATCTATTTCGTCAGATTGATATACCAATTTTGTATATATCTATTTTGTATATCTATCTATAATAATAGATATAGAATAAGTATATGCAGTAACAAATAGATGTACTAAACTCATCTTCATATTGGCTGATTCCGTATTGGGGAATTTACTCAAACGCCGCCCTTTTAACTCAGTGGTAGAGTAACGCCATGGTAAGGCGTAAGTCATCGGTTCAAATCCGATAAGGGGCTTTTTGTATCAAAAAATGATAACAGTAGTATTCCTATTTGAAGGAAGATATAGAAATATTCTTGATATTTGTAAGAAGTTTCTGTTTGTAATAAAAAAAACTAATTAATAGTTGAATTTCATTAAAAAATCGAATTTCAACTCTATTAAGTTCTTGTTATCATTCGAATAGAGTAAACTCATTCGAGTTAGAAAGTAAAATGGTATTCTTTTCTATATATATATATATATTTATTTTTTTAGAATATGATATTTTCTTGAATCAAAAAAGGAAAAGATTCTAAAAAAAAGTAAGTGGACCTAAGCTATTGAATCATAACTATATCCACTATTCTGATATTCAAATTGGATAGAAATGAAATTTGAACGGTGGATCTTTTTTTCTTTTTAATACCTTTTTGGTTCTAACTCTGCAAGAATCTGTCGATATTTCGGATAAAATCTTATTGTTCGTAGGAATGAATTGCTACTCCTCTCCTCCAGTGGAAGGGCTTATTCTATTCTAAGGTCCAACATACAAGTCATTTGACTTAAAAATCTATTTTTTCCGAATACAAGAAAAGATCAAATTTGATTTCTATTATTTCGTGAAGATATGTCTATCAAAATAATAGAAAAATCCATAAAATCATGACTTTGAGTATCAAACATTTGGTTTTGATATCTATGCATACGAGATTTTTAAGGCAATTAATGGACGAAACTTTCACTTAGAATATATTATTATTACTAAAATTCCATAGAATATTCAAAGAATATGACAGATAGATAAAAAAAGAAATAGAGAAAAAGCTTCAAAAAAAGAAAGAAATGTAAAATAGAAAGTCAAATATAGGATCCTCTAGTAGTTTTTTAGACATACAAATTCGAAGAATATAGAAAACTCTTTTTTTTTATTTCACGAACAAGATTCAAGAAGAATCTTATTTGATAAAAGCAGAGTAGTATGTCTGGGGATCTGCTGGTAACGAGAGTAATAAAAGCGATCGATCATTTGTTTATGGAATAGTTCTTTAAAAATTTTATTTCTATGATTTATGAGTCATAAGACAATTTGCGAGTCATGACTTAGGGAATTTTTTTAGAATATAAAGAAAGAAGCCAATTGATTTGACCTAGATTAGATATCCATCGACAAAAAAAGAATTTTTCTATTCGAAACCCAGTAGAAAAGAGGGGACAGTCTACGAGAAATCATATCATATATAAAATGAAAAAAGCCTCGAAGGTTGCATCCCTGAAAATACTAGTAGGTGTTCGGAAATGGTTTGAAGTAGTTGAATATGAGGATCACTATGACTATAGTTCTTGGTAAATTTACCAAAGATCAAAATGATTTATTTGATATTATGGATGACTGGTTACGGAGGGACCGTTTTGTTTTTGTGGGTTGGTCCGGTCTATTGCTCTTTCCTTGCGCCTATTTTGCCGTGGGGGGTTGGTTCACAGGTACCACCTTTGTAACTTCATGGTATACTCATGGATTGGCAAGTTCCTATTTGGAAGGTTGTAACTTCTTAACTGCAGCAGTCTCTACTCCTGCTAATAGTTTAGCACACTCTTTGTTGTTACTGTGGGGTCCTGAAGCACAGGGAGATTTTACCCGTTGGTGTCAATTAGGTGGTCTGTGGACTTTTGTTGCTCTTCACGGTGCTTTCGGATTAATAGGTTTTATGTTACGTCAATTTGAACTTGCTCGATCTGTTCAATTGCGGCCTTATAATGCAATCGCATTCTCCGGTCCAATTGCTGTTTTTGTTTCTGTCTTCCTGATTTATCCACTGGGCCAGTCTGGTTGGTTCTTTGCGCCTAGTTTTGGTGTAGCAGCTATATTTCGATTCATTCTCTTTTTCCAAGGGTTTCATAATTGGACATTAAACCCTTTTCATATGATGGGAGTTGCTGGTGTATTGGGCGCTGCCCTACTATGCGCTATTCATGGCGCTATCGTAGAAAATACCTTATTTGAAGATGGTGATGGCGCAAATACATTCCGTGCTTTTAACCCAACCCAAGCAGAAGAGACTTATTCAATGGTTACTGCTAACCGCTTTTGGTCCCAAATCTTTGGGGTTGCTTTTTCCAATAAACGTTGGTTACATTTTTTTATGTTATTTGTACCAGTAACTGGTTTATGGATGAGTGCTCTTGGAGTAGTCGGTCTGGCCCTGAACCTGCGTGCCTATGACTTTGTTTCTCAAGAAATCCGCGCAGCAGAAGATCCTGAATTTGAGACTTTCTACACCAAAAATATTCTCTTAAACGAAGGTATTCGTGCGTGGATGGCGGCTCAAGATCGGCCTCATGAAAACCTTATATTCCCTGAGGAGGTTCTACCACGTGGAAACGCTCTTTAATGGAACTTTAGCTTTAACTGGTCGTGACCAAGAAACTACTGGTTTTGCTTGGTGGGCCGGGAATGCCCGACTTATCAATTTATCCGGTAAACTACTGGGGGCCCATGTAGCCCATGCCGGATTAATAGTATTCTGGGCCGGAGCAATGAACCTATTTGAAGTTGCTCATTTCGTACCCGAGAAGCCCATGTATGAACAAGGCTTAATTTTACTTCCCCATCTAGCTACTCTAGGTTGGGGGGTTGGTCCGGGAGGGGAAGTTATCGACACCTTTCCATACTTTGTGTCTGGAGTACTTCACTTAATTTCCTCTGCAGTATTGGGCTTTGGCGGTATTTATCATGCACTTCTGGGACCTGAGACTCTTGAAGAATCTTTTCCATTCTTTGGTTATGTATGGAAAGATAGAAATAAAATGACTACTATTTTAGGTATTCACTTAATTTTGTTAGGTATAGGGGCTTTTCTTTTAGTATTTAAGGCTTTTTATTTTGGAGGTCTATATGATACCTGGGCTCCAGGAGGGGGAGATGTAAGAAAAATTACCAACTTAACCCTTAGTCCAAGCATTATATTTGGTTATTTACTAAAATCGCCTTTTGGGGGAGAAGGTTGGATTGTTAGTGTAGACGATTTGGAAGATATAATTGGGGGACATGTATGGTTGGGTTCCATTTGTATACTTGGTGGAATCTGGCATATCTTAACCAAACCTTTTGCATGGGCTCGGCGTGCACTAGTATGGTCTGGAGAAGCTTACTTATCTTATAGTTTAGGTGCTTTAGCCGTTTTTGGTTTTATAGCTTGTTGCTTTGTCTGGTTTAATAATACTGCTTATCCTAGTGAGTTTTATGGTCCCACTGGACCGGAAGCTTCTCAAGCTCAAGCATTTACTTTTCTAGTTAGAGACCAACGTCTTGGAGCTAATGTAGGCTCCGCTCAAGGGCCTACCGGTTTAGGTAAATATCTAATGCGTTCTCCGACCGGAGAAGTCATTTTTGGAGGAGAAACTATGCGTTTTTGGGATCTGCGTGCTCCCTGGTTAGAACCTCTAAGAGGTCCTAATGGTTTGGACTTGAGTAGACTGAAAAAAGACATACAGCCTTGGCAAGAACGTCGTTCCGCGGAATATATGACTCATGCTCCTTTAGGTTCTTTAAATTCCGTCGGTGGCGTAGCTACAGAGATTAATGCAGTCAATTATGTATCTCCTAGAAGTTGGTTAGCTACTTCTCATTTTGTTCTAGGATTCTTCCTATTCGTAGGTCATTTATGGCACGCGGGACGAGCTCGCGCAGCTGCCGCAGGATTTGAAAAAGGAATTGATAGAGATTTTGAACCTGTTCTTTCCATGACTCCTCTTAATTGAGACATGAAATCCAATGCTTGACGTAAGAATCACTTTGATTTTAGTATACATATTGGGTTGAGTCGAGCAGATCATATTGAAAAAATATTTTGTTTTTCAATTCATTTATATCTAATCTTTTTTCGGGCTCGGCTATATCACCACTTAGCCGAGCCCAAAAAACCGAGCCAACCTAAATCAAGAATCAATAAAATAAAAAAATCCATTCGCCAAGAAAAAGGAGAGAGGGGGATTCGAACCCTCGATAGTTATTTGTTTCAAACTATACCGGTTTTCAAGACCGGAGCTATCAACCACTCAGCCATCTCTCCAAAAGCTAATTTCTATTTTATCTTTATTTCACTCAAGAGAACATGACCATACGAATTCATACCCTGTTATCTATCTATGAGAAAGATATCTAGTGTGAATCTATTGGTCTAGTTCTCTATCCGTATATATTATATATACATGATCCAGCATGCTCTTTTGTGAAATAAAAAAAACTACCCCTCGATCCATGCCTCAATAAGGGGTGTTATCTAAAATCAATGGATTCATGAAAAAACCCTCCATAATGATAATGTGTTTTTTATTTCTTTTTTGAAAGGGGTCAAAAAAAAGGGGTTGGGGGATCAAATGGTATAGTTCTTTTGTTGGTCAATTAGAAGATTATAAACATGACTATTGCTTTTCAATTAGCTGTTTTTGCATTAATTGTTACTTCATCCATTTTATTAATTAGTGTACCTGTTGTATTTGCTTCTCCTGATGGTTGGTCAAGTAACAAAAATGTTGTATTTTCCGGTACATCATTATGGATTGGATTAGTATTTCTAGTGGGTATTCTTAATTCTCTCATCTCTTGAAACTATTCATTCTAGATCAAAAAACGAAATGACCCCTCCCCCCGAATTCTTTCGGGTTGTGAGGCACATTAAAATGGAATATATAAGACCCCACACAGAAAGAAAACTAAAACATTTTTATTATTAATGGGAGGGGTCAAACTTCTTCTATTGGAAAAAGCTCATATCTTATCCTGAATATGATATATAGTAAAACAAAAATATTCATATTATTTTTTTAATATAGAATATACTAATTTGAATTCTATTCTAGAAAAAAATAAGAATAGAATATTAAGAATTCTTAATAGAAACGAATATTAATAGAAAATCGTATATTTCGAATAGAAAGATATAGATATTCCATAATCTATTATCTATAAAATATATATGGATTTCGACTTTTCTTGATCACTCCTAATAGATATCAAACACCGCTCTGCACAAATCGAATTGATATATCAAGTAAAAAGTACAATATAGAAAGTATAAAGTACAATAAAAAGAAAAACGCGGATATAGTTTAATGGTATAATTTCTCTTTGCCAAGGAGAAGACGCGGGTTCAATTCCCGCTATCCGCCGTTGCTTATGTATTGAATAGTACATTTATCTATCTATTTCAAAAATAGAAAATAGTGAATTCCAATTTTTATCAAAAATGTTGCGGAGACAGGATTTGAACCCGTGACCTCAAGGTTATGAGCCTTGCGAGCTACCAAGTTGCTCTACTCCGCCATAAGAAGAACAAATGACAATGAATGGAAAACAGAGATTGAATGTACCCCTCCACCATATCTGTACAAATAGAATAAACCATTGATACAAAATGGTAAAGGGATTGTCCTATGATCGCGGATCATCAAAATGAATAAAAAAAATGAAGATAATTTTTTATTCTTACCAACTCGATCTTGTTGCACCGGGCAACAAACATTCGTGAACCATTTCACGAAGTACGTGTCCAGATAATCCAAAGTGTCGATAATTACCTCGTGGTCTTCCGGTCGCAAAACAACGTCGATGAAGACGTGTAGGTGCACTATTACGCGGTAGTACTTCCAACTTTCCCTGAATTTCCCATTTCTCACTTAACGATTGAGCTTTGCTCATTTCTTTTTTTGGAGATCGTCGAATCAAATGATATTTTTGTTCCAATTTTTGCCTCTTCTTCTCCCTCTCAATTACACTTTTCTTTGCCATGCTGATTCATTTCCTGTATCAATGATAGAAGTTGGATCCTAAGATGTCGAAAATTGAAGAATGTGGTTCCCCTTCTTCATACAAAGAGATTCAATTTTTGCAGATACAATAAAGAATCAAATTAACCAAATTAACCAAATTTACCGGATGTAGAGGCAATCAAGAAAGCTGCATAAGCAAATATATAACCTACCGAAAAGTGGACTAATCCAACCAATCTTGCTTGGACAATGGAAAGAGCCACATGTTTATCTCTCCATCGAATCAAATTCGCCAAAGGTGTGCGTTCATGAGCCCATGCTAAAGTTTCAATCAATTCCTGCCAATATCCGCGCCATGAGATTAAGAACATAAATCCAGTAGCCCAAACAAGATGTCCAAATAAGAACATCCACGCCCAGACGGATAAACTATTCATACCAAAGGGGTTATATCCATTGATAAGTTGTGAAGAATTTAACCATAGATAATCTCTTAACCATCCCATCAAATAGGTTGAAGATTCATTAAATTGTGAAACATTACCCTGCCATAATGTAATGTGCTTCCAATGCCAATAAAAAGTAACCCATCCAATGGTATTTAACATCCAGAAAACAGCCAAATAAAATGCATCCCAAGCAGAAATATCACAAGTACCACCTCGTCCCGGACCATCGCAAGGAAAACTATAACCAAAATCCTTTTTATCCGGCATTAACTTGGAACCACGTGCATCTAAAGCACCTTTTACTAAGATCAATGTAGTTGTATGTAAACCAAGAGCAATAGCATGATGAACCAAGAAGTCTCCAGGCCCTATTGTTAAGAATAGAGAATTACTATTCTCATTAATAGCATTTAACCAACCCGGCAACCATATGCTTCGCCCCGCATTGAGCGCCGGACTATTCGTTGAAGATAAAAGTACATCGAAACCATATGAAGTTTTACCATGAGCAGATTGTATCCATTGGGCAAATATAGGTTCGATCAAGATTTGTTTCTCCGGAGTGCCAAAAGCAAGCATGACATCATTATGGACATAAAGTCCCAAAGTATGGAACCCCATAAATAGGCTGGCCCAACTTAAATGGGATATGATAGCTTCTTTGTGCTCTAACATTCTTGCCAATACATTATCCTCATTCTGTTCGGGATTGTAATCTCTAATAAAAAAGATAGCTCCATGAGCAAAAGCCCCTGTCATAATAAATCCTGCAATGTATTGATGATGAGTATATAACGCAGCTTGAGTAGTAAAGTCTTGTGCTATAAACGCATAAGCAGGTAAAGAGTACATGTGTTGAGCTACCAAAGAAGTAATGACCCCTAACGAGGCTAGAGCAAGGCCTAATTGAAAATGAATTGAATTATTGATTGTGTCATAAAGACCCTTATGTCCACGCCCCAATCTACCCCCCGGAGGAATATGCGCTTCTAAAATATCTTTTATACTGTGCCCAATACCGAAGTTAGTTCTATACATATGACCAGCAATGAGAAAAAGAATTGCAATAGCTAAATGATGATGGGCCATATCGGTAAGCCATAAACTTTGCGTTTAAGGATGGAATCCCCCGAGAAGTGTTAGAATGGCAGTTCCCACGCCTTGCGAAGTACTAAATAAATGATTACTAGAATCGGGGTTTTGAGCATAAAGATTCCACTGACCCGTCAAAAGTGGCCCTAATCCTTGAGGGTGGGGCAATACACTTAAGAAATTATTCCATCGAACATATTCTCCTCTGGATCCTGGAATAGCCACATGGACTAAATGCCCTGCCCAAGCTAAGGAACTGACTCCAAATAGTCCTGACAAATGATGATTGAGGCGCGATTCGGCATTTTTAAACCACGAAACGCTCGGTTTCCATTTTGGTTGTAGGTGTAACCAGCTCGCTAATAAGGATATGAAAGAAAGAAATAATAGAAAAATAGCTCCAGTATAAAGATCCTCATTAGTACGTAAACCAATTGTATACCACCACTGATAAACACCGGAATAGGCAATATTCACTGGGCCAAGAGCACCCCCTCGAGTAAAAGCTTCTACAGCCGGTTGACCAAAATGGGGATCCCAAATTGCATGAGCAATAGGTCTTACATGTAAAGGATCCTGTACCCATGCCTCAAAATTTCCTTGCCAAGCTACATGGAAGAGATTCCCGGAAGTCCACAGAAAAATTATTGCTAATTGTCCGAAATGAGAAGCAAAAATATTCTGATAAAGACGTTCCTCAGTAATATCATCATGACTCTCGAAGTCATGTGCGGTAGCAATACCAAACCAAATACGACGAGTAGTGGGGTCCTGAGCTAAGCCTTGGCTAAACCTTGGAAATCTTAATGCCATAATGCTTTTCAAATCCTCCTAGCCATTATCCTACTGCAATAATTCTTGCTAAGAAGAATGCCCACGTTGTGGCAATTCCACCCAGAAGGTAATGTGTTACTCCTACAGCACGTCCCTGTACAATGCTCAAGGCTCTAGGCTGAGTAGCAGGAGCAACTTTTAATTTATTATGAGCCCAAACGATGGATTCAATAAGTTCTTGCCAATAACCACGCCCGCTGAATAGAAACATTAAACTAAAAGCCCATACAAAATGGGCGCCTAAGAAAAAAAGACCATATGCCGATAATGAGGAACCATAAGACTGAATTACCTGGGATGCCTGCGCCCATAAGAAATCGCGAAGCCACCCATTAATGGTAATCGAACACTGGGCAAAGTTTCCTCCTGTGATATGAGTTACTACTCCTTGATCATTTATACTTCCCCAAACATCTGACTGCATTTTCCAACTGAAATGGAATATTACTACAGAAATTGCATTGTACATCCAAAATAATCCTAGGAAGACATGATCCCAAGCGGATACTTGGCATGTCCCCCCTCTTCGAGGGCCATCACAAGGGAACCGAAAACCGAGATTTGCTTTATCCGGTATCAATCGTGAGCTACGAGAAAATAGAACACCTTTTAGGAGTATCAATACCGTTACATGAATAGTAAATGCATGAATATGATGTACCAAAAAATCTGCAGTTCCTAATGGAATAGGTAACAAAGCTACTTTACCGCCCACTGCCACTAAATCACCACCGCCCCAAGTCAAACTGGTGCTTGTTGTTGCACCAGGGGCTGTTGTGCCAGGTGCTAAAGCATGAGTATTTTGTATCCATTGAGCAAAGACAGGTTGTAATTGTATAGCGGTATCTGAAAACATATCTTGAGGGCGCCCTAAAGCACTCATGGTATCATTATGAATATACAACCCAAAACTGTGAAAGCCTAAAAATATACACACCCAGTTGAGATGTGATATGATTGCATCACGATGTCTAAGAACACGATCTAATAGATCGTTGTATCGAGTAGTTGGATCATAGTCTCTTACCATAAAAATGGCTGCATGTGCAGCAGCACCAACTATGAGAAAGCCCCCAATCCACATGTGATGTGTGAACAATGACAGTTGTGTACCATAGTCAGTAGCTAGGTATGGATAAGGAGGCATAGCATACATATGGTGAGCTACAATAATGGTCAAAGAGCCTAACATAGCTAGGTTAATATATAATTGAGCATGCCATGACGTTGTTAGGATCTCATATAGACCTTTATGACCCTGGCCTGTAAATGGACCTTTATGGGCTTCTAAAATATCTTTTATACCATGACCAATACCCCAGTTAGTTCGATACATATGACCAGCAATGAGAAAAAGAATTGCAATAGCTAAATGATGATGTGCAATATCAGTCAGCCATAGACCACCAGTTAGTGGGTCTAATCCTCCACGAAAAGTAAGAAAGTCCGCGTATTTTGACCAGTTCAAGGTAAAAAATGGGGTTGCTCCCTCAGCAAAACTTGGATAAAGTTGAGCCAAAAGATCCCGATTCAAGATAAATTCATGAGGAAGTGGGATCTCTTTGGGATCTACTCCAGCATTTAGAAATTGGTTAATTGGTAAAGATACATGTACTTGATGCCCCGCCCAAGAAAGAGACC
This sequence comes from Vicia faba, assembly GCA_948472305.1. NCBI lineage: Eukaryota > Viridiplantae > Streptophyta > Magnoliopsida > Fabales > Fabaceae > Vicia > Vicia faba. The sequence goes on from OX451740.1 coordinate 984,618,328, forward strand.
CAAGTCCTAGTAGACCTGCCAAATGGTGATTCAACATGGATTCTACATCTTGAAACCAAGCCAATTTTGGAGCAGCTTTGTGATAATGAAACCAACCAGCAAAAAGCATTAAGGCTGCAAAGACCAACGCACCAATTGCAGTACAATAGAGTTGTAATTCACTAGTTATTCCAGATGCTCGCCAAATCTGAAAAAAACCAGAGGTTATTTGTATTCCGCGGAAACCTCCGCCTACATCACCATTCAATATTTCTTGGCCCACTATTGGCCAAACCACCTGGGCACTAGGTCGAATGTGAGTAGGATCATTTAGCCAAGCTTCATAATTGGAAAAATGAGCACCATGGAAATACATGCCACTCAGCCAAAGAAAGATAATGGAGAGTTGGCCGAAATGAGCACTAAATACTTTTCGGGAAATTTCCTCTAAATCACTAGTATGGCTATCGAAATCATGAGCATCAGCATGTAGGTTCCAGATCCAAGTAGTAGTATCAGGTCCCTTAGCTATTGTTCTTGAGAAATGACCAGGTTTTGCCCATTGCTCGAAAGAAGTTTTTATGGGATCCCTATCTACCAAAATTTTGACTTCTGGATCTACCAAAATTTTGACTTTTGGTTCCGGCGAACGAATAATCATTGAGTCCTCCTCTTTCCGGACAACACATACAAAGAGACCCGCCAACAGAAAACATAATTAATGAACTTATGAGAGATGTTTATATTGAATATCTTTCTCTTCTATCTCCCATATATCTATTCTATATTTTCTTTAGTTATTCACTAGAACAATTATGATCCGGAAGTTAATCCAGGGCAAGTGTTCGGATCTATTATGACATAGCAGTGAGGTGCTCAACGGACCCTTTTATTTGACTGATGGGGGCAATAAACTATAAAAAATTCAATATATATAATGGATTCTCTCTATATTTTATTCTCTATTAAAGAATAAAATATAGAGAATAATATTAGAATTCGAATAAAAAAATAAAATAATAAAAAGACTGTTCTTATTCAAAACGCCCTGTGATCTTCAACCAATTCTGTGCCTCAATATAATTACCAGGGGTAAGGGCTATAGCTTGTTTCCAATATTCAGCAGCTTGATCAAACCAAGATTCTGAAATTTCAGAATCTCCCTGTCGAATGGCCTGTTCTCCGCGGTCGGAATAGGTGAGTAAAATCCTTCCCTTAGAACCGTACTTGAGAGTTTCCTGACTCATACGGCTCAACAGTCAATTCTTTTGATCTTCTATTTTTTCTGGAGTTAATAACAAGAAAAGAGGTTAATTACATGAGTTTTAAACTTGAATTTGGATTAATAATTCAATTTAACCCTTTGTTTTTAGTTTTATCTTTTTTCCTACCTTCTGAAGAATAAAGCATCGACATTCACACTAACGTTCTTATTCGAATTTTCTGAAAGGTAACTATCTCGATTTCATATATCATTTCATATATTTCATATATGATATATATATTTCTATAGAATCCTTGAGAAAGACTTTTCTTCATAAGAAAAGAGTTACTCTCTTTGGGATCTGATACTACACCACTGCTCAAAACCTTAGGGGATCCACTTTATTACATAAGTCGATTCCTAATCTATCATCATATAAGTAAGCAGTTCTTGTTGTATCGGCCAAAAACCTTGTGAATTGATCTTTACGGTGCTTCCTCTATCAATTAGATCTTTTATCCATAGAAAAAAGTATCTAGGCATATATATTCTATTTCTTCAGATTTTTACTTCTATGAAGTTTCTTTCTTTGCTACAGCTCATAAAAAGCGTTGTTTCGAACGGATATATATGTAGAAAGCCTATTTTAATTTTTTTGTCTAGTATTTCTTACTATTAGTGGAGGTTCTTTTCTTTTTTCTTTCTATAGTGGAGATAGTCGCACGTAATGACAGATCACGGCCATATTGTTAAAAGCTTGAGGTAAGAAAGGGTTTCGTTCGAGTGCCCGAAAATAGTATTCCAAAGCTTTTGTATGTTCTCCGTTACTTGTGTGGATAAGACCTATGTTATAAAGTATATAACTTCGATCATAGGGATCAATTTCCAGTCGCATAGCCTCATAATAATTCTGTAAAGCTTCCGCATAATTTCATTCAGATTGAGCCGACATCCGTTACGGTCGTCATTCGGTTCAAAGAATCTCCGTTCCAGAACCGTACGTGAGATTTTCATCTCATACGGCTCCTCCTTTATGTGGATAATGATAAACATCCATGGAATCCAATCAAAAAAGATTGCAATATTCTCATTATCAATTAAGCGGGACTAGTGTTTTTACACGAAATCTCTAGCCAACCTTTCTGTAAAGGATCTTTTATTAACATTTAGTAAGTTATTACTGGATAATATAGTAACTTCAACAATTTATTTGTCCTCAACGCCGCTTCATTTCCCGGAATTAGTCACTTCAACAGTCTTCGATGGTTATATGGGTATCCAAAATACGAACGAGATGGATGTTTATTGTCCCAACCATTCTAGTTAGTCCCGATCCCGATAAGAAAGGAAGGATTTTTTTTACAAAGTTTTCTCCTGTTGTTGATTCCCTAGCGTAGTGCTTCTTCCCCCATGCCGCCTATTGGTACTAGTGGAGTAGGATTAACCTAACCCCATACATAGGTATAAATAGGTATAACCTTTCACTTAATACTATACTAAAATTGAAGCATATTGAGGATGCATTAATCGGGAATACACGACAGAAGGGATTAATCGTTTTATTTCCAAACTTCACCTTCAGCAAGCGTAGGTTTTTTTTCAAAATTTTTTTATTTCTCTCTGAAGAATGTATCTTTCTCCTAAGACTGAGATCGGTAAAAAAAAATAATAATAATAATCAAATCGCACCATCTCTGTAATAAGTGAATGCCTCTTTTTCTCCAGAAGTTGTCGGAATTATTCGTAATAAGATATTGGCTACAATGGTAAAGGTCTTATCAAAAAAATTTCCATTTATCCGAGATCTAGTCATAGGTTGCAATCCATTCTAAAATTTTAGCATGATAAAATAATTCCCCAAACAGAGGAATTGTACAATAAAGTACGAAATAACGTAAAAATGGACTTCTTAATCAAATTACTTTATTCTACGGTAGGCCTTGAAGTAGGTTTTTTTTTCAAAAAAAAAAAAAATTCTTTCTATTTCTATTTTTTTAGTTTCAATTGATTGTGTGCGCGTACGCAAATGGGATATAAATGCCTCACTATTCACTCGGTTTAGGGGCATAATCATTATGTAGGAGAGATGGCCGAGTGGTTCAAGGCGTAGCATTGGAACTGCTATGTAGGCTTTTTGTTTACCGAGGGTTCGAATCCCTCTCTTTCCGCACCCTTACCAAGTTCATCAATGTTACTGACCTCAATGTTTGAAATAATAATAGATAAGATTTTTGTTTATGTAATATAGAAAATTGTGGATAAAGTGGGCAAGGAATAACAATTTTCCTATACCCACTTCTATACACGAATGGGGGAAAATACTCGGATCAAAATTCTTGTTATTTGAACTAGGTTTTAGTCTGACGAGAATAATATTCTACAACCAGCAATTCCTTAATTTTCAAACCAACCCATTGACTATCTATTATTTGATTGACTAATCCTTTATATTGGGATGGATCAAGAGTCAAATGGGTTGGCAATTTTTCGCGGGGGGCTGATTGAAGAGAATTTTGAATCAGAGTTCTAGATTTTTATTCATCCTTGGCTGTAATAATATCTTCAGGTTTACAACGATAACTTGGTATATTTACTATACGACCATTAACTAAAACATGTCTGTGGTTAACTAATTGACGGGCTTGAGGAATAGTCACAGCCATACCCAATCGAAAAAGTATGTTATCCAAACGCATTTCAAGTAATTGAAGTAAAACTTGACCGGTTGACCCTTTCGCTTTTCCAGCGATACGAACATATTTCAGCAATTGGCGTTCTGGAAGACCATAATGAAAACGCAATTTTTGTTTTTCTTCTAAACGAATAGAATAGTAAGATTTTTCCCTTTTTTCCCTTTTTTCCCTTTTTTCACTGGAGCGCGATTGTTCGCTTCCAACTGGAAGCTGTTTACTGGTTAGTCCTGGTAAAGCCCCCAGACGGCGTATTTTTTTCAAACGAGGCCCTCTGTAACGTGACATAAACACTCCTTTTTTGTTAAATGGAAAATTTCATAAAGAAAAATTAAAACTAAACTAAATGACAAAAAATATTCTAAATATAGTGTAGTACAAAGAAGAATTGGAAAGATTCTATCAGGATCCGAATTTAATTCTATTGTATATCTATATAAATAAAAAAAAGGCGGTTATTTTCTTGATTTGTTCTACAGAAAAGGAACACCCTATTCTTTTTTTTTCCTAAAAAAAAAGAGATTATCCCTTCTGTCAAAAATGAAAAAAAAAAATAGAGAGAAAAAAGCCGGCTATCGGAATCGAACCGATGACCATCGCATTACAAGTGCGATGCTCTAACCTCTGAGCTAAGCGGGCTCTCAGAACACAAATTGTGCATTTCTCAGAATTCTTTGCTAAACTACCGGGATCCTAGTTATTAACTATTTACTATTTACTATTAGCTCTTCATAACACAATTACTATATCATAATCTAATCAAATAAATACTAGAATATCAAAGAAATATAGAATATTCTATATTTCTTTGATATTCTAGTATATAACATATAATCACAATCAGAATAATTTTAAGATACGGATCTCAATTATTTGAATTACCAGTTACCTAGAATACTATTTTTTTCATTTCTCTAATAATTCATAATTTCTCAAATATTTTTTGATCCATAAAAAACTTATTTGATAAACAAGAATTTGAATTCATATATCATATAGTAAGATTCTATTTTTTTTAGTTTAGTATAGAATCTTTCCTATTCGAAAAAATAGGAAAGATTAGATCGAACCAAATTTAAAAATCACATCCCGATTTATCTATCTCTTATCTATCTAGCCGATTTCTCTATCTCTTATATATCTAGTACTTTACTTTCTCAATAAAAAATACAAGAGATAAAATGTCACCATAAGTAGAGGTAGAAATCTATTGCTAGTGATGGTTATCATTACATAATATTCAATAGTGATAATTATATAAGAAAACGTCACATATTTTGATAACTCTTGATAGACTCTATAGATCCCCGATACATAGGTATCAAATAGGAAATAAGTAATTCCGAGATAGAGAAACATGTTTCGGTAGGTCAGAGACCGTCCAAAAGTAGCTAGAAAAGTATAAAAAATGATTGTATATTCCACTAAGATATACACATAGAGCTGTATAAAGAAAATATACAAAACTATAAGACCTTGGTGGCGAACGTAATATAAATTTACTTTAGAAGATATTATTCTATTCCGAATATATTTCAATACAAAATGAAAATAATGACTGTTTCCATAGTGCGCTCTGATTCGCAATACAATGTCGAATAGTACCATATAAGAAAATACATTTATTTGCTCGATGAATTCAACCAGCTTATTAAATCGAGCTCTTCCTCGTCTCTCAAGTTTATCTAAAACTGCGATACGCTGAACCATATTATAGTACGATCTTAGTATCTTGCGCAGTTTTGCCATCAAAAGTTTATCTAAAACTGCGATACGCTGAACCATCTTATAGTACGATCGTAGTATCTTGCGCAGTTTTGCCATCAAATATGCTACGCAAATTTTGCGTAATTTCCGAAAAGACATTCGGGGTTATCCTCCAGTTTACAATTTTTACTTCCCATTAATTTCTGAAATTCCCTTTCCCTTTCCCTTTCCCTTTCCCTTTTTCTTCTCCACAACCCGAAGGATATGGAGACATCAATGAAAAATCGACCCCCTTGACTAGTTTGCTAGAATATAATATATATTACCTCCCTTTCCCTTTCCCTTTCCCTTCTCCACAACCCGAAGGATATGGAGACATCAATGAAAAATCGACCCCCTGACTAGGACTAGTTTGCTAGAATATAATATATATTACCTCCCTTTGTCCGAATTATCGGAGGGTGCAATATTATTATACTCCAATTCTAATCCAATTTCAACCATGCATAGTCAGGTGCAATATTATTATACTCCAATTCTAATCCAAGTCAAGTCATTTCCAAATTCTAAGTTCCCAAATTCGAAGACTCCAAATTCCCCAAATGGAATGAACTTATAATCCTGGAATCGATTCGATCATCAGATTATAGATTATAAGTTCATAACCTCAGCCCATTCCCATTTTGGGGTGGAACAGATCTACTAATTATTTCATTTCAGTTAGTAAGATAAGAGGTCAACTAAGAAAGAAATTGTAGAAGCTAAAGCTAAAAAAGGGTATCCTGAGCAATTTCAATAATAGGGTTCATTGATATTCCTAGTATAGTAGATGCTATCACACATATAATCATACTAAATTCGATCAAATTGTTTGATCTTACAGGAGACCTTCTATAATTTCGCACGTGAGGAGTTATTTCTTGGTTTCGTCCAGTCATTAATAACTTAATTATTTTTAGATAATAGTAGATAGAAACAACGCTTGTAAGAAGTCCTATTGAAACCAAGAAATATAGGCCTGCTTGCCATCCACACCAGAATAAATAAAGTTTTCCGA